>OX371260.1:108996300-111422564 GCA_947311025.1 Lypha dubia
TAACTATTTTGTCCCTTATTGCTTTGTACCTATTGATTCCACTTCTTACTTCTTGATTCCTCTTGAAATTGTTGTAGTTACTGCAATACATCTCTTTTATTCTGATGAACTCTCAGTTATTTAAATATTTCTTCTAATTTCTTCGATCTTTTATTAAATTTATTTTCAGTCTGATTTTTCCGAGTTAAAGATCCACTTTTTTGTTTTTTTTTTTTTTTTTTTATAAAAAATAACAATAACAATCTTTATTTTTAAAAACCAATATTTTATTTTTAAAAACCAATAGTGGAATCAATAGGTACAAAGCAATAAGGGACAAAATAGTTAAGACAAACGCATCTATAACATTTTTAATTCGTTGCCGAAAAACAGGTATAACGCAAAAATTTATTAGGAATTCTACTATAAATATTTGTAATCTTTTTGAGAAAAATGGATTCCAACATATTCAACATTCAATATCAAGATCCATACAATTTTTGCAGAACAAAATTCTGGGCTTGGCAATAAAACAGAAACATGAGCAATTAAAGCAATTTACAAAAGAAATGGAGAGGATAACAACTAATTTAAGAAATTATTTTTCAACACAAGAATTCAAATATTTTATTGAACATCAAGATAGGCTCTCGAATTTTTTAAACTTTAAGGTAAGAGAGGTACATAAGAAAAAGTTCAATTGTCTTGTTAGAATGCATAACAGAGATCTGGATATTAGATATAATAGAAAATGGTTTGTTAATAAATCAGATTTTGACATTCCGACGGATGTTCAGTGGATTTTATCGTTAGGAAAAAAGCATGCATTACCGGTCAAAAGAGAAGATATTCCTATTTTGAATATTATAGCAGATGGTGAGGATTTTATACAAACTTTGACTGATAGAGAAGAACAGGAAATAGCAAGAAACAGATTTACAGATATTATTGGTCGTAATTTAGATAGAGAAAGATTGAGTAATAGAGATAAATTTATATTGGATAAAGTAAATATTACAAAGAGATTTTTAAAGAATAATAAGAACTTATTAATTTTAAATGCTGATAAAGGGAATACCACTGTTGCTTTGAATAAATGTGATTATAAATTAAGAATGAATAATATATTGAGTGATAATACCACATATAAATTATTAAATAGAGATCCCACAACGAAATTACAGACTAAAAATAACAGTTTAGTTGAGGAGCTTTTCAAATCAAAAATAATCACAACTTTAGAAAAGACTAAACTAAAAACGAATGTAGCGTTAGCACCCAGATTATACGGGGTCCCAAAAATTCATAAGAAACAATATCCCTTAAGGCCAATATGTTCTTTCGTAAATTCTCCTTCATATGAACTTTGTAAGTATATTACTAATATTCTTCGAAAAATTACAGAGAACTCAAAATATAATATAAAAGATTCTTTACAATTTAAAGAGAAAATAACAAATTTGAGAATAGAAAATGATGAGAAGTTAGTTTCTTTTGATGTCGTATCTTTATTTCCTAGCATACCAATAGATATAGCTCTAAATATTGTTGAGGAAAAATGGGATACAATAAAGGAATATACAAAAATTGAGAAGAATTTATTTATGCGTATTCTGAATTTTTGTATTATAGACAATAGGTATTTTAAATATGATACAAATATATACATGCAGCTAAAGGGACTTCCAATGGGATCTCCTGCTTCACCAATTATGGCAGATATAGTTATGGAAAAATTATTAGATAGTTCTATAGAAAAATTAATAATTAAACCAAAAGTTGTATTAAAATACGTTGACGATCTCTTTTGCATTACTTCAGATAGTTCAATTAAAGTTATTTTATCAATGTTTAATTCATTTCATAATGATATAAAATTTACTATTGAAAAGGAATGTAATTCTAAACTTCCATATTTAGATACATTAGTTATAAAAAGAGGCAATAATTTATTGATTGATTGGTATCGGAAGCCAACATCTTCTGATCGGCTTATTAATTATTTTTCTAAACATCCAAAAAGGATTATAATCAATACGGCTAAAAATTTAATATAGAGAATATTAAAGATTAGTGATAAAGAATTTCATAAGACTAATATAGAAAGAATTAAAAGTATTTTATTGAAGAATAATTATCCAATTCAATTGATATGTTGTTTAATAGGACAATTTGTTAATCATTTAAATACAAGACCAAGTATTGAACCAAAGATTTATAAATCACTAACTTATGTACCTCTCATATCTGAAAGATTAGAAAAGTCGAAGATTTATGACAATAAGAAATATGTAATGGCCCATAAAATGTATAATACATTAGGAAGACTATTCAGTAAGACAAAAGATAAGATAGATAAATTAGAAATGTCTAACTTAGTTTATAAGATTCCATGTGGTGGAAATGATAATGATAATTGTAATAAGGTATATGTAGGTACTACCAAGAACAAATTAAAAAGTAGAATTGCGGGACATAAATCAGATTATAAATACAGAAACACTACATTAACACAAAAGACAGCTTTGTCATTACATTGCGCTAGCTCAAATCATTGCCCTGATTTTAAAAATACATTAATTTTAAACAAAGAAAATAATTATAAGCGTAGATTAATGCTAGAAATGTTACAGATCAGTAAAGTTCACAATACACAACGGATTAATTACAAAATAGATACAGCAAATATAGCTCAGAATTATAGATATTTAGTTAATAGAAGTAGAAATTTAAGCTAACTTTTTGTAAAATATGTTGTTTTGTTTTTATATATTAATGTTGTCTATAATCCTTAAGATATGCTTTAAAATAATTTTGTTAATTCGTTCATACAAAAATTAATTTTTTGATTTGGCGCCAGAAAATTTGTTTTGAAATAATTTTTTCAATTTCCTATCAAAAATTTGTAAACAAACAAAACATTTTTTCATATAAATATTAACGTAATATAACCCTGAAGAAGCTACCCATTGTTTGGTAGCGAAATATTGGTTTTTAAAAATAAAGATTGTTATTGTTATTTTTTATAAAAAAAAAAAAAAAACAAAAAAGTGGATCTTTAACTCGGAAAAATCAGACTGAAAATAAATTTATTAATAAATATTAATTTTATTTAGACAGAAATATGATATATTAACAACTTACTTTGAAATAGCTCCCTTATGCATATTGTACAAATAATCGTCCTCCTGTAGCAACTTCATATAATCCGAAGTTGAAAGAAGATTTAAGGTGTGACTTGCACAACGATAATGCTTCGATAAGCAAATCATATTTTCATTACCATGTTGATTAGTCATAATAAAATTAGAATCTTTGTATCCTTGAAATTCGAATTCATAACCTGAGTCTTCATCTTCACATACATACATATTTTCATTCCATATTTCTATTATTCAATCCATATTGCACATTTATTTCTTGGATTAATGAAGCAATGTTACTATAATTATGAGGAGATTTAAAGCGCCTACAAGCTAAAACTGCTGAATTTCTTGTTAAGTCAGGTTGTTTCCAATGGGCTGTATATCCAAAAAAGGATTTACGTTTCCCAGACCAAATATCAGCAGTGCAGCATATATATTGAACCTTAAACAAAATAGACAATAAATTGTGCTTGCAAAAATATTAATATGATGTGCATACATACACACATATGTTCTTATGTATCTCTTGAATTGTGTTTTGATTTTTTATTTCCATTTGTATACAGCTTCGATCTAATAGATCTTGCATAAATTTACGTGATTTTACCTTTATATTTGAATCTTCGAAAAGAGCTATAAAGTCGTTATTTTCGATGTCAAAAATTTTAAAAGTTTTTGATCGAATAAGTTTTGTTTATTGTGAAGCCTGTTGTATTTCCTGCACTCTTTTCTTGCTTTAAATTCTTCATATTGTTGAAAATGTTGACTTTTGTAGTGTTGAATAAAGTTTGACGTAACTTTTTTAGAAACCTTTATTTTTGTTGAACACATTAAACATATTGCGATTAAGCCTAGGCTTGCCACCCGTACTTTATAATAAAGTATTGTACGTTTTTTTGATTAATTGTACTCTATACTTTATAGAAACAATAAAGTACACCAAAATACTTTATTTTGCATGATTTGATTTATCTACAATTCAAAATAGATTCGGGTTATATTAGTCATTTGTTGACGTTTTTTTACAGTGGCGATTCTTTCTTAAGACTATGTCATGGCAATTTGGATATTTGGATATGAAACAAGCAAAAAAATTAACCTTTTGTCTGCACCGGAACTGACCAGGGAAATTCACATGAATTTTTTTATTATTTATCGATAAAGCCTTAGAGTACCTGAATAAATGGTTTGATTTTAAAAATACAAACTGGTTATTTACAATTAGCAATAAAAATTTAAAGAGCAAAGTTGAATTTGATAATATTGTTAGCATAAACGAAAATTTAAATCTGCAAAAACTTAATATAAATATGGATGATCTTTATGGAGAAATTGCGTCATTAACCAAATTTATGATCTGAAGGTTTTGCGGAATTATCTACAGCAAGAAAATGGCAGCTATTATTTAATAAGACTGATGATAATTTATCAAATTTGTATAAAGTAATTTCATTTTCAATTTCTATTCCTGCCAGGTCAGCATTCACAGAGAGAGTTTTTTCTGTAATGAGGAGCAAATGGCGAGACGAAAGAAACAAAGCGTGTCTGAATCTGATAAAAAATTAATTAATTATTTACTTTAATAAAAATATGATAATTATTTGATAAAACTTGCGAAAAGCAATAAAAAATACGTTTTCAAATATAACAATAAAGAAAAATAAATTGTACTTTAATTTTATACTGTGTAATTTTTTTTCTAACCTTTAACAACAAATGTACTTTAATTGAAAAAAAAGGTGGGAGCCCTAATTATGCCATCCAGTTTCTTTTGCTGATCCATACTTTTAAGCTACATATGTACATAATTCCAATAGCAAATAGTCTGGGTAGTAATTGGGAAAGTCCAGGACCCAAATTGTTACATTCGTGAACGGAGAAATCAGCACGAAATAACTGTATAATTGGATGGGAAATTACGTGACGAGTTGTACGTACATACGTTCATGGATGTAACGATTTGGGCACATATTTTACATACTATGTACACAAATTCATACAAAATAAATATAGGTTACGAAACAATGTATATATGTATGTATGCAAATCTGTACATAAATATTATAATACTTACAACTTTTTTGACCGAAAAGTAAGGACGTTTCAGTATTAAAGGAAGCCTTCTTCTTGGCTATTTCTCATTTGATCCAATCTGAAGGGGAATCTTTATTAAAATAGTATTCAATAATTTATTTAATTACCTAACGTGAACGTATCCATTTTTCTTGTTAGAAAAAATTTTCTGTCTCTAAAACTAGTGATATTTTTAACTGATTCACTTTTTCTTGATTTTATTTGCGCGTTTTTATCCCTTTAAATTAAAATTATATCTGTGTATACGAGTATGTATGTATGTACATATCTTGGTTTGTATTTTAATTTATATGTAATATTATTTTTTCAAAAGCTGTTGTGATCATATTTTTTTATACAGATAGTATTAATTATCTTTTTATCAATTGTAATTAGTATTTCAAAGCTTTCATTGTTTTTTCATTATAAATAGTAGAAAAATTATATTTAAAAAAAAGCATTGGCATTTATTGGTACTGATTTTTTTTTTTTTTTTTCATTATAAATGTTTAAAATAATGCCAATGAAAATTCAATGCCAATGAAAAAGTCCACTATATGAATCAGTGCATATGTGTGAGTATCGTGTTTTTGTCCTTTAAAGGGAGACGTACAATGATAATTTTTGTTGTGACTTCGCGGCGTCTTGTGCAATTTTGTCAAAAAAGAAAAAAAAAATACATGCGTTTGACACTGTTTATACACAAAATACCAGGGGGGTTATTATGTATTTCGATTCGAATCGAAAATGCTTTCGAAATGAATTTACGAATCGAAAGGAAAATCGTATTATGTAGTACGTTCGAAAGGCACGCAGAGTTGATTTAATAATTTTAAGGGAAATTTGTAAGTGATGACAATTTTTATATGTTAAAACTTGGTACCACTTTGCATTTAATACAAATGTCAGAATTATGTTTAAAAATGTGCAAATTTAAAAATTAACAAGTAACTTAAATTAATAGTGTTTTGTTACGGGAAAGTGATGAAGAGGATTTTGCTTGAGAGAGATTCCAAGGGAAAATTATAAAAGATGCATGGAACATTTTGAAGCACAGTTAAAATTCGTGCGTAATATATTTTTTAAAAGTGATAAGTATGTATGTATTGTATGTACATACATAATATTGAATTGAATGCAAAAATATTTCGTTTAGATTCATAAAAAACTTTTGCCTCACATTCATTAACGCTAAACTCCATTAATAATGACTTACTGCCTATTTCACGATGTCGAAAGAATTTTCATTTTTTTTTTCCTTCGTACAAATACATTTAATACAAAAAAATTTAAGAATTTGTTTTTGCTTCAAATGGAATTATACGAATGAAGAAATATTAAAAAATTCTTTCAACATTGTGAAATGGGAAGTTAAAAGTCCCGTGTCTATTTTTAATTTTTTTAAGTAGTTAAAAATAATAACTATAAGATTTCCGCAAACAAAATGGCATTCGAAAGAAATATGTAACATTTTTGACCAGGGACGTAACAGTTATAAGATAAACGACAAAAAACTCATTTTTAACCATTAATATTGATGAATTTATAAAAAGGTTATAATTAACCATTTTTATAAGATATATTTTATTTTGGTCATCGCAACCAATTTTAGTGAGTGTTTTGTTTTTTTTGGTTATAAATAACCATTATATCAACCAAAAAAATTTTTTGGTTTCAAATAAGCATTATTTCAACCAAAAAGATTCTTTGGTTAGAAATAACCAATAAAAAATAATATGATTTTTTTTGGTTATCAGGCATAAAACTTATAATAAAAATTAATTCACAAAGTTTTAGTGGAAATATTTCTCCCATTGAAAATGTTGAATAGGGATTTCTAAATCCATTAAAATCATTATAAAAATTTCAATTGCCTGTATGTAACCTTTATTTGGTTTTGTGTAATGGTTTTAGAATATAAAAAAACATACATCGCCTTTATCTGTGCTTAGTTTTGTTACTACCGCAACAGATTTCCAGAGGCCAGGCCGTTCCCTATATGGTCAAATTGAATGAAATAATAGACATATTTAAGTCTTGGAGTTCATTTATTAAAATTTTTGTTTAACTTAACAAACATAAGCGATCTTAAGGAATCGTCTGAAAGGTTGCATCTAAGATCACTTAGTACTAACCTTAATGCTGAGAATACGCGCTCGACACCACAGATAACCAGAGATGACAAAAACAAAAAAACTTGGACTTCGATCATATTTTATTTGTCATAAGTAAGCATCGTGAAAAAGAGACAACACTAGTGTGTTTGTTATGAAGATAAACAAAACGACAACCAAAGAATATTCAACATTTAGCACAAAATGTAAAATGGTGGTAAAATGAAAGCACCCTTAAATTGAAAAAAAATTTAATAATATTTAATATTAACAAAGTGATAAAACAATTCAGTGTGAAAAAATATATCAATGTTATCAATTTTTATAATAAAAACATATGGCGTTTTCTTTTCTGAAAAAAGTGTTGCATTTATGCTACATTCTTTAATTTTCGTGATCCATTCTAAAAAATATGCAACATATTTAAAAGCGATTTCGTTCCTTTCTAATTATATGCTGTTTGTAATGAATAAACATAATGGGATCTGTCATTTTTATGTAAAATTGAAAATAAGAAGTTGGAAAAGTAAACTTCATTTGCTTCTACTTTTCTTGAACATGCCTGTAAGTGAAAATAAAGGAGAATAAATTCTCAAGGACATTGCATATGGGCGTTTGTAAGCATCTCCAATAAAGCTTGAAACTGAAATTTGTAAAAGAAAATTAAATTATTTGTTTTAGATTTGTGCTCCTTGAGCCCATGCATCAATATTTTGCACCTGAAGTAAATCCCGAATCAAGTATAGAATACTTGGAAGCACTGTACAAATCTACCGATCCCTTTCATGTTTTTGCATACGAGCCTTTCATTCCACCCCACCCCAACAACGACATGAATGTACCACAAAATTTCGATGATATGCTACAAATATCACTGGCCGAACTGAGAACACAAATATGTATATTTTGATTTGGTTAATTTCTATCTTTATACAAAACAATATTTATTGGCTAGAGATGCGGTGGATGAATGTCGCCGCTGTTTGAATTTAACTAAAAATGAATATGAAATGATTGGTAAAACAATGTGCTGGACAGTTTGTTTTCTGTCATGTGTTGGCATGGGTATAATTGCACAGTCACAAACATTATCTGAATGCTTCAATATGTCCCAATTGACCCAATATAAGGGGCCGCGTGAATAAAAAGGTAGCTAAAGCTAATACTAGGAAATTTTAAGTTTAAACTAGATTTGAGGTGAATAAAAATTTAAGTTAAAGCTAGTACTTTTTGCAGTCTAGCACAAGCTAGTTTTTCCAGCGTTTGCTGAAAATATGTGTGATTAAAAACTAGTAAGTACTTAAAATTACTAGTTTTAACTTGAATTTTTGTGAGCATGTCATTGAGGTGCTGGAAATAAGTTTATTGTTGGTTTATTCGTCATAAAGTGCATTGTCGTTTGTTTTTATTTAAATATGATGACTGCATTAATGAATTATGATCATTCCTCATGTTTTGAATTTGTTTTTTCAATTGACCAATTGTAATTTCCTGGCCAAATTTCTAAATAAAAAAAAACAGGGCATTATTTTTTGCTACTCTCACTGACAGCACTTGAGAATTTTTATATGCTTTTGGAGCATATAAAAAAATTTCGCGCTATTTTTGTCGCCCATCGTGATAATAAATAATCAAAACATACTTCGAGTGTTGCCAAAATGTTTTACCACAAGTTTTGCTTAGAACTTATAAGAAAAATGTTTTTTTTTTAAACAGAGGCATCTCTTTTTTTCAGCCGCATATGTTTATTTTTCCAGTACTAGCTATCACTTTTCAGTACTAGCTATGTAGTACTAGTAAAGATTTATTCACACTTTTTGTAGATTATACTTTTCAACATAGCTAGTACTGAAAAGTTAAAGCTAGTGCTAGTACTTAGTACTATGTAGTATAAACTACCTTTTTATTCACGCGGCCCAATATAAGGTGAGAATGTAACTTCATCAACTTTATAGAAGAAAAATTCAAAATGCTTTTTGCAATAAAACTTAGAATTAAATTTTTTTTCTTTCAGGATATTGTTGATATCTTAAAAACAGACAATCGTAAGCGTGAAATTCCTTTGGTTAATAGACGTACATATTTTGGAAGAGGATATTGAAGGTGCCATATCGCAGGGCTTTTTAAGGGAAACCAAACAATTAGAAATGCAAGTATCTGCACTTAACTTGGTGCGCAGAAAATTTGGGGAAGGCAATATTTTTGCTAGTGTTGATTATTTTGAAAAGTATGCACAATTAAACTGTTTTTATGATTTACTAGAGGTAAGTAAATAAAACTAACTTTGACACATAAAAAAACAAACAATAAATTAAAAAACTAATTAAATTCGCTTGTTTTTAAGGGCATAAAGTGCGGTCTACACCTGACATGAAAACACGGACAGAAACAGCAAAATCCTGATACTGTGTCACAATACCCTTGTCTGGATTTTGATAAGCCGCACAATCAAATGCCAACTAGCTCAGGGACGTCAGGGAAGGTACGACCCGTGGCTTCCAAAACAGGGCTGGACAAAAATATTTATATTTAAATGAACAAAAAAAAACCTAACAGAAAATAACTACATGAGAATGGCTAACGGACTGAAAGTTCGTTATAAAAATTTCGGACGGACATTGACACAATTAACTGCACGATGACATAGTTGTTGTTGTTGTAACAGCTCTGATGCTGTTTGTGACGGGAGTTCTTTCCTAAAAGTGTAATAGAATAGTAATAGTTGAGAGAATTAGTTTTAATTGGTTTATTGGGTTATTGGGTTTTATTGGGGTGTGTCATTCGGTGGAATTGGGGTTGGGAGTTGGAGGAACTCTGCCACCTCGGTTGGTCTTAGCCATAGGTCTATTGGGCTAAGGGAGGTTGATCTATTCGGGCAGTTGAACAAGTGCTCAGCGTTGTGCGGGCTCTGGAGACAATCTGGGCATCTGTTTATAGTGCCGGGGACAATGCGCTCTTGGTAGCAGTTAAGTATACTGCTCCAGCCGGCTCTCAGTTGTGCCAAGATTGAGCGGGATTGTCTGGGGAGCCGCCGTTCGCTATCTGCGATCGCGGGTGGTCTTGAGTTAAGGACCTTGTTGCATCTATATCCGCTTGTTGTTTCTATGACCGCTTGTTGATGCAACTTCTTGAGGGCACTTGTGATGGACATCTGTGTAACGTCTGGTGGAATGGCGTTTCCGATGTCCTCACTGTAGTGCCGGAAGTCCTTACGGATGCGTCTCGGGAGAGGGTCCTGCAGTACCAGTTGGTGGTTGGGGTGCGTTGGCAGCTGACATGCCATCAGGAATTGCTTTGAAAGCATCACATTATGCTGCCTGACGGGCAGGTGGTCAATGTTGGTCATTTTTACGCATCCTCTAGCGATTCTAAGCGCATTGTTCTGTGTGGTTTGCAGAGATCTCCACTGTGTGTCACTAAGGAACGGGGTCCATACTGGTGCGGCATAATTTAAGAGGGAACGACCGGTGGCTTTATACGTCGTTACAAGTACCTCTTTAGTCATGCCCCAGGAGGTGCCCGAAAGGGCTTTCAGGACTTTGTTCCGGGCTTTCACTTTTTGGCTGATATATGTGGCGTGCGAGGCGAAGTGAAGGAGGCTGTCGAATACTACGCCCAGTATTTTGGGGTTCCGCACCGTAGGTATGCGTCTTCCCTCGACAGAGATATCTAATTCCATCCTTACCTCTTTGGTCCAAGAAGTGAAAAGTGACACTAATGACTTTGAAGGTGATAGCTTCAAGTTACGTACCTTCAGAAAGTCTGTAATGGCGGCCAAGTAGTTGGTAATTTTGGCACTTATGTCGGGTATGCTGACTCCTGACGCCAGGGGGGGGTTTGGGATGTTGGCAATATAAATGTTGAAGAGCAATGGTGATAGTACTCCTCCTTGTGGCACGCCCATTTTTATCTTGCGGTAACTTGATTTTTGGCCTCTGAACTCTACGAAAGCTTGTCTTCCATTGAGGTAGTTGGCGATCCAGCGTTTAATATCGTTGGGAAGCCTGGAGTTCAAGATGTCGTTAGTCAGCATCGTGTGATCGACCGTGTCAAAAGCCTTGGATAGGTCTAGTGCAGTGACAATTGTGCGTTGACACGGTCTATGCTGATTTAGGACATTAGCGATCTGGGTAGCTATCAGATTCAAAGCCGTTGTGGTGCTATGGGCTTCCCTGAAGCCATGCTGGTGAGTGGCGAGCGGGAGGTGCTCTTTCAGGGATGGTAGCAGCAGCGCTTCCAAAACCTTTGCTACTGGTGATAGAAGGGATATTGGGCGATAGGAATCTCCTTGTGTAGCGGGTTTGTCAGGTTTTGGGATCGGGATTATTCTAGCCACTTTCCATATATCTGGAATCACCAGTTGGTGTATTGACAGATTTAGGATCCGTGTTAGAAAATCCAGCGCCACTGTTCCAAGTTTTTTCAACATCAACATTGAGATGCCATCAGGTCCAAGGGCCTTGGAGGGTTTAGCTTTGGAGATAATTTTCTCGACTTCAGCTGATGTGAAGGAGGGGCATTCCAAGTCCCGTTTTAGGTTCTTGGTTCTCCGTACGACAGACCTTTTGGACGGGTTCTGCTGGGGGGGGATGTTCGATAAATTGTCTGCAGAACATTGTAGCGCATTTTTTGGCATCTGAGTATTGTGTGTTGTTGAAGCCTATAGCAACGAGATTTTTCTGCTTGCGTGAGCCAGATAGACTTTTGATTGTTGACCATAGCTTTTTTGATTCTATAGAACATTGGTTGAGGTGGGCTAAACATTTATTTCGGCGATGTTCGTTAACTTGGGAAGTTATCTGTGCCGTGAGTTGTTCTATGCGTTCATCAGCTGGGTTGCAGGCGCGTAGGAGATCGCGTTCTTGTGCCAGGCGCGCTGCACTTGATGGGAAGTGTGGTCTGATGTTAGGGATTCTTCCTGCCGGGATAAAGCGCTTGGCCGCCCTGAGGATAGTGTGTGTAAGGGCTTTCTCCCCCTTCCTGGCACAAGTAGGAAGGGGTAGCTGACGGAGTGATTCGTCAATGGCGTTTGTGAAGCCTGTCCAGTTGGCTTTGTTGTAGTTCACAAATGAGCGTTTATCGGACTCCACGAAGTCACTAGGCTTGTCTATTTCGACCAGGATGGGAATATGGTCTGAGTTGAAAGCAGTGTGCGTTTGCCAGGTGATGTGGGCAAGTAGTGACGAGCAGACAATAGAGATGTCTGGAGAGCTAGAGCATCTAGCTGTAACTCTCGTTGGGGAGTCTTCATTTATGGCAGCGAAGTCGGATTCGTCTATCTGGTCAGCAATGAGAGTGCCGCGGGGGTCGTTTGGGAGCAGTGAGAACCAGCTCTCGTGGTGAGCATTGAAGTCGCCGAGTATCAGTCTGTTATCCCCATGCAGGAGGTGGGATATGCTTGGGTGATAGCCCGCCCCTATGCTGTTAACGGGCGGGATGTAGACGTTGACGATTTCCAGTTCAATATCTCCGGTGTTTATTGAAATGCTCATGGTTTCTAAGTACGGGTCGGGTTCGGAGGGAGCAGGTGGGGCGGCGAGTCTGTAGTTGACATTGCGTTCAATTATGAACGCAAGACCCCCACCATGGTCTCTTTCTCTGTCTCTCCGTCTCTAGTTAAAAGGAATTAAATTATACATATATAGATATATACTACATATGTACGCATGTATGTATATGTGTCCTTCACCACCGGTGGTTAATGAAATTAAATTGTAAAAAATTATTGTTTGCCATAAAATATACACAACACTAATAAGAAAATATTTTTTTCCGACACAACCACAAACAAGAGACAAAACTAGCGTAGTTAACTCGTTGACGAAACAAAAATAATGAAAAATTATGACATACATATGTACGTATACTCCACCATTAAAAGATTCGCGTGTTTCAACAGCACGTCCAAGGTATATTAAATAAGGTAGTCTTGTCCCTAAAACAAATACAACATCACAAAAACAACAGGCATTTTGTTAGTGTAAAAACTTGGCTGTTGTCAAAATGTGATGTGTAAACAAAACAAAAATTAAATTAAAAAAAACAATTGCCTAAAATAAAAATATAAAGTTAAAATTTTTTACAATACATAAAACAAAAAGGTGTTGATAGATGTATGTATGTATGTATAAAATCAGGATGTGTCTTTTATTAGGGTACTAGGAAACAATTTCCTCCCTTTGCAAATGCATTTGTTTAAGGCTGGAGTTATGATAAATTAACTGCATCGAAAAGTGGAATTAGATCATAAGAGAATACTGCCCATATGAGTATACGTAAAAATGACCAGTAGTAGAGGCATTGGAGAAGAATGTTGCTTCATTACAGGATATTTTTACAGGAAAGGTAAGAAAACAAAAATATATATGTATGTATCGAAAAATTCCTAGTAAAATTTAAAGAAAGTCTATGTATCCTCCTTTCCAGGATATTTTGCAACAACACAATATTGGACGTATTGTAAATGCTGTTGTTGGAGCAATGGAAAATGTTAAAGATGCAAATGCACAATTCACGATTAGACTTTACCTTTTCTCCAGCATGTAAAATGCTTGATGGCAAAAAGTGAGAGCTACATAAAAGAGAAGTTGGTGTGAAATTCCTGAAACAAATTTCGCTCCATTTACTTCTCAGGCGCTTTTCTTCGGGTACTTGGAACAACTTTCCTTCCCCCTTTGCAAATTTTTTTTGCAGACACTACATACACGCATTGTAATTGATATTTTTAATTTAAATTAAATTTTAAAAAATTTTCAAGCGTTTTTTTTTCAATTTCTTAAATTTTAATTAAGTAAAAAAAATTTCACAATATATTTATAAAAACACAACGAAGTTTTGACAACAAAAAATCCATCAGCTGATGTCAGTTTTAGCTAATGCGACTACCTGATAATTAATATACCTTGAGCACGTCTTAACAGCATGTCATCTCTAGTGTAAACGTGCAGTAATGGATTTTTACCAGTTTGTACGTTAAGTGAGCGCAATGTGCTAAATCAGTTATTAATCGACAGCATTATGAAGCATAAAAATAAACTATGGCTGAAAGAAATAATGCATTTGAGTTTATTTTCATCGTTAGAACTTAAAGATTTGCTACAAAAAATACAAGAACGAGAATTACCTCAACCTACATATGTATGTTGGCTATGTTAAAGGGTGCTGTACCCATGTTAAGCATTTTAAAATCAGAAAATCAAACTCGTTGTTGCGCACCAACAAAATATTACGTTATTGTATTAAATACTTTTATTTCCAAAAGGCCATAGTTATCTTTTACAAAGATGCTGATTGGAAATCATTGATGCAACAACTACTCATCGAATTTGTTTTGCATAGTTTTAAACTAATTGAGGTAAATTCGAAAGGTCTTGTTTAGAAATACTCAAGAAGATGAACTAACAGATTGCTTATCAACTTTCATTTTCAGTCAACTCCGGAAAATGGATTTTCCAACATTGCCGAAACAATTGAGATGTTTTACGCTTGTCTTATGCAAATTATTAAGAAAATACCTCAATCGCTGGACGACAAGGCTATAGCTTACGATCGTTTGTTATTTTATGTTTCAAAAGCAATGACATTACCTGAAAATGGCCCCATACGCACAAGTGTTCAGTTTCTATCACATTTCGTTATGCAATCTCGTAACTATGCACACACAGGCTTTATTGGCATCTGGAGAACATACATACTTATGTGTTCTCCATGTGCAAGTGTTACACCTCGCCAGCAAGTTGAAATCTTGAGGTGAGTTTTTATATAATAAATCGATATTTGTTCTTTAAATGGTAAAATTAAAAACACATTACTTTCTTAGGGCCAATAAATGAGTGGATGATAATGTTTCATTAATTTTTAAAACTCGTTTAAATATAAAATTTTGTTTTTCATTGCAATATTAAATCAACATTAAATAGCCAACGTTGTGTGTTTAAACACTACATAAGTTTTACGAATTTCCATATGTTTTTGACTGCTTGTTCTTCTTGTTTGAAAAAAAGCAAATAAAATATTTGTGGCTGCTGACAAGTTGCATAAAATTTTGGCATCTTTTTTCGCTATTACCCTTTTAATCGTTCTGAAAGTTGCTCTTATTCTTTTAAAACATTTCAGCAGTTCTTAATTATTCTTATTTATAGCTAAAATAATAATATATTTTTTTTAGATTTTTCTTTATTTGCTCTAGTCAGCTGTTTTTTTGGGAAATTTGTGGGAAATTTTTTATATTACGTAGTGCCACCATATTTTCATCGTAATTTAATAAGAACTTTAAGTTTGACTGAAAAAATGAAACTGTGTTTAAACGAATTTTAAATTTTTATGAAAATTAACTAAAACTATAATTAAATATCCACTCATTTATTGGCCATTAGGGAAAAGGTTAACAAACGTTTACTACAACAACATCTCACGGAATTCGCTATAAAAGCTTGTGGTCTTACGGATAAATTCCAATAAATTGAAAGAAAAAAAAAATCCAAATGATAAGAAATATTTCTACAGTTAATCAAGTGTAAACTAAGTAGGACTATTTTATCGTTTACATCTATCCATTTTCTCCCTCTAACTATAAATAAAATTATTTTATGGCAAAAAGTCTTATTAAAAAGTAAAAAAGTCTTATTAAACAGTTTAGTATGATGTTATAAATAACGATAAACACAAATATAATACACCCAACGTACACATACTTACATATATGTAGTGTTTAATATAAATTCTTCCTTGATTAGGTAGAAATTCCAATTTCTTTGATGGCAAAGAAAATAATTAACAGCTAATATAAAAGTTATATGCGATTTTTATTTAAATATTTGTAGCTTCTAAAAAATGTGATAAAATATTTCTGTGGAATTTTGACAAAACAACTTAACTCGATATCGGACAATTTTCCACTTTTACAACCATATGTATAAATTTTGAAAGCGCATATTTCTGCCTTATCAGCATGTTTCTAGATAGTATAGATCGGGAGATATAGAAGCCCCCAAATCAACCTATCTCCTGATTTTTACAGTCTGCTTTTGACAAAAGAGTCCATATCGAAATATGCTGCATGGCACATAAAAAATATTATAACTTTATTTTGAAAAAATAATTTATTTGAATATAGGTTGTCAATAATTTTCTAAAATTATTTTGAGAAAACAATCTAATGTCATTTCTGTTCTTTTATCAAATGAAAAAACGAAAATCAGGCACACCTTTCTCAAGTTAAGTTCTTTTAATAGCCATTTAATTAGTAGAATTCATTGTGATAAGACAACCTACAGCAAGATAAGTGCTTTAGTGCAGTGATATTCAAAGAAATAAAAGGAACTTTAATCAAATTAAGTGTTTTTGTCGTGTGCAAGTACAAGAAATTAAGACTTTTATAACGAAAATAAGTTGTTTCGTATTACAAAAAACCATAAACAATACGGCTATGGCCCAAACAGCACATACAACAGAAAAAAGGCCTTTAAGTGTTGAAAGTATCAGTGAAAAAAAAACAAAGGTTCCAAAGCATTTGGGTGCGTATTCTGATATTGGCGCAACTGTCCAAAGTGAGACTGATATTGATGAGGACCCTTTCCATGAAAGTGATTTTGATGACTCTGATTTTGTCCCAGAGACAGATTCCGATCATAACAACACTACAGAGAGCACTCGGGAATTGAATGCAGCTACTGACTCCAATGTAACTAATTCGGATTTCGCTGATATTGATGAAAGCCAACTATTCGAACTTCCAACCACTTCAGCAGTTAAAAGAAGCAACATGATTAACAAAAACTTGGGAAAAGAGTACGTAACTAATAAAAACCAAGTCGTCCCTGCTAAAAAAATGAAAGCACTAACAAAATGTAGAAGGTTATGTAATACTCACGTAAATTTGGAGGAGCAAAATATGATTTTTAAACTGTACTGGAGCTTGGGTGACTACAACAAACGACGGCAATACCTGTCAGGCTTAATTGATGTTGAACTAAAGAAAACGCATACAATAAATAGCGTTGGAAATCGTCAATATAACTATCTATATAATTGTGAAATTAACGGTCAAAGGAGAAGAGTATGTAAGCAATGTTTCATGAATATATATGCCGAAACTGCTCAAAGCATTAAAACTGTTACTAATTGTAAAGTTAAAGAAAGCTCCATTGAAATTGTTCAGTGCGATAAAAGAGGAAAACATTTTCCAGAACACAAATTGTCAACGGAAAAGTACAAGGAAGTTTTAGATCACATTAATAGTTTTCCGAAATATGTGAGCCATTACAGTCGTAGTCATACAAAACAACTTTATCTTCAGTGTAGTCTAAGCATGGCAGAATTATACAGATTATACACGAACAAGTTTTCTCAACCTGTTTCGCTGTCAACATATCGGGAAATATTTAAGAAGCTGGACATAAAGTTTAAAAAGCCGCATATTGATGTATGCAACAAGTGCGAGACTTTAAGAATAGAGATTAAAAATGCATTAACTGAGGATGAAATAGCAATGCATAAAATACAACAAAAAAAGCACCACAAAGAGGCAGACATGGCCTATGAGTCTAAAAAACATGATAAATATCTGTCTTTGAACGACAAATCGATCAAAATGTATACTTTTGATCTGCAGCAATGTTTGCCAACACCACATTTGAATGCGGCAATGTTTTTCTACAAAAGACCATTGTGGACATTTAATTTTACGATGCATGATGGTGCAACAAACAAAGCAAATTGTTATATATGGAATGAGACCATAGCAAAGCGTGGAGCAAACGAGATTTGTTCCTGTATCTTTAGATGTCTAATGGAATTACCGAAACATGTGAAGCATGTTATTTTGTACAGCGACTCGTGTCCAGGCCAAAACCGAAATTCGTATATTTGCGCCATGTTTGAAAAGGTGTTAGAAGATCATGAAACTATAGTAATAATTGATCACAAGTTTCTGGTTGTTGGACACACGCATATGGAATGTGACACGGTTCATTCCCAAATAGAAAAAAAGAAGAAACAATGTGTAAATTCCATACATCACCCACATGACTGGACTACTTTAATAGCAACTACAAATCAAAAATATAATGCAATTGAAATGCTTCAAGATCAATACTTTGACTTTGGTGGCCTATTAAAGAACAAATACACTTGGAGAAATACTAATACATTAGGTGAGTACAACGATACTTATGTTTATGTATTTTAAATCAAATATTTGATTATTTCTTTAAGGTGACAAATTTGAATGGAAGGTAATACGGTGGATAAGATATGAGAAAAATAAGCCTGGAATTTTACAGTACAAGCTGTCTTTGGAGCCGGAAGAGGAATTCAAGGAACTAGACATTACAAAGCGGCGACAGAAAACAACAAATGTGGAATTAAAGGAGTGTTATTCGGGGCCTTTGCCAGTATCTGCTAATAAAAAACGTGATTTACAGTCGGTTCTGCAGTTTATAAATGCAGAGTTCCATAATTTTTACAATAACTTGCACGTTGAAGGTGAAGAACAGGTGGAAGTCGATTGGGACATTAGCAACGATTATGATTAGCTGTAGACTGAATTGCCCTTATTTATGTGAAACATTGTTTTATTTTATTTTTAATTTAATTTGCTCTTAGTTTTCTTTTTCATACATAAAAATACATGTATACATACAAATACATTTACGGCCTATTTCACTATGTCGAAAGAAAATTTCCATATGTTTTCATTCGTATAATTACATTTGAAGCAAAAACAAATTCTAAAATTTTGTTTTTGTATCAAATGTATTTGTACGAATGAAAATAAAATTCAAAATTCTTTCGACATCGTGAAATCGGCAGTTAATCTAATAACAACATAACTTTTCATAATATTCGTTCAAAATAAACTGAATTTTGTTTAAAAAAGTAACATATTTCACAAATTTTTTTCTTTTTTTTTTTATAAAAGCAATTGTCTCGACAAAGGTTGCGAAGTATTTATTACTTTTCAGTATGACAAAAGACGTTATCTAGAGAAGAGTTTATTTTTCGATGAAAAATATTTTTGACAAAACAACACATCTCGGTTTTTGGACATTATCTTGGCAACAGTTGTATCTGGGAGAAAAATGCATATTGTAAAATAAAGGTATTAAAATTCTACACAATAAAAAAAAATTTAATTTGTTTAAATATGTTCTGAGGCGATTCAATGACCCTATAAAAGTGTTTTTTGGGCCTCCTGTAAAATTCACTTTTTCGACATTGGTTGTTTTGTCAAAATTCCACAGATTTTTATGTGTATGTTATAATTTATTGAAATTAAAATAAGTGTCAAATATATTTTAAAGTACATTAAAAATTGTAGCCCCACCGCCTATACTTATTTTTTTTATAAAACTTAATAACTATAAATCCTAAATAAACACACAATTTAGTCTAGACCGTAAATATAAGATAATTATAAATCCTAAGTAAACATACAACTAAATCTATTGTAAATATATGTTCTATTTGAACACATACATATTTATACTTATGTATATATATATACATATATACATATAAAACTTAAAAACTGAAATAAAATATAATAAAAAAAATGAATATGTACATTACAAATACGTCCTGGAAAATTGTTGTTATTATTGGAAAATTAATTAGTTAGGTTTTAGCCAACATATTAAAACAATAATTCTCTCTTTTTTTATCTTTTTGGTGGCCCTTATAAGGGCCGATAATGTTCAGCCAACATGTTTAAAACAATTATTCTCTCTTTTTTAAACCTTTCGGTGGCCCTGAACAGGACCGAGGCCAATCTTTATCCGCGATTACTTCAAAACCTACATATAAAAAGAGAAGAAAAAAATTACATGACAAATGATTAATTATTATTATAATTAATATAAATATAACAACAAACTAATTTACTTCAAACTCAATAAAACAATAACAAACAATTCAATAATAATAAAATAACAAAAAAACATACATAGTTCACATATTTGTATAAAATCAAAAAACTCAAAAAATTCATACTTTTCGTTCATACATTCATAAAATTCATAATGAATAAAACAATAACAAACAATTCAATAATAATAAAACAAAAAAATAAAAATTGAGATCATAATATGTATGTACATATATACATATATAGTATATATATATAAAAACTTGTAAATAATTCAAGAATAAGAAAATAAAAATTGAGATCACATATATGTATATTCACCGATTACGATAAAGCAAATTTCTATATTGCAAAGAAATGTAGAAAATTTAAAAACGCCATAAAACGGGTTTAAAAAATCACTTGTGGACAACGCACAGATATTTAACTTTGAAATTTGGTTCTTTAAGTGCTGCTTTAAAGAACCGAAGCATAAATTAAATCCTTATTTTAATAAATAAATACACCATGTCCTTGTGGCTTAAGTTATTACAGCACAAAAAAGGATCAATTTTAATTAGTTCGTCGAAAATAATTTGACGAATTCCAACGCGATGACAATATTTATTGAATAAAAGCTCAAATTTATCTTCTAACTTACGTAAATAAGCAACAAAGTCTTGGGGGGTTCCACTAGATGGCATTTCGTAAACTGTTTTTCGAATGTAAAAAGGAAATCGCTTGAAATGGGTTTGCTATCAAAATATGGCAACAGGAGTTTGCACTTATGCATATTATATAATTTTAAATAAAAGTAGCCGGAAACATAGACCAGGGCACTTTTGTCTAAGAATTCCTTCTCAGGTAAATAAAAAACATTATCGTTCGGTGGTACTACAACTGCAAGGGAGGGAGAGGGATTGGACGCATATTGAAAGGTTATTGTCGCTACTACTAAAGGCTTTGTCAACAATTGTAAAATCAACCATTTGGTCATTTGCCGATTCCTTTTCGCAATTTCCGTTGACAACGACGTTTATATAATGAAGTCCCCATCGTTTTTGAAACGAAGATGAAAAGTTTCTGGCGGTAATAGAAACGGCGTTGCCAGAGCCTTTACGGATTTGCCCAAAGATATGTTCTAGGAGGTCCTGAGTAAATCTACGCGTTTTTAGTGTTTGAAATCCAAATTTTTCAAGTTGACTCCAAAAAGATTTTAAGGACGAGATATTAACCTGCCAACCGTTAATAAATTTAAATTTCCCAGTAATATCGAGGCCTTTCTCATCAAGAATACGAATTGTTTTCAATTTGGATGCGAATTCTCTTAATTTGCTTAACAGTTCATCAGAACAATTGAAAATTATGCTATCAGCCCGGATATTGAATAAATCGAATAAATCATTAAAAAATTTTAAATATTCAGCCGTGTTTAAAAATGTTAAATGTTTTGAGGTGTCTATATTTCCGGACTGGTAAAGAACACTCATTCCTGTGGAGACCGTATTACTTAACACTTGAGACGCTAAGTTAACGCGCATGCGTTGAAAATTATTGGGATTGATATGATCCTTAGTTAGCTTTGGAGCACATCGCAATTTATTTGAAGAATCAACAGCAAAGAAATGAGCAACGTCATTCCAGGACACACATTTGTTATTGAAATAAATTGTGTTGTTAAGGGAAAGCAGACAATTCCGGGAGCTTTTTAAAAGATGGGGACAGTCAAACATACAAAATATTCTCCTATTGTTAACTAGAAAATATGGCCTTTCGAGAGATACTCCAGCTATTCGGGTGAAATGTAAAAAATTTGAACCTTGGTCCGAAACGAAATGGCAAGGGTTTAAGCCTATTGCTTCTAGCTTCGAAATTGCTTCAAAAATGTATTTTTTAAAAATTAAACCCTGACAACTACCATACACAAAAAAATAAGAAATAGCTTGTGACCAACGTTCTCCACCTACTCCACTTGCCATAATTACTACTACACTATTCGCCAAGAAATTTGATCGATTTCCATCCCCGAAATCTTGAAGTCCAACTATCATGTCCTTGTGTGTGTCATATTCTAAATAACATTTTATCGACATCTCGTCGCAAGAAACACTAACTATTTTCTGTTCCTCAGTAAAGTATTGAGACCGGACTCTAAGTGCCTCAAAACTACCATCTAAATTTCCAGGTGTTTTTGGCCAATCTTCTACGAACCTTTGCAATGTTCTAATATTTGGCCAATCTAACAGAGGGCCTAAATGTCGGTAAACTAATGGAGATAAAAATAAAACTCCTAAAGAGATGAGCTTTGTGGCTTGATCGTAACGGCGTGTCTTATTGCTACGATTGTGGTTTTTTACTGCCTTGTTACAACAAACCAACATAGACTTAGAGATTTTTTTAGAAAAATCTTTTTTGCCTAATTCCGCCTCAAGTTTTTTTATTTTGGCCTGACAAATGCGTACGTCATCAGATAACCGAACGTTACTAGCCTTCAATTTACTATTCTCCCGTCTTTCTTTTAGGTACAAATTGTTAAAATGGTCTACTGCAGCCTGTAGGTCTCTAACTTTTCTAGAACTATTACAAACAAAACTATTAGATTTAAAAGAAACTTCTGCTGACAAGTCTCTGTGGCCTAATTTGTCCTTTAATTCTGTAGCCGTACAGTCTTCTGCTAATAAGACTGTTTTTTCCTTTACCTGTTTTTTATTAATACCTATAGAGCCTTCTGCTAATAAGGCACTGGGGTCATAATTTTCTGAGTCAACATCTTCTACAATGTCCGACAAAATATTTCCCGAAATTTATTTCAAAACCTGAGGCGGAATAGGCTTCTCCGTGAAGGAATTATTTGTGAAAGGTACAACGCTTTCGTTATTTGGAACTGCAAATTTATGTATTTTAGCACCAAAAAAGTTTTCCGGAGCAAAGTGACGGCTACACACGAACGGGCGTTTTAACGACGACTGCACACCCAAATTCTGCAGCCATTGCGCGCGTCTAAAAAGAAATTTATGTATATATGTATGTATGTATATGTATCTATGTATAAAATTCTTATAATAAAGAATCGGTTCTTATAAAATAGCAACACGAATCAGTTTGCGAATTTTTTTTTTTTTTTTGCAATTAAAGAAACAACTTCAGTGATAATGCATTGAGTAAAGGCATTAGATTTTATAATTATTAAGAAGAGTTTAGTTGTGAATTACAAAGCATAAAAATAGTCTTTCAAAACTTTTCAAACATACACAACAAAAGTTTTTCATTATGAATGTGTTTACTTTTGTGTTTAGAAAATATAATAAATAAATAATAAATAAAATTTTAAGAACAAAAATTCTTGTGCATATGCTAGAATAAATGTATAAAGGGAATATTTGCTTTTCATATTGCTTTATAAATACTTTTATTGGCAACAAGCGGTTGTCTAATTGTATATACATAGGTGTATAAAAGTCAACACATTCATAATGAAAAATTATTTGTTGTGAATGTTTGAAAAGTTTTGAAAGACTATTTTTATGCTTTGTAATTCACAAATAAACTATTCTTAATAATTATAAAATCGAATGCCTTTACTCAATGCATTATCCTTGAAGTTGTTTCTTTAATTGCAAAAAAAAAAAAAATATGTCGCAAATTGATTCGTGTCAGTTGTAATTTTATTTTTCCGACTTTTCCGGAGGGATTTTCTTCCGTAAAAACCATCTCCTCGAAAATACAAACAACAGACAAAAAATTTTACAGAAATCGGCCCAGCCGTTCTCATTTTATGAATTACTATACATTTTTTACACCATTTTTATATACATATGTATATGTATGTACATATATATAGATATTTTATGCAATTGTCTTTATGAAACCATTTATTGCTGGTGCGGCAAAGCTGATGAAGGAGGTTGAAAAATAATATTTGAAATTTTACTTCACAAACAACAGATAAAAGAAATTACATAGCTTGAACACTTAAGGAAGTTGTTTACGCATGTGGGGTGGACCATGCATATGAAATAGCCACTTGATGTGACGCTCGAGTACACACTTGGGTGCCCTGCCTCAGAGGTGCTTGTGAACACACATATTCATAAGGTGTTAAGAGCACTGTGAGCCAAAATGTCGGCCCCGATGTTGTTATTTGGTATAATGCTTTAGATATACCACTAATAGGTGAGACTAGTGCAAACCATTCTTTTGAGACATTTTATTCAAATGCGTTATCATGCGCAATGATTCAGCATATTGTATGCTATTGTTATTCCATATATCACTCTTCACTCAGCTTATTCCACACTTCCGTTGTACATATTTTCTTTTCCAACTTTATATCATCCAAAATTGAGAAAATTCCAGTATCAAGTATAATTCAATACGATATGCTGGACGATGAATCTAAATGTGTTCATCACTACATTTTAGCGAACAATAGTTTACCCTTCCACAGCAGTGTAAACAAGGAATCGGTATGAAATTTACTGTTCCACACTGATGGCACAATCGACAGGTATCACCAAAAAAAATTTGAATAATTCGCTAAAAACTTGCATTTTCTCTACTACTTTTAACGTACATACATATACATATGTATATATATCAATTTCTGATGTAGAATATGCTTATTTTACACTTTCATAATCACTTTCAATCACTTACATACCTCTTCGGATCCTTGGGGAAACTGTGCAGTTTTTCACCAGGCGGACATCCTTTGATGCATTTCATGCTCCTGAAATATTAAATAAAAATGTTTGAAGACTTGGAAATCCTTTTCTTTATTATAAATACTTACATATTTTATTCTTCCGGCGAGTGGAATCTGCAAAATTTCTGAAAAGATAAAAATCAGTAAATAAACAAATATATAAATTATTCTGCTACTTTAAAATAAACTTACCATAAATAGTGGTCCAATGAATTGTTTTCTGCAAATAAACTAACAAAAAAAACCATAATGAAAAGAAAATTTATAAAATTAAAAATTTTTCAACCCAAACTTACCAAAAAAAGCAAATTGTGATTTTATTGCGCCAGAAATAAAGCACAAAGAAAAAAACGAAAACGAATGATTGTATGAGTGTATACCAGCCACCAAGGTATATTAATTATAAGGTAGTCGCATTAGCTAAAATTGACATCAGCTGATTGATTTTTTGTTGTCAAAACTTTGTTATGTTTTTATAAAAATATTGTGTCATTTTTTTTTATTTAATTAAAATTTAAAAAATTGAAAAAACAAGCGTGAAAAATTTTTAATATTTAATTAAAATTAAAAATATCGGTTAAAATGCGTGTATGTAGTGTCAGCAAAAAAAATTTGCAAAGGGGGAAGGAAAGTTGTTCCAAGTACCCAAATAAAAGACACATCCTGATTTTATACATACATCTATCAACACCTTTTTGTTTTCTGTATTGTAAATAATTTTAACTTATATTTTTATTTTATGCAATTGATTTTTTTTAATTTAATTTTTGTTTTGTTTACACATCACATTTTGACAACAGCCAAGTTTTTACACTAACAAAATGCCTGTTGTTTTTGTGACGTTGTATTTGTTTTAGGGACAAGACTACCTTATTTATTATACCATGCCAGCCACTATGCAAAATCTTCCGTCATCTCTGGTTATCTGTGCTCGACACTAACTCCCAAATTCTAAAAATTAGCTGGAACTACTGGAACGCAAAAAAAAAAAACACAATTTTAAGTACAAACATTTCAATAGTGCTAACTTATTACTTTTAAAGCTAAGATTGCGATTTTAATCGTTTACGAATTTGTTGAGTTGTGTCATCAATGATAACCAAAACAAAGAAATTATTTTTTATAATTGTTATTTCTAACCAAAAAATCTTTTTTGTTGAGAAAATGGTTATTTAAAATAATTTTTTTTTGTTGATATAATGGTTACTTATAACACAAAAAAAATATTTCTCACTTTAATTGGTTACGATAACCAATATAATATATATGCAGTGATAATGGTTAAAAATTCCCAATATTAAATAAAAAGCAATTTCTTGTAACCTTTTTGTCAGAAATAAAAAAATAACAATTAAATTCGGTCCCTGCTTTTGACATTTGCTTTCGTACTACATAGTTGCACTTTCGAAAGGGAATTTCTTGCTTTCCGAAAGGGATTAAAAAAATTCCCATAATTTACGAACGTTCGGAAATAAATTTTCGAAAATCGTGCTCTGTAATCCCATTTCTACGAATTCGTAAATTTTCCGATTCGAATCGAAATACATAATAACCCCCCAGAGCATAAAATTAACAATGCCTGTGCTGCCGCCTTTCTACTCATTACATTTCGATACAAAACAACCAGCGTTGCCATTATGGTGCTTTTCGGGTATTTTTTCGTGCTTTTTTACTCAAGCAATACCCGAAATTTTATTAAATACCCGTTTTTGAAAAGCGGGTATTTATAGTGCTTTTAATAATTTCTCACAGTGCTTTTAAGTGCTTTTTAAATAATCAACATTTTTGGCATTAATGCATTTTCCTACTACATATTCTTTAAACCCACCTAATACTTTTCTAACCAACAGCGTATTATTTGCTTCTATATTTTGATTAGTACTCGAAAACTGTTAAAAGTTTGAATTCTAGAATTTCTCAAGCATATTTTTTTTTTAATTCGTAAAAAAATTTCATGATTTATTTCTTTAGCAACGATTTAGATTTAATTAACATATCCGTTGATTTGTTTGTTGTGTAAATATAAGCAAGAAAGTGGAAACATGAAATCGAGTATGAGGGAGAAGATTTACCAGCACAATTAGATTTAGAAGCGATTTCGAGTACCGATCGTTATATTTGTTGGAACTGTAAGCAGCGAGGCCATGGTTTTATGGATTGTCCATCCCCTAATCGACGCATTTTTTGTTTTAAATGCGGACGTGATGGCGTTGTAACCCCGAAATGCCCAAAATGCCAGGGAAACCGGCCGCTAACCAGTCTCGCACGGGAGAGACTCGTTCGACACAAACCTAAGCCCGCCGATCGTAACAACAAATACACCAGCTCAGCCCTATAAAATTTTAATTAACCCGGTTCAACATCAGCCGGAATTGCCGAAAAGTGAGGTTACATATACGAATTAAATATAATGAGGCAAGGAAAAGAATTTTTGGAGAAGTTTCTTCGAGAATCAAGAAGGCTAGGGAATGATATAAGATAAGAAAACGTTTGAGGAATGAAATAAATTCAGCTTACCTATATGAGGGCAACGATCCGCGAATTTTTATGAATATAGCCATTAATGGTTGTGTCGTTTTAGGACTCTTAAGCTAAGATCCCACTATCGGCGCAATGCACCAATTTTCGTCGCAATTCATGTGCCGATAGTGTAACCGCACACAATTTTTCAAAATGCGACAATCTGCGCCGAAATTGTGCTGAGTATGGACAATCAAAATCAAACTTGATGCGCCGATAATGTGAACCCACTATTGCACAATGTTGAGCAATCAATTTGTAAAAAATGCGCCGATTTTTGTCGGCCACTTGTGCGCCGATCAAAGTAAAAATATATAGAGCCAAAGCAATTTGCTGTTTTTTATAGAAATCCATTCCGAAAATGTAACTGTATCTGCCACAAGCAAAGAAATAAAAACATATGATATAATTTGCCCAATGATGCACGATAGTGTGATAGCATTGTATCGATTATTGTCGCAATTGGGATTTGGCCGATATGAGCCGAAAAAAACTGTGGCAATATGCGACGATAATGGGAACGCCCAAAAATTAATTGTGCAAAATTTTTACATGTGTGCGGATATAGCACGATAAAAATTGTCGCAGATTTTGCTGTTTGCGCCGATAGTGGGATCTTAGCTTTAGACAGCGGTGCCACAATTACATGTCTGGGAAAAGGCTGTCTACAGTTCGTGGAAAAAGCAGGTCTAGCGGTGAGTGACTTCTCATCCCAAATACGAACAGCTGATGGTAGCCCACATTGCATAGTAGGTCGAGTTAAAACCAGAATAACGTTCAACGGCATGACTGATGATATAACATTTTATTTAGTTCCTTCGTTGAATAGAGCTTTGTTTTTAGGGGTCGACTTCATCCAGAAGTTTAAACTGCTTGCCAGCATCTGCAGTATTACCACAAACAATGTAGAGCTGTGCCCGGAGAGTGAAATCGAGACGGAGCCTGATAACAGTCAGAAACACTTGGACAGGGCGATAGCGAACTTTCCTTGCTATACCAAGAAAGGGCTGGGTCGAACCAGTCTGGAGCTGCATACAATTGACACCGGCGATGCAACTCCAGTGAAGGATAAGTTTTATCCAGTATCTCCAGCCGTCCAGAAGTTGATGTATGCCGAGCTGGACAGGATGCTTGATATGGGAGTCATTGAGCCTAGCGAAAGCCCCTGGAGTCATTCAGTTACTCTAGTGAGAAAGGGCGAAAAGAATAGGCTGTGCTTAGATGGACGTAAGCTCAATGCTCGCACTATCCAGGATGCTTACCCGCTCCCGCATATCGAAGGTCTGCTCAGTCGGCTAGGAGATACTTGTTTTATTTCTAGCGTCGATCTGAAAGACGCCTTCTGGCAAATCCCATTAGAGAGTTCAAGTAGAGAAAAGACTCCATTTACGGTACCAGGGCGGCCACTTTACCATTTCACGGTAATGCCTTTTGGGCTGTGTAATGCTGCTCAAAGGCTTTGCCGTTTAATGGATAAGGTGATTCCCGCGGCGCTTCGTGATAGAGTCTTTGTCTATTTGGATGACCTTTTGGTGGTGGCACCAGATTTCAGCACGCACTTGGAGTTGTTAGAGCAGGTGGCAGATTGTTTAGCGGCAGCTGGTTTGACCATAAACGTGTAAAAGTCGAGGTTTTGCTTTAGGGAGCTCCGTTATTTGGGGTATATTGTAGGTGGTGGTAAGTTGAAGCCAGATCCCGAAAAAATCCAAAGCATAAGAGATTATGCATATCCCAAAACAGCCAGACAGGTCCGTAGTTTTATGGGAGCTGCAGGCTAGTATAGACGCTTCATATGCTTTAATATCTTTGGTGGCTTTAGTCCCAGAATTTCCATCTCCTAACATTTATCACTAGGGACATCCGGTCGATTTTTTCCCAGGATGTACATATGATGGATTCCTGATGTTTGTACAGTGCTTGAGCTTACGTTTCTAAGCTGATTATATTTATAATCATCATCGATCCATTGGTGCAACCCTATGATCATCCTGGGGAACTATGCCTTTAAGGACTGCACGCAGTGCATCGATGGCTCATAGAGACAAGACCGATTGGACCACAGGTGATGGTGGTGATGGATGAAAACACCGATGTAAACTGTTATTTCAATTTTTTTTCTAACCTGGCCCTATATATATACTTATTTTTTTTTTGACTCATTATGCCAAACTATACCCGAAACAGTTCAACATTACCCGAATTGATCACGCAAAAGATACTAAATAAAATGGTAAAAGGTAGTGAAAGTTTAAGAAAAGCTAAAAACTTTTGAGTTTTTGAACACCTTTTTGTGTAAATCTTTTGAATTCATACGTAAACAGACTCAGACATAGAAATTTAATGGAGGCAATGCTTAGTCGACAGAATACAAAATTTATTTTTATTTTTTTTTATTGTTACAATTTCCCTAATACAGATGGTTTGTTTGGGTGGAGAACTTGTATGACAACCACGCAGTATTTTGAGTGATTCTCATGCAAGGTTTCTACTCGTGGTATCTGTCTGTACTCTGGAAACAATATATAAATAAATGCAAGTTCTGATAGCTGGAAAATAACTTAATTTCATTTATATATCATTACCCCATTCTCGTTTTTTTATATAAACCTAAGTTTTCATTTAAAAAGAGAATCGGTTTTTAGAAACTATAAATTTAATTGGATATTTTCCAGCTAACTAAACAAACGCAATTCGAATTCATATTGCTGACATTTGTCATACGAGATAAATGACATAGAATTTTAGCCACTGAGCATACGTATGAATAATGTCCCATTTCAAATTACTCAAAAGCCTTAATCATTTTTACACTTAGTGAATGATGACTTCATTGCAATTTTTATGCAATAGTGAGTTCAGTAATAGGAGTTACCGCGATAATTATTCAAAAAAATTGCATGACCTAATAGTGTTAAAAAGTTTCTTTTTGCAAAGGTGATTACCATAATACATATAGATTATATATACATATAATTTTGATATATGTACATATTTTATACACCCTGGGTGAAAACCACTCAGTGGGTGTGATTCCCATACATAATTTTCGTTCAAGATTTCTATGGCTATCAAAGAAACATCCTGATATATTATATTTTTATCAATATCAAAGTAATCACATTCGCATAAAAGAAACTACGCTCAATTGGCACACAGGGTTTAGAGGAATAAGCCATTTTATATAAAACAAACACCGTATATAAGAAATTTTTTTTGATGAAAAACTTTTGGCGACTGCTTATTTAAAGGAGATACAATTCACGATTTACTGTTGTTCAAATGTCGTGGCAATAATAAATTTTAAATACGAATATAAAATTTGGAACAAACCAGAACTTTTACTTCTAAATATATAGGTTAAATCACCAGAACTATTATGAAAAGCGTTAAGGTAACTAAAACGTTGGTATCGAAAATATAGCAAAATGAAATAAATTACTATTAATTTTTCGAATGTTGCCTAACCGAATTTGACTGTAAAGATTAGTAATAATAAAGGTGATAACTCACTGTGATACGCTTGGCAAAGAATCCTTCGGCTCAAGGCATAGTCCCTTTAAAAAAAACAACACCAACTGAAAATTTTAAAACAGCTATGAGTTTATCAACTTATATCAATATAACAGATTCACTTACCTCTATGTAGAATCAAATAAAACCTCTAGTGGTACACCGTGGGGGGCCCACTTGTCCACAACTGCCCTATAGAAAACATAAAAACACCACAATAGTTAGGTAAATAAAATTTCCTCTCTTAAATTCAGTTGTTTTAACACTTACCAGCTCCCAGAGGGCGACCAATAACCGGCGTCAGGTGGTTGACGTAGGGGTGTAGCATAACAAAAAAAAAATGAAATCTGAACTATAATTTTGCAAAACAAAATAAATACACATTACTCACCTCAGCAACACCATGACCGCCGGGAAGTCCAGTACCTATAAATAGAAATAGAAAAAGTATTAATAGATTAAATATGAATAATACTAGAAAATATAAAATTTACCATAGACACTTACATCCGCGTTGTTGGTTTAATAAAAATATAATGGCTGACATTATCAACAGACCGTATGATGTTTGTGTCATGTGCACCCTGTAGTGGAATAAAGCAGTGGGTATGGCCGTGCGAAACACCTGATATCAGCTGTTGGCGAAAGTCTCCACAAAAGAAGTAAACACCAGCTGTTGTTGTCCTACTGCAGGGTGCATATGGCGAAAGAGAGAGACAAATAGCAAAATCAAGATGTCGTTCGGCAGGACAGCCATCTTTTTTTTTGGTTGGTGGGAACTGACGTGGTGCTGAGAAACAGAAAGATATATAAGGAGGTGGCCGAGAAGAAAATGAGGATTCTGATTGGAGAAATGAAAAAGAAAACACAAAATTTTGAAGAGCAGCCGCAAAAACTAAAGAAATATTTAAAGAAAATTGTTAAATAAAGTTTAAAACAAGAAAAATGAAAATTTTTAAAAAAAGTTTTTAAATAAAAAAATAAAAAATAAAAAACTAAGGGTAATAACAGAAAAATTTAATGAGAAGAATAAGTAAATTACATCTTGCAAAAAGAATAAAAATTCATGAAAACTTAAAAATATGCTAAAATAAAAGAAATATACTACGAGAAACAAAAATACATTCAAAGAATTGCAAAAATAAAAAGTAATTAAAACATGAAAAATTTTATCGACATTTATTAAAAGAAAAACCCCAAACGCAAATCTAAAAATTAAAGTGACTAAAAGTAATAAAAAGCTACACAAAATTAAAATTAGTCCAGCATACAATTATAGAACGGAGAATTTATGATCCGTGAGCAGCAGAAAAACCGTCCCGTCTCACATCGATCACAACATACAGGCCGACCTGTACCTCCGAAAGAAGCCTGCCGAAGCAAAGTAGTTTCCTGTGAGGTATTTTCCTGAAACAAAAAAAAAATGTATTTTTTGATATTAATTAAAATTTTATTGGCTCTGTGAGCTATATATATGTATACATATATATAAATATATGCACGTAAATGAATTTAGCCTTTTGGATTAAAATCCTTATAATTAAATATATTTGTTTTCTTTAATTGGTTTTTTTTATAATCAGCAATATACATATACATATCTATATTTACACGCAAAGCGATACAATTTTCATTTGATCGAAAGCAAAATAATAAGTCGATTAGGTGTTTCCTAGAAGCTAGTCAATTAGTTTCGTTAATCCCATCCGTTAGGTTGAGCTCATCCTAGGGAAAGGTAAATATGATTTCGCGAAAGTTTCTGAAAATGCAGGATAAATATTAGTAAATCGAATTAAAGTTGTATCGAGTAATTAATCAAACATATACATATATATATTTCTTTAGATTTTTTTTTTTGGAATAATCAGTATCGTCAAAATTGTTATTAAAATTTTTAAATAAATATAAATACATAATGTGCACTATATTAAAATGAAAAATAATTGCGTCATTCGTGAGATGATTTGCTAAGCTTTTGGGCGGTAAGTAAGGCGGGGTAGGGTTAATTTTCAGGTGAAGGAGCGTTTGGGACATGCCAATCAATAGGCGCATGCCACGGAGAGGTTTGATGGACCTCTGTGAAGGGAGGGCAAAATTCCCGGCATAACATCCGCCGGAAGTGACCTTAGGTGAGTGTGTGTGGGTGGCTGCGTGGACCGAATTCTCTTCTACTTGCTTCGGGTCCGATAAATTTTTATAGAAGTTTTTTTTTCAACTGCCAAAGCACGATGGATCGGCAAGAACACCACCCCAAGACGGCGACCTTCTAGCCGGAGCAAACCGCTAGCATACCAGCGCCGCCGATCATCCGGCAACACAAAATAAAATGCTAATTATCAACAGGCAAAACCACCAGCAGCACGATAATTTTTACATTCAATTTTACAGACCATAATAAGAGCAACCATTAATAATGTTTAAGAGGTACCAAAACACATTCACAAAAACTGTTAAACCGTCTTGTTGTTATAGATAATTTGTAACATTTCATTATAAGAAATTTGTTGTCCATTTTAGATTTTCAGAGTACATAACTGTTTTTTGTTCGTTTGTTATAAAATGCGTAAAAGTTTATATAAAGGGTTGTAACAATAAAATTAATAAAATTTATATTTACTAAAAGAAATATTTAAAGTTAGTGTCAAGAATGGAGTCTAAAAAAGGAGATCATAAGCGAAATACAAAAGGATTTGGGAATCACAATGTGAGTTTAAGCAATGGATTCGGCCTTGACCAAATAATAACACAAAAGCAAGATGTTTTTATTGCAAATGCGATATCACGCTTAAATATCCAACCTTGTTCGGCATGCTGGAACACGGAAACACATTGCAGCTTTAACCAGCATTGTACAAAATGTTTTATTCCATTGCAAATATGATATCATGCCATTAGCAGTACAATTTGAATCCGATGACGAAATATTATCTAGTATTGAAAAAAGGTGAAGAATGATTCACTTCGTGCATTGGCACAATATTATATCAACATTAGAATTTCGGACTTAAGTTAAATGTTGTAAAGACGCAAAATTAATTCAATAAAAATTTTCAATAAAAAAATCTGAACTTGGTGCGTTTTTTGTTAAATGGCGCGTTTTTTCTCCATTTTGGTGCCTTTTGAAATTTCAAAGTTGACAACGCTGCAATTGGAGACTATCAAAATAATTACACGTCAAAATAATATATCAAAAGATTTTGATTTTCATCAATCAGAGGCGACAACGTATACGTTTACCCGAAAAAGCACGACTGCACGCCATAGCTACCAGATTTTTTTTGGTAATATCGTCATATTTTTGGGCAAAAATCGTCATTATCGTCAATATAGCTTATTGAAATCGTCATAAAAACGTCAAATGAAAAAATCGCTTTTTTTACCAACAAAACATATTTTTATTAGAGGCAAAACATAACAAAACTCTTAAATCAACAAATCTTATTAAAAAACAGCATTATTTAAAATTCAGAGATCAAATACTTCACTTAGAATTCACAATAAAATCACATGTAAATAGATTGCATATTTGTCAATACTTTGAAATGTATAAACATTGTATGGAAAAAACAAAAAGAAATCAAATCCTTTAGTTATGTTTTTCAATTTAGTAAAATATGCATTTTAAATTTCATTTTTGGAAACACTTTTTCTAAAAATGCATCAAAACTACAATAAAATTTATACAATAAATATATAATTTTTTAAGAAAATAGACATATATATATATATATATATATATATATATATATATATATATACATATACATACGTATATGTATAATATATTTTACAAATATATATTGCAGTTAAACATATTGATTAATTCAGTTACAGCTGTCAGATCATAGCAGGTAGATTTGTTTAGCTTTAAATAATCTTTTGAATATAATATTGCCTCCAAAGACAACTTTTTCAATTTCTTATTTTAGTCTTATTTACGTTTAACTGACTAAATATTCTTTCCATATATGCTGAATAATGTGGTAAAACAAAAGACTAGAATCCCTCGTTTGCATCTCTGATAGTTTTTTCCAAAAATCCAATAGTTATATGTTTTTATCAGGACAATAATTTCAATTGTCTGAACTCTGTTTCCAGCTCTTGGTTTTCAGTTTCTTCAACAAAATAGGAAAATTATTTTATAATTTCAGAGAGCCAACTTTTTTTCTTCATTAATAATATTAAATGGATTAATTTGGCCAAGAGCTATATATTTATTTTCAAAATCAAATCATGATAATATCTGATCACAAAGCTCTACATAAAAATTAACAAAACTATTACTAATATCTATTTTTCTTTTGCATTTATTTGTGATTCTTCCAATACGTCTCTGGCAAATATTCCTAAATAATTGTCTTCAAAATTTAAAAAATTGTTTTTGTTTTTATAATCAGTTAAATAGAAGTTTTCAGTTTTAAGCAAACTAGTTTTTAAAAAGTTTCTCATTACAGTTTTCAGCAGTTCAAGGTTGCTCTAATAGTACAAATATCTGTGCAAATCTGGCAGCTATGCTGCACGCACACACTTAGAACGTTGATGTGTTTTTTATCGTCTCCATAGGGCACAAGAGAAAGGCTAAATAAAACATACATACGAGTATGTAAATTGAAAACATATCATTTTATTAAAAAGTAAATAAATAGAATTAAACTAAAGGAACGGTTCAAAACTGTATTTTAAATAATATCGATACCGATAATTATTCCTATCTATATTTTCGATATTTTTAAACTATCGACTTATATTTTCAGAGTTTTGACCATCTGAAATTATAGTATAAAAGTGTGATTATACACTATTTTTCGATTTTATTTATTTTTTTTTTGTCAATAAAACATTAAATAATATCTCTGATTATATATACATACAAATATATATACTTGTTCGTTAATCAACTGTAGGATTAACTCCGTATCTGTAATTATAGACTATTAATAAAATTGCCTACTTATGTAACCGCCTACGGCCGGGTTCATACAATTTCTTCACCACCGCTAATTTGTTTATTTAATATTTTCTAATTTTTTTTCAATTTTCTATAACATAACCTATGTATATTTTGTAATATATGTTGAAAAATCAACTTCAAAATTTTAATAAAGAATAGCATGTTGTAAAAGCCGCAAAAGCAAGTAAAATATATTTGCATGCGGCCTTGTGCCGCATCGAAGTTGTTCAACTTCGTTCTCTGTGTATGACATTTCAAGTTGAATAACACGGATATAAAGTTACACTGCATAATATAAACGGGAATAGCATTTTGTGCAATTGCGAAAAGATATTGTGTATAGTTGTAATGAAAACGAAATTGAACATTTTTTTTTACATTTCACGTTATCACAGAACCAGAATCTACCCCCTGGTTAGTACGAAATTCCCTCATCACTGTTTGGAAATTACTAACAATCAACAACAACACAAACTCATAGTCCGTTATCATCAAAGTATTCTACATTGTAATTTAACGTTTTTGTTGTTTTTACTCTATATATTATGAAAATTCACACATTTTTTTGGAATTTTGAATTTTCATTAATTCAATAAAACTGAACTTGAGCCTAAATAATATTACTTCTTATAGGTACATAGTTATTTAATATTTTTTTGTTCTTGTGTAATATAAGAAAAAGAAAAAAGGAAATCGCCAAATTATACAAAAAACTAGTAATAAGTACCTTTTTTTTTAATATTAATTTAAATAAATATTTATAGTATGTACCTATGTAATTGTTTAACGCAAAAATGATGCGCTAAATTTATTTACGGGGGATTTTTGATGTAACGGTAAGTGTGTGAAAGTGTGTGCGGTAAGGGGTCATAATAAGAATTTGAAACGGAAACGGAAATGACCTGGTATCCCTACCAGCTGGAGGTGTCATCTTACTTCGCTAACAACAATATGTTGAAGAGAGAGTAGAGTCAATAGTTTTTTTTTATTGATTCTAATGCTCGGGCTCATATGAGGGTTGAGAACACACTCCCATGAAAATCTCCGCATTCGAGTTGGCCGGTGGAGTTCATCTGATGTCGCATAGAGGGCAGGTAAAATGTGTCCAGTCAACCAACCATATATATTGCGATACGATTGTCTTAAGGCTGCTTTAGCCGACCGTATTTCTAGAAATGTAAATGCTGATGTGTCAGCTGATTGCTTCTGTTATATGCAAAAGCTATGAAAATACTTACTTGACTGAAATGAAATGTTGCCGTAACGTACCAACCTGCAGAAAATAGAATTTCATTACGAGGTTACGTGACAATTGTAGACAGTGATGGGATGGTTGTATTTTGAATTGCAATGGGGCACAGAAGTCCTTTGTTAGTACTTTTTTTTGTTTTGACTAGTTTTAGTTGTTAAATATGTACACATGCATGCTTTATTGAGTAAAGAAAGTTTTCTAAATAATTTTTTTTCTATATCTAGCAAGAGACTGTACCGATCGTTTGTGCTTATATATTTTATTGTAATGAATTTGATAATTGTTTAAATTATAGTTTAACATTCATATCTATGTAAGTATGTATGTACATCATAGTTTTGATTATTAGTGTTACTTATTATTTAAAAGATTTTTTTTGTATACTTGAATGTATGTATGTATGCACATATGTATGTACATAGGTACAATATATATGAAATTACAAAGTGAGCATATCAATTTATGTACATACATATGTACATACATACATTCAAGTATACAAAAAAAAAATCTTTTGTATAATAACTGCCTTGCACATGATGTCGAACGAATTTTTCTTTCGTACAAATTACATTTAAAACAAAAACAAAATTTTTAAAATTGTATGTATGTACATACATAAATTTATATGTTTACTTTGTAATTTCATGTATAGTGTACTTATGTACATACATATGTGCATACATACATACATTCAAGAATACAAAAAGAAATCCTTTAAATAATAAGTAACACTAATAATCAAAACAATGACGTACATACATATATACTTAGATATGAATGCTAAACTATAATTTAACCAATTATCAAATTCATTACAATAAAATGTGTAATTATATGATTCGGTACCTTTTAAGTAATATCGTACTATTTCCGAACAATCACAAATATTGTAAACATTTGGAACTTCCATCAACGTTTGGGACAGCTGTTTTGTATTTTATTTATAATTTTCAAAGTGATAAAAAGTTGCAATGGACGACAAGAAACTAATACTACTGGTGAAGGAAAATGAACAATAACAATTCTCCGGGGCACAAGATTTCGGAGAAGAACAGAAAAATATGATTTAATATGTTTAATAAGAATTTCTGTTCTTTTTATGTATGTATGTACATACATATGCATGTCTGCACATTCATGTGTCACGTGTCACGTTTTTAAGCATTCTATAACTACAAAAATGTTGGCTCTTACATTACATCAACATTTAGCTTACATCTACGATTTCAACCGTCGGCTAAATAGGCCTTTAGCTTAGCAGGCAGGTAATGAAACTAAACGACAAGGGTGTTTTGTATGGTAGGTGAAAAATCCATGTAAGTAAATCAAACAAAAGTTTTGCATTCAAGCCAACACAAAATATCTACAATTCCACAATTCCACACAATTAAGAATATAAATATGTAAATGAAAATGTTTATTTCACTGCGTCAACTTTTATAGCAAACTATCGAAACCCCTAAGAAATAGAATATTAAACATTCAGATACTTCGTATTTACTACAGAAATTGGGTTTGTGTACAAACTAAAGTAGAAGTGAATTGTTTAGTACAATAAGTAAAATCTCTACACAATATTTCGTTTCGTTAAGTTGCGACACAAGTGAAGTATGTGCGCTATCTATATGCCAATTGCAAAACAACAGATTAATTGTAAAGAACTTAGATAATACTGAACTGTAAATAAAGAAATAAGTATGTAAAAATTAATAATTCCATAAGTATATTATAGTACTTTTACGAATGTTGTGTATTGCGAATATATGTATGTATAACAGACAACTCCGAGAGACTACCTGTTGTTTCTAATACAAAAATATAACTTTTAAACTGGCTAACAAAATTTCCTCCTGAAAATTTTAAATCTGGAAAGTGCATTTGAAAACAATTTTCACTATAAATAACGAGTTCCGAGCTAATTAATTTAAAGCACGTTTTATTTTTTAATTAGGACCAGCACTCAAGGGATGACCCCTACGTATGCAGTGCATGGTGTCGGAATGCAGGGAGAGGGATAGGGTAGAGAATATAGATGTTGAAAATTTCGAAGACTTAACTGTTTTTACAACTCTTCTTTGCGCGTTATTTTAATTTTTGTAGCAATGTTTAGGCGCCTCCGGTATTAAGTAGACGCATTAACTTTGTTAAGCTGTATTAGCAGTAGGTCTGCCAATCGGGACTAGATTTGTGAATCCCGGGATTCGGGATATATCAAAAATTCCAATTCTGGGATCCCGAAATAAAATACATATACAGCCCTGTCACAGAGATCTATTCCGTTCGGAAACGGAATTCAATTTGTATTTGGTTTCTTCAAAAAGCGAATAACGGAAATAGCTTTAACCAATAAATCCACTTTTAGAGAAATAAAATGTTTCTGTTTGCAAATTTAAAAATATTTTCACTTGGAAAAACCATTTCCTTTTTCGAATTTTTTAAGAATCAAAATACGGATTGAATTCCATTTCAGAACGGACTAGATCTCTGTGACATGGCTGATAGATTAGTTAATCCACAACAAATATATAAAAATTTTCAAAACATAAATTCTTGAGAACTTTTATTCCAATAAAATATTACATATACATATTTTATAATTCATTTTATATTGCATTGTTAAATATAATTACATACATATGTTTTTTATATTATTCCAACATATAGCAAAATTATAAATTATTCATCAAAAAGCAAAGTAACAAAATAAAATTATTTAAATAAAAGTATTTAACGGCCTATTTTTTTTACAATTGCTAAACGCGTTTAGAAGGATAATAAAGTTAAATTTATTTCTTTTAGATTCATTGACAGTTTTAACAGGGTGAAACAAAAATATATAAAATATCAATATTGTGGCCACACGGTGACAATAGAGGAGTTCTATCTTTGGTGCATTTGCTTTTGCAATTATTTTCAATTGCATCAGATTTGTTAATAACCGTGAGCATTCTTTTTGTACTATATTCGGTGTAGAAGTTAGATATGTACGTGTCCAAAAAATTTTGAATGAAAACATCCAGTTGAGAAACATTAATGCTATGTATGCATACAAATCCAATGTCTGTTAAGGGTGTTATCTGTTCATGTATCCGTGCTATAAACGCAATTCAGAAAGCAATAAACAGCACAACTGTGTATTGTGTTGCTGGATTAGGAAAAGGCTATTATATTTTCATTTGACTCCCGCAAGAGCAATGGCATCGACAATGAAATTGCTTATGTGCTTATAGGGGAAAGTTATTATTATGTTTTAATAATTTATGTGACCTGCTCCACGAAAAGGGACCTCTGCGCCGAAAAGATGTTATTGAGAAAAACGCGTTTAAAAAAAGCTCTTCGTTTTGAGGTATGTATCTGCACCGATGATTTTCATTAATAATGTTCATCTTTACAGGTGATTTGTAAAAAAAACTAAAAGACATAGAAACTTGCGGTTTGCGGCATTTGAAAGAGCGTTTTTTTCCTATAAGAATCACTCAAAAAAAAAAAAAAAAAAATGTTCGGCGCAGAGGTCCCTTTTCGTGGAGCAGGTCACATATAAGTAGATATGAATAAAAATATATAAAAGAAAAAAAAATAGTAAACAATTTCGGTATTGACTGTAAATATAAACAACGCCAATGAAAATAAAAATTTTTATATTATTATTATTACGAATAAACGTAATTATTATTTGAACTTATATTGATTTACATATGAAAAGTAATATTATCAGGCTCAAGTTCAGTTTTATTGAATTAATGAAAATTCAAAATTACTAAGAGTTTTTTTGTGTTGGAAAATATTATTATTTATATCCAATCAGTTTTTAGCAGAACGTATCAGTACTGATTTCAAGGCCGCTACACCTCTCATCAGCGTTCAATTGTCCATCTTTACAAATTTCGTAAAGTGGATACTAAGTGAGAAGAATATCAACTATTTAACCAGTTTTCAACAGAAATAGAATATGAGAATTAATTTTTAATTCAATTTTTATTCTACAATGAAACAGTGCTGGTTAGTACGAAATTCCCTCATTACTGTTTGGAACTAATAATTTTTATCATTGAAAAAGTGAAGTAAAAAATTTATACGAAATCGGAATCTGAATACTGTAAATCAAAAACGATCACAATACAATTACGGAATTGAAAGCACTCCAATCGGAATGTGTGACCTGCCCGTTATATTTTCTGCTTCCAGACACCAAATGAAGGTTATTCGTCGCTTATTTTATTTTTGTTTAAAAGATTATTTGCTGGCATACAAACCATTTCATACGTTTTTCAAAGTAAAAAAGTTTTTTTTTTTTTTTTTGGTTTTTTGTATACAATATATTAATTATTTCTTTCTACAACTTTCACAATTTTAATAAACATTTATTTCTTGTTTTACCATTTATTTGCTTTTTTTCATTACTTAAAGATTTGTTTTTATTTTTATTATTTACTTTTTTTATAATTTACTTACTTTGCTAACAATATACTCTAAGTTATTAGACGATTTTTCTTACTTTGGATGCAAGTGAGTGAGTTGTTTTAATGTACGAATGTGAGTGGAAAATTTCGTGATGGATGAAAGAGTAGTTTAGTTTATAAAAATTATTCGTTTCTGTTTTATTTGTTTTTTAATATATTTTTACAACTAATTCAATGTTAATTTAACATTTAATTAGTAATTGTTTTTCGTGGTTTTTAAAAAACTTTTTGCGATTTTTGTATGAATATTTTTGATTTATAACTGAAAAAGTTTTGATGAAAGTTCTTACTAAATGTAATGTTTTTAGTTTGTTTAGTTTTTATCCTAGAGAATCCTTGATTGTTGGCTACTTTGGTTTCTGTTTAAGTTGGTAGGGCGTGTTTTTTTTTTCTTTATTCTATTCTGCAGTTTGATTTTGGTTTTTTATATAAACTTGTTTTGTTTTTATGGTTCTTGATCATTTATTTAAATTTTCTATTTTTATGCAGTTAATACATTTATGACATTCCTTAAACGAATTTGTTTTATTTATTGATTTTCTTATTTGCTTTTAATTACATACATACATACATAAATGACAATGGATAATATAATTTGTTTGATGTTTGCAACAGAATATTGCATTTTGTTTAAATATTCTAATTTTACTTATATTATTTATACAATTTTAACTATTTATTGTGTTGTTACTGTATTCGAAAGAAAAGCTCTTCATAAAAGGTCCACAAAAATTTCGTTAAATGAAAGGTGTGATTTTTTTTTTTTTTTTTGGAAATCAACTTATATGTATGTGCGACATTATCTTGATTAATTCCAAAGTATCATTTTACAACCCTGAAATTTAATGACAGATAGACGAAGTTTGATGAAGAGGTGTAATACAAGAATATCTGACTCAGTGTCCCCTTATTTTATCTCTAAAAAAATATATTTATATTATGCATCATCAATAATTAAATAACTATTTTATTTTTCAATTTTACATACTTTATGTGTTTATATGTGTGAACCAACTTGTGTAAATATATAGACGTTGGCATATGTATTTGGTACGAAAGCTAAAGTTTGGTACACGAATTTTGGTAACATAATTGAATCAAAGTTATTGGGTTTCTATAATGATACTGATTTTTCCGAAACAAATATCGAAAGACAGAGGCAATATCATCTACATATTTTGTGTATCTATATACGGAAAATTTAAATTCCTAAAAATCAGTATTCAAAATGCTTCTCAAATGCCTAATTTTAGGACAAATCCCGACACTTGGCTACACTAATCTATACCAGACATTTTTATAAATTTGTTGTTACTTCCAGCGGCGAACTCTGCATACCACATTACATGTATTCACTGATGTTTGTCACACTTTGTGTTCAATCATGCTAGCTTGCAACTTGTAGGAAGAAGTTGTTGAGACGACTTCTACCGGTTTACAAGATAAGCGAGTTTGTTTACGAGCTGACTGCTACCACAATACAATATATTTTAGGAATTATTGGCTCAGCATCTCGATTACTTTATGTACAAGTGGAAGGCGTTTATACTATTTTATTTGAACCCTTTCTGAGATTTTTGGATTATAATTAAATTCTTTATTAAATGTTTTCAAAAACGTTCTCGAGAAAAATCAATCAGTTTCATTTCAAGATCCGTGATTCGTAGTTAGTTTTGAAGCTTGTTTTCCGAGGTTTTTGCAAAATTAATATTTAGCATTCCGATCGCTTTTGAGGTACTCGTATAGTCTTCAGCTCAAAATTAAGCGTTCTTGTTAACATGCAAAGCTTATTTTACTGACGCTGTTAAAAGTATTAAAGTTATTAAAAATATTAATGTTAATTCCAATTTAAGTTTAAAAAATAGTTTGATTACAAACAAAGTTTTCGCTTTCAGTTCCTTAAAGACTCTCGGATTGATCGAAATTGAGTTCTGTGACATTGACGCATTAATAACATACCATATCGAAGCTGGTGTGATTACTTTAATGCAGATATATGTAGCTGTAGATGACTATTTTGTTCTATTTAATTTTATTAACACTATAATTTCTGGGTAATGTGCTTTGGAAGTAAAAAATTATTGAAATGTTTGATTAGTGAATTTGTTATTCTAAAAATGCGAAAATAAAATGGAGCCTTAAAAGAGCTTTTGCTTTTTATTTTGTTCAAATTAATAATTATTATAGGTTCAGCGGTTTTTAATATATTTTTCGGAAGAAACTTATTATTCGTAAAAGATATGTTTTGTAGTTTGTAAAAATTTGTATTTTAAATAAAACACAAATTAACTTAAAATTTAAATATTGTTTTTGTTATTTTTATTAAATTTATTTAGCTTCTTATACAACCCACATCAACTTTAAATGATTAGAAACAAAATTTTCAGTACATTATTTATTCTTTGGAGTTTTTCTAAAATTGGTAAAAAAGTCTTTACTACTGATTTTAGATCAAATAATTATTTGGTTATCTTAAAACTAATATAATAAAACTTATTTGTAGCTTTGGCTGAAGATTTCAAGTTTAGTTAATTAACTGTCTAAGATGGAATAGAAAAAGTATGTATGTCATGTTTACAAAATTAGACAAAATTTGTAGAAAATTTTAAAAGGTGGATTAGGATCTAAATAAATCGCTGGCAATCTTGATTTTATTAAATTTGTACCAACGCTGCTCTGCATAGCTTTCATATGGTCTTGCGAAAGAGCAAATGCTACGCGTTTGCATACAGATTTCTTTTTGTTGAATTTGGTTATTCCAAAGCCTTAAAAGTCGCTAGAACTTTGAAGTGTAACATTTAAAAATATTTCTTATGTTTGAAATCGTTAAACATTTTTAGATGGTTTCACAATTTACCAAATCTTTGACCATGTTACTGATTTGTTTAATTTCCATATTGATACAATATGTATCACCCATATTGTTTTCAATATAAATTTTCATTACCTTTTGTATACATATGATTGTACACGTACCTAGCAAAAACTTTCATGTGTGGCAGTTATCTTAAAAAATTGCTTTTCGAATTAAACTCAGTTTAATTTTGTTTATTTAAATTCTCTTTCAAAGTTGGATTTGAAAATGTTTTGCTCTTCTATATTAAAGTCCAAAAATTTCAATAATATTTTATTATTTCATAACATCACAATATTAACCAAAATTCTTTTGAGTTTAGTAAATGCCGATGCAGATTCTGAAAGAATCTTTTTTATTGCAACTGACGTCTGAACAAAGGATCAAACAAATCGAATCTCGATGTTTTAAATTCCATTAGTTTTATTCGATCTCATTTGCAATCAAATAAGGTTAAATTGAACAAGCTTCCATGGTAATGGAAGTTATTTCAACAAAACTAATTCGCAAGTGCTTTGCAATTAATATAATCATACGTAAACTGTACACAACTTTTTACCCGTTTACGCTACATGTTAATGAGTACATAACTTGTCTGTATACCAAATTAATCGAAAAAAAGTAATCAAAGCAAAAAGTATTAGCTTTAATGTAATGTAATGTAGAAAAATTAAAAATAAATGTTAGAATTACCAAAAATCTCAATTGGTCCTGTTTTTACTCCTTGAAAAGTACTTAATACTGGTATCTGTCTAATTTTCTTCAAAGTAAAGAAAAATTCCTACATAAATTTATTTTTATACATATACATATGTACATACATACATACAAATATAATGTAATGAAAATTGTTGGGGAAAATTATTTTATTTTTGTATTGATATATACGATATTTTTTTTTGTATTAAAATGTGTGGAATATACAAAATTTCATCTGATATCACTCCAACTCTCATTTGCAGAGGTTGTGTGTGCTTTTCATGCAGATAATCAGCAGTTCAACATCTGCCGAAGCAAAGTAAATGTTTTTAGACGTTTGGAAAAAACAAATATTAAGCCAGTAAAAAAAAATATAGATAAGCAAGTAAGACACACTTGGCTTCAAAGCATTTGGCACGTGTTCAATGCTCAGCAGAGATTTTTATACCCTTCACCAAAAATTGTAAGTATTTATAGGTTTGACATCATGTGTGTAATTTCCACAATATTTATATATTCTGAATCCTTATAGATAGGGAAGTTGATTGAGCCATGTCCGTCTGTCCGTTTGTCTGTACGTGAAATCGACTTTCAGAAGACACTAGAAGAGCTAGAGAGTTGGGTTTTGGACTGAAATGTAAGGATTTTTCTTACGATGTTTCGTATTGAAAATCAGCAAAAATAAAAAATCGGTTCTGAAATTGAATTATATATACAAATAAATGAAGATATTTACATATATAACCGTTTTAGAAATAAATTTATAAATACATGAGTTGTCCCAGTGTTGAATATGGAATCTTTTGATTATAATTTAACACACTAACCATCATGCTACTGAGGCTTGTTAGTGTCATGTGTATATTAACATTATAATAACTTTATGCAGTTTAAACTTACTTTTTATATTGTATTATATTATATTTATAGTGTATTGTATAAGCCTGTATTATATTCAGTGAATCACATATTTATGCATTGGTGAAGGGTATATAAGATTTGGCACAGCCGCATTTAGCACTCTTACTTGTTTAATTTGTTATTTGCATTTTCTTTCAATGACATCGCCATGTTAAACTAAGTGTTTAAAATGCGAGAGGGAATTAGTGCACTATCACTCATTACTTTTCCATTAAAATTTTTGCCAGATATGATCAATAAAATTAAGTCAAATAACTTAATTTATTCTATTGGAATGTTTAAAAGTCAACGTACAGTCAAATCCCGATAATTCGTAATGGCAAGGGACCGGCCATTTCTTACGAATTAGGGGGTTTTCGATTTAGCGGGATTTCGATTTAACGGGGTTAAAATAAAATAAATACGAATTAACGGGGTTTTACTAAAACGATAAAAAAACATAAAAACAATGGTTTTTGAAGGATTGAAGTAAGAGTGGATGGAGCAATTTCAAATCGCTCAGCAACGTCTATTTTTTTCACTCCATTGTCAGTGGCTGCAAAAATTTGTTGTTTTTGTAACCCCGACCCCCGAGTTTTATGCGTGCGCTTTGACATTTTTCTTTATTATTCATGTAATAAACTGATCTTAAGAGAATAAACACACGCACAAGCAAAAAACCCTCGCAAAAAAAAAACAAATAGGGGTAAACAAAAAAAATCATTCTTTCCATGTTTCTGTTGTTTTTATTACGAATTATAAATGGTAGTTAGCACACAATTACGATTTATAAGAGGTAAAGACGATTTTATTTAAAAAAAAAAAATACGAATTAGCGAGGGGACCAAAACGTATGGAAATTTTACGAATTAACGAGATTTTTTCAAGGGACCGACAGTTTATTACGAATTATCGGGAATTACGATTTATCGGGATTTGACTGTACATACATATGTATCAAATCAGCAACACTACAAAGTTAATATATGAATAAATTTGTTTTAAAGGCTACTTTAAGGGTTATTGTTTTTGGCGTCGATATTGTGAATAATAAAGTCATGATGTCATGACATTTTAGAAGCACTTAAATAACTTAACTTTTTTTGCAATATCTCTTCCTCCAGAGAAAGCGGACAGAACTTTTGTTAATTTATTTAATATTTAATAAAATAATTTAAATAAAAGGAAAATTATTAATCTTCTACTTGAATGTCCATAATAATTTATTATATTAGTTTTTTTTTCACATACTTAATGGATCATTAGTTAATTGTTTTCTCTGGTAGTGTGTTTCTTTTTTTTTTTAACTCTTCCTATTCTAAACAAACATACAGACTTAATGAACTATTTGTTAATCGCTTGTTTTCCTTTAATTTCTTGTTTTTCTTTTTTCACTTATTTCTTTGATTAAGACCCTGTAGTATTTATAACTATAATTTAATTAACACACCTTAACTTAATTTCGTATTTGCTTAAGCAAATTAAATTCGCTTCAAACAGATATTTTCTTAAGTCGATTTATTTTTTTTTTTTTTTTGCAACATTAAGCTATGTGACGTGCGCTTTAAATTCATATAATTTTTACTTACAACTACCGATTTTAAAAGCTTTCTAATTTAATTTTTAATTTTCTGAAACTTTAATTAATTAATTTGTGAAATTAAGTTTTTGATAATTTTTTTTTTGTGTCAAAGTGAATGCAAAGATACCCAATAAGTTTAAAAATAAAAAGGAGGAAATATTTTCGAACTAAATCCAATCTGAATATACCCAACAAAAACTTTGTAATGTTTTGCAATTACCAAACAACATACTTCTCAACCGCAAACTACATCCCTACATTACCTTACAGTTGTTACATCAACTACTTATTTGTAAACAACTAATCCATATATAAATATAACATATTATTTGAACAAATACTCAAAAATTTATGTTATTAAAAATTTTTATTTGTTATGGATTTAGCTAATATAATATATTGTATGTAAATATTTAATTTATGCATTTCGTTGGTAGCTAAATACCAACTTCAAACATGATGGTAAAAGTAAAGATCTACTGCTGAGTTTGTATTTAGCTACCAATACAACGCATGTAGATTAGATAGCCCCATAACAAATAAAAATTTCTTATCCATTTATTGAGTCGTCAGCACAGTAGTGGTGATTATCATTCCGATATTCAGAAGTTCTACTCTTGGCGTAAAGAAATAATTTTCAAATAGGTTAGTAAATAAAATAATTAGCATAAAACACACGTGGCACGTGTTCAACGCTTAGAAAAGTGATGATATTGAACTGGATCTTATTGAGTTTTTCCACATGCTGTGCAATAAGAAATCATCGTAGAATATATTCATGACTATCGACTACAATCAACAGTGATATTCAATGTCAAATTGTAATAGAAAACTCGCTAAGCTTCAGTTCAATTACGTCACTTCTGCTAACTTCATGCCAAGTTTTCGTTAATGTTCAATATGCTTTGAATATTTAATACGAGTATATTCTAAATATTGAATTTTCTTAGGAAGTAGTGTAGGGTTGTTTATTAGGATTTTGCTTACTACTTTTCAATCGATATTTTTGCTGGGTAGCTTGAATTAATTAAGGAAATGGTGCTATGTAGAATTGTATTCAAAAGTTTTTTGATGACGGCTTTTCCCGCGTGCTTTACTGTTTTTAGCAAAAGAACTTTTCAGTGTTTTAATTGTTTTAATATTTTTTTCAAAATACTATAGTTTTCTTACATTGCAGTGCATGAAACCAATTGTTTTTGGATTTCGTATTTTCAGTTTTTTTATTTCTGTTCTAGTTTGTGAGTGCAAGATGTGTTATATATGCATATATAATCTCTATAATTCACATTTTGTTAATAATAAATAGTGCTTAAATATGTACTTGTTTTTTAATATAGATACAGGTTCTAATTTGAAATTTTGTTTTGCAAGAAAATTGTTTCTTTAATATTAAATATAGTTGATAATAATGTCATTCATATAACACGTAGCAAATAAATTCAAATGAAATAAAATATCTAAAATCCAGAACAAAATAATAAACATGTTGCTGTTACACAGAAATTACTAAAGAGTAGTGGTACGCAAATAGTTTATTAAACCACCAATAATTGAAAATCAAAATTTGAAGAGTTATCGGCGAAATACGGCCGCAAATGCTGCGAAAAATTTTTGAAAATTGGTGTTCCAGATTGCGCTGTCTACGCGCCAGCCGTGGCGGCCACATGGCAGAAATCATAACTAAACATTAATTTCATAAATTATTCTTTCCAATAAAGCTCGTTTCATTGATATTAAAAATATATTTCCTTGTTTTATTATGATTTAAACTTGTGTCACTCTATAAAAACCACCCTTTAGTTATAAGTAGTTTGATAAACACTGACAAACACACTTGAGAGGTAGATATTTTGTGAACGAAGTCAGTCTAAGTGAAACGAAATTATGGTTTGGTGGATTGAATGACAGGACGCGGTAATCGTTACCTGTGCAGTTAAATATAATATTAATAATGCGCTGATCTACGTTGCAACCGAACGTAACCTAACATTGTGGCATATGAAACACAAAATCAAACAGATTTAAGCAACAATAAATTTATTTAAATATTTTAAATATTGTAAGATAAGTTTAAATAAATTTTTTAGGCAACACAAAATCCCATTAGCTTTGAGTGTACACTAGATGTATGACCAAAATATTCTATAATTTAATAATAATCGGAAAGTACCCACATAAATTAGATTAAAATAGAATATTTTATTCGAGTAATACTCAAAAATTTGTGTTTTAAAAATGTGTAATTTGTTTGCTACCGGTTAGCTAATCTATATACAGCAATTAGTTGGTTGCTAATGCCTACTCAACACTATATCTTTAAAAAATATTATGCTTTTACTCTTTTAATTCTCAGTTCATGTGTTCGTGTTTATGCAAATGATGATTTGGTGTTAGCAACCAATGAAATGCAGCATATAGATTACCGAAACCATAACAAACAAATTAAATGTTTTAAAATTTAAATAAAATTATTTCAACTGAAAACGTTACTCCTAAAATAATAAAACTTTTACTAAATGTATACTTCTCCTTTAAAATAGAGGGCCGTATTTATGATGCGAGTGAAAAACTTTATATCAATATATATAATAATAATATAATAATATCAAATAGGGGCCTGTTTGGAAATGCATCACTGCGCCGCATCTGATATCAATAATATGGATCAATTTTTCACATACTTTGGGTTTTTTGAGACAGCATAATTTATTCCACGTTACCAGTTTGTTACAAAGGTGTATTTGAATACACGACACACGATATGAAGGGGATCTTTTGAATTGGGTAGTTGTTTAAAGGTCTTAAAATTCTATAATTTTTGGCAATAAATTTTTTTATGTTTAAAAATTAAACATTTCAATTTATGAAAGTTTAGACATTTTATTCATTAAAATGACAATTATTTACAAATCAGTAAATGTTTAATACCAAATAATTTTTAAAACTGAAAATATTTTCCTCATGGGATGTAGAGCATTTCAGTGGGAAGAAATTCTGATAAAATGGGTTTGAGATAATTTATTTCTGATCTAGTGAAATTATGATTCTTTTTATTTACTCTTTTTTTAATATTACTTTTTTTGCACGTTGCGATACAGCAGAGAGCTGACTTTTTTGTATTTATTACAGTATAATCATATTTCTTGTTAATGAATGAACGAAGTCTGACTTACATATACAAAGTTTCAACGGTATTTTATATAATAGTTTCTTTTACAAAACCAGCGTTTAAACATTCACTGATTTATTAGGCATAAGCTATTCCCAAATAATAGGATTCACTGTGATGATCCTGTGACTATCCCTAATATTGAGAGGAAATAACAATACGTTATAATTTCAAAGTAAAATACTTTGAGTATAACGGGCTATGAGAGTTTGTTGAATATTAGAAGTGAGCAATCAGACACGGGGAATTTCATACTAACCAAAATTGTTTCTTTATTTATTTATGTATTTATTTATTTAATTTCGCCAATGGATAATACTGTCCTTACAGGCTAACAATAAGTTAATTTAAAAATATACTTAATAAGTCCTTATTTTCTAATAACATTCTAAAATTATCCACAGACAAAGAAAAATCTAATATAACAAAATTATACACATTATTTAATGTATTTAATGCTCGCAATATAGGTTCACGCATAGCATAATTAGTACCGTGTGTTGATACATAAAAATATAAAAAACAAAAATAAATTAAAAAAAAAAAATAAGTTATTACATCTAAGCGATTTAATAGGTATACAAAAATTAATCAAAATTTAACAGGTATTCACAATCAATTAAACCATTTATCAATTTATAAATAATGATGACAGAGTGAATAGTCCTTCTTAAATAAAGAGGCTTTAAGCTTAAAACCAAACAACGAGCATGGTATGAGGTTGGAGACAAGAAGAGACGATTGTAACGCAGAGCAAATTTAACAAATTTCTTTTGAATTCTTTCAATTCTATCCGAATGGACGCCATAAATGGTGTTCCATACAAACGAACAATATTCTAATTTAGAGCGCACAATATCTGTATACAATATTCTCAATGTTATAGGATCCAAAAAGTGTTACAGTTGCTTCTTATAAAGGAACACACCGAATAGGCCTAGGTATTATATAGTCAAGATGTGAATTGAAATTTAACTCAGAGCCCAAAACAATGAAAAGAACACTTTTAAATTAGTACCGCGTAATTTGTAATTGTTTCAATATGTAAAAATAGAATAAAAATGAATTAAATTAATTCTCGTATTCTATTTCTGTTGAAAACTTGGTTAAATAGTTGATATTCTTCTCAATTAGTATCCACTTTACTGATACGTTCTGCTAATCTGATTGCATATGCTAATGTTTTTCAAAAATAAAAACTCATAGTAATTTGAATGCTCATTAATTCAATAAAACTGAACTTTAGCCTAATAATAATAATTTCTCATTTATAAAATATTTTTTTGGTGTAACTTCCAATAAATGTCGTTTTGGATCAAAACTTATTAATTTCTGAATTCAATTGACGTCAATAATTGCAATTTCTATAGCATTCATCCGATTCCTTATAAATTTTCCAATTTGGAATACTGCCACTGTAATCTTTTGCAAACAATCAGTGTGGTCCAATTGGTATTTTCTTCTGTTGCGTTAACTACAAGCTTTTGTAAAAATATGTGTTTAATATAAATCTAAAGTTGTTATCAGCTAAATATTATAAAAATTTAAAAATTTGCTAGTGTCTCTAGATATCGCATAATAATATTAGCAGTGAACACGGCACGAGTTAACCTCATTCGCTGAGTGATCTGTCAGCTCTCACGGATGTCTTGTGCAATTAAAGCATCCAAGGCCTGGAGGATTCTTTTCGTTTATTTAATACGCCTGTACTTCAAAGAGTGAAGTTCACCAACGTAGATAAGGTGGGTCTGGAGGAGATTCTATACATTTGGGAAATTTTAGCCCGCAAAATTTATTTTTCTAAACATATAATTTTGTGTAAAATAAATTCTTGAACAAATGTGTCGCTACAATAAATTAATAAATTTGACATTTTTATACTTGGGTCCAAATCTTATTTAAATTGTTGATTTTTAATTGAAAGATAACCGATAAATTGTTTAATAGAAATTTAAACGAGGTGAGGGTTTCTGCATGGAAAACTTCAATATAAGAGTCGCACTTAGGCTTTTTGATAGCTATAGATCCAGGAGGGCTATAGATATTGGAGAAATCTCTGCTATCACTAATGCGTTAACACTCTTCGTCTAGGAATTAGAGGTAATGCGGGGATATCTCTATATTTACCGAAACTTAAGAAGCCATCGCCAATATAAGAAGTCTAAATATACATCACTGCTATCAGTGAGGGAAAATACTACAACTTGCGTATTACATATGGATACACGCTATCTAGTATTCTTTTGTAGGAAATTCAAGATATTTTTTGCATTTCATGATTGGTGACAATTTTTCATTGTTAATACGATGCCAGATCTTACAACCATCTATTCGTACTTTATCGGAAATAGTTTTTGGATAGTTTTGGTTTTTTTTAATACTCTTATTTTATTAAAAAGATTACTTTCATTGGATCTATTAAAAATGCAAAATATATATAAAACGATAGGAATATACATATATTGCTTCTATAAATCAAAAGAAGTTTAGAATACAAATAGGGTGATGATGTTGTCTGTTCAGTGTTTTAATATCGAAACGATTTAAAATCGAAAAGAATCCGTGGTGTTTATTAAAAAAAATTACGAAGAAGTTCAATATAAGTAGGTATATGTTTACGATCTTTTCTTTTTCGAGTAACGGAAATATACGGAAAATATACAATTTTATAAAAATTCCTTATTGGGAAATATACATATAAATGTACATATCGGCCACACGATTTCTTGTCGTACACTTTTTTAAGTCTGTTATTAAAAGCCAATATTGATGAAACATATATTTATGTTAAGAGATATTTTTCCCTAGATATGCTTTTTGCGTAAAAAGTGGTCGAATTTTAGCCACTGGGTTCTAGTAGATATAAATTTAGCTAAAAAAAATTTAACATATTAAAACCAGATCTAAAAGGAGTCTAACACTGAAAAAGAATTAAAACTATTAATTAAATTATAGACTCATTAAAGGAATAATTAGAAATAAACTAATTAGTTTAGTGTATAAAATTTTTACAAATATTTTTAAAATAACTAAATAAATAAATAAAGTAAACAATAAGAATTGGCTTAAAAATTTCTAACTACTTGAATTTACATACCAATATGTAATAATAATGAAAATGTGTGTATATATGTAAATATATAATAATTATTCGTATTACATTATACATAATATATGTATATGTATAATAAATTTTTATACAAAAAGCGGTTAGTTCATAAATTACATATCAAACAGTTAATCACAATAATAAAAAATAAAATACAATATTGTGACTCAGTGTAATAAAAAAAATGCATTCACAATAATTTTTGAAAAGCAAAGAGAGGATAAGAAGGAGATTATAATGAAAAGGAAATTTTAACGAAATGAATTTAAAATAATTTTTTAAAAGTACCCACCAGTTTTTGTTTCAAAAGTTAGTAAAATTTTCTTTTCATATTTTAACTTTGTGTGCATGTTTTCAAGGTTTTTTTTCTTTTAATTTTTTACAGTGTGAAATCAAGAAGAGAAGCATGAATTGTTGTTAGTACGATTATGTACTACTTATGTAAGTTCATCTAATAAAGTAAGAAACTCAATTTTTATTTATGCCACTTTTTTTATATTGTAAAAAACAGTTTTCCAATTTATTTCAAAGTTTATTATTACAAGAAATTAAATAGTTGTACATTTAAACATAAATTAGAATTTAGACATAAAACAACACAAAAGACAGCACAGAAAAACAATAGCTCACATTAATTCAATAGTGTTCTATATCAATTTTTGATTACAAATTATTTACAAATACAACTAGCAACAAAATTCAAAAACAGCTTTTAGTTTTGTTTTATTTTTTTTTTATTTTTATTAAAATAAACAGAAACATAATGGTGCATGTTAAAATGATAAGGTCACTTTTTGTTGTTTCATTTTTTTAAATAATTATTATTTAGTTCGTAATGTACGAAGAAAAGCTTTGCATGAAGTTGAAAAGATGGTCAGCTGTATGTTTCTTTTGTCCAGCACTTCGAGCGTAGAAATAAAACTACCTACTTGAGAGAGCGTCCAAGGTAGCGAAAGCAAGGAAGTTTGCTTTGACTCTGATTTAAGGATATTTTATGCTCTAATTTTTAAAATACGTATGTATTTATAGTAACGATGCGACCGATAAATGTGAAAGAAGAGTGTCGATTTCAAATAAAATATCTTCACAAGGGGACATATATTCATGGATTATAACATAGTCCACATATATCCACGATATACGTAGATTATATGTAACAGATGATTTGGTGGTCACATGGTCAAAAAAGTAGTGCGGAACAGAGTTTAGTGTGAGGATTTGTGAGTTGGTTAAAGATCCCCCAACAAAGTTGCTGCAAGTTTAGTTTATTTTTGTAAAATATTTTTCTCATAGAAAATATTTTATCCCTGTAAAGAAAATCACCATTTTGTGATAAATTCATATATGATATTTATGTTGCAAAACAGTAAAAGAGCTAAAGTCGAGATAAATCGAATATAAGTTAATATTTCTATTGTATGCTCATTGTTCAGAAGTACCTAAGGCGAAATTTTTTGTTTATATTTTAAAAGAATTTTAACGAAGTTCTGCCACAATTTCTTGTTGCGCTTCTTTTTATCTAATATGGAATCATCCAATATTGAAACATGTGGTAGTAAATAACAACGAATTATCAACTTTAAGTATAATGGGAATAAATTTGTAATAACCGACTTAAACAATTTAAAGTGTTCTTCTACTAAACTATAAAATATGACTTAAGCACTTTTGAATTATTGCCACAGATATATTTTCATTGCACTCAATATATGTCTTGTTTCGGAACCTTTGCTATCAACCCAATATCATTTTAACATGCATATTAATTTTAATTTTAAGTACATTTAACAATGATGTAGCAAAAAAAAAAAAAAAAAAAAAAATAAAAACATCAAAATAGGAAAGACAACAAACAGTTCAAAATTTTTGAGACCAAATTAAACATACAATAATTTTCTTAATTGTTTTTTTTTTTTTCATTCTATTTCTTATGTTAAAAACTCATTTTGCTGTTATTTGTTTTTTTATAAACATGCCTTAAGATCTATTTTTATTTAATTATTTATAAATAATTTTAAATTTATATTAAAATAAAATAATTTAATTTAAAAAACTATACATATTTTTGTATGTATGCATGTATTTTATACATATTAATATACAGAAGTGATCAACGTAATATCAGTGCGTGTATAGAAATTTTAAATAAGAAATTAAAGATCGGCTCTTGCTGAGAAACTTGATTCGATAGGAATTTTATAAAAGAAAGCCAAAAACTCATCATCATCTGTTTTTAATGACTGGCTTAAAGGAAATCACACCTAAACTTCATATTGATTTAAGGAATTCATTTAGTAGAATCCAAGAATTGCGAGATGTTGAACAAGGACTCCAAGCAACAAAAAGGGATCTCTTAGTTTTCTCTTACAAACCCTGAGCCAGAAAGTATAATAGTGAGAACCTCTGTCAAAAACTGATAAAGATAGTTTTAAATCTTGTTAGTTATTAATCGAGATTGAGGTTTTTCTTTATAAAAATTATATAATATAATAAGAGGTCCCTTTTCGTGGAGCAGGTCACACATATTTATTTATTTTAAGGGAACTAGTACCCCGCCGATTAATACCTACTGTTTAATGGACTAATAAAGACAGATGCTGAACATGAAGATGGTTTACAGTTTTGGAAAGGCCCTGATTTTATGTGGACGTATTAACGTTCTTATCTCGAATGTGTATCCATTTAAATTTATTTTTATATTGCAGATGATTCTGGAAGTATTATATTATTAAATTATCCTAAAACCGTATTAATAGGCCGTCATCACTTAAACAGTTCAGTAACAAATAGCAAAATACGAATGCACAACAAAAGGAAGGATCATAATGTTGATTACTTATAATGATCAAAGATCGGTCTGACCGCACCCAAATTGTATCAGTCTGTTATTATTTAAGAAGGCATTCCCTGTAATTATATATAAATACGTAATATGTGAACACGAATATAAATTTAGTGTATCCTTTGTGACAGGCTATTTATGCTTGGATTGTGCCCGATTTAAATTGTAACTACCGATTTATTTATTTCTTATCTTTGGTGTTCACTTTTTTTTTTTTGTGTAGTTTACATTTTTAGTATTTAAGGTTAGTCCATGCCGACCTCTAGCCGTATGTTTGTGTTTAAACTAAAGAAAAACAGAAAGTATTGAAAGTAAAATTATCATAATTTAAAAACCGTATTATTGATTAAGTTTATGTTCTCTGCTATTTTGTTAAACACTTCTGTATACGAGAATTTTTTATAAATGATTTAAATATATTGTATAAACTAGATGTTTACCTATATTATATCACTTACAATTATACATATAAATTATTTATGAAAATGAACATTCGAGTTAGGTATGTAGGCTTGAATGTATGTTCGTCTTTTGGTCTGTCTGTTTGTCTGTTTGTCTGTTTGTCTGACTGTTTGTATTTCTGTTAATTATTTAGTTGATTGGTTGTTTTAATGGGTTAAATTATCTTAAAATTATTAGCTACTCCTTAAATTTGTTAACTACGGCATAGTTTTTCCTCTGTTTATTTGTTGTTTTTAAACTTAATACTCATACATATTAAATATATAACATCCTTGGCTCACATTTTTTATCGGGAATAACAAATTAATGTTCTATATAACAAATCACACTTTTTATAACTTTAGTTTCGTTTGTTTGAGGGGCAGGGTTTGAGGTCGTTTATTTTATTTGAATCTTTTTGCGTTCATTCTTTCTTTTTTCGGGTTGTTAGTTCGATAGAATTCTACATAGCCATTGCCATTATGGTAAAGATCCTCATCATCTTTCACATCAAGCGTTTAGAAAGCCCTGTTTATAGTTCGATTTTAGTTTGTTTTTTTTTTAATTTTTTTTTTTTTGTTTTTTAATAATTTTACGTAGACAATTTTTGGTTGATTTCGTTTTATTTATTTTTTTATATATTTGTTTTTATTAAATATATAAAACGACAAATACCATCACGAAACGTGAAAATGAAAACGGAAACGTAAACGATAACGATAACGTTGTAACGTAAAAAAGTACAAATATGTAAAAAATAAAAAAAGGAAGAAATTTTTATAATTGATTAGTAAAATCTTTAGGTTTTGTTCTTAAAACTAAATATATTTTATTTTGGCATTTACTCATCCTCCTCTTCACGGAATAGGTAGGTGCTCCAATAGACCAGATTAAATAAGGCGAAGACCAGGGGAAATGTTATTCGTGAAATAACATCGATTCTCTTCGATCTAGAACATTGTCTTGAATAAATATTTAAGGTATACAAAAATTAATTACCATTTTTTAGATTGTCTTTTTGATTTTTTGATTGTGGATAAAATACGTTTCAATTTAATAACTTAATATCTTTTTTATTTAAAGATTAATAAGTTTATATTTATATTTTAGTTATTAACGTAAGAGTAGCAAAGGTAACAATATTAAAAAGATATTATTATTATTATTATTCAACAAGATATAATTTGTTTGTTTTAAGTTTAAAATGTTTCTACTTATGCAAAAGGGTATAAAATATCAAAAATAAAATAAATGAATGAATAAAAACAAATTCAAACACCCAACATAAAACCTCACTTGCTGAATTTACTTTGTAATAAAATTTAAATTTACGTTACTCGAAATGAGTTGGTTCAAGTTGCAGTTTAGAAATTTGTAACTAGTGCTAACATGTAAAAGAAAGCAGTAACAAACATTTCTACATTCCAAAAGAAAGACATGAACTATATTTAAGTAAAAAATTTCTTAAAAAAATTATTAAATTTAATAATAATTTAACTAAGCAAAAGTCAAATAATTCAGTGAAAATAGTGTGTAATTTTACTCTAAAGAAATCATACTCTCAAGAAATTTTTTATTTAATTTTCCATAAGTAAGAATGTTTTTACTAATTTATTATACGAATGAAATTATTTTATTATTATTTACTACTGCCTAATTCATAAAAATTTGAATATTTAAAAACAGAAAACGAACAGTTCACAGTGAAGGTTGTCCTCAATTTAAGTTCACAATTTTTTTTCTGGACAATTTTCCAATAATTAAAGAAAACAATTTAATAATATATTTTAGTTCATGACTGCCTAGTTTCACAAAATTAACTTTGTTTATGCACGAAATTACGAAATTAGTATGTATTTATGTGAACTGGCGGGTCGTAGTAGTGTAGGGTTCAAGTTTTTTATTAGCCCTCTCCCGACATCGAAAATGTCAATTATACTGAGGTTCAGTTAGCTCCATCTAAGGGTAAGACTCGGTATTGGGAACTGCTCAGCAATGTCACAAACCAAATAGCAAGGAAATGTGTAGTGGACACAATTATGTGAAGTACTTTGGTTTATGGCGTCCAAATATTTTTTCTAATTATTTGATTTAACACTGAATTACTTGATAGTAAATATTTTTTTACTCAAATTAATAAAAATTCCCAAATTTTAGTTATTGGTTCTTTGAGTATAATAATTCTCCGTAATTCAGAATAAAAAGTGCGTCTAAATTGCTGGCAAATATTCGATCGGTACAAAAAGTTAGAAGCCGCGAATGGCACCGGCAAGGGAATTGTAAGTAAACAATTTTATATTTTAATTTAAACTTAAGATAGACGTAAGACAACTAAAGAATCAACCGTTGAAACTATTTTTTGTTACGTAGCATTGGCTTCCGTAAATAACACTGCTCAGCAGCAAAATCCTCTTTTAAATAAAACTATGTGGCCTATATAGATTTTGATGTCCTAAACTCAAATCCATTTTTGGTTTTTCTCCATCACGTACGGTTTTTTTATGGGCGTGGCAATATTTTCCTCCAAAATTAGTCAGGTACGAAGACATATTTCAGCCTAACTCGAGAACGACTCATCCGATTTTCACAAACAAAACACCGAAAGATGCGTAATGAAGTCATGTTTAATTTAATTTAAAATAGTTTTTTTTCCATATATTTTCTTTTTGGAATTATTCAAAAATTTCCGGGGATGGGGTGGGAACATTTTTTCTTGGAAATTTTTTTTTTTTTTAGTTTAAAATTGCAATAAAAAAGCCAATATTTTATTTTTACATATTTTTCTGCTAAATACCTCAGGAATAAAATAAGGTATAAATCATGAAAATCGGTTAACAAATGCCGTATTTATTCTCAATTTACCGCTGGCAATGAATGGGATAGCCGGGCGATAGAAAAATACTACATCGCTAAAATTTGGCCGTCAAGAGTAAAGTTTATTCTAGGAAAAAAATGTATCAGAAGAACCCTTAATTCAAAAAGAATATTAAACATTACAGTGCTGCCAGCGAATTATATCATATGATAATAAATAAAAAACAAAACAAAACATTCGCCAGCTAGTATCCATTAGTAGCAATAAGTCCCGTATTCTATTTGTAATTGTAATTGTGTATAAATAGAATATGTAATGACGTTCAACGAAGCTACCTAACAACTAGTGAAAGTATTTGCACATGAATACTGACGAGGTTTAGTGGCTTTTATCGAAAACAAGGTTTGTTCTATTCAGCCAGTGCTATTGAAAAATCTACAAAAGGGATGTATAAATATTAAATTTTTCTTCTGTTGCTCGAAATATGTTAACAATGTCTACCTAATATTTCTCTGATTATAAACATTTACGAACTTTAGCCTGTATAAATATTAACGAATATTAATAATAAACAGTTCGTAGTAATTTAAAAAATTACAATTAATATACGTAATTGTTTAGGTTTTGTTCCATTATTTGCTACTAAATATTTTATGTTGGGTGTATGAAAATATTTGTACAAGTTTATTTGCAAAATGTTTAATATGAGACGAGAAAAATTAAATAAAGATGTATTTTAGTTTAAATATAACAAAAACTACTTCTGCAATAACGAAAAATAGAAGTATTAAATTATTTATTAACTTTTACTACAAATAGAAATATTTACATATCGATGGTCAGACGTGGACACCTGGAAACAGATTATTTATAGTTTTTCAAATAAAAAAATTACAAAATAAATTTGCCAAAAGAGTTACTAGCAACGATATTAAATATTTTAAATATTATTTAATAGAAGGAGAACACTGTAAGACTGGGGTTTTGAAATTTGTAGGAACACCTCCAAAATCAGGAGTTACAGGTAAAAAAAGTTTTTGGTATTTCTATGCAGTTATAAGCCAGCAACTAACTCAGTGAAAACTGAACAAACAGATTTTTAATTTACAAACGGATTTAGGAAGAAAATACTATGACATTTCGGATAGTATTAATGCTATTTAAGTTGTAATGAAAAACAATTTTGAAACCAATTTTGCAAATTTTGAAATTCGAAGTTATTAACTGTTTATTGAAACAAAAGTTGGTAAAAACGTCCACATATTGTTGTTATAATTAAAATTAAGAGCTCAACACTTGCGAAGAACTCCAAACATATGTTCATCAAAAATTTTTTGAAATGTGATAATAATTCGGTGTAATTTTTTGTTTTTTGATTTTAATTTTGCAAGGATATAATCAAAATATTTTTGGCATTAAATCACGGTTATACAACATATGAGGGCCGAATTTTGATTTAAGGATCATATAAAAGAATGTATTCTATATAATTATTTATTTTAATATCTTGGTTGTTAGTGAAGTTTAAGGTTGTTAGTTAAGCTGAAGTAGCCTCCAATATGTCAGAAAAAGGGTAACCCGGACCAGTTCAGCGATGAACACGGCGATCATTATCACCAAGAATGGTTACAATGGGACATCATTTCACTTTAATGAAATACTTTTAGTGCTGAATGAGAAAAACGGTCAAGAACGGCCTAAAATCGTATATTTATTTTTAAAGATTTTGGTTTCATTAAGATTTTAATAACTTAGTCAATTTCTAATCGATTTGTGAGAGCAAAGATGCATATAGGCGCACGGTAGTCTTGGTGAGAAAATAACCAGAAAAATCTGAAAACAGGCACTTTCCTCCCGGGGGGACTAGGGTTCCCCTTCTTTGTATGGGGCCTTTCCAGTATAGCTAGAAAGCTGAAATTTGGTACACAGGTACTTCCTGATAAGAAATTAACGAAAATGATTTTTAAACCGGCACTTTTCATCTGGTGCGACTATGGTGCCCCTTCTTTGTATAGGGCACTTCTAGTATAGCTAGAAAGCTGAAATTTTCTACGCAGGTAGGCCCAGATAAGCAATATATATAAATATTTGTACAAAAACAACTTATAATATAATATAATATGGGAAAGAATTCTTGGAAAAATTTTGCCAAGCTTGCAGGTTGTCTAGAAATAAGATGGAATTGTACCTATCAAGAACTTGGTCCTTAGTTTGGTCTCAGTACTTTTTACGGCCGAAATTTTTTGGATACGAACTTGGCCTTATTTTCACATTTATGTTTTTGTGCGGATTTAACTCATAAGTTAAGTTACTTGTAAAATGTGTTAATAACTTGATATGTTAATAACCGATCCTCTTTCGAATAGTAAGTCAAAATATCTTTGAATTCGAAAAATTGTCAAAAAAAAAAATAAGAAATCGACTTTGATGAAAAGTTATGTACTGATATTGTCAGAAAACATAGATTTTTTTAAAAAATTAATTGGCTTAAATTCCACTGATTTACTGGCTTATAAGTGAATTAAGATGCCAAAAACCGCTTTCGTAAAATTTCAAATATGCAGGATTCTTGTACTCGACAAAACCTATCATGAAAGTAGTATCACTTCCCATGCATTTCAACTTCATTCTATTTTGTATCACAGTGTTATCTTAACTTTTATTTTATTTTATTTTTATAATGGGAACGTTTTCTGGGATTTGTTAAAAAAAATTATCCACAGACCTAAAATAACTTTTATGTTTTTTTAAGTCGAAAAAATTGCCTAAAAACAACAAAAAATATTTTCATTGTATGACACTTTTTATGCTGCTCAATAATATTTTATTTATTTATAATTTTGTGCTGTGTTAGATAACAGTTATTTTCGATAGAAAAATTGTTATGTTCCAAATAACTTTTATTTGAAGACAGCGGAAGTATGGCTACGTAAAAAGCTTTAATTAAAAATAATAAATTTGTACACTATTTTATTTGACCTTTTATTTATATATATTAGAATATATATATATATATATATATATATATATATATACATATATATTATATACATATTGCTTAAAGTAAACATTCTAATAAATTAAAAATAATAGTTATTGCAAAAAGAAAATTTTTCTAATTGAGGCCTTATAATTATTACATTTTAAATTTATAACAGCTGTGTATGGCTCTGATAAAATTCAATTCATGTTGTAAACGTATGACTTTCGATATGTGTGTGTCCGTATATGTAAATATAACTGCCGGTTTTTGTAAAGAAACTAAAAATGGTCGAGTGGGAGTTTATATTAAAACAACAATAAGAAAAACTCAAACTTGATTTTGTTTTCAATATAAAAACAGAAGAGCAAAATGTCTCTTATTTACAAAAACTGACAGTGCGTCTGTCTATAAAAGTTTTTTAAAACAAACAAATTTATTAGTTTCATTTATAAAGACAATAATTTAAGCAGGCATTTTAAAGAATAATTATTTAATAATTTTATCTTAATATTTTTATTGAAAACATTTAAATACCAACAAATCGATTTATTTGATAACTTTGAATGATGAATTACAAAATACTTAAATATTTAAAAAAAATTATTTAAGATTATTAACGATCAAACGGGTAAGTAACAATTATTTAACATTAAAGCCAAGAAATTAAATGTCAAAAGCAATGCAGAAATCACAAACAACATCAAAAAGGAAATCCAAAATGATAAAAGAAAAGGAAATAGCGAACAATAAAAAAATATAATATTCGCATACTCACACTACCACCACCATTCATACAAACTCGCATACAACTCGCAACAGGAAACATAATTGCATGTTGTTTGATGTTTGTTTGTTTGCTTCTTTGTTTGATGATTGGAGGTGGAAGTGCTCGTATGCTGGTCATGCTCAAACATGTTATGTTAATTATTACCTTGTGGGAAACTTTGATAGCCAAGTCTTACAGCAGTTTGGACGTTTTGGTGGCTGCATATGAACTTCACATTGTCTCAACTTTTCCAATGCCAATGGATCACCCGGATGACGTACCAAAGGTTTCTAAGTTTGTATGGGTGTCATAATGATGTATGTTGTTATGATTGATGTTTTTTCGTTTAATTTAAGTGTTTCAATGTTTGTCGTTGTTGCCAATGTGTTGTTGGTTGTTTTAGTTGTTTGTTGTCAGTAGAGAAGTGAGCGACATGATATGAATATGATTGAATCGATTTTTCAATTTATGATTTTTTTTTTTTAGAAAATAAAAAGAAATTCGTCATGTTTTAAATAGTTTGGGATAGATTTTTCTTTTACAACACTAATAGTAGTAATAAAAGGCAGTATGAACAACAAAACCTTGATATGAAGTTGGCATAAATGATGAAATAGAATTGGCCTCTAAGTTCCATACACACATATGTATGCTTAGAATATAATCTTCAATTACGTCTACATCGTGCATGTGAGGAAAAACTCTATCAGATGCAGTTCAATTTCATGAGTTATGCTACCTTAATGCAATGTTTTTTATGCATAAGGCGGGAAGATATTAAAATTAAAACTAATTAAATAAAATGATATATATGAAACAATAATACCGTAATTATTTAATTTAAATCATTCAAAAATTATCCTGAGTACTACAAAAAATGTTAAATTATGTTTTTGTAGTTGAAACCCTTTTGTCCTGATTGTGTGAAATAAAGAGAGAAAATATAACAATGCCACAGGTAGCGAGTCTTTAGAGAGAGACTTTAAAACTAAAAACAGACAAATGGTTTCTATTTTGTCTTCACTTTTTAAAGATAATATTGAAACCAAACAAATCGTCATTATTTGTGTCGAGGTTTGTTTTTGGTTTAAAAAAGTTAACGGAATTCACTGTTTGGTGCAAATAGTCCATCAAAAGCTTAAATGTAAAATATTGTTGCTATGTTATAAAATCTAACGCTAACTTTGTGTGTTTTGTTGTTGGATTTTATCGAAAAACAACGATGTTTTGCATTTGGACTTTCTCAAGAAAATTTGCACAAAATAATGATTTCCCCTGCTGTTTTTTGACACCAAAGTTACAAATAAATATAAACGTAATCTACATACTTATATATATAAAACAGGATGTGTGTATGTTTGTAACGTATGGACTCCTAAACGGCTGGGCCGATGTTGATGAAATTTTCAGGGAATCTTCAGAATATTCAGGCGGGTGACACTGTGAAGTCTGATTTTTGATTTTCGGTCTGCGGGCGGAGGGACGTGGCAAAATCCAATTTTCATATATCACCACCAAGCCATATACATACATATGTATGTACACATACATATTTATTTTTTTTTGTTTGTTTTTATTTTCAACGTTGTCATGTTTTTCAAAACGATATATCAAACGATATATCAAATTGGTTATGCAGTTCCGAAGATATTTACCAAAAATCTATGTATGTACATATATACAAATGAATGTTTGTCTGTCTGTTTGTTTGTTTGTGCTTTATAGGAGGCCAAACCCTTGGACCGATCTTCCTGAAATTTGCACAGCATGTTACTGTGACCCTCCCTGGAAGGAATAATAGGCACCGCCCATATAACCCAAAAATTAAAATCGCCATATTTTTGGCATTTTTTGATCTACGTCGATGATATTTTCTACATATGGTATTGGCATAATTAGGAATACGTACCAGGAGAAAATTGGGTGGGACCACGCCCCTTTTTAGGAAAATTAAAAATCGTAATATAGTCTTAACTAATAGACCGATCGTCATTAAATTTTCACAATAGGATATTTTTACGAAATAATAAATTCTTGACTATAACCAGCGGGCTAGCGACGCACACTGGGTTCAGCTAGTAGGTTATAAAAACTAATGGAAAAAGTATTGATGATTACAAGAAATATTGTCATATCTTCGCGTTTATTTTTAAGCCACGAAAGTGCCAACAACTCATTATTTAGAAAACGAAAAAAACTTTACAATTTTTAAAATGAGTTTTAATTCAAACTTTTTTTTACAAAACAAAGTGTAGAACAATTTTTGAAACAATTTTTATTGAAAATTGTATCTACAACTGTTACTTATGGTGTTTTGTTTTCACAAAATGGCACCTTGTTGAAAGGTGTATGCATAAAATGTATTTCCAAACCTGTAATAATGCAACTTGCTATTTCACTGGAACAAAACACAATTTTTGAATAAATTGGACATTGAAGTCCAATGCATTTCACCATTATTTTAAAATAAAAAACACCACCCTTTAAGAGAGAAAAACATTTTTATGAAACGAACACCAAAGTACACTTTCTACATGGAGATGAACAATTTTTTTTTTTTTTTGCAGAAAAGAAAACCGCTTTACTATATCCACATTTGTCGATTACGTGTGAGTGACGCAAACTGCAATTTGATAATTATGTCGCTTACGCTGACAGCTAATACCACAACGTCAATTATTTTGTAATTTAATGATTAAATCGGATTTCTGTCAGTTGTCACAATTTATCCGGTGTTAAATAAATAATATCTCAAATGCGACATGAGAGTTGAATCAGGAGTAGAGACAAACCTTTGAATCCTTAAAAAGAACAGTTAGTTATGTAAAAATAATGGGTTTCGGTAATAGAAATCAACCCGCGTTAATCACTTAGGGTCCAATTTTCAATGCAAATGTAATTTTTAAAGGCCCTTAAACAATTTCGAAATGGCTTTTATTTATTTTTTTCATAAAAAACTATTAAGATGCGAATACAATTTTGTGGCAAATGTTATTTGTTATCATAAACCAAAAAAAGGTTAATTAAAAAAAAATCGCGCTTATATGGTTTAAGAAGAAACGCGATGATTCAGTTTTACGACGCACAAAAGTTTTATTCTTCAAAATCTTACATCTTCTTTATACATAAAAATGAATCGTGTTTGTTAGAGTGCTTAAGACAACGAGTGGACCAAATTGTTTAAATCAAGCACTTATCCCTTATTTTAACGTGTAAATATTAATTTCGACTTTTTGATTAACAATAGGCAATTGAAAATTAAATGGAATAAAAGTAAATAAGTTTATCTAGAATACGGACGATTGTGACATCAAGACAAATATTATAAATGTAAAAGTTTGTATGATTGTTCCAGAATACTGCGCAATCCGCTAGCTGGAATTAAATGAATTTTTTAGTTGGTTTGAAACTTCTCATTTTTTTCCTAATACATATTTATTTATTTTTTTTATAAATAAAGATGCTAAAGATGCTGCTGAAATAAGAAAATACTGTTTCTTTTGGTACCCATTTACTATTGGTGCTTTTATACATTTGGTACTTTTTCTATTAAGAAATTTTCTATGGAGATTTGGATGAAATTAGTAAACTGGAAAACATTTTAAAGCCTAAAAACGGAATAATTTGCTGGTTTTGGTACATTTTATGTTTTTTACTAATTTTTTTCTACATTATATGCAGTTTCAAATAAGAAAAAGCTGGTACTTTTGATACATACATATTACATAGACATTTAGCGTGAACGTATACCTGGGTAAAAGTTAGCAAAAAATTAATTCGAATTAGTATAAAATTTAGAAAAACGATTTTGGAAGTAGCAGCTACTTCAAAAATAATGTCGTAGATGTTGCACGATATTTTTGGCGTGAAGTCATATAATGGGCATGGTCAATGGGAGACGGATTGTATAAAGGCATTAGCTCTATGACACATTTTTAGTTACATCAGGATTTTCTTTACTATACTGAACGGAGAAATTATATAAACCTCAAATTGTTTGTATTGGGTAAAGTAAAAAAAAATAGAATTTATTGCAACAAATAACTATTTAATTTTATTTAAATTAAATAATTGGGTTTTTAATTGCGATATTAGAGATTAATAATATCCCCACTATTTTATTTCGTAACGCAATTGATTCCCATTTCTAAAATGAAAAAAGTCGCAAACAATCATGGAAATTGTCAAATTAAGAAATAAGAGAAGAACACTTTTCCACTGGGTATATCGAATTCAAGGTGTACTATTAAAAAAATTATTTATCATAAGAAAGACTTGGACTAGACTGGTTATTAGTGAGATGTCTTTTTTGAACGCATATCGTGACTGAAGTTTATAACTAAATTAGAGCTAAGAACGGCTATAGAAGTTGGTCATACTTAAACCGCGTCTCAACACGTTTTGTGTTAATAATGGATGTCAACAGGTTCTACCGTGTGCCACCGACTGAATCATATTGTCCTTAAAGCAGCCGATATAATTACTGTGATATACATAACATTGTAAGAATCGTAAATAAGGAAAATACAAATATTGTAACTCCCAGAAAGGGTAAATACATAGTTTTATCACTTAAGATTTGTGGCTCTATCAAAGATTCTCCGTACCATTTGACTCCACCACGTCGGTTGTGGCTGGCTAGTAGTTAACAATATGTGATAAGACGTTATATAGATTCAACTCTTAAAAAAATGTACGAGTATTACTGGTGCTACGAATACTCGTATTCGTATTCGATTATTCGAATATTCGCCTATTTCAAGATATGTATTCGTATATGCCAAATTCAAGCGAATATATTCTGAATAACTTGCATACACTTTCCAAAGAAAAAAAATAAACATTAAAAAAAACATAATAATTTTTATTTAAAGAAAACCCTTTGTCTTTGACGCAAGATAATATAACCTCTTTAAAAACCGACACTTGTCTATATTTTGCTATCATTTGATATGATATCATTTGAAAGTTAAAGTCTTGTATATTCATATCATTTTAAATTAGTAATCAATTCTCAGTAGAGGAATGTTGGACTTAAATAATGGAAGAACTAGAATTTAATATGTGAAAGTACACCGGCACAGATGGCTGCCAGTTAAAAAGTGACTCAACTGAAAATTTTAATTTTTCAGAAATCAAAAATATATGTTTTCGACCTAAATAAAAATAGCCAAAAACAAAAACTTTGGACAATTTAGTAGAGAATCCATATACATAGATTATGAAACAAAAAAGAAAAAAAATTTGAGTTGTCACTTTTGAACTAGTTGTGCACTGAATTACTAATTAAAAGCACAAACAGAGTAAGAAAAACGAATTCTGAAAGTATGTAAATAAAATAATTTAAAAATATTTAGTAGAGGTCTTCAAATTCGGCATCACAATGTCATAACAATGTTAAATACCTATAGTAGTGAGACAATTTTTTTTTAAATTTATTGTTACTGACTCAAAGAGAGGGATTTTTTCTAAATAAATTTGAAATATTAGGTTAATCTAAGCCTTAAAAGTAACATCCGCATTCGTATTCGCCGATTATTGTTTTAAATATTCGTATTCGTATACAGTCACCAACACGTAAAGCATACGGCAAATATTTGTAGTCCTATTAAGCATTTAAGTGAACTAAAACTAGGAAATTGCAAGCATTGTTCCAACGACACAGACAAATGACTCTTAAACACACAAAAACGTTCGTTCTGTTTTATTTCGCAGTTCTACTCGATACTAATTTACACCGTAGTTCTATTATCTATTCAATCAACCAAAATTTCTGTTTAATTCTAATCGGAATAAAATAATGATAAAAACTTAAAATATGTAAATAAAATAACTGAATAAATAAAGAAAAAAATATAACATTCATTTTATCAATATATACCATTGCAAATGTCGCATTGCTATCTGTATCCAATAAATCTGAAGCAGCATCTATGCTGGCCTGCTCCAAATCCCGTCGTTTCTTTTTCATGTTATCCTTGTGCATATCTGCAGCCCGATCCGTATATGATGCATGTAGTAGAAAATTGTTGACAAGAATTTATTTGTTCCACAACAAGTTGTAAGTTGCAATTGTATATTTTTGTTTTACAGTTTTCGCAACAACACAAAAATAAAGAAATCAAATTGTAATAAACATATAGAGTACAAGAAGAAGTAGTAGTGGTAGGAAACACCATTTGGTGACATTCATAGCAAGAGTAGTAGTACAATTTGTAGTTGTGGTAGTATTTGCATTAGCATTGTTTAAAGAATACAGAAAGATTTTATTTGAATTTTTTAAATATTTACAGGGACACAGTCACACAGACACACACACATACACATAAATTAAAGTAAACATATTATGTTAATGAAAATAATTTGTTTTATAATATGATTTACACAAAATGTACGGATGCAGAAACGGAAGAAAAAAAAATTTTTGAAATTATTTTTATTCAGCAGCAACATTTACAGACAGAATAAATAAATAAATAAATAAGTAAATGTAATAAAGTTAGTCCGAATTTTGTACATATAATTTTTGGTCATTAATCGCAAAATAATAAATATAAAAATAAAATTCAAATAAATAAAAAATTCAAGTGAAAGATTAGACAAGTGATTTAATGATTTCGTGGTGTGTAAAATTGATTTCGCATTTGTTGATTTAATTTTTTATTATTGGTATTAAAGTAGATGTTAAAGTTGCAGTTGTTATATTTTTAGTTGTTTTAGTCATATAGTGTTGTTGCAATTGTCGCAGTTGTAGATGTTATTGTTGCAAAGTTTGTTGTATTTACAAACATTTCATTTTGAAGGACGTCGAAAAATAAGAAAAGGGGGGAAAAATATGTATTAGTTTAAATTCACAATAATTTTTTAAATTGTTTTATTATATACATTTGTAAAATTAAAATATATAAATATAAAATAGGTTTAGTAAGCCAGAGTTGGGATATGTAATATAATCAAATATATTAATAAATTTAATAGATTTTATTGGTAACATTATTTTTATTGAATTGGACGTCATCTATCAGTAAAGTTAAAATATTCATGTCTTGCAAATAAAAACTTGTATAAGTTTTTTATATTATCCGTGAGGTTGAACTGTCAGTCTCTTAGGATCAATTGTATGAGATTTTTTGTTTTGAAATTTTGAAAATAAAATTAATATTGCGATTGAAACTATTTGAAGAAGATCTTTTTCGCAGTACCAAAGTTTTACATTATGGGTTACTTCCAATAGAAAACAATATACATTCTATATCTACGTCACACAAACATCTGTTCGCTTCACTAAAAAATTTAATGACATGCGCAAACTTGTTTCTTTAATTCATGCGAAACTAGCATAATTTTAATTCACTCTAATAAACTTTGAAAATTCAACCACCCTTTAGGGGGAGAGGTTTTTGATAATGTGCCTGCAAAAATTTGTGATTAATTATTAGTAGAATTATAAGTAACTTAATGAAACTGATTATGTTGAAATGATATTTTGGAAATAATATTTCTTTATATTATTATTATTACGAATAAACGTAATTATTATATCAACAAATTAATGTATAAATGAGAAATTATTATTATTATTAGGCTTAAAGTCAGTTTTATTGAATTAAAGAAAATTCAAAATCAAATTACGTTTATTCGTAATAATTATATAAAAAAAAAATATTAATTCAGCTTGGGCACGAGCTACTTCATAATATTAGGCTCAACGTAGATGAAATTGATGTGAATTACCCTAATTTAGAGAGAAAAAACAACAATACGTTAAAATTGCAAAGTATACTTCTTTGAATATAACGAACTATGAATGTTTATTGCATATTAGTAGTGAGCAATCAGATATGGGGAATTTCGTACTAACGAAAAATGGTTTCAACATGTAAAAATAGAATAAAAATGAATTATAATAATTCTCGTATGCTATTTCTGTTTAAATAGATATTATTTTCCAATTAGTATCCGCTTTCCAAAAATTGTAAAAATGTAGGAACGAACGCTGATAAGATGTGCAGCGGCCTTGAAATCGGTACGTTCTGCTAGTCGATAGTATATACTTTTTGGAAATAATTCATGGAAGTGAAAAGGCCCATAAAAATATACATATATGCTTTTTCAACTACACTAAAAAAAAGAAACATAAAATAAATTTTGGTAAAAAAATTTCCTTCAACGTTTCAAAGTTTCTCTATTTGATTATAATTTTAGACAGTTCAGAAAAAGGTAAAACACGGACATGAAAATTGCGCAAGGTCAATAACCAGATAACTAGGAAATGAAGCAATCACAGATGGCAGGTGACGCACATGACGACAATTTAAAAAAACTGAACTAGTTCTTATTAAATATTTTAGTAAAAATTTTATCAAGTTGCAGTGAAAAACGGCATTGACGCCATAAGACAACTATTGTAAACTCAAATTAAATAAAATTTTCAAAAGATTTGTTAATTTTTTTCTTAGTGTGTAATTGAAAAACTGATTCTTCTTTGTTTACACATGGGAAGTGAAGTAACCATTATATCAACCAAAAAAAAAAAAAATTATTTTATATAACCATTTTCTCAACAAAAAAGATTTTTTGCTTACAAATAACAATTATAAAAAATAATTTCTTTGTTTTGGTTATCATTGATGAAACAACTCAACAAATTCGTAAACGATTAAAATCGCAATCTCAGCTTTAAAAGTAATAAGTTAGCACTATTGAAATGTGTGTACTTAAAATTGTGTTTTTTTTGCGTTCCAGCAGTTCCATGTAATTTTTAGAATTTGGGAGTTAGTGTCGAGCGCGCATTCTCAGCCTTAAGGTTAGTACTAAGTGATCTTAGATGCAACCTTTCAGACGATTACTTAATATCGCTTATGTTTGTTAAGTTAAACAAAAATTTTAATAAATGAACTCCAAGACTTATGTCTATTATTTCATTCAATTTGACCATATAGGGAACGGCCTGGCCTCTGGAAATCTGTTGCGGTAGTAACAAAACTAAGCACAGATAAAGCCGATGTAAGTTTTTTTATACTTTAAAACCATTACACAAAACCTAATAAAGGTTACATACAGGCAATTGCAATTTTAATAATGATTTTAATGGATTTAGAAATCCCTATTCAACATTTTCAATGGAAGAAATATTCCTACTAAAACTTTATGAATTAATTTTTTATTATAAATTTCATGCCTGATAACCAAAAAAAAAATCATTTTATTTTTTATTGGTTATTTCTAACCAAAGAATCTTTTTGGTTGAAATAATGCTTATTTGAAACCAAAAAATATTTTTGGTTGATATAATGGTTATTTATAACCAAAAAAACAAAACACTCACTAAAATTGGTTGCGATGACCAAAATAAAATATATCTTATAAAAATGGTTAATTATATCCTTTTTATAAATTCATCAATATTAATGGTTAAAAATGAGTTTTTTGTCGTTTATCTTATAATTGTTACGTCCCTGCTTTTAATGCCATAAACTTTTGAATAAATGAGTATGCAGAAATTTGGAGAAAATTAAATAGAAATTTCTTAATAAAATCACAAATTTTGTAAACGTTAAAAATAGTATTGTAAAATTTTGCAACATTATCCCTACTCTGACTAAAAAAAGAAAATTATTTAAATGTTAATAAGAGTTTCACTGCAAAACAATCAAGTGTAACAATGCTCTCATACACATCAACATTAAATCCTTGAATGTAAATAATACATGTTAAGATTGTTATTTTAAATAAAACTCTTCAATATACTATTTATATGTATAATTATGTATGTTAAATGCAATCCCTTGCTGAATGTCCTTGACTGCAGACAAACAATTATGTATTTATTGCTTAATTTTAGCTTTTTAGCATGTAATACATAAATATGTACAACAATGAAAGCAAATATTTGACATTTTAATACATACTAATCGAATTTGTGTAATTTGTAATTAGTCATAATCATGTGTTATGTCTTTCTTGCCAATATCCATTGTCAGTTAAATGTATTAACTATTTTTTTTGCTTGTCACTTGTATTTGATTCATTATAATTTTTTAAATAACGTCAATGTGTTAACATACATACATACATATAATATATGTACGTATATGTGTATATTTGTATTAATAAAATAAGCTGGTGTTAGTTTGTGAGTGGTTTTTTGCAAACATTTTCAGTTCCATTGAAACAAACTGTTTGGTTTTTATGCAACTTTCCGAAAAAATAAAATTGATAATTATACATGTACTATGTAGTTACGTATCTATGTACATGTATACATATTAACATATGTGCATTATATACATATAAGAGTAATTGTGTTTTAGTAAGACATATATGTAAAAAATATATATATAGTTAAAGTAAACAACAATAATATAAAAAAAACACATTAATTAATTAAATACAGTTAATAAGAAGCATATAAAATCTCAATTACTAGCTTTATTCAAACCTGAGCGGGATGCATAATTCACTAAGGCGAATTCAAGTAGAGCTCCAAATACGAACGTCAAACACACGCCAGTCCAAACATCAATGGCCTTTGTGTATGAGACTGGCGGCAGTGAAGCATTAATACCTGATGTTTGTGTAGCCATTGTCAGGAGGGTTGTAACACCTAAACACCAACGATATACAAAATAAGAAGAAAAGGTTAATCGATATTCATACACACATAAGCAATACTGTTAATATACATTTAAAAAAGTAACAGTAAAAATAGAAACAGCCATTAGCTAATCAATCTGAACGTACTTACTCTCTAGACTAAGAATAATACACATTTGTGATCGTAATAATCCATTTCTAATATAAACATCATGTTTATATATCATGAGACAAGTTAAAAAAATTCCGGGAATACCATGTCATATTACTTATATATCTACATAAGTATGTATGTATATGTGTATGTTATATTGTTTTTGTGTATAATAAATGATTTCTTTATTTTCAGAGAGTGTTGCTTCGTAAGTGTTGTATCATTTGGGATTTTAGTGAAGTTTTATTAAAAGAGAAAACCCCTAGCGAAAATATCGGTACAAAAATGACGAGCTTATTTTCCAACTTACCCAATGATACACGAGCTGGTACAGCACCTTGATCAAGCCAGAATGACACCCATGAGACAATTACCAGCATACAGCATGGGATATAAATTTGAATTAAGTAATATGAGAATTCTCGCTTGAATAGTAGATCGACTTTGAGGCAACTGTATTCACCTATGAGTATACAAGGTATAAAACATATACAAAAACAAATAAAACCAAAAATACAGAATTGTGCGTACACACGGCGTTGAAAGAAAAAGAAAAAAAAAACATATACAATATTTAATAGTAAAACATTAATAAATAAAATAAAATTCCACGAAATAAAACTTCAAATTAAAAGTCTTAGACAAATTGAAATGCGGAAATTATTGTAGTTAAAAACACTAAACTAATCAAATAAAGAAATAAAATTAAAATTAGAAATTATAAGTAATGTTTCATAGGCAAGTAGAATCAACACAATATTGCATTTATATGTTTGCATCAACAATATTTAACGGAAATGAATTCAAAATGGCAACAAATTTTATTTTATTATTACATTTCATTTCCGTTAATTTGTTGGCAATGCGTTCCATACTCTTCAAGACAAAGTTGTTGTTGTAGTAATTTTTATTTCAATTTGATTTTCTCTTTAATCGTTGCAAAATAAATATATTTATTCAAATCCATTTCATTTCTCTTAATATTCTCATATTTTTTATTATTCAATACATATTTTTTTGTTTTTTGTTACTTCTTGTTAATATGTAGCAGGCTCATTATGTATTTATACAATTATGTATTTAAAAAAAAAAATATTCGCTCTTTTTATATGCTTTTTTTTATATACACAATAGTTTTAATAGTACGCTATAAATATTTAAATATTAAAATTGTTTATTATATTATTTTTTATTTAAATAAAACATACACATAAAGAATAATTATACATAATTGATTTGCAATAATTTGCATTCAATTATTTTCTATTGTTTTATTTTATCTCATCAATGCATCTGGCAAAAATAAATTCAAACACAAAAATATTATGAGTGTGTGAGTAGAGAGTGTGATATAGGAAGGAGTATGTGCTACATATGTATGTCCTGTACTATAGTTTTTTTTTAAACGTTTTTGTTGTTGTTGTTGTTTGGAGTAAAATGCTGGTGGTACACAATTAATGGCCCTGATATAATGTCTACGTTGAAAAGAAAAAAATTTCCACGGTTCAAAGTGATTTATGTGGATTAAAGGTCGTAACGTTGTATTTAATATTGAAGATACACAGCAAAATAAAAACCAAACGTTGTTCTCGGAACTCGCAATAATGTATATCATGCAACACATTTAAAAAAATGTAATTGAGTTTGGAATTAAGAATTTTTTGTGGAAATTCTTCCCAACTAGATTAACAAAGTAATGATTTTAAAAAGGCATACGACTTTTACAATCGATTCTTTTCTTTACAGTTATTGTAGGAAATACAGTGTGCGGCTAAAGCAACTATATGAAGTAAAAAAATGGTAACTTCTTTGTTTGTTAATAATTTTTTATATATCAGGAATATAAAAAGTGGAACGCTATTCAATTGTGCAAAAAACAAAGATTGTTTTTCTATTCCTTGAAAATAATCGTTTGAAAAATAATACTCAGAGTGCATACAGAAGATTTTATGGTGTAAGAACGGCGATTTGAGATGGCCACCATGATCGCCTGATTTGACTGCAGCAACTAAAGAACTACGTTAAAAAAGAAACACTCAGCAAAGTTATTGGATATGCTCTAAAAAAACACATATTTACGTTCTCATTTAACTGGAATTATTTTCATAATTAATGTAAAAAATAATATAAAATAAACTTTATTTTTGTAATAATTTTTTTTTTCATTTCATTCAATATTTATTTAAAAATCAAATCATATATGTAGTTAATGTAGCCGCACCGTGTAGGTATTTTTTAATTCAGAAAGTGCATATTTTTAAGTCGAAGAAAATTTAATTCTCTTAAATCTGCTTATTTCAACTGACCAAAATTTTAATACATAACTATTTCTTAGTTTACAGAAAGTAATTAGACAATTTAGAAATCGGTACATATTCCTTAAAATACGGAAACATTTTATAAATAGTTTCATGCAATAGGTTAAAACAAAATAAATAATAAGTTTAATTTCTCTTTTCTTTTTCGCAATCTTATGAAATAGCTTTTGCAAGCGAGTACATAAGTTTGGCAATCACAAAAGTAACCCATTAAAGGCAAATGTTGTTGTTGTTGTTGTAACAGCTCTGATGCTGTTTGTGACGGGAGTTCTTTCCTGTGGAAAAAACTTCCGTCTGATACAGCTGTTGCTGAGTTGACAATCCTTGGCCGAATTGGATTCGGGTCGTTCCGGAGCGAAGATCCGATTGTCGTGGGAACGAAAAGGCAAATGTCTGATGTTTTGCTGGGTACTTGTTTAAAAGCTTTGTTGAACATGATCGGAAATCTTATACATATATGTATGTAAACTTTTTGCGAAGTATGAATACGAGAATTACTACACTAATAAAAGTAAAACATTCTTACTGCTACCATTGGTTTATTTTTTTTTTAAATGGACCAGAAAGCCGTCCAAATAACAAAAAAAAAAAATTTAAAAAGGAACGACTTTTTTCTACACTTTTTTGGACAACATTAAGAGTTATAGTAAATATATGTATGTTTGAAAGTAATGATGCAACTACGCGTAGAGAAAGCCAAAATTTTCAATTTTACTTCAAATTCCTTCATGTCCGTGAAGAAAATTAGCAAAAAAAAAAAGAAAGCCCGCCACCAGCGTTGTCAACTTTGAAATTTTAAAACGCACCAAAATGGAGAAATAAACGCGCTATTTACCAAAAAACGCACCAAGAACAGAATTTTTTTTTTTTAATTAAATAATTAATTATTTGTTTTTACAACATTTAACTTTAGTCCAAAATTCTAATATTGAATCAATATTGTGCCATTGCATGAAGTGCATCATTCTCCACACTTTTTCAATACTAAATAATATTTCGACATCGGATTCAAATTCTCATTCTCATCATATTTGTATTGGGATAAAATATTTTGTAGCTAAATGGGCTCAAGGCTGCAATTTCGATGTCGCATTTGCAATAAAATTATCTTGCTTTTGTGTTATTATTTGGCCAAATCCGTTGCTTAAACACACATTGTGATTCCCAAATGAAAATCTAAAAGCGACAACAAATTTCTTATAATGAAATGTTACAAATTATCTATAACAACAAGACGGTTTAACTTTTATTGTGATTGTGTTTTGGTACCTCTTAAACATCATTCATGGTTGCTCTTATTATGGTCTGTAAAATTGCATGTTAAAATTGTACACAATTGAATGAAATGGTATTGAAACAGTTGTATTTTTTGTAAAAAAATCTTTTTTCTCATACTGAAACAAAAAATTGTGTTTAATATGCTTTGGAGCCACCCAAAATTAAAAAACCGCACCAAAATTAAAAAAAAGCGCACCACGCACTAAAGCTACGTTCACATTTATCAAATATTTGTCGAAAAAAACGTAACCAAAAAAGAAACTAAAAATTTATTTCTTTTAATTCCAATATTTTTTTAATTATGGGTTCGAATTTTTTTAAACTGTTTAAAAATACTTTTTTGTGGAATAATTAATTTTATTTTGTAACATAAAAACCAAGTTAAATGACATTATCCGTAAGCAAAATTAGTGGTTACGTTTTTTTGGACAAATATTTGATAAATATGAACGTAGCTTAACTCAGATATTTTTCGCACAAAACATTTAGAAAAGCACCAAAAAAGGTGCGAAACGCACCAAGTTGACAACGCTGCCCGCCACTCTATAACAGTCTGATAGTTCGTCGCCTTCAATAATGAAGGAATACTTTGACGTGTTCGTGTAAGTGATTTAAAGTTGTTTTGTGGCGAAGTACAACAAATATTTTTATACAACTTAAGCGCCATGTCCACGTATCAAATTGGCTTGGCAAACCAAGTTTTTTTTTATTGTGTTAGTGAAAGAAAACTCTCACGTATATGTCCATGTGAGTTTGACGAAAATCAAAACAATTTAGATATTCACTGCCGTCGATACTGTAATTTGAAGCAAATTTGATGTGTTGCTGCGTAATTATATCAAATCTCATTTTTATTTAGTTTGCGCAGCGACAATATCGTACGCGGAAAATTTGATAGCGCAATAAATAAAAAAATGGATGAAAAAATTTCATACTGGAATTAATTATATATTATCGCTGTTTGTCTGCTTTATGGAAAGCAATTAAAAATAAACCAAATGTTGAAAAAAATGTAAATGTTATGAACATTTTTATATTTATTGAATTAAAATATATATTTAATTATTTACATAATAATTTAATATAAAGTCAATCGCATATAAAAATATAAGGTGATTGATATTATAAATGTTAATAAATAAAATTAAGAAAATTTTGTAAGCAACAAATATTTTGCGATCAAAAACATCACACGTTCTTATCATTCAAAAATAACTTTCAAATGAAATTTGACACGTTGCTGTGCTAAGCAGAATAATATTTACCAACACATACATGTTATTTGTCAAGCCAATTTGATACGTGGCCATGGCGCTTTATGTAAGAAAGAAAACGATTTTTTTCGCATCCAAGACACATCAGGGAAAGCACAGTTAGAGTATGAGTTCGATGTCATTTGCTATCTTATTTATTAAAAATATTATTTGCTTATTACCTGTATTTTGTACGGAAATTCACTTTATAAGTTCTTAATAAATCAAAAATATATTTTTTTTTATTTTCAACGAAAAAAATGTAATAGAATTAAATATATATTATACACACACAAACACGACAATGCTCCAATGCACATCGCCAGAGCTGGAAACAGTGGATTCGTGACAATATGTTGAACATTAAAATTGATCGGCATATTTTCCGGAAATCAAGATGATAGAAAATAATATGATGGCGGAAAAGAACTTGAACTGGATTTCAATCATCACTAGATTAAATCAGTCGAATTGCAAAATATGCGCATGAGGTGTTTAATTTTTAGCCGATTTTAATAAATTTACCCATTTTGGAAATCAATTTTAGTGGCCTCTTCTACAGTATTTACAAACCTATACAGTGAGTGAGTTAAATAAAATTTGTTTTTAAGTGCGAGAAATTTAAATGGTATATAACATCGGTGCAAGTGATGTTAACTAATTTTTTCCAATTACCGTACAGCCTTAAAAAAATTACCGTTTTTTGGGTAAAATTACCGTACGGGTAAAGCGTTGCATAGAAATAGTAATATTTTACTATTAAAATGGGTTATATTTTTTAATCAATATAAGTACATATTTAAAAGACATCAAAAACTTAAGAAACAATTAGTATTAATAAAATATTAGAATTAAAACTTATACATTCAATCACCATTCTCTTAAAGGCTATATACACACATTTGTGTATATAGCTGTGCATACATAGATAAGTGTATAAATTATTTTATATTTAAAGCTGAGTGTTATTCATAGATTAATCAAAGATTTTATATATTTTCGGCCCACCCCGCGATGACGATCGATCGATCATGCTGAAATTGTAAACGAAATACAACCGGTTTGCGACCTTCTAACCATCAATTTATTATTATTTGCATATTTAGCTTTTGTGGCAGTAAATAAATAATAAGTTAAATAAAATCGGTTATTAGAGAAATGCAAGTTAATATTAATATTAGCATCCAAATTTAGCTGTTCTAAGTAATATAATTTTTTCAAAAATTAACTATAATATAATGTTATGTTGCCATAATATTCAGTTGAATGTAAATACTAACTGATTAAAACTGATCATATTAAATATATACAGCAGTTTTGATATAACTGCCTCTTGCTTAAGCGCACTTTTGACTTTTGCCTTGACTTCACAAAATTAATATCTTTCGTCACTATATACAATATTGTTTTTTAAGTGCTTTAAGTACTTGTACCCACTCATTTAAGATAAATGCCTAAAATTTTTGGAATTCAAAATTATTATCACACAAAAAAATTATCAAAAAACATAAATTTGTTTTTAACAAACATTTCGTTGCTAATGACTAGTTTCTGCAGTTGGGCAGTCAAAAAGTAATATTAACAAAATATTTTTGCAAATTTCACAAAAACTATTACTTTCACCCTTATTCCACATTTCGTCGTCAAAGTGATGAAGCATTTTTTTTGAGAAATGTGATTTTTCGTGTTTAATTAACAATTTTGCGATTTCTGATAAATTTTTGTGCAAGTTTCTGGGCTTAGGGACAATTTTTCATTCTTTAAGGCTTTAGCATTTTTTTTTTTAACAATATTATGGCTTTATTGATAGTAAATAATTTTTCGCAAGTTTTCGCTTTTTTTGCGAAGTGTGAAATTCCGCCAAACTTCTTGGCTTTCTTGCATTTTTTTACCAATTTTTTTTGTTTTAAGTTTTTGTTTTTTAAAAATTATGCAATTTATAGAGATTTTTCGCTTTTATCGCGGCAGGAAGGAACACAATTTTTCTAGGTTTTTATCAGCCATCATCAGTAGTAGTTTTAGAGAATCACGAATGAAATAAAAATCGCACTAAGTTTACAAATGCCAAAAATTCGAAAAGATCTCATTCACAATAACCAAGATAATTAGCAAGCTACTTGTTTCTCTATTTAGATCTTATTTTCCGCGAATTGGATCGTCTTATTCATTATTAGTACAACAAAACTACCAAAAAATATCAGCTGCAAAAAATCTTTCATTGAAGCATAATGCATAAAGATAGATATTTTTATTTGACTCTGTTTGTTCTTACAAAAAATTTGTAGGATCTAATAATTGTTTTCTCAAAATAAATATTTGCTGTTTCGTGGTCACACTTTGTTCACATTGGACACATTTTTGTTTGCCATTAAGCAGTTCTTTTGCTGTTTGTCGCTAATAAATATTTTATGGTCAGACTACGATAAGGAAATATGTGTAAGTTTTCGTCAAATGTTTCTCCAATGTGACCGTACCTTTAGTTTTAATTTATATGTTGATAATTTCATCTTTTGCTTTTTATTATTATTTTCACATCGAACGCACACAAGCTAGTCAAGAAGTAAAAAAAAGTAACATACTGGACGTTTTACATAAACGGCTAAAGCATGCATAATTACTTGATCATGTTTTGGATCCGAAAGCCAGACCTTTTAAAATGATTAATAAAAAATTGTAGAAGTTACTTTTAATCATAGTTAAACTCTGTACGGAAAGGGGTCCTATCGTTCATCCAAAAGTATAGATTTACTGTTAGATTTGTATAATTTACAGCGACTTGACACCCTTCAAGGGTGCCTAAAAAACTATTTTAGAAAGAAATTTGATAATATGATTACAAATAAAGTAAACTAAAATACGTTGATACTCATTTGGTCAAAGTATAATATAATTTTTTTATTAAATTATTTTTCTTTTATAAGAAAGAAAACTGTAGAAGCTCGTAATAATTGCACAAACAAAGAAAATGTTTTAGTGCACAGAAGGTTGAACTGACATCATTATATTTCGAGAGCAACCACTCTCCCATGATTATAGTTGTTGTCTGCATAGACTACAGTGCAATCACGATAGCTGCAATCAAGTTGTTGAATATTTTTTATAATTAATTTATTCTGCTGGGTCAGTTCGACCTTGTGTGCGGTCAAACATATTCTTTGTCTGTTCAAATCTTTTGACTTTCTTAAGTTCTATTTTCGGTAACAAAATTATTTAATTAAAGAGCTTAAGTTATACAAACTTAAGCCTGAATAATTAAAATTTCTTTAGATGAAACACCAAATAGTTCGACTAAAAAGTAATGCCTTAATTTTTACAAACTTTCACAATTTAGAAAAATTAAGGTAATGAATAAATTTTCTTTATGATAGTCTATTTAATAGTTTTCGGTTGTTGTGGAACTATCTTTATTAAAGTTTGTACTTAATAATAATTCACTTCTTAAATTATTCACTTCGTAGATTGCAGTCATGCCGCTAATAATTCTGTATTTAATTTGGCGGAAGTGCCAATACCGGTATATACATATGCATACATGCATTCGCCCAACTGTCCCTGTAGTTTTTTCGTGACAATTTACCCCAAAAGTGGCAGTACTATACAATGTGGACTGGCTATAAAACTATCCACATTGATCCTATACTCTGAAGACTGGTTATAAAACTATCCACATTGATCCTATACTCGAAAGACTGGTTCTAAAACTGTGGAAAATTTTACTGTCACTTTGTGCAGGCACTTAGCTGTCTTTTTGTGTCGCAGATGGTGGATAGTAAAAAATGTATGTCATTAAGCACACATAGCTTAAGTAGTACAATGTACAAGTACCAGTGAGTGTAGCTGAGTGGGTTGAGATGTTGATTAGCAGTCGGAAGGTTGCTAGTTCAATTCTCAACACAGTCAAAATACATTTACAAAAATAGTGCAATGTTACGCATCCTTCCTAAGTTACAAGTGGGCTGTTAAATAAATTATAAAATGACTTTTATTTCATAAAAAATAGGGAATGATTTAGGGTTTTTAAGGGAGTGGTTTGGCAGGTATAAGGAGACAGTTAAGGGTAAGCCAAGAAGAACCGGCTTATGAACTGTCTTTTTGTGGCCTCTTGGTGACAATTAACCCCATCGTAGGACATCCCCTTGTTAAAGTGGCCAGTCATATGGCTAGCATTCGGACTGGTTGTGTCATAAAGGGGCTAGTATTATAACCAGCTCGGAGACAGCCACTTGAACTACAGGGGTGTATTCAAATTTACACATACATACATATATGAAGCACTAAGTTTTTTACTTTCTATATTACAAATTTTACAATATTAATATTATTATATTAAAAATGTTGATGATATGCAAAACTACTACCGTTTTTGAAGGTAGAAAAAAAAATCTGTAAGTATTAAATAAAATTGTTAAGTCTTCTAAAATACTTAAAATAATTCATGCATTTGATTTAACATATATTTTTTTAAATTATATACATTTGTTTCGTACTAATGCTTTTCTCATAACGAACGCGCCCAACTTTCAACCCGCAGTCTCATATTTCGATGTATTGCAACATATAATCAAATGAAAATTTTATATACAAATTTTTAAAAATTTTTTTCGGTAATTATATGGGTTGTCTAAATTCAGCAGCAAATTACACTTAGATAGAAATTGGCAAAATTAAAGAGATAAATAAATTATAATTTAAATAGAAAAATTTGTTTTTTATTTGTTTATTTGTTGTGGGTTAGAAAATCTATATGCATCATTTATTATTCAGGAAGGAAAAATAATGTAATTATAATTTTGATATCTGAAGTGGGCGTGGATCTTTCCATTCTGAGGAAATTTTTATATACACCAATTTCGCAAACCGAAACATGATTTTGAATACATTTGCATTAATTTTCATTTAATTGGTTCCGAGATTCATAATTTTACCTTAAAAAGCTGATTTTTCAATAAAAAATACAATATTTTAAACTTTCTTTTGATAAACAGTTTTTATTAAAATAAAATTATAACAATTCACGTGAAAAACTTAAAAAAACATAATAAAAGCATAACAAATATAAAAAGATTAAAATGAATAATAAGGAATTCATAGAAAAAAAGCAAAATTCTGATGTGATAATTTTTTAACAACCTTCACATACATATTTCCACCAGACTTTAACGAGAAATCCCGTTTTTCATATTAACGACGCAAATCGAAGCCACTATTGACGCAACTTCGAAGCCATGCGACACAAACCGAAACACAAACGACGAAACTACAAAATCACGGAAATTTTAAAAAGTCACAACAGCGACTCTAAACGAAGCGACGAAAACCGTGGTTTGGTGTAGTGATATTTATCTAATGCAGTTAAGAACGGTAAATTTTGTGCGCTTAGCCCATTGTATGTATGTTGCACATCCCACAATTATAAAGGTATTTTTATATATTATTATGATTATTATTATTGTATAAAAAAAAGTATTAAAAATTGGACATGTGAGCGTGGGACCTCCTAAATAGTAGTTTTGGTATATCTTGGGTACTAATGAAGAAATTATCTCAATATTTTGTAGGATCAACCGTGTAGCTATAGATCATTTTTTAAAGAAAAATTTTAATTATATAAATGGGAGTGGCCTACTCAAAAGAGGAATTTGATATTTTGTGCGCATATCCCATTTTATATTGGTGTTAATGAAAAATTATTAAGGAATTTATTAGCGACAGCTTCTACACACAATGAAAAATAATAGTGAAATATTTATGGAGCTCTGATTTAGTAATGCTTCCAAGAGTGCAATAATTATAAACAGAACAATTATATAAAATATAAGTTACATTTCAAAGTTTCATTCTTCTTCTTAAGACCAGAAGCAAAGCATCAAATTAACTCCCCGTTGAAATAAAATGCGTATTGTTTCAAGATGACGACTACATTCAGCGGGAGACTTAAAAGAAAAAATTAAATAACTCTGCAGTTTCTAAGCAGGCTGTCCAAAGACAATAAAATTTTATATTTATATGACTTTTAAAGAGCTGCTATTAAGTATAAACTTAGATTTCTTAGAAGATTGTGGAGCCGAAAATCCCAAAGTAAGTGAAACTGCAAACAAGTGTGTGATTGTTCAGAATAATAGTCAATATCAAAATAATTTTGATTTTAATAAAAAAATTAAAGCAGTTTCACGTAGTATGACACTGTATACTACTGAGGAAAAGGAAGAAGTACGCTACCTTCTAAAAAGGTTGTACAATACCTATTTTTGGTTTTACAAGGTTTGCCAAATGTGTGTTTTTTAAGTATAAGATATCATATGAAAAGAAAATACCAGAAACCTCTTAAAATTTGTAATCAAAATATCTCTAAATTCATTTAATTTAAATTTTTACTTCTGTTTTATTATTTTATACGAGTAAGTAGTTTTTCTGAATAAATTTATAAAAAACAGTTGATCCGGCAAACGTTGAAAAAAAATACCAAACAATAATTTTGTTCTGTTTGAAAGACGAACGACGACGATGCTCCTGCGGATATAGCGCCAACTGTCATTCAACAACAAAAATAATTATGAGGCAAACATAGCGCCATATGTAATTCAACAAAAAAAATAATTATGAGGCAAACATAGCGCCATCTGTTGGGTTAATAGTTTAGTAAATACAGGTATAGCCCCCTCCCTCCCCTCCTTAATATGCATAAAAAAATTTCATAACAATCGGTCAAGCCGTCTCGGAAATACAGAAATTGCCCCCTCCCGCCCCTCCTCGTGCCCCTAGCGGTTTGAAAAATAGCCGATTCTCAGACTTACTAAATATGCATACAAAATTTCATAAGAATCGTGCCCCTAGTGATTTAAAATATACCTTAGAACTTAATATCATACCTACCAAATATGAATAAAAAATTTCATTAAATTCGGTCGAGCCGTTTCGGAGGAGTTCGATAACAAACATCGTGACACAAGAATTTTATATATGAGATAAAAATTTCATTTATTTGTTGCGGGTTAGCAATATCTAAATATATATTTCGTTGGTAGCCATACTTTAAAATTTTTTAAACATAAAGGGTAAAACATCTACTGATGGATTGGTATGGCTACCAACGAAAATATATTTAGATATTGCTAAACCGCAACAAATAAATAAAATTTAAAACAAAAAAATTTAAAAAATGGATTTGAAATTTTGTACTAATACTACCATAAGAATCTAGCATTTTAATACAAATATGACTAATGTCATAACATAACGTTTTAATATACCATATATTGAAAAACACTCCGCTACGTGTAGTAGTTACGTTTCTTAAATATTTTGGCTACAAAAACTTTTTGTAAAGGCAACAATAAATAATAACTGTCTGTTCCATTATGTCGAACGATATCGTTTGGTTGATTGATTAACTTGCACTTCACTAAAAATCGATTTTATTTAATTTTTTATATGTTTACTGACGATTCTATTTGAGTTTTCATTGAGGTCAGACGTGTTTTTTGTCTCTTCAAAACTATATTCATAGAATTTATTTTCAAATAAAAAAAAAAAAAATAATAATTAATATATATACAAATAAAAAGGAAATTAATAAATTTTGCTGCCTGTTGGAAAAATGGATTACAATCCAACAACCTGGCAGGTTGAATTGCCTCCTGATAAAGACGCATTAGCTCCGGACAAACAGCAACAAAAGACTGCTTCAAATAAAGGGAAATCAAAATCAAAAAAAGAAAATATTTCTCAGAAAAAATCCGAATCGAAGGCATTAGATGGAAATTCCAATAATAAAGATTTGATGATTAAAGATGCTTCAATTAATGCTAAGGATTTGTCGCAGATTTCAATCTCTTCAATTCAAGATGTTCAGAGCAAAGTTCAATATTCACAAGACAATGATGTTCTTTTTAAGTCAATGGAATACGATGACTCTTCTTCTGATGATAACGATTTTCAAAGAGTGCAAAAACGCAAACGTAAGAATAATGATAAGGTAGTTATATCTAATAGTCAAAAATATAATAACCAAACTATGTTAAATGGTAGTACACAAAATACCCAAAACAGATACGCTATCTTAGGTGAATTAGATATTCAAGAAGATAGAAATAACACAAGGAAAGTAAATTTACCTAAAGAAAATTATGATACACCAAATACAGGAAAATCATTTTGTCCACCTATTTTCCTCTTTAACGTAAATATTGAAGATTTATTAAATCAACTTAAAGATAAAAAAGTAGAATTTAAAATTATTAAAAAGAATAGACATAAAAGCAAACTTTTTTTAAAGGATGCATCAGTGCATTCGGAAATGATGCAAATACTTAGAAATAAAAACATTGAATCATATTCGTACACTCCGCTTGAGCAGAAACGCTCAAGTTTGGTTTTGAGAGGTTTATATTATAAAACTGATATACAATTAATTCGAAAAGAAATTGAACTACTGATTCCTAATATTATAGATTCTGTTTCAAAATTCTCTACTGCTTATTCACGAAAAAATAATTTTGATACAGGTTTATATTTAGTCACTCTGTTACCAGGCAAACCTCGTAATGAATTATCCAATATAAAATTTATATTAAATCAAAGAGTTTCATTTGAATCCCCCAAGAGGAACTCGAAGGAAATCCAGTGCTGGCGTTGTCAACATTGGGGACATATGTCACGAAATTGTAACAGGCCATTTGCTTGTGTGAAGTGTGAGGAAAGTCATGGACCAGGGGAATGCAAATTTGTGTCAGATAAGGATAATTTACCCTTTTGTACTAACTGTAAGCAACATGGACATCCTTCTAATTTTAAAGGTTGTTCTTTTTATAAAAAATATATTGAAATGAAAAGAAAAATTTCGCTTGTAGCAGAAAATAGAAACAAAAAGGCCGCTTTCAATGTGGCTTATACCTTAAAAAAAAATAACACCGTACAGTTAGATAAGTCTTTTGCGAGTCTTTTCCATTCTTCGAACGGTATAGTAGATTCCAATCATGTTTCTCCTATAATTAGGGAATTTTTAAAAATTGCTAAAGAGATTTGTGAACCAGAAACTCTAACCTTAGAAGAAAAAATTCGCAAATTTGTTGTGAACTACAAAAAAATTTCATTGGAGGAGGCTAAACAACAATGTCGTGGTCTTCTATCTGATTTACGAAATACATATGATCCATAATGAATTAAATTTACTTTCATTTAATGTTAGATCGCTCATACAGTTGAGTCGAAGAGTAGATCTATCAAATACATTAGTTTCTAATAATATTGACATTGCTTTTGTGCAAGAGACTCATCTGAGAGACAGACATAAAGTAATCCTGCCAAATTACAATTTTTTTAGGGATTTTAGCTCTCAAGGAGTAGCAATAGCTTTGAAGAAATCTTTTAAATATAAGAAAGTTAATGTAATGGGCTTAGAGTTTCCAAATATATTTTTGTGTATTGAACTTTTGTGCAACGGTTCCATAAAAAATATTCTTTTTGGATCGATTTATATCCCATGCAATTTTAACTCGGCAAAAATAACAAATGGATTATCGATTATAAGTAATATCTCTCAAAATTTTGATGGTTCGTTTTTAGGAGGGGATTTCAATTCCAAACATATTACTTGGGGTGATTCACTCTGCAATTCTAATGGAAATTTATTTTTTAATTTCTTGCAACAAAATGCTTTGTACTTTAAAAGAGTTTCTCATACAACACCAACGTATCCAAACGGTTCTTCCTTTCTGGATCATTTCTTGATTAGCAAAAATTATATTGACATATTGAACCCAAATTTTAAAACTTCTTGTTTGCCCACCTTTTCGGATCATTTCCCCCTTAAAATTCAAATTAAATTACCAGCGTTTGAAATTATCCTGAATCCACCATGTACATTCATATCCTATAGAAGGACAAATTGGAACGGTTTCAGAAATGATATTAGAAACGGAATTTTAGATCATTATCCAGATGCTAATAGAAATCTTTCCAATATTGAAATTGATAACTATATCGACAAGTTTGCTAATACTGTTAAAAGTGCTAACAACATTCATTCGGACAAAATTGAATGCAAGAATAAAAAATTTATAGTTTCTAAAAAAAATTAAAAAATTGTTTAAAATTAAATATGGTTGGCAAAAACAACTAAAAAGAATTTATCACCGAAATTGTTCTCGTATTGATCCCGATTACTTACTTTTATCAAAACAGATACAATTACTAAATGTTATCATTAAAAGACAGGTTGAAAAGGAACAATCCTTGTTATTTAGCAAAAAGCTGCAGCAGATCAGACCAGGGCCAAATGCACATCGACAAATTTATAATATAATAGGATTTAAAAGAAACAGAAATTTGAAGAGTTTATCGGTTAATGGAGATATATTGGAAGATAAGGCATTAATTTTATGTGAATTAAAGAATCACTTTTCAAATATTTACTCAGGTTCAATGACAATAAGGAAGAATTCGACAATCTCAAATACTGTCAGAAATACTGTTAATGTACTTTCTGAAGTACAAATATTTTCTACCCATTTTCCTTCAACGAACACACAAAATTGTGAAAGTTTTACAACGTTAAATGATTTATCTTTCCATTCTAAATCAATTAAAAACAAAAAATCTTGTGGATTAGACGGTATTTCAAACTTTCTTATAAAACAACTCCCTCTAAAAGCTTTAGAATATCTTTTAATAATTTTTAATAATTGTTTAAGCAACTGTTATTTCCCAGATGCTTGGAAAATTTCTAAAATTATTCCCATACAAAAGAAACCAAATATCATTGATATAAATAATGTGCGACCCATATCTTTACTTTCAAATTTGGGGAAACTTTTCGAGATAATAATTAGAGATAAAATGAACATTGCGTTTAATGGTTCATATATACCAAACTTCCAGTTCGGCTTTAAAAAAGGTCATTCTACTCTTGATGCCTTGTTAAAGTTTCAGAATGATGTAATCTCTAACCTTCGTAATAGCTTTTGTACCGTAGCAGTTTCTTTAGATGTCGAAAAGGCTTTTGATCAGGCGTTCCATGATGGAATTCTTTTTAAGTTGATTGAAATTGGGTTTAGTGCAAACATAGTTAAAATCTTGCAAAGCTTTTTCTTTAACAGGAAATTCTGTGTACAATTTGGTAAAGATTTATCAGATTTCGGAAATGTTAACTGTGGTGTATCTCAAGGTTCAATTTTGGCGCCACATCTTTACAACATTTTTATGTATGATTTTCCTCACATTTTTCCTAATTCAACTGGCCTGCTATATGCAGATGATTCCCTTATCTATTCGCATAGTGAATCCCCATTACATGCTCTTAGTCAAGTTTCGAACCATCTTCAATGTGTTAAACAATTTTATGATTATTGGGGTGTCAAAATAAATATTTCAAAATGTGAAGCAATTTGTATTCGGAATGCATCTGGCAAATGTAAATATACGGTTGTTCCAGAAAGCAAAAGGCTTAAGCTGTTTCTTGATGGCATTGAGATTCCTTTTGTTGATAGGCTTAAATATCTTGGAGTGACTTTTAATAATCTTTTCAAATTTAATGAACATGCAAGATCGGTTTTAAAGAAATCGTTTCAGGTAATGGGTGCATTTTCGAAAATTTTTTATAATACCAGCCTCTCAAAGGATACTAAACTTCTTATATATAAGACTAGTATTAGACCAATTTTCATATACGGATTTTCAATATGGTTTAGTGTTTCACCTATTATTATCAAAGATATGGAAATATTTGAACGGAAAGTATTAAGGTGTTGTATTCAAAAAAATTTCGAGTCATTAAATAGACGTTACTCAAACTCGTTTATTTATTGTAACTCGAAAATAACGCCAATCGGTTTATATGTATGTGATATAATGAAAAAATTTGTAAATAGATTAGAGACGCATCAAAATGATATAATGAGGGAAATTTATAATGAGCAGAGAGTTTTCACTTGGAGTAACACGAACTATCTCTCGCCGATAGGTATCTTTAATGAAGAACATATTAATTTCGATATGAATACTAACATAAGACACCGATTTTTCACGAAAACTACACCAGGTACTCATAGAGGATAGTATCTTTTTCGGGAATTTTGTGTTTCAATTATCATTTTATATTTCTTCATTATAATTTTGTTATTTGTTTTTTTTTTTTTTTTTTTTTTTATTTTATTTTAAATTTTATTTTAAGTTATATTTAGAGTTAAGTATATTTTAAGAGACATCCTCTTCTGCTATGTTAGCCCCGGGAGCAAGGGCATTTCAACTCATAATCATACTGTTTTTTCATTTTAATTTCTTATGTCAGTGTTAAAGCTTGATGCTGTTAAGTTTTTAATGTTTTTAAGATAATACATTATAGTCTTAAGGATTCTTTATATCGCTTTTCTTTATAAAAAAAACTTATTGTTAAAAAAAAAGGCTCAATAAATTTTAATTTGAAATAATTTGAAATATGTTTACTGACAAAGAAAGCTAAACAATTAAATAAAATGGTTGAGAAGGTCGTAAATTAGTTGTATTCGTTTACAATTCAAGCACTATTAATCGGTCGACAGCGTAGAACTGGTGGTAGATAAACTTAGACCCTAGGGGCCGAGCACCAGTCGTCATTTTCACATACACAACACGAACCAAACAGAAGAGACAAACTAAAATACGAAACATACTCATTTGTATGATAGTCAATGAATAAGGTTCTTCGTCGCTTTATTTTAAAATTTGCAACAACAAAACACATGCAAAAGAGGGCAAGAAAATATTTTTTTTTTTTTAGTCTCTTTATTTGTTATTCACAGTACACTGTGAATATTTTAATTTTTCTGGATGTGGAATGTAGAGTTGGAAGAAGCTTTTTTGTATATATATTTTATAATGTAAATATTTTTTTAATTATGTAAATTCATATATTCGTTCATTCTTTCGTCCATAAGCACGCTAAGCCAATACAGTGTGTATGCATACAAACTTTTAATATGATGTTAAGCTACAGTAAAAAAATAAATGTAACAATCAATTTCAACAAGTGTAAAAACACCAATCCATTGATATTTCTTACATGTTCTCTTTATGACAAAGGCTGACTTAGACAAACCACTGTTTGTTTGCTCAATGTGCAAATCATAGCGCCAGAAAAAAATTCAACATAAGCGCTTGCAGTACGCAAACCAATTGCTCTGTTTTATACCTTTAATCGAAAATCGCAAAGATATTTAAGGGTTTGCCATCCGTGTGTAATGTCGACAATATTTATATGAGATCCATAAAGTAAATATATTCAGGATGTTTATAGATCGGGATGCTAAATACGGCATATCCGTCTGTCAATCGGTCTGTACATGAAATCAGTTTTCCGAAGAGTTGGAGAGTTAGATCTTGGAGTGATGTGTAAAGATCTCTTGAAAATCAGTAATACAATATCGATTGCCTCAGTGCATCTGAGGTTTGTTAATGTGATTTCTATAGTATAGCGTGTTCTTTTTTACGTTCAAGAATCCTTTTTGTTCGGGGATGGAAGTAGTCAAAAATGGAGCAGGGAATGTTTCAAATATGAAATGAAAAAATATATTAAGCACTATCACTGTATTAAATAATTTTTTTTCAGCCACACCGGTTCCGCAAACTTTACCGCTCATGATATTTTATGCGTTTTTATTCGTCCTCATAATGTGGGTATCAAGGTATAAACACATTCGCCACAGCAGACTACACGAACACAAATGCTGCTAGCACACAGTAAACAGCAGATCCTGAATTGTTGCAACGATTCATTTATGTATATTACAGTGGTGCATATTCAGTGCTTTTAATTTTTTAAAGTTCGCTGGGGCGAATTGAATACGGCGAATTGAATTCGCCACTCACATCACTTTGTATGGATTCGCTTTGACATAAACCGAAAAAATTAATCTCATGGATCACTTTTGTCTCCGGAGTTACGGGGTTCAAAACTTATTTTTTATTGGCCATAAGTCCTAGAACGTTGATCGTCAAACTAGCCCCTAGGGGCCGAGCACCAATCGTCATTTACACATACACAACACGAACCAAACAGAAGAGACAAACTAAAATACGAAACATAATCAGTTGTATGATAGCAGTAATTGAATGAGGTTCTTTGTCGCTTTATTTTAGAATTTTCAACAACAAAACACAAGCTAAAGAGGGCAAGAAAATATTTTTTTTAGTCTCTTTATTTGTTATTCACAGTACACTCTGAATATTTTAATTTTTCAGCATGTGGAATGTAGAGTGGGAAGAAGCTTTTTTGTATATATATTTTTTAATGTAAATATTTTTTTAACTATGTAAATTCATATATTCGTTCATTCTTTCGTCCATAAACACGCTAAACCAATCCAGTGTGTATGTATACAAACTTTTAATATGATGTTAGGCTATAGCAAAAAATAAATGTAACAAGCAATTTCTACAAGTGTAAAATCACCAATACATTGATATTTCCTTCATGTTCTCTTTGTGACAATCGATGTCCTAGAATATGGAACGGATATGAGCGATATGGATATCACTCTAAACTTCTCTGAAATACATTTATGAAAACAATTTACCCATTGCTAGTGAAATTCAATTTTTAAATTTTTTTATCTGACTTTTCACTTTTACAGAGAACTTACCATGCTTTTATTTGGTGTATACTTGAAAGCTGTCACCGATGAAATACGTAAGTTATGCTTTTTTAATGATGATTTTAATTTAATTAAATGAGTTATTTAGAATATTTTGAAGTGATACCTATGTCGCGTATATTCGTTCTATATTGTAGGACTTATGATCAATAACATATTGAAGTTTTCAACCCCGAAACTGCGGAATCAAGAAAGAGTGCCGAAAAAATTACACAAAAATTTTTAGGTAAAAAAGGGCTATTACCCTGTGAGTTTTTTTAAAACTTTAACAATGTTAGTATTTATGACTCAAGTCAATATTCCATATAACAATAAAGCTAATAGAAATTCTTGATGCATATTTTTTATAACATTTAACTTTTGTTATTTTCTTTTTTATTTTACAATAAAAAATATTTCTAATCACTAATTTGTCTTACAAATTTTGTTCTATTGTTAACACTGTTTTGGTTTTGTGGACATCAGAAATAGAAATTAGTTTAATTCGACTACACGACAAAAGTAGCATGGACAAAAACCTTTTGCCGTGTTGCCTTGCTGTCTTCAATATAATCATTCTCATATATACACATGTATTCTTATTTTGACAGGTGGTAGTAGGTAGTCTGCTGTGGTGATGTGTTGAATGCTTCAACATAAATAACAAAACGTAATAATTCTAATTTCAAAATGGCGGACATTCCAAACACCGGGGTACCAAAATTTGCGGTTTATTATATTTTACATGTCCACATGTTGTGAGTATCAAACAAAGAGTTTTCTAAGAAGACAGCTAATAATAAAACGTAATCATTCGAAATGCAAATGTCGGATGCCTAAAATTTGCGGTTTATTATTTTTTACGCTTGCATGGGTATTTAAGATTCGGCACAGCCGAATATAGTACTCTTACTTATATCTGATCCGCTCTTTGCGCATGGCATGACAACTTCAGGTAGTGTATAATGCGCAATGAGCAAAACAAGTACGCAAATGCGAACTCTGATACCAAACTAATTTATGGCTGCTAAATACTTAATATATCTTTAACTTTATAAGACCGATCATAAAGTTTAGCTTATTGCTGAACCACACCACAAACGCTACCACATTATTCAACTTTATCTAAAACTACAGTTTTCACAGTAATAATGTTTAATGTTTAACGCAAATAGAACAAAATAGATAAGATTCTAAATCCATTGTAAAGATTTTTTCAACATGCTCTGCTCTGGTGATAAACTTGGCTTATCAAAGACATAAAATGGGATCAATATTCAATCTAAAAACTAAAATGTTTGTATGTTAATTTATAAAAACTTCTCGTTCGAAACTCTTCTTCAAGTTGGTTAGATTTATTTAACTTAAGATCTATTAAAATTATCATGCAAATTCTAGATACTATTTTAAATAAGCAAATTACAAAACAAAAAAGTTTCTCGCTTAAAAACCAATGCAGATGAGTGTTGGAAGTTACAGTAGAATTTCGAAAAAATATCAAATTGAAATACCAATTGCTATAAACGTTTTCTTAATTTTAAATATTTAATTTTCCGCATATCGAGTTTCTACTGTAGGCTATGTAGATATTACTTTGAAGATGAAGCATTTCATTTAAAGTAAATAACAAAAAGTTAATTAATATTTCTGAAATTCGTTCGTCTTTAGATTAAGTTTAGCTCTAGTTGGTACAGATAAACAAAGTTAAGGGTTTCGAAGGTGTCGCAGGTGTCGCACAGCCATAAGCTTTGACAGTGAGAGAGTTTCTGACCTTGGAAACACCAGCAAACTTGGTACCGTTTCTATTAAACTTTATCAAAAGAGTGCAGCGATCGCAAGAGAGCTGCCATGTTTCGAGAATAGAAATGTTATTTTTGGATTTAGTCAAACAGGCAGTCACTCAGGTTCTTCTACAACAACGTGATTGAACGATAATAATCAGAGAAAGGTCATACTCTAAATGAGAGCGAAAAAATCATGCAGAAATTTAAATCAAATTAAAACATTAATACATTTTTTTTAAATTTCCAGGCGATTATGTAAGAATTTCTAGTGGAACCAGAAAAACTTTTAAAATCAAAGACGATACTAGAAAAAAATCATTACATGTCGCATATTCTATTAAAAATTACAGCGGTCCAGGTCGTGTAAGGAATGATCGTATAGTGTTTGAATTAAAATCAATTTTATATCTTCCAAATGGCAGTGTGTCAAACTAAAACTATATTTTAATAATGTTTATGTTAGAGAAATCATATGCTAATAAAAATATTGAAACACCTTGCCAATAGCAAAACTATTATAGTTTTATTCAACTGCAATTAGTTTTAAAATTGTTTCCGAATTCGCAACTTTTCGTGATATATTTCATTTTTGCAATAGAAATGATATTTTGCATGCTATTGATCTCATTATAAAAGTTATAATAGTTATTTTAACCACTAATACATTCAAATGCGTCGGTCGTCCAAAATGTGTTCGCAACATTTAACATTGTAATTTCAAATTTATTTTTGTTCATTGATGGTACATATGGTACATGCTTATAATACATCGGCTTCGTAAACTCAGTCACATTCGAATATTAAAATTGACAACTAAGAGACAAGAAAAATATCATTATTTTATTTTAGATCACTTCTGGTATTGAACTGCGGCTGCAGAATAAATCTTTAATACCGTTTAATATGGATTCAAGAACACTTTTGGGGTATTCGGATTAAAATTTTTAGTTACAAATACTAGTCTAAATCTAAAATACTTGAATTAAGTAAGAGTTTTTTTTTTTTTTGTTTTCGTCTACTGTCTACTGATGATTTAGTAAATTTGCTAAAATATATTTCATATATATTTATTGTGACACACAATCGACGATAGATTATGAATTTGCCAACTAAGATGCTTATCTAAGTTTATACCCAGTAGTATTACAAATTAGTCATAATGAACGAATTTCAGAAACATATTTTACGGTTTTTGTGAATGTCATCTAATATAACAAACAACTTTTCCTTTCATTTGTTTAATTACGATTTGTTAGAAGATGGTAATAAATATAAGTATATAAAATGGTTACTTCAAAATATATTGAAAATATTCAAATAAGTTGCAAGCAAATTTAAACAAAAGAAATGATACGAATAATCAATAACTTTAAAAAGCATTTTTATGAAAATAAATTATTAAGTATCGAAATGAAATCGTGTACCTAAACTAAAAAAAAAAAAAAAACTAACATCGAACTAACAAATTTAAATCTCTCAAACGAAATAAATTTATAAATCTTGAACGAAAATGAAATTCAAACAAAACATAATTATAAGATCAGCTCTTAAAGCAGAGAAGATCAATAACTTTTAAGACTAGAAGAACGAAACAGAATAATCATACCAGTATTGGTTTTACTGTTGCAGTAATCAGTCAAGAATTTTTCTAGTGTAAAGCGTGGTAGGTGTAAATTCTTTACCACTTGCACGGGATCACCTTCTTTCCACAGGAAGACAAGATCATTTGTAGTCCAGCCATCTATACGATTATTTCAAGAAAATGAAGAACAAAATTTATAACATCGATATGGCGAGAATTCTTGACAATAGATATTATGTACTTACAACTGGCCATACGTAGTGAACAAATTTGACGATCCAATGGATATAATTTCAAATTCATGGGACATGCTAATGTCAGTGAAATACGAATACTATACAGTACTGAGCCATTTGGAAAAATACGTATGTAAACGTTGGGCATAATGATATTGTGAAAATGACCCTCTTTTTCATTGGAGAAGAAAAGATCGGGCATCCAAACACGATTAGCCTCTGTCAATGTCAAATATTTGAGACGACCTAGAAGAAAATAAAGAGTTACTTATTATTTCGTATTAACTTCATATATCAATTCATGTAAATTCTAATTATTTTTAAGAGCGTACTATTTGTTCTTTAAGAATATCTCACATATAACAAACTTTATTTATCGAAATAGAATATAAGAAATACAGTATAACCCGTTTAATTACCCCACGCTTAATTACCTTTCACGCTTATTTACCTCGATTTCTAAATCCCCGCTTTTTTTGTTCTTTTTTTCTAACAAAACCCCACGGTTAATTAACGTTCGCTTAATTACCCAATTCGGGTAATTACCTCAAATATTTTTTCCCGAAAATAAAATTTCCCTTAAATTTCCTTCTTTTAATTTCCCAAAGTTCTTATTAGCTACAACGCTGCAACTAAATGCAACCAAGTTTTTATAGGCACTTGTTTGTTTATCGATGTTTGTGTGTGTACGCTATTGTTTGCTTTTTATTTACGTGCAAGAAACAAAACGAAAACATTGTGTAATTTGAAGCCTACATAATTGAATATTTTTTATTGCTTTAAACAAATGGCTCCACGGAATACAGCTTTGACGATAAAGCAGAAAATTTTGCTGATTTCTTTAGTGGAAAAAAAAGAAAAGACAAAACATCAATTGGCCGCAGAATTCAAGTGTGACATTTCAACAATTAACCGAATCATGAGAAATGAAGCAAAAATTCGTGAGGTAGCAGAGTCAAACAAGAACGTAGAATTGAAGCGCTACCGAAAATCTAGCCATGCAGATGTAGAAAAGGCCCTCACGACATGGTTTAACCAGATGCGATTGAATAATGCTGTAATTTCTAGCCAAATGGTAATGAATAAAGCAAAGGAGTTTGCTATTAAAATTAATTCGGATTTCGAACCAAACAGTGGTTGGCTATGGAGGTGGCAAAGGAGAGAAAATATAAAATTTACAAAGATACATGGTGAAAGTAATGAAAATGATCGTGTAGGTGCCCAAAATTTTCTGGAAAGTAGCAGTTTTTCCTCAATTCTTCAAAACTATACTCCTGAAAATATATTTAATGCTGATGAGAGTGGCCTTTTTTATAAAGTTTTGCCAAGTGGAACATTAGCTAGAAAAGGGGACCCAGTCAAAGGAAATAAATCTCAAAAACAACGTCTTACTCTTTTATTTTTGTGCAACTCTGTAGGAACATACAAAAAAGTATTTGCAATTGGTAAATTTCGAAATCCGCGTTGCTTCAAAGGCAATACTAATCTTCCTGTACCATATTTCTCCAATCAAAATGCATGGATGACAAATTCTTTGTGGATGTCTATTCTGGAGCAAATTGATAAAGAAATGGTTAAACAAAATAGGAAAATTGTGTTGTTCGTGGACAATGCATCATGTCACAAAATCACAGGTGATTTACAAAACATAAATGTTCAATTTCTACCCCCGAATACAACGGCACTGATTCAGCCCCTCGACCAAGGCATTATTCATTCTTTTAAGTCAAATTATCGGCAGATTATGATAAGAAAGCAAATAGTTTCATTAGAAAAAGGTCTACAGTTGCAGGAATTCATAAAATCAGTAACAATTTTAGATGCTTTGTACTATGTTAAAAGAGCTTGGTGGCTTGTCAAAGAAAACTCGATATTAAATTGTTTTCGTAAGGTAAATACAAAGTTGTATCATGCATTTTCTTTTTAATAGATTTTAACGAAAACATTTTTCAGGCAGGTTTTTCGGCTCACGAACAACTGGTCGATGAAGTTCATGAAACCTTCATTGATGAAACCACAGCATCATACAATTTTGAAGAATATGTTACTTGTGATGATAATCTGCAGTGCTATGGGTTACTAACTGATGACCAAATTATTGATGGATTGTTGGACGACAACGTTGAAAATTTATCTGAAGATGAAGTTGTTGCAGTAGAAGAGCCTATAGTTCCAAGTTTTAAAGAAGCTTTGGTAGCCGTTGACGTTTTGCGTCGGTATTTCAAATATCGAAATTATGAAGGAGACGAAATTGAAAATTTAGAAACGACAATTTTTAAAAACGAAATATGTAATATGTCTCAGACAAAAATAACGGAATATTTCAAATAAGCATCAACTGATTTCTATTTTTTCATAGTATGTACAGACATTTGTGATACACAAAATACGTACATAAATATGTACATGCATATATATGTACTCTCTTGCAATTTTATTTTATTATAATAATCTTTTTGTTTACCTTTTTGTTTGTTTAGTTGTATTTCTATATTTATTTATTTTTTTATGTGATATGAATTATTATTATTATTAAATAAAATGTTTTAGTTAATTTGATATATTAACCCTGTTAAAATTTTTATTTTATATTAATACTAAATATGTTAACATGTACGCATAATTGCCTTTTTTGGGTATTTAAAAGTATTTGTCTAATTGCCCCGTATGAGGTATTTAAACGTATTCGTCTAATTACCTCTTATGAGGTACTTAAACGTGTTCGTCTAATTGCCTCTTATGAGGTAATTACCCAAAAATCTTGTAAATTTTGGCGAGGTAATTAACCGGGGATTACTGTATTTTAACATCTCATTTCCAATTTATAAGTTAAATAAATATTTTTATCATACGCTATTTCCGACCTCTGATTATATATTCAAATATTTCAAGCTCACTTATTTTAATATTTTACGCTGAGTTCTAACTATAACAAACAATTAAAAATAGTTAAATAACATTTTACAAAAATAATGGTAAGTGCGCAATTGTTTGTGTGTTGGAAAAAATTACAATTAAATTAGTAAAAAAAAGTCATAAAAGTTATCCAACCATTTCTCTATGGTTACTTTAACTAACAATATTTGTTAAGATACGGTCACACTTGACAAATATTTTCCCCGAAAAGGGTAGCCACTAAATTCTAAAACTAGCTTTTTACTATATTATTCGAGTAATATGATTAAAATAAATAAACCATTATAAACATAGCGGCCCTTTAAATCCAAAAGGATTTAATTTCACTGTGTATTTTTATGCAGGAGAAGCGAACAATTGTATACATTTAATACTATTTGATTTTTAGTAACCATATAAATTTTGTCGATAAGTTGTCATCTCTAAGCATATCGTAGTGAAATTTTTACAAAATATGTGTTTTTGTTAATTGTATCATAATCAGTAAAAAAAACTTTTTGAATTTTGTGTCAGTTATGGCCATTTGTGTTTTAAATGGCGATATGTACCTACTATTAAAACAGTGTCCACCACCAGTCGGGCCATATTGGCATTTTTGCAGCTAAATTTAGAATCTTTTAGGATTTTGCTGCAAATTTTTCATGTAGCAGTTATCATTTTCTTTAACATTTTTTAAATACATTTTTACCGTTTTTTAGCCTTATTTACTTTAAGAATATTCAAATAAAATAATCTGTGGAAAATGTGGAAAATCTACCCCATTTTTTTTTTTATTACACATTTAAACCTTTAACTTCGGCAAATAAGTATATTTAAATTAAAATCTGGAATTACAATGTTTATGTGTCAGAAAGAAATATTAACTACTGCTTAAGAGTTTATTAAAATGCAGGTTAATTTTTTCAAATTGTGTTTGATCGTGCTTTTTCCATGATGGTTTTTAAAGTACTTAATTTGCAAATTTCAAAAATTGTTGGAATAGCTACAGACAACGCCAACGTAATGAAGGGAGTTAAGAACAAAATTACGGGGAAAAAAATAAAACATAATTTTATTTCCTTGCGTTTGTCACTCAATACTCAGTTATCAGTATCTTCGGCATCAAAATCTTTACCCAACGAAATTGAATATTTGGTGTCAGAAATGTATAAATTGGTTTAGCAAATCTTCTTTGGGACAGAATAGTTAAAAAAATATCTATTCACCAATAAATGATGGAATACAACCATTAAAATTAATTAGAGTTTGTGATAGCAGATGTTTATCAATTGAGTTAGCTGTTAGCGTATAGAAAAGCATTGGCTAGAATTAAAAACTCATTTTGAAATTGCTGCAACGTTAGAGTTATACCATCAAGCCAAAATGTTGAGAAATTTATACAATGATAAAAATTTATTATATATAGAATTTTTGAAATCTTTATTGTCAGACGTACAGAACGTAAACAAAATGTTTGAGAGTAACGGACCTTTCCTATCAACTTATTTTGAAATCTGACCAGTTTGATCCATTAAATTCATGTTTAGCTGATTTTTTCAAACCAACGCCAAATTTCAATTACGAGTTTGAAAAAGTTTTAGAATCGAAAAGATGTACAATAGCTTTTGAATTCGAAAAACAAATACGAATTACATGACGCGATTTTATAGTTCAATTAATATTTCAACTTAGACAACGATCGCCAAAAAATTGCAGAATTTAATGAATAATAACTTTTTTTGTGTAAAAAACAGTTTATTTATATTCGTCGCAACAGAATATTAAAATTTATTTAAAACCCATAAAAAATAGAAATTAAGCAGTTAGATTACTTTTTAAACCTTTTTTTTTTGTGTGTCATATAAAAGGTTTTACAATAAGAGTGATATGATATCTTTAAAAAACACACTTTTTGTTAAGGAAATTCAAAAGCATTTTACTTAATGTGAAGTACAATCGATTATATTAAATAAAATATTATATAAAACGTCATTCAAATGGCTTCCACGACTTCTTCTGCAGGAACGAATTCGATGAACCCAATTTTGGAGTCATGAATGGCACGTTCAATAATGACTTGTAAAGCTTGAAGAGTGTCTGGTTTATTTCGAAAGATCAATGTCGTCAAATAACCCCACAAGAAATAGTGTAATGCTGTTAAATCAAAACTTCTTGGAAGCCATTCAATATTACAATTTCTTGAAATAATCGAATCTCCAAATTTTTCTCGCAATAATTCAATTGTTGCATTTGCTGTGTGGCACGTAGTCCCGTCTTGTTGGAACTAAATGTTATCAAGATCAACTTCAAATTTCGGGCATAAAAAGTTGGTTAGCATCAATCCATACCGCCAGGTTGTGGGTTGTGACAGTCCCAATTGTTGAGAACTTCTTGGAATCGACAAATTGTGGTCTTTAGCAACACTTGCCTGAACAAAAGCAACATTTGCATTACGGTTCTTTGTCTTATTGGCTTGACTTGATCATTATGTAAAGAAAATGTATGCTCAAAATTTTCAACAATTCAACGAATAGCGAGCACACTTGGACGATTAATACGACCATAAAATGGCAAAAGCGTACGAAAAGTTGCAATCAAAAATGCGAACAGAATACCAGGCTTATCAGCTAAACAGTACTAAAGGCCTAGTAGTAGTTGTAAAAGCTATCGATTCATGCGTACATCCAGAAGAGTTAAACATGTAACAAACACCAAAAGCAGAGAAAGAGTGTCCCAACCCACATTTAGAGTCGAATTGCAGCCAGGAGACATAAAAATAAAAAAATAAGACCCACACAGTATACAATTTAAAATATTTAATGCACCACAGAGTTATCGTGGAGATGCCACACAAAAGAGCTGGAGAAATTCAATGTCTAAACTGCCAAGAATTTGGCCATACAAAGGCTATTGTAAGTTGCCTACATTTTGTGTTGTATGTAGTGAGTTGGACAGTACCGCCAACTGTGATAAAACTAAAGGTTATCCCAAAGCTAAAAATTGTGTTAGTTGTGGTGGACACCAAATTACAGGGGCTGTCCTCATTACTCACTTTTTAAGAAACCTTCGTCGAGAAAAGAAAATTATACTCTCGCTCAGCCTAACTCTCTTTAATCAGTATACAAACGTCTTGAAGCTTAATACGACTATTGCTTCCACTTAGAAGTCAAATTTCATACGCAAATATTTTAAAAGGAAAGCAGAATACAGGAAAAAAAACGGTACCAGCATATGAAGTATCCTGGGCTAATTTTAGTCGTATTGAAACCTCAATAGAGAGCTAATAGACGAAATAGATGCAGGAAATCCTGAAAATGCAATTTACCTTATTGCAGGCTCTGCTAAACAAATAATGCACCTAAAAATAGAATATTTCGTAATAGATAACAAATCGATGTTATGCTCATCTCAGAGATACATTTGACGTCTCGAAGCTATTTTAAAATTAGTGGATAAAATTTCTATGTCACCAAGGACTCTCAAGGTAGAGTTTATGCTGGCTCAGGAATTCTAATAAAACGCGAATTAAGCACTAAGGGGCTGTGCACATATTACGTATCGTTCCAATGGGCCGGGGGGCGGGGGGGGGGGTTAAAGATTTGATACGGATTGGAAATTTTGCACTGAAAAATTATTAAAAAGCGTAACGGGGGGGTGTATAAAATCTCTGAAAACAGCGTTACGTAATATGTGCACAGCCCTTAATTATTAAATGATTTTTCTGAAGAATGCGTTCAAGCAAAAAATATTTTGATCTCATCTGCTTATTCTCCTCACAGGTTTGCAATTACCGAGAGTCAATATACGGCATTTTATAAATCACTGGGCACCTGCTTTATAGCAGCTTGCGGCTATAATGCTAAACACACGTTCTGTGGCTCTAAAATGGGTTTGAATGTTGTTGTCAGTGGTCAGAAGATCGACAAAAAACTCCTGATGTTATCGACTTTGGAATAGTTAAAGGTGTGAACAGCGAAATGATTGAAGTAGAAGCATCTTTGGATTTATCTTCAGACCACTCACCTACTATTGCAACTATATACTCACATATACAACTTCATCATCTGTATGTGATTTACATATGCATTCACGCGTATTAACTTGAGTGCTCATTGCTCGAAAAATGTACTGTTGAATACACCTGCTGAAATAAATGGATCTAAAAAAGTTGCTTGAAGCAAACGTTAAACAAGATGCTCTATATGCATCTTCTACAAATGTACAAATTAGGTTTAATCAAAGGAGAGTTCTACAAGAATGGCAACGCTTCAGATCTCCTCTACTAAAATGAAGTCTCAAGGAATGTACAAAAAACCTTAAAGCATTGTTAAACGAACAAAAAGTAGCTTCCCTGCAAACGTATTTCTCGAAGAACTTGATGCAACACCACAATTAGATTACTCGCTTTTTTGAGCAGCTACAGTACAGGGCTTAAAAGGCCATGTAAACATCCATTACGAGCTTCAAATGGTGACTGGTCAAGAACAGATAGTGAAAAAGGTGATCTGATTGTTAAACATTCAGAGAAGGTATTTACTCCAAATATTTCTGCTGATATTGTTGAACTACCCCCAGTCGCCTCTTTACCAGAAATATCGCTATTATTAGTCTAAACCCAAAAAAAGCCACACGTATCGATAAAATAGCAACAAGATGCTTTAAGAACTACCACTACCTTATATTGCAAAAAAAGATAATCCTTCGTGTCATAGTTTGTTAAAATATGACACGAAGGTCTTGTCCACAAATGAACACAAACTGTACGCAAACATCGTCAAGCTTTTAAAAAGCTATTTAATGGAACGAACGTTTATAGTCAGGGAAGGTAATTTTTTAAGCCCTCCACAGTCGATTGAAGCCGGAGTCCCTCAAGGTAGAATCTTCGGTCCTTTACTTTATTTTGTTTATGCCTCTAACTTGCCGTTAAGCAGTAACATTCATACATCAACATTCGCTGATGATACAGCTTTTTTAAGCGTTCACGAGAATCGGGTAGGCTGATTGTCGTTTCTTAAGATTTTGTAATGTGGTTAATTTATTTAAAATTTTTAAGTTTATAACTAGAAAATAGAACTAAATTGGACCCTTATTATAAAGATAATAACTATAATAACAAATCAACGAGTTCAGTACGATATACACATAAGTTAAAAGACAAAAGTAATAAAGATTAAAGCTACTGTTGCTTTTAATAAATTTTAAGAATAATTGTGTATAGTTTTCTTCTTTGAGTAGCTCTGTTTATGAAATTCACGAGGAGAGTAAATAAATACCCGAACAACTTCGCTAGCTCAGTAATACTAGTGCTGGGCGCTGGCTTAAAAGCATCTACTATGATAATTTCTAATCACTAATTTGAAGATAGCTATAATTTCGATTGAACATACTTTATTGGACTTACCTTGTATGTCATCAAACTTCAAACGTTCATCCGTCCACTGTTCACGAAATGTCAGCTGTACACTGTATTCCTGTTAGAGTTTTCATCAGGCATTGAGTGATGATGATTAATTAAATATTAAAATAAAAGTTAGACGATTAGTAAAAATATTTGAAGAAAATTTTAGCTATTGAAAGTTTTATAATAATGATTTAATTTTCTAGTTTTAATGGGATTTTAGTGATGAATTTGATCGAATCAATTTTGCGTTTTCATTTAGCAGTTAGTTTTGGAAAAGGAGTTTTAGAAAGATTTTTTTTTTTGTGATTTTCCGATTTATGTTTTAACGTAAATGGATTTATGTTTTAGTTGTTGTTGAAAATAAGAATTTTGAGTTTTTGAAACTGATGTTGCGATTTTGTTACAGATTTAAACTCATTCTTGAGTTCCATATAAAAATGGGAAGGTTATTGTTTTTGTTGTAGTTTTTGATAAATGAGGCTGAGAAATTTTGTGGTCAGTAGAATTTTTAATATAATATATATATGTATGTATATACATATATATATATTTTTATATATTTAAAGCATGGAGGGGTTAATTGGTCTAATTTAGCATATTATATTTTGGTTAAAAATTAGTTTGGTTTGAAAAAATGTCGCATTTATTTTAAGTTTTTTTTAAGAAAATGTTTTAAAGATTTTTACTGGGTTATTTAATTCGTAAAAGCATTCCAAAAAGAGTATAGCAACAACTTTAATAAAACAATTATATTCAGCAAAATAAACATTTTTTAAACGTATTAAGCAGAAGAGTTTCATTCAATTAAGGTTTAATAATTACAAGTCTTTCAACAATTCAAAGTAGCCATACAAAAAAATAGACAAGCACAAGGAAAAGGAAATAAAAGACATCTATAGATAAATGCATACATACAGACATAATTTATTCATGTGTAAATAAATAAATATTTGTTAATATTATACATACATATAAAATACTGTACATTTTGTAAGTGATAAATTTAATTTTAAATTAAAAGCACATGCAAAAGCGTAACATTACAAACATTTTGATTCAGCCCACTAATTAAGTGACTCAATACTTTGCATACTTATAGGAGAAGGTGATCATCAATGCGTTTAAGAAAAAAAGAAAATAAACAGCGAGCTTTTAAACAAAATATGTAAAATGATTAAAAATAAATCGAAAGGACAATTATATATTTCTTTGCTGTTTTAAGTTTGAATCTGAAAAAGATAAATAAAATTTAAAACTTAATTAAATAACACTGTGGAACAAATTCAGGTTAGCAAAAGTTAGATCGATTCAGAGAGTGAGGGGTGAAAATAGAGGCTAAACTAGAAGACCCGTATCGCGGCGTTTGTTTATGTTAGTTCGATTTTTTTTTTTAATCGACCTTCGAACTTTGCAGTCAAATGCCGATTTTCAGCATATTGTTTATATGGTTTTTTGGCTATAACTCGTCGACTAATTGATATTTTTTAAATCTGTAAAAGCCAAATTATTACCAGAGACCTTCGCAACAATTAAATTTTTTTAAAAAATTTTGAATAATATATTTTATATCCAAGTCTTTTTTTTTTTTTTTTTGTTTTTAAATAAAAAGATATGTATAGAAAAAGCCGCTGTAAAAATAATAAAAACTTTTGTATGGACTTAAACTGCAAAAACTTCGTCATGCAATCAATAAACATACAAACATACAATTAAACGTAGACAAAACAAGCAGATTTTCATGCTGTTATTGAATAATAAAAAGTTTGACATAAAAGTTTAAGGTTATAAAAACGTAAAAACTCAAATTCATATCAAAAACAAATTTAATCTTAAATGAAAAACAAAAAAATAATAATAAAAATTATTTAATGAAAGTCACTACTTTCTTTAGCATACGAAGAGTAATAAAACTAATTAAATAATTTCCGTTCTTTGTATGCAATTATTCTACTGCAAGCGGGTAGACAACTTTCAGTTGTAATTAAACAGGGCGTAATGGTTTGACTTTATGAGTGAATTTATTAAGAAGAAATTGGCAGCGATATTTTGCAAGGTGTTTCTGAGACTTAGGCAGAACATAATTAAAAACCTTTCATTATTAGTAAAACTTTTCAAGAGATACTTCTGAATATGGAAAATGAAATGATATTAAGTCAAAATTAGCTCATCTCGACTTAACTTTTCCTTTTTCCTTAATGCCTAAAAACTTCTAAATATTGGATGTTTCTAATTGAGTTTTTAGAGGATAAGTTTGCAGTGCCACCGAACTCGTGAATATTATGACAAGCGTTATACTATCCATGGAAGTCACGACATTCACTCTATTTTAAGCTAAATTTACTAACTCACTTACCGAGTGACTCATGAACATTATGGATATTTCCAATAGAACAATAATTTGGTATAGAGGTGGCACTTGATGAGCAATTAACCAAATAAATCTGAGAACGGAGACACACATGTTAAAATAAGGCCAAGTTTCTAGATTAAAATAGGAATCAGATTGTTGATATGTTCAACATAATTTCATTTCTTTCAGAAATGGGCAGGAATTGTGGGAACAATATTGAAATTAAATGGCATTGAACCTTTCTAAGACTCGGTCCATATTTTAAGCTCAGTGCTTCTAAGGGACGTAATTTTTGAAAACGAACTTGGCATTTTTTTTACGTTCGTAGATACATATTTAAGGAAGTGCAAGTCAGATTTTACATACAAAGAACAGGAGTTGCGCAACCTGACTAATCAGTTGTAGCCGCACTTAATATCACCTATGCTCATAAAAAAAAAATTTCAATATCAATTGATCTTTAGGTATCTTTCTGTTCACAAAACTTGACAGAAAAACGATTCCAAATTGGACTTTGAAAGAAATTTTTATAAAAAATTTTAATATTTAGTGGAAAGATTTATTCTTCTTCAAATTAAATTTTGTTCATTTAAATCTATTTTTCTCCTATAAAAAGATTTTAAATCGTTGTGACTTAACATGACATTGCTTGCATATTTATTTAGATGTAACATTTTTTTAATTGGAGTGGCATGTTTTTATAACCTTATGGTTGGTTGATTCTTCATTTCTTATTCAAATTATGAAAAAATTCAAAAAAAAAGTTATCAAAAATCTAAAACGTAAATTTAAATGAAAAAACAAAAACAAACAACGGAAAATTAATAGAATTAACTAAAATGGATGATTCAGGTGCTCCTAAACTGCTTCCAATATTTAAATATTTGTATAATTGAAACTTTTATTTAAACAAGAACTTACTTACATTTTTAACTTATTTTAATGGTTTTTCTTTATACAATTCAAGTAAAATTTTAGTTTCAAGAGTGTTAAAAATAAAAACGAAAACAAGAAAATCGTTAACAAGAAAAAACAAGTTTTGTTTTGTTTAAAATACAGTAGTTTCGTTTTTTCAAGTGTATAACCAACGGTTTATATATATTTTCTTGGTTAATCTTTAGCGGTTTAGTATTATATTTGCATGAGTGTTCGTTCTTAATCTCGCTGTGCACGCTTGTGTGGTAAGCATTTACTTTTGGGCGTTAATTTTGATTATAAATAAATTTAAAACAATTTTGTAAATAAAAACATAATTAACCATCTTTTTATTTTTGGCTGAACAAAAAACGATATCGAATAATATTAAATAATATTTTATTTATATTTTGATATAAATTGTGGATGGATGATTGGCGGGCGCAGTGATGCTTAATTCCATTTTTTCTATAATTATATACAGACATACTTATTTAATTAAAGTAATTATTTTATTATTACAAACTTAACAATATTTTATTTAATACGTAATAAAAGAATTCATACTATTTTGTATTTAACATTTTTAGCAAAGTTATTGGAGATCCTCTTTATCTACTTTAAAAATTCAAAGAATACCTAAAGATCGATGAACTGAGGTATAGAAAGAATATTTTTAAAAATATTATTTATCTTGCAAATACCCAGCAAAAATTTGATAATGTGTTGCAATACGAGTAACTCAACACATACTTTTCACCAAGAAACTACATACCCACCGAACACTTTTAGAGCAGTTATACAATTACATACTTATTTGAAACAAATAATGCATTTATTGTCTCTTAAGCACAGTAGAAATGCCTGTGTTTATCATTCCGATGTTCAGAAATGCAACATATAACGATACAAATGAATTTTTGTTGAATATGTGCAGTTGCATTTTTAAAAAGAAAATTGAAGCCAGTAAAAACTTTAGAGTTGAGTGGACAAGTGAATAGAATAATTGGCTTAAAACACATTTGGCACGTGTTCAGTACTGAGCAGATATTTTTAAATTTGTATTTTGTTTCAAATAACTTCTAAATATTCTAAGTAACATCGCCGTGTAAGTTAATATGCCAAAGTAGATGTAGTGAAGGTTTTATTTGTAAGAATTTTTCTCACTAATTTCAATCGAAATTGATGCTGGGTATTTAAACAAGAAAAATTTTGATTTCAAACTCTTTTAAAGAAGTTCAAATGTATCTATCTGCATTAAAAGATTTTTTAACGAATTACATTTGAACTGCTTCCAGAGTATCAATAATTAATATATTTTTCTATTTCCAAAATTCTGGGATTCAAATGATCGAACTGGTTCATTACTTTATTCCAGAAATAAATCCCAAATAAACTGTTGTAAATGTAAAAAAAAAATGAAGAGATACAATTTATTATTAATAGATTTAAAATAAAACAAATATTTTTGTGACTTTTCGGCGGTGCTGATGCTGTTGAGCGATCCTGGTGATGCCATGTAAAGCACAATAACCCTTCAATTTACATTATCGTTATTTGTTTATGTTTTCAAAATTGGATTAGAGTCCTTCAACTTAAACCATAAAATGTACATGTAATATTATTACATTACTCGTACTAAAGTGGATATTTTTCTAGTTTCTTTGAGTATTTAAAATATATCTGGCGCAGATATGGAAATATTAATGTTTACTTTGGTAGTGGGGGTGGTACAATTTTAATAATAACTTAGTCTATTTTAATTTCCGAGCAACCACTAATACGGTTCCAAAATTTCAAGATGATCTGTCTTATCGTTTGACTTCCTCTAAGGAACATAAAAACAGCAAATAAATAAATATACAAACACAGATTGTTTTTTTTTTTATATAAAATAATAATGCTGAATCACTTGAAACACTTGAAAATTTGGCAACAACCAGTTCCCGATTTCCTTAGTTGTTATTAAAATTTTCATTGTCTGTCCAATTATTATTAACTTCTGGAGTTTTTTTCTAATAAAGAAATTATTTTAATTCAAAATTAAATTTTAAAAACTTAAGCGTTAATAATTAACAACTCTTTGGATCGTAATAAAATTTTTCTTAGTATTTATTATACAATTGTGGCCGAGTTGTCTAATAGCCTTTTCATTCACACTTATAAACATCTAACATCTACCATCAATTTGCGAAGATGTTGAAATTTCCCCATAAGAATTATACAGGGCTGAACGGGTAACTTATTTCAACATCATTATAAAATGTTCCTAAATCATTTTGTTCAACTCTCCATCTTTCGATAATTTTAGTGTCAGCACTAGAAAATGGTAATAAATTGTAGTGGCATCATTCGACATTAAATTGAAAATGTAAAAATGTTGTAATCAGCCATCTTTTAATGAATTTTTGTGAAAAAAAGAATCTGTGTTTTAAAAAGAGAAATTATTATTATTAGTCTTAAGTTCAGTTTTATTGAATTAATGAAATTTCAAATTACTATGAGTTTTTTATTTTTGAAAAACATTAGTATGTGCAATTAGACTAGCAGAACGTATCAGTATACCTACTTCAAGGCAGTTACACCCTCATCAGCGTTAACCAAGTTTTCAACAAAAATATAATACGAGAATTGTTATAATTCCTATTTATTCCATTTTTACATTTTACTATTCACTTTACAAAAATTGTAAAAATGGACAAACGAACGCTGATTTACTATGTTCGATACCAAGAATAAACAAAAAAAATATTTTAAATTGAAACAAGTAAGTAAACAATTTTATTTAGTTAAAAATTGAGAATTTCAACTCAATTATGTTCCAGATATACGTGGGTATAAATAAGCCAATGAAATCAAATACGAATGAGTTACAATGTAAATTGGGGGATCTTTCATTAAATAGAATTTTCGGTTTATTTATAGCCTTAATCGGTTTCAATTATTATATTGGCTGTATATAATGTAGATTGGGTCGCAATGCCTATGGCCTGTTATAACTTTGAGAGTTGATTAGTTGATCCAGAAAAATAAAATTGAACAGAACTCAAAGTAAATAATGTTTCATCAATACATTTAAAAGTTTTCCGATTGGGCTTTAGTTCATAGCTTTTGATTTACGAAATAATATTAATATCAAAAATCGTTCCTTAAACCACCAGCATTAGTTAGCATTACTGTCCAAATGCCCAATTTGGAGCTCATCATCTCAAGTTAAGATGTACTCTGCAAAATAATATTTTTTCTCTACATAAAATTTTCTGAGAATTCAACCCCTTAATGGGGCTTAAGCGTTCATAAATAAAATTAAAAAGTTATCGGACAAATGTTATAAGTAATTTTTAAAGGGATGAATACACTACACAAACATATTTAGGAAATATATTCAGTCATCTTTATTATTTACTTTACAGCAAAGCTTTATACGTCTTTTGCAGTCACTTAAAATATTTATAATAAAAATATAGTGTTGTAAAAAAAAATTGTCAATCAAAGTGGTCAAATATCAATACTATCACTTAAGTTATTAAAAATGATCAACAAACATATTATATAATATTTTACTAAAGTTAATTCAAAATGAAAATTTATATAAATGATCTGTTTTTTCTTGTAATGTGTTTCATTTGTTATCAGCTTATATAATTTAAATACTTGTTTGCTTATCTAAGTTTACCCCCATACGTATTTTTTACTTTTACCTACTCTCTAAAAGTGTAATTTATTTACTGTTGCTAATACTAGCTAATACATATGCTGCATTTCGTTGGTTGCTAATGCCAACTAAGTAGGAAATATTTAACCATGTTTCAAAAGCTTTGAAATTCGTTTGCAAGAACTGAGAGTTTATGTATACACGAGTTTGAGTAGTTATTAGCAACCAACAAAATGCAGAATATAGATTAAGTAACCAAGATGACGTAAAAAAGTGTGGACAACATTAACTCTTTGATATTTTTATAACTAAATTATTTTAAACATTTTAGTGCAATTAGAGCCCAAAAAGTACGATGTTGTAACCAATCAAGTTCGATTTTTTATATGTAATCTATCATCCCCGATATATGTACGTGGTGTGGATTAATTAAACTATCAGTTTAAATTTAACTTAGCAACTACCTTATTATATATATAACTTAACTTATTCACCCATCATTCTTTAAAATTCCATTTCTATTAAAATTATATTTAGCCAATTCTTATTTATGTGTATAGAAAAGTAAAAATATATTGAAATCAAAAACGTGTGAAAACCAAGAAAATTTTTTGCAAAACAAAGTTTAACAGTTTTATAAAAATTTGTTTGAAAAAATTCAATATATAAAATTAAATGTGTAGGTATGTATGTGTGTGAAATTATAAAAAAGTATTTTAAAATTTCAACTTATAGGCATGTGTTCACGAACAAATAATATATTGAAATAAGTACATATTTATTTATAATCCATATAGACATTTATGTAGATGTGTACTTTAATACAATTGAGTCTCTTGTAATTTTGTGTTTCAGAAAATATCAAAATCAAAATGAGAATTTGGAAAAGAAGATAAAATTTTGATAAAATTATAGGCAAATACTAGACGTTTATAAAATTCCTTAATTTCAGCAAACACATTTATCAATTTTGATTGTTGTTTGTTTGTACTGTACATAAATATATTTAATAAATATTTTTATATATTTAGAATATTATGTATTCACATGTACATATAACGACGATATAAATATGATTATTTTTTTAAATTTCATTTTAAATTGTTGTGTGCAATTTTATTATAAACATTAACACCATCATCACTATCATATTCATATATGTATATCGTCATTAATATCTTCTATTTATGTACATACATACAAATACAAATATATTTACAATACAGTTAAACCTCTTATAACCGGACACCTACCGTACCCAGTCAATTTCTGTATATCGAAAATTAAAATAAACAACAATATACGCCTCTTAAATGTGAACAACTCTAATAACCGGACAAAAATATCGCGACGGTGAGTGTTCGGTTATGGGAGGTTGTACTGTATTTCACAAAACATTTTAATGTTTAATTATTATTATTATATTAAAATAATGTCACTAAATATAATTTATATTTATATTTTATACAGAATAACATATTTATTTTTAGTTTACAAGTACATATAAAATTATAATTGTTGTTTAAAAATAATTCACAATAATATTAAATATATGTCATATATATGTTTATTAAAACGTGTATAGATAGACGTACATACACTTATTAAAGGAAGGATATATAAAGAGAAATTTGATTTAAAAAAAACAGTTTGTTGGTTAAAAAATTGTCTTTTTATATAGACGACGAAAAAAATATTGGTTTTAACCCTTCTTTTTATCATAACCCCATATCATACACCGTATTAGGAAAACTTTAAACGTCAATAATTTTTAAAGTTAATTATAATCGTATTCATAATTGCGAATTATCGCTGCGTTTAATCAATAAAATCACTAATAGATCGAAAACGATAACAATTTTTTAACGAATTGTAACCTGAGTTTTAAAATTATTAGCTTTATGAGCATTATTAAATTCCCCTCATATTCCATAATTTTATGTGGAAACTAGAAACATATTTACCTGATAACAAATAAATTTCTAGTTTTCTAAAAAAAATTTTTACTTAACAACTAGTAAAATTTTTTACTAGCACACAAAATGAAAATAAATTCTCTGTAATAAATTGTTCAGCAACAATTTCTTGTCAATGAAAACTAGCCATGCACACAAAAATGTTGATTGTTAAAAATTCTTGAAATCTGCTATTATCAACGCATATTTTGAAAACTTTTTTGGGTTGCTAGTTGTTGACTCAAAGAGAACAATTTTTAAATATTAGTCTTTGTAAGATCGGCATGCTTGTCAACTATTTGAAGTTGTGTTTGGTTGGATTGGCATATACATATACTCGTATAGTTTATTGTTTGGTATTTTTTATAGTTGCATATTGTATGAAAAAAATAGTTTGTATATGTGTGTTTTTGCATTTTTGTGTGGATTGCTAGTTTTCATTGACAAGAAATTGTTGCTGAACAATATATTACAGAGAATTTATTTTCATTTTACTAGTTGTCAAGAACAAAACTTTTTTTAGAAAACTGGAAATTTATTTGTTGTCAGGTAAATATTTTTAGTTTCTCTACTATCAAAAATGGAAACGGATCATATTTTCCCACTAGTCGCTAGTATAATACATAAAAATACTAATTTTAAACCCTGATTATTACAACTTGGCATTAGTAAAGGTATGAGTTGATCGAACGAATAAACAGTTTTTTTTTTAGGACCATCACAAGGGATGACCCTTACTTAAATAATGCACTGTGCCAGAACTAGAGAGAGAAAGGGATAGCGTAAAGAAGATAGATTTTGAAAATGTAGAACGCTTAATTCTTTTACAACTCTACTATTGCGCGTTTGGTTAACTTTCAGAGCAGAAGTGCAGCACCTCTGGTGTTATTTAGACGCATTAAATTTTCTTAAGCTGTATGAGCAGGCATATGTTTTACTTCGCCGTCGGTTCTCCTAAATGACGAGGGAGAGCGATGTTGTGTAAATTAGTGGATCAGAATCAATCGATTTCGGTACAGTTTTTAGTGACCAGTGGTATTCCTTCACCACCTTAACGGTCCAACAATAATTAAAACAATGCCACACTAATGTATATAAGAGAAATTTATGATGTTGATTGACTTGCTCTGGCCAGGGTTTGAACCCAGGTCGTAAGACATAGTTTGCTTTGTAATCAACGCGCTAACCACTGAAATCATTATCATATCTTTTCTTTAACCTGAAGGTATAAGTTAAGGGCAAGTTCTTCCTGCCGGTACACAGGAAAAAAAGTAATTCTTAATGTACAATATTGAAATGAATTGCAAGCGGTGTCAATTATACCACAAGTGCGAGAGGAATCAACTAAAAAAAGACTACGATATTTGCCATTTACACTAATAAATACCACTTATATTTTTTTAGGCAACCCATCAAAGTGGTTTAAGTTCTTTTATAAGGAAAAAACTACGGTTAGTGTAAATTAGCAACAAATTAAGATCTACGAATATATGATATGGGTTTATATTAGGTGTATTCAAAGGCAATGTCATAGTGAACGATCCCGTATATAATTTAAATTTTTAAGTCTAGTACGCAGTTATTCTGAATTTCACGTTGTTTTTCAATTTTATATATAAAATTTTACACGGAAATATAATTAATTTTTAATCAGAATAATTAGTTTACTTGTATAAATTATAATGTGTAAAATACGGCAAATTGTTAACATGGTGACAAAGGCATAAAACGTGAAAAAAACTGCTCAACCATGGACCAATAATTATAGTTTGGTCTATGCATCTCTACAACCATGCCATTATCGTTATTATTGATTTAACTAGTGGCAAAATATTCTCCAGGTATTTAAACACAAAAACTACTGTTGATTTTGAAGGTTTTGCCAACCTGGATATATTTTTTTTGTTAATGTTGCCTGAAATTCAAACAGATGTACGCACTAGACTTAAAGTAAAAAGTATAAAACTTAAGCAAAACATTTTTATGACAGCCTGTAAAAATAACCACATAAATTTACAATAAAAAAAAAACAATAACATATGACAGATAAACCAGGAAAAGCACAGTTGAGCTTATTTTACATCGGAATTTAATATATTTTCTATTTTGTGTTTTATAAAAACATCTCTTAAGGAATTCGCAACTTTTGTGGAATGTGTCAGTTTAATCTTAAACAGCGTTTGTTTTAGTAAAAAAAGCAGGGTGGTATATTGTGAAAATTTTCACTGAATGCATAAAAAGCTTACGATTTTGAATATCGCAGTGCTTTATTAGTATTAAACGCCTTAAAACTTTGTTATTTACAATTAATTTATTGGAATTTTGTATAAAAAGATTTTGGTAAAATTTATTCTTGAGAACTGACTCACCATTTTGTAATCGTCGATTTTTGATATTGACCGTAGGAACATGTTGACATAGACATACGTGGGTAAATTTTCTACAAAAATCAGGGGATTTAAATTGATATATTTATTTATTTTTTTTTTTATTTATTTTATTAGATAAACTAAATTGTTAAGGATCCATTCTAAAGATTTCGTTATTAGAAGGAAGGAAAGAGATCATAAGATTAGTTATACAGAAACAGAATAAAACTTAAAAGTAAATTAGAACTTGAGTTAAAATTTAATGAAAGTAGTTGTTTATTTAAGACGTAAATTTAAAAAAAGACTTTAAATACCTGCTTAAAGCTAAAATTATTTGAATATAATTTCTTAAAATTATTAAATTTAAAATCTGCCGAATTATAATTTAATTTTTTGATGATATGTGAACGTAATGAAAGTTGATTGCAAAATAAAATATTTAATTTACAAAGACGGTATCGGTATTACCCGGCTAGATTGGGAGAAATTAAGATAATCAAATTTTATTATTACAAATGTATTCATCTCACAGTCATATACTTAAATTAATAATTATAGGTAAAGTTTTGTACAAGAAGAAGGAATAAATGGGCTAATTTAAGCCAGTTCACAGGATTTGTCACTGTCAAAGGTTGTACATACATACTAAAAAAAATCTATAATTTTTAATGTATGTATAAGATTTACAATATCGATGATATGTCTGTTAGGACTCACTAAAACACGGAAGCTTACCAATCAAAATCAATTCGGGTGATTTATGACCTTTTGGAAAATTGCTTATAAATAGCATGTATGACGCCAAAGAAAACTCAGCATCTGTCATTGATGATGTAAAATTGTTAGTATTTTTCACTATGAATGATAAGGCCTTCGCCACTGGAATATCATCGATATTCAGATATAAATTTTTATGTAATTCGTCGCCATCGCAGAGATTTGTAGCAGACAAACTCTCATCCACTACGTCCACTCATAACAGACTACTCGTATGTTGCTAAGTTTAATTATTCTTCAATGAGGTGACAAACAAGAAATAAACAAGTATGTAATAACGTGTTATTTAGTTTTCTTCGAAATTTGACGAATACTTTTAGCAGACAAATTCCAGCAGATGATGGTACAAAGATGAGCGAATAATAATAGACAAAGTCGTTTACTTAACAAATTCCTTTTATACGGTTAATCTGTACTAAATATGTCATATAAATTGCGCCTCGAAATCTACGTTGTCAAAGCGAATCATATATGAAAATATCAATATAAGAAAGTCACTCTAAAAACGCCACCGGTTATGCATATTGGTTTTAACAAACGAAATTCATTCAAGTTGTTTGCAAAATAATTAGCGTAAAAATTTCCCATTTACGGAACAACAACGCGAATTAATGAGAAACAATTTGCAAATAGTTCATAATGTTTCTCTAAAAATATCTTACACTCATGAAAAAGTTTAATTAATTTGGGAGCGCATTTTCTAAAATGAAGAATTTTTTTTACTAAGTTTAAGGACATTTTGTCAAACGAATGAAATTATATTAGTTTAGCTATAAAAAATGATTTAGGAAATGACTTACTTCTGAGTAGTGCATAAAAATTAAAAACGGTAAAAGATTGTCCTCAAACTAAGTTAATAATTTATTTTTCTTAATACTTAAAGACAAAAATTTATAAATTTTTTTTGGTTCACGACTAGTTTCAAAAAATTAACTTCATCAATGTAAACAATTACTCAATTAGTTCTTACATACGAGTATGTATGTGAAGTGGCACGGTGGTGTAGTGCAGTATTTACAGTGCCTATCTACTAAACCGAAGTACGGAAGTATTAAAAGGTCTCCAACCAGCATTCCCCTCCTATCAACTAAAAAGTTAACTTCAATTATCCATACGACAACTATTTTAGTAATTTTGTAAAACCACAAATTTAATTAACTGTCAAAAAAAAAATGGATGGAAAAATTTCGTTTAGAAATTTTGGAGAAATGTTTTACAGCTGCGATCACAATTAATATGAATCATCAAATCATATTCAAATAAAAAAAAAACGTTTGGTTGTCATGGAGAACATGGTGATATAATGAGATGTGCTTTCTCAAAACTTCCTTATAATTTCGTAAGATCAGCTACGTTTGGAAGGATATGACAGGAACGATTTTTTAGGCTCTTTTGTTACAGTGTTCTTTAGTGCTCCAAAGAAAACATTGTTTTCTAGTTATCAATACAAGAAAAACCTGCTCAATTTATAAGAAAAGAATGGAAGAATAACTTGAAATTATTTGTCTTTCAAACGGTTCAATTGGAGAACGGTAAAATGGTAGGAGGCTAGGAATTTCCTACGCCGGGTGCTGTTGTAATTTGTCTTTACGAGTACATTGTCGGAGACATGGATGGGTCTGACTTAATTAATTGTGCATAGCAACGGTAATAACCATACAAGTAGCAAATGTTATAATCGAAGATTATCATGGATTACATAATATATTGCATCGATTTTTCAGAGAATAAATACGGTCGGTTCCATAGTCTCCAATATCTGATTTGTCGAAGGTCTCTAAAGAAATTAAAAATGTACTAATCTTAAAATTTTAAAAGTTTGAAAAATTGTTGGTTCTTCCAATACATCTGAACAGTATTATAAGTCAAACAATCTACTGATATTCCATCCGCAAAAGGCGACTTATTCAAGTCCTTTCTAGCGTCACCGTATATTTTCTGATATTTTCTAATAATCTTTTATTTTCGCAGGGAGTGGCGAAATGCTTAGCACGAAATCGCTGCAAAGGGACAACACATGTCAACAAAGTCTTATGCTCAAACCATTAGTTAAACAAACTGTGTATTTGACACTTAATCCCTTTCTTGCTGAATCGGGTAATACTACAACCGCCAGCGTTAAGTGGAAATAAAAAAATTATTTAAAAATGTCTGTATGGATCTCATTAAATCAAAATATAAGTAAATAAATACGAAATGTACCATTTTAAATAATTTTTTTTGCTCTTAATTAATTCGTTTTCATTAAGAAATGCATGCCACACATTTTCAATTTGGTCAACTAATTTTTATTTGATTTTTTCAAATGCAGTACTGTACTGTTTCAACACAGAATTTTGTTAATTAATTCTAAATCATATTAGAAAAAAGATTGATAAATGAAAATTAATAAAATTTAATTTATATGATAAATTTTGTAACTAGAATTTACGTCTAAAGCACATTAATTTTGATTAGTTCATTGTTAGTTTAAAGACAAAAAAAAAAAAAAGAAAGAAAATTATAAATAAAACAAAGAAATATAATTTCAAATGAAAACTTATTGCGTTAAACATCAAATCACAGTTGTTTAATTTATTATTATTTTTTTTTTCAAATTAATATTTGCATACTCTATTTTGTTTTTTATATTTATATAAATAAATAATTATTTTTTATTATTAAAGTTACGTTTAGTTAATATAAATATATATGTATAATATATTAAATTAATTTAGACATATTAACACAGATTAAGTTAAAGACTGAGGTTAAAAGTATTGAAAGAAGAAAATGAAAAAATATAGAGATCCAAACGACATTTTAAGTTGTTGAAGAAATACAAAAAATATATATTAAAAAAAAATTAAAATATATTACAGTTTCATTCTCACGGCTGAAATAACGTAAAAAAAATAACTTTTAACAGATACCAATGTTTAAACTAAAATAAAATACTTTCAATATTTAATTAGATTCACAAATTAATTTATTTAATTAATTTGTTAATCCGATTTTCTAGTTAGAATTACGTACATGACAGCGTTTAAAAGAATATCAAGTTGTGTTGACAAAACAGAATGAATGTTATGTTTTTTTCTTGTTTTACCATTTAAATATTTTGTAAAATTTTTCATTTCAATATTCAGAAGTAAGAGAACTACCTCAAAAGTGAGGTTTGTGCTTACAAACTTAAAATAATATAGCTTAATTTGAGGAATAAAAAGGGTTTACTAATAGTGGTGTAACCAACAGACGACGCAATCGTCGGTATTCTAGAAAATATTTTAAGAAACAGTCGGACCATATAACGTAGCTAAAATTTAACATTTACATCCGTTTCCATACATTCAAAGTAAAAGAGAACAGTTAAATGCGGAAACAAAACACTTTTCAATGATCTTCTCTTTGATCCTAAGCCGTTCCTACCACAAATCATATCCAACTATTGTAACAAATGAGTAAATGTTGTTACTTTGCTCTTATTTTAAATTGCAGACAAACATACTAGTGCATATATATATGTATATAGGGAAAATGGCACACAAGATCCAATAGTGTATAATGTGAGAATAAAATCCATAACAGGAAATGGTCTTGCCTATCAATTATACAGATAATTGTGTAGTCGTTATCTACTCACTTCGTCTCAAAAGGTCAACATTTTTCTTGACGACTCTACAAGAAACAATTACAGAGATATCTATAAGAAGTATAGCAGAAAATATTAATAATATAAAGAAGTAAGGTTTGTAAGATGTAATTTCCGGAACAATCAGTCCAAAACTTAAAAATCTTTTATAAAACTATAGAATGGAACCTCCAAACACACAAAGCATATATTGTTCCGTTAAAGTCCTCACAAAGAAATATTTATAATATTTAAAGCATACATGAAGTTCCGAATTTGAAAGGGTTCATTTGTTAACGTAGGGAAGGGTTAACACTTATTATTATTATACTTCCAAGTCTAAGATCTAAATATTTTTATAGTAAAACTGAACAAAGCATTTTTTTTAATTAGGACCAGCTCTCAGGGGATGACCCCTACGTATGCAAAGCATTGAGCCGGAACTAGGAAAATTGGTTGTGCGAAGGAGAATAGAGGGAGCAGTGTTTGTGGACATTTGATTTGATCTTTACCATACTAAAGGCAGGGCTGGGCAGTATTTGAAAGACATGTATTTTAAATACATTACCTGAAAGTATTTTGTATTTTGTATTTTAAATACATGTCCTGCAAGTATTTTGTATTTTGTATTTTAAATACATACAATAAATGGAAGTAGTTTGTATTTTGTATTTTAAATACATACAAAAATGGCAGTATTTTGTATTTTAAAAACATAGTTAACAAAATATATTTTGTCAGTTTATTGATGGTTGTTTGCATTTTGATCTATTTATAATGTGTCATGCGTCAAACCAATAACCAAAAACTAGAATCGCTAAAAAACGTAACTATACAAATTCTTAGAGTTGGCATCACAGCAATTCAGTTGACAATTCTAAAGCATTTTTTCACAATGCGATTTTATTTTGCAGGTAGTACTGTTACGACAACAAGTAATAACAATAAAAAAAATAATATGGTTCTTTTTGCATTGGGAGTCAACATAAGGGCGAACAATTTTCAACGTATGTACGTGCCTCTCACTAGCAAGAATAGTTTGAGCCTGTGTTAGTAACACCACCTGTAAAGTGAATACATCTTCAGGGCTGGGCAGTATTTGAAATACATATATTTGAAATACGTATTTAAAATACAAATACGTATGTATTTTGTATTTTGTATTTTAAATACATACATGACGTGGAAGTATTTTGTATTTTGTATTTTAAATACCGCAAACCATGTATTTTGCCCAACTCTGACTAAAGGTGATTGGAACGGTTCGGCTAAAGTACCAATACTCTCTGTAAAGCGTAGGCTATTCACTAGCAAATCGACCGCAAACGGATGTGCTTTAATAAAGAGCGTGTTGTACGTAAAAATTATCATCGTGCGGGAAGAAGTTCCCTGATTTCATTTATACACATACCGTTGTGGTAACGACTCGGATAGTACAATCTCTGAGAAAGCCCGATGCAAATCGAGTTAAGCCATCACCGACTAAATTTAATTTAAAAAATAATGGTTTTGTTTTGAATACATTTTTTTTTGGTTTTGTGTGTTCTGACAAGATTTCTGTTGCTTCTACAAAGTTTTTAAATTAACTTATTTGTTTTTGTAAAATTTAAGCTTTGTATATCGTTATGATAAGCACTACTACTGTGCTTATGACACAATAAATGGATAATGTGTTTATGAATAACATAGTAAAGTAATTCGGACGAAGTTTTTCCTGGGCTTATATCACTGTAAATGGTCTTAAACAGCAAAGTTTGATTGGATTTTATAAATGAATTAATCCTTCTATTACAACTGAGACTGTAATTTTTTATTTTTTTGCCTTAATATATTGATAACTTTTTCTCTAATCAGAAAGTGATTTTACAATAGTGGACAATATATAATATAGATATACTAAAGAAGAATAAGCGGAGCTACTTATGATGCCATAAACACTGAAAGCACATGTGATGTTAGATTTTTCCCATTTTCTTTTGAATATCGATCATTTATATAGTTTATACAAAATATAAAGTGATGATCCTTAGAAACTGAATTATTATGAAAACATTAAATGCCAAATAAATCAATAAAAGTTGATATTGATTTGTTTAGGAAACTATAAAGCATAAACCTTTCATAATTTAATAACTTTTCTATAAATTTAGCAGTTATTGGTTAACAATTGTTCAATTCACAAGCTCGTATTAACGTCATATGTGTTGTCTAATCGTATAATTATACAATATTGTATTTTTGTTGTTGGTAATTTTCATACAAAAGTGTGTTATAATTATACGATTGAATTTTATATGTTTTTCAATTGTTATATTGAGGCCGGGTCTGGGAATATTCTATTTGTTAAATTAATTTGTAAAAATATTTTATATATGTGATAAGTAACACCAGAAAATACATTCTTCTTAATGATAAATATGTACATGATTCATTTCAACTTAATTTTCAAACTAATTTAATCAAAATTGCTTGTCGCTAAAAAAGTCATTATATTTAGCGTCAAATTATAATTCCCACACCTGGTTTCACACCTTGATATAAAACTGACATTTAAATTTTTTGATATTAAACTGACATTTAAAATACGACAAAATAACGATACAACAAATTTGTCTGTTCACAAGCACATAAACAAATATCGTCTTTTTTTAAACCATAAGACAGACGACTGAGCTTGTGAATTGAACAATTAACAAAATTTGTTATATTTCTTAAAGTTAACTTTCAGTAACTTGAGAATGCTTATGTTGGACATTAAAGAAATTTTTGGACAAAACTTTCTGAGGAAGAATTAAAAAAAAATTATTTCTGAGTAAAATTACTTTAAAAGTAAAATGACAATTTATATAGCTCTTGTCTTTACATTCCAATGTTGATAGCTCTATGTATAGGAGAAAATCGTTAGAGAGTTACAGCTAAAAATTAAAAATTTTGACACATGGAATTGTCAACTTGACGTTTCTCAGGTAAACCATCAAGTGTTAAAGAAGGGCTCCAAAAACTTACGACTTTTTATATGCATTAAAATTTTATTCATCCAAAACAACTCCGTAGTTTTACCGTTACCTCGTTTTTTTCTCAATTTCTTAATTCCATAAAAGGGAGCAACTCACATAAATACACAATTAATCTAATTATAATTCCACAACTAAAATATTTTTATAAACGCTGTCATACCATATCAAGTTTTCGAAATTAAATCGAATTAAAATAATTTGATGAAAAAGACAATTTGCAGATAAATAAATATTTCGATTAAAACTAAAGTAAATCAAAATATAAAAATAACTTGTAATCAAAATAATTATTGGATTAGTTGTATCATATCGGAAAAAACGTTGAAAAATTATAAAAAAATAAAAACTTTACCACATTAATAAAGTTAAAACGTTTAAGTTAATACAAATCTTAAAAAATTATTTTGTTATATATTTTTTAATATTTCAGTCTCAATATTTAAAAAAAAAAACAAGTTTCGTCATGTTAGTAAATAATTAAGACTAAATTTTCGAAGATTATTCAAATATTTGATTTTGGTTTTAAAATAAAGTGACTAATGTCTGTGTATGTATAGAAAATTTGAAAAAGTATTTCAGTTTTTTATTTAAATTTCAGTTATTTCAAATCTATGTTGTTGTTTAATAATAATAATTGTTTTGCATTTATTTCTTGTATATAATTTTATTTACGATATACATATAATATAAAAGAGTAGACAGACATAAAGAAGGAATGAGATATTTTAAAAAGAGAGTAAAACGTATAAGTAGCTTTTGGTTTAAAATTTTATCTAACGAGTATTTAGGTTGTAAGATCGTATAATAAGTAGGGGCAAAATTAAAGAATTTTAGAGTTATAAAATGAAATAGTCCTTCACTGCTTATACTAAGACGAGACATTAGGAGTTTAACTTTGATTTTGTCGTTTTTTTTCTACTACTTGTTTTAAGTAGCTGTAAACAAATATTTGTAAAAGTTATTTTGAATTCTGAAATTGCGTTTAGGAAGAAATATAAAAAGACATATATATGTTGCTTTCGATGGAAATACTTTAAGATTGCCAACACTATCAAAGAAAAAATTTAGTGGTTGGAACCCAACATTTGGCGCGTTTTTCTACAAAAATGTCGGGTACTCTTAGAATGGATGTAAGGATTAGTGCCAAGTTAATCTATATGTATGGTCCATTTACCATAGACATGTCTTGAGGTAGGATCATGTAATTTTCCGGTACATTTAATTGGACTATTCCGCAAAATAGTAATATTTTAATCGACATATTTACTATCAACAGAGGGGTAAAATACTTCCATTTCGCTTTTAAAAGCACGTCGCACTGCGGCTCCGAATTGATTTTTACTCCATTTGAAAGAAAACTTATTATACCTAAGCTTGTCAAAATATTAATGGTGGTGTGTATTGGATGCTACTCGTATTATACTAAACAAATAATTTATATTATTTCTAGAATTGAAAATTTTTAGTAATTTTGGGCCTGTTCGTAAATACATCACTGCGCTGCATAATATGATTATTTTGCACTGCCACTGCTAATCATCTGTTGCTTATGCTTCTTTTCACGCATTTTTATGTTTGTATTTATGAACCAAAAAATTTAACATAAATGGAAAAGTTAATGATAAATTTATTTTTGAGCTGGACGATAAAACTAATGATGTAAAATTATCTAATCTACAAGAAAGAAAAAGGTTAAGAAATAATAAACAAAACAAATAATAAAATAAAAAATTTAACACATACTCATCCGTTGCATCAGCCATTTGTATGATTAGTGTTTTGTGTTTATTTGCGTATAATATACTTCAGCGGTGCATATTTGAACGCATTCCTTTTGCAGAGTTGCCATTGTTTGCATATATGAACGTACTGCGCATAATATGCAGCGCAGTTTTGCTTTTACGAACAGGCCCTTTATATACATTAAATGATCATGCCTCGTAAACTATCAGCGATAACTGGCTGCGCTTTTTTCTGGTTAAGCTGTGGTGATAAACTTTATGTGACATACTACTTTGATTCTTTCATATTTTTGTAGAGAATAAATTTTAAGGGTTAAAAGCGATAAAAAAAGATTTTATAATGTAGAGTTAAATGTATCTTTGTAAGGCCTATATGTACTTATACAACAGCCCGGGAGAGCAATAAACATTTACAGTCATTTTGTTTTGTTTAAAAAGAACATCAATTCAGATAATACTACAAGACCATTTCTAAAAGACCCTGTAATAACACCTTATTTAAAAAATGTTTAAAATAAATTTTCAAAATCTAGTTTGGGTCTCTTTTATAACCGTTGGAAAAAACATTTAACAGCCTCTTCAATAATAAATGCTTGCCTTTCTTGGATTTCTTTAAAGGGGCGTTTGGAACGGAGTTGGATACACCTCCCCCTGGAAATTAAAGTTTAAAAATTAAATTTTTGGGGTAATTAGCTTAAGTAAAAATTATATAAGTTTTTTACAGAGGCTTTCCAGGAGGTCCATAAAGATTCATTAGATTCAGATCTTCTATTGCTTTCAATTCTATTATCATGGATAAATCTTAAAATGACTGCTGGAGAATTTAATGCTGCGATTTCAAAAAATTTTACAGGATATTTTTTATCCTGGAAAAGCCGAAATGCATCTTCCAAGTTGTTAGCAGATCTTTTATTATCCTTTGCCTAAAATATACGCCCGATAATTCTAATTTACAATTTCGTTTTTGAATATCCATTTAAAATGGTCCTTAATACTGACTTTCATTAAAAAGGTTGATTATCCGTTATTTTACACACACTATTTGCTAGCTGCAATATGATTTCAAATGGTACAATTATCATTTTGTGGAAATATTTTTATATTATTATTACGAATAAAAAAATAATTATTTTAACTTATTAAATTACTAGCTTTTCCCGCGGCTTCGCTCGCCTTGAAGCCATACTATAGTAAATTGGATTGGATATTGACGTGACTGTCGGCAATACAGTGTGACGGTATTACAGCACTCAGGGTTGGAGCTTCATTACATTGATCTATTTAACACTGGATTAATTATGCTGGCATAACATGACAGTTTTTAGGCAAGTGGGGTGAAGAGAGCGGGTTTTCGTTGGCACAATTTTTCAACCAGCTAGAACCCCGCATTAGCAGCACAAAACTAACACATACACACTTACGAACACACAGGTTCTTTGTTTTCTTTTTTACATACGGTATATAGTCGTTGGTTAGCTATCGTCGAGTGAACATGAATTTCAAAGAAATAGGGGTTGGTTGCGCCAACAAACTTTATGCATTTATTTTTTAATAAAAAAGTATGAAATATTCTCAATTCATTTTTAATTTTTTGTGTAGGTATTTTATATATTTTTATTTTATTTATAAGCAGAAAATATTTTTTGTAACTAAGGCGGTTTTATTATTAATTGATTAATCTCAATAAATCTTTTAAAACACATAAAATTTCTTAACGATTAATTATAAAAATTCTCACCTTTTACTTAAAAAACTACAAAAGTTCAAGAGAATCAATAAGTTACATACACAATTAAATTCAAAACTTTGAAAAATGTTGGCTAAAGTTTTTTTATTAGTAGGTATAGAAGTTGTGAAGCAATTTAAAATTTTTTTTATTGATGTTTAAAATTTTCCCTCATTGCAAAAATATTCAGTAAATTCGCTTCTTATACTTGAAATTCCTCCTTAAATAATTACCAATTCATCATCGCTTATTATTCTCGCAATATTTCTGCCAACTATGTTCCGTAATGTGCACAACGAAAGACAAACTTAAAATGAATACAAAAAAACACTAACATACAAAGCTGAGTACACGTATACATTATATGCCACATGAATTAGTCTAAGGTAATTTGGAAAGAACAAAAATTGTGCTGCTTAAAAATTGTTTTAGTGTAAATATGCTCATTGAAAAACAATTTTTTTATCTTTCGTAAGAAATAAAAATTTTTTTTAATAAAAAGTATCCTATGTTGCTTCTAATAGTTGCAAGAATATGTGTACAAAGTTTCATGATGATCGGTTTAGTAGTATTTGCGTGAAAGCGCTACAAACAAACTTACATTCACATTTATAATAATAGTATGATATATAATAAACATTAAAAACAGGGAAAAAATCCCCCAACCTATTTTTAGAGTCGAGCTACAGCCAGGCGACTTGATAATTAAAATATTAATCGCATCCAATCTATAGCTTAAAATACTTGTTGCATCGAAGAGTTACCGTTGAGCTGCCACATAAAAAAACTGGACCTATCCACTGCATGAACTGTCAAGAATTTGTCCATACCAAAACTTATTGCAAGTTGCCTACCATTTGCGTTGTATGTGGTGAGTTACACAATACCGCTAACTGTGACAAAATAAGAGGTGATACCAAAGCAAAACAATGTGGCAATTGTGGCTGAAACCACAGTGCCAACAATAGGGGCTGCCCTCTTTACTCTTTTTTTAAAAATTCGTCGAACAGAAAAACAAATGCTACTCAGCCCAACACCCCTTTAAACTACCCTCAGTTACCTCAACCGTCGTCTAGCCATAATCAATACTCAAATGTTTTAAAGTCTAACACGACTCTTACTCAACAAAAACCTAATAGTCAATTTTCGTACGCTAATATTTTAAAGAGTAACCAGACTCCGGCGCAAAAAACTGTACCAGCTAATGAAGAATCAGAGCATAATTTTAGTGGTATTGAAGCCTCGATAGAGATCCTAATACAAACAGTAAATACATTCACTCTCAACATGTCCTGTATGATGCAGGAAATGTTGAAAATGCAGTCTACCTTGTTGCAGGCTGTATTGAACAAACCATGAACTTAAGAATCTGTTTTTGGAACGCAAACGGCATCTGCCAACATAAAAATGAAATTGAATATTTTCTTCTGGATAAACAAATCGATGTTATGCTTATCTTAGTAACTCACTTGACGTCCCGAAGCTATTTTCGAATTAGTGGATATAATTTCTACGACACCAAGGATCCTCAAGGTAGAGCTTGTGGTGGCTCTGGAATCCTAATAAAAACTCGAATAAAACACTACCTACTAAATGACCTTCGTGAAGAATATCTTCAAGCAACGAACATCTGTATTGAAAATTTTTATCAAAAGCTTGTGATATCATCTGTTTATTCTCCTCCCAGGTTTTCAATTTCAGAGAGTCAATATACCGCATTTTATACAACACTGGGGTCCCGTTTTCTAGCAGCTGGCGACTACAATGCTAAACACACTTTTTGGGGTTCACGTTTAATCAGTCCTAAGGGTCGTGTTTTGTTTGACACAATTTCAAAAATGGGCTTGAATGTAGTTTCAAGTGGTCAGCCAACATATTGGCCAACGGATCGACAAAAAATTCCTGATGTTATCGACTTTGGAATCTCGAAAGGTGTGCCCAGCGAAATGATGGAAGTAGAAGCATCTTTGGATTTGTCTTCAGATCATTCGCCTACTATTATAACTATTTACTCACACACAACCGCAAGACCAACATGTGATTTACCGCTGACATCTGCACGTATTAACTGGCTGAAATACAAAAAATATTTGAGTGCTCATTGCACGGAAAATATGCCATTGAGAACACCTACTGACATAGAAAATTCTATTAGGTTGTTTGAAGTACATGCTAAACAAGCTGCTCTTAATGCTTCTTCAATTCAACCAAAACAACAAGCGAGATTTAACAATATTTTTTGTGCAGATATAGAAAGGCTATTGACCGAAAAACGGAGAGCTCGACGATAATGGCAACGATACAGATTGCCTCAGCTAAAATTAAGGCTTAAGGAGTGTACCAAGCAGCTTAGAAAAGTTTTGCAAACACAAAAAACAGCTTCGCTGCAAAAATTTCTGCAAGAACTCGATGCAACACCATCAACAGATTATTCGCTGTGGCGTGCAGCCAGAGGACTTAAAAGGCCGGTGATATGTAAACCTCCATTACGAGCTTCAAATGGTGACTGGGCAAGAACTGATGCTGAAAAAGGTGCTCTTTTTGTTAAACACCTAGAAAAAGTATTCACTCCGAATATTTCTGCGGATATTGTTGAACTGCCACCAGTCGTCTCTTTACCAGAAATTCCGCTAAGATTTAATATTGTGGAGATTGAAAAGGCTATTACTAGTCTTAACAACAAAAAAGCAACAAAATGCTTCAAGAATTGCCTTACATTGCAAAAAGAATAATACTATTCATTTTTATGGCAATACTATCCAAAAGAATGGAAGGTTTCGATGATTATTATGATACCAAAGCCCGGCAAGGATCATACGAAGGTTGAATCCTATCGGCCTATCAGTTTATTGTCCAATATGTCGAAACTTTTTGAAAAGCTGTATATGAGCAAGCTGACTCCTATAGTGACTAGAAGTGGATGTATTCCAGATCATCAATTCGGTTTTCGCAGTCAACACAACAATATTGAACAAACTCACAGACTTGTGAATGTAGTTAGAGAAACTTTTGAAAAAAAAAGAAATATTGTTCAGCGCTCTTTATAGATGTTTCTCAAGCTTTCGATAAAGTATCGCACGAAGGTCTTTTCCACAAATTAACACAAAATCTACCCGCAAACATCGTCAGGCTCTTAAAAAGCTCTCTAAATGAACGAACATTTGTTGTTAGGGAAGGCAATTTTTTAAGCCCACCGCAGTTGATTGAAGCCGGAGTTCCCCAAGGCAGCATCTTCGGTCCCTTACTTTATTTAATTTATGCCTCTGACTTACCGTTAAGCAATAACATTCATACAACAACATTTGCTGATGATACAGCTTTTTTAAGCGTCCATGAAAATCCAGTAGAAGCTTCCATCAACTTACAAGGGTATATATCCAAATTGGAAAAATGGCTCAAACAATGGCGTATAAAAGTAAACGAGCAGAAATGTGTACACGTCACTTTTACGTTGCGATGGGAAACATGCCCGCCTATACAAATCAACACCGAGACTATTCCGCAACATACTGTAGTCAAATATCTAGGCGTTCACCTTGATCGCCGTTTAACATGGAAATCGCATATAGACGCAAAGTTGATGCAAATTAAATTAAAAGCAGCCCAAATGAATTGGCTTATGGTAAGAAATTCTATACTAAGCCTAGACTGTAAACTTCTACTATACAACGCGATCCTGAAACCAATATGGTCCTATGGAATCCAGCTATGGGGCACTGCCTCAGCATCGAATGTAGAAAAAATTCAAAGGCGACAAAATAAAATTCTACGTACAATAACAGCAGCCCCCTGGTATGTCAGAAACCATAGAATTCATAAAGATCTAGACGTTCCGTTGGTGCAGACAGTATTTTCGAAACACGCGAAAAAATACATTAAAAAACTTGAGTTGCACCCAAACCCACTTGCGCGCAATATTCTAGAGTATAGAGGCCACACCCGGCTTAGGAGGAGGGACATTCTTTCTATCAAAAGTACACGAGAGATGTAAAACAACAAAAATCAACCGTTGTAACTAAAAATTTTGTTTAGCATTGGCTAAACTTATATTTAATATTTTTAGATTTAAGATTTGAAAAACTTATTGATGTTTCAATATAATTGAAGATTCAATAAATAATAAAATTTATCAAAAAAAGAAAAAAAAATATATATATGTATATAATAATATTATCAGGCTCCAGTTCAGTTGTATTGAATTAATGAGAATTCAAATTACGAAGAGTTTTTATTTTGAAAAATATTAGTGTATCCAATCAGACTAGCAGAACGTATCAGTATACCGATTTCAAGGCCGCTACAGCATTCATCAGCGATCGTTTGTTTTGTAATGAAGTTTTGTCAAAGTCAGTTTAAAAATTTCACCATAAAGTCTATCACAAAAAATGGTATTGCCTATTAATTATAAAGGTGAAAGATGATAATAAGACTAATATTTTGATACTGTGTGTAAAGTTTTTCTGTTTAACGCAATTTTTCTAAAAAAATATTGAGTGCATGAAATGTTCAACACTTTATTGAAGAACGTTTCAAATTTCGGAAAACAGACGACAAAATCAAAGTTTTATACCTAATAATTGACGCTATCTATTTATATCTTCATTGGAAATTTAGAATTTCTTTCTTTTTTTTTATTACATTATATTAATATTTATAAGAGAAATCGTAATAAAATATTATTTACAATTAAAGTTTTGTGAAATACATAAATATTTGAAAACGATATAAAAACAATCAAAAAGAGTTCTAGTCACGCATAACATTTTCTTAAGCTAAAGCTTTCAATGAAGTTGTTGCTTGTTTCATTTGAAAAGTAAAACAGAGATTAAAGGACTTTACAAAGTCATTTGAAGTGTTACGCTAACTACTAGATAATGTATCTTGTGTTTACGGTTTCTGAGTTTGAACAACGCTTTCTGTAGGGGACTTGATTTCAATTATCAACGTATTGTCATTCATTTGTAAGAGCGACCGTCGACAAGGAAAAACAAAAATAGAGAACTAGACAGTGGGGCGAAAGCCACACAATGGAAGTTTTTGCTATCTATCATTAAAATAGTTTTGTTTATTTGAAATGCGATACATTATCCGACGCGCACTTACCATGGTAACATCATCGATTTTAGAAATACTTCTTACGAAAATGTTGACGCGCACAACGGCTGGACCATCTGTATGTATACAAGTAATAATTAAGACAATAATAGATAATGCAAATACAAATTGTTAGACGTAGAAAGATAAACAAAAGAGATTCATGTGTATTATGTACTTTATATTTTGTAAATTTTTTTGATTAGTTAAACTAAATTAGTCGAAATCATAACAGTTTTACATATAATCCCTTTGTTTTACATAATTCTGGATATAATCCTGTTAAGTGCTGTAAAAGAGTTTTAATAATACTTACAGTAGCTCTATATAAGTTTTAATAAATACCTTAACTCCATACTATTTATGAATGTACATTGCAAAAACAGTGGACAAAATTAATGCACAAAATAATAAGGGACTATACATACATACATGTGTATTCGTATATACATATATAATATACTTCACCTGTATGTACAGATACATACAAGATGTAATAAAAATTCTTTTAAAATATATCGTACTCGTATACTCGTAGAAAAAAACTTATATCCACTATTAATTTATTTATTTTGCGTCAAGACGATACCAGGTCTATTGAGAACATAAGTTCTTAATTCAAAATTTCATATTAGCATAACTGGAACGTTTTCTACTTTGAAACCTTTTATGTAAAAACTATTGAAAGAGAACACAACAAAACTATATTTCACATCAGATATGTTTGAACATGAACATAATTTCAACACTAATTTTCCTTATTAGCTTTTCTTTTAGTTTTTGCGAAACATTTGCAACGAAAATTTCACGGGAACAAAAATTCCACTTGCTATACCCGATAGGAGTGATTATGATCATTGTCCTTGCAATTGGAATTTAGCAGTCTTGAACATTCTTGTTAAACAACGTCCTTTTTTAATTTTGTCAAATATTTTTTTAGTCTGCTACTACACAGGACGGATATGCATCGCTGATAAATTTTACGGAAAAATTAAGAGTTTAAAGTAACACCTGCGTGTGTGAAATTAGTTAAATTTGTTTTTTTTTGCTAAAGAAAAAACCAACTACGCCAAAAGGGAATCATTGAGGATAATCACTCTTGGTTGAAAACTGCTCTTGCATACGTTGCAGATCTTGCAGGTATAGCTTATTTACATATTTTGTTATTGCATTGCTGCAAACTGATGAAAATAATCTAGACTTGCAAGATCTGCAATGATTACAATACTAGGAGTGGTTTCCCCTATTATATCAACTACAATTGTGCTGTACCAAAACCTCACTTGCTTGTGCTTTACATGTCATTGTGCATTTGCTTCTTTAAATAACGTTGAATTAAAGCTTTGTTAACATTAGGTTCATTCATATGCACATAATCTTTATTGCTGTAAAAGTGGTTATCTTGTATGCAAATTACTGCTGTTAAATAAAGTGATACGTCAGATATAGACAAGTGTAAGTGGGCAGATCAATCGTTTAATTTAAAATTATTTAAAAAGTAGTATTTTAACATCACTCTTTATATAAGATTTCACATCATTACGCATGCGATCAATTTATACACAACTATATGTGAAGCCGTCATCATACATATAGTTATAAGTAAGGTTGATTGTGAGACGAAACAAATATCGTCACGCTACTCGTGTAGTTTTTGCAAACAACGACATCATTCACTACTGCATCAATAGACAGATGTGTTACAGACTTAGGTGGGTACTTGCCATGACCGCCTCACTCCACCGTGCTCTTAAACCCGTGTTAATATTAGTTATTATTATTAGGAACAACCTGATGTTATCCCCTCGGGGTAAACATAAGGTAGCAATTTCTCAGACATGGCCAAAGCCCACCATGCCTAAACACCTTGCTAAAGTTTTCGAGCTTTCTAAGATCTTTTATCTGTTGTTTCAGAACAGCAAATAGATGCTTCCAATGGGTAGACATGAAGTCCAACCTTCACTAGCACTGGTCGAGCATCAGTCCTTAAACCTATACCTCTCCCAGCTTTTGGTAGCAACCACAGCCACCACGTGTACTCCCGAAGGTCGCTGGTAGAGCCTCGCAAAGAACCCGACATGGATTAACTTTCTATTTACTTTGGTCTTGGGAAGACTTTAGGTGCCCTTTCACCTTCTAACAGACTTCCTTCCCACTTTCTTTATAAATAAAATATATGCACTTCCAATGATTTGTTATTTTAGAGATTGGGCAGTGACATAAAAGTTTTATAGGTAATTGAGAAAAGGTTATGTCTGCAAAAGTCAATTACTCTTTTCCCCAGAGGGCAAGGTGTTAAAAGTCAACAAGATGGCAAAATGTACGCCCCGGGGGCATCAATAGACAGACATTTTGCAACTCACGTCGACTGCCACATCATATTCTACAACCCAAGTTTATGTCAACCCAACAAACATTATTTTAGCAATAGCTGTTGTATGTGGCAAATCTCGTATAATTACCTGCTAATTTAGTGCTGGCAGTTCCTATATTCAATTTTCGTGGTGCTGTAGACATGTTACTTGGAGCAGAAGCGTTCTTTTCATTATTGTCTCTAGGTCAAATACATCTCGGAGATGACCTACCAACACTTAAAAAACATTGTTTGGATGGGTAGTTTCAGGCAAGTACAAAACAAAATTTCGATATCCTGCTGCTTATTTAACTATTATCTATGCAATTTGTAGTTTTCAACTATTTGAGTTGTTGCCTTGTAAGAAACATTAGTGTAAACTTTGAATCCGCTTAATTATTCTTCAATTGACCGAGACAAACTGTTTTTTTACAATTTTAACTCAATTTTCCATAAAATTTTACCACCTCCATGCTTACAAAACACTAGTAAAGCCAAGCTAAATAACTGTTCTACTAATGAGCTCATATTAAAAATGTGCTTAAATTTTGTCCACTATTTTATAAATGTAAAATAAAGTTCAAACCTTAGAACAGACCTTAAAAACTAAAACCAAATCCAGACATGGACGTCATTAAAACGAATCATTATGGCATAATTCGGTTTTTATCCATAATTACACTTTTATAAAATGTTATGAAATATTGATAAACAACACAAGTTAAGAAAATAAAATAATTAAAAATCATAAGAAAATATCTGAAATTAAAATATTTAAAAATATAAAAATCATAAAATTCTTAAAAATAAATTTGTGTTGACTAAAAACATGCGTTATTTCCTTAGATTATTTGATATTTAATATTTCTTAACTAAAAGTTGGCAAAACACGGAATTTAAAACGTTATTTGTTTAATGTTTTATTTATCGCATACTGGGGGGGGGGAAATGTTTCACTTCAATGACATTTTTTTAAATATCTCTAAACTATTTTTGAAATTTTATGTATTTTATGCAAGATATTTTTTTATTAAAAGTAAATATATCTAAATAATAGCAACAAATTATTACTTAAAGAAATTAATAACAAAAGAGAAAATATTGGAAAATAATTGAATTATAATTGGGACTGCGGTTTTAAAAGGGTCTAGAAAAGTTGTTACACATTTCGTTTGTTTGCGGTGAACTCGAATTAGAATTAGAGTAAAAAATTAAAAATATACATAAATAGCCAAACATTAAATGTAAATAAGGCTTTTTTAATAAATTTTTTTCAACATATAATCTATTGTTTTCATTAAAAAGAAAATAATTTAAATTCATTACAATATTTTTTCATTTTTTTTTAATAAATAACATTAACAGTTAAGTTAAAAATATTTGATAATAATTATATTGCTTTTTAAGCTGTATCTAATGTATGGGTGTGTGTCCATGTGTGTGTGTGTGGGTTCTCTAAAGATACCAGTAGAGATGATTCGCCGATTAGTCAATGAAAAGGATTTTAAAATGTTGTTCTTTAAATAATATTCAGTAGTTTTTTTTTTAACTTTTTCTCAATTGTCTTTTGATTTCAGAATTTTTATACGTCGGTGCATTGCTTTTTTATTAAGAAAAGTTTTTCAAAGTCTCTACACATGTTTTTGTTGCTATGAAGTTTTGGGCATGGCACAGCCCATTTTTTAATCACAATGTTGAATTGCCTTTGGAACTTAGTGCATTAAATGAAAGTAATTGAAAGATGATACATAGTGATGTTGGGTGTGGCCCTAGCCACTTATCAAAGTGACCAATCTAGAAATACATCCTTTCAAATAAACAAAATAACAGGGTTAATAAACTTTGGAAGTCTGAGAGACAAACATGAAAAAATACAGAACGAATTGATAGTCCTTTTAATGTAAATATTGACTCTTTTTAACTTGAATATATTTATTTGTAACAGAAATTTATTAATAAATTTTGCTTTTAGTGTTTGAATTATGATAATATGAAGAAAATTTGTAAATCGTTGTTGAAGCTTGAAGTTGAAAACAATTGGCGCTGGACACATTATCAATGGAACGTGTGTTTCTGCTCATACTTTAAAATTTTTCTTGCAGGAAGTCTTTGCATTATTGAAGGTATGACACAGATAACATCAAAAGTCCTAAAACTACGCATAAGAGACAGAAGTAATTAAATTTCAAGGAGCGAACTTTTACAAGAAATCATTTCTACGAATATCAATTGTTATCATGACTATTTTAATAATTTGTTAGATTTTTCTTTTGGTGACCCTTCGCCCATTATGATATTTTTTTACTAAACTTATAGACCAACCTAAATTAGAGATATTTTGATACTTCTAGGTTTTATAAATCAAATCTCGGTAATGCATTAATGAGCTGGGGTGGACAGTTACTAAAAGTTGAGATATATATCGGCCTTTTTTTGCACCTAAACTTCATTGATGCTCTGCTTAGGTTTTCCTCTCTATCTCTCTCTTTCTGTTACAAGTATTTAGAAGGACTTACCGCATGACCGACGGTATCAATCGTTGGATTTGTACACGTAAGACACTAACTTTCGTTTAAGGCCTTTACTTTGTTTTCCGTTTTTTTCAATAAATTTGCGACATCTGTCTCCCTCTATCTCTGCCTTCCTCTAGTGTATTGAAAAACTAAAACCAGAAAGTAATTTTTTGTTTGTTTGCTGGGATGTATGTAAAATCCTGTATAACCTATCAAAGTACTTTCTCTTAATGTGAACACGATAAAGACTTGAAGAAAATTGTAAAGTGCAGCAGACGTAAAATGGTAATTGAAAATGTTTGCAACGCATTACAGTAGACTGACAAATGAGTTTTAAAAATTGTTGCTAACATCAAGATTAACATTTTAATTTAAATCTTATCAAAAGAAATGAATGAGAAGACAATTGATTACTTAAAGAACATTATGAATATTTTAGAATTTTGTTTCAAATTTGATATGATTAAAATTCAGAATTCTTAATTCGGAAAATGCAAGGATTGTTAATATTTTTTTGAAACATATTTTAATGCAAGAAATACTCTCTATAATATTATTGAATTGAAAGTAATTAACTACAGTTTAAATGAGATTATTAGTTGTTGTTGTTGTTGTTTTTCTATTAAGTATTTGCGCATCTAAGATAATAATAACAAGAGCAAATGGTATGTTTTATCCAATGAGTTCAAACTGAGTTTTGGTTTCAATCTTAAAGAATCATTTTTATTCAATTAAAAACAAAATAATTTTGAATACTTTTTGTTGTGAATGCATGGATATCTTTCAATGGATACAACTTTTGTTAAAATACAATTTTAGGAGGGAAGATGTGAAAGTTCTGTTCGTATAAATTTTTATTTTAGAATTTGATATGGGAGAGTAAATAAATAGATTGATTGACTTGTATGGATTTTCTTATAAGGGTCAGTTTTTTATTTGATTGATTGATTGATTGATTGATTATTGGTTGTAATATTAATAGTAATATAAGTAGTAGTAATAGTAGCAGTAATAATAGCAATAATATTAAGGAATTCAATTAAATAACTCAAATGGTGGGTATTTGCTAAACTTTAGTTAAAACAAAGTTTAGTGTGAGTTTAAATAAAATTGTTACTACAATTAAAATTTCACTACAACTTCTACAAATTGGCAATAGTATTTATTAATATATATTTTTTTTTTTTATTAATGAATATTTGTATAATTTTTTCATAAAGTTTGTTTAAAATAATTAATATATTTCTTTGATTAAATTAATTATTTTATATATGTATAAGTTGTAAGTTAGGTCTCTTTAGCTGTTGAATTTTGCATTCAATTCAACATTTATTGCAGCCATATTCATAATAAAAAGTTAGCCTCTCCTTATAGCTTTATAACTACAGCGTATATTCTTTTGGGAGTGGCTAACTAAAATGTTTAATTTTTCTTTTATATCATCTGTTTGATTAATAGAAAATTATACACTTTGCATTCTGTTCAAGATTTTAGATTTAGCCACTCGTTAGCCAACAGTTTATTTAAATATTGACTGTCTTTTGACTAAAAACATCCCGGTTATAGTTAAAATCAACTCTAATTGTGATCCTCTGTGATTGTTTTTTATGAAAATAATGAAACCTTATGTTTGAAGTTTGATCCTCATTTGCGTTTTAACTAAACTTAAAATGTCACAATTTAGTCAAGACTGAGCCTAAATTTGGACTTTTACAAATTCGTTTCCAGACTAGCATTGCATAATGAATGAATTGTAATCGATTAATCCCTAAGTCAATGAATATAATATATTTTTTTCTATTTTTAGCGGCATAGTTTTCATTATGAATTCGGCTGTTGTTTTGATTTTCTCTTTTTGATTAAGATGAAGCTTTTACTTAGCCAAGACATACACCATGTCGTCAGTTAAAATGCTATAATTGGTTTTAAAGTCAAATTGAGCGAAATGATGATTTAACAAAAAAAGTATATGAAAAACGAAAGGATTAGATGTACACAGTTAGAATCAGTTGTCACTATCCAACTGAAAGATGTTCTTAAAATTATTACAAATACAAAGGGAACATCATTATTTAAGACCTAAGATCAATGGGACAGAGAAACTTTAAGAAGAAAATTGTTGAAAGTCATCCAACGACATTAAAAGCGTTTTTGAATATTTTCAAACTATTTACTTTTAACGAATTTCTATAATCAGGGTGAGAATGCGAGGACTTGTAAAATATTTATTGGTTAAACACCAAAAAACTTTATTCACTTGTGGCATCGCTGCTTAGTCAGGTTTCAATTGTTCACTATACACAGAAAGAAAATGTATCGCACTTCATTCTATTTGAGCGATTATTTATAATAAATTTGAATAATTCGATATAACGAAAGATGACCCAAGATTTTGGGCGATTGTTTTTTAATTTAAGTGAATCTTCACAGAGTTATTCGAGAATTTAACATTTTTTTCGACTTAAATCACTTCCAATGAAAACCTGAAATATATATATTGTAATTAACACCTTTCGTAGTAAAAATATGTAGCAAAGCTAAAATCGATATACATTGCACCTAGAATGTGGCATTACAATCCGCGCGGTTTAAATTAGCGGCAAAGGCTTAAAGACACGGAACAGCACATCGTTGCAAAAACGGAAGCCAATAATGTATTTAGAAATTTTTTCACCCAGGATATAAGATGTTTTTCTATATTTATTTTATTTTTGTATTTTTGTTCGAAATTTCTACTACAGGAATGTACCTTCAGTATTGCCAATTGCTTTTTTCGTAGACTTACCTTTGTAATAGTTTTTTTCAATTAGGAATAGAGGTATTTGGTGTTTGATGTGAATGGTCTTGCAAATTTGCAATACAAATTATCGGGCTTTTTGATAGACTGTCCTTAGATTTAATAAAAAAGTTACAATATTTTGCATTTGTGTCTGCGCAAGACCATTCACATTAGACAATGCAATCCGATTATGTATTTTGTTGCGACTTCTATAATGCAAGACCATTTGCACACAATTGTGAATAGGTTTAATATATAACTGATATATTTAACATACAAATTTTATATTCATAGAAATTTTTCAAGTGAAAACTAGAATTTTCAGTGGGAGCATCAGGCAATAAAGTAATCTCATGATTCCAATTTTTAATAAAACCTACATACTACATCCGGCAATCATTTAAATAAATAGTATTAAAAAACTGTGAAAAGAAAACTGCAATGTTCCGCTAAACATTGTTAGAGTGACGTGATTATACTAAAAAGTAGCCAAATATCTGTAAGCCTAGAAAAACATTAAGAATAAATTTATTTGTAATAAATTTAGTGCAGGGAGTAAACAAATCTTAAGCAAAGAATCTTATCGAAATCGTGAAAAAGCTGATAGGAGCCTATTAAAGTCGAATAACTTAAGCAAAGAACATGTCTTGCCTTAGCAAATGCATACATCTAACATTTAACAATGCCAATAAAACAACCGTTAAGTATTGCCAACGTTAAGTCGTCATCAAAATAAAAACAACAAAACGAAAGTGTGGTGAAATTATGCCGTGGTGACAATTGTTGAATTTCTTTAAAGCTTACATAAACTTTAACAAAACTACGCTTAAACTGTCCCATAAGAAACTGACCCTTAATTTGAAAACTTTATATAAGAAAGAAATTGTTTTGATTGTGACAACTGTTTTTCTTTTTTAAATTTTTGTATTATTTGATTTATTAAGTTTTTATAATTTTTTTTTTTTTTTGGTTTGGTTTGTAATGTTTGCTGAGAAACTTACCATTTTAATGTCACTAATCGTCATAATACTTCGTACAAAAAGATTGATTCTGACTATAGCGGGACCATCTGTATGTATGTAAGTTGGTATTTTTATTTTTTTTTTTTATTTTGAAAATAATTCATTTTTGTTTCATTTTTTTTTAATTTTTGTTGTATAGAGTATGTATATAATATACATAGGAATTATGTATTATTATATACAAGTAAAAATATTATATACATAAGTTTGTGGTAGGTAAGGTGCGCATCATAATGATCAGGTTACGTGCTTGATATTTTGTTTATGCAAAAATAGTACGCCGCAATTGTCAAAGAAATTTACAAAAATCCCAAAGATGTGATTTTATTAATATTTTCGCCCTATTGTTGTCATTTTTCGCAAGGTGCTGATAAGGTTTTAGAAAATATTTACAAGCTTATAGATTTTCAATTTTCTAATAAAAATAATAATTTAATTATAGAAATTGAATTTAGAGAAAACGTGCATAAGCCTGAAAAATTAAAGTTTCTTTAATTAAACATCACTCATTTTGACTAGTTTTAGTTTTTTAAAATAGTTAAAAGCAACTTATGGCTTCAGGTCAAACCATGTAATTTTTATGAGCGCTTTAGAAATCGGGAGCAATGGGTTTAACACTGGGTTATCATTGATATTTTCTATTAAACAAAATATTTAAAAAAAAAAAAGTTTTATTGTGATTTACTCTATACGAGTAGTGCTAGCTTTAAAAAAGATATGGGTAGGTAATTAAGGAATAAATTGGACAAACGTATTATTCTGAACAGTTAAATTTTATATGTTTTTCTTAAGTAAAAGCGAAGACCGATTTAATTATGTTTAATTTTAAAATATGTTAATCTATTTGCAAAATCTATTTTTGCTTCACTCCCGCTACAGAAATTAACAAGATGCTCAGTTAAACTTATCAGCCTTTCAATACAAAATTTAATTGGGCGCGGACTAACAGTTATAATAATGCAGTTTTATTTCTGTATTTTTTGCTAAATCCCCCACTGTGCGAACTTGTAAATGAAATCAATGTAAGCATATTTTTTTTTTGTACTCTGCTCGTATAGAGCCTAATACCAGGAATGGACAAGTCTAACTCATAAGTCGTACTGTTGACATCAACAAAACGCATGTGACCTCATCATGTGAAAGTGCACCTTAGATGTTGTAAGTATGTATATAGTTGATAGATGTAAAAATAAAAAATAAATTGTTTATAAATTATTAAATTTTAACTAAAAATTTAGTTTTTTTATTGCTGATACATAATTACGAAATAATTTATTAATAAATTATACATAAACTATCGTTATTTTATGGTTTGCCTAAAAGTTTAATTTTGTTCAAAAAATAAATAAGAGTAAGCTTTCAAATATCTTTTTAGTAACTAAAATTTAATTTTAAATTAGTTCATACATTTGTATGTTTTTATTATACTTTTCCCTTAAGAAAATGTAAATATTTTTATAATTTTTATACTTAAAATACAATTTAAAATCAATATTTACATGTTAGTTGAGTTATATTAAATAAAAGTATTATAACGTAACAATAAACAAATAATAAAATTATTATTTAAACAATTGAAATTATAAAAAAAGTTTTTCTCGCATAACTGAAAATTTATTAAAAATGTCCGTATCTTAAGTTTTAAAAGAAAACTTCATTAATTGATACATAGAACGTATTAAACATTTAAAAAATGTGTTTTGAAAAGATTCTTACCCGTTCCATTAACACCGGATGGCCGTATTCTTGCATCATATTTGCCTGCACCTAAAATTTGATCTAAGACTTTTTTCTCCTTTTCTCGGAAATTTATTTTGGCATTATTAGCTCTGAAATTATGATAGGTACGAACGTATAATAAGTGTTTTATTTTTTCTTCTTTATTTTTCTCAATTGATTTTTGTTTTGTTTGGGTGAATAAAACGAATAAAATTGTGAAATATGAGAAATAATTAAACAAAAAGTGATAAAACTATCGATATTTTACAACAATAAGTAAGTAGTACCCTCAACCTTAAGTCAAAATTCAGTATTTAAAGGGTACTTTTAAGATTTTTTGAATGGATCTTTGGGTCATCGTCTCATATTTTGTATTCAATTTGTTTTGAATAACATACAAACATGTGTGCAAATAACCGACAGCATTATTTTAACCGACTATTCATTTTCTAATTTTTGTCATATTTCAAAATTTTTTTTAATAAAAACTGAAATCTAACATGTTCAGTCGCTTCTAAATTTAAATTGAAGTGGTCTTGAGCACATTGTATGTATGTATGTATGCTTCTTTACAAAATTCGTTTCTCTTGAATTGTGTAAATATCATTAAAAAAAAAATTAATTTAATGGTTGCATTGTTTATGTCAGATAATTGGTTAAATAATTAAAAATTTCCTTCATACATTGTCAACCACTAAAATTTTTTTTAATCTAGTAACAAATTTATTTTTTAATTACTTACAATCTATACATACATATGTAACTAATTATTCCGATGTGAACACTACAATCAATTGCATATCACACTGTTGATAATAATAGAAATTCGTGACTGAAAAACATCCATGCTAAAGGATGTTAACTGAAGATGCAAAACTAAATACATATCAGTTCAGAATTTAAGAGTTTAAGCTCCTTTACTAAGTTGAAGTAATTTTTTCTTTATATACATTTCAGGTTGAGGGTATTTCCGCGATAAGATTTTTGTTTTTAATTTTGTGGGTTTTTTTTTATCACATTTTTATTTTTTTTTTAACAAACAGGTGTGCGATGTTCAAAAAATATGTACGTATGTACGTATGTATGAAAAAAGAAAAACTCATGTAATCGATTTTGAAAAATTTGCAGCAAATTGCATGATGCTAAATTATATACAAAATAATTAAAAAAAAATATATAATTAAATAAAAAAATGGACAATACAATATCTAAGAGATATAGCAGTCTGGCTATCGCGAATCTTCACCAAGTCAACATAATATATAATATATTATTATTATTAATTTGAAAACAAGCCCTTGAATTAATTAAAAATCACGGAAAACAAAAAAATTGGAAACAGTTTACTAACCGATGCCAAGATTTTAACTTGAGTCACATTTTTGTTGATTTTCCAAACTGTAAACTACATACATACATATGTACGTATTATCTTTTTTTAGGAGTAACTCTCAGGGAATGACACTCCATTGTGCGAAAATAAAAAAGAAAGCTACAGGATTGAAAAGACAGAAGGCTTACTAGTTCGCTTACAACTCTCCTATTTCTTGTTTTGTCAATTTTAGAGCAATGTTACATTGTCTCTTATGTTAATTAACCTGGTGCTATCTATGCCCATAGCTGCCAGATTTGACGATTTATCGTCATTTTGACGATTTTCGTTCCTGAAAATGACATAGTGACGATGGGACGATTTATACCTTAATTTTGACGATTTTAAATAATTTAAGTTTGCAACATTTATTTGTAATATTGAAGCAACTGAAAAAAAAGTAAATATCTTCCGTCCGCAGCCGGGGCGCTCAGCTAGTTGATTATAAAAACAAAAACAATTTATCTAATTTTGAAGACATTTATTTAGCAATATTCGCCAGAGATGAATTTGAAGAAGCACAAATAAGTGCAAAAGAAAAATAATAATAAATATATAAAGCTCTTGGCCAAATTAATCAATTTAATATTATTAATGTAGAAAAAAGTTGGTTTTCTGAAATTATAACAGAATTTTCCTATTTTGTTGAAGAAAGCGAAAGCCAAGAGCTAGAAATTAAAATTATTGCACTGATAAAAACATATAACTATTGGATTTTTGGAAAATATATATCAGAGATGCAAACGAGGGATTCTAGTCTTTTGTTTCCAGCAAATGTGGAAATAAAACTAAGTCAGGTAAACATAAATAAGACTAAAGTAAGAAATTCATTGAAAAAGTCGTATGTGGAAGCAATATTAATTACAAGATTATTTAAAGCTCCTATGATTTAACAGTTGTACCTGAATTAATCAATATCTTTAATTGCAATGTATATGCATTTGTAAAATATATTATACACCTATGTATGTATGTATATGTATACAAGTCTATTTTCTTTAACAATTATACATATTTTTATTGTATAAATTTTATTTTAGTTTTTATACATTTTTAGAAAAAGTGTTTTTAAAAATTATATTTAAAATGCATATTTTACTAAATTAGAGTAAAGGCCCAACTATAATGTGCTTAATGTAACTTAAGCAAATGTACGAATACACACAATCAAATGTATACAACTATAATGTACTTAAGACACTTTTCGTCAAGTTTCGTCAAGTGTCATTTGCTTAAGGAAAGTGCGGTCAATTTCGCTCTTCCTTAAGCAAATGACACATCAGCTGTATTATAAAAATTTTCCAATACACATAATAGATACATATAATTGTTTACAATTAAAAGATGCAACCACTGTTGCTTTTTTTAGTACTTTTTTATTTTAGTTTTCGTTTACTTTATAAATTAATAAAAGATAAACATGGATTTACTTGCTTATGGTAATATATTTATAACTTTTACAAATTAAATGAGATTTCGTAAAAAATATTACATTTTAAAGAAATAAAAACGAAAATAGTTTTTGCAAAAGTACAAATGTTTGCAACCAAATGTAGAAAGTTTTTAAGCTCAATAAGTACAATATAGCCACCTAAAAGTCTTCAGTAATTTACTTAAGCATTTGACATGCTTTTCGTTGAATTTTGACACTAGCTTAAGTTCCATTAAGCACATTATAGTTGGGCCTTAAAAATAACTAAAGGATTTGGATTTTTTTATTTTTTTTTCCATACAATATTTTTTCTATGCAAAGTATTGAAAAATATGCAATCTATTTGTGTGATTTTATCGTGAATTCTAATTGAAGTATCTCTGTATTCGAAAGAATGCTGTTTTATTAATCAGATTTGTTTACTTAAGAGTTTTGTTATGTTTTGCCTCTAATAAAATATGTTTGTTCAAAACAAAAAACGGTTTATTTCATTTGACGTTTTTATGACGATTTCAATAAGCTATATTGACGATAATGACGATTTTTGCCCAAAAATATGACGATATTACCAAAAAAAATCTGGCAGCTATGTCTATGCCTTCATCACTTAAACTGTCCAACAATAATTAATACAATGACATGGCTATGCCAGTGATCGAACCCAGGTCTTAAGTTGTATTTTTGTTAATACTATGTTCACACGACGAACTGAAATAGTAGGTTCGCTCCGTGACCCACGATGGCGAACCATTCACACTACACATTCTAGATTGGTTCGTACTTGGACATCCTGTTACAGTTTAAAATACGGTTGACTATTTATTATTTTTCCATTTTATTTAATTGTTTACATAAATATAAATATATGCTTTTTATTTGTTCAATGTTTTTAATAAAATTTATTACTTATCAATTGTTTTTCTTTTTTTAAATTATTTTGGACAACTTGTTTAGATAAACTAGTGATAATTTGTTAACAAAATTAGAGATAATAGTAAATTATGCAGGTTCGCAGCGAGGTTCAAAATGAACCACGATGGTTCGCTCTCAAAATTTTGTATGACGAAACATGTAGGTTCAATCACGGTTGGCCCGCGAACCATGAATGAGAGCGCGAATCGCGATAATTGCTGTCGGTGTGAACATAGTATTAGTAGTCAACGCGCTAACCACTTCAGCCAACACCACCTTGAATCCAATTTTCGAAATAGCTTAAATTCTTTTTTCTTTTAAAAATCCTAAAGCTCCTACAATTACTTTTCGTCGTTATGCATTTCACGCAACGACGACGTAAATGCAACCTTCCACTGTTATTTAATAGGCAAAATCGAAACAAATATTACGCCTTGACACTTTAATCATACATAGTAAATACATACGCATGTACATGCATACATAAGAAAAAAAGTAAATAAAAATGTTAATGGAATTAAAAAAAAAAGGAAGTTTGCAAAGTTAGTAAAGTGAGTGAGTATGTTTTTAGCTGTTTCAATTTATTTATTTACTTTTTTTTTTTTTTTTTGGTTTTATATTATACTGCCGCACTTATCATAAAGAAATTAAGCATATCTCGCATTGTTAATGTGTTTTTTTGCAATTACATACATAATTAATTAAGTGAGATTTAAAGCGACTATAGTATAAATGAATGAAATTTAGATTTAAATTGGCCGATTGTACGTTCATTTTAGATATGCTTATTTAATTGTTTTTGTAAATATGCAATAATTCCAAAATGTCCAATCCGACAAAAATTAAAAAAATTATTAATACACTAAATATCGCTATCCGTTATATGTGAGTTTTATGTTAACTTTTAATTTTAAAGCATATTTCTAGGAGAGTGTTCTCTTTTTAAATCACGCAGGTGTTTTCTTTTTTACCTTAAAAATTATTAAGTCTGTTTAACATTTGTTTTGTTAGTTACATATAAATAGCCATTTATTTTTTTTTATTTTAATTCTGACAAAATATGAAAAAAGTTTTACTTACAGAGATGCGCTACATAAACTGGCAAAATAGAATATAGCCCAAAAATAATGGCCGGTTCCCATCTTCTTTTTTGCTGAAACTGTGGCTGTGGGGCTTGTGTTATCTACCCTTTAGATTAGTATAGGAATGATGTTGTTCTTCAGCAGTTTAGGCTAAAAGTAAAACCAAAAATATATAAATACACAGTTTGGATATCTATTGATGTTGCGAATAGTCGTAATCGTATTCGATGATTGGACTATTCGCCAAATTGAAGCGAATATTTCTCGAATAATTTGCACATATTTTCCAAAGAAAAAAATTATACATAAAGTTTAAAAGTAAATAAAATGTACAAAAATATATTAAATTTTAATAATGTTTATTTAAAGAAAACCCGTTGTCTTTGACGCAAGTCTTATATGTATATTAGTTTCATGTTAAGTGAGTATTCAGTTCTCTGTAGAGGAATGTTGGACTTCAAAAATGGAAGAACTAAAATTTAATGTGTAATAGTCCACCGACACAGGTGGCTGCACCTTCTATGAATATATGTTCTCCCAACAGCACTGAATTACTATATAAAATCGCAACCAGAGTAAGAAAAACGAAATCTCAAAGTGTGTATGAAAATAATTTAAAAATGTTTAGAGAGGTCTTAAAATTCGGCATCAAAATGTAATAAAAATGTTAAGTACCTATATTAGTTTGCCATTTTTTTTTTTTTTTCAATTTATTGTTACTGATATAAAGGGAGGGATTTGTTCCAAATAAATTTGAAATATTTAGTGGCTGTAAGCCTTATACTATATTCACACGACGAACTGAAACACTAGGTTCGCTCCGTGAACCTCGATGGCGAACCCATGAGTTCACACGACATATTCTAGGTTGGTTCGTACTTCGACATCATTTTAAAGTTTAAAATACGGTTGACTATTTATTGCTTTTTCATTTTATTTAATTATTTACATAAATATAAATATACATATGCTTTATATTTGTTCAATAGTTTTATTAAATTTTATTACTTATCAATTGTTCAACTAGTTCAGATAAACTAGCGATAATTTGTTATCAAAATTAGAGATGATAGTAAATTATACGGGTTCGCAACAAGGTTCAAAATGAAACACGTGGGTTCGCTCTCAAAATTTTGTATGACGAAACATGTAGGTTCAATCAAGGTTGGCCAGCGAACCAAGAATGAGAGCGCAAACCTCTATAATATCTGTCCGTGTGTATTCGCGAATACTAAAAATTGATATTTGAAACATCGCTATCATGTTCATATGTATGTACATATGTACATATTAACATACGTGTGTGTATTCACACTATTATCAAATAAGCATACTTCCTTAGCTTAGAATTTTATTTAAAATCAATACAAAAAAGCATTAAAAATTTCATTAAAGATTGCAATTTATTTTGTGATACTCAAAGAAAGTTCATACAAAATGAATTTTTAATTTTGTATGTAATTCTACATGAAAAGAAACATCAACAATGTCAACAGGACAGAAATTATTGTATTTTTCTGACATCTTAAACAATTTATTTTGAATACGACATTGAAGTAAAATAAAATTCTCCGTCATATTTGACATGAATAAAAAGGTTTGGTACATTAACCTGTGGAACAATAAATAAATGAAACTCGTACCATTTTTGTGTCGACATTGCGCCAGAACAAATGAAATAGTGGCAAGAGCATATTTTCACAGCTCTACGCCAATAAAATAATGATGTTCTTAAGGCCGGGGCACATATAGTCCGTTATACGTCGCCTTTTTCAACTGACAGCTAAGTTAAAATACATGTTTTCTTACGAACTTAATCACATACAGTACAGTGCAGTACGTCAACGCAAAGTACAAAGTTGGGCAACTTTTAACTTTTAACGTACGTTGAGTACTTTGAAAACTATTATTTGATTTGTTCTTTGTTGTTGGCTCAAAAATAAAATAATTTAAAAAAAAATTTATTCGATTTGATAAAGTTTTGGTGGTGTCTTATACAAAAATAAAGAAAAAATTTATAATTAAATCAATTTTCATTGATCTTCTCTGGTTAACAAAGTACTCATTGTGCCAAATTATTCGTCATTGCGGTAATGTCAGTTGAAAAAGGCGACGTATACTCGTATGACGGATTTTATGTGCCCCGGCCTTTGGAATAATATTTGAACCAGCAGCTTTATTTTATGTATGTATTTTATTTATTTTAATGTCTCAACAATTCAACTGTAGACTTCAATTATACTTTCAGCTTGCGGTCACTTATTTTTTCTTAATGCTATGGGGCAGCTAACACCCTTTAGTTTAATTTAGTCTAAAAATTTTTGTATTATATAAAATACATAATAATAAATAAAATGCAGATTTTGTAGTAATACGTAATCAATGCTTTCTATTTATAGTAGAAGTTCTTCCGTATCCACATATTTAAAGTTTGCCTTCTGATCTTTTCCTGATTACATATCATTTGTTACAAAAAATCGAATGTATCTTTAGTGAAAGTATTGCAACAAATAAGAACGGACCGTATGGCCGCTAGATAAGAAGTTCTTGTGGGACCCTTACTTACAGAGTCTTTATATAGAGTACTTGCTCTTCAAATTTCGTTAACTGAAGCAATGTTATTAAAGTTTAAAAAACAGCTCAAATGAATTTCTATAATATATTCGTACACACAGTTGCATATGCCGCTATTAACTTGTTTTCCTTACACAGAAAAAATATCATAGGTATCGATAACGAACTTCGAAGGAAAAACTCAATATAACGTATGTTTTATTCAGTCCCTTGAGAAAACCTCTTTAGGGGCTGTGCACATATTACGTAACGCGGGGGGGGGGTTAAAGATGTGTTACGGATTCGAAATTTTGCACTGAAAAATTAGTAAAAAGCGTGGTGACGGGGGGGGGGGGGGGGGGGGGGTACAAAAATCTCTGAAAACAGCGTTACGTAATATGTGCACAGCCCCTTATTGCAAAGTTTTTTATACAAAAAAAACTATAGCTATAACGAACAAATTCTGAGCAAAAAAGCCACTATATAGCGAAATATTCATTCAAATGCCGTAATATAACGAAATCAGTATAAAGCGTATATGGTAAATTCCCGTGATAAAAGCAGTCTAAAGTCAAGAGCATTTGTAGGCCTCTATACAACGAAGTAAAAATGAAATTTTAAGCAAATTGGTAAAGTTCCGTTATCAAAAGAAAGAATTTCGAATGTGTGTGCAAATGTAATGCATTAGAAATGTTGACTTGAATCTTGACACAATATTTTATCTATTAAAACTTAATAAAATTAACTAAATAACAAAAATTGTTTTTATTTTTTATTTACTTCATGAAATATAAGCTTTTATTAGCATTCTCATGTTAAATAGAATTTAAATAAAGAAAACTTTAGTTATAACGATTTTTTTTTCGAATTTCTTCTAATTTCGTTATATTAAGGCATTACAGATTATTATGTTTATAGCGAATCAATAGCTATTACGAAACATTTTCGGATCCCCTTGGAATCGTTATATCGAAGTTTCACTGCAAATAAGTTCAAGACTTGTTACTTTTAGGTTCAGTTGCATCAGTCATACCATTTCTCCTCAGTTATTTATATTTATAATTATTTCTAGTACCGTTCCACTATCAATTTATTACCATTTCTAAAAATTTATAATTACATTCCCCTTCAATTGTAAAGTGAATGTCTGGATGAAAAGAATTAAATGTGCTTAAAACATTTGATATTTATACTTCTGTAATAATACAAAATAAATCATCCACATATATCGTTATAACTTTTCATTTATTAGGTACATAGTCCCTAATGCATTTATCAAGTAATTTCTCTAATACAAAATATTTATGTTTTATTGAATGGAAGTAATTATTTGTTTCGCTGTATATCTTGGGGTTCTGCAAATAACAATTTATGCTAAAAAAATACATTCTTTGTCGGAGAGCTAAGAAATGTTCTATTCGTAGCGACGCTCATTTTTAAACTATGTATAACAAATAATTATGCTGAAAGCTTTAAAAATGTTTCAGTTTAAAATGTCATAAAATTCAGAAATAAAAACAAATAAACTGTGAAAGCGTGTGACCTACACCAACATATCCATTTTATGTTATAGAAAAAAATCTATTTTTGAACGGCATAAGTAAAGGGTGAAAAAAGGGTCAATTCGCCAGAATTCTTTCGTAAATCTTTAACCCCCCTGGAGCGTTACGTAATATATGCACAGCCCATTACAGATATAGTCCAGCGAAGGCCAAATGGGTACCAAAGTTCAGAACAATATTCGACTTCTTATATGTATACAACCGAATGAAAATAAAACTACTCACCAAAATGTAAAAAATAAACAACAATTTCATCCAGTTGAATGATAGCTTTTGCACAAGCAGGTTTATGTCGCACTGCCTTTTGATATTTCTTTTTAAATTGTTGTTATTAGATACACAGCAGTAATTTGCAACAATGGACCATTTCTTTATTTTATTCAAGCTTATAATTTTTTTAATAAAAATAAAGTAATAATGAGTATGATTAAAGAAAAGTGTTTTTTTTTTCATTTGTTCAATATTTTTTTTAACTCCTGCTAACATACAACTCATTAAACGTTGAAGTTTTCTAAGTTTTCATATTTTTATATTGTTTCTGATGAAACACTTGTTTGGTGTATCTAGGCGCACGGTAGTGCTAGGCAGATCGATTATTCGACTTTTTCCGAAAACCGGGTTTTCAAATAGTTCGAATAGTTACATTTTTAAAAAAACCACTTTTTGGCTAAAAATTTAAAAAATAACCGATTAACCGATTATTTCATTGAAATATATAAAAAATTTCTTAAAAAAAATAAAATAAAGGAATTCAAAACAGTAATTAAATAAAAAATTACCTAAGTGCACATATCATAAGTACATTAATTCACAATTATATTATTACACTTATACATATTATTTATTATATATGTATATTTATATATATATATATATATATATATATATATACATACATATATATATATACATATATATATATATATATATATATATATATATATATATTTGCAAAATTTAACAATAATGAGATCTCACTAGTTAGATAAAATATATAATATATTTCAATGCAAGCTACTTAAAACAGGTATTTAGTTGATTCTTTTAAAATAATCTTTTAAAAACAGGATATAGTTTATATGTTTTGAAGTATATCTATTTTTTTTTCTTTTGTTTTTATAAAACTTGAAATCGAAAATGCCCTTTCACTTAGCGTGCTTGTTCGGTTTATATAATACAAGGCATTAAGTAATTTTTCAAGTCTTTTAGCTCTCTTGTGACACTTTTCTAAGTAAAAAAAATCTTTCAAAATATTTGCATTACGATTGACTCTCAGAGAGACTTCAATTACGTGCATATTTGCAATAAAAATAAGGAAAGTGTATGCAATTGTAGCTGTTTTAAATAACCGTTTAATCGTATAAAAATAGCCGGTTTATTTGATATTCGAAAGATACATATTTAAAAAAAACCCGGCTTCAGCGAGACCTAAAAACCGGTTAAAACCGGCCGAATAAAATTCGATCGATCTCCCTAGGTAGTGCGCTAGGCCAAGTTCCGGCCAAACAGTGTGTATATTTACACGAAACCATTCGAGCTGTTTTTACCCCCCTCATAACATTGCTCCTCTTGATTATAATATAAGGAAACTTGAAACATAAGGTTTCCCCACAGAGGTGACCTCACAGTTAAAAGCTTCCCGAGATATTAAGGTGTGAAAAATCCATATCTTAGTACATATTCACTCACTGACTCATCAATATTATTGGGAACTTCCAGTAAAGCTAGAGCGCTGAAACTCGGTACACAGGTAGGTCTTGGTGAGAAATTAAACAGAAAAATCTGAAAACGGGCACTTTCCACCCGGGGGGACTAGGGTGCCAATTCTTTGTATGGGACACTTCCAGTATAGCTAGAGAGCTTAAATTTAGTACACAGGTAGGTCCAGATGAGAAATTAACGAAAATGATTTTGAAACGGACAGTTTTTACCTGGGGGAGTAGGGTGTTCCTTCTTCGCATGTAGCACTTCCAGTATAGCTAGAAAGCAAAACATATAAATATTTATACAAAAATAACTTACAAAAAAGAAGTGAGATCCGAACAAAAACATAGCTTTTCAATATTTTTTTGCCTAGAAATTAGATGGTATTGTACCCATCAAGAACTTGGCGCTTATTTTGATCTCAGTACTTTTTGCGGCCGAAATGTTTTGGATAGAAACTTGGCCATATTTTCACATTTATGTTTTTGTGCCGATTTTATTAACTTAGAAATTTGTGCATTTATATCAACATTTGTACAAAACAAACAAAAAGAAATTCAATGTCGGTATTATGTTTGTGTATTTTGTTGAATGCATTTTCACTAATACATACTAATAAACACTACTGCCACCTAGATTGTCCTTTTGGCCAACACTGATGTAGTCACATATATAGGTATGTATGTGTTAATGCACTCATATAATTTCTAAACAACACAAAAAAGTGTGTACTTCGTTCATGCTATAAATTTTATTTTTTAGAAAAAAATAATGTCAATATTAATTAGTTTTATTCCAAACTTGTGAAATGAGCTCGAAACTTATCAAATGTAAGAATTAAGTCGATTATTTTGTTATTAAAAATTTTTCTAACACATTATTAAAATAACAAACTAATTCTGTTCCGTTAATAAGGATTTTTTTATATATTTAAGCTAATAAGCCAAGTTAATGTTAATTAAACAACTTTATTAAATTTTTTAACCACACAGAGAAAACAGTGCCTAATAAATACCTAATAAAATAGAACAAAATTAATAAGATATCTCTAAGGGTTTTTTTTTCAAGAAGGAAGTCTTATTATTTTAATAAGGAAAACCTTTTGGTAGGAAAATGTTGGTCGGCTGTGTGTATAGGCCCAACAGTTCTGTTGACTACAGTAATTTCATGATTAATATTGAAACTGATGTTACACGGTTCAGTGATGTTTTAATTGCTGGGGATTTTAATTCTAATCTTTTCGTTGAATCAAATTTCAAGGATGAAATGTCTACTATTGGTCTCATTCCGGTAAATAAAACATTTCCTACACACTTCACAGAAAACAATAGCACCCTACTAGATCTCATTTTTGTGAGTGATACCGCAAAAATATTACTTTATGATCAAATTTCTGCTTCATGTTTTTCAAAACACGACATAGTCTTTGCAGCATACGATTTTCAGCTTGGAGGTAGGGATCAAACTTTTTCCTTTCGAGATTTCAGAAATTTGAACTTTGATATTCTTAATGAAAGCTTTCTACAAGTGAATTGGAACTGTATCTACAACATGATTTCTGTTGATGATCAGCTTTCGTTTCTTGAGTACAATATATTGAAGCTCTATGATGATGCAGTACCCATTAGAACGAAAACTATTACAGCAACAAAAAAGCCATGGTTCAATCCGAATATACGAGAGTCTATAAGGCGTAGGGATTTAGCGTATTCGCGGTGGAAACGTTTCCGGACACATGATTTAATGTCTATTTTCCGTTCTGCTAGAAGTGATACAAATAAACTGATAAAAATGGCTAAATGTGACTACTATTCAAAAAGATTTGGTTCTGCTCTCGAATCCAGGCGCACTTGGAAAACTATTAGCGATGTTGGGATTGGCGAAAAAAACACTGGTGTAGATTGCTCCATTGATGTTGATCAGCTCAACAATATGTTTGTGAATAATATACCGGCAGTGGATGTCACAGAAGACGGTATTTCAGTTATGAATGCCCCTAATATGTTTGAGTTGAACATGTTCGGTTTCACATGCGTCAGTCAGCTTGATGTGCTTTCAAGTTTTGCGCAAATAAAATCAAATGCGATAGGATTAGACAATATGCATCCCAAGTTTATTAAAATAATGTTACCCTCTCTTCTGCCATATATAACATATTTCTTTAACACCATCATTACCACAAGCTGTTTTCCACTGAAATGGAAACATGCTAAAATAATTCCAGTTCCTAAACCAAACAATGAATATCGTCCAATAGCTATATTAAGCTTCCTTTCGAAAGCATTGGAAAAAATTTTGCACCACCAAATTAGTAATTACATCTATAATAATAAACTATTATCTGATAAACAATCAGGTTTCCGACCAAATCACAGTTGTGTAACTGCTTTGGTGGATGTCACGGAGAATATAAGGCGTGATCTGGATGATGGAAAAATTAGTTTTTTAGTGCTTCTCGATCATTCGAAAGCATTTGATACAGTTAACCATGAAATATTATATAGCAAACTTAGAACTTTCTTTAAATTTTCTTCGACTGCAGCACAGCTAATGTTGTCGTATCTAACAGATCGTACACAATCAGTGTGTGTGCACAATACAGTGTCCAATCCTGTTAAATTAACAAGAGGTGTTCCCCAAGGGTCCATTTTGGGACCGCTTCTTTTCTCGATATATGCCAATGATTTGCCACGTAAACTATCTCACTGCAACGTCCGTATGTATGCAGATGATGTGCAATTATGGCTCAGCAGCCCAACTCAATCAATCGTGGAGAATATAACCAAACTAAATCATGATTTAAATAACATATATATGTGGGCATCTGCAAATCGTCTACACTTAAACCCTAAGAAATCCAAATGTCTGGTAATTCAGAAGAAAACTATACATCCATGTATAGAAGATGATATTGTAATTAATCAACAAAAAATTGAGTTAGTGGATACTGCGAAAAATTTAGGAGTTGTATTTAATAACAATCTGACATGGTCAAGTCATATCAATGCACTGGTTGCTAAATTATATGTTAAAGTTAGAACATTATGGACTGTTCAACACTTCACACCTCTGAGAGTAAGAATGCTACTTGCTAAAGAATATTTGGTTCCAAGCCTTATATATGGTTGTGAATTGTTTTCTAGTTGCGATAGTGTTAGCAAGAGGAAACTCGAAGTATTATACAATAATATAGTAAGATATGTCTATAATCTCAAGAGGCGGGATCATGTTTCATTGCATGTCAAAACATTATATGGTGTATTATTTGAAAATCTCCTAAAGATAAGAACATTAATTTTCCTACACAAAATTATATACACCTAAAAGCCTGAATATCTATTTCAGAAGATTAGATTTGCCAGATCTTTAAGAGGCAAATATATTATAATACCTAGATATCATTGTCATGTTTCTGAATGGCACTTCTTTTTACATGCTGTTCGTCTTTGGAATTCTCTTCCACATTATCAACAAATTAACAGCAACGCAACAAATTTTAAAAAATTTCTTTTTAATTATTTTGATTAGATTAAATATTTTCTACATACTTAAGTACATACATATGCCCTTACTTTGTAAAACTCTTATTTAATATGCAATTTAAAATTATTTATATAAATTTCTTTTTTTTTTTTTTCTCTTAAATTTAATTATGTTGGCGAACTTATTGTACACAAAACAACCCTGCATTGTAATTATAAGACTAAGTCTTGTTATGCAAGTGATTCAATAAATAAATAAATAAATAAATAAATAAAATCTTATGGTTTTTATTAGGTATTCTTATTGTTTTTTTTTCAAAAAGGTTTTCCTTATTAAAATAATAAGACTTCCTTTTTGAAAAAAATTCGTAGAGATATCTTATTAATATTGTTCTATTTTATTAGGTATTTATTAGGCACTATTTTCTCTGTTATGATGTTAGGAAATACAAATTTGATGTCATCAGAACGTCATGGTACGTCCCGAACGCTTATTTACAACAATTTGTATTATCTGGATGGTGGGGTGATGAAAACATTTTTATAAAACTTACGTATTCAGGGAGTTGAACCAAGGAACTTCGGCAGTTTAAGAAGATGATTTATTGTAGCACAAAAAAAAATTATGAAAAAATTGTTTCTTTGTTGATTTATATGTATGAAATAACAAGCAAGCTAATGAAATCAAGAAGATATTCTTATTAAAAAAATTAAAAAGATGATTTAAACATGATCATACAGGAACCTAATAAAATCTAAAAGAAAACCATTTTGAAAAAAACAATAAGAATACCTAATAAAATCAAGAATATATTCTTATTAAAAAAATTAAGAAGATGATTTACACATGATCATACAGGAACCTAATAAAATCTAGAAGAAAACCTTTTTGAAAAAAACAATCAGAATACCTAATAAAATCAAGAAGATATTCTTATTAAAAAAATTAAGAAGATGATTTACACATGATCATACAGGAACCTAATCAAATGAAGAAGAAATTTTGAAAAAAACAATAAGAATACCTAATAAAATCAAGAAGATATTCTTATTAAAAAAATTAAGAAGATGATTTACACATGATCATACAGGAACCTAATAAAATCAAGAAAAAAACCTTACTGAAAAAAACAATAAGAATACCTAATAAAATCAAGAAGATATTCTTATTAAAAAAATTAAGAAGATGATTTACACATGATCATACAGGAACCTAATAAAATCTAGAAGAAAACCTTTTGAAAAAAAAAATAAGAATACCTAATAAAATCAAGAAGATATTCTTATTAAAAAAATTAAGAAGATGATTTACACATGATCATACAGGAACCTAATAAAATCTAGAAGAAAACCTTTTTGAAAAAAACAATAAGAATACCTAATAAAATCAAGAAGATATTCTTATTAAAAAAATTAAGAAGATGATTTACACATGATCATACAGGAACCTAATAAAATCAAGAAGAAAACCTTACTGAAAAAAACAATAAGAATACCTAATAAAATCAAGAAGATATTCTTATTAAAAAAATTAAGAAGATGATTTACACATGATCATACAGGAACCTAATAAAATCTAGAAGAAAACCTTACTGAAAAAAACAATAAGAATACCTAATAAAATCAAGAAGATATTCTTATTAAAAAAATTAAGAAGATGATTTACACATAATCATACAGGAACCTAATAAAATCAAGAAGGAAACCTTACTGAAAAAAACAATAAGAATACCTAATAAAATCAAAAAGATATTCTTATTAAAAAAATTAAGAAGATGATTTACACATGATCATACAGGAACCTAATAAAATCTAGAAGAAAACCTTTTTGAAAAAAACAATAAGAATACCTAATAAAATCAAGAAGATATTCTTATTAAAAAAATTAAGAAGATGATTTACACATGATCATACAGGAACCTAATAAAATCAAGAAGAAAACCTTACTGAAAAAAACAATAAGAATACCTAATAAAATCAAGAAGATATTCTTATTAAAAAAATTAAGAAGATGATTTACACATGATCATACAGGAACCTAATAAAATCTAGAAGAAAACCTTTTTGAAAAAAACAATAAGAATACCTAATAAAATCAAGAAGATATTCTTATTAAAAAAAATAAGAAGATGATTTATACATGATCATACAGGAACCTAATAAAATCCAGTGTAATATGATTAAAACAATTTAGTTATTCTGGTGCTCTCTAGGAGCTCTCAATTTATTTTAATTTATTATTTTGCTTAGAGCTAACTAGTAGCTCCTAAGCTTGAGTTTTTATGATTGATTCCTTAAACTAATTGGCTTATATACTAATTATGAGAATAATTCTTAGGGGTACCTTAACATAAGAGTAAAAGAATACAAATATATATTAATGTTGGGTAAGCATATTTAGCTTCCCACTATTTACGTTTGGCATGTGTTCAATAGTTTTAAAGTCTAAACGAGTGCATACCTAAAAGCAACAGATACTTTGGGTTGCTTATATTTACAATTAAACAAATACAGTTAATAAATGTTATTCACTTAAGTGCATTGTGCAGCTGCACTTGATTAAATGCACAAGTGTCAAATTACAGTCACACAAAATATCTTGCTTGCAGTATGTCAACGATTGCATGTTGCGGTACTATTTAATTGCAATGCATAATACACACTATTGGTCACATGCTACACCTCCATCCTTTACAAGAATGTTCATACAACGCTAGTTTTATGGACATTCTTTTACAATTAGTTTTTAATTAGTCTAAGTATAAGTATAAAATTTTTTTTTTTTTTTAAAAGGAAAAAAAATATTTTTTTTTTTTATATTACGGAAAAAATTACTATAATATGTAGATGTACTTATATTCTAATTTTATAGTAGTTCGGCGCCGATCAATAATATTAAATGTTAGTTATTATTATAAATCTTAAGTCTATTTTTATGAACTATTTGTTGTTTATTTGTTTTCTTATCTTCTATGGTAACATTATTTCTTAAATCTATTTTTTTAATTTTATACGGACCAATAAAATGAAAACCAATATAAGGGTTTTCTGATTAATTTTCTTCTATTATATTTTTATCTTAATTACAATTTTGTTTTACTTTTTATTTATTTTGGGTCTTTTTCTTGAATAATAAAATTTTAATTAGAAAAATATATGTATGTATGTGTATTTTCATAAATTTTATGTTATTAAACTAGTTTGAAAATCAAATAACTTTTCACTCTGTACCTTTGACTAAATTGAACGTCTTCATTAGACTTTTAGGCAAGAATAAAACAGTTTTAAATGATTATTAACCAAAAATTGTTGTAATAATTTTATATTGTCAACCTTTAACCCTTTTTAGAATTTAGAATTTTATGGCAGTAGTGAAATGTGTCTCAATAGACTTCTCCAAGTTATATTGAGAGTTTTAAATGTGTACAACAATTTGAAAAGCTTTAGCATATTTCTAATCAATTTTTACATTAGTAATACCTGTTTATTTTTCTATTGTTCGATATATTCCACAATGTCCTCCATCTATCGGATCATCGTGGTATTCCAGCATTAGATCAAGAATTGCCTGAGCATTCTTATCATTTATATTGGTCACCTCATTAAGTAGTAGCGCTACTTTTATGCCCTTTTATTTATAAATTATTTAATTGAGATAAATTCTAAAATTTTCTCGTTTGGTGCCTATTTGTTCACCGGCCACTTTCTCAAGCCTTGGGAAAAATTGTCCTAAGTCAATATTCCCATTAATGAACATTATATATAATTTACCGGCCACTTTTTCAAGCCTAGGGAAAACTTGTCCTAAGTCAAGATTCCCTTTAGTAAATAGTTTTCTTCTGACGTCATATTGGGCTTTTTTTTATTATTAATGCTGCTTATTTGTATTCACATATATTTCACTGCCACAAAAATGGGTTGTTGATTATTTATGGTGACATTTTATTTCTAATATTATTATTTGATACTCTAAAGATTTTAGCATTAGGTGATTAATGCCTTGGCTGTATATTTTTGCCATATATCTTATTTTTGGCATGTTTAAAAAATGTTTTTTTTTTTTTTATAACTTAAAGTAAGAAGTATAGTTATTAACAGTAAAGATATTACTTTTGACTGTTCTTTTTCCATTTTAATATTATTTGTCTTAAAATTATTAAAAAGTAAAATGTAATTATTAATTTACTTTAATTATTTTATTCTAATTAAAATAAATTTTATTTTACAATTTTATTATCGTAAATTAAGTTAAATTTTATTTTTATCCATTATAAAGTTATAATTTTTTTTGAAAAATTTAAACATCTTTAATTGTTAATTTTTGTCCTACTTAACATTTTAATTAATTTAATGTTATGAGGCCACGAACTTTTTAGTAATCCAAATTTAAAAAAAAGTTTGTCAATGCTTAGGCACCCAAAATTTCTACGTATTTTGACAATATAAGTGACCGTTTACATTGAATTATTTGTATTAAAATATTGAAATAAAATGGAATATCAATTTAATTTGCTTTATTTAAAATTTAATTTTAAATTTAATTATTTTTGATTAAGTTTAATTTTATTTTTACTTATTATAAAGGTTATAAAAGTTAGTTAGTTAGTTAGTTTTTTTTTCTTATTTTATTATGGCTTAATTTTTATGTGAGTAACATATTATTTTAAAGTTCTGGATGACTTTTGGCGTTGTTTATCTTTAATGCTCTTAAAAGAGTTCAGCTACTAGCTATTTTGTAATTCAAAAAAAAAAGTTTGTCAACGGCGGTTAACGCCTACCGACCTGAGAGTGCACAGCAATTTATGCACTTCTTTAAATAAGAAAAGGAAAGCTTAATTTTTGTTGAGTTTATCCTTGATCAGCTGCTCCAGTTTTCCACATTTTTGTAGAGTTGTGCTTTTCTTCAATATTTTTATACTTCATCTTTGTTCTGATTCAGCTTCATTGTTCTATTGCAGTGTTGTTCTATTCTTCAATATTTTTATATTTCATCTTTGTTGTGTTGTATTGTTTGGCCCAGCTGATTTTCTTGCTGTTGCTGAGTTCGGTTAGCGTTCCATTAGTTATTGTTATATTGACGCCTTTTGGCCAGGCGCTTCCTTCTCAGTGTTTTTATGCATAAAACACTCTTCTAACGGAGACTTGGCTGTCCGTCAGGACCCATTTCGTGCTAATTTTAAAGCACCAGGACTGGCAGGATTGCCATGTAATATGATTAAAACAATTTAGTTATTCTGGTGCTCTCTAGGAGCTCTCAATTTATTTTAATTTATTATTTTGCTTAGAGCTAACTAGTAGCTCCTAAGCTTGAGTTTTTATGATTGATTCCTTAAACTAATTGGCTTATATACTAATTATGAGAATAATTCTTAGGGGTACCTTAACATAAGAGTAAAAGAATACAAATATATATTAATGTTGGGTAAGCATATTTAGCTTCCCACTATTTACGTTTGGCATGTGTTCAATAGTTTTAAAGTCTAAACGAGTGCATACCTAAAAGCAACAGATACTTTGGGTTGCTTATATTTACAATTAAACAAATGCAGTTAATAAATGTTATTCACTTAAGTGCATTGTGCAGCTGCACTTGATTAAATGCACAAGTGTCAAATTACAGTCACACAAAATATCTTGCTTGCAGTTTGTCAACGATTGCATGTTGCGGTACTATTTAATTGCAATGCATAATACACACTATTGGTCACATGCTACACTAGAAGAAAACCTTTCTGAAAAAAACAATAGGAATACCTAATAAAATCAAGAAGATATTCTTATTAAAAAAAATAAGAAGATGACTTACACATGATCATACAGGAACCTAATAAAATCAAGCAGAAAACCTTTTTGAAAAAAACAATAGGAATACCTAATAAAATCAAGAAGATATTCTTATTAAAAAAAATAAGAAGATGAATTACACATGATCATACAGGAACCTAATAAAATCAAGCAGAAAACCTTTTTGAAAAAAACAATAGGAATACCTAATAAAATCAAGAAGATATTCTTATTAAAAAAAATAAGAAGATGATTTATACATGATCATACAGGAACCTAATAAAATCAAGCAGAAAACCTTTTTGAAAAAAACAATAAGAATACCTAATAAAATCAAAAAGATATTCTTATTAAAAATATTAAGAAGATGATTTACACATGATCATACAGGAACCTAATAAAATCAAGAAGAAAAGCTGTTGAAAAAAACAATAAGACGACCTAATAAAATCAAGAAGATATTCTTATTAAAAAAAATTAAAAAGACGATTTACACATGATCATACAGGAACCTAATAAAATCAAGAAGAAAACCTTACTGAAAAAACCAATAAGACGACCTAATGAAATCAACAAGAAATCCCTTTTATTTACAATTCATATGAAAACTTTATAGAATCAAGAAATTTTTCTCTATGGAATGTTTTTTTGGTGCCAAAAATAACGGAAATTGGGTAAAAAAATTGTAAATAACAAGTTTTCTTCTTGATTTTATGTGGTTTCCTTATTGAAAAAATTAATAAGATTTACCACATGGAAATAATAAAGAATCTCTTCGGAAAAGTCTTCGCTTCTTTCTGCTGGGATACCCCTTAGCCTAAAAGCGTTTCATAGAGAAAATCTTATTGATTCTATTAGGCAGTTTTGGCTCTGTGCAACGTTTCGTCAATTGTTTCTTGACTTCTTTAAAGGCTTCATCTATTTAAAATCTAAAAACATAATATGTATATTTTTTTAAAAATAGTGTTCAATTAAAAAGAAGAATTGCAATATAAAGATATTTTTTTTTGACATTTTTAACCCGAAATATTTAAAATTAAAAATAAAAAAAAAAGGATTTTTATACAAAAATAAATCAAGAACATACAATTTTGAATTTTATTTAAAGTTTTAAACTCTTATTTTATATCATTCGTGCTAATTTTAAATTTCAAGTTGCTATTTTTCCATTTTCTATTAAGAAAATGTATATATGTTTAATAATACACAGTTTTATTATTATTTAATTGCAACAATATATTAGCTAATTATTATGAAATGCAGTTTCCATAATACAAACCATTGGTTTGAGTGGAAAATGTTTTTTTTTTGTGATTCCTATATATAATTTTTATTTAATTATTTAATCGCTAAATAGTTCATTCAATCCCAAAAAAATTTTAGTTCAAACAAGTGTCCGGCTCGATTTAAGGTGAAATATTTGTGGTTTTCATGAATAACAGAGCATGTCTGTCTAAAAATCAAATTTTTCAGGAGAAGATTTTAGTATCCACAATTTTTATTTTTTTATACAATAATGTAGATTTAGGTTATGACAATTAGTTTTTAGAACATATTTCCTTATGGATCAGACCCCAGAGCAATTTGAAAAGAACTAACTAAACAAATATTAAAATATAATTTTAAAATGTGTTCAGACAAAACGGCATATGCGGCGCTGTGTTTTTTTAGTAAGAAAGAATTTTTCAGAAAACCAATGCTTGCCAACATACTACGTTAGTGTTGAAACTTATTTGAAAAAATGTAGAAGTTGTGTTGTTGTGTTATAAGAAAAGTGATATAGGTCCATATTTTTCAAAAATTTATTTTACCTTTTAAAGCATTTAAAATGTAACAATTTTGTATCATTAACTCGAAATGAGAAAAATTTAACATACGCTGTTATTCATGAAAACCACAGATAAACAGCTTTAATATTTGTTTATATATATACAGGCTAAAGTTCGTATGTGTTAATAATCATAGAAACATTAGAAAGACATTGTTAACGTATTTCAAGCAGCAAAGGCAAAATTTAATATCTAAACATCCCTTTAGATTTCAACTACGCAGCCGAGTACAACAAACGATGTTTTCGGTAGAAGCCACTAAACCTCGTCAGTATTCATGTGTAAATGCTTTCACTACTTTAAATTGGCTGCATGAATCCACGTCAACATCAACATTTATTTTACCTAAAATCAATTCTGTTGGATACTTGAATCAATTCTTTATCGGGATTGTTTATACTCATTTTTATCCTTGAACACAATTACATTAATATTTTTAATGTTTACCTAAACAAATTGTTTTATTTACTCATTTCTATTTATTTTATTCCGTTTTCCGTATTGAAAATGAATACAACAACAAGTTGCCCTCCTCCACCTACTGAATAAACTGTATATCGCATTTATCCGCTAATTATTGACCGATTTTAATACATTTTTACTTAAGAAGGTAGATAAACCTCTCGTGGGAGTAAATTATTTAGTTTTAAGGTTACCCATATTTGCGTCTATTTTCTAATCTTTCCTTTTTGTATTGAAGTCGGGGTTGTTTTAAAACAGCAACAATAGTGGTCGGTCGAGTGATCTGAACATAATTGTATGGTGATCTTATCACGTGTGGATCTATTTCACAATCACCCCTATCGTAAATAAGAAGTGAAATTTTTGTTCACATGAAATTTTAATTCCACTCGAAGGGAAAAATGGTATCGTAAATCTCCCGTAAAAACTACTTCCGCTATCAGTTCTTAGTGAATGTAAAAAAGGGAAGAAGATTAAAAAAATAAAAAATCATAGAACTGTTTGTTCAAAAATATACACGGACATATTTATTTTAAAGAAAACTTCAAAAATCAAAGTTAAATATTCAGTGTTGGAGCTTTAGTTTGGTTGCTCCGTTTGTTTATTGCATTCTTACTTTTATGTTAAAATAATTCGGCTACTTTTTGGAAAGCCAACAAAACGAAAAAATGTCAACAAATTAAAGCTTCACAAATCTGCAGGCAATCGGCCTGTTTTTTGCATTTTCTTGAGGAATACATCAGTTAGTGCCTTATTATTAGATCTTTTCATTAAAATAAACTTTTTAAGATTTAATATTCGAATTATAAGAAGAAATACATTCATGTTCTGTTCTGTTCCCCATCAACAGTAAAGTGAAAAAATTCCGAGGGAAAAAAGTATTCACGATAAGGGGATTTTCTTGAAGTGAACATTTTTTCACGTTTTTATTCTTCTTCTTATTGTTCACAATTGCAAATACGTGAAAAGTGAAAAAATTTCATGTGAAAATTATTCACGATAGGGGTGAATATGTTTGGTGTTACTTACAAATATGTAATACCAATTTAAAATTGTATGTATTGTCACTACAAAAATTGTCGGCTATGTGTTGCGTTGTACTTACATATATACATAAGTAGTATGTACAAATGTAAATAATAATGTATACATATATGTACGTATGTTATTTTAAATTTTCTAAATATTTTTTTGTTGTGGTAGTACTTCTTTATCCATGCATGTTGTTGTTGTTTTTGTGTTCGTTTTTCTGCAAGCTAGATTGCCGAAAGAGGTGAAGGCTATTTCAAGATAATATTGTCTCTCTTACAATTTTGTAAAACTAAATTTTGTTGTTCCTTTTTATCTTTTAAATGCCTTGAGGGTGATGAAAATATTAAAAAAAATGTATGTACTTCTTTTAAGTCAAGAAAATTAAACTGATAAATGATGATAAAAGGATATCAAAATTAAAACCTTAATCTAGACCAGAGATAACTGGTAAGAATAGATGAAACTAATGACAGCTTGGGCAGATGTATGCAAGCATGTGTACCCATGTACATGTGTACATGTATTCTTATATTCAGATGTGAGTAAAATACAAAATATGAAATACTTTGGAATTATGTATGGATGTATGTACATTTAATATACCAAATATTAAATATAAATTAGAAAACACAGCATATCAAATATTTTTATTTAAAACATAAAATACGTAACAAACACATTATTCAGTTAACCAAGAATTTTTTCTCGTGAATACTGAGTTTAAAAGATTATTAAAGTTTCTGTGGCCTTAATACCTATACAAATTTTGTATAGTAAAATAGTTTATGAATAAAAATATATATGTTTCGTCATCTTGTATGTCTGTTTTTTAACTATTTCGATAGCTATCAAGAATTTTAAGGTCTTTTCTATTGTTATTTAGGAAGCTAACAAGCTTTAATGCCGTAGATTTACCATTAGTCCGGTTTGCAAAAACATACAAATCACTTCTTGTATTATTTAGGAGGTTGTGAATTATTTCTCTCTCATCTAATTTCTGGTAACCGGTGGTAAGATATCTCGAATATATCAGCATTCATATACTCGTAAGTTGACATATTAAAATATTTCTCGAATGTTATTTCTAAACTTTCTTTTATTACCCCACACACTTTTTAATCGGGTTACTACCGACTGAAGTAGGTAAACTTTACAACAATTATTGCTCTGAAATATACATATATATTATGAATATCCAAAACAGTAATTTATGGCTTCGGCCGATTAGGTCCTATGCTGCACCTAATATTTTTATTTATGAGGTGACGATCTGGTAGCTACGATTGAATTTTTTTTTTTTTATAATTTTTATTATTTACTAGCCTATCCCGGTGTGCTTTGCTACCCCCTCGTTATAAAATAAAATTAAGAGTATTTATATATCCTATTGTGAATATTTAATGACGATCGGTCCAGTAGTTAAGACTATATTACAATTTTTAATTTTCCTAAAAAAGGGGCATGGTCCCACCCACTTTTCTCCTGGTACGTATTCCCAATTATGCCAATACCATATGTACCAAATATCATCGACGTATGTAGGTCAAAAAATGCCCAATATATGGCGATATAAATTTTTGGGTTATATGGGTGGTGCCACGCCCCTTTGCTCAATCAATACTACATATAGCCTATTATTCATTTCAGAGTCACAGTAACATGCTGTGAAAATTTAATGACCATCGGTCCAGTAGTTAAGACTATATTACAATTTTTAATTTTCCTAAAAAAGGGGCATGGTCCCACCCACTTTTCTCCTGGTACGTATTCCAAATTATGTCAATACTATATGTACCAAATATCATCGGCGTAGGTCAAAAAATGCCCAAAATATGGCGATTTCAATTTTTGGGTTATATGGGAGCTGCCACGCCCACTTGTCCGATAACGCCCATTTTTGTCCTGATTACTCACATTAGTAACATATGAACTATTGCAATGTTTCAAAACTCTTGCTATCACAATAGTCAAGATATATGATGTTATTCAATTTATGTGGGAGGGGCTACGCCCACTTGAAATATTAAAAGCCTAAAACCATCCTCTATAAATTCCCTTTTGAATGACACCAGTTTGGGTCAAATCGGTTGGATAGTTTCCGAGTCTATAGCGAACATGGGTACAAACATTTTTTGTATTTTATATATATACATAGATTGAATCTTCAATTTATGATTGAAACATCAATAATTTTTAAAATTGTATTTATTAGTTGCGGGTTAGCAATATCTAGATATATATTTCGTTGGTAGCTATACCAATTCATCAGTAGATGTCAAGTATTTATGTTTAAAATTTTATTTATTAGTTGCGGGTTAGCAATATCTAGATATATATTTCGTTGGTAGCTATACCAATTCATCAGTAGTACTGTAGTATAGCTACCAACGAAATATATGTATATCTAGATATTGCTAACCCGCAACTAATAAATAAAATTTGAAACATAAATACTTGAGTACATGCTCAAATAAATGTAAAATCATCAATAATTTTTTTAAATCGTAGATCTAGAAATATTAAATATAAGTTTAGCCAATGCTAAAAAAAAAATTTTTTTTTCTCGTGTACGGCTGAGAAAAAGAGTATCCCTTCTTTTCAGCCGGGTGTGGCCTCTATAATGTAGAATATTGCACGCAAGTGGATTTGGGTGCAACTCAAATTTTTTAATATATTTTCTCGCGTTTTTTAAAAATACTGTCTTCACCAACGGAACAAAAAGGTCTTTGGGAATTCGCTGATTTCGGATATAACCTTTGTATTTTTTCTACACTCGATGCTGAGGCAGTGCCCCATAACTGGATTCCATAGGACCATATTGGTTTTAGGATCGCGTTGTATAATAGAAGTTTACAGTCTAGGCTTAATATAGAGTTTCTTCCAATAAGCCAATTCATTTGTGCTGCTTTTAATTTAATTTGTGTCAACTTTGCGTCTATATGCGATTTCCATGTTAAACGGCGATCAAGGTGAACGCATAGATATTTGACTACAATGTGTTGCGGTATAGTCTCTGTGTTGATTTGTATAGGCGGGCATGTTTCCCTGCGCAACGTAAATGTGACGTGTGCACATTTCTGCCATTTTTCCAATTTGGATATATACCCTTATAAGTTGCAGAAAGCTTTTACTGGATTTTCATGAACGCTTAGAAAAGATGTATCATCAGCAAATGTTGACGTGTGAATGTTACTGCTTAACGGTAAGTCAGAGGCATATATTAAATGAAGTAAGGGACCGAAGATGCTGCCTTGGGGAACTCCGGCTATGATCGACTGCGGAGGGCTTAAAAAATTGCCTTCTCAAACTACAAATTTACGTTCCTTTAATTAGTTTTTTAAAAGTCTGACGATGTTTGCGGGTAGATTTTGCGTTAATTTGCGATAGGAAAGAACTTAATAAAATCTTAAGTTAGTTAGTTAGTTTGGGCTTTTTTTTAATTAATGTAAATCTGTTATTCGTCAACATAGGAAACTGAATGTTTTTAGGGAGCTGTATTTGAGTTTTGTCTACCAGAACATGTAAAAAATCGATTTTGAAAAAAACGAGATACGAACTTTCTATATTAGGCCATCGACATAATTATTTCATGAAATCATTTATTTTTTCTTTAAACAAACAATAAATTCAAATAAATACATACATATGTATGTATGTATATGCATGATAGTTTTGTTCATGTGTGTATGTATTGATATGGCAACGAAATCCAACAAACTGACAAAACATAACATTTGGGAAAAATAAATTATAAACCATTAACCAACAAATTGAGTATTTTAATTTTCATATTTGTGCCATTTTATGATAAATTTTCTACTAACTTTTCGAGTAACAGGCAATTAGTTTACAAAGCACATACACAATCTCTCTGTGCTAACCAGCAGACATTCAGTTGTCAAATTGATGTAATTGAGTTGCTCAAAACTTTTAACATGCTGTCGGGCTTGCCTTGGCTTTTCGACATTTCGAAAGTACTTGAATTTATAGCACTGGTCTTAAAAAACTTTTTAGACAGCGATTGATACTGTTTAAAGCTAAGATACACAAAAAGGCCCTTATTCGTCGGTTAGCAGAATCATCGGCGAAGTAAAACAATTATTAAAATACTTGCTTATGCAGCTTAAAAACGTTAATGCGTATACTTAACAGCAGAGGCGCTGACACTTCACTAAAAATAATTAAAAACGCACAATAGCAGAGCTGTAAAAGAATTAAAACTTCTACATTTTCAAAATAAAATGGGTGTTTTTTATAGAGATATAGAACTTCAAGTTGGAAACACTTTTTTAACTGGCAGCCATTTTGTCAACTGTTAAGTGATATATGTTTAGTTTGGTTTGGCATTTTAACATAAATAGACAGACGCCTGAACAACACTTTTAAATTTATTTTGAAAATCATGGTTCTGTTCGAAATACGTATCGCAATTTTCATAAGCGAACTATGTTTAGGGATGAAGCTCACTTTTGTTTGAATGGATACGTCAATAAACAAAACTGCCGTATTTGAAATGATGATGATCCTCAAGTGTATGATGAGACACCGTTACACCAGAAAAACTGATTGTTTGGTGTATTTTATGGGCTAATGGAATCGATGATCCGAACTTCTTTAAAAACGATCCTGGTGAGATCGTTACAGTCAATGTTTACGCGAATAGAGCCATGATTATTTAATTTTTCGTTTATCAATTAAACAACCATGATGCGCAGAAGCTGTGGTTTCAACAAGACGGCCCAACATCCACACAGCTTGCGCCACAATTGATTTATTGAAGGAAACGTGTAGAAACCGCATGGTTTCATGGTTTCACCTTTAGGACCCGTGAAATGGTCTCCATCGTGCGATTTACCGCCGCTAGTCAGTAGTCTACGCCGATAAGCCCAAAACGATTGACGACGTAGAGAACAACACTCGCTGCGTTATGGCCGATATACGGCCACAAATGTAGAAAAAAGTCATCGTCCGAACCACCGGTGGCTGTCATATGGGAAAAGTAACATTTAAATTACAATGACAGAAGTTTATCTTTAAAATAAATTAAATTTCATGTCAATTTAAAAATTCAGCTTTGTTTTTTGCCATTTCAAAGTTCAATACCTCGGTAAAAAGCACCCTATATCAAGGCGAATTTATTATAAGGTGGGAGCAATGGTGAATTCAAAAATTCCAAACAATTGTCAAATATTGTAATATTTCCTTTTCTATTAAATTCTTTGTTTACAAACCAATTTGTATTTTTTTAATTATTATACAAATTAAACAATCGTTTGGAAATTTACACAAACAAAATGCCTGTTGTTTTTCGTGTTGTATTTGTTTTATTCTGGCTCCCACCTTATAATAAATTCGCCTTGCCCTATATCTTCTCTACCCTATCTATTAATAGGGTTCATCTCCTTTTCTGGTCCTACAAAAATTAAAAATATATACAATATTTAATCTCTTAGAATTAGCTCTGTTTTTAATAAATCCTAAAGGTACATTAGAGTGAAGATTATTACTTTTCCCACATCTTGAGTTCCACCATGTCAAGATTCCGTAAATCTAATATGTATTAAGTGAAAAAAACAAAGCTTTTTTTATGTAAAAACCTGCAGACATAGGAAGGGAATAGGAGTCCCCACAGAAAGTAAATTGTGTTTATCCTACTCGTGCATTTGTAGATTCGGTGGTTGCTTAGGTTTCACAGAAATGAAAGGGCGATTTAAGCAAAACCACTGCGGTTTACGACGGTTGAATCTGATAAAGCCCATAGCAAGTAAATATTAATTTTTCTTTAACTGCATTCCTTGGTGCAGGAAAAAATAAAATTTGTCTCAAATTGCTTGACATATCGTTACATAAAACGCAAAATGTAATAACAAAAAACATTTTTAATGTAAATTTGAATTTTCCGATGTAGCTTGTCAGTTCGTCACTTTAAATTCGTAAAGTACATATGTATGTATGTATATAATAAGACAGGTCCACTCCTATTTTAATGTTTCATTAATAAAACCGGTATTTTTCTTAAGATGTATAGATAAGTGGACAATTTAAAATTTTGCAAACTATTTTTCAACCAATGACTCTTAACAGATAAAGCAGAAGGAACTCCGGAATAATTATATATAACTTTTTGCTTGAGTTAGTTAGATCTTTTTGAAAGCATTTTTTAAATAATACGTGATAGATTTTTTTCATATAGATATGTATACGTGTATCAGTCAAAACTATATCGTTTTTGTCAGGCTTCCAGTTTTTAATATAAAAATATTAATAACTGCATATATACTATTTGAATCCATAACATATTAAGATTGAACCTATTATACTAGTTATGATTTGTACGTGCGAATGTTTGCTGGCATATCCGATTTACATATAATTGAACTAAATATACGACAATCGAGTTAGTGGCCTCCGCGGCCATTTTTTTTTAATTCAATTAAAAACTGCTGTAATGACTGTAGAGCCACATCAGGCGCGTTTTACAAAAATAAAATTTAAATAATACAAAATGTATGTATGTTGGTTTATGCGCACTTACTCGTACGTATGTACATACATATGTGTAAGTTCTTGTATGCATATATGCTTGTAAAATTTTTATTTTACTGAATATTCTGAGTGTCTCTGTATGTTTGCTCTGAAAATAAAACACATCCATGTGATTTATTTACCAATTTGTCAAGGATTTTAACTGTGTATGGTTTTAGGTTTTGTTTTTATCCTTTTGTGAAAAAATATTTTTAAAAATGTTCGCCTTTATCCCCAAAATGATCAATTGTCATGTAAATTGTAGTTTATTGTGTCTTTTTTTAGCATTTTGCATAGAATACATTTTTTATTCTGTCGCAGTTAAATGATTGTTTGGTCAGTAAGAAAAATTATTTTGCGTGACCTTAATGGAATTTTTAATAACAATTTCGTTATTCAACGGCTTCAAAATTATATACACATTTAATTGCCAATAAAATTGTTTATAGACGTTAAGGATTAAGGTTCAGTTTTTTTTAAAGAAATAATCTTTGATTTAACCTAATTGCGCAACATTTTACTTCTTTAGAAACTTATTGTAGAGATGAATAATAACTATACTTCGGATTAAGCATGAGCAGCATTTATTGCAACCAGCAAAAATACAGTTAAAAATAAAATATGACCCAAAAGCAATATAGTTTATTTTTAGAGACATTTTTCGTTTTCAGGAATTTTTAGAAAAAGCTTTTTCAACTTTTTACAAAGAATGAAGAAAGATTCCGTCTTGGATAGCCATGCTTTAAGCATGGCTAATAGAAACAATATATTCATAAATATTTGTCATCTAGTTGGCTTGCGACATTTTCGAGCACTTCTAATTACTGGATTTTCCCCCTGAAGATGGTGCTTGCTGAATTTCCTTATTATGATGCTGACGTTTTTATGTCAGTTTTTTTTTTTATTTTTAATACTTTTATTATTTATTGAATCTTTAAATATAGATTGAAACATCAATAAGTTTTTTATGTCAGGTGAGCGCTGAATATTCGGGGCTGCTCCTGTTCAGTTGATGTTCTGTCTACACAAACTGGGTTAAAATCCTATTAAAGTATAAATCCTTTTTTGTCTTATTGCGATTTGTACTTCAACTTTGTAGAAAGGCACTTTAAGCAAAAAAATAATACTACTTGACAACTTCCACCAGCAGGTTCACATAAGAAATACAATTTTGTGCTTTTTTACCTTAACCTTCGCTTTCATGAAGAATTTTTTTACGTCAACACATATGCTCAATTCACAAGCTCGTATTAACGTCATATGTGTTGTCTAATCGTACAATATTGTATTTTTGTTGTTGGTAATTTTCATACAAAAGTGTGTTATAATTATACGATTGAATTTTATATGTTTTTCAATTGTTATATTGAGGCCGGGTCTGGGAATATTCTATTTGTTAAATTAATTTGTAAAAATATTTTATATATGTGATAAGTAACACCAGAAAATACATTCTTCTTAATGATAAATATATACATGATTCATTTCAACTTAATTTTCAAACAAATTTAATCAAAATTGCTTGTAGCTAAAAAAGTCATTATATTTAGCGTCAAATTATAATTCCCACACCTGGTTTCACACCTTGATATAAAACTGACATTTAAATTTTTTGATATTAAACTGACATTTAAAATACGACAACATAACGATACAACAAATTTGTCTGCTCACAAGCACATAAACAAATATCGTCTTTTTTTAAACCATAAGACAGACGACTGAGCTTGTGAATTGAACAATAGTATCTACCCGGGTAGATATAAATATATTTCCTTAATTTTGTATGGGGAAAAATACAAAAAAAAATGTCAAACAAGGCAAAAATAAATATAGTGAAAGTGTAGTAGTGAAAGCAATTAGGTCCTTAAAAAAATACAGGGCGAAATGTAACGATGAACAATTTTTTCACTTTACTCCCATTGCTCCAAGGGCTACTAACTTGGAAAATAACTATCGTCGGCACTTTAAAAAAAAAACAAGCGGTATATGCACGAAGAATTCAAAGCTTCAAAGAAGCGTGAGGTATATTCGAGTGAATTTGGATTTAGTCCGAATTCAACGATGTGCTCCTACGTCCCAGCAAAGCGAAGAGTTGTAGTGCTGCTATCGTCCATACATCGAGATTCAGCTGTGTCCAATATAAAACAAAAGCCATAAATGATTTTGTTTTATAATAAAACCAAGGACGGTGTGGACGCATTGGATAAAATGGTGTCCCAATATACCACACAAAAGGGCAACGATTCGTTGGCCTCTAGCGATGTTTTAAAACATGTTGGATAACTCGGCCCTGGCAGCATATATAATATACATCACCAACAGCCCACATAGTGCGGTAAAGAAATCTCGACGTAGACAATTTATGCAGAGCTTGGGTGAAGAGCTTTGTGTTTCGCAAATTAGGATCCGAGCCCAAAGACCAATGGTAGTCAATAAGTTTGCCATCAAGACAGCCGTTGAATGTATTTTAGATATATTTTTGAACCTTTTTGAGTGGAAAAATATTTATTTGTTTTTATTATTACAAGCGAGTCAGTCTCTGTACCGAACTACGAAGATGAAGAGTTTGACGCTGATGATGTCCCGGAACGAGATGCAAGTGGGCGTATCAAACAAAAAGGTGGGTGCTACATGTGCTACCGATGATGTAAAAGGAAGAGAGCTACACGGCAAGCATGTGTCAAATGCAAGAAGCCCGTATGCACAGAACATAGCTTCGCCCAGACAAAGTGTGAAGATTGTCATATGGGCCCATCTTCATCTTCTCACAATTTGCGTTAATAAATATTACATACATACATATACACTTTTTTGAATAATTTTTAATTTCAATAAATCAAAGTCCATTTATTTACATAATGTATTGCTTTTCAAAAAGTTTCAGATAATTTCTTTGACATTATATTAGGAAAAGTAAGAAATGTTCATACATATTGCGATATACCTACCCGGGTAGATACTATTAACTTACGTAGAAAAAAAGACAATATTAAAAAAAAGTAAGAAGTTCTGCAGTAAAATCATTTGTGTTTGCATTTTCTGCTTTAAGTGTAAAATTTGATAACTGAATCGGCGGCACTTTCAGATTTGATGAAAACTCGCCCAGTTATATGCAAACGAAAGTCGCTTTCTCTACCCGGGTAGGGATTATGAAGGCTAAGGTTAACAAAGTTAATTTCTTGAAACTTATAAGTCTAAAACTATAAATATTTGATAGACTTTTGTTTTTGTTTTATTATTGAAATTATGAACTTAAGTTCAGAACACTTAGTTATGAAGGCTTATGTACTCGTATGTATGTAATTATACGAATGAAAAAATATGAAAAAATTCTTTCGACATAGTGAAATATGCAGTAATTATATTTTAGTTGTTTCGGAGTAATAAAATTAGTGTAAATTTTTTAAAACATTTTTTGCTAAAATTATGCAGAAATAAAACCAAAAAGTACGAACCCGTCCCATTTCTAAGCCTTACCATAAACATCCATTAAATATTAAATCCATTAAGATGTTTCCGAGTTAGAGTGGAACAAACTTCGAAACACCTAAGAATACAAACATTCACATCTATCTATCTATACATATGTATGTATATGAACATAAATAAATCTGTGTCTGTTGTTCCTTGTAGTAACCCAACGACAAGATCAATCGTCTTGAAATTTTGAGAGTATATTCTGATGCCCGGAAAATGCAAAGTAAATATTAATAGTCACAGATCTGCACGCAAAGAAAAAACATGGTTGATGGAATCATAATTGCAAACTATCATTTCATGTTCAGATAAATAATTGCAGCTACTATATATTGCATTTTGCATCCATTTTCCAGGAATATAATATCGCTCCTTTATTGCAACGTAGTCATATCTCAAAAAAACTCAAACGTGGCAAAATGCATTTAAGGTTTTCAAAGCGTAAGCATTTATATGGACGGCTTGAGCATATAAGCGGTTATAACTTGGGTTTAGATAGAGATATGTTTATGCAATTTTTTTTTACAAATAAAGAAGGTATTGAGAAACTCTTTTTCGTCAGTAACTAAAAAATTTTGTTTTTTGAGATATGACTATGTTGCAATAAAGGAGCGATATGTTCTTCATAAATCTCTCTTCATACCATTGTATCAACATAGTATGCTCTGCAAATTCTGAGAAATTTGAGCTGATTATAGTAACAATGAAAATGCTTTTTTCTTGGTTTATGTAAACAATTTAACATTTTGCTTAGATAAAAGAAAAATGCACACACACGAATACTTTTATATAAATATACATATATATTTGATAAATATTTTTATTTGAAAATATTTATCGAATAAACTTTTCTGGACAAATTTAATTAAATAAAATTCAAAATAATTAACTTATTTATCGGCTTATTTATGTTAAATCCAATTGCCATCTTTTACAGTTCCGTAGTACTTTTTTTTGTGTCATGCTACAAAGAAACATACTCTCCTATATTTAATTCACTGCATATATTAGTATGTACTCGGATTTGTACCTTAAACCACTGATGTTGAAGATTTCAGGTGCACTTTTATTTTGTTGTAAAATTAAATAACTTTCATCATATAATTATAATTTTAACATTAATATTTCTCACTTCAAATCTCCTCGTCTTATTAAATGCTATGAACGACTAAAGTTACATACGATTGACAGCTATTTTGTTTCTTTTCAGAACACTAAAAAATATATGATCACAATCAACTGTAATTTTAAATAAACTTTTATTATTCTCATTTGCAAAAAATACTCTTGTAGCAGCGAAAATACTTTTTTTGATACATTCAATTTTTATGGGATGAAACCCACAATTATTATTTTATTGTCGCATCAAATATTTTAATAATTGAAGAACTTTTAATGCAACCATATTTGCTTCAATGATTAATTATTTGGTTGTGGCAGATATATTTAGTTGACATGAACATTTTGCAATCATGTCTTTTTTCTGCGTGTGTGCAACTAAAGCAATAAGTGATTTAAAATTTGCTGCGTGTTACTCCAAGAGCAAAATAAATACAACTTATACTACGTTCACACGGAACATGCTTCGCTCTCTATTCATGCTTCACACCCCAATCATGAGCGAAGGAACATGCTTCGCCATACAAAATTTTGAGAGCGAAGCATGTACATAGATTCATATTGAATCTTCTTGTGAAGCATGAAAAATTGCTGTCTTCTCTAAATTTTATCGGAGTTTATCGGAAGTTTATCTGAATTAGCTGCAAAAAAACAACAAAAACTTTAATTAAAAGTGAAAAATTGAATTAAAATTATAAAGATAAAACAACAATGGAAACAAAAAATATGTTTGTGCATTTTTAAAAATGCGTAATAATTTTAACTAATTTTTTTTTGTCCATTTTAGATTTTATTTGTAATTAAAAAGACAACAGTCAAATCGAAGCAAGTACATGAGTCGTATAAACAGCTAGATTCATAAACATGCTTCAGAAAGCGAAGCAAGTGCTTCATCTTGTCGTGTGAACATAGTATTACCCTACAAAAATTATTGGAGTACGTGGTCCATTTTAGATAAAAGGTGTAGTTTTTGGACTATTAATCCTATGAAATGCAGCCGTGGACCATTTCATTTGTACACACATTTATAGTTAAATACCATTTGGCAGCACTAAAAATGTTTGGAGATTTATTGAAAATGTGGCAGCTCCCCTGTTAAAATTAAAACATTAAAAGAAATTCATGGAAGCTTAAAGAAACACAAGTTAGATCGTGTTTTTTCAATTTCTGAATTTTATTTTGTATTTTTATATAAATGTATTGGAAGGGCTGTATTCACACATTTGTATGTACTTAAAATATCCCCTGTGTAGTATCCCCTGTGAGTACTCCATGGAACAGCAAAATAGAGTAGTTTCGCAACTTGTCCCTGTGGGTACCCCGTGGATTAGTAACATGGAGTAGTTTTTGGGTTACGTGGTCCAGCCCTAGGACATCGCAATGTAAATTGGACCATGTTTTTTTCATACACTTTGGCTACATTTGGAGTACTCATACTCCATTGTGGAGTAGTCCATACACGCATGTATAGAGTACGCCTATTTTTTGTAGGGTACAGCAAATTCTTGGGGTGATAGGACAGAGGAAAATATCCCTTTTATAAAATAATTACATACATATGTATGTATATATGTATATTCTGTGCATCTAAAGTATTTAATTTCTTGAAATTTAATCTTGAAATGAAATATGACGTCCAACGTCACAAACAAAGTGTCACTATGCTTTATGAACACTATAGCCCTATTCACAATCTTGTGCAAATGGTCTTGCATCATTGCATTTGCAAAATGATGTAGTATATTTTTACTCTACACTAACAAAATACAGAGAAATGCACACGCTATATCTTTGCAAATAAGCAACACTAAAAGCCAATAGCTTATATTTACTCTACTTATGCAACACTTAATTGCAAAACGACAGCCGATACGCAGTGAGCTAAGCCGATTATGCTTATTCAAATTTTAATATTTTTTTTCAAAATTATAAAACAAAAAATGTCAATAAAAGGAAATTAACCAGACAAACAAAAATTAATGAAAAAAAATCATGACTTACTGGCTGTTTTTAAAAAATGAATATATGTTAAAAATAACAATAAAATACGAAAATTTTTTTTTTTTATCAATATAAATTCTCTCTCACCATCTTTTTTGTTTTCATTTTCTAAAAACAGGCAGTTAATTGAAAAAAAATTACTTAAAACGCTAAACATCAAAAATCAAATTATTCAATTATTTAAATTTACATAAATATACTAGCTGATCCCGGTGTACTTCGCTACCCCCTCGTTATAAAATAAAATTAAAAGTATTTATATATCCTATTGTGACGATCGGTCCAGTAGTTAAGACTATATTACGATTTTTAATTTTCCCGGTACGTATTCCAAATTATGCCAATACCATAAGTACCAAATATCATCGACGTAGGTCAAAAAATGGCCAAAATATGGCGATTTAAATTTTTGGGTTATATGGGTGGTGCCACGCCTCTTTGTCCAATCCCGCCCATATTTGCAGCAGCACTTAAGAAATGCACACCAAACCGACATACCAAATTTTGTTCAAATACCGTTATCAGGAGCAGAAATAATAGATTTTTAATTTGTGGTTTGTATGAGAGGTACCACGGCCCTTTGTCCAATCCCGCCCATATTTTCAGCAGCACTTAAAAAATGCACACCAAACCGACGTACCAAATTTTGTTCAAATACCGTTATCAGGAGCAGAAATAATAGATTTTTAATATGTGGTTTGTATGGGAGGTACCACGCCCCTTTGTCCAATTGGACCGAATTGTAAATCTAAACCACACGGGGCGCCACCCAAACGCATACAAAAAAATTTATGCAAATCGGTCCAGCCGTTTAGGAGGAGTTCAGTTACAACGCACGTACAGTAGAATTATATATATAAAGATGTAAGTATGTATTATTTAAAATTCTGACTAATTAACAAATTAATCCTAATTCAGTGGAAAATAATTTTTTTATTTCTCAATCAGCTGTAAATTTTGTGTTTTGCAACCTAACCCAAAGATATCATTCACAATTGAGATTGCAATCAACTGCACAAGATTGTGAATACGACTTATGTAAAATTTGACGATGTCCCCATGTCTAATAATAAATTGTCATAAATTTCATTGTGTCTTAATAATGCATTTACACCCGAGCGCAATCTAATAGCTTTTAGTTCAAATCTTAAAGAAAATCTTTGCCGTTTACACCATTGCTTTTTGACATATTGCAGAATTTTATATTTATACTAAAAAAAGCTGATTGAAAAATAAAACTTTTAATAACAAAAATGAAAAGCAAAATACAAATTTTACTCTTCCAATATGTTGCTATTTTTCATAGATCCTCGAAGCTCTCCAATATAATCTCCACAAAGAGTTATGAGAATTGGCTGCTCATTCGAGTGCCATTTTTGTTCTCTTTATATAAACGTTATCTGTAAATTAGATTTATTTTTTGCATTGAATTTTATTATAATAAACTTATATGTACATATTTTATATCAATCTGTCATATGCAAATCTGTCGTATTTTTTTTTTGTACATTACGAGTATTAAGCCAACTCCAGTTGAGCCAGTAGACTTGGCTCAGGTGTAACTGCATTTTAACTCCTCCGAAGGCAGTGCTGGTACAAAATTTATTTTATTCCTCGTGTCGCAGTGTCCATTGGCATCAAGACGAAAGTTTCGTTATCATGACCGATGGTCATTGGCCTATATAAGCAATGTTTCTCTTAAATTTTTATATACATTTATATATTTAAAGTGTAATTCATAAACGATTATTAAAGTTATTGCGGCGATAATTTACGAATTTTGTATGGGAAAACCGGTTTTAATGTGCACTTTAACTTTATAAATCGTTTATGAATTACACCTTTAAGCTGTAACGTACCGTTACAAATAACTACAAACTACCAAGTAAGTACCCTACAACTACAAACATAATAACAAAGGGTTATATACCAGCCTGCATTGTGTAGCGACCAACAAATTATTAACATAAACAAAACATAAAAATATTCACGCTGACACAACTCTCATATAGTTGAGATTTCAATATTGATATAACGTGCAGGTTTTTACGCAACAAGGGGAGCAGTCGCCGATGGCGATTCGTGTTCCGATACTAATATAACCGTAGCTTTTGCTTTAGTTTGCCGATTGTAAGGGCTCCCGAATACTCCTTACATTCGTACTAATCGTAATTTAAAATAGCCCAACTTAAGGGCAGTGTAGCCAATTGTAGGGATTTCTCCCCAAATTGGGGATTTTAGCTGGTTTTTGCGGACAGATTATCGTGGGGAGGGATTTGCGGGTTTTACATTTTCAGTATACCTATTATCATTTTTGCTTTATTTTACCATTATCTTTCATACATATACACATATACGTTTATGTATCTTGGCGTTTTTCTTCTGCATATTTCGATTATTTCAAGGCGATGGTATTGAGGATGATGGTTTTTATAACAATTTGTTCAAAATTTTTAAAACCAGAATTTATTGAATTCGATATTGCCAAAATGGATGTACTAATTGACGATAAGGAAAGTAATTTGGTTGCTGAAATTGATGTTGGCATAGAATGTTCAAAGGAATTAGAAGCAAAAGAATTTAAAAAAAAAATTTTTAGATTATTTAACTGTATTAGCAAAATAAATGCTTACAATATTCACTGAGAGTATGGAAAATGTTGAGTTATTTAATAAATTTGATTCCGTGTATGGAATTTTAAAATATTCTATGGATTAAAAAGTTCTATTGAGCACACAAAATTGTTTTTATGATGCTTAATATATGTACATATATATATTGGGGACATAATTGGGGATTTCCAGTTTTAAAATGGGGATTTTTGGGGACAATACTCTTTAATTTGGGGACATTAGACAATATTTACCTGGCTACACTGCTTAAGGGAACCCGAATACTCCTTAAGTTCGTAGTTTTGTAGTTTGCCGATTGTAAGGGCTCCCGAATACTCCTTACAATCGTACTAATCGTAATTCAAAATAGCCGATCTTAAGGGCCCCGAGTACTCCTTAAGTTCGTAGGTTTGTTGTTTGCGTGAGAACAAACGGAATAAAACAATAGGTTTTTTTTAGAATGTGAAAAATGAGAAATCTCAGTGTATTTATAATATTACCTTTGTGTATGAATGATGAAATAATGAAACTCGTAGAGTTATTAATTTTCGTGATTTCAAATAGATTTTTGTGCATAGCACAACCAGCGGTCAAAATTACAAGAAATAATAATGTAGTTTACCGACTGTAAGGGCTCCCGAATACTCCTTGCAGTCGTACTAATCGTAGTATCCCGTAAATACCACCGAATATTACCGATATTTTACCCGAATCATATATTATATATATGCCAGATATCCAGACAACAGCGACTAGAAGTCACACCAGCGCACTGATCGCCGCCACCCGCCGTCATCCTGTTTCACCGAATCACCAGCAAACGCACGAGCAATTTTCGTAGTAATAAGGTAGTCTTAAGTAGTATAAGTTTCGCTTAAATTAAGCTTTGTTCCATACATCTTTAACATCTAAAAGACATGAGTATTTTATTTCAAAGGAAGTAGACCTTTTTGATAAGAATCTGGACAGACTGAGTAATACCCCAGCTGAAAAAGTAAACTACGTTACAAAGCAAATTTCGTTTTATCACATCTTGTTCTCCTAGTTTATCACATAAAGACTTTGGAATGGTAAAACCCACTTACTTAATAAAAAGGAAGACAACAAATAAATTATAAATAATATGCATAAATACTTTTGTATGTATGAATGTATGTACACACATGCATGTGTACTTACAATTGTATGCATGTTGATAAAAAAAAAACCAGATTAATGGCACAAATACGTAACTCTTGACTTTATTTCATACAGTCAAAATGAATAAACTAACATGAACACAGAAAATAAAAACCCTTCTTAACACTCATGCTCTTGCTTGCATACGCAGCTGCATGCACATATACATACATACACACATGCAAAAATGCAATTGTGAACATGAAATATTTAAAAATAAATGGTATTATGAGAACAAAACTCAAGCTCATCACATATGCGAATAACGTATACGCACTGTGTGCTTTACAACAACCTTAATACGCATTAAAACAACAACTTGAAAATCTTTAAAAATAATAGAAAAACTATAAGTTGAGCTCCAAATCCAATCAGGATATCCCTATAAGAAGCTAAAAGGAAACCAGAACAAACCAAATTTCTATCACCACGTGGAGAGTGAAAGTATGTGGTGTAATAAATAATGTTTTGAGAATGTTATGGCAGGATCGCCATGTGGAGTAATAAGGATGTTTATATTTTATTTCCCTATAGCCCTTGGTTTATTTTAAACAGCTGGAAGGGTTCCAGCTAGTAATTAGGCGTTCAAAAGAACTGCCAGAATATTCTTGAAACTAAATTAAAAACAAAGGCAAGCGAGTGCCGAATTATGTTGATAGTTTAAGTCTGATTTTATTTACAAAATATTCTAGCTTAAATACTACTTATGAGAATCTATATGATAATCTAGAATTGAGTGATTTGTAAATCACTCAATTTATTAATAAAGAAAAATAAAATATCATAAAATTAAATTGAATTAAATTTTCATGTGTCATCAACTTGCACACAGTAATTTTTGTAATTCAATATTTGTTCCAAATAACTTTTGCCACACTTCAACATGTGTAACATTATCGCTTGTTGCGCTACACACTTAAAGTTGGTATTTACCTACTGTGCAAGTTGTATGACATGTGTACACTACAACCACACCGCACCCACATACACTCATGCATACATGTGTTTACATCAGATTCACTTCATAAAATATATATCGTGGGTAAATGTTAGTCACTGTTTTTTTTTTTTGTCTGTACTTTTGTTAATAATTGAATCTTCAATTGAAAAATCCAAAGTATTCAAATCTTAAATCTAAAAATGTTAAATATATGTTTAGCAAATGCTTCACTAAATTTGACGTCTCTCACGTACATATCCTTCTCAGCCAAGTATGGCCTTTATAATTTAAAATACTGCGCCATAAAAGATTTAAATACTTAAGTTTAAAAATCAAACCAAAAAAGTTTGTCTTAAGTAGAACAAAAAATCACGAGATTGGGCACTGAAGGATATAATGCGTTTTCAACACTGTAAAGTTTAATATATGATGAAAAATATGAAGATAAAAAATTCCCCAGCTAGCATCAAATTAGTGGTGAGAAGTCGCTTATTCTATTTGTATGTAATAGTGTATAAATAGAATATGTAATCACGTTCAAAGGGATGTTTAGATATTAAATTCCTCCTTTGTTTCTCGAAATATGTTAACAATGTCTATTTAATATTTCTCTAATTATTAACATGTATGAACTTTAGCCTGTATAAATATTAACAAATATTTAATACAACTCATATCTTTATATTTGTTGTTTTGTAAACACAGTCTTCACCAACGGAACATCTAGATCTTTATGCAGGCGGCTCTGTAATTGTACAGAGAATTTTTTTTTTATGGCCTTTGTATTTTTTCCACATTCGACACCGATATGTGCCTCATAACTGGATACCAAAAGACTATAATGGTCTTAGAATCGAAAAGTATAGTCTCGGTATTGATTTGTATAGACGGGCATGTTTCCCTGTGCAATGTAAAAGAAACATGTACATATTTCTACTCCTTAATTTTATCCGCCATTGTTTTCGCCATTTTTCCAGTTTTGATTCATTATTTTCATGGTCGCTAAGAAGGCACATAAGTACCGAAGATGCTGCCTTGATTGACTCAAGATTCAATAGACTTCGCAGTTATTAAAAAGTTGCCTTTAATTTAACTAAATTTTAACGAATTTGTGGATTAGATTCGTTCCATACTTTTTCAAAATCTTGTGAAACATCAACGAAGAACTCAGAGCACTATTTCTCTATTTTTTTCTTAAGTATTTCTAACTACATTCACGAATATATGAGTTTGTTCGATATTGCTCTGTTGGCTCGGAAAACCGAATTGATTATCTGCAATACAGTCATTAATACTCACCATAGGGATCAGCATGCTCATATATAGCTTTTCAAATAGTTTTGACATATTACAAAATAATCAAATAGGTCAATAGGATTCAACCTTCGTATGATCTTTTCCAGGCTTTGGTATCATAGCAATTAGAGAAACCTTCGATTTTGTTCTGAACTAATTCCAGTTATGATTATGATTTTTTACTTGTTCCTGAATTCTATTTATTCCCTGGCTCTCATTTCAATAAGTTCTTCGTTCTTGTAAGCAGATCCTTTTTTCTTTTCATGAATACTCCAATACTTCAATTCATACGCCAGATTCAGAAACTATTTCAGAAACCGTATTCGTGCTTGCAAAGAAAATATTCCAAAGTTGATCACTTTTTCATATATCGTTCTCTCCTTCGTTGAATATGAAAATTTAAAATTCTTTTTTCCACATATGAAACAGTCCAATTAGTTATTTTTACCGTTATTGCATTACTGAATTTTCCATAAATTACAGTTAATTTTATGTTAAATGAATATTTTTTCATCTCCATTGAAATAGATTTTATACGATTTATTTTAGATTTAATAAAAATTTTGCATATCTTGTGTTGAAATTATTATTTCCGTTTTGTATACGAAAGTAATTGGCCTACAAAAACGAATTTGGATCCAGGGGTTGAGTTAGTCCATATATCTTCAAAACTTTTTGATGCAGAGTTAGGCTGTGTCCCAAAATGACTGTTGCTTTGTATTTAATCAAAGATAGTGTTTCATAATACCGCAGTCCTAAATGCGAAGACGATGCAACTTTCCCTTTGTAAGCGTTTTAAATAGTGCAGTACAACTGCATACAAACTTTTTGTTGATACACAAAAGAAATACTCTTACTAAATATTTTAAAATTATTTTGAGTACGAATTGTAATTAAAAATTTTAATTCGATATATTCTTGAATTAATTCCAGAATTACTTATTAAATTAAATACTTTTTATTCTGCCTCTGTTCAATACCAGAAATTAATAAAAATAATAAAATTGTTCTTCTTGGTTTTTATTTGTCGATTCTAATATTCGAATGTGACTGAGTTGTCTACGGTGATATTCTACAAACATGTGGCTCTATGTTCAATACCAACAATAGATAAAAATAAATTTGAAATTAAAATGAGACTAGGATATACAATGCATGTATGTATGTACGGTACGTACGTAATAGCACAGGCAATTGATATTTTATACACACATGTAAGTATTTCGAAATAATTAGCTTTTTAGTCTTTAGTAAATTCTATCGGCTAAAGTTCATAATGTCATAGTCAGAAAGCACTTACGTCATTAATTTTATACGTCACTAACAAAGATGAGCTTCATATGCGTTTTCAATTTTAAAAGAATTTGAACCGACATTTCTATCTTTAGATGACATTTAAGAATACCTATTTTCATGAACAAGCAGTGAAAGTAAATTTTGAAGTATTTCTTGCACTATAGCATAGAAACAACAATTGCATACATTTTTATTTTTTATTTTATTTTACCATCAGGTCAATTTTGCTACATCCTCTTAATTATGCTCTTGTTGCAAGTTGGATAGATAGCTCCCTTGAGTAATTGAACATAATTTGCGTAGAAAGTTATATATAATAAAGGATATTTTTAATAAAGGATATAAAAAAAAATAATTTCACAAATTAAGGACTTGCATATAAACTTTTTAAACTTTATAAAATAAAATAAAATGTGTTTGTACATCACAGTTGTTTATACAATAAAAAAAACAGTTGTATGTATGTATAACGTATCACATTCCATAACCTCTCGAGTATTGGTAGCCGAAGGCTGCCACCTAGGAATCAAATAAGAAACACTAGAATAAAGCTCAACTTGAACAAGATAGACTTTGAAAAAGTATAGTAAAGTTCCAACCCATTAAAAAATTATAAAAGTTGTAGTGTAAAAAATTACATGTAATTCAGCAGATTCAATTAATGATAGAGGATCTTTAATTAATGTGATTGCAGCTGCCGTCGTGGCAGTGAGGACTAAGCGGTATACAACTCTGATGATGAGACTGTGGTGTGGTTAGTCTCGAAACATCGATGTCAGTTCAACCCTCCGCGTAGTCTAATTTTTCTTTGTCTGTTCAAGTATTAAGAGCCACTAGATTTTTCTTTCTAATTTAAATAATAATTTAATTTATAACAAAAACCATATTTATAGAAAACGAACTTAAGCCTGAAAAATTAAAAATTTCTTTGATTAAATATCACTCAGTTCGAATAAAAAATTCACAACTTTATAAAATAAAATAGTTTTAAACACTTATTTTGCTCTACTGCAATTTAAGCTATTCTGCATATTCATAAATTTTCTGACACTTATATATTATTAGATCATGAGCACCATTTTAATTATGTTATTTGACCCTGTCACTGCTTAGACCTTCTTATCACTCTTGTAGTGAAATTAACATGACACACTTAATAAAAATTATCTAGACTCATAATGAAATTACATCTGTCATTGACAAATTAAACCTGTGCTTGTAAAGCATACTTTATAATAATTCAAATTAATGAGTTTTTGCGATGCATGAATTTTTTCAAAATTAAAAAATAAATTAAGTTTAGCTGGTGCATCATATTTCTATTATGAAAACTCCGAACAACAAATACAAAGAAAGGTGTAGTGTCTAACTTTTCAAATTAACTGTTTACTCAGAAAAAAAAATTATTTTAAAATATTATTTTAATCGACTCACAAACTATTTTAATTGATTGCATGTATTTTCATTTAAAACAATGAAATTATAATTTTTTTGAGAATGCGATATTTTTTAACGGAAATTAGTTGATTTTTTCAATTATTTCAATTAAATTGTTTCTCGCGATTTAATTTTACGATTTTTGCATTTTACGATTTTTCAATTGAATCTTTGTGTTTTAATTGATTCTTGTTTTTATTTATATTTAATTTAAAAATTTTGTATGAGTTTTCAAAAACCTGGCATTAAAGCGCCATACCTGTAGTATATTTCGGGGTATTCTATAGAACACTGAAAAACTGTAATTACAAATTATATTTGTTTCGACTTCTTGCTACGTTAGATAGAAATATTTTTTTACATAAAATGGGCCACTATCTATACATATATGTACATTAGTGATGCCAATCGGGACTGGATTTGTGAATCCCGGGATGCATATACACAGATTAGTTAGCCCACAACAAATATATAAAAATTTTCAAAACATAAATTCTTGAGAACATTTATTCGAATAAAATATTACATATATTTTATAATTCATTTTATATTACATTGTTAAATATAATTAGATATGTTTTTTATATTATTCTAAAAGAAAATTAAAAGGTATTTATCAAAAAGCAAAGTAACAAAATAAAATTATTTAAATAAATAAAAGTATTTAACGGCCTATTTTTTTATAATTGCTAAAAGCTTTTAAAAAGAATAATAAAGTTAAATATGTTTCTTTTACTTGGGGTTCACACGTTCAAGTTTTGTTTCAAATTTTGTTTCAAATTTTATTACTCTCTCATTTTTTTACCAAACACTGCAATCACACGTTAGTTTAATTGACAGTTTTAACAGGGTGAAACGAAAATATATAAAAGATCAATATTGTGGCCACACGGTGACAATAGTGGAGTTCTATCTTTGGTGCGTTTTATTTTGCAATTATTTTCAATTGCATAAGATGTGTTATTAACCGTGAGCATTCTTTTTGTACTATATTCGGTCTAGAAATTAGATAAGTAAGTGTCCAAAAAAATTATGAATGAAAACATTCAGTTGAGAAACATTAATGCACTGTATGCATCGAAATCCAATGTCTGTTAAGGGTGTTATCTGTTCATGTGTCCGTGCTATAAACGCAATTCAGAAAGCAATAAACGGCACAACTGTGCATTTTGTTGCTGGTTTAGGAAAAGGCTATTATATTTTCATTTGACTCTCGTGAGAGCAATGGCATCGACAATGAATTTGCGTATCTGGTTTAGTTATAATGACTTTGTTTTAATAATATATAAGTAGATATGAATAAAAATAGATAAAAGAAAAAAATTAGAAAACAATTTCGGGATTGACTGATTGACTGGTTTTAAATCCCGGGATATTTGGGATTCGCTTTCGGGATTTTCAAAGACATGAATTTTAAAACAAATTATTTTTAGATATGGGTTCTCCTTCTTCCAGCAGTTTTACAGATTTTGTTACATAATTGTGAGCTGGTTGTGTTTTCATTCCATTATCCTTATTTCTTTAAAAAATTCTTTTATTTTTCTTAGAAATTAGTGTTGCGAACTTTTTGTATTTTTCAAGACAATGCAGTTAATATGCTTTAACTGTATGCTGAAATATATTTTTAGAATATGTAAGTATGTCTATCCTCTCTAAGGATGGCAGAAACCAGTCTCCATTGATTTAAGTGTTATAGTGTTTGGGAGTTTGCCCTTATTGTTACTGTCACTGTCACCAACAACAAGCGCTTGAAAATAATGGGTTGCAATCAATTTTCATAGAATTTTTCTCAATTTAAATCAGTGAAGGGCACACACATACTCTCTCATATGTGTTGGTGGGGGAAGCAGCAAAAAACGAACGGCGGTCAATAATAATACACTCGAAAAATTTGTCTGTTGCTAAAAGTAAAATACATTTCTTGCCTTTCAGTATTTTTATTTGATTTGAAGTTTTTTTCAATAATACTTTTTATGTTAATATAATAATAACGAAAACAATATTCATTTAATAATAAACTAGTTACACAACGAATGAAATAAAATATAATATTTAATAAGTAATGAAATATCGAGAAAACATAATAAATAAAAATGAAATTTATTAAAAAACGAAACCCTCAAGCTTGATAATTTATTAAATTCGATAATTAAAATAAAATGTTCGAATAAAACCAAAATTATAAAAAAAAATCATATTCCCATTCTCCATTGAACATTTTGCTTTAAGTGTAAACAAAAAATTGTAAAGCGAGGTCTAACTGAAACAAGTGCTGATCAGCGACTGGTTTGATTTACTTTGACGAAATGATAACAAAGCAACAACCGAACGTTAATTCTCATAAGCTACACGAAGATATAGTATACGTATGTATAGCATTTCAAAAATGCCCTTCACTGATTTAAATGCAAGAAAAATTATTGCAAAATATATGAATGTAATTATAACGCATGTATGTATGTACATATGTGTGTATGTGGGCTTTGAAATTTCAATAATAGCAAGCAGCGTTACCGTTCACCCGACTGAAGTCGCAATTTGACCCTTTTTCGTCGGTCTGCGACTTTTTATGAGACTTTTTTTATCACCGACTTTTGCGACATTTTTAATTTTGTTGCAACTTTTTACCCTTTTTTGTAGTTTCTCACAAAAAGCATTTAATTTGCAGTAAATTAAAAAATGTTTTTATTATTTTTATAAAAAAAATCGTCAAAATTTAAAAGCAATTCGCAGATTATTGTTCATTTGGCAACACTTTTATTATAATCATGGTGAAATAAGTATATGAATAACAAAAAAGTGGATAATGCTTGTCAAAAAATTACACCATTTTAACGTGTGATATCCACAAAATTATCACAGCAAAAAATAATGAGCTGCTGTTACTAGACCACCTGGTAAACTTATTTCACCACGCTTGCCATGTACTCGTATACAAATTTGGCATAAAATTAGTAATTTAACGAATTCGTTAGACGAACTAATGTTTCCTAATTTGTACAAACTGGCCGTACTTGTGATAACTGTACCTCACAGCAGTGCTTGTGCAGAAAGAATTTTTTCGAAATTAGCTTTACTTAAAAATAAATTAAAAGTAAAAACATGCAACACCATACTGTCAGCCTTAAATTTAATAGATAAAGATATAGAATACTCTATTCCCTGTAATGAACTTATTTTTAAATATAGAGATGAAATTTCAAAAAAATTGTATTTATGTATGTATGTATTCCTTAGTTACATATATTATAGAATAAAAATTTGTTGAAGTACAAATATATTCACCAAAAAAAATATGAAATAATGCAGCAAGATCAAACGAATGCAATTAAAGTAAAAAGCTCACTGCGCTTTACTTGGAGATTTTTATATTATGTAAAAAATATCATAACCTAACTTGATTTTTTTTAGCAGAAATCCATTTGACTTTGACAGCATACGACAGCCAAATTTATTAAAACTTAAGTAAATTTGTTCAGTATACTTGAAAATATATATAGAAGCATATATAATGCATCTGCATATGTTAAAAAATATGATAAAAATGGATTCTGCAATAAGCTTTTTGTTTTGTTTCAATTGTTTTTTTTTTGTTATGCTTTTTATTAATAAAGAAAAAAACGTTAAAAAAAGATGTGCGACTTTATTTTTATAAAACGACCTTTTGTGCGACTTTTCAAAATTTCCTAACGGTAACCCTGGTAGCAAGTGCAGCTGCTTTGTATTTGATATCTTACTCTTATAATTTAATTATTTCGAGGCTAAAATTCAGAGTTAAAGACAACTAAATTATTATTTCACCAGGTTTTGCTATTAAAAAAAAGTTATGTGCAGTATATTCTTGTTTATTCCGTTTATATGTGTATGTATGTTTCCATATTCTGCAAACCGAGATAGTGAAGTGTAATTTCATGCTACAAAAGTTTTTAATTAAATTACAATTGTGCTTTTAATACATTATTATACGAAATACAAGAGGCTATGAAAAACAGGACAGTAGATATTGAGAAGCAATTACTGTAAAAAGGGCAAACATATTACAAGAATGAACTTTTACGCCACAAATACAAATGAGTGCACACACTTACCAAACATCTATTAATAAAACTGACACAAATCAGATTTTGCTATCATTTTACTGACTGATTATATACATAGCATGTAAGAGAAAATAGAAGTGGGTGTACCAGCAGGCTACTCGTATTTAGTGCATCTACAACATGGAGGCTCAATTCACGGCAATATAATATGGGCATTTCACCAGATACCACAAAAAGATTTACAGTATTGATGGTGTTGAATTTTTTGTTTTTAAATAATCTACTAAAAGCGTATTCAGGGCATTCTTAGAAAAGAACTGAGCTGTAAAAATGTCATCATAATTACAAACATTTGTAAGAGTTTAGAAATGTTTATTAAAAAAACAACATTTGCCAAGGCTTGCAAGCATAGATTATAAATAAACCCATTATTTACCAATGTAAAATAGTAATCGAAACAGTTAATGATAGGGATCTATTTAGCAGGGGTGCAACCAAGACGATTTTGCGTCATTTGAACTATATTTCAGAGCAAACTGCAAAAAATTATGATTGACGATTTTATAATCACTAACGCATATATTTCGACGATTTGTTGACATCATAGTTTTTTCTCTATATAGACTCTACGTCTGGACATGTGGAACATAGATAGAAACATATGTTTTCTGAATACGTTAGTGATGTTACGAATATTCGTATTCGATTTTTTTAATATCATCAGTCGAGTTTCAATTAGAACACGAACAAAAGCAGTTTTCTGGTACGTTTCTTATAAGACTACCAATAAAGTGAACTTCCACACGAAACATGAGAGATAAAAGGTTTAGAGATTTAAAAAAGCACCATTTAAATGCTTAACCATCAACAAAGAAATTAAATTTTTTAAGGCATTTATATTTTACAAGATTTCCATAAACGGATTTATGTTTAACTAATAATTGAACAAGTTGCTCCTTTTATAAAAGACACAACAAAATTGTTCATGTTAAAAGAAATGCTTAAAATTGGATTTGGGAGCCAGAATTTCATTTTGATGCGAAACGTGATGGGTTGATCGGCATGAATTTACAATTAACTTATACTGAATGGATGAGTGTAATTGACCTTAACTCCGCTATTTATTTATTTTTCGTTTCATCGAGCTTGCATGCAATGCAGTTCGGTCTCGAAATTTTTTTTGTAAAATCAGGGAGAAATTTTGTTCCTAGAAAAAATTATTAATTTTCGAATAACTCCTGAATTTATAAGCCGATTGTTTAAAGTTTTTTGAAATATGACTACATTGCAAAAGGTGCGGATCCAGCAAAACAGCGTAATTTTCTTATTAACAGTTTATTTAAATATGGAATGAGACATAAAAATAGCAATAAACAAATTTAGATTAAAATAACTGCCTGGCCTAATATATCGAGAGTTTTTCTTTCGTATAAATTGGATTAAAGCAAAAACAATTTTAAAAATTTTGTGTTTAATCTGTAAGGAAAATACAAAAAAATCAGTATTTTGAATACCTAAAAATCGACATTTTAGCATGACAGCGTGAAACGTATTTAAACAGTTTTATACTCCGAAAACATACAATTTTGTGCAGATTATGAGTTCCGTATGGTTTTAGAATAAAATGTCAACGTAGCGAATATTAGAAAAAGAAGATTTGGCAAATTTATTGAGTACTTAATTTGGGTCAATAACCCAACAACCACATTTTTTTTTCTTCGTAGGGTAGAATATTACCTTTCACCTGTGGCATTACTGGCAGGCAATAAAACACACGTTATACAAATTTTTCATAAATTTGGGTATTTTATATCCGAATCACAATTTATTTTACAATTTTTCCACATTTGTCGCTAATGCAATAATTCAGCCTCTAGTTTTGCTGTAAGCAATTTCTTATCAATTATTTTTTAAAATTAAGGCCCAACCAGTGTAGCCAGGTAAATATTGTCTAATGTACCCAAATTAAAGAGTGTTGTCCCCAAAAATCCCCATTTTAAAACTGGAAATCCCCAATTTCGTCCCCAATAAAGATATGTATATTAAGCATCATAAAAAACAATTTTTTTTTTATTAATTTTATTACATACATTTTTTTAAGTTAATGCATTCGTATGTGCTCAATGGAACTATTGAATCCATAGAATATTTTAAAATTCCATAAGCGGAATCAAATTTATTCTTTTTTCTATGCTTTCGAGTTGTAAATTTATAAACAACTCAAAATTGTCCATACTATCAGTGAATATTTTAAGCATTTCTTTTGCTAGTACAATTAAATAAATTAAAAATATTTGTTTGAACTCCTCTTATGCATATTATGGTTGGTCCTTAAATAATTTTATTAGATGATATTTATCTGGTTAATTGCAAATTTATTTAAAAAATTTAATTCAAGAAAACGAACGTAAGCCTGACTAATTTAAAGTTTTTTTTTTTTATAAAAAAAAAATCAAATTAGAGAAACCCATTTTATGAAATTTAGAAGTCGAAACTCGATTGGCTTATTAAATGATTTTATTATACACAAAGTAAATGAATCAATTGTTGAGATTATTTTGTTTTGTTTATTTAATTTTGTATATATATTGCAATTTTGCATTGAAACAATTATTTCCATTTGCTTTTGTCAATATTTCACCCAATTCAAATTAAATAAATCCCATTATGACATTACTCATGTGCTAAAAAGAAATAGAATATTTGCTAAGACACACACAGAAATAAAGCAAATGATCAATAGTTATGGGTAAAAACAAAAATAAATATTCATTAATAATTTATTATTGATATCAATAAGAGGAATGCTAACAAAGCCTAATTGTAAGAAAGAAAAAGTACTAAAACAAATAATAAAATATACATATAATATTGAGTGAAGATTAATATAAAAAATTAATATATGAAATACGCACAGGAGAAGGAAAATATAAACAGTGAAAATAGGATGAGGCATTATCATCATCTCAACAAGCATTTTAAATAATCAATTAAGTATTTAACAACAAATACGGTGCCGCAGTGCACTGCACGATTTGAATCTACAGCGACCCAAAAAAATTTCTTAACACAAACATACACATTGAATACTTACAATAAGTTTAACATTTCAGAACAGCATAATTAGCATAAATTAGAAAATCTTAAATTTAGAAGGAAAGCAAGTAAATTAATGCGAATATTTTAAAGAAAAACTGCAAAAATAAATAAAATAATTTTAAATTTTATTTATTTGTTGCGGGTTAGCAATATCTTAATATGAGTTGGTATGGCTACCAACGAAATATATATTTAGATTAGCAATATCTAAATAAATAAAATTTAAAACATAAATACTAGAGTACATGCTCAAATAAATGTAAAATTTTTTTAAATAATTTTAATTACAATCTACTCCAAGATGTGAGTTATTATAATACCGCGTCCAAGCAATTCTTATTCAAAAGAAGATAAACAATTTCACTTATGCACAGTTAAAAAATTTAACAATCATTAATTAGTTCTTAGCTCCCAGTGGCTACATGGAGGAATTCCAGAATGATATCTAACGTATAATAGAAATATTATAGCTAGATCGCTGACTGGGGGAAACCAAACCGCAAACTCCAGAGGCTGATAGTCAGACTACAAAAGTTGCAATAAGAAAATGATAAACATTCGTTTTTACACTGTAGGGGCACTAAAAGCCGACACCGAAAAAAACTAAAGCTAAATTCGTTACCTGACTCAGATAGAATACCAGCCCTAAATCGGCGAAACTTCCCAAAGGCTAGGAAGCTACAGCAGCTGCTGCATAGTGATGAAGGGAAGTATTATCGAAATCGGTCAACAGTTTACAGACTACTGTGTATGGTGAACACCGCAGAAAAACTTTTTCATAGATTATTAAGTCCGAAACTAAATAAGGAATCATGAGAGGAGACTTTACTCTAAGCTGACGTTCTTAAATCAAGCCTAGTGTGCATTAAGCGCAAAGCGGTTAAAGTAACGGAACAGTCAGCTTATGATAAATGCAGGAGGACAGCGACGAAACAAACGAATGCTGCTAATATCGCTCTCTTCTACGCCACTGAGATCTGGAGGAAAGAAATTATGAAAAATATGATAAACGTCCGTCTACAATCCCAATAGATTTACTATTACAAGAAAAAGAAATAACACTCTCTCTTTAAAAAAAAAACCTTCTTTAAATTAACATGAGTTATTAAAATAAAATGATCGGTTATAAAGTTATAGAAGTATTGAAACTAGTATCTAACATGAACACAGACAATCAGATATATGATAGAAATGGATTCGTTTTGAAATGAAGTCGAAGGCTTAAAACGAATCAAACAATTTTAGGTGTGATGGAATCGTAGTTTAATACCACACATATTTGACACAGTTGCAAGATCATGTACCATACTTTAATTAATATTGGATTTGTAAATAATCAACAAACTGATGCTATATATACGGATTTTAGCAAGGCGTTTGATAAAGTCAATCACAAACTCCTTCTTATTAAGCTACATATGCTGGGCTTTTCTCCAAATAGTATAAATTGGATTTAATCATATCTAAGTGGTAGATAACAAAATGTGCTTTTTAAAAACTGCACATCCAACTCCATAAAAGTTCTTTCTGGAGTGCCACAAGGTAGCCACCTTGGACCACTTATTTTCTTATTGTTTATAAATGATCTGCCTGAAGTATTAAATTATTCCAACATATTAATGTTTGCTGATGATGTAAAAATGTTCCTTACATACGATAGAAAGCCTTATCAATTAAATTTACAACATGACATTGGTAATTCCTACACATGGTGCCGTATAAACCTGATGGAACTTAACGCGACCAAATGCAAACACATGAGATTTTTCAGGAGCAATTTTCTCCACGTCAACTTCTTACTGGGTGGACAACGTCTGCAACTAGTAAACTCTTTCCTTGATCTGGGTGTTATGCTTGATGCTAAACTAAGTTTTATTCCTCAACTTAATATGATTGTTAACAAGGCTACAGGCGTGCTTGCTCTTATTAAGAGATGGACAAAGGAATTTATTGACCCGTACAGTACTAAGATTTTATACACATCCTTAGTAAGACCTATACATGAATATGGTTCAGTTGTTTGGGATCCAATTTACAATGTGCATATCGATCACATCGAGTCTATTCAAAAGCAATTTCTTCTATTTTACTTGCGAAGCTAGCGCTGGAATCCAGCATTAAATCTACCTCCTTATCATCAAAGATTAGCGCTTATTAAATTGCCTTCTTTTAAAAGCCGCAGGACTATGCTAAATGTTTCTTGATGAATGTCATTAATGGAGGTGTGCAATCAGATTTCCTCTTAAATAATATATCATTCAATATTCCCAACCGTCCAACACGTTACTTTCATCCTCTTGCAATCAAGACTTTTCGTACTAACTATGCTAATGCTGATCTGCTGAGAAGAATATGTGTTAATTTTAATGAATTATATCAACTTATTGATTATTCTTTAATTTTAAATGTTATCAAGCGAAATATTATAATTTTCCTAAATTGTTAATTTGTACTTTTCCCCACCTATTCGTTTATAGATAAATAATCTTGTATTTTTTCTCACTAAAGTCTGTATGAAACTATTATGTAGACTTTTATACGTAAATAAATCAAAAAAATAAAAAAAAAAATACATGCATACATAATGTCATCCTCTGTAAAATTAACGATAATTTTCGCTATTTTCGCAACAGGACTAATCTTTACAAAGTTTTAAATTAGTTAAATTTTGAATTAATGTTGGATTCTCTAATCTTTTAAATTTAGCCAAAATCTCACTTTTTTTGCGATGGTCTATTTAATATTTAGGTTTTTTTGTATATTTAGGAACTTTTTATCAAACATATGTATGTACATACATATAAATTTTTTTTTCTCAATATTTCGAATTAAATTAGAAAATGTAATCTACCACATACCTCAATATCTACTAAATATTCATTTTTTATAATTTTATTATTTTTTCAGAGTATATAACCAACATATACTGTCTTATTTCGGCTGTAAATTCATGTGCCGGTTTTTTTTTTGCATAGACACCAATTTTTATCTCGAAAATATAAAATGAAAAAAAAAAATAGAATCTTTTAGATGATATAAAATAATATAACAACAATATTTATATGGACTGTGTACTTAAAATACGAAAACATTCAACAATATTTTTATATATGTATGTATGTATGTATGTATGTATGTATGTATGTATGTAATAAATATAGTGTGAGTAGTTTTGCTCTATTTTATTTTATAAAAATTTTTATTTGTTGTTGACAAAGTCAAGAATACTAAGTGGGCCATAAGTAGTATTCTGTCTACAGATACTGACAATCATATATTTGCCCATATTCAATATAAATTTGTTAAAAAAAAATGTAAGGGTGTGTATTTATGTGCATATGTGTATGTGTACATGATGGTAAATAATAAATAAAACTTTTATTGATAAAACTATAGAAGCTACTTGAAGATGATGAAATATCAACATCTACATACAAAATCCAATAACAATATTAAAACAATGGCAGCAACAAAACTACGATAGTAAAGTAAAACAAAATAATAGAATTTATTTTTATATATTATATATCGTATATACATACATACATATATGCATATATATAAATATATGTACATAAATAGCACTTAAGATGAGAAATGCCTTATTTTGTTTACAATACTTGCGATAAATTGTTTCAAAAATGCATTTATGAGCACTCTGACGTCGTATACTTGTTACCATCATAATACGACCCATACGACACGCTTCAAAAGTATACAGCATTTGATTGAATAAGACATTAAAGATTTTAATTTAAAATTTTAATTCTAACAAAATCAATGGATAACAGATTACAGTTATAAGCTGCGAGATGAAAGTTGCAAAACTTTTAAAACATTTAGGGATCTATTGTTAGTGAATATCTATTGAAGTTTTTAGGTAATCGGTATATACAAAACTTGAATTCTCTTTGAATGGATGCTAAGAGCAAATTTTAACTCTTTAAACTTCTATGAGATTTAAGCCAAAATAGTTCCAGATTAAAATAAAATCGTTTACATTGTGTTTCCGAAGATGACATATTTGATGTAAAATAGCAACTATCAAATCAATGTTCATATCGTTACCTAAAACTCAAAACGCCCTATTTTTTTATGAACTCCAATGTAATTCACCAATACGAGTATAATACATCACTGTAAAAAAATTTAGATTTCACCCGTAAAAAAAACGAGTTAATTATTAAAATATTCAAAAGAAAGAAAGCCGGCCCAAATAAAATTATCTTTCAATACATCGCTTAATTTTTAACTTTCTTTTATTTTGTTAGAGCAGCAATAATAATATTTTACATCCTATAAGAATTTAAAGTGTCGAACTATTATCGCTCACAAATAAGTATGTATTAGTGATGTTACGAACATCAATTTTTAGTATTCGCGAATACGAATATCTGTAACAATATTCGCCAAATACGAATATCACTTTTATACGTTAATATCACTTAATATTTCAAATTTTTTTGCAAAAAAAATCCTCCTTTGTGTCAGTAACAATAAATTGATAAAAACTGTCAGATGGAGAAAAGTCTTTTAATGTGTCGCTGGAAATTAAAATATTCAATTTTATTTATTTTTTTTAGGTTCAACATTCCTCTATTAAAGTTCGATTACTAACTTAACGTGAACATATAAGACTTTAATTTTTAAACGCTAGTTACAAAATATATATTTTTGTTTGTATAGAATAATAGTATCTTGCCTCAAGGACAAAGAGGTTTTTTAAATAAAAATTAATATAAATTTGTTGATATGTACACAGACTAGAGTTTGTAAATTTAATTATCAGAGAAAGATTAGATACACATTGTTGAAGGGAATCACAATGGATCCAATTGGGTCTCCGAGTGGATGTGTGTTTCACACTACCCTTCCTAGCCTAACATAACCTTAGCTTGTGTAAATATCAACAAATATTAATAACTAGCTGATCCCGGTGTACTTCGCTACCCCCTCGTTATAAAATAAAATTAAAAGTATTTATATATCCTATTGTGAAAATTTAATGACCATCGGTCCAATAGTTAAAACTATATTAGGATTTTTTATTTTCCTATAAAGGGGCGTGGTCCCACTCACTTTTCTCCTAGTACGTATTCCTAATTATGTCAATACTATATGTACCAAATATCATCGGCGTAGGTCAAAAAATGCCCAAAATATGGCGATTTCAATTTTTGGGTTATATGGGAGCTGCCACGCCCACTTGTCCGATAACGCCCATTTTTGTCCTGATTACTCACATTAGTAACATATGAACTATTGCAATGTTTCAAAACTCTTGCTATCACAATAGTCAAGATATATGATGTTATTCAATTTATGTGGGAGGGGCTACGCCCACTTGAAATATTAAAAGCCTGAAACCATCCTCTATAAATTCCCTTTTGAATGACACCAGTTTGGGTCAAATCGGTTGGATAGTTTCCGAGTCTATAGCGAACATGGGTACAAACATTTTTTGTATTTTATATATATAGATAAGCAGTTCGTAGTAATTTCAAAAAAATCGCACGATCTTGGTGGTCAATTAATTGGGCCATTACGTAAAATAATTTTTTCATCAAAAGTTTCTTTGAGTAAATCAATTGTAGCGCTCGCTGTGTGGCATGTGGCTCCGTCCTGTTAGAACCACACATCAGTAAGATTAATTTCACGTAATTGAGGTAAGAAAAAATTTCGAATCATGTTCCTGTACCGTTCACCATTGATAGTAACATTCTGATCATCATCGTTTTTGAAGACATATGGGCCAATGACTCTGCAAGCCCATAAAGCGTACCAAACAATAATTTCAGGTGTTTTAACAAAAGCTTGTGGATTCTCCTCACTCAAAATGCGACAATTCTGGTTATTTACGTACCCATTCAACCAGAAATGGGCTTAATCAGAAAATAAAATTTTGAATGGAAATTCAAAATCAATATCGAATAGTTTGACGAATAGAACAATTATTTTGATAAAAAATTTTAACAATTTCCACGCGTTCTCTGGTGTAAGTCGATTCATAATGAAATTTCAAAGAAAATAAAAAAAAAGCAACTATCAGCTGTTAAATGGGTGCTCAAATAAAGAAGTGATGCCAACTCATAGTTGTGACGCTCTAGAAAAACACGCTTTATAAAAAATGAATATATTTTAGTATATTTTATCTACTTTTATAAACTTTTATTCGAGCAAATACTCAAGAATTTATGTTTTAAATAAAATTATTATTTTTTATGGGTTAGCTAATCTATATTGATATTTAGCTACCACAGAACTGCATACATATTAGCTACCCATAAAAAAATAATAAATTTTTATGTATGTACGAGAAATATTCGCTTGAATTTGGCGAATACGAACACGAATATACTGCAAAATGCGAATAGTCGAATAATCGAAGTATTCGTAGCATCACTACTATGTATATCACAAATTCAAAATTACCTTAAGGCTGTGTTTGTAAAATAATGAAAATGTTAGTAATAGAGTTTTGTGTTTCATGTAACGATATGTAAATATTTAAATTGTTGATTGACAGGTAGGGGCATGAGTGATGGTGCACTTAAAATTTTTGTACCATCGATCTCCTTGTTGTAATCGCTACCATCACTACTACCGCAACTTATTTTTCTCAATTTTTATACACACGACCAAAACATTAATAATAAATAGAAAATTTCTCAACATTTATTTCTCGTGGTATTCGAACTAGTTGACATGAAATTAAAATAGATTAAAAAATTGCCAATTTAAAAGTTCAGATAATTATAGCACGGATGAATTTGCCGCAGAGGAACCACATATGAGTCATTCCATGTCAGACCGAACACCTTTTTTACACCACCTCTTCCAATTTTCTTTAAATTTGCCAGACGTATTAAACATAAAAAAATATTTTACACGTGTTTCGGGAAATTTTTTTTAAAAAGTTATTTGCATTTGAAAATCGTCAAAATCGTGAAAAATCTTCCGACATGACAACATTTAAACTAATGTTTTTATAAAACTAGTGAATGGATTTTGAAGTTCAATACCTTATTTAAAAGGTATTGAACCTTCTTTTTAAAAAAAATATTATTTTTTAAAAATTAATTTTTTTTTTATTATTAAAATTTGGTTTTTTTACTTAATTTCTGTTTTCCACAATCTTCGAACAAGTCGAAAAATCTGAAAAAAATATTTTCTTAAAAGTTAATATATTCTTAACATTCCCTCAAAATTTCAGAGTGGAGGTCGAATGGATTCTATTTTTTTACGATTTTTTTCCCTTGCAGCACCACAAAAAAATTACATTTTGTATATAAAAATTTTATTTTCAAGCATGTTAACGAAAATGTCAACGCATGTATGTATGTGTGTATGTATTCAAAAACACACAAAATTTCATACTTAAGTAAATATTTAATCAAAATTCATATTGTTCTGGAGATTTGAAGCACTGTGGAATCGATTAACGAAATGTAATATTTTGATTTATTTTTTATATTATTAAGTTAAGAGTCGTTTCTACATACATACATATTGTTGAGCATGCTCATATAATTTGTTTTTAGCCTCAAAATAAGTAGTTCATGACAACGTTCATTCTTTTCTATTTATTTAGTATTCAACTATAATTAAATTTCTTAGTTTTCATGCAATCATGTACACACATATTTTGTTTTTTATATCTCAAATCTAATTATACAAATTTTCAATGAGTATTTATATGCACGTTGCAGTTTTGTGCTTTCTGTTACAAATAAACAAACAATAATTGATAAGTATACATTAGGGTGTCCATTCTTAATTGGAAAACAGTCTTTAAAAGTTTTTAGACTCATCCGCTACAAAATTGGAATTTTCTATCAGTGAAATTTCTACAAATAATTTAATTGTTGTTCATTCGCCAGTATACATATATAAATACATATCGTCGCTTAGAATCAAGAAAGCCATAGCAGCACCCGTATACACATGTATATGAAAATATGTTTAAAATTATATTTTACTGTACATCAACATATCGATGAGGTTCACCCTAACATGTCTATATAAATATCATTTGAGCTAATGCTCGTTCTCCCTATAAATAAAGAGACATTCATAATTGATTTACATGTCAGTACACAATCTATCTGATTTAGAAGCTGGCAGTTTTATTAAATGGTTTCTGGACATGCAAAATAAATATTAATTTGCTACCATGTTGACAAATCAGGATACATTTTCCATGTATCAGGGGATAAGTAATTTCTGTAATACAAATAAACAAATTTGAATCTCCAAAATACTTGTACTTATGATACTATATGTTTTGAATCGCCAGGAGAGCACGATTCTGCACCTTGGTGTTAGTGCGGAAATTGGTTAATTGGTCTTTCCAACCATATTCTCTAGGCAATTATACCTAAAACTTATCTTTTACTACAAAATCTTTGAAATATTAGACCAACGTACGTACGTATATCAGTATTGAACGGACATTAATCCATCCGAGTCTTGTGGAAGGTGGACAAGTAACAAAGGCTTCGTTCAAGACCAGAGTCGATGGAAAGTTAAACTCTGAGAATTTAGTTTACAGGCTCGACCACTAATCATACACTTGTCTCCACAGGTTTCAGTAGCGCTACAAATGAAATGTCTTCTAGAGATTTCCGGGGATGATACTCGCCATTCGCAACATCGTTTCGGATGATATTCGCTAAAATGATACTCTGCTGCAGTAGTGATGGATATGCTTGCGGACTTTTACGCTCAGTAAGATGGTGATTCTCTGGACACTTTTTGGTGAGGTTTTCTGCACGATTCACATGATGCACATGAGTTTTTACGATGGTTTAGGTTTCAAGGGCCGTCACAACCTTAGGAAGTGACGCACTTTTGTCCGTTGGTTCGGTCCCTTTGTGATACCCTATAGTAGAGAGTACATAGTTAATTGGTTAGCCGATTGCCTACAAGTTGACTGTCGCAAGACAAACCATCCTGATTGTACTAAAAAGTGGGCTGAATTATTTAGCCCTATATCTGTCAAGGTCGGTAGAGCTCAGAGAAATAGTCCTAATGCTAAAAAGCACTGTACATTGACATAGAATATGAAGAACTGTTTATTCTTCCTCTTCATTATTACAATTGCTGCTGTAACTTAGACTAGTCGCGCTCTGTGAAATAACGCATCTTGAAAATAACCTTTGGTGTAGTTGTTTTCCCGTGTTCCTTGGAATATTGACAATGCTTAAATTGTTCTAAATATGAACTTTAGTCTTTAGAATAAAATATGTAAAAACCAAATTAGTGCGAAGTAATCAGATCAAAGATTTTTTATTGATATTGTTTTTTTTTTTGAGTTTTTTAAGAATTATTATCCTCACGAAAATTTAGTCGGTGGATGTTAGTTTTATTTTCGCTAATAAGATCGTTCACGATCACGAATGACTACGTAGGTCGTGTGCAGTAGGATCGTATCAAGGATTGTATGAACATACAGAAATTTTTGCAATGCCATCAGTTGAATATCCATATCCATACTTTGGATAGTCTATTTTCAGTCATTTTTTTTTTTAAATTCTTCTTGTACGTCTTTCTTTTATTCTGTTTTTCCTTTGGTGGTGTATTCTCGTCAAAAGTTTCTTCAACCCGTGGAATTGCTCATCCATATACAATTCCATATTCCTAATGGTTCTCACCACTGTGCCTATGGGATAAATGACCCTACGTAAATGTGTCTGATAACGGTTCCTCCGGATTGAGGGAAGATCAGGCTGTATTATGCCCGCAGACGACAAGAGGCGCTGCTGTCTTCTATGTCTTACTATTCCCATTAAAAAATAAAAAAAACAAATGGAATTGAACATTATTGAAAAAAAACAAAACACATAATGTTCCCATGGACACAAAAAATAGTGTACAAGAATCTCAAGAGCTAAAACACAATAACGAAATTACGGCAATGTCGGAAGATATGTATCTTGCGGCAATGATCGTAACAGTCCCAAGGGATGAACAGGATGCGCTCGTGGAATCAACGCCAAACATCCAACGCAACTCCTGCCAAGAGTGGTAAAAGATAGCCAAAGCTGTGTGGGGCGGCACGCAAACACCTAAAATCGTATTATCGTAGGGCATGAAGTTTGAGGAGGCACGAGAGCTATGCCAAAAACACTTCAGGTAGGTGCGTAAATAGCTTTCTGACTCTTAAAAACCCCACGAAGAGATGAAGATTTGATGGCTCCACCCCGGATAAGTCGAACCCTCCAAATGGACAACGGGACATCTAGCAGGTGGCTCACAAATAGCCAATAGCTCGAGTAGCACATTGCCGGATAATAATAGCCTTCTTACAGGGAGGTAGCTCAGGCTATCAGGTTAGGAGTCATCCCTCCTGATTTCCCAGCTGCGATGAGCCAATTTTGTCAGGAATAATTTGAAATACTTTCCTATTTCAGAATTCATACAAAGTGATGTCGTAGCAATACGGGCAAATGTCGTATCAGTGGCAGGTGAACATGATATAGTTCTAGCATCCGCCCACCTACCGGGTAAGGACGAGTTAGCGCCAACGCCAGAGGTATCCCAGATGGTAGTCTATTTCCAAAAAAGGAACCGTGGACTTATATTATGCTGCGATGGAGACGCTCATCAAATTGCTTTGGGAAGTAGCAATATCTACTTGAGTTCATATGTAACAACAATATATATATAATAAACAGGGGTAAGGAGCCCACCTTTATAATTGTTATCAGACAAGAGATCCCACGATCTTACCCTTTGCATCAACAATTTGTCGCATGCCGTATAATAAAGCACTTAGCGACTCCAAAAGGTCAAAGAGGAAAAAATTCTGCGAAAGGATAAATAGCTTGCATGATGAAATACAACTACAGAAGTCCTTGTCACAAGATCATTTAAAAGGTCTGTGTATCCTAAATCGACCGGATGGGACATCTACGGAATCGCCAGAAGTAACAAGAAAACTTCTACTAGATTCACACTTCCCGTGATAACTGCCAGTAAATCTAACTCCACTCCCCCAATGAACACTTAGTTGTAGTAACAGGGACCGTAGGTTTGCAAATAGAATCTTTGGAAATGAGCAAGTAAAGTGGGCGATAAATAAATTTAGCATAACAAATCTCCAGGCCCTGATGGCATATATACATGCTTTCAACAGCAGGGTCGGAATTACATAGTTCCACAACTATCCGGGATCTTCAAATCCATTCTATTGAATGGCTATATACCGAAGATTTGGTGTAGAATTGACGGGGTCCTTATACCGAAGGCTGGTGGTAGATCCGAACACCTACCAAAATCTTTCAAATCAATTATTCTAAGCTCGTTTTTCTTAAACACGATGGAGAAACTTTTTGATAGTTATGTTAGAAAAAGTTACCTTATAGTGCATCCTATACACCGTTTTTAATTTGTCTACCAGCCGGGAAAATCAACGGTAACGGCCTCCAATCTCATACATAAGGAACTAGATGTTAAGCAAACGGCCCTGTGTTCTTTCATAGATATTCAGGAATCCTATGACAACACATCATATGACGCGATCAGTAAAGCTCTAGACAGGAAAAGAGTTCCGAAAATTAAAAAAATGAACTTTATAAATGTTGTCATCTAGGGTAGTTGAGCTGAATAAATGTGGGACATCGAGGACAATAAGAACCACTATATGCCATCCAGAAGGTGGCGTTCTATCGCCCCTATTGAGGACGTTGGTAATCGATGAACTGATTGAACAACTCAACAACCTAGTATATCTTACATATGGTTACGCCGATAATTTTGTCATATCTGTGGAAGGATGATACCATATCGGAGAGAATTCAACAAGCACTGAATTTAACAAACAAATGGTGTAAAGATAAAAGGCTGTCAATCAACCCAAAAAAAAACTATTATTGTACCATTTACGAGACAAAGAAAACTAAGGCCCAAATTCACAGTCTTCAGTTAACTAATGATAATAGCTTAACTTATGATATTTGTATGAAAAATCTTTAGATAAACTGTTGTTATTAGGTAACTAAATACTGTAAATTTGGGCCTAAGAATCATGGAACCTACTTTAAATGACTCGATAATACACAGAGAAAACAGTGCCTAATAAATACCTAATAAAATAGAACAAAATTAATAAGATATCTCTACGGATTTTTTGCAAGAAGGAAGTCTTATTATTTTAATAAGGAAAACCTTATTGAAAAAATCAAGAAGGAACTTATGGTTTTTATTAGGTATTCTTATTGATTTTTTCAAAAAAGTTTTCTTTTTGATTTTATTAGGTATTCTTATTGATTTTTTCAAAAAGGTTTTCCTTATTAAAATAATAAGACTTCCTTCTTGCAAAAAATCCGTGGAGATATCTTATTAATTTTGTTCTATTTTATTAGGTATTTATTAGGCACTGTTTTTTCTGTTGTGATGTTAGGAAATACAAATTTGATGTCATCAGAACGTCATGGTACGTCCCGAATGCTTATTTACAACATGTATTTGTATTACCTGGATGGATGGGTGATGAAAACATTTTTAAAAAACTTATGTATTCAGGGAGTTGAACCAAGGAACTTCGGTTTAGTAGATTGGCACTCTAACCACCTCACTACTACACCTTACTGTAGTATACATGTTAGCAGCCAGTTTAAGAAGATGATTTATTGTAGCACAAAAAAATTATGTAAAAATTCTTCCTATGTTGATTTATATGTATGAAATAACAAGCAAGCTAAAATAATCAAGAAGATATTCTTATTAAAAAAATTAAGAAGATGATTTACACATCATCATACAGGAACCTAATGAAATTAATAAGGAAAACTTTTGGAAAAAATCAATAAGATGGCTTAATGAAATCAACAAGAAATCCCTTTTAGAAGTTAAATACATTGGTGTCATATTTGATAAGTCACTACTTGGAACCAACATGTTTCCTTTATTGCTAATAAAGCCATCAGGGCAATATATGCCTGTCAACGGCTATTTGGCAAAACTTGGGGACTCAAACCAAAAATTATATATTGGTCATTCAGTACTATAACAAAGCCAATACTAGCATATGCTGGCCTTGTCTGGTGGCCAAAAACTGAATAAGTTACTATTAGAGCAGTGCTCGACAAAGTATATCGTTTTATTTGTATTTCGATCACCGGGCCAATGAGAACGTACCCTACACATGCTTTGGGTGCCATCATGTACATTCCTCTTTTGCACATCGCAGGGAGAGAGGAGGCTCGCAGAAGCAAACTTCGACTGCCACATGCCTCCAGTATTAGGGCTGGAGACCTAGTTGGACACATATGCATATTAGGACACTTTGAGTAAATAGCCTACAATTTTCCAAGCCGAAACCTATGCCATTCTTATTAGTACTAAAGAATGTCTAAGACGGAAATGTAAGAAAAAGCGCATTTATGTGATGTCAGATAGCCAGGCAGGTGTCTAAAACGATCTGTATAAAATTGTTTTTGTAATGAAATCGCTTTGGAGCAAATCGAATAGGTTTGTTTCAGAGTCTATAATGGACAAACATACATACATAGGTACGTATGTAAGTTAAGATATGAGTTTGGAACCACTGAACAAAACATAAATTCTTTCCCACAAATTATGCTGACGATATGTCTGCTAAAATATGAACGCTGTAATGTTTCTTTCTACCTTGGGAATGAATGTCTTTAATGAATGTTTGCAGTTGTTGCAAAGATTCGCCAAGCAAGCAAATTTAAATAAAATAAAAATAATATTATACTTTTTGCTGGAAAGAACGAATTACATATAAGAAATACATTTTGTAAATTAAGTTAAGTTTTATATAAGAGGTTGACCAAAGCGGTTTACAAAAATAAATATTTTTTTAAAATAAACTCTAAAAGGTTTATTAATTTTTGTATATATGAGCCGTTTATTTTGAAAGTGGCAAAAGTCATTTTTTTTATTGCAATTTTTTTACGAATGAAAAGATACCGTTCAATTCAATATTTAGTGTTGCCATTAACTCGATTTTTTCGAAAAAGTGACTTATGCCAACTTTCAAAATAAACGGCTCATATATGGACCACTCCATCAACAAGGAGGTTTCGAGTTCTATTCTCCACTGCGTTTTGCTGCCACGACATTGTGCAACTTTGTTCCAGTAACAAAAGTGCTTATTAAGGTGCAAAATACACCATTTTGTGATAAATAGCTATAAAACTTTCTACATGGTGGTACTCTAGTGAGGTTGCTAATAAATTCGTAGCAACAGAGCGAATCCTTTTGCATAGTAAACATTGCAAACATTATCGATTATGTATGGAAACATTAAAGATTCTTTATCTGAATAAGACTTTTGCAATGAGTGAAAGCTTTCTTCAGTTGCTACACAAAAATCAATGTTAATATGAATGTCTTAAATTTTGTATTATATCTTTTAATTGCCCATTCATCATTCTATTAAGCAAAAACCATTTCATAGCACCTCTATTTAAAAATTACAAAAATTTTCTTTTCTCACCACAATGATATTTTGAAATTCAAAGTAGCTGAATGCTATTTTATATTCCCACATGCCAATGGATGCGCAATCCTCCTCACGTTCTCACACTGACATACTGTTGTCAGTCAAACATAAATTTTCTACCACAAACTGCAAACTTGTGGTTTTCACTTAAAATAGAATGCAAAGAAGCAAATCAAAATTAAATAGAATTGAAAATCAAATTTAAAGACTTTTACAATTTATGTATGTGTTGTTGTTGTCGCTTAAAAATAGATGATTTGAATGTTTATGAAACGTAAATTAAATGTAACACATTTCCTATAAATCATTAGAACATGTATGTACGTGTGAAATGAGCTTGTCAAATATTTAATTTAAATAAATTGTAAATGACAAAATTTAAACCATTCTGCTTGGTGGGAATTTTTTCATTTCGTTTCCATTTGCCCTGGCCTCAAAATCCAAATGATGCCATTAGAAATAGTTAAGCTTAAAACTACATGGACTTACCTTAATTAAACGTTTTGTTTTTGCTGTTGTCCTCTATAATTTAGGTTTTGCTTCTTTTTATTTAAAACTCTGCCTCGTTGCCGAACGATGATATACATACATAAGTAAATAAGTATGTATTGTTTAGTTCATGTGAACTTTGTAGGATGTTGACATTGATGATTCAAGTGACTTTTTTTGTTTTCTTGTTAATATTTTATAATGATTGTGTGAATTTGTTTAATTTCTACCCTTTTTTATTTTGGATTTTACTTTTTCGTTAATTACACACGTTCCTGATTTGTTTCACTTTTTGCTTGGTTTTAAAACATTTTTATTATTCCAATGATGGATGGACTTTGGTAAAGATGAGTTGACACACTATTAATTGAGCTTTATTGTATTGTAATTATTCACTGTTGTATAGTCTGGGGAACAATTGTTGATGTTGTTGCTATACCGTAGATAAAATTTATTAAATAAAATTTATGTAATAATATGTTATACTTTAAAATTAATGCTTGTAATTGAGTTTTATCGATAATTTTTATTTAAAAAATAAGCGAACTCTTATAAATGAAATTGTTATTTTATATAAATATGATATTTATTAAGCGAATAACATCCAAAAGACACAAATGGATCTAAATATTACAATAAGTCGTTTTATAATGTGTGTTATATTTTTCGTTTGACCTTGGAACGATTTTGCCCTATCGCAAGCTAAGTTTTGTAAATAAGGCAGTCTGAGTAAACAAGTTTACAAAAAAATTAATTTTTATTAATTCAATGAAACATACATATGAATTTGTATATTTTATAGCTCGTTCTTTTTCTACGTATACGTAACAGTCTGTAAATAATTAAGTTTTAATTTTTCATCTACGTACTGTAGTACAGTAATAGTTAGCTAGCCTGTATCGAGTATTTGTATTTTTTATACATAACACATTTCTAAAAATATTTATTTACCACCAAATACGTACCTCGTATTATGGAACTATACAACTCTTTTTAGAAGAAGGCCAAAATTTAACAGATTCATCAAGAAGTGTTCCACAGTTGCGAAATGGTGCCAATAAGCGATCCAACTCTGATTATATATTTTACAACTCAGCCTAAGCTTAAAGATTTATGTGCGGTTTATGTAATACAAGCAATTGGTTTGAGTAGAAAATTTCTATGGAAACCACTTAATTTTTTTAATGATTCTCATACAAAATTTCTACATACATACAAGTCACTTGTATGTGTTGAGCAAATAGCACCTTAATAAGAGATTTGCAATTGTCTGAGTCAAAAGACATAATAATTGGCTGCATATTAAAGCAGTGAAATATAATTTCATCATTCTAGAAAAGCTACTATGTATTTTATATTTTAAGAAGTAAGGTTTTTACCGATTTCTATTATTAGTTTTGTTACTCTCATGATATCAACGTTATTTTTAAAGAAACTAAACCAGAATTTCTCCTTTTGTCACCTTTTTTATGATTATGGGATCTAGATTTGAAATTCTTACAGTGTTATTCACAAACGTATTATTAGAGGCTAATAAGCAAAATCCGCAAAAGTATTTAGTATTCACAAACGCTTAATAGCACTATGAGGCGGTAATTACACGCTAATAAACTTGAAAAATTTATTTTTGGCATTAAGCTACTTTAGCCGTTAAATAAGATGACATTTGCACTTTTTAAAGTAAAAAAAAAAATTCTATTTACTTAAAATATTAGGAAATATAAAAAAAAAAGATTCAAATAAAGTAATGATTGTAATAAATATAATTTCGACATTCGTTAGTATTATACAATATAAATACATATATATATATGTACATATAATTATAATTATTTTATTAAATTAAATATTTTACAGATACTATATTTCATTTCTATCGCTTCTTCCAGCCCTTCTGCAATGTTTACATACATACGAGTATGTATGTGTGTATGTACGTAAAATAAGAAACTTCAAAAAGAAATACATACATATAAATGTATGTGAAAATGTGCATACATACATATATGTATATTTATTTATACGTATATATATACACAAATATGTCTGTATGTACTTATATGCATGTACATGCTTTTTGAAATATTAATACTGGTACATCTTTTTATTCATGATTTTGTGCATAATTTGTCACATTTCAACCACAAAAAGATTTTAAAAAAATTTCGAAATAAATAAGGCAAGCAAATTAGTAGTGTGTAAACAAATGCAACGTACTCGGTATTTGAATACTTTTGTAATAACTTATGAAAACACATTGCTTGCAATGCCACTACAACACCTCTTAATAAATTTAAATACATACATACATATTTTTTGGGAATATGTATTATAAGCCATATTCTATTAATCTAAATTGTTTATATAAAATTTATATGAACATTATTTTCACATTTTCGCTCTATAAAAGACCATTTGCTCATCGAGTATTTTATTGCACGCAACACTAATTATATCTCGACAATTAAAACGAAACAATGTTGTTAACGCAGAATCACACATCAGTAAATATGGCTTTATTAAACGTTTGTGAATAATGTTTCTTATTGCCGACTAGTAAGACAAAAACTGATTATTAAATAATGTGTACATAATGGCTTCAATAAGAATTGTTAGTTATTAAGATTAGCATATCCTACGACTCTTGATATAAAAAAGAGCTAGAATTCATAATTTTTATTATTTATTTTCTGCACTAATGTATCTTTTACTTATTTTTACTTTGTATAAATATTTCGAAAGTTTTACCTGGACTTTTTTACTAATTTTTTTTCCAAAATTAGACAGGCTAAAATAACAACCCCATGAATGTTTTAGTCTGTGATCGAAAACCTTGTAAACAAGTTTTATCCACCAAATTTTACGTGCGATGACTGAAAATCGTTTCATATTATGTTTTATTCTTAAGAATATTAAAAAGGCAATGAAAAGTCAATGATTTAAAAAAACTTTTTGACTCTAGACGAACTTTCTTATTTTTCACCCACTAAGGTGTCTCCCACCTTTACTTTTCTAATACGGGAAAAAATTATGGGGAAAATGTTGCCAAGCATGCTGAATTTAACAAGAACTAGGTCCTCAATTTGATTTGAGTTCTTTTTACGGCCGTAATATTTGGCTAGAAACTTGGCCTTATTTTCACACCAATGTTTTTGAGCGGATACAATAATTACGCTGTACACGAATTTTACAACTTTTATTTCAATTTTTTTTTTTTTTACTTTTTTTCGTTGAAAAGTAGCTTCTGATCCTGATTATATCCGAAACTGATATAATCGATGTTTTATTTTTGTTTTGCAAATATTATCAAACAAATTTCATCACTTAGACCATAAATAAAAGCCTTCAGAGTTTATGAACTCATTTTCCTCCCTAGAGTTTGATGTAATTAAAAATGCATGATTTAACTAATCAGTAATTAACAGAAGTGTATATAAGTATTTACATTAGTTCTTTTTAAAACCTAATTAGTTAAGTTTATTTCTATAAATTTCCTTTTTTGAGTTCCTTATTTATTTTGTTTCATCTTAATATTAAAGGTGCTTGTGTGAAGGCTTTGTCTTCATGAACATAAAAATTTTAGTTTCCGGTCACATAATCGTACATCCGCTTAACTTTAATAATGGCTGCAATGAATGACACAGTATCCTAGATTTAAAATAGCATGATTGTATTTTATTCATGATGGCTGTTAAATTTTTATTCATTGAGTTCCAACCACAAATTCTTAAAAAATTAATTTTTCTTAAGACCTTTTCTTACTTAAGGGGTGAAGAGAGGCACAGAGTGAAAGAAAGAGAGAGAGAGTAAGAGAGCAAGCAAAAAGTTTGCGGCAAATAGTTTTTTCATGGGGAACAAGATTCAATTTAAAAACTTTTTTAATGAAAAAAGGAAATGAATATATGACATCAATATGGTTTTAATAATTGAATTAAGGCATTAAATCAAATGCTAAAAAATGCAAAGGTACTTAAATAGTTTTGTTGTTTCGAAAGACTTAAGTGATGTCAAAGATATCTGATGCGAATAGAAGAAATTTAGCCATACATTTTTGCAAATTAATATTTCCTTGTACATCGGAAGTGGATAAATTGACAGCCATGTGAAAGTAGTTAAAAACAATGTATCTACTCATCAGCTTTATGAATAACCTAAGAATGGGTACTAATATGCCTTGCTTGCTTTTAGGAATATGTGAATGCGGTATGTATGTATGTATAGACCCTATACTATAGAGACGTTTGAATTTGTCTATTCTTAATACTAAAAATTCTATGAGCTTCTTATGGGCTATTAATTATATTCGGCTTTTTTTTCGCCATTCGTTCGTTTTTTATGTTCGTGTTTTTTATATTGATGCTTATTTTTATATGTTGGGGTTAACGACTACACCATGAGAAATTGGCAAAAAAAGGAAATGTGTAAAAGGATATGCTGTAAAAAATCTCTTATTTTTTCTTCGCATACATACGAGAATATATTAATTTTCTTAGCATTTGTTTTTGTTAAGCTCTTATTATGGTCAACTTGTCTGTATATTTTTTATTCCGTTTTTGATTTCTCTTAGTTTTCTATATTTTCATCTGCATCTTGTTTTGATTTTTTTAATAATTTAATTACTTTAAGGCTGTGACAGCTTGTTCGTGTGGTTCTTGTTGTTAAATTTTGTATGTTTAACATAAATGAAATTTGGACTCATTTATAAAGGATTAAATACACTTCTAACGGATTAAAGGAAGGTGTTATCACAAAACCTTGAGATGTTTTAAGCTATTTCCATTTTAAACCTTGTATGAAAAGAAAATCGCCATGCATTATTGACAAATAAAATTTGTGATAAGTTTAAATACCAAATAAAATCCACTTGAAGCTTATTTAGAGCGAAGAAGATTTGTAGTTTCATGTTTTAATTTACTTATATTAGACAAATAATAATTTGTATCCAAAGACTTATTTCGTCCGAAATAAAAATGTGTTTTCTAAAATGAATTGGAATAGATTTTGGAGGTGTATTGCAGTTATTTTTTGCATAAGCCCAAACAAAATGTGTCTCCATAATCAATTTAATTTGAAAAAATATCCATTTTGAATACAGAAAATATACATAAACGCCGGTATATGTTAGAAATGCTGCAGATAATTAATATACCTCCAGATAAGAGAATTAACTTCAAAGCAGATACTGATAGTGTAGCTCAGAGTTATAGGCATTTAGTATACTGATTTTAACAAGGCGTGACAGATTCGAAATCTTGGGAATAAGTTACTTTGTTAAATTTAGGAAATATTTTTTTTTTTCATTCTGAAACGGCCTATATTTCGTCGATGAAAACTTATTTCTATTAAAAGCTAAATTATTATATCAACTTACCAAAATATAAAAGAAGTAGGCAATTTAGAAATAACTAGCTTTTCGCAGCTCTTAGGGAAGCTAAATGTTGAAAAACTAGAGTGCTTCGTTAATTTTAAGAACCGAGTTAGCGCCTCTAGTGTTAAGTAGACATATTAACTTTCTTAAACTGTACGCATAGGCTTTTATATTAATTGTTTAATTGTTTTAGTGCGTCGATGGTTCCGCTTGCCGACGAAGGAAGGCGCTGTATTGCACATTAGCTTGGAACAGTTTTTTAGTTTCCAGAGCTAAGCCTTCATCACTTAAACAGTGCAACAGCAATTAATACAATGCCACACTAATGAACATTAGAAAAGTTCATGAAGTTGATGGGTTGCTCTGACCAGTAGCCATTTAACTAATTTATGAAAATTTATTACGAAAAATTAAATATGTTAACAATTTCTAATATTTCTCTGATTATTAGATTCACGAACTATATCCTGTATAAATATCAACAAATATTAATACGAGAAAGTTGATTGGCGACTTCCGAAAACCCCACTGTTCTATCTTGCTGTGTAAATAGAAATCCAAATTGAGTTGAATGTTAAATTTTTATCTTCACTGAAATCATCATGTAAAAAAGGATATTCAAAAGACAAAATTGCTACCATCCTAAACATACACCGGAAGAAAACTATTGTATCGGTATCCGTTAACAAATCGTAAAAGTTAAAATTTTGTTAAGATTAACCAATGTGACTACATTTTTAATTAATATATTTTTTAATTAGTTTTGCCTTGATTTTATTGAATATTTTTTAACATGAGCTTTTGGTAAAAAAATAATGCTTTACTTAATTTAAAAAATATTTTGATAAAAATAATGCACTAAAATGAACTCAATATTTTTAAATGTATAAATAAAGGAACGTAGACAATGTTTAGAAAATTGAAGAAAAATTAATTGTTCTAAATTTAAAATTGTTATAGAAAATATTTTTAAATTTAGAAAAATTATTGAAAGTAGAAATTAAAAATAAGCCCCTAATTTATAAAAATTTTAAAAGTATTTGAAATATATTTTAAGAAAAATTTTTATTTAAATTTTTTACTTAAACACATTTGAAATCTATTTTAATTTTTATGAATACTACCATAAGCTTTTAACTTAAAAATGTGCGATATAGCAAATTTATGCTGAAACTGGTAAAATATGAAAACCATGCGGTATAGCCAAATTATGGAGCAACTACAAAAAATATGCGCAAACAAATTCCTAAAGTCATGTTAAAATTGTATGTTAGAAAATTTAAAAATTTCAGTAATTTTTTATCAAAAATTAATTGGATATTGAAATAAAAGAAACTGTAAAAAGTAAGTAACTCGGAATAATGCAAGGAATTGTAGGCTGTCTTAAGAAAAAATTTAAAAATATTGGAAAAAGTGCTAAAAGTTTTATAATTTTTTTGATCGAGAAAATTAATTATGTTGTTTGTTTTTTTAAAAGTGTTTATTAATTTTTTTTTTGTTTTAATGTTATTTATTTGTTGTGGGTTAGCAATATCTAAATATATATTTCGTTGGTAGCCATACCAACTCATCAGCAGATGTTTTACCCTTTATTTTTAAAAAATTTTAAAGCTCATCCATTTATATGAAAACTCACAACTAAATTTGTGAATTACAAAGCATAAAAATAGTCTTTAAAAGTAGTTTTAAAATAATAAAACAACAAATAATTTTCCATTATGAATGTGTTTACTTTTCTACACCTATACAATTAGACAACCACTGGTTGCCATTACAAAAGTATTTATAAACCAAAAAATGAAAAGTAAATCTCTCCTTTACAAAATTTTACATTTATCTGAGCATGTACTCAAGTATTTATGTTTTAAGTTTTATTTATTTGTTGCGGGTTAGCAATATATATATATATATATATATACATATACATATACATATAAATGTAAAATTTTGTAGTGTTAATTAATATGTATTTAAAAATGTCAAAATATACATTAGAAGAAATTTATGGCAATAAGTTGGATCCGTTATCTGAAAAATCCTGGGCCAAAGTCCGTCTCGAAATATCATGGTCGATCTCGAAATATCATGATCTCAGTTCAACCTTCCGTATAGTTAAAATTAATTTGTTTGCTTGTTTAATTGTTATGACCTTCTAGAGTTTTCTTTCTAATAAAAAATAATTGTTGAATTACTTAATTAATCCCGCGACAAAATATTGTCAAATTTTAGCTTTTGAGACTTTAGCATTCAAAATTGAATAAAATTTTGCATAATATTGTCATACATGTAAGTCATACAGCCATAAACGAAGATTTTCAAAAAAGAATACATACTCGTATTCCATTCGAGTTATTACAAAAAACTTTTAAACACAAAATCATACATCGGTAATTTTTACCAGCATCTTATTTTTTATATTCAATTTAAATAATATTTTAGTCTAAAACGTACTCGTACATGTTATTTCGATATTATTAATATTTTCAATGTGGTTTAGCAATTCTTTTTTTTTTCAATTGTTTAGTGAAAACTATGTTTGAATATGCACTAAATTAAACAAGTTGAGTTGTACAATTTAACTTGGAGAAATTATTTAAAATTTATGTTTTGTTGGGCTCTCTTTGTATCTTCAGCCACTTCAATTTACTTTTCACAGAAACTTTTTTATGTTTGTGCTTTAAACTTAAAACGTCTTGTCCTAAAGACCTTACGATGCGTAATAAATTTCACAACACTATAAATTTTTGAAGTTTACAACCTCTAACAATGGTAACAACAACAATTACATCAATAGCAACAAAACTAAAAACAGCAACAGTATTGATGACGAAAGCAATGACAACAACGATGAGTTGAAAATAAACTGGATTTTATGGCTTGAAATCTCTGTAAAGTATGCTTTACTAAAAAAAACACATGCATAAAAAGAAAACTCAAAATAAACATTAAAACTTTTTATACACAATTTTAAAGCACAGACACAGTTTGAGCAATAAATTCACACAAACACACACACACAAGTATGTGCCATTTATTTGCTGTCGTAGATTTGTGTGTTTCCTCTCTTGGAACACGATTCCCGTTTATTTTTTTACTCGTTTCCTATCACATCCTTTTGATTATTTATTCCTGTTTTTATTCTCTATTTATTTTCGATTTGATTTTAACATTCGTCTCGTTATGGGTTATACACTCTTTGAATTATTTTGGCTCTCTTTTAACTTTTTTTAATGCAAGTACATATATATGTACTTGTTCACGTCTTGGGTTAAACTTTTAGTATACGTGAGTTTAAATGTAAATGCCTATAGTAGATTTATATGTCTAATGCATACATGCATACGTAGGTACATATATATTTTACAGGTATTGGTGTTATTTTTATGCTAAACAGGATCAGGGTGTGGTGAGTACATGTATTTATTAAAATTTAAGCCATTGAAATAAACAAAAAAGCTTTGGTTTTTTTTAAATTTTTTCAATTTGTGTACTTTGGTATACTACCTTTTTTCTTGCTTCTAGAAAATATGTACATACATACATACATAGATGTTAACAAGAGGATATGTACATATATTTTTGTCTAACTTATTTTTTCCCTAATATTTATCGAACTTCAAATGATTCTCGTAGATGTTTTAAGCAATAATTTTTTTCAATAATTTTTTTCAAAGTAATTAACAGAACACAAATTCAATGTATACTTGATATTTTTCACTTAGAAATTTTTTCTTTTGCACAAAATTTAGACACTTAATCACTAGAAGCGTTTTGTTAACAACCGTACACGTCAACTGTCTCCTCCTGACTGAAAATCAATGTGTAGCATCTAAAGTTATTTTGTTCTTTACTCACAGCATCCAAATACTAAAAAAAAATATAATAAACAAAGAAGAAAAAGTTTTCGTTTAGCGAAATTGGCTCTCAATTTCTCAGTTACCGTTATACACAGTTGAACATACAACTGTATAATAACGAGTCCTTTCAATTGTTTATGCTAAAAGCTGCATATGCTTCACATTTAATATTTTTATTTCACCGCTCTTTCTTTCCCTCTTTTTCTCTATATTATTTGAAAAAAATATTCAATTTCTCTTAATCGTTCTCAAATTGTTTTTTCTTTTATTCTTGTTAACCATATGCACATAAAATAATTAATATTTTTTTCAAATGCAACAACATATTGCTTTATTTGCTCTTCAAATAATTTTTCTCCACTTTGCAGATGCATGAGTTAAAAAGCTTTCTATATGTTTTCTTTTTTTTTCACAACAAAAGCAAACATGCCCCACAGTCAGTGTTGTCATATACGAAACATATATTTTAAAAGTTTTTGAAACGTTAAAATAAGTATTCATTTATATTAATTTTAACGCCCGATATCACAATTTTCGGTAAAATGTCTGTTAACAAAAAATTAACTAGTTGCTGGTTAGGCTAGCGGGCAATATTTAATCAACGTTTACGTATTTTTGTTTCATCATCTTAATCTTTAATAAAAATGTGGAATAATATCGGTTTGTTTACATAAAAAAATAATATGAAGAAGCCATTTTTTGCAAATTTGAGAAACAAAATTTTGTAATAATAGTAAAATTCAGATAAGTAATAATTAAAATATTGTTATTTATACATACATATGTTTTGTATGTTTGTAGTATGTTCTCCGACGACGACGTATTTGGGACATAGTTGAAGGAATGTAGTTTGGATGTGTCCAGAGGAAAGGAAATAAATCGAGAGACGGAATTTGCCATGGTAAGATGATGTAAATATATGTGCACAATAAGTAATGTCCAATACTGTTATCTAGTCGGTAGTTTTCGACCGGCAAAATTTTATGAAATGAAGACAATGAAGATACTGTTGCTCGTTTGTCCGAATTTGCTACGCAGGCTAACGCTCCTAACATTATTATAGCGGTAAGTAAAATTATGAATAAAAAATTAAGCAAAAGATGATTTTTTTTTTTTTTGTGCGGTATTGGGTCCAACTGGTGTCGGCAAAACTACGACTATTCAATGTTTGGCAATAATATTACTTAATGACAGCTATAAGGAAGCAGTATTGGAATTAAATGACTCAAATGTGCGTGGTATTGACGTAGTGCGGAATAAAATTAAAATAATTGCTCAACAAAAAGTCACTCTCCCCCGTGGACATCATAAGATTGCTACACAAGATGAAGCTGACATGCAAGCACTGAGGCGTACAATGAAAATTTATAGTAATACCACACGTTTTGCATTGGCTTGTAATACGTCGTGCCATGTTGCGTTTTACGAAATAATCAGATGCCCATGTTTTGGCTAAACTTATTGAAGTTTCTTTCTTGTTTTATGAATAGAAATTTTTAAATTAAAAATATTACAAAAAAAGTGTAAATAATGATTTGTATCTCTATCCATTTTGTTTTATTTTCCTCCGATTAGAGTGCTAACCGGCAAATTTCGTTCAGTTAAATTTAATATCAACTTTTCTTTAAATTCTGTCAGTTAAGAGTTAATCGTATACTGCGTAATACAATTTAGCCAGACTTTCGGTTAAAGTCTTGATTATTTTTTAATCGAACATCGTGAAAGCGGGCGTAACTGAAATTTTCTATAATTTAAGAAATATTTAGTCAAATTTACATGTATTCTTGTTTTTAGTGTCTACTCATACATTTAATATATAATATGCATATTATTGTGTTGCATTTTATATGTATTTAATATAAAAAATTTGAAATTTTAAACAAAAATTTTTTTTTATTTTATAATTTTTACCAAAAAATGTGTGTTGATTAGTGAAACGAAAGTGCTTATTAACGGTAATCTAATAGCCGTTTTTGTAAGTAATCTCTTTCACGCGTAACTCGTATATTGCTTTATAAGAGCAGAGGCTTCAACCTTCCATGAATTCTCTGTATACTTGCGATGCTAAATGAAGGTGATATGTGCTGTAGCGGTTAGTGCGGTGTTTACTAAAAACACAATGACTTATGACCTGGGTTGAAACCCTGGTCAGGGCAAGTCAATCATCATCGCATTATATTAATTGTTGTTCAACTCTTAAGTAATGAAGGCATATAACTGGTCACTAAAAACTGTTTCGACGGCGATTGATGTTGTTCCAAGGAAATGTAAGCCACAGAAATCTACTTTGTCTTTGAAGTAGAACAATTAATAACATAAACAAGCATGTTAATGCGTTTTAATTAACACCAAAGGCCAATGCTCTAAAAACTTACACAACGCACGATACCAGAATTGTAAAAGAATTAATCCTTTTTCTACATGTCACTATCTAACCTCTGTACCCTATCCCTTTTCAACTATGTAGTTCTGGCTCAATGCAGGGCATAAGTAGGAATCATCCCCTAAGTGCTGAGCCCACACAAATATTGAAACCAAGTGCTTCAAAGTGGAATATTTTCAAACAAATATTACGGCGAAGAAGTATTTTTTTATCTCATTTCATTTTAAAATCGATCATTTCATTCAAATGTCGCAGTCCTTCTTTAAACGAATATTTCTTTTAAACTTCAATATCTGTAACGTAATTCTTTCAACTAAAAAAACTCAGAAATAAGTGTTCTTAGGTCCGGTTCTAAGCAAAATATTTGTTAGGTGAGTGAATTTCTTTATTGAAAACAAATTTTTAGTTTAACAAGTTTAATATATGGATCTTCTTCAAATATAAGTAAAAGTGGAAAATTTAATACTTTATCACAACTAAAAGAAGATTACGCGGACAACAACACAGATTTCGTGCGTATGTGTATAAATTGCAATAAGAGAAATTGAAACTAACTGACATATATAATATGTTTTTCAATACCATTCCTATACGTTAAGTAAATATTGTACATATATATCTACTCGTATATACCACCTACATGCATAAAGCTCATGCTAGCATCCGCCTCTTAACAAAGAAGGAAATTAAGAATGTTTGTTTGCAGTCTGTAGGTCTGAGTAAAATACAAAGTTTTGCCAAGTGTCCTACTTAAATTTCTTAATAATTATTTTTAGTTACAATTTTCTCTTCATCAAGGATGTATTAAATTTAATATTTAAGAAAATATTTACAAATCCTTTTAAGTACTTTCTGTTTGTTTTATTATCTCGGTTAACATTTGTGCTCGTTCCAGTTTATGTTGCATCTTTACTGCTTAAATGATATTTAATACCTCGAAAAATACTACCAAATTTTATTATAATAAATCCAAACAACAAACCACATACTGACAGACTAAGCAAACGAACAAATGAATGACTGACCATGGTCGTTTATTTTATTATATTATTTTTCTTTAACGAAAGCAAATATCCATAAATATTTGTAATAAATATAAAAAATATATTAAAGAAAAATATTAAAAATACCACAACCAATAAAATTGCACGAAATTGGTATACTTTGAATAATATAAATAAAGCAATTAAACTGACTTCCACTCATACTTCTTTTTATGTGTGGAAGCTTGAATTTGCGTTAACAGGAAAGAGCCAAAGATGTCAGAATGGGCAATGATAAGTGGCTAAGTAGCCAACGAAAGAAGATATATTTTTCTTAAAATATTCAATCACAAGTATTTTTATATACACAAAAGGTACCATACCCTTTTGTTCATAAAGAAGAGACTAGACCAACACTATTTTTTGCGAAATTCTGTAATATTTTTTTGAACTAGAAACAAATCATATAATTGACTCTGAAAGAAAACTGTCAGACCATATTTTTTCTCATAATAAGAAATAGTCTAAATAAAAAATACATGCATATCGCACTGCAAAACCTGGAATAAACAGTTTCATTAAAATTTGCTCGTACTTATACCCAGTTTTTTAACCGACTTCAATTCTTCTGTTTTTTTTTATGTTTGAACACGCGGGCAAGTTGCCCGGTCGAAATATTGGTTATCGCATAACTCCACTTTTTATGGACCGATATGGAAAGTGTACTGACCCAGCAAAAAATTTGACATTAACGGCTGAACTACTTGTCCTCTAATGAGCAGGCTACACGAACACATGACTACAAATGGTGCTAGCTACATTTGTAGCAGGTAGTCCGCTACTTAATTATTTTGAGAGCGGAAGCGACATAAAATTATTGTATAACAGTAATGTCACTTTAAATTCATTTTATTTTTTTTTAAGAATCTGCTTTTTTATTTACTGTGTAAGAGGCTATTAGAAGAGCAAAACATATTTTGTTAGGCGTGTCATTCAAATTTAAAACATTTTGTAGTGTAGGTATCTCGGGAACAATAATTATTGCAGTATTATGTGAAATGTAAATAAAATGTAGTTGCTTGGCCACTACATCAGCAAAAACAGAAAGTGTTGAAAGCTATACAGTTCTATGACATCTAACAGAAACATATAATCATAGATAATTGCAATTTTTATTGGGTGTATAGACACAACAACAACTTAAAAACTTAACTACATATCCGTATATATTTCTATGGAATTTTTGCAGTTCTTCTCATATTTTTACAATCACAATTGAAGTATTTTTATTTAGAAATACTTGGAAATTCAACAAACCTTCAACAATAAAATGACTACATAAATAACACTATAATATATTGAGTTTTAACTGTTTTCGTTCTGCTGAATAAGAGATTTTTAAACATTAATTTATTTTACATGGTTTATTGCATTGATATCACTTTATTGTTTATTGTCGCCACTAAATATAGAAATTAGTTTAATTGGACAGCTATGACAAAATCAGCCTGGACAAAAGCCTGTTGCCTTGTTGCCCTGCTGTCGTCAATATAATCATTCTCATATGCACACATGTATTCTAATTTTGAGAGATGAGATGAGAGACTAGATGATTGCCCCGGCTTCGTCCGGAAGCTATTTTCTCATATGGGGGAACCATTCTCCCCAATCATCAACCCCCTATTTTATGCTTGACTATTTGCAATCTATATATATTTATATAGCACCATCTGTCCTTCAACAACATAAAACTGAACTTGAGGCTGATAATATTACTTTTCATATATACATCAATATAAGTTCAAATAATAATTACGTTTAGTCGTAATAATAATAATATTAAAATATTAATTCCGCTTGGGCACGAGCTATAAATACCCTAATAACAAGGGTCACAGTAATACGTGAATATCCCTAATATAGAGTAAAAATAACAAAAACGTTAGAATACAAAGTAGAATACTTTGATGATAACGGACTATGAGTTTGTGTTGATTATTAGTACTTTCCAAACAGTAATGAGGGAATTTCGTACTAACCAGCACTGTTTCAAGGTAGAATAAAAAATGAATTAAATATTAATTCTCATATTCTATTTCTCTTGAAAACTGGTTAAATAGTTGATATTCTTCTCAATTAGTATCCACTTTACGAAAATTGTAAAGATGGACTATTGAAGGCTGATGAGAGGTGTAGCGGCCTTGAAATCAGTACTGATACGTTCTGCTAAAAACTGATTGGATATAAATAATAATATTTTCCAGCAAAAAAAAAACTCTTAGTAATTTTGAATTTTCATTAATTCAATAAAACTGGACTTGAGCCTGATAATATTAATTTTCATATATACATAAATAAATTTTGTTCTACTTGAAATACGAACGATGAAACTTCTCGTGAATGAGGCGGACGTAGCCCCATCTTTCTGTCAATATGATGCGGCTTCTCGTAAATGAGGCGGACATAGCGTCATCTGTCATTCAACAACAAAAATAATTTTGTTCTGTTTGAAATACGAATTGGTTTAATAATGTACTCAATACAGAAATTGCCCCTCCCTCCCCTCCTCATGCCACAAGCGGTTTAAAATATACTTTAAAACCTAATTTCATACTTACCAAATATGCATAAAAATTTCCATTAAAATCGGTCGAGCCGTTTCGTAATCCTGAATTCTACTACCTACATAAACATCTTTATAAAATACTGAAAATAAAAGTTCTTCTTTAAATTTTTGAGTTAGTAATTATTTTATACAACTAGAGAAGGAGTTATCATCTGCTAAAAAAACGAAATTTCTTTATTTTAGAGTGAAGTAACTACTTCAGGTAGTAAAGATAGGAAGTCATTACCAGCATTAAAAGAGATCTGCATACATTAGAGAAAATAGAAGTAATTTTGTTTCGACTAAAAACAGTTCTTCTATAATGAAAAATATAACCATTTTCTGTAATAAACAAAGTAACTACTTCGCAAGAATCGATTATAAAAGTCTTTTGCCTTGTTAAAATCATTAAGTTGGCAATTCATTTGGGAAGAGCTTCCACTACAAATACTTAATGCCAAACTATTTTACCTTTTTAAAAATTATATGCTGGGGATTTACAATATTTTCTTAAATAAAGTACTTAAATTTTTCGTAGGAATAAAATGTAAACTATATATGTAATTGATATCGTATTTCGATTCGGTTTTTGTATGGAAGTCATTTCTGTCGCCAAAATTATTTTTGTAAGCTCTTATGTATTTAAAAAAAAAAATAGTTTTGAAGTCGTTTGAAAATTAAAATTTCGGAATTTTTTAATTCATCGTTCACGTTGCTGATAAGAAATATGTGGAAAAGTAGCCCACAACTGTAAAGGGTCCTTCTTCTCATTTGATGATTGTTCAGAATTTTGTGTCAGATTAATGTTTTTAAATCATATTCATAAAATCACCAGAAACTCTACACTTTATATTAAATATGGATGGCTGAGTTGGTTAGATGGCAATGATATAAAATTTGAGACAAATAATTTTTGTTATCTAGTTGATAAGCAATATATCAATTTTATGAGAATTTGAGCATCTTCATAAATTATGAATGAGAGGGAGGCAAACGATAAGGGACAAAATACAAAAATAAACGATGTCCTTTGAAACTGGTATATCTATTCCAAGTCTATGATACAAAGTTGAAGAATAGAACAATATGGTATTACACGACTTAATTTTATTGTCACATGCATTTTGTTCTAAGACTTATTTTACATTTCTGTATGTATGTATGTACATGTATGTATGCGTAGTTTCTCTTTCGTTTTGTTCTGACTAGGAGTTCATTATGTAGTCCCTGGATGTTTATTTTTGTTTGTTTGTACATTTGTTTTGTTAGTCATTTGTTTGTAATTCTTAAGAATTTCATATTGTTTTTCAGTTTTGAAATGAAATGATATTGATAATGAAATGTTATTGAAAAATGGTCGTAAAATATTACATATGTATGTCTCCTTTGTCTATGTACGTATGCAATAATTTAACACTATTTATTGCTATTTTCATTTGTAAAATATGTATAAAGACGAATGACATATTGCTTAGACATACATTACTCGGACTGAATATAAAAACAGTTTAAATAAAGATAGCAGTTCTTAAAATGTTGTCGAAAACATTGTATTTAAAAAAATAATAAACAAAACACTTTGTTTAAATCTGTTGAATTTCAGAGTATTTTCCCAGCCGAGGGAAGACTCAGTATGCCAGGTTCGTAATTTCTTTGAAAAAAATACGCATGGTATAATAAATAAGCTAAAATTGTCCCGGCAGCTGTAGACGTGTCTTTTTCTTTTCTGTGTCAGTTTGTTTTTATTTTGTTTGAAATTTATTTTACAAAAATTAAATTTTGGAATTTTTTATTTTCTTGTTTCTCTATTTTTGACACACAGAAAATATTTTACACTAACAAAATGCCTGTTGTTTTTGTGACGTTGTATTTGTTTTAGAGACAAGACTACCTTATTTATTATACCATGAAAATGAGTGTATTTTTTATAACTTAAGCTACTTAAGACTTGTTTAATACTACGAAGTTTGTCGGGTATTAGCTGGCGTTAAGATATACGATAAAACGGAACAGCGACGGGTGGCGTTTTAGTGCGTCGATATACACTGCGCTTTTGTGATGGGCGACGGTCAGTCCTCGTAGTTCGGTAGTACATATCTGGCAAGCTGCTAGGCAATATTATTAACGAAATTAAACGGTAGTCAGTAGCTCTTAAAGGCCGTGCTTCACTATCCTACACAATCGTACGATTCATTCACAGGAAAATCTTGCAAAAATCTGACCGAGTTTAAAAAATCGTTTCAAAATGGTGTTTTAGGTGCCACACTATCATACAAATCTGATGCCAAAACATCTGGTTGACAATAAATACTCCTCTGATCGCATTAAAACTATCATTTTATGAAAATTTTCATAAAATTTTACAAATCGCACGACTTGCCAAAAAATCTGTCACACAGTTGCATTTTTAGTCCACACTACTATACATTTTTAACACACATGTCATATTTTGCAAATCGCGCGACTGTGTAGGATAGTGCAGCACGGCCTTAAGATACTATTAACTATGGTTGCAAGCTTTTAAAAGCGGCAAACTAACACAAGCGCTGTGTTTTTTTTTTTTTTGTAATTAGGTCCAGCACTCAGGGGATGACTCCCACGTATGCCGTGAACTGTGCCGGAACTCAGAGAGAGGAATAGGGTAGAAAAGATAGATGCTGAAAATTTAGAAGACTTAACTCTTTCACAACTCTGCTTTGCGCGTTATGTTAATTTTTAAGGCAGTGTTGAGGCGCCTCCGGTGTTAAGTAGAAGCATTAACTTTATTAAGCTGTAATCACCGATGTTTCTGCTAACCGACGAAGGAGGGCGATGTTGTGTACATTAGCTTCGATAGCATCAATCGCTGTCGGAACAGTTTTTTAGTGACCAGTTCTATGCCTTCATCACTTAAATAGTCCGACAACAAATAACACACTGTCTTTCTAATTTACATTAGAGAAATTAATGATGTTGATTGACTTGCTCTGGCCAGGGTTTGAACCCAGGCCCCAAGTCATTGTTTGCTAAGTAGTCAACGCGCTAACCACTTCAGCCAACACCACCCTCACACAATTGTAACTGTCGTTTGGAGGCCCATAAAAAATTGATCACCAATCTGGCCAAACTGAGTATGGGGTCTTACTACCTTTTCGTGGTAGAGTCGAACGTATAGTCTCACATTCATGTATTTTTTGCAGTGTTGCACTGTGTTAATAGTTTCCATATTTCTAATTACTCTTCGTATCAATTAAACTTAAGGTACTGACAGCATACAACGAAGAAATTTAAAATAATAATAAAATGAAAAATAGGTTTCAAAACAAAATGAAAATATAATTCTGTGTCAGTTGGTTGCTTTCGAAAATACTTATTTGATCTTTTGTTTTCTGGTTTGATTTTGACACACAACTCTTACACTTTCAAAGCAAAAACATAAAAAGGAGCATTCCCACCAAGTAAAATTGTGCGACATTGTCAGAATGAGAAATTTTTGAGAACTATGTAACTTTGTTTATACATATAGTTTTTTTATATCTATCTGTCCAATATTTCTCGAAAGTGGCATAATATTCGTATATGTGTATATGTATATGTGTGGCTAAGTAATGTTCATTGCCATTTGGTTTTGTTTGGTACAGTATTTTTAGTCTAGATAGATAGAACAGTTCTTGGCCCTCTCCTGTACGTTGTCGAGTAACTTCAAAATAAATTTTGAAGCACCAGCCCGTACATGAGAGTTGTATTCCATTTTAAATATTAAAGATATCAGATGGGGTTAAATATGTATATGGGTCAATTTAAAAAAAAACACAATTTTTGTGTCCCCGCACTTTACACTACTATTTTATGTAAAAAAAAAACAAAAAAAAACAAATATGAGAGAGTGATCAGCGAGGAATATGTAACAAAAAAACGTAATTCTCAAATTTGTTTGTATGTTTTTTTGTTTATTCAGAATGGTGTTTTGTTTCTCCCTCTGACTCCTTCCATACAAAAGCATGAGTCCTCGGTTAGAATTTTTAGTAAACAAAATAAAATAAAATCAAGAAAAAAAAGTAAATATGCAACATTTAATAACAGTCTTCGAATTATTGCGTTTCTTTCTTGTGTTTTGATTTGTTATAGTCGTCAAAACTTAATTAGTGCGACTTTGGCGTTGCAAAGAAAGGTTGTCCCCACAATTTGCATTGAGCGTCACTTCTTTATAATTCAAGTAATATTACTAGTTTTCAATTTGCATTTAAATAAAGTAAATAACGTAAGGAAAGTACAAACTTTAATTATTACAAAAGTGAAAAAGCGAAAAAAATCTATTAAAAAAAGTGTGCATTTGCGTAGTAATGGCGCGATAAAATTTCATGAGCGTCACGCTAATTTTTTTAAAGTGAATATATTAAATGTAAAAAATTGAAGTTGACAATCAGTGTTTAAATGGTTTCAACTCATTTGTTTATAACTTGTGAATTTGAGAAATAAATTGCCTACGAAAAAAAACCAAAATAGGCAAACATCACTTTTTACATATATTGCTTCATAGCTTAAAATGCTTAATTTTGATTTTATTTTTTAATTTTCAAGAGTAAAACAACAAAATTAACGGCGGCTGAAAGAGCACGGAGATATCGAGAGAAAATAAAGCTCGATAAAGCGCGTAATGACGAATATAGAAGAAAGAAGAAAGAATGGTATAATCGTGGTATATTTGAGTTTAATTTTTATTGTTACTGACTGAATTTGTTTTTGTTTCTCGTGCTTTTGCAACTTAAACCTCTGCGGGACCGGAAATTTATGCAACTGCCACAAACTTAATTCGAAAGTGGAAAAATGAATGAGAATGACAAAAACCAAAGCCGCTTGTCATTTCAAGAAGTTTATACAGATTCAGAATAAGAATTTGAATGAAAATTTATAAATTAAATTAAGTTAAGTTATTGTTTTGCGTCCAATATTTACATATGTATATAAGTTTCTTCAAGAATTACCTCCTTTTTTCCATTTTTGTTAAAGACATCAAAGAATATGTACATGTTTAGTTTTGAATGAAAATTTTTGTTTTTTGAAGAACTTTTGTTTTTTTTTTTTATTTACTTTTTGTAAAAGAATAAACTTTTTTTCGTAAACTTTAAATTTGGCATTATTTCTTGTTTACGTGCAACAAAATCTCTTGATCGTCACAAAATATCTTGAGCGTCACACTTAGTTTTTTTCCTTAAAACGCTTATAATTGCAGTTTTTTTTAAATACATTGTTACAAGCCCATTACTTTGCAAGTAACCTCTAAGTTCAAGTCTTTTTTTTAACAGAAATTTACATATTTTCATCTTAAAATAACTAGTCACTTTTAAAAAAAATTAAAAATCAAGGTGAATCGTGATTTTGTGTTTATCATCGAAAAGGTGATTTTCGCAAAAGTCAATCTTAAGAAAGAAAAGAACATCGTGGGAAGCTTAAATTTCAAATATTTTTGCATTTTTAGCGATTTTTTATACATATTTGGTGTGTGACGTTCAAGATAGAAATCATAGAAAACCTAAAAACAAATCAAAAAATTTTGATTTTTTGAGAGCCTAAAAGTACCACCGGATTCTTCATCAATTTCTACATAAATTGGCCAGAGTTACAGGCGAATTGAAAAAACTTTAAAAATAAGCAAAAAAAAAAAACTCGTTGTGTACGTTTTTTTTTTTAAATTGACCCATATATGAATGCTTGTTTTGCGACATGAAAAATGTGATCAGTCCAGTTGAGACAGCATAACACTATTGAACAAACTCACAGACTACTGAATGTTGTTAGAGACACTTTTGAAAAAAAGAAATATTGCTCTGCGCTCTTTATATATTTCTCACTAGCATTAGATAAAGAATGGCACGAAGGTCTTACACATAAATTAACGCAAAATCTTCCTGCTAACATCGTCAAGCTTTTAAAAAGCTATTTAAGAGAACGAAAATTCGTAGTTCGAGAAGCCAATTTTTTAAGCCCTCCGCAGTCGATTGAAGACGGAGTCCCATGTATGCCTCTGACTTACCGTTTAGCAGTAACATTCACACATCCACATTTGCTGATGATACAGCTTTTCTAAACGTTAATGAAAATCCTATAGAAGCTTCCCGGATTTTACAAGAGTACATATCAAAACTGGAAACATGGCTAAGACAACGGCGGATAAAAGTTAATGAGCAGAAATGTGTACACGTTACTTTTACGTTGCGCAGGGAAACATTCCGAGTAAAATATCTAGGCGTTCATCTTGACCGTCGTGGAAATCGCATATAGTCGCAACGTTGACACAAATTAAATTAAAAGCAGCCCAAATGAATTGGCTTATTTGAAGAAACTCTATACTAAGCCTAGACTGTAAACTTCTATTATACAACGCGATCCTGAAATCAATATGGTCTTATGGACTTCAGTTATGGGGCATCGCGCTGAGGCATCGAATGTAGAAAAGACAAAATTCTACGTGCAATTTTATCAGCCTCCTGGTATGTCAGAAATCTACGAATTCATAATGATCAAGATGTTCCCCCGTTTGTGAAGACAGTATTTTCAAAACACTCGAAAATATATATAAAAAAACTTGAGTTGCACCCAAATCTACTTGCGCGCAATATTCTAGAGTATAGTGGTCATACCCGGCTGAGACGTACTAAAAAATAACTGCTCAAATTAAAATTTAGCATTGGCTAAACATATATCTAACACTTTTGAATTTAAGATTTGATCAACTTATTGATGTTTCAATTTAAAATTGAAGATTCAACGAATAATAATATTATAAAAAAATCCTTATTCGCAACAGTGAAAATTTAATTTCATCTCTTATGAAATTGGATATTATGGAGGTATTATATATTCAAACAATTTCAACATTAAAAGTCCATATTTTTGGTCTTTAATGCAGTTTACTAAGTTTCTCTGGTCTATATACTATAGGATAACGTCTTCTAATTTTGTGCAGTCATTATCGTTGATCCAAGGTTGGCTGGGTAGTTTTTGCAACCTATATTTGAACATGTACATGCATGTGTGTCTGTCATAGTTTATTTTTTGTTGTCAATTGTTTTTATTTTTTTCTTTACTTGTTTTTAATATATTCTCTTACATGAGCATGTTACTGGTATGTTCGTATACTTAAACAAAATTTTTCCAACTACAAAAAATTTGATACACAAATATTAGTTTTATCTCCACAACATTTGTGTGAAGGTATTTGTAGCACGTGTTAAATACGAAACACGTTATTAACTGCCTGTTTTTAGAAAATGGAAACGAAATAGTGAGTGAGAATTTATATTGAAAACAACAATAAAATACGAAAATTTGTTTTTGTTTTCAATATAAATTCTCACTCACTATTTTGTTTTCATTTTCTAAAAACAGGCAGTAAAGCATGAAGCATGTGAAGGAGTACCTATATACAAGGAGTACCTGGATATACATACTTATGTATGTACGTCCATCGTGTCAAAGTAAATACCAGGGCTGTGGAGTCGGAGTCGGAGTCGGAGTCGAAGAGTCGGAGTTGCACTGTTTTTGCCGGAGTCGGAGTCGGAGTCGGAGTCGCTAAAAAAAGTCGCGACTCCGACTCCGACAAAGAATTTTTAAATATTTTCCATAATAAAAATTCTGCGAATTTTTTTTTTTTTTTAATATTTTCTATTTTCAAATATTTGCCTTTTTACAGAAGTTGACTTAATCTTTTTAATATTTACACATATTTACGTTATTTTGGGAATCCAGCGATTAGTAACGATTTTTTTTAAATCTAGATATTTTTACGGCAAATAGTTGGCAACCTTTATTATAGCTTTGCTATTTATGGCGCGGTAGGGGTTGAATTTTATTTTTCGTAAGATAAATAATCGACACTATTCCCGTTATGTTTTTCTTTTTTTGTTTTGATTAGCTCATCCTTTAAAAGCGACTTTGTTGTTGTTTTTTAAAATCAAGACGAGAAAATATGTATGTACATATATAGTGTGTTACTCACATTCAACCGCAATAACAAAAACAAAACAATAAATATACTCATATGAATACATATGTATGTATGTGAAATATTTATTTTATTATTTAATTAATTAAAGTTTGTTTTCAGTGATCGTTTGTATTTTATCACTATAATATCTGCAATATATCAAAATTTATCAAGTATGTATATATGTATGTATGTATATGTACATATGTATGTGTGTATGCAAGTAAAAAACCACCACAATTTGGCAAATTTACATCATATTCGCCTTGCAAGAAACGAAATTGCTTTTTTTTATTTTGATTTCAACTTTAACAAAAAACCGAAAATATTATGTGTACATACATATGTACATACTTACTTCTTCTTATTCGCCTTCGTTCCTTATAAAAAAAATATGAGCAAAGCTATAACCGGGTGTCCTAAGACACCTCTCTTCTTTTTGTTCTAAATGCAATCAGTGTTGCCATGTTAGCATTTTAATTGCTCGATTTAGCAACTTTTTTTGCCGTTTAGCATCCAAAATTTATAAAAAATGCTAGATCTAACTTAGCATCTTTTATTAAAAAAGTTGCTATTAGCATCTTTTTTCATTATCTTTGAATATACAATTTTAAATTTAATTGTATTGATAACGATATTACGAATTTGAAAACTTATTAAAACAAAATATTGAATCGAATGATATATCATTTGAATATTGAAATGAAATAAGAAATATATACATCGACTTCTTAATGAATTAAAAAATTGATTGCTAAATATATTATTATCAGGCATGTCACCGAGTTCAATTTCGTTCGAAAGTGGAATTGATTATGTGCGAATTTCATTTGAAATTCAAAAACTTTTTAATTAAAATTTAAAAAATATAAATCGAAACTTGTACTTTATATTCATTTTTCCATTTAAAAACTAAAGAATTTATTAATAGTATTTAATTTTTCAATAAAAAGGTAATGAAATTTGAAAAAAAATTTTGCATCTTTTTTTTTTGACTCCAGTACGTTTTAGCATCTTTTTTTTTGCAATTTAGCAACTTTACAATTTCAAATTATGGCAACACTGAATGCAATTACTGTTTGCAAATTTTCTCTATCGTGTAAATACTCTCTTTGGTTAGAATTGTGTATAATACTATTGATAAAGCATTGCATTCATTCTTTCATGAAAGAAAACAAAAGCTATTTTTTTGTTAACGGTTACATTTGAAAATTAAATTTTCAGGAGAAGATGGAATTCTGGGAATCCCCCAATTGCTAACAAAAGCAAACAATAGTTTTAGTTTTATAGCAGTCAGTACGCTGTTGTCTTTCATCACTATTGTGGAAGTTTACATTACCGCGAGTTCACTCTATTCAGCATAAAATTAAAATTTATTTGTTTTTATTATAAAAGGTTGTAGTTCTGGTGTTTTAGTTAATTCGTTATTAAAAAAAAGAATTACATTGAATACTGAAAGTGAAAGTGGAATTTAAGTTTCATGTAAGTAGATATTTGCATACAAATAATTAATTTGAACTCACAAATATTTAATATAATTTTTATTTTTAAACAAAAATTTAAAAAATACTTACATACACAATTGCTTCAATTAATAAGTTTATTTATTTAATAACAGCGGTTAATTTGACAATGAATAAGAATAAGCGGCAGAAGCAGAAATCGTCAGCTTTTGAATATTTTTCAGTTACTGTTGATGATAAATTTTTCATATGCCAAGTGACCAAAGATGGTGATGAAGAAATATGTGGTAGCAATATTAGTGCATATTGCGGAGAAGGTACTAATGCTCCGACCAGAACATCGAATTTAAAGCGACATCTACAACGTTATCACCCCATGATATTTAAAACTGTTACTGAAAAAGATAAGCAGGCGTCTGAAGTTGAACCTAAGCCAAGTTCTTCACAATGTCAAGCACCTGTAACAAAATTTTTTAAGGCTGAAAATATTACAGTGGCTATGACTGCAGAAAAATTCAAGCGCTGTATCATCGAAATGGTGTACTCAAATTCTATGCCTTTAACTTTTTTTTCTTCTGCTGCTTTTGTCTCTTTAAATGGCGAAATGGCTGGTAAATTTGGCATTTCTTTAGAAAGAAGTAATATTAGAAATATGGTACTACAGGAGGCAAAAAAGCAGAAGGATATGCTCAAAGATATTTTAGTAGGACGGTTTGTTTTTCTGAAGATGGACGGATGTACCCGTCACAGAGTTAATTACTTTGCAATTAACGCCCAGTTTATTGATGACAAGAAAAAAGTGGTCACACGTACTTTGGCAGTAAAGGACACTGAAGCGCATCATACAAGCAGTTATTTGCAAGATCTAGTTATGGACGTTCTATCGGATTTTGGTATTAACAAGCAACAAATTTTATGCATTGTGACCGATAATGCCACCAATATGGTCAGCACTGTAAATAAGCTGAATGAAGATATAGTAGCATATGTTTATGATGATAATGAAGCTTCCGAAGAAGAACTTAATGATAATTTAGACGGATTTGTGGATGCTGCTCTAAATATTTCCCAGATCCATCACATGCGTTGTGCAGTGCATACATTGCAACTCGCCATTCGTGATGGATTGGAAGATTATGATGCTAAAAGACTTATTGCAAAAGTACGGAGTGTCGTGGTTTTTTGCAGAACACCAAAACTAGATGCCATTTTGAAGCGACGTGCTGGAAAAGGGGCAATTTTAGATCAAGCTACGCGGTGGGGAAGCACTTATTTAATGATTGAACGCATCATTGAACTAAAACATATTCTTACTGATATGGCTAACCCAGCTGCAACAATAACTCATGCGCAATGGGAAGAAATAGAAAAACTTGAATGTCTTCTTCGTCATCCTTATACCGCAACCAAAAATTTTCAAGCCGTAGATTTAACTCCTAGTATGTTCTACAAAGAATGGTGTAACCTCATTTTCCGTTTTTCTAAAAGTAATTGTAAAATAGCTGATGGAATTAAGGATTCAATGATACGCAGAGAAAGCACCCTCCTAGACAATGATATCTTACTAGCGGGTATATACGTCGATCCTATGGTCCGAGTTTTACTAACCAAAGAACGTCAAATTAGAGCTAAAGATGCTTTATATGAATTAGCCATTCGAATGAAAGGTATAGAGGTGCAAAATGAAGAAGGTAATGATTATTCTTCATCAAATATAATTCCTGAGGACGTTGTTGTAGATGACTTTGAAAAATATTTAGACGAGCAGGAGCAGTTCAAACGTCGTCGTTTAAATTTAGTTGAAAGTAACGAAGACACAGAAACTCCAACAGTCTTAGCTAAATTTAAAATAGACTTTTACCAAGCATTAAAGGAGGTGGAGAAATTTGACCGTTCTTCAAATTTATCAATAAAAGATGCAATTCCAAAGTACCCAGAGATTATCCAAGATGCTGCTCTGATCGTCACGGCATTGCCACCGACACAAGTCTCCGTAGAACGATTATTTTCTGCACTCAGAATCATCAGATCCGATTTGAGAGCATCAATGAAGCCAGATATTATTGAGGCTGTCCTATTTTTAAAAACAAATGCAGAATAATTTTTTATTTTAGGTGTACTGTTTGAAGTTTCGTTATTTTATTTTAGATTTACTATTTGAAGTTTTATTATTTTCTTTGAAGTTTTATTTTATTTGAAGTTTTATTTTATTTCAAGCTTTATTTTATTTGAAGTTTTGTTATTTTGAGTTTTCGTTATTATAGTATTTTGTTTATTATTAAAAGAATTAATAAAAATAATTAAAGTATTTAAAAAATAAAATGTTAAATTGATCCATTTTTATCGGATTTGAGTTAATGATGCCAAATTGAGTAATTTTTAACGCTCGTTATAATTTTTTTTTAAATATTGACCATTTAAATTTTTTTTTACAAAAAAACAACGTAACTTCAAATGTTTATTATAATAATAATTTTCAGCACTAACGACGTATATAACAACACACATTAGAACACACGTTGTTGTTTTTGAAAGAAACTCTGACTCCAACTCCAATGCTAAATGTGTATGGACATTAGGGTGTCCCGTTGATTGAATCGCGTTAATCATTAGCAGGGGAATTTTGTGCTGATTACGAAATGTTCAACAACTTTTTTTTTTTTGGAGGGTACTTATGGACCTCTAAACGGGATTGAAGTTTAAGAGTTCGCGAAAAAAAGTTGTTTGTTTTTTACAAATTAATGCTGAATTTTTTGGTAAAATAGTGCTCATTAAAGGAAAAATTTCAAACAATCGTTAGTGCACCGATTTTGATCCATAATTGCATTTTTAATACATATTAATATTTATTCACAAAAACTCCTTTTTTCCACAAAAAAAAAGAATTTTTTTGCAAAAAATTGCATTTAATTGCAAAATATTATAGTTTGATTATATTTTATGAGAATGTTTTTAAATTTGCTTAAAACGGCAAAAAAAATCAATGAAAAATATGTTTTTGTGAAAATTCTTTTTTAAAAATGCAATTATGATTCAAAATCGGTGCACTAAAATTTGTTTGTAATTTTTCTTTTAATGACCACTATTTTACCAAACAATACAGCCATATTTTGTAAAAAACAAACAACTTTTGATTCAGCTATATTTTGTAATATTTATTTTTATGTTTTTTCGCGAAATCCCAAACTTCAATCGCGTTTAGAGGTCCATAAGTACCCTCAAAAAAAAGTTGTTGAACATTTCGCGATTCAATTATCGGTAATGTCCATATATATTTAGCATTGAAGTTGGAGTTGGAGTCGGAGTCGGAGTTGGAGTCGGAGTCGGAGTCGGAGTCGGAGTCGGAGTCGTACCTTAAAAATTTCGGCAGCTGGAGTCGGAGTCGGAGTCGCAACTATTTTTTCACGACTCCACAGCCCTGGTAAATACACAATTGAATATATAGAGGACGTATACGTAATGTGCAGTGTCAAATATATAACAAAAATATTGCGTATACGCAAAATTTTCTGTAAACTTAGTGGATTTTTTATTACTACATAGTAGTGATGTGACGAATATAAATTTTTAGTATTCGTGAATACGAATACGAATATTTGAAACAATATTCGCCGCATACGAATATTATTTTGAACGTTTAAAGCCACTTAATATTTCAAATTTAATTTGAAAAAGTCCCTCCCTTTGCGTCAGTAACAATATATTGAAAAAAATTGTAACACTACTTAAGGTATTTATCATTATTATGACATTAAGATGCCGAATTTGAAGAAGACTACTGAACATTTTTAAATTATTTTGCTCTGGTTTCGCTTTTAATCAGTGTTGTTTGGGAGAACATATTTTCGCAGATGGCGCAGTTAAGTTAGTAATCAATTCTCAGCAGAGGAATGTTGGACTTCAACAATGGAAGAAGTGAAATTTAATATATGAAATTCCACCGAGACATGTGGATTTTCGTTTGTTTTTTAAGAAGATTATTATGTTGCGTCAAAGATAAAGGGCTTTCTTTCTTTAAATAAAAATTAATATAAATTAATATATTTTTGTACATTTTATGTACTTTTTTAAACTTTTTGTATAATTTTTTTTTTTTTTTTTTTTTTTTGGGGCAAATGTATGTGCAAATTATTCGAGAAATATTCGCTTGAATTTGGCGAATACGAATATCTTTAAATTGGCGAATAGTCGAATAATCGAATACGAATACGAATACGAGTATTCGTAACATCACTACTACATTGTATGTCTGCTAAACTTTAGCGTTCTCTACATGAACTTGTTTTATAGTTCAACCTAAACTAAATTCAGTTTATAAGACATCAAAACAAAAACTAACAAGTTGTCTTTTTTGTTGTTGTTGCAAGGCATGATACTATCATTAATTATGATTGCCGAGAAAGCTTAAAAAGATTGTGCTCTTCGTAATAAAAACTAATAAAAAAAGGCAATAGATTATAAAACTGTACTTTTCAAGACTGAAAAAAATATTATGAGAAATCATATTCGGGTATTGGAACTACAAATCAGTATATTTAATTTTGATAAACTTAATGTTTGATATTTTTTTATTATTTCATAACTGTTCGTTTATCGTCATTTGAAAATTTACTCTCTATGCTAATTTTATCGTTTGAGTAATTGTTTTATAAATGAAAAGTAATATTATCAGGCTCAATTTCAGTTTTATTGAATTAATGAAAATTCAAAATTACTAAGAGTTATTTTATGTTGGAAAATATTATTATTTATATCCAATCAGTTTTTAGCAGAACGTATCAGTACTGATTTCAAGGCCGCTACACCTCTCATCAGCGTTCAATTGTCCATCTTTACAATTTTCGTAAAGTGGATACTAATTGAGAAGAATATCAACTATTTAACCAGTTTTCAACAGAAATAGAATATGAGAATTAATTTTTAATTCAATTTTTATTCTACAATGAAACAGTGCTGGTTAGTACGAAATTCCCTCATTACTGTTTGGAACTAAAACAACAAAAACGTTAAAATACAAAGTAGAATACTTTGATGATAACGGACTATGAGTTTGTGTTGATTATTAGTTCCAAACAGTAATGAGGGAATTTCGTACTAACCAGCACTGTCTCATTGTAGAATAAAAATTTAATTAAAAATTAATTCTCATATTCTATTTCTGTTGAAAACTGGTTAAATAGTTGATATTCTTCTCAATTAGTATCCACTTTACGAAAATTGTAAAGATGGACAATTGAACGCTGATGAGAGGTGTAGCGGCCTTGAAATCAGTACTGATACGTTCTGCTAAAAACTGATTGGATATAAATAATAATATTTTCCAACATAAAAAAACTCTTAGTAATTTTGAATTTTCATTAATTCAATAAAACTGAACTTGAGCCTGATAATATTACTTTTCATTTGTAAATCAATATAAGTTCAAATAATAATTACGTTTATTCGTAATAATAATAATATAAAAAAAAATAGTAATTGTTTTATTAAATTTTAAATTAATTTTCAAATTGTTTAATAATTTAATTTTTTAAACTTAATAAGTTTACAATCTAGGCGTAGAGTAGAGTGTCTTCCAATAAGCCGATGCATTTAAGCTGCTTTTAATTTCATTTGAATCGGATTTGCCTCTATGTGCAATTTCAATGTTAAACGGCGATCAGGATTAACACCGAGATATATTGCTTCAGTGCGTTGCGGAATAGTGTGGTTATTGATTTGAATAGGCGGGCATGTATACCTGCGCAACGTAAATGTGACATGTACGCATCTTTGCTCGTTAAATTTTAAAGGGTGCTACATGAAGGTCTTAAAAATTGCCTTCCCTAACTATAAACGTTTGTTCATTTAAATAGCTTTTTTTAAGCGTTAGAATGCTTGTGGGTAGATTTTGTGTTAATTTGTAGATAAGAGCTGCGTGAGATACTTTATCAAAAGCATGTGCAACATCAATAAATAGCGCAGAGCAATATATATTTTTTTTTTCAAAAGTGTCTCTAACTACATTCACAAGGCTTTGAGTTTGTTCGATAGTGCTATGTTGTTTCCTAAAACCGAATTGGTGATATGGTATTTACCTATTGCTACTCAAAATTGGGGTCGATTAGCTTTTTGAAAACTTTTGACGTATTAGGCAACAAACTTATAGGGCGATAAGACTTAACGTTTTTATTATCTTTGCCAGTCCTGGGTATCATTGTAATCAGTGAGACCTTCGAGTCTATTGGGCAGTATTGCAGCCGTAAAATGCCAATAAAAATTAAAAGGATTAACCATTTTGCAATATAAGGTAGTTCTTAAAGCATCTTGTTGCTTATTTTATCGATACATTTGACGTTTTTGCTTATAGACTGGTCCATATCCATAATATTAAATTTTAGCGGTATTTCTGGTAAAGAGGCGACAATATCAGCAGAGTATTTGTTTAACAAACAGATTACCTTTTTCAGCTCCTGTTCTTGCCTCCATTCGAAGCTCGTAATGGAGGTTTACATATCACCGGCCTTTTAAGTTCTGTAGCTGCTCGCCAAAGCGAATAATCTGTTTGTGTTGTTGCATCGAGTTCTTCGAGAAATTTTTGTAGGGCAGCACCTTTTTGTTGGTCTAACAATGCTTTAACGTTTTTTGTACATTCCTTGAGCCTTAATTTTAGTTGAGGGGATCTATAGCGTTGTTATTCTCGTTAAACTCTATCTGTTAAAAGCCTTTCCATGTCTACAGAAAAAATTTTATTAAACCTATTTTGTTGGTTTATAGAAATTGCATTTAGAGCAGCTTGCAATGAAGTGCAATGAGCACTCAAGTATTTTTTTGTATTAATATATGGGCATTTCCAGGATCGCGAACGGGACATTCGTACGCACTCAACTTGAAAAAAAATATGAAAACTCAAATTTTTTTTTTAACTTTTTATAAATATTTAATAGCATTTTAGTAGAACAATTTTTGAGAACAAAAAGAAAATTATAAAATATGAACGTTCTCCAAATATTTTGGATAAACTTGCGATCGCGAACGGGACAAAAAATGTAAGTCATTTTTTTCGGTGTGTGGTTTTGTTTAAAACTCTGCGAATTTTGTCAGTTTATTAAATGGAGATTATTTTTTAACTAAAGCAGAGATATAAAGCTTTTATTTAGCATTTTGTTTTTTTTAATTATCCTTATCATTATTTTTTTTAAATATTTTTTTTAGAATCGCGAACGGGACATCGCGAACGGGACAATGATTCCAAAGGCATTTTTTAGGTTTAAAATTTTTTATTTATAAGTATAAAAAATAAATAAAACAGGATATATTCCAATGATAACAAAAATAAAAGAATTATTATTTAAGTTAATAAATTATAAAAATTTAGACAGTTCTCTAATTAAATTTGATAAAGAAAATTTTTTTTTCCGGTTTTTAATATTTCTGTCGCGGTTGACCTTTTTCTGGAAATGCCCATATGTGGATGTCACCGGTATATCACATGTAGGTGATGAAGTTGTATATAGAAGAGTATATAGTTACAATAGTTGTTTATCCGCCACTGTAGCTGATAGGTAGCAATGCGAGCCTAGTAGTCCGGAGGATGTCGGTTCGATTCCGGCCAGAGTTTTCTGCAGACAAGCTAATCGCAAAATCATTTACAATCTTCCGGTAATTAGATGCCTCAGTTACCTGACCTGTGTCTCATAGATTTTACTGCGTTTAAATGGAGTTAATGAGTCAAGTTTTTTTACCAGAACATTCGAATTCTGTTCTCTTAAATAAATGGGTGGTGGTGTACTCAAGTTCGATCAATTTTTCTGACAGAAGCCCAAATATTTTTTGCAAAATTTGAGTAAAAGAGTTAAATTTTTTTTTTTTTTTTTTATTGCTCTTTTTTAAAGTATTTTAATTTTGTTATCAAATCGTTTAAGCGAGGGATGGTTTTTTGATGGATATGAGTATTTTTAAAAAGAAAATTAATAATTATTAGTCAATTTCTAAATCATTTACAGTTGGTCACAAAAATTTTTTGCCAACTTGAAATAAAGTAAATTTATATAATTCATGTCACAAAAGTACTTTGCTTTTTAAATTGATTTACCGTAATTATAAAGGTATAAAAAAATTTTTTTTTCGGAATTATTAAATTGTTTTGCTTCGGGCACAACTGCGCACAATAAGAAACAGATCTCAAATAATTATGGTAAAAACCATCGATATGTAACAAGCTCTCTTACAGGTAGAAGTACAATATCAAAAAGGATACGGCAATTAGCGAAAAAACTATGACTTCTGAGTAAGCAAAATTCTTTTGTGAGCATATAATTTAAGAAGTTTAAAAAAGCCCAAAATCAAAAACGTCCTGCAAATATTTTTTGCTTTTTCTATGATAATGTCATCAAAGATCATCATTAAAACCTCTTTTCCTGTACTAAACTTGAACCAATGTTTGTATTTTTTATGTATAAACTAGGCTTTTGCAAAAGTACAAAAAACAAATACTTAAATACATTCTCTTTTTTTCGTGTATTTGTTTTAATATACCTTCTCTTTACTATACTTTCTTCTGTTCTCTATTATAAGAAACAAACACAATAAATACTGTTTCTGTACAAAATAAATACAGCAAGTATTACAGCATGTAAGAACTAAGCATAATAGAACCAAGCACATTAAGTTAAGACAAGCAGTACTTAAACTATTTACTAAAATACTCGATTATTTTTGTAAGTTTTATTTGGTTTGTATGAAATTTCGCTTTTATTTAATTTTATGTTAAGATCAAATTATCAACATATCAATAGATGTATATACTTAGATAGGTATGTACATATGTATATTTCATAAAATTAACTGCTAAATTAATGCTAAAAATAAAAACCAAGAAAATGCTTAAAATACCCACATGGTAAAATAAGAACCTTGCAAAATACTTACAGAATATTAGCAAAAAAAAATGTTTACTTTACTCTACTTATAGTGAATAAGAATGAGTAAATACAAATACTCTGAGCGTATAAAGAGAATAAATGTTTTTTTTGTTTTTTTTTTTTTTTTTTTTTTTTTTTTTTTTTTTTTGTTTTTACTTGTTTTGATCCCCTTTTGTACTTAGAATTACTCTGAGAATGTTTTTGAATTTAAATGTACTTAGTGCAAAATCATAGTATAAACTAATTTTTAACTCAAACTGCTTAAAAAAACACGGAGGCACTTTCTGACAAAATTTAAGTTAATAAGTATAAGTTGTAAACGTGGCTCAAAATATAAGAATTTGTGTGAAACTAACTTTTTTAACAAGTTTTAATACACCACTTTTGTACCAAAAATCATCTAAAACTTAAAATGCATTTTAAACCAATCATTAATATTTTTCTAACCGGTCAATTTTGTCTTATATTTATATCTTGAAATTAAAGCCTGTAGTCACACCTAGTAAATATAAAAACTGCGAATCAAAATTTCAATCCAGTCAAAAGTTATAGATTTGTTTACCGCTTTCTCGCGAAATGGTCCACTGGGCGGCGGCCAAGTAAAAATTTTATTTGGAAATTTTAGCTAAAAAATAAACATAAGTATGTATGTACATATATATATCGTGGCTGTGTTTAAGTGTTAACTTAATTATGTTAGTATTTCCACTCAGAACTAGATTGTAACTCTGTCTTACGTCAAATGTTATTTTTAAAATATATCCGCACAAAAACATAAATGTGAAAATAAGTCCAAGTTCCTATCCAAAAAATTTCGGCCGTAAAAAGTACTGAGATTAAAATATGGACCAAGTTAATGATAGGTACAATTCCATCTAATTTCTAGGCAACCTATAAGCTTGGTAAAATTTTTCCAAGAATTCTTTCCCATATTATAAAGGCAAAAAAATTTTGCCAAACTTACAGGTTGCCTAGAATAGAGATGGAAGTGTACCTATCAAGAACTTGGTCCTTATTTTGATCTCAGTACTTTTTACGGCCGAAATATTTTGGATAGGAACTTGGACTTATTTTCACATTTATGTTTTTGTGCGGATCTCACTTCTTTTTTTGTTTGTTTTTATATAAATATTTATATGTATTGCTTATCTGGGCCTACCTGTGTAGAAAATTTCAGCTTTCTAGCTATACTAGAAGTGCCCTATACAAAGAAGGGACACCATAGTCGCACCAGATGAAAAGTGCCGGTTTAAAAATCATTTTCGTTAATTTCTTATCAGGACCTACCTGTGTACCAAAGAAAGGCCTCATACAAGGAAGGGGAACCCTAGTCCCCCCCGGGAGGAAAGTGCCTGTTTTCAGATTTTTCTGGTTATTTTCTCACCAAGACTTACCTCTGTACCAAGTTTCAGCTCTCTAGCTTTACTGGAAGTGCCCAATAATATTGATGAGTCAGTGAGTCAGTGAATATGTACTAAAATATGGACTTTTCACACCTTAATATCTCGGGAAGCTTTTATGGTAGAACTTTTCAATTTAACGTGTGAGGTCACCTCTGTGGGGAGACCTTATGTTTCAAGTTTCATTTCATTATGATCAAGAGGAGCAAAGTTATGAGGGGGGTAAAAACAGCTCGAATGGTTTCGTGTAAATATACACACTGTGTGGCCGGAACTTGGCCTGGCACACTACCGTGCGCCTAGATTTATAATACAAAATGAACATCGTTTAATAATTGGGTTAAAATTAAAATGTTAAGAAATAATTTAATTCAAAAATTGACACAATAATTCAGTGATGACCGCTGCGTCTGTAGCTTGGCTGACACTGGCGCATGTTGTACGGCTAAAACGAGTATTACTCTTTAATATGTTGCATTTTATATGGAACATTCTTGTATTTTAATTTTGCTATTTTATGATTTAAGTGAAATTAAGTATTGATGGTGTAACGAACTTTATTAAAGAAAAGTCTCATTCACAAAAATTTATATTAAAAGCTACCAGAATAAAAACAAATCTACTATTAATAAAAATGAGTTAAGTAAACTCACAGCAATAAAATTAGATTGAAACGAACACAAAAAGTTTAAATAAAAAAAAAATCAAATAAAATGGTACATCACAGAAATCCACAGGGACCAGCAAAATGGCACAAAGTCTTGAATGTATAAAACGCAAATAAACCTTAAAAGAAACATTTTTGAAAACAATAACTGATATATAAAACTGCAAGTCGTACATACTTATGTGTGCACGTATGTATTTTAATAAAATATACATACTATGAATTATTTATTTGCAGCAGTCTTATGCGACGATATTGCTTCAAAGCTATTTAGAGTTTCGTAAATTATTTTCATCTTATAAAATAATCTGATTCGCAATATATAGAGCAATGACAGCTCGGAAAAAGTTAAAAGTAAATCCATCAAATGTTTCAAAAATGTTTTAAAATCTCATTTGAACAAACCCACAATTTCCTTATTTTTTCTGTCGGAAGCAAATGGAAACACATTTTTTTCAATTAAGTTTCCAGCATTCTTTGTCGTTGTTTTCTGTACTGTTTTTATACGATATTTCGAAAATTAAAATCTAATTTCGCAAACTCAATTAAGCTATTCGAAATTTAATCTTAAATTTTTCTAACTTAAACTAAATTTCGAAATTTGGAAATTAATTATGAACATCTGAGACTTCGCTTCTTTTATGTTTAGTGTGAACTAAGCTTTTTAAAGGGACACCAATTAAGAATAAAACCAATGTTCAATGTTCCTATAAAAAAAATTGTTCACAGCAAATATTAAATCTCTATGTCTTAATTTGGAGCATATGGACTAGAAGTAATGTTATGAAATAAAATTTCGGCGTTCACAGGAAGATTTTCATAATTATAACAAAATATTTATTAAAATCTATATGTATGTGTATGTTTTTTTTTTTTTTTTGTTTTTAGTCGACCTCTTTTTTATAAGAATTGTTATTAAAGAAAATTAATTTTTTAAGCTTAAGGTCATAATAATTTTTATTTCTTTATTGAAAAGTTTTATTTTATTCGATATTTCGCCTCGCCTCGCCATCATCAGGAATAATGTGAGTTATAACAACAAATGACTTAAAACACAGTCTTACTTAACATTTATTAATGAAATTCAGAAAATCCCAATTGGAATTGAGAATTTCAAGTTTCAATTCAGAAAATTCCAAATTAAATTGAGATTTTCAGATTCTAAATGAAATTAAAAAATAAATATTGAAATTGGGAAATTTTTATTTAACAAAATTACACATTCGTACATACAAACTTATATATAAATATAATTTAATTGTAAATATGCCTACAAACATATTTTTTATTTATTTAAAAAATTTCTGAATCATAGTTTAATATTACAAATGTGAATGTAAGTTTGTTTGTTGCGCTCTCACGCAAAAACTACTAAACCGATCATCATGAAACTTTTTACACATATTCTTGGAGCTATTAGAAGTAACATAGGATACTTTTCATTAAAAAAAAAATTTATTTCTTACGAAAGGTAAAAAAAATTGGTTGTCAATGTAATGAAGCTCCAACCCTGAGTGCTGTAATACCGTCGCACTGTATTACCGACAGTCACGTCAATATCCAATCCAATTTACTGTGGCTTCAATGCGAGCGAACCCGCGGGTAAAAGCTAGTATTATATAGACCTTTCTCAATTTTATTTGAAATTTTCTCTATTCAATTTGGAATTTTAAACTGAAATTCTCAATTTTATTTCAAATTTTCTCAAATTAAACTTGAAATTCTTAATTTCATTTGGAATTTTCTCAATATCATCGATAATGTTCTGAATCACATTGAAAAATAGTGTAGTTCAGTATTTATACAAAAATTTGCGAAAATTTCGTTAAGCGCATCATCTGCAGTGGCTAGAAACATTGTTTTAATGTAATTGTGTAGTAGTTTATGTCCTTGACATGCGGTTTTTTATCTTGTTAAGTACTTTTTATATCAAGGCTTTCCCTTCTTCTGAAACGTCTATCTGGTACAAGGAAGCTTTTGACGTCATCAGGGCGATGGAACGTCCGAGGATGCTTCTTTACAACTGGTAGATGTATTGTCTGCAATGAGAGGTGTTGAAAGATTTTTTTTTATAAAACTCATAGTTATATATGTAAACAATAACTCATATTACGAAAATTTTATTTCATTAGATCCATATCATATTTTCTTGTGTTGCATAGTTGGGCTTGTCAGATGGCGTTAATATTTGGATGGCTGTCTAGTTTCAAGTTCTAGCAATATTTGTCAAGCTTTGGTTATTAAACATTTTTAGCTTTTAAGCAAAGGTTAAAATTTTTCAAGTTCTGTTCTTAAAATCAAGCCCATTTGCGTTAAATTCAAAATAATTGTACATATTTAATCTGGCAACCCTATGTATAGTACTAGTATAGTATTAGTATAGTACGGTACTCAAAATTATGTATTGCAAATGAAATAATCAACAGCGTGTAAAGAAAAACTTTAAAAGCTGCAATAACTTTTACAAAAAACGTTCAAAGGATTTTATTGAAATAAAGAAGTTTCAACGCTGAATTTAACATATTTTATATGGAAAACTTTGTAGTTACTTTTGCATTTCCTTCTCATTTTAGTGTAGGTATATTTTTAGAGTTTTCTTTTTATTATTTGTTTGTTTTGTAATCATGGAAGTTAAACTAAAGCACTAGTATTTTCTTACAAAACTTTAGTGACATTTACACGAGCATAAACACACAAAGTTGCAAAGTTACTCAGCCACTTTTGCGGTCTAAAAAGGCAAACATAATAATAAAAATTTGCAAGTTGCAACCACATTAATTGCTTTATTATATTTTATGCCTTAAATGATTATAATCACAAGCTTTAAGTTTGCGCGAATGTTTTCCTGTTTATTTGTAAAAATGTATGTAAACGTTCTTTATGAATGAAACACATGAGCAAACTAATTACATTCACGGATTTAATTGGCTTTGCCACTCGAGCTGTTCAGTAGAAAATAGCGAGAGGTTAGTAACCCCGAAAATTACCACGCCAATGAACGGAATGAGTTTTGCACTTTCCAAAATGATGAAAAATATATTGATTTTTTTATCTTGTAAAATACATGGAGTTCAAACGACCGGCTGTGTGGGTTCCTTATGGGATGCTCAAGGGACTTATTGGCCTTCTTTCTCTGGCCTACTCTCATGTTTAGGCTGGTGCTTCAAAGTTCATTTTAAATCTACTCGATGGCGTACCCGAAAGCCCGAGGAAGCTTACCAGTGACAGTAGGGTGGATCGTTTTTCGCTGTTCAACCGTTACTACAATGAAAATATCTTCTTATGAAATCACTTGTTCCACTTGTTCAAAAAAATAAGGTTTTTTTTTTTTGTGTACAACACAATCTTTAATAAGATCTTTTACTGTGTTTTCTCGAGAAAAAAATATGAAATGTTTCTAGCAACATGTTAACAGCGCTGCGACATTTTTTCATACGGAAACTTGACAGCTAATCATTAATGCTGTTCACTTAAAAACAATTAAAATGTACAACACATTTTAATTGTCATATTTTCCAAGCGAAATAATCAATTTTCCTTATCATTGTCCACATATTCGAGAAGAGCAGCATGTAGGCTTCAGTCAAAAAGTTCGTATGCGATGAAGTTAGAATCGCACACAGCAAAAAAATAATCCCAAATGAACTTAAATTCCAAGGGGTCTCAAAAACACACTAAAAACAGATTTTCTTGAATCAAGTCTAAAAACATCGATTATATTATGGATTATTTGGTAATCAAATATTTATTTCAATATACATATGAAAATTAATATTATCAGGCTCAAGTTCAGTTTTATTGAATTTATGAAAATTCAAATTACTAAGAGTTTTTATGTTGAAAAACATTCGTATATCCAATCAGTTTAGCAGAACGTATCAGTATACCGATTTCAAGGCCGCTAATTAATGTAAAGTGGATACCAATTGGGAAAGAATATCAACTATTTAACCAAACGAAATAGAATAGAAGAATTAATTTAATTAATTTTCATTCTATTTTAACATGTTGAAACAATTGTGGTCAGTACGAAATTCCCCATCACTGGTTGGAAATTACTAATAATCAACTAATAATCAAAGTATTCTTCTTTGTAATTTAGCTCATTGTTGTTTTCACTCTGTATTAGGGGCATTCACATTACTGTGACCCTTGTTATTAAGGTAAAAATGGACAAATGAACGCTGATGAGAGGTGTAATGGTATATATTTCTGGCAAAAAATAGAATAATCGATGAGAACAACAAATAAAAAATTATTTAAAAAATTTATTGACAAAAAATAAACATTTCATATATAAAACTTAAAAATAAAATAGTTAATATTTTTATTAACAAAAAATACATAAAACTATTAATTCAAATAAACATGCTTCATTCAGTCAAAAAATATCAAATGATTTTGTTTTGTTAAATCAGACAATTTGGGTTGTTCTTAAGAAATAAACTTTTACAAATAAAAGTTGACTCAATTTTTTAGCTTTCAAACGATTTTTGATTTTGGTTTTTTTGATTTTTGGTGATGTTCTTTTTATAGATTTTTCCAAATATACCATATCGTCTAATATATCGCTGAAGTCTTTTTTATGTTTTGAATTTTGAATTTTTAATACTTTTAATATAATTATTTAATTCGAATAAAAGATTGTTATTTTCATTACTAGTAACATCTTCTATATCATTACTTTCAGCATAAAATAATCAAGAGTATAATTCATTTGCACATTCTTTAGTTTCACTTTTTGAAGAATATTTTAAAAAACTTTCATTGCTCGGAAAATTTTCAGAATTTAAAAAATATTATTAACGTACTTAAAAATTTTATACGTCTCTCATTTATTCTTATTTGAATACGTTTTCGTAAATCTGTTGCAAAAGAATTATTAAGTTTTTTGTTGTTGATCCAACAATTTTATATACTTGAGGACACTTGTTACATGTGACTTTGTCTTTTTTTTTATTTTTGTTCTTGGTAAAATACCGAATCGAGCTGAATTTTTTGTCTTTAGTGTATTTCTAACTTATTCACCTGAGAGTGAAAAAACCTCAAGAAATTTTTTAACGTTTCATTCAAAACATAGCACGACTACATTTTTTAAAAAAATTTTTACTATTTTTTATGCATTTCGAACTGAAAAAAATTTGTTCGATTAATTGACATTAATTAATCGATTTATTCGTTATTCGAAAATCGGCATTTTAAAATTATTCGAACAAGAGTTTCGTTCTGTTTGATCGATTAATCGAATTATTCTTAATCGGTTGACAACTCTACTATATACTCACAGAAAACTCCATCAGATGTCATCTGGACGAATTAAATAATTGAAATGCAAACAATACTTGAGTGATCATTGCTCGGAAACTATATCGCTGAGAACACCAGCTGACATAGATGACTCTATTAGGGTATTTAAATAAAACCTTAACCAAGCTGCTCTAAATGCAACTTCTACAAATCACATGTGAAATTTAATAAAACTCTTTCAGCTAAAATTAAGGCTAAAGGAATGTACCCAAGCATTACTAGATCAAAATTTGCCCAAGAACTCGACGCAACACCTCAATGAGATTATTCGCAATCAGATTATTAACACACAATATATTTTAAAAAAATTCATATCCTCGTTAAACGTTTTGAAAATGTATTTACTCCAAATATGTCTGCTGATATTGTTGAAAAGCCACCAGTTCTCTACCAAAAATTCCGCTGAGATTTAATGTTGTGGAGATTGAAAAGGCTATTACTAGTCTAAACATAAAAAATGCTCCATGTATCGATAAAATAAGCCAAAAAAAATGCTTTAAGGACTACCTTATGTGGCAAAAGGGTTAATACTTTTATTTTTTAATGGTATTTTACGGCTCCAATAATACCAAAACACGGCGAAATTTGTATCTTATCGGTCCATAGCAGATATTATGCAATGCGATCCTGAAACCAATATGGTCCTATGGAATCCAGTTATGGGGCACTGCCGCCGCATTGATGAAGAAAAAATTCAAAGGCGACAAAATAAAATTCTCCTTGCAATTACAGCAGTCGTCTAAAGAATTTTTAAGACGGAAATGTAAGGAAAACCGCATAAACTCGCATGTGATCAGATAGCCAGGCAGCGCTCCTGGGTGCCTGGTCACGAAGGTCATGCTGCAAACGAATGGGCTGACTTTACGGTCTAGTCCACAGAAGAGCCCAACGTAAATTTATAGCGCCGGAACCCTTATTTGGCTTATCACTCGGATATATCAAAGAACTGAATAGGTCATGGGTACACATGTAATTCGCTAGCAACTGGGAAGCCTTCAACGCCTAAGAGAAGATTCATTACATTATTCAAAAACAAGTTCCAAAAGTTACTTAAATGGTCCGAAATGACCTCAGACTACTGACGAAGTGGTTTACTGTGGTCTCAGGAAACACCAATTCATTATTGGAAACTCTAAGACTGACTTATGCAGATTCTGCGAAATGCAAAAAGAGACGCCGGAACACATCCTCTGCGACTGGCAGAAGCATTGGCGGATAAAAGTGAATTTAGACCTGCGACTAGACTGTAAAATTTTATTATTCAACTGGATTGCAGAAGAGTATTCAGTTGTGGAGAACTGCTTGAACATCGAATGTAGAAAAAAATCAAAAGCGACAAAACATAATTTTCCGTAAAAACACATAAAAATATATAAATCGGAACACTACAGAGAATCTCACATGAAATCAAATACTGTTCATTGGAATTTGTGAGTTAATCCATTTGTGTTCCTTAGAAATGTATGACAAAATCAAGAACACAATTTTTTCTTACATCCGAATATTTTCTTTTTTTTTTTTTTGGGTGAACAAATGATAAAAAAACTAGTTTTTGTTTAACAAGAGTTTAGGAGTACGAATAAAAATTGTATTCGTTTTTATTCTTGCTTGGAATTGGACCTAGTATATTGTTTACATAGGTATGTGTGAGTGAATGAGTGAGTATCTAGGAATCCATGTGTTTAGTACACAACACATAGGACTATTGCAATCCTTTCCCTGTTGAATTTGTTGCAATAGTTGTTGGCAACAAAACTGTGCATAAGTATGTTGTACACCCAGAAAGTAATGCTACAGAAAAACATCATATTAAACGTATGGTCTGTTTGAAAGCTCCTCTAAAAATTTAGCACTTGATAAAATTTATGCCAAGATATTTTGTTTTCCAGATCTCAGGTTGTAAAACGACAACAATAACATGAACAACAATAGCAACAACAGCAATCAGTACCAGTATAAGTAAATCGACATCATTTTGTATGTTGTAAACAGCCTCTTGTTCTTCTTTTTCTCTTCTTGGCTAACAATAGGCTTAATGCTGTACATCCATACAGACATACATACAAACATACATACTTGCCTTATATCATTCCTTTTTTTTTTTTTTTTCATTTTAACTTGTGTTAAATATTTGTTCAACCTTTTTCTTTGTTTAACATTGTTTTTCTTCGCTTTTTGCCAAACACAACATGATGAAATAGTTTGTAAATTTATTTTTCACCTTTGAAAGCGACAACAAAAACTTGCAGCACAAATTGTTGGCACTATTTAACTTTACAGCAACTACAAAGAGAACAACAGCTAAATGTAGATTTTATACTCATAACAACTTATGCCTAACCTGACCAAGCATTCCGATATTTCTAGGGGATTATCCCATCAATGGCCTTCTTAATACATTAATTCCACTTGTTGTAAAAAAAACAAATTATTGTGAAAAAAATTAAGGTAACTTTCGTGTAGAGGTTAATGTCACACTCTACCAAATTTATTTATTTTTCATTAGATGCTTTGATTCGTTGTCAGCAAAAAGCTAAACATATATCGTATAAGATAAACATCTTTTTTTAATAATAGTACACACAAATATGGTGATAAGTGCCTCGTTGGGAACTGCCACTGAATATAGGCCCGTGAATCGTGGGTACGCGACAAGGAGGTGTTTTGTCACCCCTCCTGTGGAATTTGACTATTACCGATACGCCTAGAGCGGAAGCAGGTCTAAAACATTGCTTACGCCGACTACGTAGCGGGTGTTATCACTTGTAAACACTTAAATACCATATCTCACTGTGGTACTCCTTAGCGAATACAGTGTCAACTGTGGGCTCTGTGGGCTCTGTGTCAATCCAGTCAAGACTGAATTGGTGTCGATTAATTGGATGTACAAAGTCGATGATTTTGTATCCCCTAAACTAAACAGGACCACAGTGGCTAACTCGGATAACGCTAAATACCTGGGCGTAACCATAAACAGTAAAATGTCCTGGCCAATGCACAGAACGAATAAGGCCCTTGTGGGCTCAAGCAGTCTGGCTTATAAACTTATCCGCCTTCTGACACGACATTGAATATCTTGATCGCCTTGTCGGCTATAGAATATAATAAAGGGACGGAATAAACGGCCAAGCGTGCGTCACTTCTTAAGCTATGACGGCCTTCAAAACCTAAGCTAAAAACAAATCTAAGTACTAATTATATGTAAGTATTTTAGGATTGCTCTGACTACGAGTTGTGTTTAAAAATTTGAATCCAATTATTCCAAAAATGTACCTGCATCAATCCTAAAAGCGATTAAATTTCTATGCTCAATACCAGACATGAACAACAAAAAAATTGATAATTATTGTTTTTTTTTTTTTTGGCTTTTATTTACCAATTTGAATATCATTTAATATTTAATGTGTCAGAGTTGTCTAAAGCGATGTGCTCTATTTTCAGTGCTAACAATGGACAAACATACACGCAGAGAAAAGACATGATTGCAAAATGTTCATATCAACTAAGTGTATCTGCCACAACCAAATAATTATTCATTGAAGCAAATATGGTTGCATCAAACATTCTTCAATTATTAAAATATTTGATGCGACCATAAAATAATCACTGTGGGTTTCGTCCCATAAAAATTTAATGTAACAAAAAAAAAGTATTTTCGCTGCTACAAGAGTATCTTTTGCAAATGAGAATAATAAAAGTTTATTTAAAATTAAAGTTTATTGTGACCATACATTGTTTGTGTTCTGAAAAGAAACAAAATAGCTGCCAATCGTATGTAATTATAGTCGCTCATAGCATTTAATAAGAGGAGGAGATGTAAAGTGAAAAAATTAATGTTAAAATTATAATTATATGATGAAAGTTATTTAATTTTACAACAAAATAAAAGTGCACCTGAAATCTTCAACATGAGTGGTTTAAGGTGCATATACGAGTACATGGAGTGAATTAAATATGTGAATTAAGTATGTTTCTTTGCAGCATGACGAAAAAAATACTACGGAACTGGAAAAGCTGGCAATTGGATTTTACATAAATATGCCGATAAATAAGTTAATTATTTTGAATTTTCTTAAATTTAATTTTTTAAGAAAAGTTTATTCGATAAATATTTTCAAATAAAAATATTTATCAAAAATATAATTTGATTTAATTTAATTTAATATGTATTTGTGTGTGCATTTTTCTTTTATCTAAGCAAAATGTTAAATTGTTTACATAAACCAGGAAAATAACATTTTCATAGTTACTATAATGCACTCAAATTTCTCAGCATTTACAGAACACACTATGTTCATACAATGGTATTGTGAGAGGGAGATTTATGAAGAACATATTAAATTCCTTAGATGAGAAATACATTACATAGTAGCTGCAATCATTAGTCTGAATATTAAATGATAGTTTGCAATTATGATTCCATTAACCATGTTTTTTCTTTGCGTGTAGTAAAACATGTAATTCATATAAAAAAATATTAATTCAAGTGTGTTTCAAGTGATGATAGATTAATTCAAGTATGCACCCGCATTTGGATTCATGCATCCAATCTAAGGCCGGACGCTTATTTTGAAAATATATGTTTTTATTTTGAGGGATTCAATAAAGTTGAAGGGAGTAAATAATCCGAACTTGGACAATCTCTTTTATACTTGATTCAATAAAATCCGTTCTTCTTTGCTTCTTATTTTTGAAACCGATTGGTATTGATTTAAGTACATTTCGGATTACATATTTTCTTTTTCTGTGTAAAATAATTAGAAGAAATTCTAAGGAATTTCAAAGTATATATCAGTTTCATGTGTATCTTAATGATACTCCACCGTTATATGTCTCAATATTACTGAGTCATACGCTTAAAACGTAAGTTTATGGCGTTTTCTTTTCTGTTGCATTTATGCTACATTCTTTAATTTTCGTGATCCATTCTAAAAAATATGTAACATATTTAAAAGCGATTTCGTTCCTTTCTAATTATGTTGCACCAATAAATGGCAAAATATGCAACATATTTTGCCCTCAATTATCAGGTCGGGGTGAGATACTGCCCATTTTTACAACTTTGTTTAGTATATTTTTATACAAGTAAGAACTTGTATTTTTGTCATTCATTAAGCGAAAAAAGTTATAATTAAAACGATTATTAATTAATTAATGTTAAGTAATGTTAAGCCTCAAATATTTTGTATCATTGTGGCAATAAAAAATGTACCACTTATTAAAGATAAGTGCAAACTGTAAAAAGTGTTACACATTGAAAGGGCAACATTTTTGTTCAGAAAAGAAAACACCATTAGTTAAAAGTCTCTAGTCGGTCACGTTATTCATCTATACGCTAAAATCTGATATAAACAGAGTGGAAAATATTGATGATACATATTAAGCAAATCCAACGAAGAGTGAAATAAAATAATAAAACAATATTTTCGACTTAATTTGTTTAACGATCATACACAAAATATAAAAAAAAAAATTATTATATGAATTACAAAAACAAAGAATATGAAAAGTCTGCTGCAAGTGAAGGTTACAATGCCTAGATATGTAAATATGTATTTCTTTTTTTAGATGAAAATGAAATCGAAATTTTCAATTACAAATGGAAAAATGGAACTCAAATTTACGTTGCTTTTTTGCTAAATGATTTTAAAGCGAAAATTATGTGTTTTTTTTTGTATTTTTGTATTTTTGGGCAACCCTTGGCAACAAAATTCAATGAATTTAGCGTACAAATGCATCATAATTATGCAGCTATTCATTAAAAAAGTTATATTTATACAAACTAGGAACAATATCTCCATTTAATTCTGTAGTGGAGCAGATCCTTGCTGCATGGTGTAAGACCTTGCTGATCATTTCTCATTACCATGTTTCCCCATGTAGATGGCGCTTTCTTAACGTCCATGTGATAAGGCTGTCCTTTTTTCCAATTTTGATGTGTTGAAAGTGCTGATTTTGATTTGTGTTTCTTCTTCCAGACACAAATTAATATCAAAAAAGTTATTTTTATTAACCTTTAAAATTATTCACCCTTATTCCATATGGCAACGGCAATAGAAGAAAACACCGTTTTTATATTTTGTTGCCAATCGGTATTCTGTGTGGCAATATTGCCATTTATCGATAACTTCTATATATGTTTGGTATTTTGTAAGCAAAATTGATGTTGATGTTGTCTGTAATTGCCTTTGATTTTGTCGTTGGCATTTTTGGTGTTGTCTTGCGATGCTCCTTGTTGTGTTTTAAAACTTTGAAAAAATTAACGTTAAAGTTGTCTTTCATTCTTCGTTTTTTGATATTTTTATATACTATTTGTGTTGTAATTTTGTTTTAAATAAACTAATGGAAAAAATTTAAATTGCAAATAAATACCAATTGGAGAAGCTTGTGCAAGAACTTGAAAAGAATAAATCACTACCAGAGGATTTCTCCTACTAGTATACTCGTACGTTTAAAATTACTTTCAAATCTTAAAAAGGATAAAAACATCCATAACTTGGGAAATTATTGCTTAAAATTTGTTACTTACCTTCGGGCAAGCTAAAAATACAAGCTTCTGTCTAAGCAGTCTTCTTTCCATTGTCAATTTATTTATTTTCTTCGTCACTGGAGTCCGAATCGAGAAGAAAAATCATTTTTATTTTAATGTATGCACAAAAATTTTATTTATTCAAAAACTCTTTTACCGAAAATAGTCAAATAAATGTCAGTTGACTCAAATATTAGATGTTGTATGTTTCGATAAATAGTCAACATCGTCACAATACTGTTAGGGAATACAAAATTAGTATTGACGTGGTATTCTATTGATGTTGCCTTAAAATTGCCGACGTTGTTGCCGACGCCTAATAGAATAAGGGTGATTATATAATTAAATAATAATTTTGTTTTTAGTAAAATCATAACACTTCTGAAAATATTTTATTATATTATGCATACATACATACATTGCACATAATGCACACATACATACATACATATTTACCTTTCCTTTACTATTACTGTTTTGTAAAATGAAATGAAATCAGGACAATAGATGTTTATTCTGAAAACAATGACACAAGTGATGACGACAGAGAAATGGTCGAAAATTATACAAAAGTCTAAAGCATAAGTTCAGTAACAATTGCAATTGCCTCCTCCACACACAAACACATATATAAAAGTTGTTAAATATTTTAGTACGTCAGCAAATTTTCGAATGTGCAGCATATTCGAACACACACAGCTAGTTCTTGTATGATTTTCAAAAGTTATGAAAACAACGTTTAAATGTCAGATTTAGTTATTTACTTCAATTCGTTTGGATTCTTTTAACAATTTTCTTTTATAATATTTTCCTTTTTTGTGAAAAATGGTTATTGGAATAAGTGGTATTCCATACAAATGTACTGACTGACATTCATACCTAAATACACGTAACATAGTGAAGGAACAGTAGGGCATCGAAAATAAAAAAATAGTCTGAAATTTTTTTTCAGTAGTACTGCACACAATTGCCCATCACCTACAGTCACATGAAAGGAATTTTAAATGATCGGCAAGAAAATGATACCTTGAAGTCGTAGTTGTGTACACCGTCAAATATAGAATAATAAGCTCTCCAGAATTTTACAATGTTGTGACAGATTCGATACTGCACCGAAGCACTGTGATCGGCGAATGGCTCCAGATACAAGCAACTTTAGTCAGATGTGTATATGTATCTATTTAATCTATATTAACTAATTTTTAAGAAGCTCTATACATGGTATGGCTTCTATATAACGTTCGGATCCATCATGTAACTTACGAAGGTTTATGCATAAACTATAACAGAACCCTCCAAACACATATATTCTTATAGCATACTTTTATTAGTTGTTCGTTCTTAAACATAATTATTTCTCTCTTGTGGCTGCAGTGTAACCACAGTTGAAACTTTAAAATATTATAAAATTTGTTGAAAAAAAATAGGTATGCCAGATTTAAATTTAAACCTCTGATCTAAAACCGGCCCCAACCACAATCAAACAAAAAGCAATATTATGAAAATCCGTCCATAAATGGAAAAGATCCGCGATAATCAATATTTCAGGGAAAACAACTTTCAAAAACTTGGTAGGGTTTTGTTAGTAAAAAAAAATATTTGTTATTTTATTCTTTTATCTAATAATTATGATTAGTAGTTCTATCCCTAGCTAAACATTGTTTTCTATTTGCGGCCTATTCATGCAAAGACATTTTAGCATCGTACGAAAATATATATTAACGAAAATTTTGCTTCAGCTCACCCACTGTAGACATAAATCCATACTATTTTCTTCTACACCGAAAGAATTTTATTAACTACGACTTTATACTTTTTCCTACATTCTCTCAAAAATTCAATCAAATTTTATATTAAAACTATGAAATAAAACATGATATATTATTTTGTAGTTTTTAAATAACACTTAAGCCAAAACTTAAATGAATATTAATAAAACTTTCAAAAGAAATGAAAGCTAGCAAAGAGAATTGAATTATCGAAAAACATATTTTATGACAAATAGGGAACAGATCTGAGGAAATGATATTCTGGGATTTATGTAAAAAACAAATTTCTTTCACTGCATAAAAAATTTCGTATTAATAACGAACAAATATTTTGTTTCTGTACTCTATACATTGTTTGGTTGCAATAACGATTATTGTCACACATTTCTCTGCAATTGGCTCAATGCCAGCAGATGATCTGATTTTGATGCTGGTTGTTTTTCTACATAAAGTTTTGTTAAACCATTTACGTGTATAAGTATGTATGTATGTGTGTATGTCTAAACGAAGTATGTACAAAAATTTTTCAATCTGACAGCAGGTCATATAAAACTTTTTAAAATAAATATATGTACGAGTACATATGTGTGTATGTATGTTTGAGTATATTGAACAATTAGATTATAAAGAGTTAAATCAATAAACGAATTTATAACTTTAATGTCGGTTGTTAACGGTATCGCTTTGGTTTAATAGATATATAAAGTATATATATCAATGACGCAAGCGTGAAAATTGTCTTAGAGTTCCACAGATTCGTAGATGTGTAGTTGTTTCCTTTTTAATAGAAAATTTTTTTGCAGTCACCATACGCACAAATGCATTTTTGCCTATTTTTGTTGTTAAAAATATCACAAAAATCTTAGACACAAGAATGATAGCTGTGATAATAAGGAAAAAGTGCTTATGATATTTATTTTAGTTTAGTAAAAAAGCACTTTAAAATGTTTTCAAAAATTTTTTTCCGTTGTATTTCAAGTTAATCTTTCGTTTTTCTATTGTTTTCATTTTCATTAACATGGATATGCCACTATAGCAAAGATAACCAATTCAAAATACTCGTATATTATTAGTCAGAAACTGATAAGCAGCAATTCATTATGGCAGAACTTAAAAAATCTTCAACATAAATAAAACTTTTCAATATGGAAAAAAACAATGGTGATATTAACCCAAAATTAACTTATCTCGACTTAAGAGTATTCAGCATTTGTGAAAACATTTAATTTTTGTTGTTAATTTTGCAAACTATTTTAATATTGTGCTCAAGCATGTCAAAATTGTAAAAAAGTTCAACATTAAATTATTTGTACCTGGTTGACTGAGCTTTACTCGGATCTCTTGAATGTTTAATCTTTTATCGGCAGAATTTAATAATAATTTAAATTTTATTAAAACAGTTGGTGCAGATATATTAGAAGCGCATTAAATTATTAGTCCGCCATATTGCATTTAGAGCAGCGAAGGTCATTTGTGCACCAGAGTGCCGAACCTCATTTGGCATTTTATAACCAAATGAATATAAAACTACTCACCAAAATGTAAAAAATAAACAACAATTTCATTCAGTTGAATGATAGCTTTTGTATAAGCAGTTTTATGTCGCATTTCCTTTTGATGCTTCATCTTAAATTCTTAAATTTTTATTTGATACACAACGAATATTTGCAAGAACGCACAATTACTTTATTTTATTCAAGCTTATAATTTATAATCAGATTTTTAATAAAATATAAAGTAATAATGAGTATGTTTGTAGGAAATAAAATTTGTTCATTTATCTCAACATTTATACAAAACAAACAAAAACAAATTCAATATCGGTATTCTGTTCTGTTCATGAATTTTGTTCACTGTATTTACACTAATAAATACCCATAAACACCACTACTATCTAGGTTATCTTTTTGGCCATCACTGACATAGAGTATTGCCATATTATTTCGAGTTCTTTTCTAAGAAATTGTTTGCATTTGACACCCATATTATGATGCAAAAAAAATTTTGAATAGACAAAAATTGGAATAAGAGAAACCTTAAAACGTGGCTTTAATTTATAATGTTTTCATTTAACTTTCATGTAATTTTTTAGAAACCCCTTTCGTTCGACACTCATATCATGATGCTAAAAAATTGTTGATCAAACACACTTGGTAATAAGACAAATGTGTCATCTATGTTTTAGAAGTTTTTTTTCCGACAGCCCAATTTGCAAGATCCCTGGGTGAGTTTTGGAGTTTTGCATAATCTCTTATATATAAATGAAAATATATATAAATGTAAAAAAAAAATTACTGTTGAAAAATAATAGTTGTAATCAACTTCAAATAGTTCTGGCAAAAAAACTGCCTTCAACGCAAAACGCCAATTGAACAGTAACTCGTTCCTGTAACTAATGTGAGAGTTTGTCGCATCGAAAAGTATATTATCATCCTGTTCCTGCGGAAGTCAAAAAGGTGTGTGTGTCTCACAACGGTTTGTTATTTTTAAAATTGTAGTTACGGATTGTGAATAGCGTCCGTTACTCAACGTTGCCATATGACATCTATGGGAACAAACAAAAGAAAACCCGATCAAACAAAGAAAAAAAATTTTTTTTATCGCTCAATAAAATTTTGCGAAGGGGTGGTTACAACTTCCACCTCATTTTTCTTTTTTTTTATTTAAGAAGGAACTTTACAAAATACGATTTTCAATTCAATGGGTACAAATTAAATTCGACAAAATTTGTTTCCGTTAATTTTTTTAAATGATTTTATTGAAATTCATAAAATCTTCTGATCGGAGAAAGAGATTATAATAAAAATATAAATGACGTGGACTTTTTAATTTAATTTTATTTTATTTAATTCTTCAACGCTTTTTTAATAAATTTTATTAAAAGTCCGTTTCTCAAATCAGTTAATCACCCCTATCGCGAATAAACATTCCCATGAAAAAACTCCCAAACTTTTTGTTTTACTATCGTGAATGACTCCCATAATTTTTTTTTGGGAATGAATTCCCATACCTTACAAATATGGCATCGCAAATGTTTACTCCCGCGAATAATTTGACTAAAATATTTCACAACAATTGAAAGTGGGAACAAGAAGTGAACATGTAAGTAGCAATTTGTTTTTTAATCCAGAACTTCATGTAATCAGTTTTTTTCTCTTATTTATTAACACAGGAGTGTTAATAAAGAACAAATTAATTGTCTGGTTGAAGCAATGTGTGCGAATGAAGACTAATGCAAAGGTTTCCAAAAGGATAAAAAAGAGGACGTGGGTAAATTTTGAAACGAGTTAAGCTGTTGTAAATGGTGTTAATTATTAGTTTAATGAGCGTAACTTAAATTGTGGATCGATCAAAAACGGAACATAAGAAAAAACTGACGGAAAACAAAAAAAAGCGCAACAAAACAAAGCGGATCAGATTCATCACGTATTTGTCTTCGCTGCAGTCGTTCTATGGATTGATTTTCCTTTTCCAGCAACAGAAAACGCAAATAAACGCTATTCATAATTCAAAATAATAACTTTTATTCCCAAGTAATTCACAATAGAGACGGGAATACAATTTTTCTCCCAAACAACTTACTCCCATAATATTCGCGATAGGAGTGAATAATTCCTAATGATCTGGATATGAAATACGGAATAAAAATATCATGCACGTCATACATTTCGATCTGTATGGTTTAAATTCCGCAATTGTGTTCCGACCACTTTTTAAATTGACACCAATAGACGTTTGCGTAAAAAAGTATTTACATACATATGTTTTTCATTGTTTTCTATAAGTGACGTTATAAGAAAAATCAGTTGCAAATTCCATTTTGTATTCTTAAAGTAGTTTGATTACAAAAATATTTTTCGATCTTCGTTTTCTAAAGACTCTACTTTTGAAGTTCAAACTACTTTTGATCGTAATTGAATTCCATATAAATGATTGAAAGCAAGAAGCTGTAGAAGCTGTTTCTTACACCACAAGGTTATCCAACCATATAGGTAAAGCACATATCCGTAAATGTAAACAACGAGTTTGAAAAGTATGAATTTGGACAGCCAGGTTTGATATTATTTAACATTAATATATAAGAGTGAAATCTTATAGAAACGGCTTTCAGGTGAATACCACGCCTGACTTCCATCCTGGTAAGACTTCGGCAAGGACTTGAAGAACGCTCTGTAGTTCTTAGCCATTAAGTGCGCCGTGCAGGTTTAGTTGATATGACATCCTTACTAATGCCTGATCTGGCTCTGAACAATTGCTTCCATAAGGTATTTTGTTAAAACTCGCGAGGACTTAATTGCACGCAAAGGGACCTTAGGGGTCATTATAAGGACGACTATATAAATGCGTACATATAACGACTCTAAGATGGGATTCTTTTAGAATCAAAAATGTCAAATTTCGAAGTACCCACTACCATAGAGAGAATAGAAAATTGAGCTTTTTTGTCAAGAATTATAATCAATAAACGATCTTCGGTTACACAATACAAACAGCAGTATGATAATTAGAAGAACTAATAGATGTCATTGCAGACTATCGAAAAAAAGTTAAAACGACAAATTACAACAAGACGGTATAATGACGACGAAAAACTGGACTTCATTACCATCAGTGGTTCTCAAACGCCCCGAAGGGCAAAGCCAATAATAAAACAAAAACACAACAGAGGAAGCCTAAAGCATGACCAGAGGCTTTCATAAAAAAAACAACAAGGAGTCACAGCTAAGCTGACGATGGACACACGCTGGCAAAGAACACAAACGTGTTCATACACAAGTGGAAAACAAAATTGATTTATCTGCACTTCGGACAGAGATCGACAGACGGGCAAAATCAACCTAAATGGAAGGAGACGCAAACGATAAAAGACCAGATTGGAAAGGAATGTAAGATGTGAAAATACAAAAAAAAAATAAATCTGCAGTATACAGGTGGAATGACACCATAGATAAACTCCCAGGCGAAATTCCACACAAGAGGAGAAGTGAGGCGGATACGGATCATAATCATTATAAAGAATCGAAGTAACATCTTCGGAGTGCCATAAATAAGAGTAAAAAATAGAATTGGAAGGAACTGAGAGAATACATTAGTCGAAGTCTCTGGGGTCTCGGCTATAAAGATGTTATGAAAAATCTATAGAGAGAGAAATGCATGAAAATACAATCTTGCATATAGTAGAATTGCTGTTTCCAAAACATTAAACATAAAACGAGTGACTATGAGGAAATAATTGAGCCAAACGTCAACATTCCACATTTCACGCATGCTGAAAGAAAAATGGCCGCGTGTTGCCTCCAGAATAACAGACCTCCTGGCCCAGATAGAGTCCCAACCAATAATCTAAAAGAAATTGTAACTATTAAACCCGAGCTGCTCATAAAGCCTCGTCTGGAGGAGTCCATATTAGCAGCATGAATGAGCCAACCTGCACCATAGCATGGACACTATGGCACTGCACCTTCGGTAACCACGCTAGACGCATGGGTTTATACTACAGAATTTCTGTTCGTACCACTGAAAAACAAGACATTTCGTGGCCAAAAAGAAAAAATATCTGACGGAGATACTACATTTATTTATGTATGTATGTATGTATGTATTTAAATTTATGTTTTTAAATTTTATTTATTTCGAAACATATTTTCAAACATACACAACAAATAATTTTTCATTATGAATGTGTTTCCTTTTCTACATATTGAAAAATTATTTGTTGTGTATGTTTGAAAAGTTTTTTTGAAAGGCTATTGTTATGCTTTTTAATTCACAAAAATATATTTGTGAGTTTTTTTATAAATAGATGAGCTTTGAAAATTTTTTAAAAATAAAGGGTAAACTTCTACTGATGAGTTGGTATGGCAACCTACGAAATATATATTTAGATATTGCTAACCCGCAACAAATAAATAAAATTTAAAAACATTAATTCAAATAAATGTAAATTTATTGAAATTTATTGTAGTATTTTTATATATCATATTTATTATATTATTTGAAAATATTTGATGATATTTTCCATACCCAAAATTACAGAATGAGGTTTTTTTTTTTAATTTCAGACAGCGGTGTTGCAGTTTCACTTGTTGTAGAAAAGGCTTTTCAGTCATTCTAATATAATTTTCATATGTATACACTGAAATCCTTCACCTAATTAAACTTTTTAATGGGTTTTTCAGTAATTGGATAGTTGCTTATCTGAGTTTGGTCAAGCTTCTTGTGAAGCTCCACAAAGCTCTATTTTAGCATCTCAATTATACAATATTCTAATGTATGATTTCCCTCACAATTTCTTAACCTCCACATGTCTGAATGCTTTATGGTCATCATTAATCACCTTAATGCACTTCAAATTTTGTATGGTCGTTTAAAGAAAGTTAATGATTCCTCCCTCGGAAGTGGTAGTGATTACAGTCAGGATACATTGAAAGACACTTACGTTTCACCACTTATGACCCTTATGGTAACATATTGTGCCGCCTTATTTTCACTCCTCATAGGCACACAATTTTCTGGAGCAAAAAATTTAATAATTATATTCATATAATGAATTTCTTGACAGATTGAAATAAACTTTCCTCTCTATTCCCAAATTGAAGAGTTTTTCTGCAAATCACATTAAATTAATAAAAGTGCTTAGTTTTGCCTTTGCATCTACCATATATAAAACTTTGACATACTCTTATTACTGTCACATAAAAATACAATTAAATTTGCATTTCAAACGTTGAGTTTATTTGTTTAGTTTTTCTCTATTAATAAAATAAAACTTTATAAAACAAAAGTTGTTTTAGTTATCCTCTTCAAAGAAAGTTGTGATTATGAATGTTGGTGTATGTACATATATTAATAAAGCATACCGTCTGTAGGTATGTAGGTTTAACTTTACTCTATATAAAATTTTTTAATTGAATTAGAAATAATCTTTTACTTTTTACTCTGCAGTTTTCAATTTCTGTTTCTGTTCGAATGACTTAAATTAATAAAAAGGACTGGAATGATGTTCTGTTCATTTAGAACAGAGTGGTGGTCAAAAAAAAAAAAAGAAAACACGCAGCATTTTGCCATTATATTAATGTGTACATAAATATTACTCTTGAATATTTCTCGCTAATACAATATAATACAATTTCTACATTTTAAAATAAAATAATTTTTCACAATTATAACGTGTTGTTCTTTCCTAAAAATCTACATTTTTAATAATCGGAACAAGCACATATGACCAAGGCGTATTAAACCAGGTGGTAGCAGGAGAAAACAAGAACTGGGCAGCACGAGAAAAAGTAAAGCCAAAATAACTGAAGTATTCAAAAATATAACCAGAAAGCAGCTCTTTGACATTTTCAGCCAAAAAATAAGTAGGGCAAAAAATAGTCAGCTGCCACCTGGTTTAATACGGCTTGTATATGACAGATGCAATATTCAGAGTTTCCACTTGCACAAAAACAATTACACTAAATTAAAAAAGAGCGTTATTAATTATTAATACTCTTTAGATACATACATACATACACACATATAACAGCCTATGGCATTTTTAATGTTAATAGTAGCGGATAAATTTCGCCCACAGCTTCACCACTTGTAGTGCATATGATAGCGTACTTCGTGGCCTTTACATGTCCGTCTATACGTCTTATTCCTTTATTATCAGATTCGAAAAATTATTTTTATTGATTCACAATATGTTAATATTCGACCCTATCGTGAATACCAAGTGGATTTTTTTCCCGTGAAATTTTTATTCCACTCGAAGGAAAAAATGCTATCGCGAATCTACCGTGAAAAATTATTCTCGCTATCAGTTCTCAGACATACAAACAAACTCAGATTAAGTTTTATATCTATAGGTACCGAGTAAAAAATACAGAACTAGATAGTATTGATCATACTATTTACAAAAAAAAAATATTCTTTACTATAAAAAAATAGAAAAAAACAAAAGTCATCAATATACACAATGGGCGCGTTCAGCAGAAAAACCTGCTACTAAACAGTTTAGATGTAGCAGCTTTTGATTTGATTAATTTTTCTGAACGATCTGCTCACTTTTTTGTCAAAAATATCAAAAAATTTGACTTTTCAATTAAAATTATTGAATTTTATTTTGTAAAAAGATTTTATAATATTAAGTTCTAAATTTAAATGAATTAAAATTTAAAAATAAATTATGAAATTTGATTCAAAAGTCAAATGGACTGAAATATCGAAATTTGATGAAATGTATCGTACTTTTTCTTTGCTACCTAAAACAGTGAGCGCTCACTCAACATGTTTCCTCATCGCTCAGTAATCAAAGCGTTCAGCAGATTGTTGAGCAACAGTTGTGTAGCAAACTGTGTCTTCTGAACGCACCCAATGATATTTATGATATACTTAAGATACGGTCACATCTGGCAAACATTTGCCCAAAAAAGCGTAACCACTAAATGCGAATGAAAAACTTTTTCATTTATGCATTTATATATTAAGTTAAACAGCATCTAATAAGATAAGATTGTATTACATTTTCTATAAATTATGTAGGAAACTGTTTAACGTAATAAACAGGTATCTAAATCAAAAGTGTTTTCATTAGTATTTAGTGGTGACGCTTTTTTGGGCAAATGTTTGCCAGATGTGACCGTACCTTTAGAGTGCCTAGGCACGATCAGATTGTGTTCATGTGTTAAAAGGATTTGTTCAGCTCTTAGCTATGTATATTATTACCATATAAAGTTATGCGGTATCGCATCCTTTGAATTCACTGTAAGCCAAAAAATTATGATATTGTTTTTTTTTGGTCACCAACTGATTTTTAAAATCTTTAAAGGCCCATTAAAAAATTGGTCACAAAAATGGCCAAACAGAGTATAGGGTTTTACTACCCTTTGGTTTAAGATTCAAACCTATACTGTCATCTCCGTGTGTTTTTTTTTAATTTTCCAGCTGGGGTACTGACTCAGTCTGTCCAGGTTCGTATCAAAGGTCTACTTCGTTTGAAATAAAATACTTGTATCTTTTAAATGTTAAAGACATATGGAACAAAAGCTTTATTTAAACGAAACGTATACTAAGTTGTTCGAATTATGCGGAGAAACGAACCAGCGGCGTTTAGCGGTGATCGGTGTGCTGTTATGACTTCCAGTCACTGTTTTCCGGCTATCTGGCGAAGATAATCAAATTAAATATATATTTCGGGAAAGATATCTTTAATATTCGGTAGTTTTAATATTCGGTAGTATTTACAGGGTACAACGATTAGTACGAAAGCAAGGGAGTTTTCGGGAGCCCTTAAAATCGGCAAACTAAAGCACTACGAACTTAAGAGTTATTCGGGGTTGTACAACAAAAGCTACGATTATATTAATATCGGAACAAGAATCGATATCGGTGATTGCTCGTCTCCTTGTGCACAACCTGCACGCTATATCTATATGTCAACTGTATGAGAGATGTAACAGCGTGCAAGTTGTTTTGTTTATGTTGTTAATTTGTTGGTCGCTACAATATGCAGGGTGGTATTTTATTTATTTATTATTACGTTTGTAGTTGGAGGGTACTTTCGTGGTAGTTTGTTGGTATTTGTGACAGCACGTTACAATTTATATAATATTTCTCCTTCATTATTGCAAAATATTTAAATATTTGGAAGAATTATTTACTTAAGTTCAAGGCAACCGTTTTCCGTTTTTAAGCACGCAATGTTTTATCAACTTTTCAGGAGTTACCCTAATAAATATATGATTCGTATGAAAAAATATTCTTAAACTTAAGCTACGTTCACATTTATCAAATATTTGTCGAAAAAAACGTAACCAAGAAAAAAACTAATAAGTTATTTCCTTTAATTCCAATATTTTTTTAATTTTGGGTTCGAATTTTTTAAAAACTGTATAAAAATACTCTTTTGGAGAAGAATTAATTTTATTTTGTAATATAAAAATCGTGTTAAATGACACTATCCCTAAGCAAAACTATTGGTTACGTTTTTTTGGGCAAATATTTGATAAATGTGAACGTAGCTTTAGTAAAAGAGAAATGCGATAAAACAATAAACATGCGATAAATAAACATTTCTTTCTAAAATAAAATTTTTTGTTAACATTAACGAACTTTTTTCAAATATATGAACAACATATTTGATTTTTTTTATTGTATTAATGAACTTTTGTAAATTTTAATTAAACTTTGGATTGCAAAAATTGTGATAGAGTTCAGATTTTAAAAAATCAATAAATTTACTTAAGTATAACACGTGAAAAAATGTTCACTGTCATGGCACACAATATTCCAAAAATGTATCTTAAACGTTGAAGGCAAACTTAAACTGTTGTTCAGAAGTTGGACATTCATGATCACGTGAATCTCTTCTGATTTCCGTTCATGTCTTAGAATTGTAGTTCAGTCAGTTGGCCATGCTAAGGACGGTATTAAGGAATTTTAAAGTTAATTAATTTTCACCATCTACTTTACCAGTATAGAAAATTTAGAACATTAAAAATACCAGCTAACTTCCTAAACGCATGTTGCAAAGCATAATTTAAAAAACTGCGTGTGGAATACAAAACTTGTTTTAGGAGCAGCCCTGCATTAAATAAGAACGGCGCTAAGGAACGCGACTTTGGACTGATGTTGACAGTTGATACTCATCAAAATGAGTTGCAATACAATAAGGAACAACAAATTCCAAGTATGAGTTTACGAAATCTATGTATTGTAAATATGCTTTACACCTTGAGTTTAGGAAGGCGGCCACGCTCACATTTTCATCCTGATTTTGATTAAGTATGTTTTGTCTTTTATTTTCATTTCAACACTTTTAATTCATTTGCTTAAATATTTAATAAATTTTAAACTATATTCAGCTACATACATACGAGTACATACATATGTATACCAAAGGCATCATTGTAAGCAAAACTAAATTAAAATATTTTATATTCAATCTAAACTTATAAAATATATGATATAAATGATGTTTCATTTCAAGCAAGAATTTAAAGTTCTCCAATGATTTTACACTTCTTAAATGATAAAAAAAAATAGAAAATTCAGTGCAATGGGGTGACGTTAGATTTAAGATACATAAATTAAATTTTATGATTATTTTGTACAACTGAGAATAAGTACAAGGGATTATTAAAGAAGAAAACTAACATTAACTAGACTAAAGGAAGGGCGATAGGCAAGCATCGTTAAGGTCTTTTAAAGGCTTAGGTTAAGTTTTAGTGCTTTCAGTAAGTCATGTGTTTTATTCCAGCGAGCGAATACCATTATTACGTTGAGATAGAACCGAATCAGGATTCTTTAACTCCATAGCTAGTTTGTAACCCAATTCAGGTCGGCGATCTCTGCCCTCGGCCATGGCTTTGACCTAAACAATTAATTATCAGAAATCTTCGAGAATTTATCATTCAACCGTTTACCTCATTTGAATGCACCACAACACCATGACTGCTTATCACTTTCTCCTTGGTATGTTCGATATCGTGAAAATCTGTACCACGGCAACAGTCATCTATCAAAATCGTACGATAACCCACTGATAAGGCATCAACCGCTGTAGCTCCCACACAAACATCGTAGGCTAGACCGCAGACATAAATATCTGTTGTTCCCTTCATTTTTAACTGAGCATTGAGTGTTGTATCGGAAAGCTTCTTGTTATCCCAAAATACTGAATAGGAATCCACTTCAGGATTTGTACCCTTATAAACCTTAACACCATTATCCACTACTTTCAAGTCTTTGTGAAGCTCAGCACCCCAAGAGTCTTGCACACAGTGACGTGGCCAAAGACGCTGTTTCATGGGTGGTGGTCCAGCAAATATAACAGTATCGAAAACTTGAGCGGAGTCCGCATCAACCTTGCAATAATGTGAAAAGAAAGAACGATCTTCTTATGAAAATATTAATATAAAAATATATTTTTTAATATTACCGATGAATTTTCATCTAATGCTCTCATTTTAACATTGTCAATAAATGACACATGATCACTTGGATGCCAATCCAACGAATAGAAGACAGCATCAAAATCAACAGTGTCCAAAAGATTGTTGATGGGCTCTAATATCTGAAAAAAGTAACGAAAGAAAATATTACCATTATGTACATACTAGTGATGTTACGAATACTCGCATCCGTATTCGATTATTCGACTATTCGCCTATCTTAAGATATTCGTATTTGTATTCATATTCGCCAAATTCAAGCGAATATTTCTCGAATAATTTGCACATACACTTTCCCAAAAAAAAAAAAAATCATACAATAATTTAAAAAAAAGTACATCAAATGTACAAAAATAAATTCATTTATAATAATTTTTATATAAAGAAAAAAGCCCTTTATCTTTGACGAAAGGTAATAATCTTCTTAAAAAAACAAACGAATATTATATTCCGTAACTGTCATTTAAAAGTTAAAATCTTATATGTAAATTCATATCATGTTAAGTTAGTAATCAATTCTTAGTAGAAGAATGTTGGACTTCGTAAATGAAAGAACTAAAATTTAATATATGAAAGTCCTCTGAGACATGTGGCTGCGCAATCTGCGAAAATATGTTCTCCCAAACAAAACTGAATTACTAATTAAAAGCGCAAGCAGAGTAAGAAAAACGAAATCTCAAGGTATGTTTGTAGGTAAAATAATTTAAAAATGTTCAGTAGTGGTCTTCAAATTCTTCATCTCAATGTCATAATAATTATATATACAACCTAAAGTAATGTGCTAGTTTTTTTCAATTTTATGTTACTGACGCAAAGGGATTGATTTTTCAAATTGAATTTGAAATATTATGTGGCTCTAAGCCTTAAAAATAATATTCGTATTCATATTCATATTCATATTCGCGAATACTAAAAATTGATATTTGTAACATCTCTAGTACATACCTATGTATGTGTACAATATAAATTTATAACTATAACAAATTAGGATATCTTGAAAAACAAGCGACTTTATTTAAGTTTTTGACAATCAATCTTCCACAATACTCGTATATTGTACGAGTTTAGTGCAACATTACAGGAATCGGAACCTGAAATGTTGGAACACTTGCAGATGCAATTCGCATACCAAAAGCATGCAGATAAATGGCAAACTATCGACTAGGTAATAGGCCTCAGCAAAGTGAGATGGAAAGGACAAAGAGAATTCCGCATAATAAATATCTAATTAGTAATTTTTTAGTCGGATAAATACCACGCTACACGCTAAAATCGCCAGAGCAAAAGTAAAGTGCGAGAAAATTAAAGTCGGCAACATGAACGCTAAAGCTGACACGAATAACTACAATCTACGATCCATAATGGGCAACCAAGGTCTAGCGTTTAACCGCACCAACAATCAGGAACGTTTTATAGATTTATATGCTCAACATTAGCTGTTTATTTGTGGAACGAAATACCCAAATCAAATTGATTATTTCGTCATAAGCAAAAATTATGAGCTGATATCTACAGCAACCACCTCCTCCTCCTGGTTGGCTTAATAAAGTTTCGACCACAATCGAACCGACCGTTCGACCTCGACCGTTTACAAAAGTAAGGATAAAATTTTCTACATCAATATAATGAGGGTGCTCGTTTCATTTTGAGCTAAAATAAACATCAAATCAAGCAATAGATCCGTCAGGAAAAAAGTTTTAAAATCTTTAGAATCCTTACGTTCTTTTTTGAGAAGCTAAAATTTCAAGGTTCCTGCCTAATTATCTTAAAAAATATTGCAATATTATTTGTTATTGTATGTAGAAGGTGCCACGCCTGCTGATTACGAAATCAACGGATTACTTCTGAAAATAAACTCAGGTAATTTATTTTAGTAGTTGCCAAGGTACATAAAAATTATTATGTTGAAGGAGCCACGCCCATTTGACTACTACTTCATAACATTTTCATTAAAGATAAACAAAAAGGGCTAACCTCACGAAATTTTAATTTCAAATTTCCTGCATTCTTCCAATAATAACATAAAATAGGGCGTTATTGTACAGGGAAGTCGCACTTGCACTCACTTTTATGTTATTATTTTATTTAAAATAGTGCACTAAATCAACGAAGTAGGTCCGCAAATCATCTGCATGGGAAGTGTCACGCCCACCCAAAATATTACAAAAAATTATTGGCCTATTGTTCCTTCCTGACCATCGCATAAATATGTAATGTGAAAATTAAAGCAAGTATTTTATTGGTTCAGCAGTCCTTATCTTTCAAACATGCAAACAGACAAACAATAACTTTTATGTATACAGCTAGATAGATGTTAATGAGACCTTAAGGGAAATACGATCGATAGACGACATTCCTCTTGAGGTTTGGTGAACAGTGTATACACTTGTTGTATTACATTTATAATGTGGAAGTGATTTAAGTAAAACTATTTCCGTCTCCGTTATGAAGTTCACATAACACTTACAATAGGCACAAACGCAGCAAAGTTGCAAACTGAATAAGTCGCGTTTATAAAAAAATACTCCAAAATCACAAACAATCTACGATAAAAAAAATATGTACGAAAAAATCTTCTTGAAAACGTGTATTCTTTAGCAAACTGTGGTTAGATGATCTTTTTGATACGAAAAAGTATGAACTTACACAATTTGTTTTTTTAAATCGCATCAGGTCTGAAAAGTTAGTACTTCGATTTAGCAAAAGTAGAAGTATTTTTAAATAAAATAATTGATTAGTACAGTTTTAAAAAACATCAAAAAAAATCTTAAAAGGGTTTTCAAGATATCCAAAAGATTCTATGATTAATCGATTGGCTACTTCTCTGGTTATTTTATTTGAAGAAACGGGATATACAATTAGGAAAGTGGGTGTGGCACCTCCCTAAAAATAATTAAATAACATGTTTATCTTGAGAAGTACAAAAACAAATGGCCTGAGATTTTGTAGCAGTTGATGGAACTAATGAAATTTCGTGAAATAGATTGGCTTTAAAGCCTGGTACTCTGTTCGAATGTTTAGCTGCATTGATTATTTCGTACGAAAATTTTGACACAGAACTCATATGTAATTATTCAAAGAATATCCAAAAGGTGAGCTAGAAGGCGCAGCTGACTCAATTGGCTTTATATTATACTAACTTTAGATTCATACTAACTAATACAGTTTAAAAGCATACATGAATAATTGTTATAGTTTTGAAAGCAGTCGTAGGAAAATGTATTAAATTATTTGTGTTTTGATATAAACCCAGTACTTTATACCAACAAAATACATGTTGTTTTTGCATTGTTGTACTTGTTGTCGAACTGCGCATACCTGGTAGTCTTGCCTTGATTACAATTTATACATTTGTCAGCTGTTGACTAAAATTTCGTGCGAAAAAAGTACTGGCCATGTTGTTTCGCAGCTGAAAAAAAAAGTTGTTAGAAAACTGTTTAATTCTAACAGACACATTTCGCGTGTTTTCCGATGTAAGAACACAATACTACTTTTGCAACATAATTTCACAAATGTTTCATACGAAATACTTTTATATACAGTTTGACAGCATTTCGCACGAAATTATGAACAGGCTTAAGGAAAGAGTATCAAAGATTGCTCAAGTGCGCGTGGAACTCTACTCGTATATTGCTTTTAACGAAAAATTTTTATTCCGTTGTGTTGGTGGAGTATTGAAAAAAATTGTCAGAGTAATATGACTGGGTGCGGCCTTTTTCCACATACATACTTATAATGCAAAATAATATTGGATTTTTTTTAGTAGCACCAGCACTCAGGGATTTGCCCCTACTTATGTCATGCATTGTGCCAGAATTAAGGAGAAAGGGATAGCGTATAGAGGTAGATGGTGAAAATGTAGAAGAAGGCTTAATTTAATTTTTAGAGCAGTGTTGCCTCGCCTCTGGTGTAAAGTCGTATTAGATTTATTAATATGTGCGACCAGTCGCTTTATTAGAATTAAGAGAGCGTAGTGGTGAACATTAGCTGGCAACTGTATCAATCGCTGCCGGAACAGTTTTTAGTGACCAGTGCTATTCCTTCATCCCTTAAACAGTCCAACAACAATTAATACAATGTCACACTAATGTACATTAGAAAAAAATTATTATGTTGATTTATTGACTTGCTCTCAACCCGGGTCCTAAGTCATAGTATGCTTTGTAGTCAACGCGCTAACCACTCCAGCCAACACTACCCTCGTCTGAATTTTAAAGCTAATTAAGTAATAATCGTGAAATTTTCTGTCGGTTAGCAGAAACATCGGCGAAGTAAAACAATTAATAAAATACCTGCCAATACAGCTTAACAAAGTTAATGCGTCTACTTAACACCGGAGACGCCTCAACACTGGTATAAAAATTAACATAACGCGCAAAGCAGAGTTGTAAAAGAGTTAAGCCTTCGACATTTTCAACATCTATCTTCTCTACTCTATCCCTCTCTCTGAGTTCCGGCACAATGCACTGCATACGTAGGGGTCATCCCCTGAGTGCTGGTCTTAATTAAAAAAAAAAAAAAAAATGCTTCTCAAAAAACATTACGGATTAGACATATGGGTGTGGCACATCCAACAAAGGGGAAATATTATTCAAGACTACTATAGGGAGGAACTTGATGATTTGTAGAGATGTTATTGTTCATTAAGGTCTACCCACAGAGTTGACCTCACAGGTTACATTTAAAAGTTCTACCGTAAAAGTCTCCCGAGATATTAAGGTGTGAAAAGTCCATATTTTAGTACATGTTCACTCACTACTGACTCACTCACTCACTCATCAATATTATTGGGCACTTCCAGTAAAGCTAGAGAGCTGAAACTTGGTACACAGGTAAGTCCTGATGAGAAATTAACAAAAATAATTTTTAAACGGGCACTTTTCACATGGGGGACTAGGGTTCCCTTATTTGTATTGGGCCTCTCTAGTATAGCTAGAAAGCTGAAATTTGGTACACAGATAGGTCCTGATGAGAAATTAACGAAAATGATTTTTAAACGTGCACTTTTCATCTGGGGCGACTATGGTGCCCAGATAAGCAATACATATAAATATTTATACAAAAAGAACTTGGAAAATGAAGTGAGATCCGCACAAAAACACAAATGTGAAAATAAGGCCAAGTTCCTATCCAAAATGTTTCGGCCGTAAAAAGTACTGAGATCAAAATAAGGACCAAGTTCTTGAAATCTTTATCACATTATAAAGGCAAAAAAAAAAAAATATTGCCAAGCTTACAGGTTGCCTAGAAATGAGATGGAATTGTACCTATCAAGAACTTGGACTTATTTTGATCTCATTACTTTTTACGGCCGAAATATTTTGGATAGGAACTTGGCCTTATTTTCAAATTTGTGTTTTTGTGCGGATAATATTTTATTCGAACAATGTACTCAAGAATTTATGTTTTGAAAATTTTTATATTTTTGTTGTGTGTTAACTAATGTATATGTATTTTATTTCGGGACCCCGAAGAATTCCGGGATCCCGAAAAAATCCCGGCATCCCGGGATTAGAATTTTTGAAATCCCGAAGCCCGTGATTCACAAAAACCAGTCCCGATTGCCATCCCTGGTCATAACCCAACTTAGGATTTTACGAAAAAAAATATTTACCATGCCCACTTTTATAATTTTCCTAAAACGGAGATCGGAGATAGACCCATAAGCAAATATATTTTTTAGTATTTGTAATAGTTCGTTAAAGTTTTTCACCGAAATAAAAATTCTCCACGCCCACTTCTTCAAAACCCTTGTGTAACTTACCAAATAAAAGTGTCACCCATACAAATAATATATTTTTAAAGTTTATGTGGGTAACTTGTAGAACAAACTGACAACTTATAGAAAAATTTTGTGTTGTTATGACCGGGGAGCTGAGTAGGAGGGGTAAATAATTATAAATATTCTCATATCTAAGAAACTAAAATAGTGACTGTCTTGAAACTCGATGTGGGTTACTCCTATAATACATTATTCAGACTAATCCTGTAGTGATAAGGAGGAGGAAAAGTGGATATACACAAAGAAATTATTAACATTTACATATCTACGCCTAAAGTATTTAAAAAAATTAGATTTTTACTGATGAGGTATTTTTACTGAAACAATTTATTAGTCATTTTTGTGTTCTTTGTAGGAAATCTGTTTTCTGAATAGAAATTATCAAAATACGTAAGAAATAACAACGACATAAGCAATTAGATTCAAATGAACGATATCACTTGACTTTCGATCGCTTAGATTCTCTTTCAACATTGTGAAATCGGCTAACAGTTTCAAAACAAAATATGTATAAGGGTTTTAATTTTTTTTAAAAAACTCCAGTTTCCATCCCTGTTATAATCAAAGACATGTAATTGAAAGTTTATAATAAACACACACATGCTCATGTAGGAAATAACTATAATATGTACTCGTATCTCTCACACGAGCCCTTAATGTAGTCGTACTATTTATTCCCATCCAAAAATATAAAAAATAAATCACTGAATCAAAAAGAGTAGATAATCTATTCAAAAGTGTAAAAGAAACTTACCTCATGGCCTTTTTGTTGTGCACTGCAATTACTTATATCCAAGGAACCACTTATAAAGTCATTTTGTACATCAACAATGAGGAAAGCGTTCACCGGGCGAACAATCTGTAACGACAGGAACGACAACAAAAACATCAGCGATAGTATAAATTTAAAAATCGTAAAAGTTACAATCACGTAACTTTCTTCATCTTTCTTTCTTTCTTTCTTAAAAGTTTTCTTTCACTTTTCTAAGGTTAAAGGAAAATAATCACATAAAAAAGTACAATAAGTTTTACAACTTCTCATTCGAATTTTCTTTTTGTCGACTTTTCTCTCCTTAAGACGGAAATAAGTTATAAGCATGAATAAAGATGAGATAAAACCAAAATTAAGTAAAAGACGAATGTATGTATGTATAGGCACAAGACACAAGAAAAAGATATATAAGAGTATGTATGTATGTATGGTACAAATATAATCAAGGTAAAAGGAAGACGATAGCAACAACAATGTCATTGTAATCATTTTAATATGACATTGCAACGTCTACATTGCTGCTACCAGGCAGTTTTTGTATGTACTATGAAAAACTTTCTTTGAAGGAGCAACTTTGCTTTGTAGATAGACAAGAAAATCACAAAATTCAGGGTTGTAATATTATATGCTCTTTATTGTTGTTGTTCTTGTTGTTTTGTGTTATTTAAAAATGGCAGCACAAACGGATTGTTTGCTGTAAATGCATGTAATTTTAATGAAGTACAATTAATTTTGCAAGTTGGTATTCACTTGCTACCACAATGTATTACTTATGTATGTATATGTATGTGCGTCTATGAACTGATATTAAAAAAAGACAGCTTTCGACTTTATTTCAGAATTTACGAATTTTTTTTTTGTAATGGTTATATTCACTCAATTCCGATCGAGAGTGTTTTCAACTCCGAAATTTGAATCTTTAGAAAATGAAAAACGAAAATTTGGGTTTTAATCAAACCACTTTTCAAATTAAAAATTCGGAGTGTAAAATAACTTTATCACTGGTAAATCGAAATACAAAATAAACAAAATCGGAAGACTGTTAATCAATAAAGATCGGAATACAATTACAGAATTGAAACCATTACGATCGGAATGCCTGATATCCGGCACTACTTAATGACAGACATACGCATTAAATTTATTTAAAAAATAATTGGTAATTGCATTCATTTTTGAGGATCACGACCAATCAGTCCTTACCGTTGCGAGTTGTTTGACATATTTTTGAAATTTGCTTGCGACTGGGAAGCTACCAAGGCCTAAGATAAGCAAAACGATTTACTACGTTATCCCAAAGCAAATCCCTAAAGTTACTACTAATGGACTAAAGTTACCTTAGATTACTGACGAGCTGGCTTAACAACATTTCTTGGAGTTATCCTTAAATAAGATTTATAATCTGTCACCGTGTAGAGTAGTTGGCTTTATTCGCACCAGTGATGTTAACTGTACGGTAATTACCGCATTGTACAGTAATTTAGACCTCCAAAAGCTGCCAACCTTTTTTTAATTTAATTTGTAATTTCAATATTTGTACCATAATTTTATAAAGCTTTAATTTAAAAAAAAAATTACTTGCATTTCTCTATTAACCGATTTTATTTAACTTATTATTTATTTACTGCCACAAAAGCTAAGTTATGTAAATAATATTAAATTGATGATCAGGTCGCAAACCGGTTGTATTTCGATTCCAATTTCAGCATTATCGATCGATCTACATCGCGGGGTGGGCCGAAAATATATAAAATCTTTGATTAATCTATGACTAACACTTTTAATCTCAGCTTTATATATGTATAAAATAAGTTATATACTTACATACACATATGTGTGTATATAGCTTTTAAGACATTGGGGATTGAATGTATAAGTTTTAATTATAATATTTTATTAATACTAATTGTTTCTTTTTGTTGTCTTTTAAATATGTACTTATATTGATTAAAAAATATAACCTATTTTAATAGTAAAATATTACTATTTCTATACAACGCTTTACCCGTACGGTAATTTTGCCCAAAAAATGATAATATTTTAAGGCTGTACGGAAATAGGAAAAAATTAGTTAAAATCACTGATTCGCACCATTAATTTACGTCGGTGAACGTTCGAGCTGCCCAAAAGCTCCATCGGGTCGTGATCCCTGTGGCCTCACTTAATAATATTTATAATAATGATAAGATTTAGTGCATGCAAATATGAATTCATTAAAATTCAAAAAATACTTTTTGCTCATTGAGTAATTAAATTAAATTTGAAACATTTTTATTAAAATGGATAAAACTAATGAAGCCAATGTTGCACATCCTGGCAAGTTAATCTAGTTGTCTAGAAACAAACACAAATAAAACAGCATTAATTAGCCTAGTTATTGTTCCTTCAGTTTAATTTTTCAATAAAATTATTTTCAACTGTGGCACTTTTAAAGTTACTTTTGCATTAAAGTTAAAGGTTATTCAGCTATTTGAATACAGCTGTCGTTTGTTAATTTACAATCTTTAGATGCCGTTTATTTTATATATCGATTAAACAATGATAAATTTTTTACACCTATTGGTATTTATTTAAATTGTTTTTAGATGCAAAGTCCGCAATAAGCTTTTATTATTGGCATGCAAAGCTTTTGGTAAATTATGTACCTGACGCTCCTAAAAGTATGCAAAATTTTTGTAGTCTTTATTGCAAATGAAGTTAGTATAAAAAGTCTCTTTACGTAAATTTAGTTTGTAATTTTAAAAGTGGTTTCCTAAAGCTAAGATCCCACTATCGGCGCAAACAGCACAATCTGCGACAATTTTTATTGTGCTATATCGGCACACATGTAAAAACATTGCACAATTAATTTTTGGGCGGTCCCATTATCGTCGCATATTGCGACAATATTTTTCGGCTCATATCGGACAAATCTCAATTGCGACAATAATCGGTACAATGCGATTACACTATCGTGCATTATTGGGCAAATTAAATCATGTATGTATTGTATGTACGAGTATGTATGTATGTATATGTATATGCGTTTGTTTATTTGCTTGTTGGCAGATACAGTTTAATTTTCGGCATTTATTACAATGAAAAAGAGAAAACTGCTTTGGCCGTATATATTGTGTATATAATTAATATAGGAGTATTAATATGTATATAATAATAAAAAATTAATGAATTTTAATTGAATTTACTACTACGCAGCACGTACTTCTATTCTTGTTATTTTGTAAACAGATGTTTTCAGGGATGGTAAAATCGTTTTTTTTTTCTGTTCAACAGTACAAATGTTATATTAAATGTTTTAATATATATATGTATAAAATATAACATTTTATTCGCACAAATACTTAGGAATATATGTTTTTAAAATATTATTACTTGTTATGGGTTAGCTAATTTACATATGTGCATTTCGTTGGTAGTTAAATATCAACTCATCAGTTGATCTTTACTAAAAACATGATTACTTGAGTAAAAGGTTATATTTTGTAAAAGGGAAGTTTGTTTTTATTTTGCCTTATAAAAACTTTTATTGCCAACAAAAGGTTGTGTACCTGTATAAAAGTTATAACAAAAGTAAACAGATTTATATCGAATGAAAAAAAATTATTTGTGTGATGTTTTTAAAGTTTTTTAAAAGCAATTTTGCGTATGCTTTAGTAATTCGCAAACTTATTATTGCGAGTTTATGTATGAGAAGATGAGTTTTGGAACTTTTTAAACATGAATAGTAAATATCTACTGATGAGTTGGTATTAAGCTAACAACGAAATGCATATACATAGATTACCAACCAATAACAATTTTTTAACAATATATGAATAAAATATAACATTTATTCGAGCAAATACTCAAGAATTTGATTTTAAAATTTTTATTAATTTTTTGCATATATGTAGATTTGCTAACCCACAACAAATAAATAAAATTTAAATGCATAAAAGATAATAAAAAATTAATTTTGGTACAACTAAGCTTAAAAAAAATAGTTTTACAAGGTGGTGCAATTTCAAAATTCGGTTTTCCAGCCCGTGTATCGGCACTGATTGTCGACTGTGATCGGCGCACGAGTGGCCGACAAAAATCGGCGCATTTTTTACAAATTGATTGCTTAACATTGTGCAATAGTGGGTTCACATTATCGGCGCATCAAGGTTGATTTTGATTGTCCATACTCAGCACAATTTCGGCGCAGATTGTCGCATTTTGAAAAATTGTGTGCGGTCACACTATCGGCACATGAATTGCGACGAAAATTGGTGCATTGCGCCGATAGTGGGATCTTAGCTTTAGATACTTAGAGTCCAACAACAATCAAACCAATATGTACCACACTAAGGGCCAATTTTTGACTTGACATTTAAGTTATAATATAAGTGCTTAATTAATAATTAAATGAACAACCTTAAGTATTTAAATAATAATTAAGATTTACGAATTTCCATGTGTTTTTGCCTGCTTGTTCTTCTTATATAACATAAAGCCAATAAAATATTTGTGGCTGCTGGCAAATTGCATAAAATTTTTTCATGTTTTGTCGCCATTAACCTTTTAGTCATATTGAAAGTTGCTTTTATTCTTTTAAAACATTTCAGCAGTTCTTAATTATTCTTATTTTTAAGTAAAAAAAAACATACATTTGTTTATTTTTCTTTATTTGTTCTAGTCAGCTGTTCTTTAGGGAAATTTGAGGGAAATCTTTTATTTTACGTAGTGCTACCATATTTTCATGGAAATTAAATAAGAACTTTAATTACTCACTGAAAAAATCTTATTTAAATACAACACAATTTTAAATAAAAATTAAGTAATTACATACGTACTTAAATGCGTAGTCAAAAACTGGCCATAATAAACATTAGAGATATTTATGATGTTGATTGATGAATTCCCCTGACCAGAGATTGAACCCACAACCACAACCACAACAACAACAACAATGGATTCACCAATTAAGCCACCTACATTAAATAGCTGCATCAGCATACATTGAATTATTAAAATAAGAATTTTAATAGGTCATCTAAATATAAAAGTTTTAAGGAAAATGATTATCTCAACAAATTATTGAATTGTGAAATTATTTGGAAATAAAGAAAATAAACAATTAAACTTTAGTTTGTGTAAGCACTTTTGTTTTTAGGTAATAAGTTTCGTTTATAAAATAAAAGAATAATAAAATCACTATTAATTCTGAAGTAAAACGAAGTAGTTGTATTTTATTTTTAAAGTGCTCTTAGAATAAAACTTAACTCGCGCTAATCACAGCAGGCAACACCACCCTCAAACTTAATCTATAAGATTAAGCAGTATTTGAGTTTAATTAACTAATTTTTCGATTTAAACAAATAATGTTTTTTAATTTTATGTTTAAATTTAAGCTGATGGAAAATTTTAAAAGATATTTTTCTTCGATGTGTTTAAAAGAGCTTTTGAAAAAAATATCTATATATCAAATGCTGCAAAATGTATGTAAATGACAGTGACAAGGAAATTAGCAATTTAATTACATTCAAAAACTTTAAATTTTTCAATAACATTAACTTCAAATCGAAATTAGTTTACACTTCAATTAACTTAACAGATAAATTCAATCGAAAGTTTTTGTATAGAAATTCCGCCTGTTTGCAAAATTTGTTTACTTGTTAATAAACCAAAAATAAATGAAAAAAAGTCATTGAACATTTTTTTTCATTCGATTCAATAAATATGTAAACATTCACACACAAGTATGTACACATACATATATGAAATATGCAACCGAACGGTGATAAAATAGAATATTCAATTTAAATTGATTTTTGTATTAATGTGCATTTTAAATACTCCTTCATATCTTTTATTGTTGTCTACAAAACTGTTTACTGTGCTGAGACATCACAGCGTACAATATTGATGCACACGAATATACGTATGTATGTATGTATGTATGTACAGTATATAGAACATGAACATATATTTTAGTTATTTGTTTTTTCCTTATAAATTTTTAATATTTTCGCTGGAACATTTTTGTCACTTGTTTATCAACATTTAAATGTGACAACTGCATACAAAATAAAATAAAATGAAATAAAATGGAAAAATAAGTGAATAAAAAGCGCTTATAAATTACTAATACACCTGACACAGGATTTGCAGCTTTAAAAACATAAATTTTAAACGCCCCACATTTATCTCGAATTATAAATTTATGCTTTTCTGGAACAATTTGTGGGGTTGGATTTTGTATGGAAGAAGTTGCATTTAAGTTGTGGTGAAATGACTTACAAAAGCTCATACATCACTCACATCATCTGATAGAAGCAAAAAAATTTAAAGACCCTTCTATTGAAATTTAAATGCGATTTCCAAATAAAGATAGTAGGTTTGAGCTGAAAATTTATATGGGAATTAACTATGCACTTTAACTAATTATATCAATTCAACACACACAATTGAAACTCGTAATTTAAAGCCAATAAGGGCCAAATTTACAGTAATTAGTTAGCTATTAGTAAACTAAAATGATAACTATTGTTTAACTAATACTTCATATTCACAGTGTATTATTTAACCAACACTCTTAATATGAACAAAAAATGGTAACCCTATCAAACTTTTAACTTTCAGTACTGGCAATTCTGTTATAGCATATGGCTTTTGTTTATATTTGATATATTATTTCTTAAAAATGGCGTATACATTGAAGAACATGCCTCGCCACCTACTTGCTAAGACGGAATCTATCCATAAAATCTTTTAGATTACGTTGGCGATGCTCAGCAACAATATTCCGCGTATTATCAGTATCAGTGTCACTTTCTATATCGGACTCCGCGTTTTCAATTTCACATGCCATATCTAAAATTTTTCACAAAACAAAAATACTAATAATAAATTTCAACGAATCAGCTGTTGTCTAACTATTAGTTAACCAATGACGTTTGATAGTTTAGCTAATGTTAAACTAGAAGCTGTGAATCAAATATTATTAGTTAAACTATTGCTATTAGCTAACTAATGACTGTGAATTTGGGCCTAAGTGATTTTTTCTCGTAAAAAGTGATTGCAAATTCTTTTTAGAGCAACACTTTGTTGATTCGCTTTATCGTGAACTTAAGCCCGAATAAGTAAATTTCCTTGATTAAACATCACTTCACAACAGTTCGACTAAAACTTCATAACTTCAACATTATTAATTTATATATATTTAAAATTTTTTTTATTTCGGTTATTTGGTAAAGTCACACGGCAGGCTTTCAATTCGGTAATTGTATTCCGATCGTTTTTGATTTACAGTTTTCAGAATGCGTTAATTGTGTATTTCAATTTTACAATGATGAATTTTTTTATACCCAAAGACTTTTGTTTTGTTTTTCGTAGCTAAGATCACATTAAACTTTTTTATTAACACGCCGCATTGTTTTCTAGAAGTATGCATGTTTTTTATTATTTACTACAAAAAAAGTTATTACAAAAATTCCTTGCGAGTTTCATTTTGAATTTCAAAAGTGGTTTGATTACCAACTAAATTTTCGTTTTCTAAAGATTCAACTTTCGGTGTTGAAACCATTTTCGATCGGAATTGATTTTTGAAAACATGGCTGATTATTGAGTAATTTTTAATATAAAAACATTTTTTAAATCATAAGGGAATATGATTCTTTTTCATCTTCATTGGCGTCTGGTGGATACAAAATTAAATATGACGTAAAATATTTTTTTTATGAAATTATTTTTAAAGAAATTTGTTAACACAGCCACAATAAGAATATTATCTAATGAACTGGAGGGTATCTATTTAATCAAAATCATAAAATTTGTAGTAGAAAAATACTGCTTATTTGCAAATATATATGTATTTATGTAAATATTTCTACAGATCTTTTCGTTCTGTCAATCCCTTGTAAATTCATCACGATTCGAACAACTAGTGGCAGATGTATTTAATTATTCAGTATTTTTTTTTTTTTTAACCAACATGAATGGAAAATTAATATAAAAGATTGTTAGCTTAGATTGTCAGGAACATTAACAGATTTTGTTGAATCTCGTATAGCCTACACCTCTTTTGAAAATATTCGAAATATTATCAAGTATTGATGTTTAAAAAGTTTCTTTTATTTGCTGTGCGTTATTTTTAACTTCTATATACGATTTGTAGGCTAAATTTAACACACGGGTTAAATATTTTCGTTTTAGTTATAAAAGGGATTTGTATTAACTGCCACAGTCTGTTCAATCGTCCAAAAGCTGAGTATGATTTGTTTTATCTCTTTTATTTGTCGTCTTTAACTCCTCCGTTAATCGACATCTTCGATATCAGTGCAATTGTGAGCAAATATCATCTGCAAAATTAAGATGCTAACGGCGACGATGTAGATTCCAGTCAATTCCTCTTCATTTCTTTCAGAGTTTTAACATGGCAGATTTACCAGATATTACTTTGTAACAGGGTCACAGTTAACAAAATTTACGTATACAAGCCCTTCTACAAAATGGAACAACAATACGTTGTAGACAACTTTGAAAAGATCGGACTATGCGTGTTTGTTGGAATATTAGTATAGACCAATCAGAAGGTGGGGGAATTTCAGACTAACCAAAATCTCTTTTAACAATTAAAAATTAATTAAAATAAATAACAAAAAAAATTCTCGTTCTGTTGAAAAATTTATTATATATATATGTATGTATAGTTGATATAAATTATAAATTAGTATCCACTTTCATAAGTGGTAAAAAAACGACGCTGATGAAATTTGTATCGGCCTTTAAATCGATATACTGATACATTCTGCCAGTCTGATTAGACATTCTAATGTTCATAAAACTCTTAGGACCAAATTTACCTTCATTAGTTAACTAATGATGATAGCTTAACTCACGATATTTGTATGAAAAATCTTAGGTTAAACCGTTGTTATTAGTTAACTAACGATTGAACATTTGGGCCTTAGTAATATAAATTTTCATTACTTCCATAAAAACTGAACTAAAGCCTTAATAATAGTAGTTTCTCAAATATTTTATTAGAAATTTTTAAATAAATTCAAATTTAAAATATGTACGAGTATGTATGTTAATTATATAAAAAGAACATACAAAAAAACATTGAAATAAATACATACATACATACATCCATTATATTCAATATACGAGTATATGTATTGCCAAATTTTATGCGCATACATATGAATATTTTTCAATTTACAAAACGATTGACAAACTTATTTAACCACATTATTTAAAGAAGAGTATATCAAAAGGAACTTTATCAACAATGATGTTCATTCACATGTTAACGTCACAGACAATTTTATCAAAATATTTGCATATTAAAGGCTCAAGGAGAAATATGGAATAATATAATTCTGTACGAGTATCTGTTTTCCACGTTATTCAAATTGCAACATTTATATTTTCATTCCCATACACTTGATTGTTAACTGTTATATTTTACAACTCATAATACTCACTTACCCATTGCAACTCGTTCAGCACGTGTGCGTGTGTGTGTACGAACAAAAATCAGAAAATAAAACTCCCTAAATGACATTTGATGGTCCTCGAATTTAAATGAAGACTAAATTCTAGAGGATTAAACATTTAAATCGATTTTCTAACACTTAATTTGTAGTGTATGTACATACATATGTATCAAGTAATGTGACTTTATAGACATCACCGACGGAAATTAATCTTGTATACATTTGGAAATTTTATGATTGACATATTAAAATACCATGACACAGAGAGTGTATTCAATGACTGAGTGTTCTAAAGCGAATTTTAATATTAAGCCAATTTATATTAATTGAATGATTTAATTACTGGAAACAATTCTGTTTCGTTTGACGAAAAATGTACGAGGTTGGATTTAGATACAAATATTTCAATTTTAGATACAAATAAAATCTGTCACAGCTAAGATTTTTGTCAAAATATCGTATCGCTTTGTTGCTAGAGTTGAGCAAATGTAGTATTAGTTCGAGTCAGGCGTGCTTCTCATAACTTTTATACAAAATCAAAATACACAAAACATGACCATGATGATATCAAAATTCAACGAAATGAACGGAATTGTCTTAATGTCGGCTTTTCTAGATTTTTTTCGCTCACATCTCTTAACAAAAACTTAGTTCCAAAATTGTAGTACTTTTAGGTGGCGGCGAAAGTCGTACATGCTTGAAACGATTTTGTACACTGAAAGGAAAACGGTTTATAATGCACGCAAAGAAAAGATGTGAACGATGGAATCATAACTGCAAACTATCATTAATGTTCAAATTTAGTCTACTGTATATTGCATTTGTCATATAAAGAACAAATTAAAGTCCTTCCTCGGTAGCTGATGATCTCATTGAACATAGTATGTTTTTTAACTGTTGAGAAATTTGTCATATTTGTCATATTTGAAAAAGTAATGTGTATCTGATTTTAGTCACGAAGATTCGCACCACAAAATACTAAATTAATTAATATAAAACTAGTGTTTACCAACGGTCGCCCCAATCGACCGTGAAAAATCATAAAAAATCTCATATAAAACAGTCATACAACAACCAAAACTACAATTATTTAATGATACATTTGTATGAATTCCCACATCTTAGTATATATAGATGCCTTGTTGTTATTTTGCTCCTTCCATTAAAATGTGTAAAACACATATATGTGTTGTTTGTTTGGCTTTAACTTCCCTGTAGTTCAAGTGGCTGTCTCCGAGCTGGTTATAATACTAGCCCCTTTATGACACAACCAGTCCGAATGCTAGCCATATGACTGGCCACTTTAACAAGGGGATGTCCTACGATGTGGTTAATTGTCACCAAGAGGCCACAAAAAGACAGTTCATAAACCGGTTCCTCTTGGCTTACCCTTAACTGTCTCCTTATACCTGCCAAACCACTCCCTTAAAAACTCCAAATCATTCCCTATTTTTTATGAAATAAAAGTCATTTTATAATTTATTTAACTTAAAAAAAAAAAATTATTTCGTCAAAAAAAAACATACCAAATTCATTTATTAATTAAAAAGATAATCACCCCTATCGTGAACAAAATGTGAAATTTTTGTTCCCATGAAATTTTCATTCCCCATGAAGGGAAATTTGGTATCGTGAATTTCATGGGAACGTTTGTTCCCGCTATCAATTCGTTGTGAATGGTAAATAAGAAAGAAGATAACAAAAATAAAAAATAAAAGAAATTTTTGTTATAAAATATACTTGGAAATATATATTTTAAAGAAAACTTAAAAAAAGGAAAGCTAAATATTCACAGCCTTATGCAAAAAAAAATCTTAATTGAGGTTTGAAGGTCGTGTTAGTTACCATCGACTTTAACGCTAACAAACCTATGTTAAAAAATAGTATGCAAAAACACCATATTAACTAATGTAAGCTTTAATAAATTTAACATGTTGATACTGGCAATACCATCATTCTCTCTTGTCTCTTTATAGTTAATGATGCAAAAAAACGATTCTTAATTCATCCGGATATTCAGATATATTAATACATTTTTGTATAGTTTTAATAAAAAATTTAATTTTTTCTTATTAAAGATGTAAATTAATATTTATATTACATAACAACATAAACTAAATACAATTATAGTAATGTAAAATAAATAAATACGGCTATTTTTTGTAAAGGATTTAAATTACTTCATATAATCGGATAAAAATTTTAATCCGATTATTTGAAGTACGAGCTTTGTTTACTTGAGATTGTTGTGTGTACATCACTAAAATGTTCTGTAGATTTCCATTACTTTGCTAAGTAATTTTTGGTAAATATTTTGAAAATTTAATAAAGAAGTGGATAAAGCAGAGGATATTAAAAGAAAAAGATCCAAAAATTTGAACGAGGAGGACAAAGTAAGTAAAGCTATTGTTATAATTGAGTAAAAGTTTTTGTTGAAAATACTTGCGAATTCTTTGGATGATATATAAATCCCCCGGTTTTTTTAATTTTTATATGTGTTTCGTCAATGTCATCGATAACAGTAGGAAAGTTGCGTATTTCTTTAAATTCTTTAGATATTCTTACTTCTTCTTCTATAGATGCGAGCATTTTGATTTTGTCTTTTGCAAGTTTCGCAATGGCGCGGGAGACTTTAGCACAAATTCTGCTTAACGTGGCTTGGGAGAGGCCATGAATATCTCCTGCATCATCCTGCATCTTAAAGAACAATTTTGTCTTTTATGTATCAAGTACATATGTACATTGTACATGTATGTACATATATATGCATCATAGAATATGAGACCTACCTCTCTTCTTCCCCAAGTGCGCAAAGCTACTAAAACTTGCAATTCCGCTAATGTGCCGCATCCTCTACTGTCCAACAATATATCTTTTTTTTTTTATTAAATTTGATTTTTTTTTTACAGTTGAATCCGTAGTTTTTTTTTAAATTCCGTGTTAGGAAGAAAAAATGGGTCAACCCTCTCCTTGTATATTCTCGGTTGACTGGAGTTGGAAATTTCTGTGATATATTCTGTTTAACTGCAACAGAATTAAAAAAATTATTCTAATAAAATTTAATGTTTCCATATTTTACACAATTAACCACAAAAATGTATTATATTTTAACAAGTTTTTATAAAAAGGCGCACATTTAAACAACTGAATGTCAGCAGCACAGAAATCTCATTTTACTTTAATTTAGGTTTAAAGTAGGGGTCCACGTACTTTAAAATTTCAACATTTAATATGGCGTTAAATTCTGTAAATTAAGCTAATAATCGTTTGTGAATAATACTTTAAGGAATTTTACTTAATAGTGGATATTAAACATACTTTAACTTTTTCTGAATAACACTGTCAGTGTTGGAGCGATAGTTTATTTGCAGCTTTTATTTATTCCATTCTAACTTTTATGTGTTTAAATGGTTCGGCTACTTTTGGAAAGCCAACAAAACGAAAAAATTCCAACAAATTAAAGCTTCACAAATTCGCAGGCAATAGACTTGTTGTTTTGCATTTTGTTGACCAATACATCAGTTGGTACCTTATTATTAGATATTTTTCTTTAAATAAACTTTTTAAGCTTTAATATTCAAGTTGTATGAAGAATTACATACATGTTTTGTTCTATTCCCCATAAAAAATAAAGTGAATAAATCGAAGGGAAAAGTGAAAAAACTTGTGGGAAAAAAGTTATTCACGATAAGGGGAATTTTTTCATGGGAGCATTTTTTCACGTTATTATTCTGGACTGAATAAAATTTTTTCATGGGAGTTGTTCACGATTGCCATTAAGGGAAAAGGGAAAAAGTTACGAGGGAAAATTTGTTCACGATAGGGGTGAATACTTAATTAATTAATATAATAATTAAATTTTGCTTTCAGCTATTTTTTTTTTATATTCTTATTATTTTATTCCAATTCCAAGTTCCTATTCAAAATATTTCGGCCGTAAAAAGTACTGAGATCAAAATAAGGACCAAGTTCTTGATAGGTACAATTCCATCTCATTTCTAGGCAACCTATAAGCTTGGCAAAATTTGTTTGCCTTTATAATATGATAAAGAATTCTTGGAAAAATTTTGCCAAGCTTGCAGGTTGCTTAGAAATGAGATGGAATTGTACCTATCAAGAGCTTGGCCCTTATTTTGATCTCAGTACTTTTTACGGCCGAAATATTTTGGATAGGAACTTGACCTTATTTTCACATGTATGTTTTTGTGCGGATACCCTTTTCTGAACACATTTAAATTTAAGAAAGTTCAAAATAATTGACTTATTTTTCTACTAATTATAACAATAATAATATAACACATTTGTTGTCTTGTGACAAGTGCCTTCTTATTCCCAACCTCTCTTGAGCAAGCTTTTATGACTCCTGTTGGATTAGTCGCTTGCAGTGAGATAGAGGAATGCCTTTTAATTGACACATCATCGAGTCATTCAATGATGCATGCGCTCCTTTTCGCAATTTCTTCCTCAATATCATTTCCAGTGCATTCTGAGTGCCCCAGTAGCCTAACTATTGTTACACTGGAATGTCCTACTATCATATTTGAAGATGACAGGGCTTCGGTCACCAACATTGATGTAGTGTATACAGCATTTATAGCAGCGGTGGCCGTTTTTCTGTCGCTAAAATTTAAGATGTATTCCGCTATTTAATATTTGCCTCCCTAGTAGGTTTGAACATAGAAATCTCCGCCTAATAATTTTGTTGTGGAGTAGAATTTTTTTTTTATTTATTTGAAATGTGGAAAACAGAGTGGGGAAAATTTTGTTTATATAAGGTGTTTTTTATAGAGTGTCACAACTTTGATTTGACATCACTGCTTTATTTGAGCATCCATTTATTACCTGATAGTCGCTTATTGTTTAGCTTGCTTTGAAATTTCATTATGAATCGACTTAGACCAGAGCAACGCGTGGAAATTGTTGAATTTTTGAAACAAAATAATTGTTCTATTCGTCAAACTGATCGTGCAGAGGGCGCTCCAATTGATTTAGTCAAAGAAACTTTAGATGAAAAAAATAATTTCACATAATGGCCCAATTAATTGGCCACCAAGATCACTTGTTTATATCGATAAACCACCATAAAATTGTTCTATTCGTCAAACTCATCGTGCAGAGGGTGCTCCAATTGATTTACTCAAAGAAACTTTTTTTTTTGGTAGTTTTATTCTTAATTGAATCTTCAATTATAAATTGAAACATTAATAAGTTTTTCAAATCTTATATCTAACAATATTAATTGTATGTTTAGCCAATGCTAAACAAAATTTTTAATTCCAACTGTTGATTTTTGTTGTTTTACATCTCTCGTGTACGGCTGAGAGAAAGAGTATCCCTCCTTCTCAACCGGGTGTGGCCTCTATAATTTAGAATATTGCGCGCAAGTGGATTTGGGTGCAATTCTAGAAAATTCTAAAGAAACTTTTGATGAAAAATTTATTTCACGTAATATCGTGTGATTTAATCCCATTAGATTATTTTCTTATAAAAAAACACCCTTTACAACTGTGTTATACTTTTTTAATAAAATTGTATATTTTATTGAAAATATATACAAAAATGTTAATTCATTCTTGAACTCAATTTTTATTTGCGCTTTATTTTTTTATATGTACAAAACTATTATTCACGAAAAATCTTCGCACGAAATTTTCAGCCGTTATTTTTTATCATATTAAATTAAAATTTTCTGACGAGATATGTTTGTGTAAAATTTATTAGGGCCTTTCTACATGAGACCAACGATAAAAAATATATTTTTATCTTTTTTATCTATACTATAAACAGTTTCCATAATGTTTTTCTTACCGTTTTGATCCAATGGTTCCAACAGAATTTAAATTCCTCTCTATCAATGTGTTCATCGTCATTTATATCGAATACAGAGAAAATTTGCTCCAAACGATCCCCGGGTAAATCATAAATGTGTCCTCTGTCATTACGAAATAAAGCCCGACATATTAGCGAAAATTCAGACAAATTAAGTCGATCATCACTGGAAAATAAAAAAAAAATTTAATATACAATTCATACAAGTATATTTTACAAATATCAATCATCAACGGAATTTTCTAATATTATATATAAATCTTTTCTCATAATAATGAAATGTGGTTCTTATATTTCTGAGAGAGAGAGAAGAAATTCGACTTCTAACCGTCAAACATTTCTGAAAAAAGAAAATTATGAGTCAAAAGTTATATTCACCAAGAGCAAAAACTAAATAACGCACACAGAGATAGATTGCTAAATTATGTAAGTTTGGTCGCCGATATAATCAATTTTAAAAAAGTAAAAATAAATTCGGTCTATTGACATTTCTATGGGACCAAACTGCAAGCATAAAAATTGCGGAGTTTTGTAATAATCAATATTTCAGACGTGCGAATCGACTCAAACACATCGGCAGCAAACCTTTTCAAACAAAAACGAATTTTGAAAATCAGTTCACTAAAATTTTTCTACTGTAGGCAGAAACAACAATAAAACAACATATGGTTTTTTGGTCACGAAGAACTGAGTGAATCACACTTTCACTTGACACGTGAAGCATTCGACTTACATATATGCGGTAAATATGCCGAGTCTGTGGCTAAATTGAGAATGGAGATCTCTAGGCCAACCTTATAAGCATGTCCACCTATCAGTCTCATCGGCATTGTTTAAAATTACCACGAAATAAAAAGAAATGTATCTTCTTCATTATTTCATTTGTTTGTACACATATTCGTATACTCCTCGATAGTTCATCTTGAACGTAATCACGATAAATTTTGAACAGGTTTTAAAAATATTTTGCTTTGACATGCGAAATGAATTTATGGCGATTTTAAATTTTTTTTTTAACATTCGTTAGCTATTTTTTAAGTTTTTTTATTTTGATTGTATATATAGAAAAAATATGTACGTATACAGCTTAAATGCAAATTACATTTTGTTTATTTATTATTTGAATATAGACTATTTTCTTGCAGACAATTTTCACGAAATTTTGTTTTTTTTTAAATATGTAAATCAAGATGAGGACTACATCATTATGCATTTATATCTTTTTAATCAGATTTTTATACACATTGTATTAAGTATTTAACAGAAATTACAAATCAACTTAAAAGAATATATTCGCATAAAATATTTGTAACCATAACTTTTTTATTCAAATTTGAAATTTTTTTTTAATTTTTTCACTTAAGGCACTTAGATTTTATTTTTCCATTATTCAAAACGTGCTCAGAAGATACGTTTTTAATAATGTATTTACTAGAAAATATAAAAATGTTACATTCTGCAAATATTTTTTATTTAAAATTTTTGTTTTACATTAAAAACAAAAAAAAAAAAATTTAAAAAATTAAAAATCCAGTTAAAATGCAATTGCACTTACCCATCTTTGTCGAATGCGGTGAAACAGGCATCCATTGCTGAACCGTTTGGATCTTCAATAACGATTGGCGGTGTTGGTGAGTCCATGTTTTAATTTAAAATAATTTGAAACTGCAGACAAAAATTCACACGCGAACACGAGTCGAAATATTGAAAGGAATGCTTTTTGTTGAAAAATAAAAAAAAACTGTAAGTAAATCAAAGTGTTCGGCGTAGCTAAAAGGAAATGGAAAATACAAACATTCAAGGATGCTTAAACAAACAAACAAACTAGAGATATTTTTTTTTAAGTTTAAATCGAAATAAAATGCACACACACACATGCGAGATCAGGCACCCACCTGGCAAAAACACGACAGGACTTTTGTTTTCACTATTAAATCTCTTGATTAAGCAACGTCTCTCCCTCTCTCTCTTTCTCATTCACGCTTTCGCATACAATAACTGGTTTTTAATTTAAAACAGTGGGTGGCTTACAAGTTTTATATTTATGTTTTAGGAGGCACTTTGTTTTTGCAAAGTATTTTTTTTTACAAATACATTTGAAAAAACTGTCAAAACTTAAATGTTAAAAAATTCCGCTAAATATAAAACTAGTAAATTTCCGAACACAATAATGTTTCTAGGCCGACAAAATAAATCGAACTGAACACCGGTTAAAAACAAACGTCAATGTATATTAGTGGACTTATTCACAATAACTGATTGCCAATCGCAGAAACTGATTTCAGATTTTCTAAAAAAGTGACTAAAACAAAAAACTAATTAGCGAAACAAAAAAAAAAAAAAAAAATAACGCGATTTTGCGTCGATATTGAACTTTTTCATGCTTCAAAAAATTGCAACATATTGAAAGCAGTAGAGGGTAACAATTTGGTTCTCAAAAATAGCACACAGATCACATTTCTTAAGAATTTGATTTTGGATTTTCTAGATTCTATCACAATTTCAGTTCTATGAAATAAAGTTTGTTAACTAAGAGGATCAACGTCAGTGATCTGTGAAACAGTTTCATGGTCTTATTTCTCGTTTAATCTATAGTGCAGATGCTAAAAGTAAAACGTTCAGTCAAAGCAAATAAACGATAAATACTGTGCATTTTTAATGACAGTTATTTAAAAAAACTCAATTTATTTTTAAAGGTTTATCTTTCAACTGGTATTCAAAATAAACTAGTAGTTTTTATTCCTGACGTGCTTTTAAACTCATAACAACTCATAGAAACATATTTCCAGTTTAATCTTCAATCTGTTTCGAGTTTCTCTGAATACATACTTTGTACAATAAACAAAATTTGATAGTAAGTAGTGCGTGTGGGTAACAAAGTTTGGCTTTTAAGTTTGGGAAAAATCGGTGCAAGGACACATCAACGTCCCACACAACCTAAACTTTAACATTTTAACTTATTATCACAATGTATCGTAGTCGGTATCGTATCTAATATTAGCAATCTAGCGCTGTTTTAAATTTTGTTTCATTCCGTGCAAGGACACCACTAGCTCGCATACATCCTTTGTTCTAGAAAACTAAAGCGTTCAACAATATTTTTTCGGTAGATATAGAAAACTATCGAAGAATTTTACTATATTTCTTAAAGTATTAAAAAAAACATGTTAAGGATTAAGTTTTTAAAATCATCTATATATTATGTTTTATTTATTTGTTGCGGGTTAGCAATATCTAGATATATATTTCGTTGGTAGCTATACCAATTCATCAGTAGATGTTTTACGAGGTAAGTATTTATAAAATACTTTTAATGGCAACCAGCGGTTGTCTAATTGTATAGGTGTAGAAAAGTAAACACATTCATAATGGAAAATTATGGTTGTGTGTGTTTGAGAAATTTTTTAAAGGCTATTTTTATGCTTTGTAATTCACAAAAATATATTTGTGAGTTTTTGTATAAATATATGAGCTTTGGAATTTTTTTAAACATAAAGGGTAAAACATCTACTGATGAATTGGTATAGCTACCAACGAAATATATATCTAGATATTGCTAACCCGCAACAAATAAATAAAATATAAAACATAAATACTTGAGTACATGCTCAAATAAATGTAAAAATCATCTATATATATAAAACCGAATGTGTGTCTGTTTATTTGTTTGTTTGTTTGTTCCTTATAGGAGGCCAAACCCTTGGACCGATCTTCCTGAAATTTTCACAGTATTTAACTGGAACTCTCGGATGAATTATAGGCTACTTTTTTTCAACCACACCCACTTTTACGCCCACTTTTTTGAATTATGTTACTCCTACCACGTAGTTTTTAACAGATTTTATAATGTAAAGTGAGCATAACTTCGCCATTTGTGGATAAATTTTCAAAATTCTTTCAGCATATGGAAAAGGTGCATTAAATTTTTTTGTTTTTGAAAATTGTGCGTAGGAGCAGGGTGTCGTAAATAGCCCGCCACAATAATTGTTTGTCAAATAACTTCGCCATTTTTGAGCCAATTTTCAAAATTCTTTTTGCATATGGAAAGGTCCAGAATATTTTTTTGTTTTTAGAAATTTTTTGTTGGGTCGAACGAGGGGGGCGGTAGGGCGTTGCAAATGGCCCTCCAAAATAATTGATTGTCAAATAACTTCGCCATATTTTGGGCATTTTTTGACCTATCTCGATGATATTTGGTACATATGGTATTGGCATAATTTGGAATACGTACCAGGAGAAAAGTGGGTGGGACCACGCCCATTTTTAGGAAAATTAAAAATTGTAATATAGTCTTAACTACTGGACCGATCGTCATTAAATTTTCACAATAGGATATATAAATACTTTTTTTTTTATTTTATAACGACGGGGGGTAGCGAAGCACACCGGCATAGGCTAGTCGTTTATATAAATAAATTTTGTATCTAGCTTTTTAGCTATATTTCAAATTTCGCATTTTATCAGCGTAAATTTTATCCCTCTGCTCACAAAGAACATAAACTGGTGAGATTTTAAAGATATGAGACGAAAAAATAAAAAAGGAGTTATTATAAAGGCCTTAAAGGAATTAATATATAGACAAAACCATTATTTGCTAAGGACTTTATTTACTCATTATTTAGGTGGCTATAAGCGTTTCAAATTGTTAGTAACACATCCACACTTATTACTCCTGTATGTAAGTAAAAAATATAAACAATCCCGCAATGCAGGTTTGATCAATTTGTTTCGTACAAAAAAATTAAAAACAAAATGTCATGTTTCTCTACGCTTTACTATGAAAGAAATGGAAGAGAGTTGAATAAATAGTTTTAGTTCGTTAAGAGGCGATTTGTTTTACTATTTAACTGTTCCGTTTTAAGTTGAATGGGAATAAATGCATATGTAACATTAATTAGCAGAAACATCGGCGAAGCAAAAAAATTAATAAAATGCCTGGTAATACAGCTTAACAAAGTTAATGCGTCCACTTAGCACCGAAGGCGCCTCAACACTGCCTTAAAAATTAACATAACGCGCAAAGCGGAGTTGTGAAAGAGTTAAGTCTTCTCTACTTTATCCCTCTCCCTGAGTGCCGACACAGTGCACTGCATACGTAGGGGTCATCCTCTGAGTACTGGTCCAAATTAACAAAAAAAAAGGGATTATATATTATGACTGTTTTGTAAGCGATTTCTTTCATAACGTTTAAATAATTTGTATATTAACACTCAAAAATAATTATTTGCGTATAGAATAAGGACGATTTGTGTCGTCAGTTGGCCGTAACCATTTTTAAAGATATGTGACACCCAATAATTCTATAGAGCACTAAACGACGACCTTTTCTGGATGCAATAGCGACTCGATAATAGTTTGTGGGTTATCCCGTCAGATAGTTCTATCAGTCTGTCTCACGATTTTGAGGGTGGTGTTGGCTGTAGTGGTTAGCGCGTTGACTACTAAGAAAACAATTACTTGGGGCTTGGGTTCAAACCCTGGCCAGAGCAAATCCATCAACATCATTAATTTCTCTAATGTACATTAGAGAAATTACATTGCATTAATTGTTGTCGGACTATTTAAGTGATGAAGGCATAGAACTGGTCACTAAAAACTGTTCCGACAGCGATTGATGCTGTTTCAAGCTAATGTACACAACACCGCCCTCCTTCGTCGGTTAGCAGAAACATCGGCGAAGTAAAACAATTAATAAAATGCCTGCTAATACAGCTTAACAAAGTTAATGCGTCTACTTAACACCGGAGGCGCCTCAACACTGCCTTAAAAATTAACATAACGCGCAAAGCAGAGTTGTGAAAGAGTTAAGACTTCTAAATTTTCAACATCTATCTTCTCTACTTTATCCCTCTCCCTGAGTGCCGACACAGTGCACTGCATACGTAGGGGTCATCCTCTGAGTACTTGTCCAAATTAACAAAAACAAAAAAAAAAAACGAATACATACTTAAACTCCAAACAAAAACTAAAAACTTGTGCAACTCACTAATAAACCACCTTATTTATAAACTTCATTGTGCACTTTATCAATCGTTTATGAATCAGTAGCATGCAAATTAGTTTCTTGCCATCTGTATGTATGTACAAACACTATATTGATATAACTGCTCACATTTGGCTCATAACTGTAATTCGCTTAACCATATATATATATGTATGTATGTATATGTACCCAGGTACACCTTAATGCAATCAAACCTAAAATAAAAATGTATATTTATAACTATTTATCTGTTAGTACGATTACAAATAGATAGTAATAATAATTGCGTTTCTATGCCACTAGATATTATTGTAAACTGTGATTGTAAGCCCACCTTTTTTGTTACATCCAAATACTAAAGTGTACACAATACAAATAAACTCACTAATAAACTCACCCATATGTACATACATACATTTATATTATAAACTTATCCACTGGTATATTGTTAGGGATTTTCGATTCAACAAATTATTGAAATAACAAATCGCATTGTTTTAAATCAATGTTCAGACTAAAAATCAGTTGTCACGGCAACAACCACGTCATGTGGCTGATTGACTGATAGTTTGCCTTAAAGCACACTTATCTACACACATGATTATGAAATGTTACGAAAATAATTATTTTAAAGTAACCGCTGTAAACATTTATGGGATTTTATTAGAAAATAATTTTATAATTAAAAATGTGCAAATTTAAGTCCTGAATAAACTGTGAATTTCGTTAAAATTGTATTTTTTTCAATTATTTGAATTTTATTCATTTACATTTAACTAATGAATATTTTTTAGGCAGAACGCACCAGTATACCGATTTCAAGACTGTTACACCTCTCATCAACGTTCGTTTTTACTAATTGGCTACTAATTGAAAAAGAATATCAACAGTTTAATTAAATTCAAAATAAATTTCAAATTCAGGAATTTTTTAAATAATTGATATTCTTTACCAAATAGTATCCACCTTAAAAAATGCTAAAAATGCTAAAAATTAACAAGAGAACGCTGATGAGAGCGAGTTGTAGCGGCCTAGAAATCGGTATACTGATAGTCTTACCAGTCTGGTTGGACATTCTAATGTTCTTAAAAAATTTTAGTAATTTGTGTTTTGATGAATTCAATATAATTTACATCTGAGCGAAATCCAATAGATTTCATTTAAAATCTTCATCAAAATCTATTCCGTTTACATCAATCATTTTTGACGCATGTCAAGATTTTGGTTCCGTGATTGATTCAGTGTTTTTATACAACTGTGCAATTGTATATACAGTGAACTCGCGCTAATGTGTACTTATAAAAGCCAAGGTTGTTCATGTCATTGACTTTGTTCAAATTTTCGACTGCAATAATTTTTAATAATTCGAAGTCGGCCATCATCGCCACTTTTGTGAATTCGAGCCGCTACCAAACACAACGGTTTGATACTGCTTTTAAAGGTAGTTCAGCTATTAGCATGTCGTTGTTTTCTTTCAGTTCTTAATGTGATATAAATTTTATCTTTGCGTGCAGATATTTTAATTTTTTACAAAAAATTTCGATTAAAAATTTTATACTTCAATGACGGGTTGAAATTATTTTTTTTTATTCGACGCCGCCACAAATTTATAATCAGATTGCTGAAACAAACATACACGTCTACAGCTGACAAAGCAGTTTAACCTGTATTATACCATGGAAGGAGCACACATACCGTACAAAACTTAAAGTTTAAACTTTTTAACAGTGTAGCATTTTTTAGTAAAAATCACAGTTGTATCACTGAGTACTACTATATTTTGATTAGATTTCGTCGATATCTTGGTATAAACGTACTAGACTTGGCTTAAGTGTATATCGACGGAGAGGTCGTATCTTAACTTTTAGCTACTTTACACGAGAAGGAAAAAACTCAATCAAATCTGAAAAAATAACATGTAAAAAATGAGTTGGAGCTTTTTTTAATTACTGTAAATCTGTTATTCGTCAACATAGAAAACTGAATTTTTTAAGGGAGGTGTATTTGAGTTGTATCTACCAGAACATATAAAAAACCGATTTTGAAAAAAACGAGATACGCCCTTTCTATATTAAGTCATCGGATATGTCCTATAAAATACATAGTTCAAAAAATAATTACATGCGTGTATTCGTAATAATTATAATAATATAAGATAATATTATTAAAACTTTAATTAAAGTCTTGAAAATATTTTAATTGAATTTTTAATCAATGCTATTAATACTTAATTAAAAAGAAATTCAATTAAGTTCATAATAAAAATTTAATTGGTATCATTTTTAATCATTTTTTTTTTTTCAGGTACAAATTCAAAGAAATTTTTAATTTAATTTAATTTTAAAAACTTTTTAATTAAAATAAAATTGTATTGTTTTCTGCATTTTTGTTACTACAATGTGTTCATTTTCATTATAATTTCGCCAAGCCTGAGAGTAGAAGCCTAAAATTAGGACATGAACTTTGATTTTAACATTTTTACGTTTCACATGACGATATGTAAATATTTGTATTTGTATGAAACCAATTTATTAAACTGTGACTACTTTTATGTTAAATATTTTTAGCTCATTTTGATTGTTTGGTTGCCTCGTGATGCGTTTGAATAGTTGGCATATCTGCTGGTATAAACATTAAGATATAAGAAACAAAAAAAAAAAAGCTTCTAAAGGCCGTGCCGCACTATCCTAAACAGTCGCGCGATATGCCAAATATGACATGTGTGCTAAAAATATATGAAAGTGTGGACTAAAAATGCAAATATGTGACAGATTTTTTTGGCAAGTCGTGCGATTTGTTAAAATTTATGAAAATTTTCATAAAATGATAGTTTTCATGCGATCAGAGGAGTATATATTGTCAATCAGATGTTTTGGCATTAGTTTTGTATGATAGTGTGACACCTACAATACCATTTTGAAACGATTTTTTAAAAGTCGGTCAGATTTTTGTAAGATTTTCCTGTGAATGAATCGTACGATTGATTTCCTCATCATTTTATTAGTTTTCTTAAGAACAAAAATAAAACATATAAAATCCGTGACGCAATCATGTCAGGTAGTTTTGACGGTTTTTCTTTATCAATTTAGCAGTTGTTTTATTCTATTAACAAACTTTCTTTGTATTTATTTTAGGACTTACATGAGCCGTACGTATCTATTATTTATTTCCTTTCTTTTTTCATTTCATTCATTATTTCTTTGCAATTTAATAATTTTTTCCACGATTATTTATAGAGAATAAAGTTGTTTTTATACAGACATACATACAAACACACATACATATGTATTTGTACATGGATATGTTTAATTAACATTTTGCTAATGACAATGATGACATGCCACAAACTATTTAAAAATAATATTAATGAAATACAATTTGTGGTAAGATAAAATATCTATAGATTACAACAGAAAAAAACTTCGTGTCATTATGAAGAGCACATGCAAATGTGTGTTTGCTTAACCAGATGTTTATCAACAACTACAGGTGCGGGACAGTATATCGTTCTTGACGATGTAGTCAGGTCGATTCAATTTGGAACATATGAAATTTTTTCATTTACATTTTCTGTTGTACATACGAGTATGTATGTATACGTACGAGGTTTTTTCAAATTAAAAATTGAATTTTGAATTTTCGCCCGCTGTGTACATTTTTTTTTGTTATGTTGGTACACATGTGCTAGTCATATGTTGGCGTTATCAGCCCATTTGGATTAGTAGTTTGTTGTTGACAACTGAAAAGGTTAGACATGTTTGTGATTGTTCTTTGATTTTTTACTTTTGAAAAAAATAGATCAAAGAATATGTATTAAATTTTGCGGATAAATGGATTAAAGTACTCCAAGTCACTTGAAATGTTGAGGGTCATAAATGGTGATGCAACGTGGTTATATCCTTATAACGTCGAAACCAAGGCCCTATCATCCCAATGGAAGCGCCCAGATGAAAAAAGCACGGCAAGTTCGATCAAAGGTGAAGATTTTGGTCAGTGTTTTCTTTGATTACAATGGCGTGCTGCATCATGAGTTCTTGTCAACAGGTCCTACGGTTAATAAGGAACACTACAAGGAAGTTATGCAACGTTTGCGTGAAGCAATACGGCTTAAACGATCGGAATTGTGGAGAAAAAAGTCATGGACTCTGCATCACGATAATGTACCAGCTCACACATCAATGCTTGTACGTGATTTTTTGGCCAACAACAACACCCTAATCATGGCTACCTGCGGCTTTTTCCTATTTCCAAACTGAAGAGGCCAAGAAAAGCTTTTTGCCATTTATTAGATGAAGTCAGAATCGAAGAACCAGCTGATGGCCATACGGAAAATCGCAGTTCAGAAGTGCTTCGAGTATTGGAAGAAGCGCTGGGATTACTTTGAAGGGGACAAAATGGATATTGATGAATAAATAAATACTTTTCATAAAAATTCAAACTTCACCTTTTTGTTTTGAACAAACCTCGCATGTAAATTAGGGCTCTAAACAAATTTTGGTTTTAGCACCAAGCGATGGCGAATGTTTGTTGTTTAATATATTTTTTTCCTGAAGCAACTAAAGCATGAAATTTTCCAATTATTATTTTGGGTTTGCATTTCGCTCAATTCTGAAATCAACTCTGAAATCTTTAAATATGGTCAAAGCCTTTGTTGACATTTTAGAATTTTTTAATCAAATTTAATATATGTATGTATCTACTAAAGTTTTGCATTTATTCATTTCGAGATATTCCTGTCCAAAATCAAACAAGTGAAACTTTTTTTCCATTTTTTTTTTAATTTGAAGAGCAAGATTTGTTTTGAAAAATATTTTGTTATATTTTTAATTAAAGGGTTAATTGAAAAAAAAAAAATATTTTTTTCTGTGCAGGACGAGCCGTACAAATTCAAGCACACAATTGCAAAAGCTTTAAGAAAAGTTGAGAAAGCGTTGCCGAAGGAATTTCAAAAATATTTATCTTTTCTGATGAAATCCGTGAAATCTCATCATTTATTTTGTCCAGCCTAAATGACTTTAAAATAGAATTTGCATGTTCTTCGGTAGAAGATGGATGGAGTTGGAGCAGTTATCGAACGGATAGTATGGCAATTGACTAAATCAAAAAACCTTATTTTAACCGATGAATTTGCATTTTTATCAATGTGCACAGCTAAACATAAAAGGTATTAAAATGTATTTTATACCATCCGCTGGTATTGAGAAATATGTTGTATAATTTGAACGAAAAGTGGAAAAACGTAAAAATTATACCACACATATCTCAATTGCGTTTCTTCTGTTGCATAGGTGTCAGGAAGTGAAAGCTGCTTTTCCGAAAGAAAAACTATAATTAATGTTCTCAATGCTACGAGTATTTGTATTTAATTTTGCACATTTTGGGAAATATATTTCCTTTTTTGATCTCACTTATTTTATTTAATTTTTTATTTTTTATTCATAATTTCGCAAAAAAAGCATCAGAAAAAATTTTAACATCATGATGGAAAAAAATGTCCCGTACGCCATGTCCCGTAAGGCTATAATTAAAGTTAAATAAGAAAAAAACTATTCATAATTTTTGAACAAAATCTACCCCATTTTAAAAAACGTTGACTCACCTCACTCACGTTTTATTTTGATCTCTTTTCGACTTTAAATGCGTACGAATGTTTCGTACGACAGTATGCAATTGCCCATATGTATTAAACAAATACTCGGAATATATATGTGTATGTGTCAAATCAAGCTTAAATTAATTTTATATAAAAATTCTAGGTTTGAGCAATTTAAGAAAATTAAATTTATTTATTTGTCTATTTTATTTCAAAAAAATTGACTTAAATTATTGTTAATTTAACTTGCAAGAAGAATTATGTATGTATTTGTAATAAGGAGATCGATTATTCGACTTTTTTGGAAAACCAGGTTTTCAAATAGTTCGAATAGTTGCATTTTTAAAAAAACCGGTTTTCGGCTAAAAATTTTAAAAATAACGGGTTAACCGATTATTTCAATAAAATATATAAAAAATTTGTTAAAAACATAAGGCTTATTTATATAAAATACAGGAATTCACAACAGTAAAGGCCGTGCCGCACTATCCTACACAGTCGCGCGATTTGCAAAATATGACATGTGTGCTAAAAATGTATGGTAGTGTGGACTAAAAATGCGACTGTGTGACAGATTTTTTGGCAAGTCGTGCGATTTGTAAAATTTTATGAAAATTTTCATAAAATCATAGCTTTCAAGCGATCAGAGGAGTATTTAATGTCAACCAGATGTTTTGGCATCAGATTTGTATGATAGTGTGGCACATACAACACCATTTTGAAACGATTTTTTAAAATCGGTCAGATTTTTGCAAGATTTTCCTGTGCATGAATCGTACGATTGTGTAGGATAGTGAAGCACGGTCTTAAGTAAATAAAAAATTACCTAAGTTCACATTTCATAAGTACATAAGTACATACTTATTATTATTATACTTATACATATTATTTATGTATATATATTATTTATATATATATATATATATATATATAGTGAACTCACAGAAACGTGCACAAACTTTTACCGAGGGTGTTCACGTTTTTGATTTTGTTCATGTTTTAGATTGCATTTTGTATCACTTTTTTCAGTCCCTTATGTCGTGTGTTTTATATTAAAATAAAGTACATGATTTTTTACCTATGAAACATTTTTCGATTCTACTTTTTGTAAGAAAAATAAATAATTTTTAAGCTATTGCATAGCTTCTATCGCGGGCTTTGAGGCGACCGAATCAAGAAATTTTGAAAAGTTTTTGAAAGTCAAATGTTTTTGAAACGAAAAAACCTTGAGTTGTTGACATAATGATTTCAAGTTATCAAGATACAAATAAAATATGTATGTATTATTGAAACAGTTTCCCTTTATTAACTCAATATTTTGGTTTATTGAGATATCATTTTAATTTGTTTTGCAATAAAGGAGCGATATGAACATACATACATACTCGCATACGTATTCAATTTCTTACCCATTCATTCATTTCAACTAAATGTAATATTACATGCGCAAAAATAAAATCAGCAAATCCCTGTTCTGCAGAAATGCCGGCAAACATGTTCTTGCTTAGAGGATTTGCTTGTAGGCGCAAACATAATCCCAGTACAAAACAGCTCACTGTGCTTATAAGTCCAGATAGAAAATAATTGAAGGGATTTCTTCGGTGTTTGGCAAATATAGTCATTATAGAACTTATCAATTAAGCACAACGCGTAGAACGCTTAAACGCGTACGACGCGTAAAGCTGGAGGTCCATACCACGCGTTTTACGCGTTGCGTGTTTGACGCGTTTCACGCTTCATACGCGTATTTAAATTCAAGTTACATGCAACGCTTTTTACGCGCTAATTGTTTCGTTTTGATCATATGTGCTGTAAGTATTTTCATAAAAAAAAATTATTATTAGTACAAAATATAGAAGAAATTAGTCCACGAAACAAACATATTTATCGATAACATTGAAAGTATAAAATAATTTGTCATGCTTGGCTATCCAAACCAGCTATCATTTTATCTTGGCGCAAGAGACGCGTACAAAAGTAGAAAGTAAACCTACTTTACGCGTCGTACGCGTTAAAGCGTTCTACGCGTTGTGCTGTGTAACTTACCACTTACAATTACACTGAATCTACTTTTTTGACAGCCGCGTACGACGCGTAGACGCGTGAAACACGTGGTATGGACCTCCAGCTTAAAGTAGGTTTACTTTCTACATTTGTACGCGTCTCTCGCGCCAAGATAAAATGACAGCTGATTTGGATAGCCAAGCATGACAAATTATATTATACTTTCAATGTTATCGATGAATATATTTGATTCGTGGATTAATTTCTTCTATATTTTGTACTAATAATAATTTTTTTTTATGAAAATACTTACAGCACATATGATCAAAACGAAACAATTAGCGCGTAAAAAGCGTTGCATGTAACTTGAATTTAAATACGCGTATGAAGCGTGAAACGCGAAATTAAAAATTAAGTGAAAAAAAAACAATAAAATCGCAACACACCACAATTTTTATTAATTTTATTCATTTTTTATTTCAAATAATATATTTTCTTAGAAATAAATACAAAAATTATTTACAACAGCTCTCTTTAGGTGTTTACTTGAAAGAAAAGTTGAAAGAAAAATTGAAATCAAGTTCAAAAGTAGCATAGACAACAACCTGCCTTGCAAACGTCAAAATAATCAACTTCATATAGACTATTTAGCATGGCGCCGGAAAATATGTACCAATTTTGACAGTGTGGGATATGGAGAAATTCGCCCGAATTCGCCACTGCATCCACCAAGGCGAATCTATACAAGGTGGGAGCAATGGCGAATTCAAAAATTCGCCATTTCCAAACGATTGTCAAATTTTGTAGTATTTCCTTTTCTATTAAATTCTTTGTTTACAAACAAATTTGATATTTTTTGTAAATTAAAATTTTTAAAGCTAAAATTTTTATATGAATTAAAAAAAAATGTATGCAAAAAAGAAAATAATTGTGAAAAAAGGAAGCAACCGTGAAAAAGCGAAAAAGGATATGGAATTCAAAGTTCAGGTAAGATTTTTATAATTGGAAACATTCTGAAGAATCACAAACTAAATCTTTGTATTTCAAGGCCACCAGAAGTCACTGAAACGCAGGTTCCCCGTGGATAGAATGACTGATGAACATTTTAAATTAGTGCTTAAATGTAATTTATCGTTCATGAGCCTTGCACTTGGCCTCATACATTTAATTTTATGTAATTGATATAAATTAATTAATAAAAACAAATTGTATATAAATAGAAAATTTTATTTGTTTCTGGGTTACCTTTTTTAATTTTTATTCTACACTTTCATTCCATTATCTCCTAAAATCCCCAAATTTGTTTTTTGAAAACAAATTCAATAATAGGTATGAAGAATATTATTGACTTTGTTAGAAATTTATATTGTTTACTAAAATAATATTTTTTAGTCATTAGAAAATTCCTATTAGGGTTAACTCAATACACACAACTTACATACATATATCTAAGTACTTAGGACATCGAAATCTTCAAAACAAAAACATTTTGATGTGGAATTTTAAAAGATGAATTGAGTATCCGATTAAATATATGAATTTTTTATATAAGAAATATGTACATACATATATGCCAAAAAAGAGAATTACGTAGTTTATGTTTGTTTGTAAACTATTTATTTGTTATGCAATAGCATTCAAAATATTTCTAAATTTAATCGACGCAAATTTTTCAAAGGATATAGAGAGGTATGTAACATTTAGATGCTAGCTGAAGTATTCATTAAAAATCAATATAAATTTGATTTGTTTTACAAAAAAAATTTTAATGGACATTTTGTATTAAAACATGTACACATTTCAAATTATTTAACTTTTTATGTTTTTATGAACATTGCAAAAGTTGTATGTATAGAGTACATTTTTTAATCCCAATTACAAAAAAATATCCCCAGTTTTTGGATATGGCCTTATAGATGGGAGCACTAATACATAATTTCATTTCTTTATTTCTCACTTTCTATTTATTAGAATGTTTATTTAAGCTATAGGTCTTTTTATTTTAATATATATATTGTTGTTTATTTTCGATATTTCGCTAACAATTTGTTAGCATCTTCAGGAAAATTTTTGTTTTTTAAATAAACAACAATATATATATTAAAATAAAAAGACCTATAGCTTAAATAAACATTCTAATAAATATAAAGAAAAGGTCAAATAAAATAGAATATAAATTTCTCACTTTCTTTACAAAACAAATTGACAATCGTTTGGAAATTTACACAAACAAAATGCCTGTTGTTTTTCGTGTTGTATTTGTTTTATTCTGGCTCCCACCTTATATAAATTCGTCTTGGTTCATTCATGAAAGAAAAACTTGTTAGATTGAATTCCGAACATGAAAACAAAAATTTAAGACGCAAAACAAAACTATACATTCGTCAAAATGCTTGACATCAAGCTCGTGAAAAACCTGTCATTAGGTCTGTTTCTTAAGTCTTTTGTGTTGTTAAGTATTTAAAACGCCCAATGTATGTTAACCCCTCAAGTATGCTATTGATTAACATTAACATTTTATATCATATTGATATCATTAACATACAGTATTGCCAGAATAACAAAACAGTTATTAAACAAAACGTAATAATATAATTGCATAAGTTGATAAAATAATGCTGTGCAATAGCTTTACCGCGGCAGTCCCCTAGTGCCACATGTCTTTTTTTTAAATAAAAAGGGTCTGTTAAAATTATTTCATTCAAAGGCTTTATATAACATGATAAAAATGATTTTAGTGGATGGATTTTCACTTCAAAAATTCTTCAGCAGGGAACCCCGAAATTTTTTTTTACTGGATGTTTACGATTCATGTATATATTTATATACATATTTTACATATATATTTTCAAAATTTAACAATAATGATATCTCGCTAGTTAGATAAAATATATAATCACCCCTATCGTGAATAATAAGTGGAATTTTTGTTCCCGTGAAATTTTCATTCCCCTCGAATGGTAAAATGGTATCGCGAATCTCCCGTGAAAAATTATTCCCGCTATCAGCTCTCAGTGAATGTAAAAAAGGAAGAAGATTCAAAAAATAAGAAATCATAGAAATTTTTGTTCACAGTCATGGTCTAATAATCAGGTCTGCGCAAGAAGGAATATGGTTTTTTGTAGGGTTGTGTTTTGACCGTTAAATAATCTGCAAAAATATGGTAAGTTAATTCGGTCTTGTCAAAAGTTTACATTTTTGGCCGCCATCATGAATATTATTGTTTACGTTATGCTTTTTGTTTTTGCATAACCAATAAATACATACAAAACAACTTTTGTTTTGTTTTGTATACAGCTTTGTTTTGACAATGTTGAATTAATTTTACACAAACAAAATGCATGTCGATTTTGTTGTTGCGTTGATACGCGCACCTTATTATTCCACCATGTTCACAGTCATATATGTATATTTTAAAGAATATTTAAAAAAACAAAGCTATTATTTAGTATTGGAGTGATAAATTTATTGTACTCTTGAAGTTTTATGTACTTAAATAACTTTTGAAAACCCAAGAAAGAAAATTACAAGTCAAGTTAAAGTGTACGAAATGTTTAGAGTTGGAACAATTATTTTATTGCAAGAGGAGGAATGCAAGCACAAGCGAATTAATGTGTTGTCCAGACCCTCTACGGTCTCCTTCATACCTACCAAGTTGTATATGAACTGCTCGCTTACTGAGAGGAATGCAAACGTAAAAATATACAATATACAAACAAAAATATTACCTTCTTCCATTCAGTGACATTTTTTATGGGAGGGCCAGCGCTGTTCAGATCTTCTGTAAGGCTTTTCCAAAATTCTGCCACTACATCTTTCGAAAGCTTTATAAATCCACAAGCAATCGACCTGCTGCTTTACATTTTATTGAGCAATATATCAGTTTGTGCCTTATTAACGGATCTTGAAATTTTGTCAAGTATAATATTCGAATTATTAAAAGTTTTACTTGCATTTTCTGTTCTGTTCCCCACCAAAAATAAAGTGAACAAATTAAAGGGAAAAGTGAAAAAATTCGCGGGAGAAAAATCATTCACGATAAGGGGAATTTTATTTTAGCGTGAAATAATTCACGGGGAATTTTTTCACGATTGCAAATTTAGGGAAGAGGGAAAAATTTCGAGGGAAAAATTATTCATGATAGGGGTGAATATATTTCAATGCAAGCTACTTAGAGCAACTATTTAATTGATTCTTTTAAAATAATCTTTTAAAAACAATATACAGTTCAAATGTTTTGAAATATCTATATCTATTTTTATTTTCTTTTGTTTTTATAAAACTTGAAATCGAAAATACCCTTTCACTTAGCGTGCTTGTTGGGTTTTATAGAATACAAGACATATGTACAGGTATGTGATGAAAATCGATTCGTTTTTAAGTAAAATCGAATGTTGAAAACGAACGCTTTGCTATAAGATGTGATGAAAAACGAACGATTTTATTTTCCATTTTTTGTTTCATTTTAAATAGTTTCATGTCAAACTACAACTTTTTGTTTTAAAAAGTAAACATTTGTTTGGATTTTAATAGCACTAAAAATGGCATTTATTATTTCGGCATCAATTTTAATAATTAATTATTGAAATCGAGTAGAAAATATTGAACGAAAAAGGTTGAATGATGCATCAAATCCATTAAACATGCCGGAAAATAGGTAAGAGCATAGCAGAACAGAATGAATAATTTGACCTGTTCTTTCACAAATAATTTTAGTTTTAAGTAATATTTTCGTTTATATAAAGAAGGCTTTGCTTGGATATTAAAAAAAATTTAAACACATGTAGAATCCAAATTAATTCCACTAGTAATCGAGTTAGCAGCCACAATAAGATCACCATGTATTCTTCTTGGCCACTATTTGTGTGTTTTGCCCTAAAAATACCATTTTAATATTTATTAATTTGAAACCACATACAAGCTTTGGGTACATACTACGTACATACATAAACACTTACATTTTCAATTAAATATTTTAACAATATAAATTTTATGTATTCTTTTATTAAATCGTGTACAGAAGTGAGCTCGATTTTAAAACGGTTAAAACAGTAAATTTTCGATTTCCATCACACTCTTTTTTTCTTCATATTTTCATAGAACAAAATGGAAAATGAAATCGAATTCGATTTGACAAACAAACAAGAAGAAGACCAAAACAAAATAGAAATAAGTGACGCCATCACAACTCGTTTCGATTTTACACCGTTTTTGGATCGAAATCGATTTTCAGCACATACCTGATTAAGTAATTTATCAAGTCTTTCAGATCTCTTATGACACTTGTATAAATAAAAAAAATCTTCCAAAATGTTTGCATTACGATTTACTCTCAGAGAGACTTCAATTACGTGCATATTTGCAATAAAAATAAGGAAATTTTAAGCAATTGTACCTGTTTCAAACAACCGGTTAATCGTATAAAAATAATGCGTTTATTTGATATTCGAAAAATGTATATACAAAAAACACCCGGCTTCAGCGAAACCTAAAAAACCGGTTAAAACCGGCCGAATAATATTCAATCGATCTCCCTAATTTGTAATAAATATTCCAGCTCAGTATGAACAACTACATTCGTATGTACATATGTATGCATGTATGTAAGTGCATGTAAGTATATATAAGTATGCGTATTAAATGGAAATAAATAAATAATTTCCTTTCTGTTTTTGTGGATATGGCAATAAAAAAATAACGAAAGTCGGAAGTATGCAAAAATTGCATTTAAAGTTAAATGTCAAAGTTTAAGAGGCAATAGAGTACTTGTTTGCTTTTCATGAATAAAAAACAGCTTAACACAGATATTAAATTCATGGTTTATGTAGGCTGGTCGTATTTTTTTAATTATTTTAAAATGCATATGCATATACATACCCTGTCGGAAACAAAGCCAACTTTAAACTAACTTGAATGTTGGAAAAAAACTAACATTTTTAACTTAACTTTTTTGTCCTAGGGAAAAGTCAGTTTTTCTTTCCACTACTTGTAGCTAACTTTAAGTTAGTTTTAAAAAGTCAAAATGTAGTTAGTTAGTTAGTATACATAAAAAAAATATATTTCATTTTTATTTTATTTTCTCAATTCTATATTCAGTAGTTTTATAGTAATAATAAATTTTTCTTCTTTTTTTCACCGGTGCTGTGCTGGGACTCGAACCACAGGTTATTGGATTAACAGTCAACGCGCATACCACTCAGCTAAGTTACCACTTAAATATTGACGGCAAGAGGTTATGAAATACTTGAAATAATTTTAAGAGTTCCTAAATGAGTAAATTTGTTGGCGCTCACCATATTCAATTTTAAATGAGAGTATAATATATATATACTCAACCTACTAACATCCATACCTAAACAAGAGCGGCAAGCGTTTTTTAGCTGTCAAAAGTTCTCATGCCCATACAATTTGTATGGAGCATCCCGAAATAACGCGGCGGCAAAATTTTGCAATTGGAAAATCCGATTTTGACAGCGCGTTTAATAGTGAAGTTAACTGCAAAAGACAAGCACTCATGATACAATGACTATAAGGTAGTCTTACAAGCCCAGCTGACAATTCTTGTAAATTACTTGTTTTTTATTTCAAGTGTGAAATTTTGATTTGTATTTATTTTTTCGTATTTGAATGAATAATTTTTATATATATTTTTGTCACAGGTTGAAACATACACACATACACATTTATACTTTTGACTTCAGAGGAATTTTTTTGTTGTGTTTGTTGTAGAGATGCATGTATTATTAGGTTATGAGTATCCTATTATAATCAGGGTTGTTATATATTTTGTAATAACCCTGTTATATTCTTCACAAAAAGTTTTTCTTTCAGTTTCTTTTTAATAAAAAAAACTACTGTTTTGATTAAAATATTTTCTATTTAGAATATAACATAGAATAAATGTTGACATTTCTTTACAATTTAACCTAAAAAAATCACTTGAATAGAAAACTTAACTTAAGGTTATCTGCATTTTAAGATACACGTACGTTAAGGACCATGCCGAGTGACGAAATTAGCGCATCAATGTATTTAGTTTAACAAAAATAAGCAAGGAAAAAGTAAAACAACTTTATTTGTCTGAAGATGCAACTTTAGGCAGAGGTTCTCTAGCTGGATTTCTAAAATGATTCACTTCTATGTTTCAACTTGAAAATTTTTATTAAATAAAATCAAAAATTTAGGAAATAAATAAACTAAATAATTTTTTATTCTATTTCTCTTGAAAACTGGTTAAATAGTTGATATTCTTCTCAATTAGTATCCACTTTACGAAAATTGTAAAGATGGACAATTGAACGCTGATGAGAGGTGTAGCGGCCTTGAAATCAGTACTGATACGTTCTGCTAAAAACTGATTGGATATAAATAATAATATTTTCCAACATAAAAAAACTCTTAGTAATTTTGAATTTTCATTAATTCAATAAAACTGAACTTGAGCCTGATAATGTTACTTTTCAAATAATTTTTTTGTAATAATTAGCTTTTCTAGCTTTTGTTTAACCACATTTCCCTCGCCCAAAAACTAGCTAACAGCTGCTTATGTTAACAGCAACAGCCTGTTGCAGCTAAATAAATTGGAGCAGGTCATATGTATAATGTTTCTTAATTGCACTACTATTCAGTTAATAAAAATTAAAGAAAAATGCAAATATCTCAAAACAATTAAGAAATCAAATGAATATTAAATAAAATTTGTTTAAAGAAAATTGTTTATGCATAAAAGGATTGAAGACGTTGTCACGTTGCAAACTGTTTTGTTATTAATATTGTTATATTATATATATCTTTATATATATAATTCTTCTGAAAGTGTGTTAGTAACTGAACTCCTCCTTAACGGCTGGGCCGATTTCGATGAAATTTTTTGTGTGTATTTGAGTTGGTCCCTGGATGGTTTAGATTTACAATTCGGTCCAATTGGTCAAAGGGGCGTGGTACCTCCCATACAAACGACATATTAAAAATCTATTATTTCTGCTCCTGATAACGGTATTTGAACAAAATTTGGTACGTCGGATTGGTGTGCATTTTTTAAGTGCTGCTGAAAATATGGGCGGGATTGGACAAAGGGGCGTGGTATCTCTCATACAAACCACAAATTAAAAATCTATTATTTCTGCTCCTGATAACGGTATTTGAACAAAATTTGGTATGTCGGTTTGGTGTGCATTTCTTAAGTGCTGCTGCAAATATAGGCGGGATGGGACAAAGGGGCGTGGTACCTCTCATACAAACTACAAATTAAAAATCTATTATTTCTGCTCCTGATAATGGTATTTCAACAAAATTTGGTATGTCGGTTTGGTGTGCATTTCTTATGTGCTGCTGCAAATATGGGCGGAATTGGACAAAGGGGCGTGGTACCTCTCATACAAACCACAAATTAAAAATCTATTATTTCTGCTCCTGAAAACGGTATTTGAACAAAATTTGGTACGTCGGTTTGGTGTGCATTTTTTTAGTGCTGCTGCAAATATGGGCGGGATTGGACAAAGAGGAGTGGCACCACCCATATAACCCAAAAATTTAAATCGCCATATTTTGGGCATTTTTTGACCTATGTCGATGATATTTGGTACATATGGTATTGGCATAAATTGGAATACGTACCGGGAGAAAAGTGGATGGGACCACGCTCCTTTTTAGGAAAATTAAAAATCGTAATATAGGCTTAACTACTGGACCGATCGTCACAATAGCATATATATAAATACTTTTCATTTTATTTTATAACGAGGGGGGTAGCGAAGTACACCGGGATCAGCTAGTATATATATATAAAATTAATATAAATACATGTTTGCATTATATAGGCGTGACAGCGCCCACTTTTTTAATTATACAACTTTACTATTATGTATATGATTTCAGTGTGTGCTTAATTTCTTAAGAGTCTGCTTAAGGTATGTTCACATTGGGGAAACATTTGATGAAAAATATTAAATATTTGATTGCTGTAGTGTGACCACAAAATATTTATTAGAGGCAAACAGCAAAACAGGTGTGTAATGGCAAACAAAATTATTTGCTGCCAAACAAAAATGTGTCTAATGTGAACAAAGTGTGACCACTAAAAGGCAAATATTTTTATTTATTTTGGGAAAACAATTATTAGATCTTACAAAATTTTTGTAAGAATAAACAGAGTCAAATAAAAAATATCTACCTTTAGACAAAATGCTTCAATAAAAGATTTTTACGGCTGATATTTTTTGGCTGCTTTGTTCGGCATGCCTCGTGGTTCTCTAAAACTACTACTGATGCTGGCTGATAAAACCTTTAAAAAATTATGTTGCTTCCTTTTGCGAGAAAAGCGAAAAATCTCTATAAATTGCAATATTTTTAAAAAACCAAAATTAAATAAAAACAAAAAAAAATTAAAAAAAGGTAAGAAGTTTGTACAGAATTGCAAATCTCGCGAAAAAGGGACAACTTGCGAAAAATCATTAAATATCAATAAAGCCGTAATATTAAAAAAGAAAAAAACGCTAAAGCCTTAAAGAATGCAAAACAATTCTTCCTAAATCGAGAATATGGCGAAAATTTGCAAAACTAGTTAACGAAAAAATTACAAACACACAAACTTGCACATAAATTAATCAGAAATCGCAAAACTGTTAAAATAAAAATAACTGGTAAAAACGCGAAAAATCCCACTTCGCAAAACAAAATTGCTTATTACTTGTGTTGAAATGTACAAATCGGTGTTGGCTCAAAATTGACGACGAAATATGGAATAAGCGTGAAAGTGGGGCCTGTTTGTAAATTCATAACTGCGCTGCATAATATGCGCAGTACGTTCATATATGCAAACAATGGCAACTCTGCAAAAGGTATGCGTTCAAAAATGCAGCGCTGAAGTATATTATGCGCAAATAAACACAAAACACAAATCATAAAAATGGGTGATGCAACGGATGATTAAGAGTTCAATTTTTTATTTTATTATTTGTTTTGTTTATTATTTCGTAACCTTTTCCTTTCTTTAGATTAGACAATTTTACATCATTAGATTTATCGTCCAGCCCAAAAATTAAATTTATCATTAACTTTTCCATTTTTGTTATAATTTTTTCGTTCATAAATACAAACATTAAAATGCGCAAAAAGAAGCATAAGCAACAGCTGATTAGCAGTAGCAGTGCAAAATAATCATATTATGCAGCGCAGTGATGAATTTACGAACAGGCCCGTAATATTTTTTGTGCAGTTTGCAAAAATATTTTCTTAATATTACTTTTTGGTTGCCCAACTGCAGAAACTAATTATAAGGAACGAAATGTTTGTTAAAAAACAAATTTATGTTTTTTGATATTTTTTTCTAATATTTTGTTAAGGAAAATATTTGTTCAAGTGTGACCACCGGGAAAATATGTTTTCCCGTGTTAGCACCTGCCATTGTTTGACAGCTGTGTCAACAAACAAAATGGGAAAATAAATGTGCGTAGTGTGACCACAAAACAAGTTGTGTATTTATTTACCATAATTTTTGTTAAACACGAACCAACATATTTGAAGCAAATGTTTCCCCAATGTGACCGTACCTTTAGTCGTAGATGATCACATGCTCATAATCACTTCCTTCAAATCTGTCAAACAACGCAATCTGTATGGTATCTGACATTTCCTACTCTGCTAATAATTCTACTCAAGTTCCGATTTCTTTGGCAATTGTTATGTTAGAAATGGGTCTATCTGATTTATGTGCCTTGCATGCACATTTAAGAGACACTGTTTTATTCGTTTAAATAATGCTTGTGTTGTCACTGACACCTTTAGCGTACAACGTTTTGTATAAGAACAAATATTTTTGGTATGCAAGAGATTTTTACCTTAATATTTTTCTTCCATACAACCGTTATCCGTGTAATGCCGATTGTTTAGGTCCTTACAATACTTTGAAAAAAAAGCTCAGACAAATATGAGTATGCATGTATGTGTGAATGCCTACTTACGTAACTATAAAATATCTATTTGAGTCTCTGACTTCGACTATATTTGTAAAGAGTATAAATGAATGCAAATTCTTTTTTTTTTTTTTTATGTTGCTCTTATCATACAACCAATATCAAAATAATCCAAATAATATCTACCTTTATTATGTACATTCGTATACTATAGTTACGTATGAATTTTTATGGCAGTTGAGCCTCCTTTGGATGCGAAATTTTCAGTTATGGGCTTGTCGTTTTTTTTTTTTTTTTTTTTGCTGATGCTACCATTCAAATTTTGCTACAAACAAAAACTGCAGAAAACTTTTTATATTTAACTTTTTCAATACAAAAAAATACGGCACGCGGAACATGCGTATACTATAATAAAAACAGCAACAAAAAAAGGTATCGAAAATAATGGAAAATGCCCATGTTTTGATGATAAATTGTCATTTTTACTGCATTAATTGAACAAAAGAAAAAGAAATAAATAGTGTGAAAACTATTTGTAACGATTATACAGAAAGATATTTCACAATTACTATTTTCATTATACACAATAGGAAGGACCATACGAAATATGTTTAGTATCAAAATTATTAGTCAATGTGGTGAGAATTTCCTTTCAATGACATCGCCATGTTAATAAAGTAAAACTATTGAAGGATAAGTTTATAAGCATTTTTTTTGCTTTTTTGCTGTAACCCTTAGGGTAAGTTATTACATATACACATACCCAGCGGTCGGTATAAGACTTGTAAAAATATTAAGAAGACACAAAAATAACTGAATGAAAGAAATTGAACCACTTTCGATGCAAAATTACTCATGGCATGGCTGATTCAATTTATTCGTTATAGGTTACATAATCTTTATACGGCATTTCGTTGGTTGATAGTGCCAATTCATTAGTAGTATTTTAGAACCATGTTTAAAAATTATCAAACGCATTTACCTACACAAAAACTCCAGAGTGTGAATTGAAAATTACAAAAGCAAAAGTACAATAGTTTTAAGAAACTCATACATACAAACAAAACAATAAAAAAATTTTATTCGATATGAATCTGTCTAGTTTTCATAGAGCCGAAGTTCTACTGATGAGTTTCTATTAGCAACAAAGGAAATGCAGTAGTTAGATTAGCCAACCAATAATGAAAGTAATTGAATTTTTTAAAACATAAATTTTTGAAAATTTTTCAAAACAAATTTTATATTTTGATTTTATGTAACATAGCGTTTACACATGAAAGTAATTTCATGAAAGTCGCAATACACTCACAATTCCTCACAAACACATTCATATATTTGTCACTTTCAGTCAACTTTCAGCTCTGCTTTCAACGAAAATTTCATGAAAGTAATTTTTTGACACTTTCAATATACTTTCTGAAAGAAATGATAATAACCAAAGGTGTGTTGCCAGGTAAATATAATCATGAAAAATTTCAGGATTGTTTTAAAAAGCAGGTACAAAAAACTACTTGTTTTAAGCGTTTAAACAAATAATTCTAACAGTTTCATTTGAAGCATATATAACAAACAATTTTTCTAATTATAATTTAAAAATATTAAAAGAATTATGAAAATAAATTTTAGTTTTAATGCGTTTCCTAAAACTCGGCTTAGTTAATTATACTGGAAACTCTGAAAAATAAAAATAACAAAAAACAGCAATGGAAGAAATATATTAAGCTTTCCCTTTGACGACATTTTAAAACTAAAATTTCAGTTTCATAAAAACTTTCAAGAAATTTTCATGAAATTCTGTTGTTTTTTATTTCTCTTTCATTGATAATACGTATAGGGAACTTTCATGAAATTACTTTCATGTGTAAACGCAGCGTAAGAATAAATTGGGGTGGAAAAAGTAAAATAACCTGTTTATACAGATAAACTTTCAGCTTTATTTATTATTTAAAGTAATTTTGAACACTACCAGCCCTGGTAACAGTATCTGCACTTATTCAAAAATATTCCAGATCGCTTCAAGTTAAAATGGTTTTATAGGATCCCAACAGAAATAAGCCTCCTGATCCGAAAGGTATCACAGAAATGGCTCTAAAGCAGTGTTTTTCGATGCTGGCACGTCGCATCTTGCTGGCAGTTGCCCACTACAATGCCAATCGCAAATAGGAGGGAGGTACTAGTAACCCCAAAAATTATCACTGAGTCTCTTCATGCTCTGAACTTTCCATAGACATGAAAACCATTATGAATTTTCATCTTGTAATATATTTCAGGTCCAACAGTTTACTCAGCGATATCCAGTATGGCTTTCGTCATGGTCATTCAACTGGCATTTTTTTAGTAAATAAACTTCTTTCGATGCTGCTAAATTATATTACATATCAACAATATTAATCATCTATTATTTTATTCAAATAATTTTAACACGAATAATTTAACAATTTTTTTTATTAATTTCCTGATTTATTTACAAAAAAATTATTGGAAATTATGTGGAAAGCTTTAACTGTTTGCAATTGAATACTAGTAAATGGTTGCATGTATCCTCTCATAAATCTCTAAATTCCACTGTTCTAGTATTTTATATTAATGGTGTTGCATTGAATACGTCAGACTCAAAATTAGATTTAGATGTTATGTTTGATAGTTCTCTATCGTTTGTGCGTATTCTACATGAATATATACCTCCGAAAGCCTAAAAAATTCTTGGTTTTTTGAAGAGAATTTGTTCTGGTTTTACTTGCCCGTACAGACTTAAGTTTATATATACCTTTTTCATAAGATCGAAATTAGAATATGCGTCTGTCATTCGGAATCGTCATGTCTTTAATCTTATCGACCGTATTTTTATTAAATTTGCTACGCGTTCACTCTCCTACTTAATGACTGTTTCCTACAAGTCTAAGGGCTTGTTTCTAGGCCTACGTTCTCTGCAATCGTGCAGGAAAGTTCAATCACCTTTATTCCTATATGATATAATAAATGGATGTGTTGATTGTCCTGACTTGCTGCACGCAATACCATTTTTTATACCACCTAGAAATTTGAGGTTGGCAAAACATTTTGATGTACCCGTTCACCGTACTAATTTTGGGCTTAATGACACTTTAACTCGAGATTGTATTCACCTCAACGAAATTGACTTTAAATTGCAAAAACATAATAAATCCTGTATGGAGTTCAGCATTGTCAAACCTGAGATCAAACTTTTGCTTTCTTGTGTTTTAAAATAACTGTTATCTGCCAACTGTTAAGTTTTCGCTGTATATAAATGCATACACACGAGTACATATGTTTTTCTTTAATTTAAGAAATTTTATTTTTGTTTTATACGTTTTTTAAGTATATGTAGTTAGTAAGTATTTTATATTTTATCATAGTCTGTAAGGATTGTTGTCCATGGACTGAACAAATAAATAAATAAAAAAAGCCCTAATGACAAACAAATATTTATTATTATGAACAAGACCGTTAATTTTCAATAATCTTAAATATATTTTTGAAGTGAAAACTTCTATTGGCGCGGTACGGAGGTTTTGGGTGGGCTAAAAACTCAGAACTCGCGACATCGTCACGCTTTTTGACACTTGTAGTATAGTTAACAACCTACAGATGTTAGTGAAGTTAACAACCTACAGATAACACCTAAATTTTTTTCGCTCAAAATGAAGAGAGCGCTGATGTTGCCATATATGAGAAAAACACTCATTTTTTGGTGCACCAAAAGAGGGCGCACTCTTCAATTTGAGCGAAACTGATTAAGAAGAGTACACAAAGATGGCACTCTCTTCATTATGAGCGAAAAAAATTTAGGTTGTTAACTTCTCGGGCGCAGTTGCATTTGCGTTTACAGTAAGTGGCATGGCAAAACTAGCAGGTATGCGCAGTTCGACAACAAGTACAACAATCCAAAAACAACATGTATTTTGTTGGTATAAAGCACTCGCTTCATATCAAAACACTCAAACAAATTAAAAGCATTTTAATACGTATGAGTACCAAACTATAACCATTTTTATGTACTCTCTTCAAACTATACCAGTTTGTATGAAAATTTGCTATAAAGCGAGCTCAGTCAGCTGTGCTTGTAAGCTCACCTGTTGCATACGCCTTGATAAGTGGTTAAATTTGTTACATGTATGTATTTATATAATTGTTTATATCTACGCATAATTTTTTTGGCAATAGCACGTGTATTTTGTAAACACAAAACGTTTTCACTTCTGTCGGCACTCCTGGAGTGCTACCCGTAGTTTTTTTTTTTTTTCAAGGCTGTGACAATTTAAAAATCTAAATTAAACCACATTCCCAAGTTCTTTAATAATAAAAAAACACACCTTAAAATTTATATGTTTTAAAAAAAATGAACCTTAAAAAATGCAGAGAAAATATTTAAAATAGCCGGATGTACGAGTACATTACTTCAGTATCAATATCCGTTGGGTGTGCTTATCAACACACCACACACACTCACATACTGCTGTCTTTTGTATTTAATTTTTATGCGCGTATGCCGATGTCGATCAGTATTTTACGCAAAAGTGATTTTTATTTGTTTGGTTGTTCCCAAAAAAAAATGCTTAAATGATTTTTAATGTTATATTTATTTTCTTTTGTATGCACTTTTTTATCTGATTTACAACATACTCGTACGTGATTGTATACGTGCGTATAAATTAAATGCTCGCAGGATTCCAAATCAAAAACGTGATATTGGATTTTATTAAAATTTTATTGGTTTTCATTTTGCATATCAGTAACACAAACATATATCGGTACCTTCACAAAATATAAAATTATGCAAGTTAAAAGTAACACTGCACAACAAAATTATATTTACAAATTACTGATTCAGCATAGAAAATTTTGTAATTCGTAAATTTTTAGCTCAAAAACTTCCCCAAACAAGTTTCGACCAGTTACGGCCGGTAAAAAATTGCGTATTATAAGATTATTCACCCACTTAATATAATAGGGCAATTCTGCTATGTCTACAGATATGAAATTTGGTATACAGATAGCTCGTGAGGAGCCATTAAATAGTTTTTTATTCATTTATTAAAAAAATAAAATAAAACCAAATATTTTCGCATCTGCAGCTTACATGGGTTTAAGATGTCTGACCAATGATGCCAACACTTTATTTTATTTATTTTTATTTATTTATTAAGTCCAGGAATACAAAGCCCTATGGGAAAAAAATATATTACACAGTCTTAAAACCTAAGTAGTTACTAACTTAAAATAAAAGATTAAAGAAAAAATAAAAAAAATTATAAAGACAACAAAATTCCATGTTCGTTTTAATGAATTAAAGTAGATTGTATTCCAAACATTTGTCAAAACGGAATCTCATTGATTCTACTTGAATGCTTGCGCGTAGCAGGCAGCCACGTAAACCAATTCCAAACATTCACATCACACCCCCACGCATCAATAAGCTATCAACTACATAGAAGAAAGAAAGCAGGAGTAATCGGTCCAGTTAGGAAAGTGCCTAGCCCAGTATCCGGCAGGATAAGCTGGGCAATAAAACAAGAGGAAAAGAGAAAAAAACTGACACTAAAACCTTAATAAGTTTGAGCTTAAAAACGTTGTTGGAGTGCGTAAAGACTCGCAGCTCCAGTGGCAAGCCATTCCAATATCCGGATACTCGGACCAGAAACGATCTGCTAAAGTCCGACCTAAAGATCATAGGTAGATTAAGATGAGGGTTTCTATTACGAGGCGAGAAAAGGAAGGAATTACATAAGGCGATAGGTCTCCCACTCTTAATCACTTTATAGAAAGTTAACAAATTCTGATGTATCATATACCCATTGAATCCACATCCTACGAAATTGACCACAAAACCAGAGATATGGTCCCTCCGTCGGATGTTGTAGACAAATCTGATAATCACATTTACTAGGCGCTTTAATGTAGTGAGATGGATGCCAACAGAACCAGTAACAACCTCGAATCCATAAAGAACTTGCGACATCAACATAGCATGAGCCATCTTCTTTCTCACATGCAGGGGTAAGTAAGCATTATAGTTGTAGAATCTACGTAACAAGCTGACGATTCTATGGCATCAATATGCCAGCTAAACGAAAGTTTGCTGTCAAGTACAACCCCAAGGCATTTGTGACGATCAACAAAACCAATAAGATCACCACCCAATGAAATTTCAAGGTCATAAAAAAAACTTTTGTAATAGATCTACCTTTTCCAATCAACTCTACTTATTTTTTAGAAACACCAACCGTTATAGAAGTTTATCTGCAATATAGTTTTTTGTATACCCAGAGAAAACGGATTCGTTGTGACAACCGAATTCATTGTCAATCAAATTGTGTTGTCATAGAATTGTCCTCTTAATTATTACCATTAATCTAATGCCACAGCCGATAAAAGATCGTTATGTTAGTGTAAATTTAGAAATACAATTTTTTTTAGTTGCAAATCCAATAATTGGTACTACAGTCCAATTAATTGCATATTATTCTGTTGTGCTCAACATATTTGGGACTTAATTGTAGCAAAAGCACAAGTTCGGTAGACCTAATCAATTTAAAAATTGTCACTTTCATATGTTTACTTCAATTGTGGTCTTATGGTTATGATCAGGGCAAGTTTTTAAAGCTTTTTCTGGAAAAGCTTGATTTCGCTTATTTTGTACCTTTTTTTTGAAAATTGCTTTATTTGATATAATCTGCTTGAATTTGCTTATAATGCACTTTGGCAGCCTTTGAAAATAATTTTTGAATCTTTCTGTTGCAAATAAAAAGCAAAAGTATGTCCTTCTTTCACACATGCAAATCTTCTATACTTTAACTCTTGACATTGCAAACTAGATTGGCTTAAAAGTGTTATTTATTACTGTGACAACTATACAGAAATTTGCAATCTGTTAAATGCACTTTCCGATGATGATGTGAAATCAATTGGGGTATTCACACTGTAGTCATAAGTCATATGTCATAAAATAATAGCACACCAAAATATGACAAGTGTGAACACCCCGTCATAAATAAGTATGCTATGTCATAATTGTGCCAGCTGATAAACATTTAACAACACTCCATTTTTAGTCGGATTATTGCGCATACGTTTGCATTTTGGCTTAAATGTAAATGTTTTTTAATTGTTAATAAAGAAAACAATAAATTTCCTGTAAATTTTCTAAAATCTCCATTATCAATTAAAATTTTTAATTTTTTTTATCTATACAAACTTGCTGAAATAAATGGCTGACTTCCAAAATGTTCGTATACAATGTTTGTATACAGTATTGCTACTGTATTTAAATCACATACATATGCAAAGTTCGGAAACAATGCAACAACTATAAAACCGATGCCTTTTTTGCTCTCTTACTGCGTTAAAAATACTTTGCGGCGGCGTTTTGAAATGGTATACATTGTATAATCATTGTACTGCGGCGTTAAAAATACTTTGCGGCGGCGTTTTGAAATGGTATACATTGTATAATCATTGTACTGCGGCGTTATGAAATGGGATGCTTTGTTCAAACACAAATTGACGTTTTGGAAGTCAGCCAATATAATCAAAAGCAGCTGTTGCCGGTAACATGAGCTGAACTATTTTATTGGACGGCGGCAAGTGGAAAAACGTTCACAAGCTGCCAGGCAGATCAGTTACACAAACACATATTTTCATTCAAGGCGAATTAATTGGATGTAGTGTCGAATTCACGCAAATTTATACATTACCTCCACTGTCAAATTGTTTACATATTTTCTTGCGCCATTTTAATGTAATTCTTTATGCATGGAGAATTTTGACAGCGTAGGTAATGAATTCGCCGTTTACACAAACAAAATGCCTGTTGTTTGCTTTTTTGTTGAATTATTGTAGTCGTAATGAATTTGCCTTTTGCACGAAAATTACATTAAAATGCTTTTTTCAGTCTAACACAAGCTAGTTTTTCCAGCGTTTGCTGAAAATAAGTATATGTGAATAAAAACTAGTAAGTACTAAAAATTACTAGTTTTAACCTGAATTTTTGTAAGCATGTCATTGAGGTGCTGGAAATAAGTTTATTGTTGGTTTATTCGTCAAAAAGTGCATTTTCGTTTGTTTTTATTTAAATATAATGACTGCATTAATTAATTATGATCATTCCTCATGTTTTGAATTTGTTTTCTCAATTGACCAATTGTAATTTCCTGGCCAAACTGCTCCAAATACTCTTCATGGAGTGAAAACAAGGCATTATTTTTTGCCACTCTCACTGACGGCACTTGCGAATTTTTAAATATAATTTTATGCTTTTGGAGCATATCAAAAAATTTCGCGCTATTTTTGTCGCCCATCGTGATAATAAATAATCAAAACAAACTTATAGTGTTGCCAAAATGTTTTACCACAAGTTTTGCTTAGAACTTATAAGAAAAATAGCTTTTGTTTTAAACAGAGGCAACTCCCAAACAGTTTCTATCAGCTGATTTTTCAGCCGCATATCTTTTAATTTTCCAGTACTAGTTATCACTTTTCAGTACTAGCTACGTAGTACTAGCAAAGATTTATTCACACTTTTTGTAGTTTATACTTTTCAACATAGCTAGTACTGAAAAGTTAAAGCTAGTGCTAGTACTTAGTACTATGTAGTACAAACTACCATTTTATTCACACTGCCCAAGGGGCTGTGCACATATTACGTAACGCTCCAGGGGGTGGGGGGGTTAAAGATTTGTTACGGATTGGAAATTTTGCACTGAAAAATTTGTAAAAAGCATTACGAAGGGGGGAGGGGGGTATAAAATCTCTGAAAATAGCGTTACTTAATATGTGCACTGCCCCCAATGTATAAATTCGCGTGAATTCGCCACTGCATTAACCTTATAATTAATTCGCCTTGGTCGTGCATATGAATTTGCCTTGTTTTCATTCTTGTGCTATATAAAAGTAGCGGCGGCTTGTAAAAATTATCGCCGGCTCGAATAAGGAGTTGCAGCTGCTCGACTAAGATTTCTACTGTTATTTTATGACAAACCACAAACATACCTCAAAATGTCTTAATGACTTATTTGCTTGAAGCACAACAACAATTTTTTTAAACTATTGTAAAATAATAAGACATTATGACAATATGACTGATATGACAACAGTGTGAACACCCCAAATATATAAAGCAAAAGCTCTATTTAAAAATGCATAAAAGATAATTTCGAGTGTATTTGCCGAAGTATAATCAAACTAGAAAGAAGAGGACTTTATTTAAAAGAAAATCTGTCTATTCTAGAAAAGGTTGAAGAAAAGATGAACAATTTTGAAAACAAATTATTTTTTGAAAAGTTCAACAAAGTTATGTATCGAAACGTTGAAATTCAAACATTAGTTAAAATTAAAAATAATATTTTTTTAAACAAAAGGGAAGCTGATGAATACATTGATTTGCTATCTCCAAGCGAATTATTATTATTATAAGTAATATAAATTCAATTCCGGTTTCCGTTCTTATATAATAAATACCTATAAGCATGAGCAACAGAATCTATATCTGCCTTAAAATTAATTCTCCTATGTGTTGGAACATTAGTAATTTGTAACATCTCTAACATAAGTCTACGTTTATAGTTATTTTCTATGTTCAAAACTTTTACGTTACTCGTATTAAAAGCAGGGTTGTGATTAGATTTAAAAAAAAAATGTGAAACTAATGCTGTTTTTTTTTAAGAAATATTTTTGTACATACATATGTAGCCTTATTAATTTACAAGATAGGCGATTAGGAAAACTATTCTCATTTAAAATATTCATAATTATCCTTTCGTTTTTCTTATGAAAAACACTATCACTTACTGATAATATTTTATCAATAAGATTTTTAGCTGTATTAATAATTATTCTCTTTGGATGCTTAGAAAAAAAGTTAATTATTCTTCCTGAGGATGTTGCCTTTTGATACCAATCTATAAATAATTATTATTTCGTCTTATTACTACTATATCTAGATATGGAAGTCTGAAATCATATTCCTTCTCAATTGTAAATTGAATGTCAGGATGAAATTAATTAAATGTTGATAATAATATTTTTATTTCACTTTCTGAAATAATGCAAAATAAGTCTTCAACATATTTAGTTAAAACTTTAGGTTTAATAATCAATTTTCCATTACAATATCAGCCACAACTGGCGAAGCTGGAGAACCCATCGGAAGTCCCTTCTGTTGTAAATATGTTTTGTTATTGTATTGAAAATGTCTATTTTCAATTATACAAAACCTAATTATGCGCAAAAATAATGCCCTTTCAATATTTGTGTGTTGTTTGGTTAATTCCCATTTTTCATCTATTATTTCAATAGCAAGATCTACTGGAATATTAGGAAATAGTGAAACAACATCAAGAGAAAACAATTTTTCATTAGTATCTAATGTTAAATTCTTTATCCTTTTCTTAAATTCTAATGAATTAATAACATTGTATTTAGAATTAATAGTTATTTTTTTCAAAATATTAGTGACATATTTCGATAGTTCGTACGATGGTGCATTAATTGAAGAACAAATTGGTCATAATGGAAAATTATCCTTATGTATCTTAGGTAATCCATATAATCTTGGAACTATCGCTACACTTGTCTTAAGTCTATTTTTATCTAAATTATTAATTATTTTTTCTTTAAATAGTTTATCTACCAACAGTTTATTCAGTTTTATGCGATAATCGATCTTCTTTTTTTTTTGAAAATCTAAAAAAACATATGATTGTGCTTTGCAATAAAAAATTATTTAATAAAATAAATGAAAAGTGGTTACATTGCTTAATTTTTGGAAGCATATTTGAGCTTTTTTTGCTTATTCTTGGGCTTATTTTGCGTTTATTTTGTGCTTTTTTGCAAGATTTTTTTCTTTAATTTTGTGCATATTTAAACTTTCCCTGCATATGATCATTGATTTTTTTTTTTTTTTTTGTTTCATAAAACATTGATAGTGTTAGCTGCAATATAGTCTATTCAACCAATATTTGATCGGCATAAGCATTTTGCATCCAAACCTTTTTCTGGGTGTATGTAAAGAATTTTTATGATTTTTTACGTATCAGCTTCTTGTTTATTTTATGTACACTGTGCTTAGCGTACATCACAATGTATCATTAGTTTTGTACACAATTTTTAGTTGCAACTTTTTAAAACGATTCGATTTGAACAACATTTTTTTAAAAGAGCTCTCATGTATTGATCGTTTGAAAATAAAAAAAATAGTTAAAATTAATTGATAAGAAGCATATTCAAAATTTAATTGACGAGTTTAAAGAATTTCGTCCTGTCCGGAGCTTGTCGGTTTGTTGCTTTCGATATACCCTCGGTGGTTCCAAAATGGAAATTTTAACTACTTCAAATCCATTACAGCTTGGTTTTCGATTTATAAACTTTTAAATATATAAAATAAAATTTTTGCATTCGTAAACTTGTTCGGGAATAGTTTAAACACTGTGCACTGTGTGTGCAGTTTGTTTGTGTTTAAATTATTACAACATGTTTCTTTATTTAAATAAAGTACTTAACTGTTATTATGTAGATGTTACATCTAGCGTCGGGTAGCATAACTAACACTAAGAGTTTGGAAATTTTGTTCTCTTAAATGTTAATAACATACTTGTGAACAGTGCTACCGTTGTAAATGTCAAAAATGAACTCAAAGAGGGCAACTTAAATAACAAGAAAACGAAAAGGGTTTAACAAACATATTTATTAAAATATTTTTATAAAATATATAAGGAAAAACATAAACAATAAATAACTTTATTAATTTTATAATAAAATCAAGTTACGAAAAAACAAAAATTTGTTTATGGTAACAATAAAAACGTACTTAAGTTTTCTAAAAAATTAGAAACACAGATGCATTTTTTCATACACAGGATTCCTCAGTAAACTTATACATTCTATAGTGGAAAATCTTTTAAAATGTTGATACAAATATTAACTGTAAAATAATAATTTGAAAATTATTTGTTGTGATGTTTGTAAAGTTTCTGAAAAGCTATTTTGCTTGTGCTTTGTAATTCGAAAATTGTATTTGGGAGTTTATGTATGAGTAGATGACTTTTGGAACTTTTCAAACATAAATGGTAAAGATCTACTGATGAGTTGGTATAGCAACCAACGAAATGTATTTAGATAATGCTAGCCCGCAACAAATAAATACATTTTTTTCTTAAACATAAATTCTTGAGTATTTACTCGAATACATGTCCAATTTTTTACAAGTATTAAAGATTGGATTTTCAAGAAGACAATATAGATGAAAGACCATCCTGTAAATGTTGGATATATCGCATTATTAAATTAAAAGAAACAAATTTAACTTATGCTGCTCTTTCTAGCCATTTGAGGATGGTGTTGGCTGAAGCATTTGCACACAGTGGACAAAACACCAAGATTATCCATATTTCACCCATTCTAAGCGTTTACAGCTAAGTCATATTTTTCAAGTTTTATAAAACACCTACAAACACAATTCAGGAAAACTGCAAACACAGTTTAATATCCTCATTGATTATCTACATTTTCCATTTGGTTTCATTCGCTGAGGTCGAAGGGACACAGGAGAAAAAAAATTAGTATGATTTTCGTACAATACGCATAAAAAATATCACCTGCGATATTTATAACAAAAAACGGATTTAACTCGACGTATTTATCTTCACACACATCTATTTTTTTTAATTGCACATCCGTGTTCTTAAGTAAGTTCTTCATTTGGAATTGAATCATCCAACTCGGTTTGGATCAAATTTAGTCTATTTAATAATTTACTTTTGGTAGTGTTTATTTAGATATAACTCGTTTAGCAGAAGCTCTAATATGTGGTAAAGTAAATATAAGTATATGAAGCAAATTGATACGGCTCAATGAAAAATGGTCCCAAAGTTTTGTATTGAAAACAGCAACAAAACCTTTATTTGGCCCATTTTTTATTTTTCAGTTTGGGGCAATTTTTTCAAATTTTTTAGAATTTTATTAATTTTTACGGTTGTATACAGTTTGTACTGCGTTATTTCGATCGTTTACATACATATGCAAAGTTGCCCAATATTGAAACATATTCCTGAATTGGTTTTTGGTGGCATTGTAAATACTTGTCGAAAACGTTTTCAAAAGGTATTCATTTTGGAAGTTAGCCAACCTAAAAATGTTTTAAAATTCCTTGAAATTAAAAATACATCATATAAAAATATCTTCAAAAAGGGACACAAAATAATTGAAATTATTCCAAAAGAAGATTTAAATCAAACCAGTCAAATTAGTTAGCAGCATAATGTACATAGCTGCATGTGTAAAACGTCGTTTTAAAGTTGCTTTCTTAAAAACATATTTATGTAATATGCATGTACCGGCGTTGTCAGACGTGCTGATCTATATGTATTATTAAGCAGTTTCAAACTTTTAGGATTTGTTAAGAAATCAATTTTTATATTTAACCCAAGGCAAATTTATAACACGTAGTCTCGACAGCTCAGGTGATTATTTTCGCCTTGTTTCGCCCTTTGTATATGTGTCAGTTATTTTGTCAAATGCTTTGTTACCACATAGTTCGGTACATTATTTGACAAAGTAAGTAGACGTTTTTCAAGGCAAATTGAGGCAAGTCTACCTGTAATGAATTTGCCTTGATTTAACCCATTCTGTTTGAATTTTATTATTTTAATACCAATTTATGTACGTAATTTTTATAAAATTTAATTATGCTGTTTTCTTTTATTATAATAATTAATTTATTGCATTATGTTTCTATGTGCAGTTTTCACTTAAAAATCACTTATGTTCTTCTTAATTTGCAGTTTTTTTTAGCTATGGCAACGCTGAATTTGAACATTTGAATATTCGTTCATGAGTATTTGCTTATGTATGTACAGGGTGGCCCAGAAAGACCGAAGTGGTGTGAATTCCTTATAACTTTTTTATTATAATTTTTTTTTTCTTTTCTTTTCAGTATTTTGTAAAGAAGACTTGGATAATTTATAATGGAGCAATACACAATTGAACAACGAGCCCAAATTGTTGAAATTTACTTTTCAAATCAACGGTCCATTGTGTTGACTCAGCGTGCATACCGTCGTCAATTTAATGTGCGGGTTGCACCCTCTCAGTCAACAATAAACCGTCTGGTTGCAAATTTTCGAGAACAAGGAGCAGTAAGGAACCTTCCTGGTCCCGGCAGACACCGAACTGTCCACACGGCTGACAATATTCAAGTGGTACAGGAGAGTATTCGGGAGGATCCAGAAACATCAACCAGAAGACGTTCGTCACAACTGGGCCTCTCAAGAACGTCGCTGCAGCGAATTTTGCACACCATAGGATTGTTTCCATACAAAATTCAACTTGTCCAAGAATTGAAACCAACAGATTACCAGCAACGACTTGACTATGCAATTTATTTCCAGCAAAAAGCACAAGAGAATCCAAATTTTATTCATAACTTAATAATGAGTGACGAAGCCCATTTTCAATTAAATGGGTTCGTTAACAAGCAAAACTGTAGGATATGGGCTACGGAAAACCCGAGAGTACTTCATCAACGACAATTGCACCCAGTTAAGTGTACCGTTTGGTGCGGTGTTTCTTCAGAAAGGATCATTGGCCCATTTTTTTTTGAAAATGTGTATGTATGTATGTATATGTATGTATGCACTTAATTATGTATTTATGCTTACAAGTTTTTTCTAATTTTATCACTTGGCAAACGGAAATTTATAAATACATATTTAAATTTAATTTTATTAAATCTTTTCTTCAAAGCAAGTAATAATTTGAAATTTGTTTTGTTTTTATTTCATATACCGGCCTTTTAATATACTGAGTATCGACCCTGAACTTAGCTTTAAAATAAACAGCGCATGACGACGTGAGAGAATGTTTTCACATACTTGAACTGACTAGTGAGGTGGTAAAAAAAACATTGTTGCCATAACTTTGTTGCTGTTTATATTTATGACAGAGGTAAAATCTAAACATATGTACATACATACAATATAACCCCAAAAACTCTATTTTGCAGTTTAGGCGCCATTCACATATTACGTAACGCTGATTTTATAAACTCCCAACAACATATAATGGAAATCATTATTCCTAGCCACGACAGATAGCGCTCTATAATGAAATCTTTACTAATTTTTGGATTAACACCAAACTAGATTTTAGTAAACATTATTTTATAATTATGAACAATTTCCTGTAAGAGACGAAGTTTGTATATTTTAACATCAAGTAAACTTTTACAAAACCGAAAAACCGTAACCAAGAAAGAAACTTATAATTTATTTCTTTTAATTCCAATTTTTTTTAATTATGGGTTCGCGTTTTTTAAAAACTGTACCTATAAAAACACTTTTTTGTAGAATAAATAATTTTACTTTGTAATGCCAAGTTAACCAAGTTAAATGACACTATCCGTAAGGAAAATTAATGGTTACGGTTTTTTGTGACAAATATTTGTTAAATGAGAACGTAGCTTAAGTTACATTTCCAAAATTTCATTTCTGAGTGCACATAATAACCATGCTTGCTTATATTTTAACCCACATTTAAGGATTTCTTATAAATTTTGTCTGGCAACAACACTGTCCCATCGATTCTCAATAATAATAAAATACAATTGTTTAGCTTACCGAGAGAACAAAATCGATTGAGAAAGTCATGCATACCAGTGATGGGAAAGTTTGTACGATCGTACTTTTTTTTGACATTATTTGACATCCAAAAGTACCGCCAACATTTGATACTCTTACACATACATATGTATATTTTCATATATGCATATACGAGTATACATATATACATACATACTTGTTTAAAAATTTCCCCTTTTTATTGTTATTGATAATGGATAGATGTTTTCAGATATATTGGGAGTGGCTTACGGAATTTTATCTACATATACCTCCTCTGCAAATGTACCCAAATTTCATAAAAACAAAACAAAGGAATAGGATTTATGTTCCAAAAGTGTCAACTTTTATTCAGGCCAAAGATTTATTGACAATATTATATTATTGCTTCTGATTTCATATATTAAAAGTGCTATTCACAAACGTTTTATTAGAGGCTAATGAGCAAAATCCGCTAAAGTAGTATTCACAGACGCTTAATGGTACTATGAGGCGGTAATTACACGATAATAAACTCAAAAAATAATAAAATTCAAGAAGAAATACATATGTACATACGAGAATGTAGGTGAATATGTACATACATACATATATACACATATATATGTATAACCATACATATGTATGTATGTATACGTAATTACATTCAGTCGAACTTCCATAACTCGAACTTCTCTAACTCGAACTAATTTGGTTGGCAGTAGCGCCAATAGAACAAATCACATACAATTTTCCTTCCGTAACTCGCACTTCTATAAGTCGAAGTTCTCCATAACTCAAACAAAAAACATACACATAAACTCTATAACTCGAAGAATTCTTCTTGTTTAAATGGTTTTTTCTTTTTTTTTGAAGTGAAAACTTCTATTGGCGCGGTACGAGGGTTTTGGATGAGACAAAACCTCAGAATGCCTACCAAACAAATTACAGGTGTAGTAACTCCCGGACATTTGACACTTAACACATAACTACATACCGGACATGGTAAAACTAACAGGTATGCGCAGTTCGACAACAAGTACAACAATCCAAAACAACATGTATATTGTTAGTATAAAGCACTCGCTTCATATCAAATTACACAAACAAATTTAAAACATTTTCTTACGTATGCATACCAAAGTGTTACCATTATGTATGTCTACTTTTAAAACTGTTTCAGTTTGTATGATAATATGCTATGAAAGGAGCTCAGTCAGCTGTGCTAGTAAGCTCACCTGTTGGACACGCCTTTATAACAGTCGAACGCACATTAAATAGACTACAGATCAAGGCGAATTCATTACCATGTGGATGCAGTGGCGAATTCGGGCGAATTTATCGATTGCCCACACTGTCAAATTTTGTACATATTTTCCGGCGCCATGGTGGTTAAATTTGTTGCATGTATTTATGTACGTACATATATAATTGTTTACTTAATTGTATTGTTGTAATCAAAAAACGTTTTCACTTCTGTCGGCACTCCCGGAGTTCTACCCGTAGTTTTTTTTTTATTCATGGTTTGTTTGCTTTACTCTCTTTTGTTGCTTGAGCTGGTTTGTAATTTTACATGCTATTTTTGTTTATTTTTTTTCGGGGAATTACAAATTTGTTTCTTTTAGTTTGCGTAAGTATCAGTTCAGTATATAATTCGGGCTAGATGATAAATGTTGAAATCGATTTTTTTTATTATTATGACAACTAAACGTGTTTTAAAATGCTTATCAATTGAAGAAAAATATAAACTTATAAAAGACGTCGAAGATGGATTAAAGCAAAAGGTAGCAGCTGATAAATATGGTATCCCGGCAAGCTCGTTCTCAACAATTTTCAAAAATAAGGAATCAATTATCAACTCGTTTGAATCTGGATTTCGTTTATGTAGTAAAATAGTAAAGACCCAGTCACTTATTTCAGTCAGTCACTTATTTCATAATATTTTACTTAACTGAAATTTTTTAATTACATATATCAGTACCTATTAGCGATGTTACGAATATCAATTTTTAGTATTCGCGAATACGAATACGAATATTTAAAACAGTATTCGCCGAATACGAATACGAATACGAATATTTCTTTTGAGGTTTATATTTCAAATTTAATTGGAAAAAATCCCTGCCTTTGCGTTAGTAACTATAAATGAAAACAAAAATTTAGTGATTTAACATTATTATTGCATTAAGATGCCGAAAATCTCTACAGAACATTTTTTAATTATTTTACTTACATACTTTTAGATTTCGTTTTTCTTACTCTGTTTGGGTTTTTAATTAATAATTCAGTGCTGTTTAGCGAACATATTGTCGCAGATATGGCACAGCCACATGAATCGGTGCACTTTCACATATTAAATTTTTGTTCTTCCATTTTTAAAGTCCAACATTCCTCTACTGAGGTTTGATTACTAATTTAAGATGATATAAAACTTAAATTTTTGAATACTAGTTGCAAAATACATACATATTTTTGTTTGTTTTTTAAGAAGGTTATTACTTTGCGTGAAATACAATGGGTTTTTTTAATAAAAATGAATATATTTTTTTACATTTTATGTACTTTTTTTAAACTTTTGTATGATTTTTTTTTGGAAAATGTATGGGAAAATTATTCGAAAAATATTCGCTTGAATTTGGCGAATACGAATACGAATATCTTAAAACAGGCGAATAGTCGAATAGTCGAATACGAATACGAGTATTCGTAACATCACTAGTACCTATGCCTGCCTATTCGTTTACATTCTTAAGTATGTAGTTTTCCATTAGAGGCTATTTTAAATAAAAATACATAGTACAAAAACCTTTTATTCTATTTTGACCAAAAATTCTGTGGAAGTTCGACTGTATATACATAAATGTGGATGTATGTACTTATATGCAAGAATACATACATACATACATATTTAAAATTCTACCTGCTATTTGAAATATGAATATGTATTCTTAATTCTTTTTTTTCATGATTTTATCCATAATTTTTCACCTTTCAAACACAAAAGGATTTCAAAAATTTCCAAATAAATAAAGCAAACAAATTAGTGGTGTGTAAACATATGCAACGTCTCGGTATTTGCATACTTTCCTAATAACTTATGAAAACACATTGCTAGCAATGTCACTACAACACCTCTTAATAAATTTAAATACATACATACATATTTTTTGGGAATATTATAAGCCATATTCTATTAATCTAAATTGTTTATATAAAATTTATATGACATTATTTTCACATTTTCGCTCTATAAAAGACCACTTGCTCATCGAGTATTTTATTGTACGCAACACTGACAATTAAAACGAAACAATGTTGTTATCACACATGGTGGAATAATGAGGTGCGCGTAAGAATACAACAATAAAAAACGACATGCATTTTGTTTGTGTAAAATTCATTCAAAATTGTCAAAACAAAGCTGTATACAAAAATATTCATGATGGCGGCCAAAAATGTAAACAACTTTTGACAAGACCGAATTAACTTACCATATTTTTGCAGATTATTTAACGGTCAAAACACAACCCTACAAAAAACCATATTCCTTCTTGCGCAGACCTGATTATTAGACCATGTTATCACAGAATCGCAAAGCTGGAAAAATTACTCTAGTAAATTTGGCTTTGTGAATAATGTCTCTTATTACCGGCTAATAAGACAAAAACTGATTATTAACTAAAGTGTACATAATGGCTTCAATAATTTTTTATGAATAAGACTGTAAATGTTTTTGTTGCTTAAAACACACATATTTACATACATAAATACGTCAAACATATTTGCTTATGTACTAACTAACGAATATTGTATGTACGAGTATCGTATATTTGGTGTTTTTTATTCCTGGTATAAAAATCATCGAAAGATCCTGTATGTATGGTATTTAACACTTGTGCGGGACCTTAACGCACTAAAAACACCCCTTTACGTTGACCCAAATGTAAATTACAAAACTGCCACAAAGCTATAGTCATAATTGGATGGGAAATCGTTACTTATATAACACTCTGGGCCCTGTTACACATACATAATGTAATTTTTTGTGCTCTTGGGATCAAAAAAGTACTCAAAAAAATTTTATTTGGTACCGAAATGCAAATGCGTTTTTCATCACTGATGTACATATGTATACGTAATTCAACAGCCAACATGTGAAAAGAACGACAGCAACAACAACTAAGACAACATATTTATTGTTGTAAACAAATTCTCATACTTGAATATAATAGAAATTAATAGAATGCAAGTTTCATAATTAATTTTACTTTAACTAATTTCATCACAAAAAAATATTCACTCATTGATATCGATTTCTATTAATAATTTACTACGAAATTTTTTTTTCTACAGTAGGTAGGTAGTACATACATAAGTACGTACTTATTTTCACGCGATAAGAACAATCTTTAATTAAAAGAACACAACAATTATAAACAAAAATATTTGAAGAAAAAAATTTTAAACATTTGGTATTAATCTAATAACTCATAAATTATTTTTAGTATTTATTTGGATAAATTTTTTTTATTCCACAGATTTGATGGATTTTCCCGCGTTTATCTCTCGAGTTGAACAGAAACAATTTATTATATGTATGTAAGTATATTACTGCTGCCACTATCAATCGTTGTTAGTTGGTGGCAGAACGTTTTAAAGAGGCAAAGGTTTTACCAAAACTAACATAAGACTTCGAGTTGCAAGTACATTGAAGCGGCTAAAGTAAATAGAAGGCGTGGAATTGATGTACGGTCGGTCAGACGTACCAAATTATCATGAGAGGATTTATGGGATATCTGTAAGCAATTGAACGTAAATATGTACACACATACATATGTATTTGCAAGTATACCAAACTAACATAATTCATAATCTGTCTAAAATAAAGTGAAATATATTGTAGATCGTTCAAAACTTTCACCAGATATAATGAATTACCGCTTCTTAGGGCTATTCACATATTAATATGCGAAATAATCTGGAACTTCCTGGTCTAAACTCCGTTACATAATATAAATAGCAATTAAAAAAAAATTCTTCACATCTAACCAAAATATATTGGCTTACTAGATAGTGTTTCCATCTAACTGGGCACAAATACATACTTACATCTGTGATCCTACAACTCGTTTATTGCAACGTAGTTATATCGCAGAAAAACAAAATTTTTCAGTTAATGACGAAAAAGTGTTTTTCAATACCTTCTTTATTTTAAAAAAAAATTATTATAAACATATCTCTACCCAAACCGAAGTTATAATAACTTACATTGTCAAGCCCTCCATATAAATGCTTACGCTTTGAAAACGTTAAATGCATTTTGCTACGTTTAAGTTTTTTTGAGATATGACTACGTTGCAATTAAGAAGCGATATGTAAGAGTACGTGCAATTTCATAGTACGTAATGAGTTGTACGTTCACAGATGCAATGATTTGGACCCTGTTAAAGTGCGAAAATTATGAAACGAATACATATTCTAGCTAGTAGTGAGAAAACAACAATATTAATCAAGAGATTTTGGTACTTTTTGAGCAGTCCTTCAAACATTCGAGATTTATTACCATTTCAAGATATATGTATCTTGGCAGATGCGCAGACAATATATTTTACATAATAGTTTTCGAGCTATGGACCTACGAAACGTAACGTCTTCGTCTTATTTTTCAATATTCTATCACCCTATGTATTTGTAAAACAAAACTTTGTGTCTGAACACCGAACAAAGTTTAAAAGAAAATTGAAAAGATTTTGTCAAAGTAAACTTTGCCAGTCTAAATGCAGTCTTAGCATTAATATACAACGAAAGAGAGTGTACACAATTTATTCGTTGCGTTATTGCTGTCAAACATTTACCTTGTCTGACCGTGCTTAGTCTGTGCGTTAAGCATCTGGCTGACAAACTCGAATCAGGGATGATAAAGTTGATACTTTGGTATTTTTTTGATACTTTCTGATCTTCCGAAGTACCTTGGTACCCCAGTGACACATTTGATACTTTTTTGTACCATCTCAAATAAATACGTGATATGGTAACATTTTTTTTACTTCATCTTCTTTGCTGAGGTTTTCGTGACAGTTGATGAAATGTGTATGCTTTTTTACCATGACAATTGCAAACGTCTTCAGTTGAGAACGAATTGTTGCATTTATTGATCGGCTTGTTACAGGTACGAAGAAAAAAACCAACATATTTTCCATCTTCTTTGTTGAGGTTTTCGTAGTAGTTGATAAAATGTGTATGCTTTTTACAATGACAACGGCAACCAGCTTAAGTTAACAACGAATTGTTGCATTTATTCATCAATATTCATTGAAATCTTAAAAACATGTAATATTGAGTATAATTTGAAAGACAGTGAAATATGTGCATAAAATATGTATTATTAGAAAATTGATACTTTTTCGACCTGAATAGTACTTTTTTTAAAACTTTTTTAGTACCATTTCATCGGTCTCATTTATCATCCCTGACTCGAATGGTGGTTGAGCAGTAACAGCCGCAGTAGCAGAAATTTTACACTAATTTCTACAGTAGCAGAGCCAACAAACCAACAAAAATCGAACTAATACTAAAGGGCTGCAACGAGTAACTTTTTTCTTCATATGTGAAACTCGCTGTCGAATACAGTAGATATTTGCTCTGTCGCTCAGAGCACAAGCAGTGAAGAGAAGAGATTGTTTGTTTGACAAATACTAACCAGTAGCAACCGCAAATTAAATGAGTACCGAAAAATATGAACATACAAAACCGTAGCCAACAAAAAAGAAGTACCTTAAAAACTATGTTCACTTCATGTGGTACTTCAAGAATTTTTCATGCAAAGCTGAAAATTAAAAATTTTCAATTTTAGCCTTTATATCCACATTTGCTAATATGCCGGCGTTTTAAGTCTTAAAAATATATAATGTAAAAATTATTCATACCTATGCATGATATTTTTTTCATAAATTCAATTAACATTTTTTGAAAAGAAAAAAATGCCTATTTTTTAATACCTTTAAACATAAGTAATTACAGTAGACGCTCAGAAATTCGAACTCTCAGAAATTAGAATTTCCAGATATTCGAATCAGTAATTTCATTACATTTGGCGCTCTAAAATTAGAATCCAAAATTCGAATTTCCGAGCGGTTTTTTTTTTTATTGTAAACACTAAAATTTTGACAATTTAGTTTAACCAATACAAAGTAAAAAGGGGAATCCTATTTTAATAGATGATTTACAGATGTTGTTGATGTTGTTAGAGTTTAAAAGTCAGTTTTTTGGTGTTTGTATATGTATACGGTTTAACATTTATTAAAATAAGAAAGTGGACTAAAAATGCCAAACAAACGTAAGAAAAACACTTTGTCTTTACAAGACAAATTAAAAATATTGGAAAAAATTGACAAAGGCGTTCAAGGAAAGCGTTTAGCACTGGACTTTAATGTAACTACTTCTACCATTAGCTATATTAAATCGAATAGAATATTAATATTGGATGCTGTAGCCAACACTTATCAACACGTATCCAATAAAACTTTACATAGTGCTGAATATCCGAAAATGGAAAGTCGTCTCTATGAATGGTTTCTTAATCAACGTGAAAAAAAGGCGACATTAAACGGACCCATGTTAAAGGAGAAAGCTAAAGTAAATTTCAGGCAAGAATATCCCGATAAAGCTGAGAATGACTTTCGGGCAAGCGATGGATGGTTTACCAAATTTAAAAAGCGGCATGGAATTCGCCTTTTAAAAATTAGTGGCGAGATTTTATCCAGCGACACTAATTCAGTCACTCCTTTGATTCATAGACTTCGTGCTAAAATCGCAGAAATGGGTCTAGTGGAATCTCAAATATATAATGTCGACGAAACTGGGCTATATTACCGCTGCCTGCCAGATATAACATATGTTTCAGCTTCCGAAAAAAGTGCTCCGGGACACAAAACCCAAAAAGAAAGAATTTCTATCTTACTTGGAGCAAATTCTGATGGTTCCTGTAAGCTGTTGCCATTGGTTATTGGAAAAGCCAAAAATCCAAGGTGTTTCAAAAATTTTAACAACCCACTACATTACGATTTTTCCAAAAATGCTTGGATGACATCTCGGATCTTTTATGATTGGTTTCATAAGATCTTTATTAATGAAGTAAGTGCAAACGTTATTTATACATATTTATAAGTTCCATAATTCTAAAATATTTTTTAATAGGTCATTCGTTTTTCCAAGGAAAATAGTTTGCAGTCAGGCAATGCAAAGCGAAGATGGAAATATAGTGGCGTACTTCTTTCCACCAAATGTTACAGCAGCGCTGCAGCCCATGGACCAAAATCCAATAAAGCTAACCAAACTTATTTATAGAAATAAATTGCTAGCCAAACTAATTGCTGAGAATGGTGAACTAAACAAAAATTTAAAATCGCATTCAATCAAAGATGCAATAATTTTATTAAAGAAAGCTTGGGATGAGGTCACGCAAACAGCTTTAAAAAATTCTTGGTCAAAGTTGTTCAATTGGGACTCTGACGAATACGATAGTGGTGATGATTTGCCTCTATCACGGTTGTTGGAAGAAGATCAGGATTACAATGACGTTGTCCAAATAAGTCAAAATCTTTTGACGCAAATTGATCCGAATAATTCTTTATCCGTCAGAGAAATCGAAAGATGGAATGAAGATGCCTTTGAGAATGAACCTTTCCATATATTTGACAGCGAAAGTTTGTCTTTAGATGAAGATAGTGATGTGGAAGTTCCACCTAATATTTCTTTTTCCGAAGCTACTGCAAGTGCAAATAATTTAATACAGTGGTGCAAAAGCAGTGAATTATTTTCCACTAAGCACTTGTCAAACCTTTTAGATCTCCGTAATGATATTGTTTTGTCGGAAACACAAAAACCTAAAAAACAGACTAATATTACTGATTATATGATTAACAAAGACTGAGTGAGAATTCAAAATATGTATTATTTTAAATTTTCTTAAAAATTTTTCTTTTACTAAAGTCAAATGAACTGAATTGTTATTTTTTGTTATATTTTTTATAGTTTTTATGCTAAATAAACTAAAATGAAAAAAAAACATAGTTTTTTATATCTTTATGATCAAATTTACCAAAATTTTTGTATAAAAAAACCGTCCAGAAATTCGAATAATTCGGAAATTCGAATCGCCCTAAAAACAAAGTGGTTTGAATTTCCGAGCGTCTACTGTAGTAACTAAGTAACAAAAATCTAAATAAATAATATTATGTATAAACTGCCTCACTTAATTCCATTTTTTTACTACACTCAACAGAAAGAATTTTTTTTTTTATTTGCCAAACTTCACGTAGTACTGCAAGTACCAAGTGAAGTTTGGCTGTCGCATTATGTTCACCTCGTTCTGTTCATACATGTTGCGAGTATGATATCAAAACACACAAGCAGTGAACTTACACATGCTAAGTCGAGTAACAACAAGAAGTGACAACAAGTTTTTGGTGTTCTCAAAAATATGAACATTGTTTCTGTAATTCATTTCGAGTAAGTGTTCATGCTTTGGAAGTACACGTGAACTTCTTAGCTACACATCTATTTATGCAGCATTCTAACTAATACTATGGGGTGTCGAGTTTTTTGTTGTTACACTGTGGAGATTTATTTATTATACATTTAAGCAGCACAGTGACGCTGCTACTAAAAATATTATGAATAAAAATTGATACTTTAAAATTTAAAGTTTAAATACGAAAAGCATTTGGTCATTTTCTAGAATGAAAAAACGATCATGAACTTAATTTGAATTATTTATCGAATTGTAAATATGTAGGTGCCAGCATTATGATAATGGATTGTGAATAAATTTTGTTATCATAACATTTTAGAAAAACAGTGACATGAATCTTAACCATATTTATACATACATACTTCTATATGTATGTATCAGGGTAATTGACTTTTACAGACATAACCTTTTGTCAATTACCCATATGCACTGCCGAATCTCTGAAATAACAGAGCAAGGGATGTGCATATATTTATTACAAAGGAAGTGGCATGCCACGCAAGTCTGTTTAAAAGTTAAAAGGGCAACTAAGATCTTCCCAAAACCAAAGTTAATAGAAAGCTAATCCTTCGGGGTTTACTTTCGAGACTCCACCAGTAACCTAACCTGGTGCCACGAAGACCGGTAAGCTCTCATGGGAGTTTGTCACACGCTTTGCGCTGTGGGGTTTGCGAGATGCGTATCCGTTCTCTTGGGGATGGATATGCTTCGGCATCCATTCTCCTTGAGAATTGGTATGCTGGCACCACCATAACTACTCTCGTGGGTGGCATAATTCCGTGGTCGGTTATTGTTTGAAGTCTCCTTCGGGAGTACATGTGGTGGCTGTGGTTGCTACCAAAAGCTGTGAGAGGTGTGGGTTTATTGACTGATGCTTGTCCAGTGCTAGTGTCTGATCGGACTTCGTGTCCACCAACGTGAAGCCTCTATATGCTGTTGTGAATCAACACATATCAGAGATACATAGCTCCAACACTTTAGCAAGGTGGTTAGGCATGGTGGGCTTCGCCCATGTCTGAGAAATTGCTACCTGATGTTGACCCTAAGGGGATAACTTCAGGTTGTTCCCGAGGAGGTGACTCGGGGGTGTTTGTGAGCACGGTGTTAAGACCACCATCGGATTGGGCAGCAAGACTGATGCCGACGTTAATCAGTAACACATCTGTATGTACGTATGTATGTTTACAATTGGAGTAACGCATAGCGTTGCCAGAAGCTGTGGGAAGAAAATAATCATTTGTCAACCTCATCAAACGCTGGTAACACGTTTGGATTGCTAGTTTACATTTAACAACAAAACTGTATCGATTACAAACATCTTAATCGTATAGAAATCAGCTGTTAATACATACATATGTATATCCTCGTACATATGTACATATTTACATTTCTTATTCTCAAAATCATAAATGGCAAACACACTAAAATTTAAAATTCGATCCAAGGAACTAATATGTTTAATTATAAAGCAAATAAACAACAACAATAAAAACGGCGATATAAATACTAACAAATACACAAAAATGATAAGACACCTGAAAGGTTTTACCTGTCTTAACAACAAAGGTTATCGATAGCAATTGACTTGAAAAAATTGATAAGTGCAAAAAATCTTATGGAAGCATATAAAATTATCTACTTAGTTATCTAAAGTAGGATCGAGTAAAAAATAATGAACCCCAAATCTTGGGCGTATGGTATTTGGGTTGGCCGCCATTTTGAGTTTAGAATGATTGCGTTTTATTATCAACTCTCTTTTTTAATTATAATTAGCAAAAATTCTTATGGAAGCCATTATGTACACATTAGTTAATAATCAGTTTTTGTCTTATTAGCCGGTTATAAGAAACATTATTCACAAATGCTTAATAAAGCCAAATTAATTTCAGCTTTGTGATTATATGTTAACATTGTTTTGTTTTAATTGTCAAGCTATACATAATTAGTGTTGTGTACAATAACATACTCGATAAGCAAGTAGTCTCTAATGGTGTGAAAATAATGTCATATAAATTTTATTTAAACAAGTTAGATTAATAGAATATTACTTATCTTAGTCAAGAAAATATTTAAATTTTTTAAGAGGTTATAGTGACATTGCTAGCAATGTGTCTTCATAAGTTATTACAAAAGTATTCAAATAGTGGCTTCAAAGTTAGAAATTTTTCAAACATTAAAAATGGAAAAAAAATCCCCCAACCTATATTTAGAGTCGAGCTACAGCCAGGTGACTTGAAAATAAAAAAGAGTGATTCGCAACCAATTTATAATTTAAAGTACTTGTTACACCGAAGAGTTACCGTTGAGCTTCCACATAAAAAAGCTGGACCTGTTCAATGCCTGAACTGCCAAGAATTTGGCCATACCAAAGCTTATTGCAAGTTGCGTACCGTGTTCTAGCGGCTGGCGACTACAATGCTAAACACACTTTCTGGGGCTCACGTCTAATCAGTCCCAAGGGTCGTGTGTTGTTTAACACAATTTCAAAAATGGGTTTGAAGGTAGTGTCAAGTGCTCAGCCAACATATTGGTCATCAGATCGACAAAAAATTCCTGATGTTATTGACTTTAAAATAGCGAAACGAGTGCCCAACGACATGATTGAAATTGAAGCATCTTTAGATTTATCTTCAGATCACTCGCCTACAATTGTCACTATTTACTCTCATAAAACTGCAACATCTGCACGTATTAACTGGCTGAAATACAAAAAATATTTAAGTGCTCATTGCTCGGAAAGAATGCCGCTGAGAACACCTTCTGACATAGACGATTCTCTCAGGTTGTTTGAAACACACGTTAAACAAGCTGCCTTTAGTGCTTCTTCAAATAAAACTAATCAACAAGTGAAATTCAACACTATTTTTTCTGCAGATATAGAAATGCTATTTACTGAAAAACAAAATACATGTTGTTTTTGTATTGTTGTACTTGTTGTCGAACTGCGCATTCCTGTCAGTTTTGCCATGGGTTGAATTATGACAACCCAGCTAGCATTTTTAGACGTTAAACACTCTTTTGCGATCGGAGAAGACGATTAAACCGATCGTCCATGATGACGTATTCCGATCGCAGAAGTTAAAGACAACGGAAGAAACTGTGTCCTGATGGCGACTCTTCCATACGAATTGTCTACGATGCACCATAATTAGTCGCCCACGGATCGTTTAAGATCCTTTAAAAACACCCGTCCAACTGTCGTTTAAGTAATTTGCAAGAGTATCTCTTCGAAGAGTTAAACACGATTGTTAACTATTAACAGCCCTCCAATGCCCGCCTTATTGCGTAAACGACGATTTACTTATCCACCAATCGTAAAAATGGCTCGCAAAACCATCTTTCTAAAGAGAAAATTATAAATCCACACCAACAATCGTGTGGGCGTTTATAAAACGAGTCGCAAAATGATCACGCTCGTTACACAATCATGCAAATTTCAGCTGGGAAATTATGCATAAGATCATGAAAAAAATAAGTAATAGTATTAATATTTCAAAGAGCAGGTAGAATTTTATTTATGTATGCATGTGAACAAATATGCTTGTACTCGTATATGCATTTAAGTACACACGGACACATTTGTATACATACATACCCTCCAGTTTTAAAAGTAGAAAATGGTTCGCCTTTTGACTCTCTCACTCATTTACATGTATGTACACGCACTCAGCAAATGCATAAATGTTAATGCCTCCAACCTCAAATTTTTTTTTACAAGTTGAAAAAAACTGTGCCCTTTTCAAAGAAAATCAACAAAAAAATACAAAAGGTTTATGAAAGTGTTATGATTTTGTGTTGGCGTACAATTGGAAGTTCGTGGTCAGTGAAAGTTAAATTTTTGAGCAGCAGAAGTCAACTAAAACGTTGGATAGAAAAAGAACAATTAATTGAAAATTGTATAAATATTGAAAAAGAAATTTGATAAATAAACAAAAATCCAAAAAATTTAAATTTCTGTAGAACTTTCATTTAGGAAATATCATTGTTGATCTAACTGGTACATTTTGACTAGCGAATTAATTGGGTTTTGCTGACTAGTGATTTCCCCGGTCTGGCGTGTCAATTGACTACCGTCAATGTCATCCCCATGCTAAAATCGTCAGTCGAGTGCATTGCTAGTAGTTAGTCTGGTAGTTAGTGGTAACGACTGGTAGTTAGTGAAATAGCTAGTCATGCGGGAAGAATCGGGAGAATTTAAATATTTATATTATCTGTACAAGGAATGTCGAAATATTTATTACAATCATCACTTTATTTGAATCTTCTTTATTTGTCCTACTTTTTGAAGTAAATGGTGATTGTTTTACTTTAAAAAATGCAAATATCAACTTATTAAACGGCTAAAGTAGCATGATACCTACAATAAAATTGTCGAGTTTATTAGCGTGTAATTACCGCCTCATAGTGCTATTAAGCGTTTGTGAATACTACTTTAGCGGATTTTGCTTATTTGCCTCTAATAAAACGTTTGTGAATAACACTGCATATCTCCAATACTCTAATACAATTATTATATTTAATATTTTTTTCCAATTTTTCATTTCATATTTCAAATAAAATCTTCCAGTTTCCTTTCCTGGTCACTACCATTGAACAAAAACGGTTTTTGAACTGCAAAGTATTGAATTCTAGTCCCGATGATTCAATATCGGAATCTATATTTTATTTTTGCTGATTTTTAATACGAATCGTCTTAAGAGAAATCCTTACACATCAGTCCAAGCTCCAAATCTGCAAATCTTCTGGTGGTTTCGAAAAACCGAATTCTTCAAGTACACATAGACGAATAAACGGACATGGCTCAGGGTATAAAACTGGTTATACTAAATTTTTCAATAACTGAATTTTTAATCAGAATCAATTTAAATTTTTATTCAATAAATTAACTAGGCTAATTGATAATTAAAAGAGAAATAAATTGTATAAATAAAACAATATGTAATATTATATTAAAGGCTCTAATTGTGTAAATTACTTCAGCAAGTGACTGTAATATGGAGCGCATAAACAAAATTTCAAATATTTTAGAAATCTTTTCTCGTTTTTCATCAATTTTTTTTCTAGCTGTGAAAGGTTCAGCAACGCTTGATTTTTTTTTTTTGAGTTTGTTCAGTAATTTCCGCAATTAAGGCCAAAATACTTTACCCTGACTTATGTATTTGTCTATGTACATCAGTGATGTTATATGTAGGGAAAAATCCCTACTCGTAGGGATTTTTTTTCCAAAAAAGTGACCGTAGGGAAAAAATGAAAGATTTGTTAAAATCATTAAAATGTAGGGACTTTTCAATTTGGCCTTTTAAGAAATACAGCAAATATTACCCCTCAAAACAGAAATATTCAGATAAATAGGGTTCTTGAGCTCTGATATTATATTGGAAAAAAAAGGAAATAAAAATGAATTTTCATTTAAAAATATTTCGAAAATTATAAAAGTGGACGCTAATTCTCTTTTACAAGAGTGGATATCCTTTGAATTTTATTTTTTTCAGAGCAAGAAATAGGTGGTTTGTTAAATATGGACATCGAAAAGTTTTGGAGTACAGTTACCAAAATGAAAATTTTTAATGAGAATTTCATTATCCCCTTTTGTCCAAATTAGCTACCTTTACTTTATCACTGCGACATGCCAATGCAGACAGGGAAAGAATTTTTTCCATCGTCACTGATATTCGCACTAAGAAAAGAAATAATCTAAGTCATAAAATTTTAACTTCAATTTGCATTGTCCGCTCATTTTAACAAGACGAATGTAAAAATTGTTTACATTCCAATGTACCGAAACTCATTTAAAAAAAAAATGGTATCCTTACGACATGTCAGGAAATCATCAGTCAACAATACGGGCAAACAATTTTTTTTAGTATCCTAGCAAATTTCAAAAGGGCAAAATACATATTTTTTATATTTAGCTTTTAGACCAATGAACTAGTTGTGATTTTAAATGAGTTTATGTATATCACTTGTTTTTATGTTTTTTCAATTTTTGGTTATCTAGTTTTTAATTTATAAAAAAAGGCTAATTTAATAATTCATAATGTATAACAAGTTTAAATTAAACGTTTATATATTAAACACAAATATTTTATTTGCATTGTTTGATATATTATAATGTAAAAGTTATAGGGATTTTTGTAAAGACAATTTTTTGAGCGTGTAGGGAAAAATAGGGATTTTTTAAGTGCTGCGTAAAGACTTCTCAAAAAGTGTATAACATCACTGATGTACATACACATTTTAAACTACCAGTTTTTTTTTTTTTTTTAATTTAATCTTATTTCCCAACGTGTGTTTTCGCTTCAATGATCAAAACTGGTCAAAACCTAAATGAATACTAAACACAAAAGTTTTGTACCTTAAGACATTTGATAGATACGCACTTATGCACATGTATGTATGTATGTACAGTTTTTAGTTATTTTATACATAAGTATATTTTGTAGTTATAAAACCCGCAGGCAAAATACTTCTCATGCTATGTTTGACTTATAATAAGATACCTAAACTGTGTTAAGAATCATTCCTAGGAATTTCATATGTTCTAGAAAGTTGTTTATTGACGTCTTAGGTACATTTTTGTAGTTGATTGTTTCCTTGAATTTTGAACGGCTTGCTACCTACCTACCTGAACAGGGGAAAAAAGTTTAAACAAAATCGAATTTTTTTTAAAGTTTTTTTCTTGACGATGAAGTTATTTTTTTATTTTATATGTTCACAATTTTTGTTCTTTATAACAAGAATTACAACTTTGCCTCAGAAAGTAAATCAAAATTCTGAACGGTTTGCAAGATATGAGCCTGACAAAATTATCAATTTTTTGCAAAAATTACAGCGAGGCCCCCATAAAAAAAAGTGCATTACTTCGGGAAAAACTGGGAGAAAAGGGTCTTTTTTTTATCTTTTATCATGTAGTGGTGTCCGTATAAGGTTATATGTTTTCGTGTTGCACTGTGTATGTAATAAAGTCCCAATTTTTAAAATGAAACAATATCCTTATGAAATTAAATAATATTTCAAATAGAAACGAAATAATACCCCTTTCTTGGCTTATTTTTTAGCATAAATCATTCTTTGATCTATAATATATAATAACTCAATATTTCTTTTCAATCCCGCTGTAATTTCAAAATTCATTGCTTATTATTGATCACTATGATCTGAATTGTAAGAAGTTGTCACTTAAACTAATTCTACAATGATTTTGTTTTGAGATTGGTAAACGTAAGTAATAGAAGTAGCGGTCTATAAAATGCTTCATATTTTACGTTTTCGTTTTTAATTAAAAATTAATAAAACCCCCAAGTATATTTTTGCGGCTTTATTTCATTTGTGATTATTGGGGGATTATCTCATATGAAATAGCATCCCAAAACAATTAAAAGAAATAATACTCCAAAGTGTGAAATAAACCCCCAAAAATCGTTGTTGTTGGTTTCAATACATTTTTTTTGGGGTATTACTTCCTCTTTCTTTTGAGGGATTATTTCCTGGAGGGTTATTGCCTGCCGCCATAATAAATATCATATTGTTAAATTAAATTAAAAAAAAAATACTCGTAAATTATTTATTGTATACTTAAATTTAATTAAATAGAAAGGGAAAAATCGTACACAATCATAAGTGTTAAATAATTACATACAGCATAACAAAATTTTAACTTAAAAAATAATTATTACCAAAACGTTTGCAAAGCTTTAGCTTACCAAATATTTGCTAACTTTTACCAGAAACTTTTAATGTTTTAACTTGATTATTAAAATAAAAACAAAACAACAAACACATAAGACTAGTAATTATTTCTAAAATAAACATATTAAGAACACATATCTTGAGCATATTAAATACACGAATCTGCACTAGTCTTTTGTATGATCACGTATCCAGTCCAAGTATTCACTAACTCTGGTATAGACACCGGGATAGCCAGGCTCACCGCATTTATTGCCAAACGACACAATGCCCACTTGGAGCCAACGTGCATCATAACGCATCATAAGTGGACCGCCAGAATCACCCTAAAATTAGATTTGCAACATTTTTAAATTTACCAAGAAGTTAAAAGAGATAATAAATAAATACCTGACAAGCATCTACACCACCATCCGAATAACCCGCACATATAAAATTTTCATTTATTGGTTGGAAATAGGAACGATCACAATCATCATTACGCCAAATTGGCAATTCTGCTTGCCGTTGCGAAGTCGACTCCTTGCCACCGTAATATGTCGTACCCCAACCCACTACAGTAGCTCTACGGCCAGGTAAACGTTCCTTGGGAGGCATACGGCCCATTCTGGGCAAACATACTGGTATAACATATTTAGACTTTTCTACAGGTTTATCTAATACCAATACCGCAATGTCATTGTAAAAGCCTATACGAGAAAATCGCTCATGCGCTCGCACTTCTTTGACGGCAAATGTTACGGGGGCAGAGGGTTCGGCATCGGTGGAGAGATCAATGTCTCCCAAACGTACCGTAAATTGACGGGCAGCAAATCTGAAACAACAATAATAAGTAATGAAATATTTTTTATTCACTAAATTGTCAACTTACGGTTTCTGTCTTGAATCTCTGGTACAATGGGCAGCAGTCAGAATATATTTGGAACCTATCAAAGAGCCACCACACCAAAACTCTGTGCGCTTAGGTCCATGCAAAAAAATCGCTGCCATCCACGGCCACTGACCATTAGGTGACTCTACACCACCAACAATACGACCTGTCGAGTATTCTTGCTGGCCACATTCTTCTGGATCGACAATACTATTAAAACCCATCAGCTCCAAATCTATGGGATCTACAGGCTCTTCAGTGGTAGTAGTAGTGCTGGTCGTAGAGGGTTTACCATGAGGTCTTAATACCAAGCTTGGAGAACTTGGACGATTGGTGGGTCTTCGAGTGGTAGTTGCTACAGTGGTCGGTGCTCGGGAGGTTAGTCTTAGAGGTTTTTGTGTTGTTAATACTGTTGAGGCATCGAGCAGTGGGCAGCAGACACCAGGTACAAATAGACTTTTAAAACACAACGATTCTCGCAAACTGCTGAGATTTAAAAGCAAAGCTGGGCAGCTGCTTAAGTCTTCACAACGACCCGGTCTACCACTTGGAGTTTTACAACGGTTTTCTACATCTTTGGCGGTAGACTCATCGGTAGCCAAAGCGAGATTATCTACAAATGGTCTAGTCGTAGTTGATAAAGCGGTATTGATGGTTACCAGAGGTCTTAAAGTGGTTGGTAGTCCGCTAAAAGTAGTGGAACTATTTTGTACATCCTGTAGCGGTTTCTTTATTTTGTTTTTGTTAGTCTTCTTCTTTTTCTTCCTCTTTTTAATTTCCTTATTCTCTACAAACATGGCTTTATTCACAGGATCTTCAAGGCCAATTCGTTTGTTAGCAATTTGAACATCTGACGAGCTTGCTGTCGGTCTTATAAAGTTTTCCCCCGGTGAAACTGTTAATACTTTTGAAGTTTCTTTTTCAGCGCCACCTTGAAAACTAGAGGACGTGGCTGTTGTTGTACTAGCAGTTGTTGTATACCCTAAATCCGATTTGCCATCATGACCTCTGACTGTATCGACCAGCATATGGCCGACGGTATTGAGAGCACCCAATGTCTCCGAGATACGATGAAAGGCCGATTGTGACAATAAACGTGGTATGGATTCATCGCTACCGCTAGAGCTGCTAATGCTACTGCTACTGCTATTTTCATCACTTTCTTCATCGTAGTATTCTATAGAATCATCATCGGAATCATCTTCTGCCAGTGAATCAGCTTCCGAATCTTGTTCAGATTTGGAATTTACATTTTGTTTAAAATCTTTATTACGTCCCGCTCGTTTCGTATTAAGTCCCACTTGATGTTTGGAAAATGGTGAATCCGATTGTGACTGGAAAAAAGACGCTGCCTTAAAAGTAGTTATGAATCCAAACTCAATTGTTATGTAAAGGTTAATTGTGTATATTTTGAATTGTTAAAATACTTACATTGATCGTTCAATAAATGTTGCGGCTCATAGTCATCGTCATCGTTGTCGATTGCAGTCAACGTTTGGATTATTAGGGCTGATATCAAACCTAGAATGGTAAGAAAATCGTGACGGATTTTTTATATAAAAGTTGAAACATATTTTTCTACAGATTACTTAAATATTGGTGTTATTAATTTTTGTAAACTAATATAATTTGTTATAGTAAAAAAGTTCCATAGAGGAATTTGGAAATCTATATAATTAACAGGCAAGACCGTTTTTAGTGATGGACTTTACAGCCGCATCATTCAACCGATTTGCACAAAACTTTATCAAATTAAAAGTATTTAATTACAGAATTGAACGACATATTATTGGTTAAAATCGGTTAAGTATTATGGGACCCAAAGTGTTTAAATTTTCTACTATAAACTAAACATGTTTTTCTTCAATTGCTTTTGCAAGGAAATTAGAAACAAAGACAATTTTTCTATGTTTCGATGTGGTAGATTTGCAGATATGCGAATTCATGCACCATTAAATAAATTATAGCGGTAATTGGTGTTTTTTTTTATGAAAAATAAATTATTTACATCTAGAATACGGTCAATTGTATAGGATATGCTAGGGTTGATTATAATTTTTATATATGGGGTGTTCACACTTCAGTCATATTGTCATAATGTGCTATTATTTTACAATAGTTTTAAAAAATTGTTGTTGTGTTTCAAGCAAAAAAGTCATATTATAATAAGACTTTATAAGGTATGTTTATGGTTTGTCATAAAATAACAGTAGAAACCTTAGTGGAGCAGCTGAAACTCTTCAGTTGAGCCGGCGATAATCTTTACAAGCCTCCGCTACTTATAAATAACACAAGAATAAAAATATGTGTTTGTGTAGATGATCTGCCTGGAAGCTTGTGAACGTTTTATCACAATTATGACATAGCACACTAATTTATGATAGGCTGTTCACACTTGTCATATTTTATTAAATATGACTTATGACTACAGTGTGAATACTCCAATAGTTTTTTTTTATAAAAATATTTAAATTCATACCTTATATAAATTTAACTCGCCTTTGAAGTGCATATTTTTAAAAAGAATCTAAAAAAAACGCAACACCAGAGTGAAATTCGTTACTATGGAAATAAAATGAAATTTGCTCCTAAGCAATTTAAAATAGTTGTAAAACACACAAAGGGAGAAAATAATTTTGACTTCTCCTAAAACTTTGCTGGGGAATTGTTTTTTTTTTTTTTAATTGGCATCTCATGTAAAAATCAAATATATTTTGAACGATAAGATATATCGGACAGTTATAATGGTAAGGCTATTTACAGATTTTTCATTCCGTCCACAAATTTTTCAATTCATTTCCACAATACTCATTTGACACCCATAAAGATATAGTATATTCTGTCCGTCTGTCTGCACATGAAATCAGTTTCCAAAGTCACCAGAACTGTTGGAGATTTGAGTATTGGTCACATTTCTCAGGATTCATATTGAAACTCATACTAATTTTAAAAATATTTATTATATATTATGTTTCTTACTCACATATGACTTGGTGAAGGATGTAAAAGATTCGTTACAGCCGAATAAAGCATTCTTACTTGTTTTATTTTCATTATTATAATAAAGAAATATGAAAACATCTTAACCTAATTAACATCTTAACTTAATTGTTATAAATATACACTGCCTGCCACTTGAATAAGGAATTTTGTTTACTTTAATTAACTATGTCTCCTAAACTAAAGTTCAGAAAGGGTCCTGAAGAAATAAAATATATACATATTTTTATTATACCAGAATTATGCATTTATTTAAAGACATGTATTTCTGTGGTACTATTTCGTATGTCACTTGAATAAGGAATATTTTAATATTAATCAGGAAGGCTATGATTTGAATATCTTTCAATATAAACCGCTAGAGAATTTTTAATTTGATAGTTTTCAAATAGTTTTTATTCAAAATGGGACGTGGTAAGGCTCTTAATAACTCTGAAAAAGAAAAAAATCTAATTTTGAAATCTCAGGGTCAGAATCCGGTCCAAATGGACAAAAACATTAATAGAGGAAAGACAGTTGTGTACAATTATTTAAATAACGTGGAAAGATATGGAAAAAACATGAAAGGGCGGAAGAAAATGGCAACAACTCCAAGAGAAAGATGAAAAATTCTAAGAATTGCATCAAATTCTGCCATGTCGGCATCAAAAATACGTGAAAAAAAATGGAGTCAGTGCCAGTCTAAGAACAGTACACCGTATTTTAAAGTCGTGCCCATATATATTCCGACGAAAACTGCAAAAATAAACACCACTTAATGAAAAATGCAAATCACTACGTCTACAGTTTGCCAAAAATACAATGACATGGTCTGACAAATGGTATAAAGTTGTATTTTCCGATGAAAAAAAGTTTAATATTGATGGTCCTGACGTGTATAACTATTACTTGCATGAAATAAATAAGGAGGAATTATTTTTGAGCCGCAGACACAGCAGAGAGGGCGGAATAATGGTATGGGGTGCCATTTTGTATTATGGTACCATAGAATTGGTTTTTCTATCCCACAAAATTACTGCACCGACTTACAAAAACATTGTGGAGGAAGCATTTCGAAAATTTAATGATTTTGTTGGACCCATACCTTGGACGTACCAACACGACAACGCTCCGATTCATACCGCCAGAGCAGTAAAACTATGGATTAATGAACAAGGTGTTCAACTTTTGGATTCACCCCCATATTCAACAGACCTGAATCCAATGGAAAATGTCTGGGGTTGGCTTGCAAGAAAAGGTTATGAAGGTGAAAAACAATTTGAGACGATAGAATCCTTAAAGGATGCAATAACGGAAGCATGGAGTTCAATTTTGCTAAATTACTTAGAGTCATTATATAATTCGATGCCAAATCGCATTTTTGAGGTTATTTCTAAAAATAGTGGCAGTACTCATTACTAATTGAATACTACAAGATAATAACTTTCATTTTTATAACCTAAAATTTAAAAATAAATTACAGTTTGCTTAGTTTTAAAATATTCCTTATTCAAGTGGCACACAAAAAAGTACCACAGAATAAAATATATGCATAATTTTAGTATAATAAAATACATATGTATATATTTTATTTCTTCCGGAAACTAAATCCATCACTCTGAAATGATGTTGTGCAAAAAATAATTTTTTTCTGAACTTTAGTTTAGGAGATATCGTCCCCTCAATATAACAATAGCGTATAATACGCTATTATATATAGCACATAGGCTATTGTTATATTGAGGGGACGATATACTTAATTAAAGATAAAAAAATGTGATTCCTTATTCAAGTGGCAGGCAGTGTATAAATCGTTTGTATATAATTAAGCAAAATATTTTATAAATTATGTTGACAAACTAACGAAATATACTCTTTTATAAATATATTTTTAAAATAAATTTGTCGATAAATGTGCATGTCGAATAATTACACTCATTAGATTGCTTTGAAATTTTTAGTACCCCTGTACCGCCGGCGATACACGCGGCACTCTAGTAAAAGAGAAGTATGCACCGGCGGCGCACAATGGCTCAAATTCGTATTTTGCTGGTCAAAACTCTGTAACTTTTTCTATTCTCTTATAGAAATGTAGGCATTTTATACCCTGCAACTCAGTGGTCAGGTGGTGTTGCCGACCCCTCTCTTCGAAGCGATCCGGTAAAAAAAAAACTCTACCGCAAGCATTTATTAATGAAGATGTTTTCCAATATCCAGCTTTTATAAGCAGCATATGTATGTATGTACGAGTACATTCAATTACTTTCAACTTAAATTGGAAAAGTGTTTTAAAATTATACCTTTTAGTTTTTACATTCAAATTATTAATGGCCATTTACATAAATTGACATATAAAATTACATTAAATATTTAAAATTTCTATAATTTATGTTAATTAAATAACAGTAACTTTTAATTAAAATTATTACTCATGGCTTCCAAATACTACATATGGACCTCTGTATTCTTTTTTGTTCTGTAGCAGTACTTCCGCTTCTGCATATAAATCCGAATAATCCACTTTTCATTGACGTTTCCAGTAACACATTAAATAAATTTTAAATCTTGTATAACTTTGTGACATTTTTCTGGTATTATTTATGTTCTCTATAAAATCTGTAATCCTTATTTATTTTTTCCTGGTGAACATCTGATAAATCTTTAATTGGTGTGATATCTAATGGCCTCTCCTCCATGGATATTTTGATGCACATTTATTAGTGGTTTTCTTGCCATATTCACCAAATTTTCTACCGTTAATTTGTTCGCAAGTACCTCAATGATTGTCTTAAATCCTTAAGCAAGGTTTATATCAACAGCTGTTATAAGAGATGGAGTTACAAGAACTGATACAATTATTTTTGCTGTATTGCCTAACCTTTGATTTGGTTGTTCTATAATCAACCCATATTTGAGGAATCCATCTTCAACATGTGTTTTTTTTTTAATTTTCTTAAATTCCTGTTGATGGCGTTGATCCTGAAAATTCAAATCATAACCGATTTTCAGTATGTGTTCCATGAAATGTATTGCCTAGGGGCAATAAGTGAATAAAATAAAAACAAAAAATTATTTAACATGGCCGGAGCTTGGGGCCAAGTTTAGGACTTTTATCTTTCTTGCACGGGTAAAATAAGATTTATTTTATATATTGTAAGCTAAATTAATTGAAAATTTCTGTACATCATTTTATTTTAATTTCTAAAAAAGTGTAGGGCTGTTATAAGAGGATATAGACCCAAAGAGAACACATTCGACTTAAATTTTTTTACCCTTCACCAAAAATGGTAAGGGTATTTATAGGTTTCTCATTACGTGTGTAATTTCCACAATATTTATATGAGATGGGGAAGTTGAATGAGCAGTGTCCGTCGATGATGATGATGTTGATGATGATGATGATTCGTATTGAAAATCAGCAAAAATAAAATATCGGTTCTGATATTGAATTATGTATACAAATAAATGAAAATATATATAACCCTTTCAGAAATAAATTTATAAATACATGAGGAGCCACAGTATTGAATATGGAATCTTTCGATTATAATTCAAGGCACGAACTAACGTGCTACTGAGGCTTGTTAGTGTCATGTGTATATTAACTTAATATTAACTTTATGTATTTTTTCGTACAAACCCCCTTTTTGTTCAGTGATGGATGGAAAATTGAAAAATATTTTAAAAATTCTGCATTTTTTGTACATATGTATTTATCGAAAAGTGTGTATGTAGTTAATTCCAATTATACGTAAGTATGTATAGTACATATCGATGGCTTAATATAGAAATGTCGTATCTCAACTTTTAGCTACTTTACAGGAAAAGGAAAAAACTCAATAAAATCTTTAGTTAATTAATTAGTTTGGGCTTTTTTAATTACTGTAAATCTATTATTCGTCCAAATAGGAAATTGAATTTTTTTTAGGGAGCTGTATTTGAGTTTTGTCTACCAGAACATGTAAAAAACTCGATTTTGAAAAAAAACGAGATACGACCTTACTATAATAAGCCATCGACATGTATGTATGGATGTATATAGATATACTCGTATGTGCATACTTATATAAGAACGGAAATGCAGTATTATATTTAATGAATTATACGTTTACGGCACACCCATTTCGGCTGCACTCTTACTTGGTTTTATCCATTTTGATCTTTAGAGGTTATCCTCAAATTAACTTGAAATTTTTAAAATATATAGGAGTTTCAATAATAGTATCTAACGCCTAAACTTTAAACTGCACACGGTCACTGCATCTTAAAGACCTCAATTTAAGTAGTCTAACAGAAAAAACCGCAGACCGTTGTCGCTGATGGTTTACGAAGAATGATCAATTATTTTAAAACAAATATGAAATAATGTATTTCAATTATTTGTTTTTAACAGTATGCCACGCCCACTACCATTATTATTTTTAACTAATTGTTTTAGCTACATAGTATTTTGATTACGCATACACATTTTACGTATGCATTTGTGTCAGTTCTATTTAAGCAATTGTTGGCTCAATAACTGGTTGTAATATTTGGTATTTTCCTTACGATTACTTGTCTTAAATATAAATTAAGTATGACAATCCATGGCTACAAATGTGTCATAATCATCAATGACGTTTCAATGAAAACACGACTTAAATCTATGGAATATTTATTGTATCTTTTATACTGAACCAAAACTCAAGGTCGCTGTGTTTTTGATCTTTAAGTTGAATTTTTTTTCTTGTTTTGACAGTTTGGAAATAAATTTGTTTATTTCCAAGAATTCGAAAACCATGTTTATCTCTAAAAAATGTATTTTTAAATTAATTTTTATGGAATGGAATATTTTCTTATTTATGACTTATTTTTATTTAATTTTATTTTTTTACTTTTGTCATTAACTTTATTGTAAAATATTTTGTTGCCACTTTCACTTCAATTGTTCAGTACTAAGAAACTTAAACATGCTAAACTTTCAAGGTAATTTTGAAATTTTTTTGACATTTTTACATAAGAGTGTAAATACATGCCTTTGTTATTTTTGTAACAATAACTTTATGATGTAAAAATTATGCAAGTGGAACTGAAAAATCTAAACTGTCTTTTTATGTTAAAATCTCACAATTCCATTGCGACTTTTCCTCATTAAAAATTATGTAAGAGAAAAGATAATCCGTTAAGACATTATCTCCCTGTTTCGATTGCGCTATTCAGCAGTGGTGTATTATTAACAGATTAAAAATAAATGAAATTTTAAAACATTTTGGAGAATTCCATAATAGAGTATTTAAGAATTTAGGAAAATTTATTTATAGATTTTAAGTGAACACCATCATATTTGTCACATACAAATGTTGAAACATTAAAATCGTGGATTTCTCAGACTTTTATTTATTTTGTGTTCCTTCTACATAGAAAGCAAAGCAGTAACAATAATTCCGTAGTTTATTTCAAAGCTTTAAGCTATAAACACATAGACCACAGCAGAATTCAAATGCAGTTGGCTTCAATTGCTGCCAGGTAGTTATTTGATTTATTTTGAGAACGACAGTAACTGACAAATGCACTTGAAGTTTCGATATTATTTTTCAATATTTGTTTTACTACATATTTCAGAGCTGCAACATAAATATTTCACAAGAATAAAAATGAAATTACCAGCTCAAAAGGTTATAATATCGAGTAAAAATATAAAACCACATCAATTAATTTATTTATTTTAATTTCGTTATGTTATTTTCGTTTAAATAACACAAAATATTTTTAGCTCTCATTGCTGTAACATATATATTATATTGACAGCTTTGTATCAGCTTATTGCTGCTTATGCAAATAGAAATTAGTCTAATTTGACAGCAACAGCAAAAGTAGCATAGACAACAACCTGCCTTGCTGTCATCAAAATAATCAACTTCATTATATTTTTGACACATTGCTGACTGCTGCTCGCTGTGTTCTATGTGTTTATAGCTTTAAGTGTGGAGGAAGGGCACCTAAGCACCTAAGGAAATGCCTATTTGTTCCTTAACTACACAAATCCCCTTCTACACCTGAGTAATTGAATGGCAAGGAGATATACGAAGTTTGTTGGCGAGCGGTCGAAAATGTAGACACATCAGTCCCAGACCCTAGTACGCAACTCTTCTAGTGGCTTCGGAAAGCCGATTTCACGTACAGACAGACAGACGTGGCATATTTAACTTCCATATCCATATTAGAATCCAGAATATTTATACATTGTGGGTCTCATATGAATATCGTAAAAATTACATGCGGAGAGACAAACCTGTCTTTAACCATTTTTTGTGAATGTTATAAAAATTGTTGCTCAGTCTTTGAATTTGATAACTGTAAAACCATTGGAGCAAGTTCAAAAGAGAATGCCAAAAAGGTGTGATTTACAATATCTCAACTGTAAAACGGGATTTACTACGTACGCTCTCCTTAATCAGAACTACAACAGTGACGCTCAGATTAACAGGCATGTCCTGAAATCATGGTGATATCAAATCCCGAAGGATTTTAAGATCACGGAAGTGATATTTAGGTGTTCTTAAAAGCTCGAGATTTTTCATTTTTAGTGGTGATTTTATTCTTCTTAATCACGAGCAAACAGCTAATTTTTTTTCTCTTTACAAACATTTTTTTTTGTAGGTATCTTGATAGAATTTTTAACAAACATATGTATAATAAATCTACTATCTTTAACTTCAATAAAGTTTTTGTAAATATATCGTAAAAATACCTGGAGCAAGTTTGTTAGCTGTAATTGATCTAAAAGCAAAATTTAACAAATAATCCGCAAAAAATACAGCGTCCATAAATTTGTAAATTTTGTAGGTTCTTCTAAGTAAAATAATTAATTTTTTTGCAAAAACAAAGCAGGAACAAATCACTTTAAGTGTGCGTGATAATTTTATTGCAGAGTTTAAAGAAAAATTATTAAAAAAAACTTAAAGTGATTTGAAATCACTTTACGAAAAAGTAATTTTCAGAACAGCCTCTAAAATCCGTTTTCTAGTAAAATCTTGAGTAAAGTAGTTTTTTTATTTTTCTATAAATTCTTCCTAAATTTTATGAGTTACTCTTACAACAAAGTGGACGGGAACAATGTGTACCCTTCACGTCACTTAACTATTAATTTTCTTATATCAGTATAACAAAAAAAGCACTATTTGTGTTAAACACATAAGGCTGAAAATCGGTACCAGTCCATACAAAAATCGAGACACGACTGTCCCAAATTTCATTTCCCAAATAATTTTCTTAAATCTGAAATAAAATATTTTCATTCGTATGACAAAATGTTCTACGACTTACTTGTCATACGCTCGCTATTTGACTATGGCACACACATTTTCACGTTGGGTCCACAGTGGTAACTCAACATTGCGTAATCGATACCAACCCGTATACGAACATTAACTTCTGATATACACAGTGAAAAGTGAAGATTTTAAGACGAAAAATATTGTATTGCTTTAGTAGTATTACCAGATTTGCAACGAAGTGATCATTTAATTCGTCTTTTAACTAAAATTATCACAAACAAGTTAAGCGGAAAAACTATTTTTAGTCATTCAAAAAAAACGAAAGTGAATAGACCAGGTATCATCAAAATACGATTTATTTCCTTAAAACAACTTCCATAAAATAAAAAAAAGTCAATCTTGAATTATTTATCATGCATTCATTTCTCATGCAAGTTGCAACATTCGTTATGCCTGAAATAGCAGCTTCAAAAGCAGCATAAACAAACACTTTATCTGGCGTCATCACCATCATCTACGAAGACAATAATGATGACGTTAACGATGCGGATTATAATGATGATGATTATGACGACGATGATCATACAGTATTAAAAGTTTAAAGCTACTGGTATTTGGAATTTGATTACATAACTGGGGATTAACCTACCATTAAAGTGAACAATCACTTCACAACTATAATCCCACAAATATAACTTGTTCCAAAGATGTGAATGTGTGTGTGTTTTTATTTTATAGTCAACTTTACCAATGAAATTAAATAATTTATGGCTTTTCGTGCGATTTACGTTTGTATGTAAGTATGTATGCAGCAGTGGAGTAAAATGGATTTCTTGCAGCATGCAGCAGCAATGGATTATGATGATAATGAAGATTATTGCAGTGATGTTAAACAGCTGATAAACTTGTATTTCCTAATAACTAACAAAATGTGTTGCTTATAATTATTTACAAAAAAAAAATCAATATTTGTTTCTTTTTTTATGGATGAATGATTTTATTTAAAAATTCCAAATGATTATTATTGAAATCGTTTCATAATTGGCTAAATTGTATGCACTTCGTATTCAAAAATTATTAATTAGCTACTCAGTAGTTCAAACATGAATTAAATCATGCACTCCACTTCTTTAACTATCAATTTTAAATTAGTATAAACGACAATTGAAATGATTTGTGAGAAGATATTAGAATAATCAGATTAATCGCAAGATATTCCTGTTGAAGACTTCCATAATCGATTTACTCTTATATTGGAAAAACGCTAGTACACGTCTATCATTATAATCAACTAATAAAGAGAATCAATCATCAGTTGTCAAGTATGTAAACGACCTGACTTATTAGTCCACTAATAAAACAACAATTCAACGAACAGATTACAAAATCAGCGTAAAGCTTAAAACCAGATAAAGTTCTTTTATATTTTACTCCCACGAAATATTTAAGCACTTTCTTCAACAAAACAAAATATTAATATCTGCCCATTATATTTTTATCGGACCAAAATTTCGGGGAGAAAACCCGATCCAACAACCAAAAGATTATAAAATCCGTCACTAAATTGAACCTTATATATATTTCTCGCTGACTATTACGTTAAAAACTCACTTTACTTTCTAAAAATTCCCAAAGACTAATAAAATGATAACATTGACGGTATTCAGTGTGTGGTGCAAATGGTCTTTTATTTATTTATTTATTTTATTTTATTTTATTTTATTTAATTTTATTTATTTTATTTTTATTTTCATTTCCTGTACAACAAAATTGAGTCTTATATTTACAGTACAGGAACGCACAACATCACAAAAAATTAAACACATTAAATGCAAATTATTGTAAATTTTTTATTTAATTGAACAGCAACTCAACTCTGTGTGTGTTTTGTTGTTGGATTTTATCAAAAAGTTGCACTTGCACCAAATATTGCATACGGATATTATTTTTCTTAACTTTGATTTGTTTATTTTAAAATATTAATGTGGCGTAGCTGTCTAGGGCGATGTGTTGCAAGCATGTGGCAATGGACAAAAATAAATTTTGGAATTCAAATGAGTAATTGAACAAATTAAAATTAAATTAATTAAAAATATTACTGTTCCAGGATAAAAATTAGTATAAACAGACGATCACATCTAGCGACGGACGTACTTGGCTAATTCAACTTCGCAGAATCCAGAATATTTATACCCATACCATTTTTGGTGATGGGTATAATAAGCCCGATTATGGATTGATTCAAGTAAGCGGAATGATTTTTTTTTTTGTTTTTTTTTTTTTTTTTTGATAATTTTATTATTTATTGAATCTTCAATTAGAGATTGAAACATCAATAAGTTTTTCGAATCTTAAATCTAACAATGTTAAATATATCTTTAGCAAATGCTAAACAAAATTTTTAATTTCACCGGTTGATTTTTTTTGTTTTACATCTCTCGTGTACGGCTGAGCAAAAGAGTATCACTCTTTCTCAACCTGGTGTGGCCTCTATAATTTAGAATATTGCGCGCAAGTGGGTTTGGGTGCAACTGAAGTTTTTTAATATATATTTTCGCGTGTTGTGATTTCTGACATAACAGGGGGCTGCTGTAATTGCACGTAGAATTTTGTTTTGTCGCCTTTGAATGTTTTCTACATGCGATGCTGAGGCAGTGCCCCATAGCTAGATTCCATAGGACCATATTGGTTTCAGGATCGCGTTGTATAAGAGAAGTTTACAGTCAAGGCTTAGTATAGAATTTCTTCCCATAAGCCTATAAAAATTAACACCGAGACTATACCACAACACACTGTAGTCAAATATCTAGGCGTTCATCTTGATCGTCGTTTAACATGGAAATCGCGTATAGACGCAAAGTTGACACAAATGAAATTAAAAGCAGCTCAAATGTATTGGCTTGGTTGGTTGGTTTGGTTGGTTGGTTTACGTGGCTGCCTGCTACGCGCAAGCATTCAAGTAGAATCAATGAGATTCCGTTTTGACAGACCACTCCACTCGTCAGTGTCAACCTGATTTAGGTCCGAATCCAGGCCTCAGATTCGGAGTAAGATTCTAGATCCATCCCGTCGAATTAAGGTATCTAATGAGGTCACCTAGACCTATCCCTGATACCTCCGAGAGATCGTCTATTATGCTGTTGCCTAGAAATTTGAGTCTCGAATGGTGTAAGGCCGGGCATTCGCAAAGAAAGTGGAAGACTGTTTCCTCTTTGCTTTGATCCCGGCAACTACGGCAGAACGCATTGTAGGAAAGGCCCATCCTGTTAGCGTGTCTCCCGATAACCCAGTGCCCCGTCAATACTGCGACGAGCCTCGAGATGTCCCTACGGTTTCTGTTAGTTAGTTGTGTTGTGCGCTTAACGTTGTAGCAAGGCCACATTTTCTTAGCCACCTTGCACGTGCTCAACCTGCGCCACCTGTCTTCAGCTTTCTGCCTGAAATGGTTGAGAATGAGATTTCTAATACTGCCAAATGGCATGTCTACCGATTCAGCAATGGAGACGTCCATGGCAGATCCAGCCCTGGCCAGTTCATCCGCCTGTTCGTTGCCTTGGAAGTTGCTATGTGCGGGAACCCAGATGAGGGTAACGTCAGTCTGACTACCTAGTCTGGATAACGCGTCCTTGCACTGGCTAACTAAGGTAGAAAAAGTAGTGTGTGACCTTAGAGACAGAAGTGCCGCTTGGCTATCGACAAAGATGCCGACTCTTCCTTGGACACCCCTGTCAATCAAAACCCTACACGCCTCCCTTATGGCCAATACTTCCGCCTGAAATACACTAGCTTCATCAGGAAGTCGGAATGAGAGTTTTATTCCAAGGTCACTCGAAAATACTCCAGAGCCCACACCGCAGATCATTCTTGATCCATCAGTATACGTCCTGAAGTTAAAGTCTTTTTCTATGTTTCCCCCCTTCCACTCCCGTCTGGATGGAATAAGAACTTTGAACGTACTGTCAAAGTCCAGATGAGGTACCATGTAATCGGTGGGTTTCCTCAGTGTCGGTGGTAGCTGATCTAGGATTTTGGCATGGCCATAGGTCCTTGATCTCCACCTCCCAGATGCCGCTAGTCTTGCCGCACTGCTTGAGGATGCCGCCAATACATGAAGGTCGATTGGAATCAGATTTAGCATAGCATTCAGAGCCTCTGAAGGACTAGTACGTAAACATCCAGTAATCCCGATGCAAGCAGATCTCTGTATTCTGTATAGTTGGTCCACCACATATTTCTTATTTGTGGCGGGCCACCATACTACTGATCCGTAAGTTAATATGGGACGTACAATTGCTGTGTACATCCATTTAAGCATGTTAGGGGTTAGGCCCCATTTGGAGCCAAACATCCTCCGACAGGAGTAATAGCCAACTGTGGCCTTTTTGACCCTGTGTTGCACATTTTGTTTCCACAATAGTTTTGTGTCCAGGATGACTCCTAGATATTTTGCATTGTCCGATAGAGACAGTTCCAGATTATGTAGCCGAGGGAGTCTAAAGCTCTGGACTTTGGTCTTAGTAGTAAAAAGTCCCAGCTCCGTCTTGCTAGGGTTCACACTTAGACCACAACCTGTAGCCCATTTGCTGAGTGTACCCAAGGCACTGGACATGATATCGCTTATCACGTCCGTGAACATCCCTGATACCATTATTACTACATCGTCCGCATAAGCCACAGCTTTCACTCCCGCAGTGTCCAGTCTGAGAAGAATTGTGTTAACAACGAGAAGCCATAGCAGTGGAGAGATCACCCCGCCCTGTGGTGTTCCTCTGCATGCCCATTTTGACCTCTCGCTGTTTCCTAGTTTTGCGGTGACGTTTCTTGCCTTCAACATGGTGATAATCCAGATGCTGATGTATTCTTCTACATCGGCATCCTGGAGAGACTGTTGAATGGCTGTCACTGATACATGTATTGGCTTATTGGAAGAAATTCTATATTAAGTTTTGACTGTAAACTTTTGTTATACAACGCGATCCTGAAACCAATATGGTCCTATGGAATCCAGTTATGGGGCACTGCCTCAGCATCGAATGTCGAAAGAATTCAAAGGCGACAGAATAAAATCCTACGTACAATAACAGCAGCCCCCTGGTATGTCAGAAACCATCGAATTCATAAAGACCTAGACGTTCCGTTGGTGAAGACAGTATTTTCAAAACACGCGAAAAAATATATAAAAAAACTTGAGTTGCACCCAAATCCACTTGCGCGCAATATTCTTCATTATAGAGGCCACACCCGGCTGAAAAGAAGGGATACTCTTTTTCTCAGCCGTTCACGAGAGATGTAAAACAACAAAAATTAACCGTTGAAATTAAAAATTTTGTTTAGCATTGGCTAAACTTACATTTAATATTTTTTAGATTTAAGATTTGAAAAACTTATTGATAATTCAATTTAAATAATTAAAGATTCAATAAAAAAAAAAAAAAAAAAAAAATAAGCCAATTCATTTAGGCTGCTTTTAATTTCATTTGTGTCAACTTTGCGTCTTGTATATCTGGTTTCTAAGCTAAACGACGATCAAGATGAACGCCTAGGTATTTAACTACAGTGTGTTGCGGTATAGTCTCGGTGTTAATTTGTATAGGCGGGCATGTTTCCCTTTGCAACGTAAAAGTGACGTGTACACATTTCTGCTCGTTTACTTTTATACGCCATTGTTTGAGCCATGATTCCAGTTTTGATATGTACCCTTGTGAATTCCGGGAAGCTTCTACAAGATTTTCATGAACGCTTAGAAAAGCTGTATCATCAGCAAATGTTGACGTGTGAATGCTACTGCTTAACGGTAAATCAGAGGCATATATTAAATACAGTGAAGGACCGAAGATGCTACCTTGAAGGACTCCGGCTTCAATCGACTGCGGAGGGCTTATAAAATTACCTTCCCTAACTACAAATTTTCGTTCCAATAAATAGTTTTTTAAAAACCTGACGATGTTAGCGGGTAGATTTTGCGTTAATTTGTGGACAAGACTTTCGTGCCATACTTTATCGAAAGCTTGAGAAACATCTATAAAGAGCGCAGAACAATATTTCTTTTTTTCAAAAGTGTCTCTGACAACATTCACAAGTCTGTGAGTTTGTTCAATAGTGTTGTGCTGACTGCGAAAACCGAATTGATGATCTGGAATGCATCCATTACTAGTCACTATAGGCATCAGCTTGCTCATATACAGCTTTTCAAATAAATTTGAAATGTTGGGCATGAACTAATAGGCCGATAGGATTCAACCTTCGTATGATCCTTGCCGGTCTTTGGTAACATAATAATCATCGAAACCTTCCATTCTGCCGGATAGAATTGCAGCCGTAAAATACCATTAAAATGAATAGTATTATTCTTCTCGCAATATATGGCAATTCTTGAAGCATTTTGTTGCTTATTTTGTGGGGCTTTTTGGGTGGTAAGACTAGTAATGGCCTTTCCAATCTCCACAATGTTAAATCTTAGCAGTATTTCTGGTAAAGAAAAGAATGGTGGCAGTTAAACAATATCTGCAGAAATATTTGGAGTAAATACTTTTTCTAAGTGTGTAACGAAAAGAGCACCTTTTTCAGCATCAGTTCTTGCCCAGTCACCATTTGAAGCTCGTAATGGAGGTTTACATATCACCGGCCTTTTAAGTCCTCTGGCTGCACACCACAGCGAATAATCTGTTTGTGGTGTTGCATCTAGTTCTTAAAGAAGTTTCCTGAGGTATTTGGTACATTCCCTAAGTCTTATTTTTAGCTGAGGCGATCTGTAACGTGGCCATTATCGTCGAGCTCTCCTTTTTCAGTCAATAGCCTTTCTATTTCCACACAAAAAATATCGTTTAATCTCACTTGTTGATTTGAAGAAGCATTAGGAGCAGCTTGTTTAACATGTGCTTCAACGGCCTAATAGAATTATATATGTCAGAAGGCTTTCTCAAGGGTATATATTTTCCATGCAATGAGAACTCAAATATATTTTGTATTTCAGCCAGTTAATACATGCAGATGTCATCGCTAAATCATATGTTGGTGTTGCAGTGTTGTGAAAGTAAATAGTTAAAATTGTAGGCGAGTGGTCAGAATGATAAATCCAAAGATTCTTCAACTTCAATCATTTGGTTGGGCACACCTTTCACTATACCAAAGTCAATAACATCAGGAATTGTTTGTTAGTCTGTTGGCCAATATGTTGGCTGACCACTTGAAAATACATTCAAACCCAACATGACCCTTAGGAGAGATTAGACGTGAACCCCAGATTTGTAAAAAGCCGTATATTGACAGATGGTAACACAAGTTTTTGATAATTATTTTCAATACTTATAGACGATTCTTCACAAAGGTCATTTAACAGGTGTTTTATTTGCGTTTTTTTAGAATTCCCGAGCCACCACAAGCTATACCTCGTCGTAAAAATTATATCCACTAACTTTGAAATAGCTTCGAGACGTCAAGTGAGTTTCTGAGCGGAAGGATTGATTTTAAGTAAAATATATTCTTACGACAGAACTAATTTTTATTCTCTTGTGAGGTTATGTTTATTATGCTTTCTATTACTACCTCTATACAAGAACTATTTTTTACTATGACAGGTGTACAGAGAAATATTTTATTACATGCAAAATGCAATTTTTTTTATGAGGCTTAGGTAGAAATTTATAAAATCTGTCAAAAGCTAATGTCTGAATAAAAGGAAAGAAGTTATCCTCATTCAAAGCCGTATAAATCACAGGACCCGGATGGTAATTTTCCGGCCAGTCTACAGATTTTCGCAGAACACGGTGATTATCTTTAGGATGTGTGTGGGCTCGAGATCATACCCAAAGGCTCGAGAGCGAATAGGTTAATTTTATATCCAAGACAGGTAAGGCATTCCACTCAATGCCAAAGACTTTAGATCGATCGGACAGTCGTATTTTCTTCTTAAAACGTATGAAATACTGGTCGATCTATATCTTAGGAACAAAATAAAAGCGCTGGTCATCATTGATGCTTAATTAACAAGCCTATCTTAAATGCAACTCTTTTGATGTAGTGGATGGATATCTTGGAACGGAAATTGCATTTACTGAGCCTTTAACAACATTAGCAGAGGATATTAGCTTCCTGATTGATTCCTTAATTGTTATGCTCAGCAGCGGAATTATCAAGTCGAGCATAGAGGGCAAAAACAGGGAGGAGTATTATCACTTCTACTGTGTCTGCTTGCGATAAATGCAATTCTCAAGCGTTTTGAGGAAAACGGTCGAAAGATAGGCGCTTATACAGACGATTTGTTTTTTTCCTTTTCTGATAATTTTACTGGCAACGGGTCAGTTTCTTCCCGCTATGAGCGAAGCTATGCAGTCGGCGCTTAACGAACCATCCTTTCGGGCTAGTAGTAAAGGACTGGGTATTAGTAAAAACTGATCTCAATCCCTACTCATTGGGAAAAACTGGAGTCAGCAACCGAAGGTAGCAAACTGACGTCACTCCTGAAGGAGATTATTTTTAGCACGCAGGAGTCCATATCCCCTAGACTTATGGAATCCAAGGTCGTTGAGATTGTTTTTAGATTGTTTTTTTTTCACAAATCTGAAAGACTGTTCGAGTGTTGCTCGGTTGATTGAAAATGGAAATAGGCACGAGTACTGGGCGTCTATTTTTTATAAACAGACACTCGTAAGTCTATCAGACTCCTGACTGAATTTAGTGTATTTCAGGTTGACATACTCACGATCCTCAGGGCTACGGAATCGGTAGATGAACATTTAACTGAAGGCGGGGAGACAACCTTCTACGTTAACAGTCAGGTCAGTCACAAATATAGTGTTAGACTATGCTGCGCTTCAGTAAATGAAACCGCTGAGCAGCTGTCAGAATATACAGCACTAGATGAAGAAGTTAGGGACAGATCGGTTAAATCTCAAATTAATCAACGATGTAGGAAACTCAGTAATTGGGTGATTAACAGAACTAATCATTTCCGGAGGAGTAGAGAGGGCCACATGGCCGAAACTTTGGTCGGGAATATCGACAACAATTACTATAAACCGATATAGATTTTGCTGGTAATAGAAAAAAGAATTATAGAATAAATAATTGTTAGAGAATCACGGATTTTATAGGGGTTTCATAAAAACAAAAGCATTAATTAGTTGCTCGAAACTTTGAACTGAAAACTCCACTGTAATTATTTGCTTTTTATTATAAATAATACGTTGATCCAGGAAGTAGATTTAACACATGGTTTCCCTCAAGGAGCAAAATTAGAGCCTACACTTTATTTGTCATATTCAAGCGATCTTATCAATGTACTTCAATATTGCACAACCTTTTTATACGCTGATCGTTCTACTCGATAGCTTGTAACAGACAGACAGGAATATGGAGGGACGGACGTACAGAAAACAATAGAGTTCATTTCACTTTTGTTGTCAAGTTTGCCTCTGTTATTCAGTGACGTCATAACTTATCCCAGTTTTTCAGGAAGTTGTTATTCATATTTCTTTTAAACACTAAATGCCGTGAGTTTCTTTTCCCTTTTTTAATTTTTGTTTGTCTTTGGCATCTAATTTCTATCTCTTCTGTTGTATCTGTTTCTTTTATTTTTATTTTTTTTTTTTTTTTTTTTGCAAATTATTTGCTTGCAATTATGTTTTGTTATTTTATTAATTTTTTTTATTTTAATGTTTAGTGTTTACTTGAATATATTTTTCTTTTTGTGCATACGAAAGAAGTCTTTCTCATGTGTTTGGCTGGATTTTGCATATTTTCATTTTCGTTTTCACTTTCTTTCCCCACTTGATTGTTAAACCCGTTTTTCTTTGTTTGAAGTTCATTCATTATAAAATACTTTTGGTAATTTGTAAAGCTTTTTTTATGGTTTAAGCGGTAAGTTTTTGGCATACCTCAACAGAAGCCCCTAAAAATATTCGACGGTTTTTAACAGATCATCAAATATGTTTTTTTCAGGTTAAATGTCAGTTTACATTAAAAAATTTCTTTTGTTACAGTCTGTTTTATTTTCTGAAACAAATTGTTTGATATCAGAGACTTAGATGGAATTTAAAAATTTGGAATCTTGTTGTCTTGTTGCAAATAAATAAAACTGAAATAAATTTTGGTGGTGACGCAAAATAAATTTTAAAATAACGTAAAAAAATTATGTTTGGAATAATTCGAGCCAAAACCACAGAAATGATGTAACCCTCAAAATCAGAATTTAAAGGAGAGGGTTTTTCAGTTTAAATAAAGTTATATTTTTGAAATTTAGCATGTAAGTTTTATTTTATATGATATGATTAATTAAAATAATTTTTATTAGAAATCTTCGATTGATGTATCCCAATTTAAATTCAAATATTCGTGATGGAATTGGACGATTATAGTTTTTTTTATTACAAAGCGTTTTTAAATCCTTGTATTTAGTGGAAGAAATTTTTAAGATATTGTCATATAATTGAGTAGGTTCCTTAGAAATGATTACGGAGTTTTGTCTGGATCTTGGAATTGAATTTAGATAATAATTTATGGTTTCAGATTCATCAGATTAATGCATGAAGACAACCAATCTTTTTGTCTAATTTTATTTCCTATTCCCCAAAAATGTTCATTTAGTCTTATCCGATAATCTTCAGAAAACTTGTCATGACACGAATTTTCACATTTTGTTTAAGCATGGGTTAGACAAAACGCTTGTATTTCGTTTCTTAACGTTCTGTAGCCTTTTAGGTATTCGTTTTGTTTTTTTTTTTTTTGTAGCCCCTTTTTCCAACACATGTTGCCTCCACAACTTCTTCTAAATTTTGCAATCTATTTAAATCAACGGAAGATTAATCAGAATCGCTGTATGGAACGAGGGCAGACTACAAAAAATACAGAAAAGTAAAAAAAAAAAGATTTTGTAATAAAACTACGAGAATAACTGACATGTTGTCCAAAATATAAATTTTTAATATATTTCTAAAGTAATTTTTTCCTTATTGTCGCACTTTGTTCCGTTTATTTAAAAAGAAAATTTTGAAGTAACCCACACACGCGGTCACCAAAAATGTAAACAAACTCACCATATGCATTTACATTAAAATTGTTTTTGTTATAAAATCATAACGGTTCAATCTACAGTAATGACATTTTAACAGATGATACAAATTATCGAGAACTATCGATTTCAATAAAAAAACGAAAATCGATTATAATGTGGGTTACATCAATTTGGCGGTAATGACTCGAATTATTTAAACAATTTTCTAGATATTTTTTGAATTTCTCTACTCGTATGTAGGTATTATTTAAAAATAATGTACTCAACTAAATCCAGTCAAACCAACTTGAATTAAATTTTTTTGGGCTTCTTGTGTTAAATTTTTAGACTTTTAAATTAATGCCTCCTCCTACTTTTTGAGATTTTCAATCTTCAATGAATACAAACAATGCTTCCAATGAATTGCATACAAGCAAACTTAACTTATTAACTCAGTGGCACGTAGCAACTAGTAAAAGAGAGTATTTCTTATAAACATACCAGTACATTTTTTAATATATCTCAAAAAGTAGGAGGCATTCCACTCTGAAATTTTTAGGATGTTTAGAACACATATGTGGCATTTTGTGCAAAAAATATAAAAATTTAAAAAAATGGTTTTTTTTTTTTTTTAAATTTTAAAAACTTAAAAAAAAAAAATAATAATAAATTTCTTAAACTAATCTTCACTAATCCCACGCAAAAAGAATTTTTTCAATATCTTGCTCACAACAAAAGTTATGAAATTTTAAGTGTAGTGTAGTGCCTACCCTGCAATTTTCAGTATTTCTAAGCTGCAGGGCTGCCACAGTTTTCGAAAACAAAAAAATAAAAATCGTTTTGTGAACATACATACACTACTACACACATTCACCAAGTTTTATCAAAATCGGACACTACCGAAAAAATGTTCGTTGAAATAAAATGGAATTGCTCAAAAGCAAGTTTTGTGTTTGGTGAATGAGTTGATTTTACTTTTTTTTCTTGAGAAAAAAACTAGCGAATCAGTGAACATAAAGTCGTTATTGCGCTCCTTAAAATCTTCAAAATGTCGTAAAATCGTCATGTTTAGCATTCCTTACTCTTGCAAAATATATTCAAGAGTTAAAGGCATGATTTTTGCTCAACTTTATATCTTTGCAAAGCAATTGTTCAACTGGGAAAGATTTTAAGTATTAATTGAACAAAAAATTTCAACTCCAAATTAAAGATTTCACTGCTGAAATCAAAACTACATACCTGTGAAAATTCCATAAAATAAAATTAACTTTGTTTTATAATTCGCAAATAAGTATTTCATGTTAAAATTTCATTTAATGGAAATTTAATTAAATACGCATTTGTCTGAAGTCTTTTGTTTCATGTTTTACATCTGCTAAAAAATAAAGTAACAAGCGAATGAGTGCCACTAAATATATATTACAACTTATTTTACGAGCACTTAACTACTACTAATCAACAACAAAAAAAGATATCAAATAACAAAAATTAAATATTACACAATATTGGCTTTTCTCTATAAGAAACAAATCATTATACAAAAACGTTCAAGAGACAAATACTTAACCGCATATGGAATGAACATCAAATAAGCGTATTAAGGTCACAACTTAAACACTTTATGGTGATGTTCCACTTAATGAAAAAACAACAATATTTTAGTTTAATTTTTTGAAGAAGCAAAAAAGAAAATAAGTAAATAAAAATATGAATGATATAGAAAAGATTAACAAGGAGAGAGTAACAGACGCAGTTGCTGAAAACAAATTTAAGGTGTTAAAAATATGCAAATTTCGCAAGACAGCGACTGTTACGAAAAATAAACAGTCTGAAAAATAAATAAAACAACCTTCGAAAACATAATAATGTGAGGGTGAATCATACAAGACTATAATTGATGCCCTCCAGAATATACTTATGTGCAAACATGTTTAATTATAGTTTAGATCTTTAATCAAATTTTAAGATATAAACGGTTTTCCAATAGGAAGTGACGTTTCGGCCATTTGTAATGTGTTTTTCATTGTATTCAGTAGTGTTTACAATGTCATCATGGCGAGATATACGCAAGAGTAAAGTTTACAAATTATTCAGTTTTATTATCAAAATAATCGTTCTCGAATTGCAACTTTTCGTGCCCTTTTGCCATTTTATGGTCGTATTAATCGTCCAAGTGTGCTCGCTATTCGTCAAATTGTTTAAAAATTTTGAGCTTACATTTTCTTTACACAATGTTCAAGTGCCAATAAGACAAAGAACTGCTCGAAGTAATGCAAATATTGCTGCTGTTCAGGCAAGTGGAATCATCGGTCCGTACTTCTATAGAAATGAAGCTGGTAACACCGTTACTTTCAATGGAGAGCGGTACAGATCGATGATAACCAACTTTTTATGGCCGAAATTGGAAGAAGTTGATCTTGATAACATTTGTTTCTAACAAGACGGGGGGCTACGTGCCACACAGCAAATGCAACAATTGAATTATCGCGAGAAAAGTTTGGAGATTCGATTATTTCAAGAAATTGCGATATTGAATGGCCTCCATGAAGTTGTGATTTAATACTATTAGACTATTTCTTGTAGGGTTATTGTAGGTCATTGGTCTTTCGAAATAAACCCGACTCTCTTTAAGCTTTACAAGGCAATATTGAACGTGCCATTCATGACATACGACTTGATTTAGTGGAAAAAGTGCTCGAAAATTGGGTTCATCGAATTCGTTCCTGCAGAAGAAGCCGTGGAGGCCATTCGAATGACGTTTTATTTAGAACTTAATTGTATCGATTGTACTTCACATTAAATAAAAAACTTTATAAGTGTGTTTTTTTAAAGAAATCACATCACTCTTATTGGTCCTTATTTTGATCTCAGTACTTTTTACGGCCGAAACTTTTTGGATACGAACTTGGCCTTATTTTCACATTTATGTTTTTTTGTGGATATACATATTCCCAAAACTATTTAAATCAAGTGCGGACTCTTCAATACGAAAATACTTAATTCATTTTTATCCTAGATCACAACTAAATAATATTTTTTACTAGTTATTTAATTTTAATTTTTTCACGTACTCATTTAAATTTTAAATTTATTTTTGTCCATTATTGGGTATTGAACATAGACACACATGTTTGTAACACATCCGTTTAGACAATTCAGCCACATATAGTAAATATTAATATCGACAAATTAAAGCCATGAAAAAAAATTTTATTACATTATTTTTGTTCATTTCTGGTATTGAACAGAGGCTTTTGCTTAAAAAATCAATTAATTCTCATATTAAGCAACATCTAATTAAGGGTATCTCTTTATTGCGTCTTAATTCTAAATATAGGGCATTTTAAAAATAAATATTTCAATCTTTCGATTGTCAGTAATAATAAAGTTCAAAAAATCAATTCATTTGTGTGTGTATTTTCACCATAAATTAATTATAATATCCCCAAATTTAGTTAATTTTGTTTTAGTGTGGATGAATAAGATACTAATTTAATTATTTGAACATGAATATATAGCACGGACAAGATTGACTTTAGCGTGGTTTCCATATGATTGTGATTGTGTTGTTAAAAGCAGTTCGGAAATACAAACTATTATAAATTGACCCATAATGATCTGGCCGCATCTCTCTAAAATTGATTTCGATTAGATTTTATGGTATATAGATATAAGGAACTTGAATTATTATTCAATACGCTCACGTAAGCACGCATGAGCATGATTGAACATAAGATTCTATTACCATGGCCATGTGTCGGTTATGGTTTGATGAGACTGCTTGATCGTCTTCTCGAACTTAAACAAAAAATTATTACTTTATGTGTTAATAAACGTTTTTGAATACGATTTTATATTAAAGACTTTTTTATGTCAAATGGTTTGTTAAGTTCTTTGTGCACTTTATGCTTAAAATAAAAATTGTTTAATACGGCTGCTACTTTTTTAAATACATCTGCAGCAGTTTAAGCCATTTCAAAATTTTTAATCGCAAGATTTTTCATTATTTTCAAAATTTTTTTTTTTTTTTTCTTAATTTATCAATTAAGTGATTAAGTGAAAACAACTTACCAAAACTTAGGAGAAATGTTGTTAAACGCATTTTAAATAATAGCAATGTTGTTGCTGGTGCTATTGTTGCTATTTAAATATTTTCTATCTGTTGTAACTCGACCGTTTAAAGCCTTTTTAAATTGAAGTTTAAACGGAAGAAGAAAAATCACACAATAAAAAAGTAAATTGATTTCTGTTTTGTTAATTTTTTTATTTATTTTTTTATAAAAAAAAAATAAATTGAATTTTGTTTGTTTTTTTTTTACTTTTTTGTCTGTTAGCGAATTTCAGTTATTTAACCAAAAACTAAAGAAAGACAAAATGAAAAATAAACCACGGACAGCAAGAAATGAAGTTTAAATGTTGGATATTGTGGCTTTTATTGCTTTTTTGTTGCTTTTGCTTTTGTTGGTTTGTTTCACTGCTTTGAAATGAAAATGAAAGTGTTAAATTAATTTTATTTTTTAGTTTTTTTACACGACTCATATGTATAATTTGCAATTAAGTTTTATAAATTTTAATAGCAATTTCTTTTATGCCATGTTTTTTTCTTTCTTAAGATTTAAATATTTGATATTTAAAACTCTTTTGTTCGCAATTTTTGTTAATCAAGAAATCTTGAAAATTTCATGTAATATTTTCAAGAAACTTTGTGACAAAAATGTTGAAATATTTCGTGTTGATTTCACTTTTTATTTTTGATAAAATTTTTTATTGTAGTAATAAGTTATAATACAATTAATAAGATTTAGTTATTTTTATTTGCTTTAATAATCCGCTATTCCTTCCGTAATCGTGCATGGCACGTCTTAGACTGTTTTATGTTAAACAATGTAGTTTTGGCATCAGCTGCGTCTTGTTTTTTTTTTTTTCAAACCAAAATGCTTTTTGTTATGTATCGAGTTTATACTCAAAATGAAATTAAAGAAAAATGTAAAAATTAAGTTTTTTCAAAAAAAGCTTGTAGTTTTTTGCTTTTTATTTTTCCTGAATCGTTTTGAAATTTTTCAAAGAGTTCCATCATCAAATAGATAGACTAAATGGTTTTGCAGCACAATACCTTGCATTACTCTCATGCTCTTAAATTTAGTTTTGTTGACGAAACTTTTGTTACCATCAATGATCACGCCATCACACATTAGTTTTTTGTCAATTGGGTGGATGAATGAATCAAGTCTCTGGTGAGTAGTGCATAGAGGCAGCTTAATATATTTAAGTTTGTATGCCGTTATTATTTATGTGTGTGTGTATGCATGTATGTAGGTATATTTATTATGATTTATTATTTTTTAAAAGCTTTTCGATAATCGTTTTTTCATTTTTAAATTGTTTTGCTTTATATTATTTATTAGCAGTAAGCCCGCTCCTTTTTGTGTCAGAAATATCTCGAAATAAATATACATACATACATAACTACGTACATATTCGTACATACAAAAGTATTTGTATGTAAATTTGGGAAATTTTACTTAGACAACCATCGTATGTATGGCGCCAATGGCGCTTTTTTCAGAAATTCTTTGTAAAGTTTTCCTTAACATTAAAAAGTCAAAATTTTGTCTTTCGCGGGAAATTTTCAATATTTATTAGAAAATATTTACTAAAAACTAGTTCAGTGTTTATCCAAAATCGATTAAAAATTTCATCATAAGGCGCCATCTGCGGTGGCTATGAACAATAGTTTCATGTAATTGTGTAGTGGTTCATTTTCTTGCTATGTGATTATTGATCTTGCTAAGCACTTCCCATTTCCGTGTTTTCTATGTATAGTGCGCTCGTGAACAGTCCATTTGGTACAATGGAGCTTTTGATATCAACGGAGCTGTGTAACGTACAGGGCAGATTCTTTACAACAGGTTGTTGTTCATATTGCCTGGAATGAGCGGGATTAAATTTCTTTTAAAAACACTTGAAGTCTATTGGGACTTAAACCGGAGTACATCGATATACTAGATAGGCACTCTAACTGTCTTTCATCAGTCATTTCATATAAGAACTAAAAGTTTGTAATTTCCTACTTGAACAAAGAGAATTTCTTAAAACTAGTAAAGCTACGTTCACATTTATCAAATATTTGTCGAAAATAACGTGACCAATATTTCCAATATTATTTGTAATTATGGGATCGCATGTTTTAAAAACTGTATAAAAATAATTTTTGTAGAATAATTAATTTTCTTTTGTGATATAAAAGACGAGTTTAATGACACTAAGCAGAGCTAGTGGTAACGTTCTTTTGGACAAATATTTAATAAATCTGAACGTAACTTAAGTCTTGAACTAAAAATAAGTTATATAATTTGATCCTTTAATTAGAGAAAAATTTTTCAATTTATGCGTTTTCAATTTCAAATAAAATATTTTTATTTGTATGACAATATAACTTTTATTAAAAAAAGTTCTTAATTTTAGAAAATGCGCTTTAAATTAAAAAAAAAACATTTCCTAGAGAGCTTATACTTTTTTGGAGAAACATTAAGAAGTTGATTTTTTCGTATAGTAAAGAAATTTTATTTGATTTCAATAAAATTTTCTAATTTTAATCAAATTCCTTATTTGAAGGCATATTTTTCATGTAAATTTAGATTTCGGAATAAAATTAAATTCGAATTAAATAAATTATAATTCGATTGGACACTTGTAAAAAAGTTCGAGAAATTAATACACCGACTGGGTTAGTTTGCAATATTCATGGTTTTACATTAATTATGTTAAAGAATGTAAGTATGTTAGCCGATGATTATAAAAATTGTTCGTCCTTGACAAGTGTCCGAAATTTTGATGTAATCAGACTTTTTAATGTGCGTCAAAATCTAATTAAAATATTCTGTTACAGACACACTTGCGTTCAAGTGATGCTTATAAGAATAAACGAAAAACTTTAAATCGGTCTATATGTAAACATCAAAGTTGTTTGATAATAAATATTTCAGGATTCCCATTTATATTTCTGTGGGACTCGGTTCCTAAATGGGATCTGTGAAAATTATAGGACCAAACGACAAGCATATCTTTTGAATAAAAAAATGAATTTTGAAATTTAGTCCGTAAGTTGAAAACATATACGATAATTTTAAATCGATCGGCAAACGTAGGATATACAGTAATCGACATTTCAAAAAGCAACTGCCCAAAAAAATATGTGGATAAACTATAAACAAATCCATTCAAACAAAAAAGTTTTTTGTACATCGGTCCATGAATGGAGGAGTAGGGCATGGGTCACAATCTCTCCGATTTCCAAAAATAAATTTACAGGACCAAACTGCAAGCAAACACTTTCAAATAAATATAAATTCAGCATCGTTTCACAAACGGTGACGTCTGCAATCATCAAAATATTAAATGGGGAGAACTTAAGCTTGAGCCACCTCAAAAAATGTTAAGCTCTAAGCTGCAAACTGCATGCTAACTCTTTCAATCAAAAGAAGAAGAAGAAAATTGATCCATCAATGGAGGAGTTGTGAGATATTCGTCACTCGGGGGTACAAGTTGCCCCATCGATTTTCCGATTACGACAATGTGACAAAATTATCGAATTAATGTTTATTCATTTGTCGTTGTCAAGCGCCCGAAATTTTGAATTAATACAGGGCCATTTATAGAGGGTCAAAATTGGATTACATAAATACATACTCGTACATACATACGTTAATATACATAGCGATGGCTTAATATAGAAAGGTCGTAACTCAACTTTTAGCTACTTTACAGGAGAAGGAAAAAAACTCCATAAAATCTTTAGTTAGTTAGTTTGGGCTTTTTTTAATTACTGTAAATCTGTTATTCGTCAACATAGGAAATTGAATTCTTTTTAGGGAGCTGTATTTGAGTTTTGTCTACCAGAACATGTAAAAAACCGATTTTGAAAAAAAGGAGATACGATCTTTCTATATTAAGCCATCAATATACTCGTAGTTAATATAAAGCGTAGAGAAAATTTCTATTGGGCTACAAACGCAAGTTACAGTGTAACACATGTCTATTTTTAGTTTTTAGTGTATATACGAAGTCTGTTCAAAAAATAAGGTGAATTTTCGAATTATTCGTGCATTCGATTAGCAATTTTTTTTTTTTAAGTGAAAACTTCTATTGGCGCGGTACGAAGGTTTTGGATGAGACAAAACCTCAGAACTCGCGACACCGTCACGCTTGTATTATCTCTGTTTGTGCGAATGCCTAGTCGGAGTGAAGTTAACAACCTACAGATATTGGGGTTTATTACGGTTCTCGATTCGACTTCGTCTGCTGTAATAGATTAAAGAAAAATGTTGTGTGTTACTTTAATCTAGTACAACAGTCGAAGTCGATTCGAGAACCTTAGTAAGGCCCAACACCTAAATTTTTTCGCTCAAAATGAAGCGAGCGCCCTCTCTTGTGGGTTTTGTTGCCATATATGAGAAAAACACTCATTTTTTGGTGCACCAAAGAGGGCGCACTCTTCAATTTGAGCGAAACTGATTAAGAAGAGTACCCAAAGATGGCACTCTCTTCATTATGAGCGAAAAAAATTTAGGTTGTTAACTTCTCGGGCGCAGTTGCATTTGCGTTTACAATAAGTGGCATGGCAAAACTAGCAGGTATGCGCAGTTCGACAACAAGTACAACAATCCAAAAACAACATGTATTTTGTTGGTATAAAGCACTCGCTTCATATCAAAACACACAAACAAATTAAAAGCATTTTAATAAGTATGAGTATCAAACTGTAACCATTTTTTATGTACTCTCTTCAAACTATACCAGTTTGTATGAAAATTTGCTATAAAGCGAGCTCAGTCAGCTGTGCTAGTAAGCTCACCTGTTGTGTACGCCTTGATAAGTGGTTAAATTTGTTGCATGTATTTATATAATTGTTTATATCTACGCATAATTTTTTTGGCAATAGCACGTGTATTGTTGTATTCAGAAAATGTTTTCACTTCTGTCGGCACTCCCGGAGTGCTACCCGAAGTTTTTTTTTTTTATTTTTATGTTGGTGCACTTGTCTTGGACATATGTATGTTTACAGTTTAAGATGTTTACCAAGTTTATTTTGTTGGTAGGGGCATAAAAGTTAAAAGTGTTTTGCGTGTTAATCGATTTTCTGTTAACGAAAACATTTAATCGAAGAATTTGCATAAAATTTTGTGTGAAAAATAAAATTAAGTACTCAAAAGCAATTGAAATGTTGACGCCGACATAAAGAAAAAGTTTTAAAATTGGTATAACCTTTTTACAGAAGATCGAGATGTGAATGACGACGATTGCCTTGCGCCCTATCACATTAGCAACCAATGGATATCGTTGAGGAGTGCATCAGGAATTCTTGCCAAACGGTCAATAAGGAGTATAATCTTGCAATTTTGAGAAGCAATACAAAAAAACGTCCGGTATTGTTGAAAAACAATTCATGACTTTTGCATCACGATAATGCAGCTGTGGTGCGAGTCAGTAACTTTTAAAAATTCGATAATTGTTAAATTTACCGACAATTATTGCGATTTGCAGTTACGATTTTGTTAAGCTATAAACACATAGACCACAGCGAGCAGCAAGCAGCAATGTGTCAAAAATAAAACACAAGAGTTTTTATGAAATCGATTATTTTGACGACAGCGAAGCAGGTTGTTGTCTATGCTAGTTTTGCTGTTGCTGCCAAATTAGCCTAATTTCTATTTCCATAAGCAGCAATAAGCTGATACCAAGCTGCCAATATAATATATTTGTTACAGCAATGAGAGCTAAAAATATTTTGTGTTATTTAACCGAAAATAACATAATAAAATTGAAATAAAGAAATATATTGATGTGCTTTTATATTTTTACTCGATATTATAACGTTTTGAGCTGGTAATTTCATTTTTATTCTTGTGAAATATTTATGTGGCAGCTCTGAAATATGTAGTAAAACAAAAAATTGAAAAATAATATCGAAACTTCAAGTTCATTTGTTAGCTGCTGTCGTTCTCAAAATAATTCAGTAGCTAACTACATGGCAGCATTTGAAGCCAACTGCATTTGAAGGCTGCTGTTATGAAGTCTGCTGTGGTCTATGTGTTTATAGCTTTATTCACTAATTACTTCTTAACAACATCGTTATAATTTCCTTTTACGTGGCATCTCTATCAATAAATAAGAAAAGCACAAAGAGAAATAAACAAACAAAAAATAAATTAATTTCAATAAAATTTTCTAATTTTAATCAAATTCCTTATTTGAAGGCATATTTTTCATGTAAATTTAGATTTCGGAATAAAATTAAATTCGAATTAAATAAATTATAATTCGATTGGACACTTGTAAAAAAGTTCGAGAAATTAATACACCGACTGGGTTAGTTTGCAATATTCATGGTTTTACATTAATTATGTTAAAGAATGTAAGTATGTTAGCCGATGATTATAAAAATTGTTCGTCCTTGACAAGTGTCCGAAATTTTGATGTAATCAGACTTTTTAATGTGCGTCAAAATCTAATTAAAATATTCTGTTACAGACACACTTGCGTTCAAGTGATGCTTATAAGAATAAACGAAAAACTTTAAATCGGTCTATATGTAAACATCAAAGTTGTTTGATAATAAATATTTCAGGATTCCCATTTATATTTCTGTGGGACTCGGTTCCTAAATGGGATCTGTGAAAATTATAGGACCAAACGACAAGCATATCTTTTGAATAAAAAAATGAATTTTGAAATTTAGTCCGTAAGTTGAAAACATATACGATAATTTTAAATCGATCGGCAAACGTAGGATATACAGTAATCGACATTTCAAAAAGCAACTGCCCAAAAAAATATGTGGATAAACTATAAACAAATCCATTCAAACAAAAAAGTTTTTTGTACATCGGTCCATGAATGGAGGAGTAGGGCATGGGTCACAATCTCTCCGATTTCCAAAAATAAATTTACAGGACCAAACTGCAAGCAAACACTTTCAAATAAATATAAATTCAGCATCGTTTCACAAACGGTGACGTCTGCAATCATCAAAATATTAAATGGGGAGAACTTAAGCTTGAGCCACCTCAAAAAATGTTAAGCTCTAAGCTGCAAACTGCATGCTAACTCTTTCAATCAAAAGAAGAAGAAGAAAATTGATCCATCAATGGAGGAGTTGTGAGATATTCGTCACTCGGGGGTACAAGTTGCCCCATCGATTTTCCGATTACGACAATGTGACAAAATTATCGAATTAATGTTTATTCATTTGTCGTTGTCAAGCGCCCGAAATTTTGAATTAATACAGGGCCATTTATAGAGGGTCAAAATTGGATTACATAAATACATACTCGTACATACATACGTTAATATACATAGCGATGGCTTAATATAGAAAGGTCGTAACTCAACTTTTAGCTACTTTACAGGAGAAGGAAAAAAACTCCATAAAATCTTTAGTTAGTTAGTTTGGGCTTTTTTTAATTACTGTAAATCTGTTATTCGTCAACATAGGAAATTGAATTCTTTTTAGGGAGCTGTATTTGAGTTTTGTCTACCAGAACATGTAAAAAACCGATTTTGAAAAAAAGGAGATACGATCTTTCTATATTAAGCCATCAATATACTCGTAGTTAATATAAAGCGTAGAGAAAATTTCTATTGGGCTACAAACGCAAGTTACAGTGTAACACATGTCTATTTTTAGTTTTTAGTGTATATACGAAGTCTGTTCAAAAAATAAGGTGAATTTTCGAATTATTCGTGCATTCGATTAGCAATTTTTTTTTTTTAAGTGAAAACTTCTATTGGCGCGGTACGAAGGTTTTGGATGAGACAAAACCTCAGAACTCGCGACACCGTCACGCTTGTATTATCTCTGTTTGTGCGAATGCCTAGTCGGAGTGAAGTTAACAACCTACAGATATTGGGGTTTATTACGGTTCTCGATTCGACTTCGTCTGCTGTAATAGATTAAAGAAAAATGTTGTGTGTTACTTTAATCTAGTACAACAGTCGAAGTCGATTCGAGAACCTTAGTAAGGCCCAACACCTAAATTTTTTCGCTCAAAATGAAGCGAGCGCCCTCTCTTGTGGGTTTTGTTGCCATATATGAGAAAAACACTCATTTTTTGGTGCACCAAAGAGGGCGCACTCTTCAATTTGAGCGAAACTGATTAAGAAGAGTACCCAAAGATGGCACTCTCTTCATTATGAGCGAAAAAAATTTAGGTTGTTAACTTCTCGGGCGCAGTTGCATTTGCGTTTACAATAAGTGGCATGGCAAAACTAGCAGGTATGCGCAGTTCGACAACAAGTACAACAATCCAAAAACAACATGTATTTTGTTGGTATAAAGCACTCGCTTCATATCAAAACACACAAACAAATTAAAAGCATTTTAATAAGTATGAGTATCAAACTGTAACCATTTTTTATGTACTCTCTTCAAACTATACCAGTTTGTATGAAAATTTGCTATAAAGCGAGCTCAGTCAGCTGTGCTAGTAAGCTCACCTGTTGTGTACGCCTTGATAAGTGGTTAAATTTGTTGCATGTATTTATATAATTGTTTATATCTACGCATAATTTTTTTGGCAATAGCACGTGTATTGTTGTATTCAGAAAATGTTTTCACTTCTGTCGGCACTCCCGGAGTGCTACCCGAAGTTTTTTTTTTTTATTTTTATGTTGGTGCACTTGTCTTGGACATATGTATGTTTACAGTTTAAGATGTTTACCAAGTTTATTTTGTTGGTAGGGGCATAAAAGTTAAAAGTGTTTTGCGTGTTAATCGATTTTCTGTTAACGAAAACATTTAATCGAAGAATTTGCATAAAATTTTGTGTGAAAAATAAAATTAAGTACTCAAAAGCAATTGAAATGTTGACGCCGACATAAAGAAAAAGTTTTAAAATTGGTATAACCTTTTTACAGAAGATCGAGATGTGAATGACGACGATTGCCTTGCGCCCTATCACATTAGCAACCAATGGATATCGTTGAGGAGTGCATCAGGAATTCTTGCCAAACGGTCAATAAGGAGTATAATCTTGCAATTTTGAGAAGCAATACAAAAAAACGTCCGGTATTGTTGAAAAACAATTCATGACTTTTGCATCACGATAATGCAGCTGTGGTGCGAGTCAGTAACTTTTAAAAATTCGATAATTGTTAAATTTACCGACAATTATTGCGATTTGCAGTTACGATTTTGTTAAGCTATAAACACATAGACCACAGCGAGCAGCAAGCAGCAATGTGTCAAAAATAAAACACAAGAGTTTTTATGAAATCGATTATTTTGACGACAGCGAAGCAGGTTGTTGTCTATGCTAGTTTTGCTGTTGCTGCCAAATTAGCCTAATTTCTATTTCCATAAGCAGCAATAAGCTGATACCAAGCTGCCAATATAATATATTTGTTACAGCAATGAGAGCTAAAAATATTTTGTGTTATTTAACCGAAAATAACATAATAAAATTGAAATAAAGAAATATATTGATGTGCTTTTATATTTTTACTCGATATTATAACGTTTTGAGCTGGTAATTTCATTTTTATTCTTGTGAAATATTTATGTGGCAGCTCTGAAATATGTAGTAAAACAAAAAATTGAAAAATAATATCGAAACTTCAAGTTCATTTGTTAGCTGCTGTCGTTCTCAAAATAATTCAGTAGCTAACTACATGGCAGCATTTGAAGCCAACTGCATTTGAAGGCTGCTGTTATGAAGTCTGCTGTGGTCTATGTGTTTATAGCTTTATTCACTAATTACTTCTTAACAACATCGTTATAATTTCCTTTTACGTGGCATCTCTATCAATAAATAAGAAAAGCACAAAGAGAAATAAACAAACAAAAAATAAATTAATTTATTTATTGAAATTTTTGCCAAAAATGTCTTCGAATTTAAAAAAACTAATGTTAAATTGCATGTTTAAAAAATAGTAATATTATTATTTATGCATAGAAGATTCTGTGTTTTTGTATATTGTTTTAAAAATCCATTTTCTTCTAGGCATAACGAACGTGCTACGATTGAACTGCTGTTATTTCATAACAACCGAAAAATTATTGTCGTCAACCTACCGATAGCGAATATCGTTAAAAATGTTACTGAATACCAAATTCGACAAATTTTCGTTCTATTAATTTTAATAATACGAGTATCGAAATAAAAGTTACTGAATCCCACCACTGGTCACCACGTACGTATATTAAAGGAAACTCTTCAGTGTTTTGGGAGTTATAAAGGCAAAAGCAAAAAACTAAACTATTTAAGAATAATATTGCTGCAACAAAATCTTATTTGATAATCGCATTTCAGCATTCGGTTGCTGTATTCTACCCCACTGTAAACAGCAGTTCTCTGTTTCATTTACTTAATATTGAAATCAAGAGTACAATTAAAATTTCAATAATAAAGAGCAGAACAAAGCCATATACAGATTTTTAATTTAAACTTCATGGGCTTTTTTCACTTTCTGAGTAAATTTTTTTTCCAATTATCCCTAATTAGCCTGTTATTATCGCTACCTCCAACCATTATATGTTAAGTTTTTTTTTTTTTTTTTTTGTTTGCGTTACAACTAAAACTAACAATAAACAATTGCCTCTCTAGCTATCGGTTTCTTTTTTATGTTTTAATAAAATAAAATCCGACTACAATGTATTTTATTAATGTGTTCATGCTTAATTATGTTGGTCACACGCCACACATTTCTTGTCTTTGTTTTAATTTTCTATGTTCATGGTCGTGAATGACGCAGTTTTTATAAATTTCGTACTTTAGCCCCAATGTATAACAATTCGCATGCAATATATGTACTTATTTTATTCATGTATGCACATACATATGTGTGGGTTAAGTGTGCATCCGTTTCGAATTAAATAGAATATTGAAACATGTTTGCCAAAGTTTGTTTCTTAAGTCTTTTGTTTTAAATAAATTTCTTCAAGAATCATTTATTTCTTCTCTCAATTGTTAAGTTTGTATGGCAATTTTTTTTTATATCATTGTAGCTCCTTTTCTAATCAAAAACCAATTGCAGCTGTGATTTCATGATTTTTATGGGTCTTTTACGAAATTTTTATATTTGGCGGGAAAAAAATAAACTTAAAAGGTGCCGGACTGACTGAATCGAACTTGAAGGAGATTGTGCTAAGAAATATACCGCTTTTTGCGGAAAGCCATTTTTTTACAGAGATCGGGGAGTTATCAAACTGGCTTCGAATATAAAAGTTGCAATCACTGGACACTGATGATGGTGTTTGGTAAATTTTGTTAATAATCTTGTTCCGTTTTATTTTTAGCCGAAAGAAATATCGTTATTTTTGGGTGAAAAAAATCACCAATATATACCAAGTCATAGAACTCAATTCCGATTTTAAAGAGCCAAGTCTTAAAATTTATTAGCAAGAGTTGAGTATAGAAAATATTTCTAACGGTGTTGTAAACAAGATGAATAACGATTTTATGGCTATTTTGAATATTAAATTAAAGATTAAAGATTTTTCTAATTTACATTGACGTTGTTTTGAACAAATTAGCGCTGTGTAATTTTGGGTTAAACTTTTTAGTACGAATTCCGTTTTCAATATTTAAAACGCAATCATGGTCACAAAAGGAAATTGTCAAATAGTATTAAATTATATATTTTCTTTTTTTTTCAGTGGAATTAAAATGTTTAAGCACTGTTATTATGGCTGCCAAAATAATTCGTATGAAATTTAAATAACAACAAATTACAATTAATTTTTTTATTAAAACTTTTCATTATTTGATGTCCAAAAAACAAACCTTCGCTTTAAACTGCATTGAACTGTGTTGGAGGCAAAAAACCAAAAATTAACTTAATAAGCAAACAGAAATATTTTTTGTGCCATACATTATACGCTGCACAGTGGTGTGAAATAATACAAAAGTTATACATGTACGAAAAATATTGCTCAAAATATATTATACTTATGTATTTAACATTCTTATGTATCTAACATGTATTTTATACATTTGGGTTTGGAAAGAGAGTAACAAGAATTTTTTTTCTATTTTTCGATGTGGGAGAATTGTTGGAATGCTAAAGGAACAAAGGAGCAGAGAGCTTAGTAAAATATATATATATGTAGCTCATTACAAAGTATTTTGTTTTTACGTTTTGCTTTTCTGCAAAAGTAAAAGGTTTTCCAATAAGAGTGATATGATTTCTTAAAAAAAACATACTTATTTTTAGGGAAATTCAATAGTTTCTTATTTAATGTGAAGTACAATCGATACAATTGAGTTCTAAATAAAACGTCATTCAAATGGCCTCCACGACTTCTTCTGCAGGAACGAATTCGATGAAGCCAATTTTCGAGCACTTTTTCCACTAAATCAAGTCGTATGTCATGAATGGCACGTTCAATATTGCCTTGTAAAGCTTAAAGAGAGTCGGGTCTATTTCGAAAGACTAATGACTTCAAATAACCCTACTAGAAATAGTCTAATAGTATTAAATCACAACTTCTTGGAGGCCATGCAATATCACAATTTCTTGAAATAATCGAATCTCCAAACTTTTCTCGCAATAATTCAATTGTTGCATTTGCTGTGTGGTAGTGATGTTACGAATATCAATTTTTAGTATTCGCGAATACGAATACGAATATTTAAAACAGTATTCGCCGAATACGAATATTTCTTTTGAGGTTTATATTTCAAATTTAATTGGAAAAAATCCCTGCCTTTGCGTTAGTAACTATAAATGAAAAAAAAAGTTTAGTGATTTAACATTATTATTGCATTAAGATGCCGAATTTGAAAATCTCTACAGAACATTTTTTAATTATTTTACTTACATACTTTCAGATTTCGTTTTTCTTACTCTGTTTGGGTTTTTAATTAATAATTCAGTGCTGTTTAGCGAACATATTTTTGCAGAAGGCGCATCCACCTGTGTCAGTGGAATTTCATATATAAAGTTTTAGTTTGATTCCTGTAGCTTCCCACCCTTATACATTTACATATAAACAGAATCAAAACATCTCACCGAGTTTCTTTAAATATCATGCATTTAAGTTATACGAGTATATTCCAATTTATTGCCGATAGATGATGTACGAGTACTTTGTTCAATTCACTGCTGCGAAAGCATTTTTAATTTTATTAATACATTTGAGACAACTTAAATTATAATTTATATATATTTTTGTTTGTTTTTTAAGAAGGTTATTACTTTGCGTGAAATACAATGGGTTTTTTTAATAAAAATTAATATATTTTTTTACAAGTATTCGTAACATCACTACTGTGTGGCACGTAGTCCCGTCTTATTGGAACCAAATGTTGTCAAGATCAACTTCTTCTAATTTCGGCCATAAAAAGTTGGTTATCATCAATCTGTACCGCTCTCCATTGACAGTAACGGTGTTACCAGGTTCATTTCTAAAGAAGTACGGACCGATGATTCCACTTGCCTGAACAGCAGCAATATTTGCATTACTTCGAGCAGTTCTTTGTCTTATTGGCACTTGAACATTATGTAAAGAAAATGTAAGCTCAAAATTTTCAACAATTCGACGAATAGCGAGCACACTTGGACGATTAATACGACCATAAAATGGCAAAAGCGCACGAAAAGTTGCAATTGGAGAACGATTATTTTAATAAAACTGAATAATTTGTAAAAGTTGTTTTCTCCATGATGAAATTGTAAACACTACTGAATACAATGAACAACAAATGACAGATCATGACATATTACAAATGGCCGAAACGTCACTTCAAAATCATATCATCCCTATTGGAAAACCTAATATCATCAGCGTTACTGTTCAAAATTTTTAATAGGGGACACAAAAAGAGGATTTTTTAAAATAAAAGGGGCATAAATTGGGATTTTTAAGAAATAAAATTGGGCTATTTAAGTATGTAGAAAAACACAAGAGATGGATTTAATTTTTAAAAACAAATATTAACAAATATGTACATATAAAGGGTGGGTAATTTGAGGTTAGGAAGTAAATTGCTTAAAAACTCAATTTTTTTTATAAATTCAGTTTTATCGATACCAATGTAAAGTAGAAATATGGGAATTAATAGTGGAATATGATGTCGGAAAAATTTTCGCCTCTATGACGTCGGCAGACGTCTGCTCTTTTCACAAAATTTTGAACCACATTTTGCAACAAAGCTTTGTTTATCTGATCAATACAGCGACGAATTTCATCTTTCAGAGCGTCATTGTTTGTGGTTTGTTCACGTAAACGGCGGCCAATTGACATCGCCAAATCGAGAAATTATGTGTCCTGGAAATTTCTCATGCAATAACTGAATTGTTTGGCTGGTTGTATGGCTGGTGGCGCCGTCTTGCTGAAATCAAAGGTCACTGATGTCAACATTAGCCAATTGTGGCCAAAAAAAATCAGTTATTATGGTTTGGTAGTGCAGAGAACTCACGGTGATACCACCTGCTTCAAACCGCACCGTACGCTCACTTTCTTTGGATGTAATGGTTTTTCGAAGACTGTTTGGGGATTTTGCGAGCCCCATATGCTCCAGTTTTGTTTGTTTATATAACAGCCTAATTGAAAATTGGCCTCATGACTAATGCTGGGAACACAGCTGGGACGAACGCCGAATTTCGTCTAGCACGACGAATTCGTTGGAAAAAGTTCGTTGCGTAAATTCGTCGTGTGGCGCACAACTAGGACGAACAAACAACTGCTGTCATAAAAATCCAAAAAATTGTGTGTATTTTTTATTACAAATTTGTTTTTATATACATACAAACATAACAACGATAGTGTTACCGTATAAAGAAAATAATTCCTTTATAAAATTAAACATTAAAAAAAACTATTAAAAACAAATTTCATCATTAATAATTATGTATATTTAACTAAAATGCTCTATATCATAAAAAGAAGAACTTATTAAAGTAAAAATTAACATTATTTACTAATATATTTTAAAACAAAAAAAAAACATGGTAACGCTGTACTGATTTCTTCGTCGTTCGTCGGCGTATGAAATAGAAATAAATCTATCAGAGAATTCGTCACGTACGACGAATTTCGTCGACGTCGGTGCTGTGTTCACTTTCATATGAATGCATGTGTTCTATTTTTGACGACGAATATTCGCAACGAAAAATTCGTCGTTCGTCCCAATTATGTTCCCAGCATAAAGATGATTTTGTTGGATATGTGTCGTTGTTTTCGTTTAGTTTTTCAAACAGCCAATTGCAAACGTTCGACGCAAACAGTGGTCGGCCAGCGTTCCGTGGTTAAAATTTTGAAACGATGACAGCTCATCTCTATGTATGCAAGTACTTTAACATTGCTATTCTTTGCAGTCATTTGAAATTGGTACTAAATATTTTTTTTTTCTTTTTAAATTGTACATGTAAGTTTTTAAAAATGTCAATCACTTGGCAGCCAGTCTTCCAAGTAAGTTTGGAGCAAATTTAAGGACTGCGAAATATCTATTTTTAGTTTATTTGATAATATATTTTTTAGTAATGTTGATATTTTGAAAATTGCTTTATAGCAAAAGCGTTTGGATAATGTCTCTATGAATATTAAAAAAATATTTACACCTAGAATACGGTCGATTGTGTCGGTCGTTGGTTATGCAATTTTTTTAAAAATATTTTTCGAACACCCGGTGTTAAATTACGGCATACGCTATTAATCGAAATTTATATTTAAATTGTCCCGGACTATTAGCTTTGATAAATTTGAGAGATACAACTATGTACGTTTAATTCACGTCAATATGTACACTGGAGTTAGATCTTAAATCTGATATATTACTCCCTTCTCTATTCGTCTAAAATTTTAAATAATAATTTAAACAAATATTTTTGGTCTTAAGAAACACAATGGGCGCTTTCATCAGCAAAATCTGCGACTAAAGAGTTTAGCTGTTGCAGCTTTTTATTTGATTAATTTTTCTGAACGGTCTGCTCTCTTTTTTAAGAAAAATATCAAAATAAAAATTATAGAATTTTATTTTGTAGTGAATTAAAATTTAGAAATATATTTTGAAATTTAATTCAAAAGGCATACTGAACTGATATGTCGTAATTTGATTAAATGTATCGAACCTTTTTTTTTTTTTTTTGCTACCAAAAATAGTGAGCGCTCACTCAACATGTTGGCTCATCGCTCAGTAATCAAAGCGTTGAGCTGATTGTTGAGCAACAGCTGTGAATCAAACTGTGTCTGCTGAACGCACCCAATGACTTGAAAATTTTTAGACTTTTTACTGCTTAGCAAGCAATAAAATATAATTTAAAGACAATAAAAATTATGATTCATAGTGATTTCCCCAAAAAAAAAACTAAAGCTATGGCCAACATTGTTTTAAAAAATTATATGGGCCAAATTGAAAACAATAGCGGCAAAACAAACAATTTTAGCAAAAATCTATTAACAATTCGTACATACTTTTTTTTATCGTATTTTTTGCTTTATTTGTTCTTATTTAATGTAAATAAATGATTTTGCTTTTAAAATAAATTAACAAAAAAACAAACAAAATAAAATACTTGTCATAAACCCAACTTAATTTTAAAGTTTTATTTTCAAAGAATATGAAAAAACAGTGCCCTTGCGTTTTTTTTCGGAATTCTGCCAAACTACATTTCGGATTAAGTGACAAATTTAAACAAGACTTGAAAAAAGCTTATACGAGGGTACCTATTTGTGCTGTTATCTGATTATTTTTACACAGCCAGATATTTTCTGGCAAACTTAATTAAAAATACTCCCATACTCCGTCTTACACGGTACTCGCTTTCCACGTTTTCATACAAATTTATATGCGCACATGACTTTCCCACCGATTTTCCAAAATAGAAATTATTTTATCAAACTGCAAGCAAACCCGATCAAACAAAAAATTATTTTGAAAATCGATCAATATATGGTGAAGTAATTGGATAAAGAATATTACGGGAGAAAAGACACTACTTGGCCCGTTTAAGGGCCACAACAACAAACAAACTGAACAAACAAAAAGAGTTTCGAAAATCGGTTCATATGAGTGTGAAAACATGAAAAAATACGCACGAATAACGATGACCACTTCCTATTTTGAAGTCGCTTAAATATACAACATATGACACAATAAAATGCTTAATTTAATTTAGAATATTATACGCGCCACAATATTATTCGCTTTTCGAATATCAATTAAATTGCGATACTCTTCACTTTGCTGCCACAGATGACAACTTATTAAATGAAAATTAATCATTTTACTTTACTAAAAGGTTTTCCAAAAAGAGGGATACGATTTCTTGAAAAAAAAAACACACTTATTGTTAAGGAAATTCAAAAGTGTTTTATTTAATGTGAAATACAATCCATACAATTAAGTTCTAAATAAAACGTCATTCAAATGGCCTCCACGACATCTTCTGCAGGAACTAATTCGTTGAACCCAATTTTCGAGCACATTTTCCACTAAATCAAATCGTATGTCATGAACCAAACCAAAAACCACACCAAACTGTAAATTTATGTGAATGTAATGGTTTTTCATGAATAATTTGTGGATTTTCTTCGCACCAGGATCGACAGTTTTGTTTATTTACCGCACCACTTAGATGAAAGTGAGCCTCATCGGAGAAGATGATTTTCTTAAAAAAATCGTTATCGTTTTTAACTTGTTCCAAGGCAAAATCAGCAAATTCACGACGTTTACGGTGGTCCAATGGCTTCAGTTCTTGAGTGATAACAATTTTATACGGATGCAAACCCAAATCCTTTCTCAAAATCCGCCAGGTTGTGGTTTTAGACAGCCCAATTGTTGATAACGTTTTTCAATCGACAAATTGTGGTCTTCAGCAACACTTGCCTGAATATTTGCATTACTTCGAGCAGTTCTTTGTCTTATTGGCACTTGAACATTATGTAAAGAAAATGTACGACCATAAAATAGCAAAAGCGCAAGAAAAGTTGCAATTGGAGAACGATTATTTTGATAATAAGACTTTGCTTGCCACCCGTACTTTATAATAAAGTACACTGAAAAAACAGTTTTACATAAATTCAACGAACTCCCATTCCTTGAACTAAATTCTTTAAAATTCAACGGATTTTACGTTGTTTCAGTAAAATATTCCTTGAAATTCAAAGGTAAAATTTTATGTATTTATGAACTCATCGTTGAAACCATTATTTGATTTTATTCGTTGAATTAAACAATAAACTAGTTTTTTGATTTAACGTATACTCGTAATTCGTTGAATTTAAGAAACTCGTTCATTTATTTAAACACAAAATGAACAAATAGTTTGATTCAAAGAACCTGTTTCTTGATTTTAAGTAATATACGTTGATTTTGTTGTATGTATACGTTGGATCAAGGAATAAATTCCTAAAAATCAACGTATGGTTTCTTAACTTCATCGAACTGGAACGTTGAATTCAACAAGCCAATGAATTGCCATACGTTGAATCAAAGAACCTGTTCCTTGGGTGAAAAATAAGGAATAATTCGTTGAGTTGGTTGAGTGTATTGTACGTTTTTTTGATTAATTGTACTATATACTTTATAGAAATAATTAAGTACACCAAAATACTTTATTTCGCATGATTTGATTTATCTACAATTCAAAATAGATTCGGGTTATATTAGTCATTTGTTGACGTTTTTTTTACTTTAATTTAAGTATGATAATTATTTGATAAAACTTGCGAAAAGCAATAAAAAATACGTTTTCAAATATAACAATAAAGAAAAATAAATTGTACTTTATTTTTACACTGTGTACTTTTTTTCCTAACCTTTAACAACCAATGTACTTATTTGCAAAAAAAAAGGTGGGAACCCTAAATAAGACTGAATAATTTGTAAAAGTTGTTCTTGCGTACTATATCTCTCCATGATGAAATTGTAAACACTACTGAATACAATGAAAAACAAATGACAGATCATGACATATTACAAATGGCCGAAACCTCACTTCAAATCATCCCTATTGGAAAACCTTATACTTGGGTGCTAATAAATCAGTTCAATATCATTTGTTTTTTTTTTATTGGTGGTAAAATATCTTTGAATTACCCAAAACATAAACCATTTCTAAACACTGAAAGTTTTGGCAATTAAGCAACCCATTATTCGAGAGTCCACTGCCCCTCGTAAATATATAATTATTAATTTTATGTCAACAACAATTTAAAAACAAACAATTTATTTCATTTACGTGTGGGTAGAGGTAGGAAAATCCAATTTATTAGATTCGTTTAGCACATTATACACATATACATACATAATATATATATTTACTTAGATAAGGATTGTTTAAACCAGGGACGTAACAATTATAAGATAAACGACAAAAAACTCATTTTTAACCATTAACATTGATGATTTTATAAAAAGGTTATAATTAACCATTTTTATAAGATATATTTTATTCTGGACATCGCAACCAATTTTAGTGAGTATTTTGTTTTTTTGGTTATAAATAGCCATTATATCAACCAAAAAAATTTTTTGGTTATAAATAACCATTATATCAACCAAAAAGATTCTTTGGTTAGAAATAACCAAAAAAAATAAAATGAATTTTTTGGTTATCAGGCATGAAATTTATAATAAAAAATTAATTCATAAAGTTTTAGTGGGAATATTTCTCCCATTGAAAATGTTGAATAGGGATTTCTAAATCCATTAAAATCATTATTAAAATTGCAATTGCCTGTATGTATGTAACCTTTATTAGGTTTTGTGCAATGGTTTTAAAATATAAAAAAACTTACATCGCCTTTATCTGTGCTTAGCTTTTTTACTACCGCAACAGATTTCCAGAGGCCAGGCCATTCCCTATATGGTCGAATTGAATGAAAAAATAGACATAAGTCTTGGAGTTCATTTATTAAAATATTTGTTTAACTTAACAAACATAAGCGATCTTAAGGAATCGTCTGCAAGGTTGCATCTAAGATCACTTAGTACTAACCTTAATGATGAGAATGCGCGCTCGACACTAACTCCCAAATTCTAAAAAATACCTGGAACTACTGGAACGTAAAAAAAAACACAATTTTAAGTACAAACATTTCAATAGTGCTAACTTATTACTTTTAAAGCTAAGATTGCGATTTTAATCATTTACGAATTTGTTGAGTTGTGTCATCAATGATAACCAAAACAAAAAAATCATTTTTTATAATTGTTATTTCTAACCAAAAAATCTTTTTTGTTAAGAAAATGGTTATTTACAATAAAATTTTTTTTTTGGTTGATATAATGGTTACTTATAACCAAAAAAAAAATATTTCTCACTTTAATTGGTTACGATAACCAATATAATATATATGCAGTGATAATGGTTAAAAATTCCCAATATTAAATAAAAAGCAATTTCTTGTAACCTTTTTATCAGAAATAAAAAAAATAACAATTAAATTCGGTCCACACAATTTTTGCGAAATATTTTAATTGTGATAATTACTGCCATTGTAGATCAATGCATATTGATAACATAATAACAGTATTAACTAGAACTGGAATCAGGAAAATTAATTTGTAAATCAAATTTTTTAATACAAATCTATAGAATTAATAGCCAAGACCATTTTAGGTGATGGACTTTATTGCCACATTATTCAACCGACTTTTACAAACAAAAAAACTAAAAATATTTATTCACAGAAGTGAACGAGATATTATGAGTCATTTTTGGTTCAGTATTTTGGGAGCTATAAACGTTTAAAGTTTAAACAAATGCAAAACTGCCATTTTGACTTATTGCGCCATAACATTCGTTGCATAAAATAAATGTATGTACAGAGTATGACCAAACAGGCTGAATCGACGATCTTCGTTGCATATAATTGCACCCATTAAGGCAATTAAGAAAAAAACGAAAAATACAAAAAACATTGTCGCATTGTTGACTACTTGTCGCTTATCTCTTAAGACAAAAACTTAATGTCTGATAAGACCATTTCGAACATGTGTATTAGTGATGTTACGAATATCAATTTTTAGTATTCGCGAATACGAATACGAATATTTGAAACAATATTCGCGGAATACGAATACGAATATTACTTTTAAGGTTTAGAGCCACATAATATTTCAAATTTAATTGGAAAAAATCCCTCCCTTTACGTCAGTAACAATAAATTGAAAAAAACTGTCACACTCTCACTGTCACATCATTGTTATGACATTGAGATGCCGAATTTGAAGACCACTACTGAACATTTTTAAATTATATTACCTACAAACATACTTTGAGGTTTCGTTTTTCTTACTCTGATTGCGCTTTTAATTAGTAATTAATTGTTGTTTGGGAGAACATATTTTCTCATGTCTCGGTGGTATTAAATTTTAGTTCATCCATTTTTGAAGTCCAACATTCCTCTACTGAGAACTGATTACTAACTTAACATGATATGAATTTAGATATAAGAATTTATCTTCTAAATTATAGTTACGAATTATAATTTTCGTTTGTTTTTTAAGAATATTATTATCTTGCCTCAAAGATAAAGGGCTATCTTTCTTTAAATAAAAGTTATTATAAATTTTATGTACTTTTTTAAACTTTTTGTAGGATTTTTTTTGGAAAAATGTATGTGCAAATTATTCGAGAAATATTCGCTTGAATTTGGCGAATACGAATATCTTAAAATGGGCGAATAATCGAATACGAATACGAGTATTCGTAACTGTTGGCAACCCCAAGATATATCAACGCCGTTTATTTTTATGTAATGACTAAGAAGTCCGCGCTGTCATTGTTATGATGTGGTAGACATTTTGAAATTCATTCTGGTTTGTACGATTAACAACCCTACCAGAAATAAATTACCTCTACTAACACACTCAAACCTTTTTACCAACACTTTTGCAATAATTTTACGTTGCAGAGTTGTGTTTACTTGACAATTGTCATGTTAGTCTTTCTAATGGTCATTTTACTGGTAATATAACTTCTCATTTGATCGGTAAAATGATGATTATTTATCAATCATTTTTATAAATGGAAATCCCAAACAGACAAAAATATTCTTATATATTTGAAAGTAAAATTAATGTAAAAATAAAGAATTTTACAAAAATATATAAATAAATCCGTTGAAATATGTGTATGGAAACTATTAATAGCACAGCAAATACAAAAGGTAAGAAACAAAACGGTTATTATTAATTTACAACTGAAAATATAATTCTTTTTTATAGATTGTGGCTAGACGAAGAAAGTTATGTTGCGGCTGATGATGAAGATGCCGGTGAGAACCCTCAATATAAAGAAGATATGGATGTGGATAGTCCTAAGGAAGTGGTGCAATATAAATATAATAAATTATGTGTATTTAGTTAAATAAAATAATTACTAAATTAATTTAAAATTTGTTTATATGTATATTTTATAGTCACAAGTGACTGCTTTATCCAAAGTCAATGAGTGGTAAAATGTGACTGCTTTATCCCTAGTCAATGAGTGGTAAAATGTGACTGCTTTATCCCTAGTCAATGATTGGTAATCTTTGACTGCTTGTTGACTAGCAAAAAGTATTAGAGTGAGCAGTACAGATATATGTTACTCACTCGAGAAAAATTCACAAGTGCGAGAGAAATGCAAAATCACACGTACACAAAATAAGTGTTAAAATTCTTCATATTGCTCTTAAGAATGTGACTTGAGGTTGTGACCACTTGAGGGGTTATCAATGACAGCAAATTTACTAGTCAATGACCGTTCACGTTCTGGTAGGGAAGTAAAGACAATTAAAGATAATTTTACTAAAATTACACAAAGTCTTTTATTGACATAAAATCTTTTCACAAATACAACAAGTTGCGACGAGGATAATTTGGAAATCAAACAATGGCAACGGGACAACTAGAAAATGTTGTGAGCAAGTTATTAGCACGCCAACAGGATGCTATGGATAAGCAGCAAAGGATGATTGAAATGCTTGTTAACATCACACAAAACAATTCAACCATGTATGCACCAAACTCGTTCGCATCTGCCTTAAATACTACTACTACCCCTGAGGCATTGATGGACATCATATCCAAAAATATACGCGAATTCGTATATGAGCCAGAGGAGGGAAATATTTTTTCAACGTGGTATGACAGGTACGAAGACATTTTCATTACCGAGGCAAGTGATCTCGACGACGCATCAAAAGTGAGGTTATTGCTGATGAAGGTAAGCACGGAAGTGTTCAACAAATACAAGGATTACATTCTCCCCAAAAAGCCTCGGAACGTGAAATTTGAGGAAACGTTACAAATATTTAGCGTTCGGGTAAAATGTATGCAGAATGTTCGAGGTGAAAGGGACGATGCTGTAAGTTATTGTTAATCGGCATTGCGAAAATTTTTTTATTAAATAAATGCAGTGCTGACAACTTTAAATGCTTAATTTTTATAAATGGATTAAAACGGGATAAAGACCAAGAAATAAAGGCGCGACTTTGGACATTGCTAGAAGGTGAAATAGAGACAGCACCAATTACTATTGATAAATTGGTAGCCGAAGTACAGCGAATAGAAAGTTTAAAACGTGACACCAAAATTCAAGGAAGTTATCCAACAAATCCAGCAAATATAAACAAATTAAAGCAACAAAATTTTCAGAAAAAGAACACACACAATCACAAATGCCAAAGCGACCCTGCTGGCAATGTGGGCAAATGCAACAACACAAATGCACTTCATGTAATAAAGTAGGCCACAAGGAAGGCTTTTGCTCGTGTTTTTATGAAAAGAAAATTACTCCAAAACAGGTGAAGAATAAATTCATCAATACAAATAATAAACCCAACAGAAGGGACAATGTAAAAAGCGTGTATACACGTAGCACAAACTGAAGATATGTCTCAATACGTATAAACAAAGTAAGTGTAAAATTACAACATGACACTGGATCGGATGTCACCATAATATGTAAGCAAACTTGGTAAGCCTTTATTACAACCCTCAAATTTGAAACCTTGTGATGCTTCCACCAACAGCATACTCCTTTTAGGTCAATTTGAAGCAAAGGTTGCCATTAAAAATTTTGAAACTGTTTGTAAAATTTTAGTGTCCGATGTACCAGATTTAAATCTATTTGGGTCGGATTTGATGGAAAAATTTAATTTATGGAAAGAAGCCATCGATTCATACACGTCATGCAATCAAGTAAATCTTACAGGTATGCAAACACCAACAGAATTACGTCAACTATTTCCAGAAGTTTTTAGGGAGGAAATTGGCCACGTCAGCAGCTTTAAAATACACTTTCCCCTAAAACAAAAAGCAACACCGGTATTCCGACCTAAGCGACAAGTACCTTATGCTATTAGGCAAGCTTTAGATGAAACACTTGACACACTAGAGCGAGACGGTGTCATAACTCAAATAAATTTTTCAGACTGGGCCGCACAAATAGTGGTGGTAAAAAAATCATCTGGTAAGCTTAGAATCTGTGGTGATTATTCTACAGGACTCAATGCGCAACTTGAGCCACACAGTTTTCCACTGCCATTGCCAGATGATATTTTTGTAAATTTAAATAATTGCTCGTCATTTTCAATTATAGACCTCAACAATGCGTACATGCAGCTGGAGGTCGACGATTAAACAAAGAAGCTATTGGTCATCAATACCCATAGGGGTCTATACACATTCAATCGTCTAGCTCAAGGAGTAAAGTCAGCGCCAGGTGCCTTTCAACAGGCCATACAAACAATATTGTCTGGTATCGATGGAGCTTACCCATACCTGGATGACGTGGTTATTGCAACCAAAACTCAAGAACAAAATGAAGCAGTCGTAAAACGTCTAAAGATATATAACATGACAGTTAATTTTGAAAAATGTCAGTTTTTTAAATCATCGTGTACCTATCTGGGATATCATATCGATGCCAGGGGCATACACCCAGACAAAAACAAAATTAAACAAATTTGTGAGCTGCCACCACCCACAAATATTAGTCAACTACGATCCTATTTAAGTGCCGTCAATTATTATGGGAAATTCTTAACACACATGAGAAAGTTAAGAGATCCCTTGGACTATCTCTTAAAGCAAAATGTAAAATGGAATTGGACTAAGAAATGCCAGCAAAGCTTTCAACGTTTTAAGCAACTTTTATCGAATGATTTGCTGCGCACCCACTACGATCCGCGACTGCCAATTAAAGTGGCAGCAGATGCTTCAAATGTGGGGTTGGGAGCATATATTTGCCACGTCTTTCCAAACGGCACTGAAAAGGCTATATACCATTGCTCGATAGCCCTCACTTCAGCAGAAAAAACTATTCACAAATAGAGAAGGAAGCCCTAGCTCTGGTATTTGCCGTCGGTAAGTTCCATAAATATTTATATGGAAGAACTTTTATTCTTCCAACGGACCATAACCCATTATTGGCCATTTTTTCAAACAAGAAAGGAATTCCGGCTTACTCTGCAAATCGCCTTCAGAGATGGGCGTTAACATTAACGTCTTATGATTTTGAATTGCAGTATGTATCGACAAATAATTTCGGTGCTGCTGATATCTTGTCAAGGTTGATTCAGAACCGCTCGGAAACAAATGAAGATACAGTAGTAGCCTGCATTCAGCTTGAGCAAGATATCAAATTGATCATAGATGATGCTACAAAAACTTTGGCTGTTACATACAAGATGATTCGAGACGCGACAGCAAAAGATGATGAATTGCAAAAAGTTATAAAGTACACCTAATTCTCTTTTTACACGATAGATACGTTCCCAATAAATTCGTGTAAAAAAAATTCGTGTAAAAAAAGATACTAGCCAAAGATGAAAATAGTAGATTGGTTCCAGACCTAAAAAATAACGTAAAAGTATAATAAATTAATAATAATTAATATTACATAAATAATATTACAGGTGATTTATGTGACATTGTGACCGGGCTACCAATATACAATAGTTAAGAAATAGTTATAATTAAACACAATTCTGATTTTCAATTATAATTAATAATGCAGCGATTTGGAAATTATTTAAAACTTACCTGTTATTGAGTTGATAAATTTGTACGAGCACTAACTTTACAGCAATTAAACGTCTTTTCTTTTCTATTCTCAAAACCATACTAATTTGCGTACATAATACATTGCATTTTTACTTTATGTTTAATTCGGGGAATCCCACTCAAAGACAAAATACATACGCATAAATATAATCGACATAAACGGGATGCCATACCGTTAAATTAATTGAAATGTGTAATTTGTGAGCAGTGAGAATAAAAAAAAATCATAGAACATAAAAAATAAAAATTTATAAAAAGAATTTGTAGAATATTTAAAATCGTGTTAAAACAAAACAATTCGTGTAAAAAGAGAAAAATGTTAACTTTTTAACTCGTGTTAAATGAAAATTCGTGTAAAAAGAGAATTAGGTGTACCTTCAATCTGGCAAGTGGCCAAAGGATATTAATAAAAATTTACAGCGTTACTTTGCTAGAAGAGATAATTTAAGTTATGCAAGTGATTGTATACTATACGGGGACATAATCGTCATCCCTGACTGTTTCAGATCTGAAGTGCTAAAATAATTGCATAAAGGCCATAATGGCATTGAACGCACGAAAATGTTAGCTTGCAGCTACGTATATTGGCCGCAACTAGATGAAGACATACAACAACACGTACGTCAGTGCTACAAGTGCTCATCAGTCGCCAAGACTACCAAAAACAACATTGCAATCGTGACCCATTACAAATCGTCCAATGCAACGCATACATGTCGACATAGCTGGTCCACTAGACGATTATTTCTATTTCATAATTGTTGACGCGTATTCCAAATGGCCCCAAATATATCAAATCAAGTCGATAATAATTGAATGTCTGCAAGATTTTACAACTGCTTTTGGTAACCCTGAATTAATCGTGAGTGATATTGGAACTCAATTTTCTAGTATACTATTCGCTGATTTCTGCTTAGAAAATGGAATTCAGAACATTTTTACAGCATCATATCACCCACAATCCAATGGACAAGCCGAAAGGTTTGTAGATACAATGAAAAGAGCTTTAAAAAAAATGAAGGGATCAGAAACAGCGAAACAGAATCTATACACTTTCCTTCAATGTTACCGATCCTCCCCAAATAAAACTACCGGAAAAACACCATCAGAGCTATTCGTGGGAAGGAAAATAAGAATAAACCTAGACCTACTAAAGAAGCCAAGATCAAATGAATCAATTCGTAATAAACGAATGGAAATACAATTTAATAATCAACACGATCAGCGTTGTCAACTTTGAAATTTCAAAAGGCACCAAAATGGAGAAAAAAACGCGCCATTCAACAAAAAACGCACCAAGTTCAGATTTTTTTTTATTGAAAATTTGTATTGAATTAATTTTGCGTCTTTACAACATTTAACGTTAGTCGAAAATTCTAATGTTGATACAATATTGTGCCATTGCATGAAGTGAATCATTCTCCACCCTTTTTCAATACTAGATAATATTTCGACATCGGATTCAAATTGTACTGCTAATGGCATTTGTAATGGGATAAAACATTTTGTACAATGTTGGTTGTTGATGTCGTTTGTAGCTAATTGGGCTCAAAGCTGCAGCGTGTAGGAGTGATGTCGCATTTGCAATAAAAGCATCTTGCTTTTGTGTTATTATTTGGTCAAGGCCGAATCCATTGCTTATACTATGTTCAAATGACGAACTGAAACACTAGGTTCGCTCCGTGAACCTCGATAGCGAACCCATGTGTCCACGCGACATATTCTAGATTGGTTCGTACTTCTACATTCTTTTACTGTTTAAAATACGATTGACTATTTATTGCTTTTTCATTTTATTTAGTTATTTACATAAGTATAAATATATGCTTTATATTTGTTCAATGTTTTTATTAAATTTTAGCACTTATCAATTGTTTGTCTTTATTAAAATAATTTTGGACTACTAGTTCAGATAAACTACCGATAATTTGTTATCAAAATTAGAGATGATAGTAAATTATACTGGTTCGCAACAAGGTTCAAAATGAAACACGTAGGTTCGCTCCCAAAATTTTGTATGGCGAAACATGTAGGTTCAATCAAGGTTGGCCCGCGAACCAAGAATGAGAGCGCGAACCTCTATAATTTCTGTCCGTGTGAACATAGTATTAAACTCACATTGTGATTCCCAAATCTTTTTGTATTTCGCGTATCTTTTTTAGACTCCATTATTGACACTAACTTTAAATATTTCTTTTAGTAAATAGAAATTTTATTAATTTTAGTGTTACAGCACTTTATATAAACTCATTTTTTATGCAGTTTATAAAAATCGAACAATGATCGCTAGTCTCGAGAATACTTTGTTTTTGCTAAGCTCTTTAACAGACTTGACAGCAACTTTTACGACAACAAACAATTATGTACTCTGAAAATCTAAAAGGGACAACAAATTTCTTATAATGAAATGTTACAAATTATCTATAACAACAAGACGGTTTAACAGTTTTTGTGAATGTGTTTTGGTACCTCTTAAACATCATTAATGGTTGCTCTTATTATGGTCTGTAAAATTAAATGTAAAAATTGTACACAATTGAAAGAAATGGTTTTATAACACTTTTATTTTTTGTACAAAATTCTTTTTTCTTATACTGAAACAAAAAATTGTGTTGAATTTGCTTTGGAGCCACCCAAAATTAAAAAACGCACCAAAATTTAAAAAAAAGCGCACCACGCACCAACTCAGATATTTTTCGCACAAAACATTTAGAAAAGCACCAAAAAAGGTGCGAAACGCACCAAGTTGACAACGCTGAACACGATGCAAGAGAAAGGCATTACAATGTTGGAGAACATGTGTTCGTTAAAATATACAAACAAACAAAAATGAGTTGGAGTCCTGGCATCATCACAAGGAAACTAGGCAGAGTTATGTATGAAGTAAAAACTAAACTTCAATTTCGTCTCGTTAAATGCCACGCGAATCAATTAAGGCCTGATTTCTCCAACAGCCCAGCATTAACCTCTGTAATGGATGAATTTAAATTACAACCCAATTCTTTTAATCCCTTAGACACCTCAGAAACAGAAAATGAACTACTAAATGCACAACAACAACATCATAAACAGCAACATCACAAACAACAACTTTCTGAACAACATAAAGAACAACAACTTTCTGAAAAACATCATGAACAACAACTTCTCGAACGATTAGCCTCTGAACAACAACAATCACATCCTCAACCACAACAGCAACGCAATCACGATGACCCCCTTCCTGATCATCAAACTGTTCAACCCTCTTCTGGTAGTCAAGTTCAATCAGAACCAAATGATGTCCTCAACTCGGATCTGGACACTAGAAGATCCGGCCGGAGCCGTGATTGTTTGTTTGTATGTTCCTTATAGGATGGCAAACTGTAAGACCGTTTGTCTTGAAATTTTGATACCGTATTAGTAATGACCCCAAAATTCTATTATGATAACTTTTGTTTTTAATATTGGACAAATAATTGTAATTTTCTTCCTCTTTCGCAAGGAATTCGCTGCAATAAGATCGCATTATACCGACAGCCAGGTCGGGTCATATTTACATTTTTTTTAGTTGATGGTCAACTTCCTCTGACTGTGTTCAATCATCAACTGAAACGAATACGATAAACTCTAGCTACATGAAAATTTGGCAATGTACCAAAATGATGAAAAAAGTTATACAACAATAAAAAGTGTTTGGGTCATTCATAATGATCCAACCTTCATGATGTCGGGTTAATGTGTTACTCAATAATTTTTATTTGATTGGATAATTTTCAAGTTAAGACTGAGTAAATTCATTTGTTGAGTCCGGCACCACTGCCAAAAATAAACCAAGTGTAAAATCTAAAATAATTACTGCATACGTCTTGGCGTTGCAAGCATGTGTCATTGCCAGATTTTAGTTGTTGCAAAATAGACACTTGTATTTTATTGGTGAAGAAAACAAGATTGTCACCAGTGAGCTGCAGCAAGTGCTTAATTTTCGGGTATACTTGATTATGCACACTGATTTTTATGATCTAATCGTTTTCGTTCAAAAGCAAAAAACACTTGTTTACGGAACCGTTCGTTTCAAACATTCAGTTTAATTCACTTGTTGTTTTGTGCTAACATGAATGTTCTGACTGCGTCGTTAAGAGCATGCAATTCATTTTAGTTGGAGGTCCATACCACGCGTTTACGCGTCGTACGCGGCTGTCAAAAAAGTAGCATCAGTGTAATTGTGTGTGGCAAGTTACACAGCACAACGCGTAGAACGCTTAAACGCGTACGACGCGTAAAGTAGGTTTACTTTCTACTTTTGTACGCGTCGCTCGCGCCTTGATAAAATGACAGCTGTTTTGGATAGCCAAGCATGACAAATTATATTATACTTTCAATGTTATCGATAAATATATATGTTTCGTGGATTAATTTTTTCTATTTTTTGTACTAATAATATTTTTCTTTTTATGAAAATATTTGCACCACACATGATCAAAACGAAACAATTAGCGCGTAAAAAGCGTTGCATGTAACTTGAATTTAAATACGCGTATGAATCGTGAAACGGAACAAGTGTTTTTCTCACAGTTTGAAACATGAACACATACATATTTATACTTTTGAGTTCCGAAATCAAATTTTCTAGAGTTGGTGTTTTTTATATTTCTGCTAATGCCTTATATTTATTCATTGTATCACGCAATCAAATCATGCACATTCGCATAAAATGATCGAAATGATTTACACTTGTTGATGAATTTTCTGCTTGTGCATAAAAAGCGAACGAGTATAAAATTGAATAATACTTGTTTGTGTTGTTCTTAAAATTACACGTTAGGGAATAAGTAGGCTCGAATATACTTGTTGCAGCTCACTAATTGGCACTACTTATCTTAACAAGCTTTTTTGTGTACGTGTGAGCAATTTTTTTTTGCATGAGCGAATGTATAACAAATTGTACGGATGAGAAGAAAACAAACTTTGAAAAAATGGCAAACTTTTTTACAAGGTTGATAAAAGTGCAGTAGCACTTGGCAAACTTTTTTTCCGGGCTGAAAAAACTAGTACTAGCACCAAAAAAAACTTTTTCAGAGACGATAAAACCGTACTTATAATTGGCAAACTTTTTTAATGTAGAGATGTAGCGTTTTTTTAGCACCTTTTTGTGTGTATAAGGTCAATATACAGAAAACTTTTTGGTAATATAATATATTAATAAAAAAGTTTTCGCTAATAATATAATAATGTAATAACCAATAAAAACTGATAAAGCGTAAAAGTCAATAAATAAATAACAAAATTGAACTGTTGTTGTCATACAAGTTTGTGGGTGAAAATGTCACATTCTAAAAGACTTGCATTTAGAAATTCGTGAAGTGAAGTATAAAACGAGAAATTGTTCGAAGAGTTGAAAAACTAAAAACGCCAATCGATCGAGCGTGAAAAAACAATAAAAACTGTATGCTAACACTTTCGAAAACACTTGCATTCAAAAGTTATGTGCAACAAACTTTTCAAAATGAGCGAAAAACAGGGAAAAGTGTTACGTCTGTAAAACGAAAAATATTCGTTGTGCACAAAATTGAACAGTTTTTGTCGATAAGGGACCCTCATACAATTTTGTGGGTGGAGATGTCACATTCTAAAATGCTTGCATTTAGAAGTTAGTACCAGCAAACATTTGTGCAATTAGCAAAATTCGCTAAAAAATGTTTTTGCTTATAAAACGAGAAATTGTTCGAAGAGTTGAAAAACTAAAAACGCCAATCGATAGAGCGTGAAAAAATAATAAAAACTGTATGCTGTCATTTTTGAAAACAGTTGCATTCAAAAGTTATGTGCAACAAACTTTTCAAAATTAGCGAAAAACAGGGAAAAGTGTTACGTCTGTAAAACGAAAAATATTCGTTGTGCACAAAATTGAACAGTTTTTGTCGATAAGGGACCCTCATACAATTTTGTGGGTGGAGATGTCACATTCTAAAATGCTTGCATTTAGAAGTTAGTACCAGCAAACATTTGTGCAATTAGCAAAATTCGCTAAAAAATGTTTTTGCTTATAAAACGAGAAATTGTTCGAAGAGTTGAAAAACTAAAAACGCCAATCGATAGAGCGTGAAAAAATAATAAAAACTGTATGCTGTCATTTTTGAAAACAGTTGCATTCAAAAGTTATGTGCAACAAACTTTTCAAAATGAGCGAAAAACAGGGAAAAGTGTTACGTCTGTAAAACTAAAAATATTCGTTGTGCACAAAATTGAACAGTTTTTGTCAATAAGGGACCCTCATACAATTTTGTGGGTGGAGATGTCACATTCTAAAATGCTTGCATTTAGAAGTTAGTACCAGCAAACATTTGTGCAATTAGCAAAATTCGCTAAAAAATGTTTTTGCTTATAAAACGAGAAATTGTTCGAAGAGTTGAAAAACTAAAAACGCCAATCGATAGAGCGTGAAAAAACAATAAAAACTGTATGCTGTCATTTTTGAAAACAGTTGCATTCAAAAGTTATGTGCAACAAACTTTTCAAAATTAGCGAAAAACAGGGAAAAGTGTTACGTCTGTAAAACGAAAAATATTCGTTGTGCACAAAATTGAACAGTTTTTGTCGATAAGGGACCCTCATACAATTTTGTGGGTGGAGATGTCACATTCTAAAATGCTTGCATTTAGAAGTTAGTACCAGCAAACATTTGTGCAATTAGCAAAATTCGCTAAAAAATGTTTTTGCTTATAAAACGAGAAATTGTTCGAAGAGTTGAAAAACTAAAAACGCCAATCGATAGAGCGTGAAAAAATAATAAAAACTGTATGCTGTCATTTTTGAAAACAGTTGCATTCAAAAGTTATGTGCAACAAACTTTTCAAAATTAGCGAAAAACAGGGAAAAGTGTTACGTCTGTAAAACGAAAAATATTCGTTGTGCACAAAATTGAACAGTTTTTGTCGATAAGGGACCCTCATACAATTTTGTGGGTGGAGATGTCACATTCTAAAATGCTTGAATTTAGAAGTTAGTACCAGCAAACATTTGTGCAATTAGCAAAATTCGCTAAAAAATGTTTTTGCTTATAAAACGAGAAATTGTTCGAAGAGTTGAAAAACTAAAAACGCCAATCGATAGAGCGTGAAAAAACAATAAAAACTGTATGCTGTCATTTTTGAAAACAGTTGCATTCAAAAGTTATGTGCAACAAACTTTTCAAAATTAGCGAAAAACAGGGAAAAGTGTTACGTCTGTAAAACGAAAAATATTCGTTGTGCACAAAATTAAACAGTTTTTGTCAATAAGGGACCCTCATACAATTTTGTGGGTGGAGATGTCACATTCTAAAATGCTTGCATTTAGAAGTTAGTACCAGCAAACATTTGTGCAATTAGCAAAACTCGCTAAAAAATGTTTTTGCTTATAAAACGAGAAATTGTTCGAAGAGTTGAAAAACTAAAAACGCCAATCGATAGAGCGTGAAAAAACAATAAAAACTGTATGCTGTCATTTTTGAAAACAGTTGCATTCAAAAGTTATGTGCAACAAACTTTTCAAAATTAGCGAAAAACAGGGAAAAGTGTTACGTCTGTAAAACGAAAAATATTCGTTGTGCACAAAATTGAACAGTTTTTGTCGATAAGGGACCCTCATACAATTTTGTGGGTGGAGATGTCACATTCTAAAATGCTTGCATTTAGAAGTTAGTACCAGCAAACATTTGTGCAATTAGCAAAATTCGCTAAAAAATGTTTTTGCTTATAAAACGAGAAATTGTTCGAAGAGTTGAAAAACTAAAAACGCCAATCGATAGAGCGTGAAAAAATAATAAAAACTATGCTGTCATTTTTGAAAACAGTTGCATTCAAAAGTTATGTGCAACAAACTTTTCAAAATTAGCGAAAAACAGGGAAAAGTGTTACGTCTGTAAAACGAAAAATATTCGTTGTGCACAAAATTGAACAGTTTTTGTCGATAAGGGACCCTCATACAATTTTGTGGGTGGAGATGTCACATTCTAAAATGCTTGCATTTAGAAGTTAGTACCAGCAAACATTTGTGCAATTAGCAAAATTCGCTAAAAAATGTTTTTGCTTATAAAACGAGAAATTGTTCGAAGAGTTGAAAAACTAAAAACGCCAATCGATAGAGCGTGAAAAAATAATAAAAACTGTATGCTGTCATTTTTGAAAACAGTTGCATTCAAAAGTTATGTGCAACAAACTTTTCAAAATGAGCGAAAAACAGGGAAAAGTGTTACGTCTGTAAAACTAAAAATATTCGTTGTGCACAAAATTGAACAGCTTTTGTCGATAAGGGACCCTCATACAATTTTGTGGGTGGAGATGTCACATTCTAAAATGCTTGCATTTAGAAGTTAGTACCAGCAAACATTTGTGCAATTAGCAAAATTCGCTAAAAAATGTTTTTGCTTATAAAACGAGAAATTGTTCGAAGAGTTGAAAAACTAAAAACGCCAATCGATAGAGCGTGAAAAAACAATAAAAACTGTATGCTGTCATTTTTGAAAACAGTTGCATTCAAAAGTTATGTGCAACAAACTTTTCAAAATGAGCGAAAAACAGGGAAAAGTGTTACGTCTGTAAAACGAAAAATATTCGTTGTGCACAAAATTGAACAGTTTTTGTCGATAAGGGACCCTCATACAATTTTGTGGGTGGAGATGTCACATTCTAAAATGCTTGCATTTAGAAGTTAGTACCAGCAAACATTTGTGCAATTAGCAAAATTCGCTAAAAAATGTTTTTGCTTATAAAACGAGAAATTGTTCGAAGAGTTGAAAAACTAAAAACGCCAATCGATAGAGCGTGAAAAAATAATAAAAACTGTATGCTGTCATTTTTGAAAACAGTTGCATTCAAAAGTTATGTGCAACAAACTTTTCAAAATTAGCGAAAAACAGGGAAAAGTGTTACGTCTGTAAAACGAAAAATATTCGTTGTGCACAAAATTGAACAGTTTTTGTCGATAAGGGACCCTCATACAATTTTGTGGGTGGAGATGTCACATTCTAAAATGCTTGCATTTAGAAGTTAGTACCAGCAAACATTTGTGCAATTAGCAAAATTCGCTAAAAAATGTTTTTGCTTATAAAACGAGAAATTGTTCGAAGAGTTGAAAAACTAAAAACGCCAATCGATAGAGCGTGAAAAAACAATAAAAACTGTATGCTGTCATTTTTGAAAACAGTTGCATTCAAAAGTTATGTGCAACAAACTTTTCAAAATTAGCGAAAAACAGGGAAAAGTGTTACGTCTGTAAAACGAAAAATATTCGTTGTGCACAAAATTAAACAGTTTTTGTCAATAAGGGACCCTCATACAATTTTGTGGGTGGAGATGTCACATTCTAAAATGCTTGCATTTAGAAGTTAGTACCAGCAAACATTTGTGCAATTAGCAAAATTCGCTAAAAAATGTTTTTGCTTATAAAACGAGAAATTGTTCGAAGAGTTGAAAAACTAAAAACGCCAATCGATAGAACGTGAAAAAATAATAAAAACTGTATGCTGACACTTTCGAAAACACTTGCATTCAAAAGTTATGTGCAACAAACTTTTCAAAATGAGCGAAAAACAGGGAAAAGTGTTACGTCTGTAAAACGAAAAATATTCGTTGTGCACAAAATTGAACAGTTTTTGTCGATAAGGGACCCTCATACAATTTTGTGGGTGGAGATGTCACATTCTAAAATGCTTGCATTTAGAAGTTAGTACCAGCAAACATTTGTGCAATTAGCAAAATTCGCTAAAAAATGTTTTTGCTTATAAAACGAGAAATTGTTCGAAGAGTTGAAAAACTAAAAACGCCAATCGATAGAGCGTGAAAAAACAATAAAAACTGTATGCTGTCATTTTTGAAAACAGTTGCATTCAAAAGTTATGTGCAACAAACTTTTCAAAATTAGCGAAAAACAGGGAAAAGTGTTACGTCTGTAAAACGAAAAATATTCGTTGTGCACAAAATTGAACAGTTTTTGTCGATAAGGGACCCTCATACAATTTTGTGGGTGGAGATGTCACATTCTAAAATGCTTGCATTTAGAAGTTAGTACCAGCAAACATTTGTGCAATTAGCAAAATTCGCTAAAAAATGTTTTTGCTTATAAAACGAGAAATTGTTCGAAGAGTTGAAAAACTAAAAACGCCAATCGATAGAGCGTGAAAAAATAATAAAAACTGTATGCTGTCATTTTTGAAAACAGTTGCATTCAAAAGTTATGTGCAACAAACTTTTCAAAATGAGCGAAAAACAGGGAAAAGTGTTACGTCTGTAAAACGAAAAATATTCGTTGTGCACAAAATTGAACAGCTTTTGTCGATAAGGGACCCTCATACAATTTTGTGGGTGGAGATGTCACATTCTAAAATGCTTGCATTTAGAAGTTAGTACCAGCAAACATTTGTGCAATTAGCAAAATTCGCTAAAAAATGTTTTTGCTTATAAAACGAGAAATTGTTCGAAGAGTTGAAAAACTAAAAACGCCAATCGATAGAGCGTGAAAAAACAATAAAAACTGTATGCTGTCATTTTTGAAAACAGTTGCATTCAAAAGTTATGTGCAACAAACTTTTCAAAATTAGCGAAAAACAGGGAAAAGTGTTACGTCTGTAAAACGAAAAATATTCGTTGTGCACAAAATTGAACAGTTTTTGTCGATAAGGGACCCTCATACAATTTTGTGGGTGGAGATGTCACATTCTAAAATGCTTGCATTTAGAAGTTAGTACCAGCAAACATTTGTGCAATTAGCAAAATTCGCTAAAAAATGTTTTTGCTTATAAAACGAGAAATTGTTCGAAGAGTTGAAAAACTAAAAACGCCAATCGATAGAGCGTGAAAAAATAATAAAAACTGTATGCTGTCATTTTTGAAAACAGTTGCATTCAAAAGTTATGTGCAACAAACTTTTCAAAATGAGCGAAAAACAGGGAAAAGTGTTACGTCTGTAAAACTAAAAATATTCGTTGTGCACAAAATTAAACAGTTTTTGTCAATAAGGGACCCTCATACAATTTTGTGGGTGGAGATGTCACATTCTAAAATGCTTGCATTTAGAAGTTAGTACCAGCAAACATTTGTGCAATTAGCAAAATTCGCTAAAAAATGTTTTTGCTTATAAAACGAGAAATTGTTCGAAGAGTTGAAAAACTAAAAACGCCAATCGATAGAGCGTGAAAAAACAATAAAAACTGTATGCTGTCATTTTTGAAAACAGTTGCATTCAAAAGTTATGTGCAACAAACTTTTCAAAATTAGCGAAAAACAGGGAAAAGTGTTACGTCTGTAAAACGAAAAATATTCGTTGTGCACAAAATTGAACAGTTTTTGTCGATAAGGAACCCTCATACAATTTTGTGGGTGGAGATGTCACATTCTAAAATGCTTGCATTTAGAAGTTAGTACCAGCAAACATTTGTGCAATTAGCAAAACTCGCTAAAAAATGTTTTTGCTTATAAAACGAGAAATTGTTCGAAGAGTTGAAAAACTAAAAACGCCAATCGATAGAGCGTGAAAAAATAATAAAAACTGTATGCTGTCATTTTTGAAAACAGTTGCATTCAAAAGTTATGTGCAACAAACTTTTCAAAATGAGCGAAAAACAGGGAAAAGTGTTACGTCTGTAAAACTAAAAATATTCGTTGTGCACAAAATTAAACAGTTTTTGTCAATAAGGGACCCTCATACAATTTTGTGGGTGGAGATGTCACATTCTAAAATGCTTGCATTTAGAAGTTAGTACCAGCAAACATTTGTGCAATTAGCAAAATTCGCTAAAAAATGTTTTTGCTTATAAAACGAGAAATTGTTCGAAGAGTTGAAAAACTAAAAACGCCAATCGATAGAGCGTGAAAAAACAATAAAAACTGTATGCTGTCATTTTTGAAAACAGTTGCATTCAAAAGTTATGTGCAACAAACTTTTCAAAATGAGCGAAAAACAGGGAAAAGTGTTACGTCTGTAAAACGAAAAATATTCGTTGTGCACAAAATTGAACAGTTTTTGTCGATAAGGAACCCTCATACAATTTTGTGGGTGGAGATGTCACATTCTAAAATGCTTGCATTTAGAAGTTAGTACCAGCAAACATTTGTGCAATTAGCAAAACTCGCTAAAAAATGTTTTTGCTTATAAAACGAGAAATTGTTCGAAGAGTTGAAAAACTAAAAACGCCAATCGATAGAGCGTGAAAAAACAATAAAAACTGTATGCTGTCATTTTTGAAAACAGTTGCATTCAAAAGTTATGTGCAACAAACTTTTCAAAATGAGCGAAAAACAGGGAAAAGTGTTACGTCTGTAAAACGAAAAATATTCGTTGTGCACAAAATTGAACAGTTTTTGTCGATAAGGGACCCTCATACAATTTTGTGGGTGGAGATGTCACATTCTAAAATGCTTGCATTTAGAAGTTAGTACCAGCAAACATTTGTGCAATTAGCAAAATTCGCTAAAAAATGTTTTTGCTTATAAAACGAGAAATTGTTCGAAGAGTTGAAAAACTAAAAACGCCAATCGATAGAGCGTGAAAAAATAATAAAAACTGTATGCTGTCATTTTTGAAAACAGTTGCATTCAAAAGTTATGTGCAACAAACTTTTCAAAATTAGCGAAAAACAGGGAAAAGTGTTACGTCTGTAAAACGAAAAATATTCGTTGTGCACAAAATTGAACAGTTTTTGTCGATAAGGGACCCTCATACAATTTTGTGGGTGGAGATGTCACATTCTAAAATGCTTGCATTTAGAAGTTAGTACCAGCAAACATTTGTGCAATTAGCAAAATTCGCTAAAAAATGTTTTTGCTTATAAAACGAGAAATTGTTCGAAGAGTTGAAAAACTAAAAACGCCAATCGATAGAGCGTGAAAAAATAATAAAAACTGTATGCTGTCATTTTTGAAAACAGTTGCATTCAAAAGTTATGTGCAACAAACTTTTCAAAATTAGCGAAAAACAGGGAAAAGTGTTACGTCTGTAAAACGAAAAATATTCGTTGTGCACAAAATTGAACAGTTTTTGTCGATAAGGGACCCTCATACAATTTTGTGGGTGGAGATGTCACATTCTAAAATGCTTGCATTTAGAAGTTAGTACCAGCAAACATTTGTGCAATTAGCAAAATTCGCTAAAAAATGTTTTTGCTTATAAAACGAGAAATTGTTCGAAGAGTTGAAAAACTAAAAACGCCAATCGATAGAGCGTGAAAAAATAATAAAAACTGTATGCTGTCATTTTTGAAAACAGTTGCATTCAAAAGTTATGTGCAACAAACTTTTCAAAATTAGCGAAAAACAGGGAAAAGTGTTACGTCTGTAAAACGAAAAATATTCGTTGTGCACAAAATTGAACAGTTTTTGTCGATAAGGGACCCTCATACAATTTTGTGGGTGGAGATGTCACATTCTAAAATGCTTGCATTTAGAAGTTAGTACCAGCAAACATTTGTGCAATTAGCAAAATTCGCTAAAAAATGTTTTTGCTTATAAAACGAGAAATTGTTCGAAGAGTTGAAAAACTAAAAACGCCAATCGATAGAGCGTGAAAAAACAATAAAAACTGTATGCTGTCATTTTTGAAAACAGTTGCATTCAAAAGTTATGTGCAACAAACTTTTCAAAATTAGCGAAAAACAGGGAAAAGTGTTACGTCTGTAAAACGAAAAATATTCGTTGTGCACAAAATTGAACAGTTTTTGTCGATAAGGGACCCTCATACAATTTTGTGGGTGGAGATGTCACATTCTAAAATGCTTGCATTTAGAAGTTAGTACCAGCAAACATTTGTGCAATTAGCAAAATTCGCTAAAAAATGTTTTTGCTTATAAAACGAGAAATTGTTCGAAGAGTTGAAAAACTAAAAACGCCAATCGATAGAGCGTGAAAAAATAATAAAAACTGTATGCTGTCATTTTTGAAACAGTTGCATTCAAAAGTTATGTGCAACAAACTTTTCAAAATGAGCGAAAAACAGGGAAAAGTGTTACGTCTGTAAAACGAAAAATATTCGTTGTGCACAAAATTGAACAGCTTTTGTCGATAAGGGACCCTCATACAATTTTGTGGGTGGAGATGTCACATTCTAAAATGCTTGCATTTAGAATTAGTACCAGCAAACTTTGTGCAATTAGCAAAATTCGCTAAAAAATGTTTTTGCTTATAAAACGAGAAATTGTTCGAAGAGTTGACAACGAATATTTTTCGTTTTACAGACGTAACACTTTTCCCTGTTTTTCGCTAATTTTGAAAAGTTTGTTGCACATAACTTTTGAATGCAACTGTTTTCAAAAATGACAGCATACAGTTTTTATTATTTTTTCACGCTCTATCGATTGGCGTTTTTAGTTTTTCAACTCTTCGAACAATTTCTCGTTTTATAAGCAAAAACATTTTTTAGCGAATTTTGCTAATTGCACAAATGTTTGCTGGTACTAACTTCTAAATGCAAGCATTTTAGAATGTGACATCTCCACCCACAAAATTGTATGAGGGTCCCTTATCGACAAAAACTGTTCAATTTTGTGCACAACGAATATTTTTCGTTTTACAGACGTAACACTTTTCCCTGTTTTTCGCTAATTTTGAAAAGTTTGTTGCACATAACTTTTGAATGCAACTGTTTTCAAAAATGACAGCATACAGTTTTTATTATTTTTTCACGCTCTATCGATTGGCGTTTTTAGTTTTTCAACTCTTCGAACAATTTCTCGTTTTATAAGCAAAAACATTTTTTAGCGAATTTTGCTAATTGCACAAATGTTTGCTGGTACTAACTTCTAAATGCAAGCATTTTAGAATGTGACATCTCCACCCACAAAATTGTATGAGGGTCCCTTATTGACAAAAACTGTTTAATTTTGTGCACAACGAATATTTTTCGTTTTACAGACGTAACACTTTTCCCTGTTTTTCGCTAATTTTGAAAAGTTTGTTGCACATAACTTTTGAATGCAACTGTTTTCAAAAATGACAGCATACAGTTTTTATTGTTTTTTCACGCTCTATCGATTGGCGTTTTTAGTTTTTCAACTCTTCGAACAATTTCTCGTTTTATAAGCAAAAACATTTTTTAGCGAATTTTGCTAATTGCACAAATGTTTGCTGGTACTAACTTCTAAATGCAAGCATTTTAGAATGTGACATCTCCACCCACAAAATTGTATGAGGGTCCCTTATCGACAAAAACTGTTCAATTTTGTGCACAACGAATATTTTTCGTTTTACAGACGTAACACTTTTCCCTGTTTTTCGCTAATTTTGAAAAGTTTGTTGCACATAACTTTTGAATGCAACTGTTTTCAAAAATGACAGCATACAGTTTTTATTATTTTTTCACGCTCTATCGATTGGCGTTTTTAGTTTTTCAACTCTTCGAACAATTTCTCGTTTTATAAGCAAAAACATTTTTTAGCGAATTTTGCTAATTGCACAAATGTTTGCTGGTACTAACTTCTAAATGCAAGCATTTTAGAATGTGACATCTCCACCCACAAAATTGTATGAGGGTCCCTTATCGACAAAAACTGTTCAATTTTGTGCACAACGAATATTTTTCGTTTTACAGACGTAACACTTTTCCCTGTTTTTCGCTCATTTTGAAAAGTTTGTTGCACATAACTTTTGAATGCAACTGTTTTCAAAAATGACAGCATACAGTTTTTATTGTTTTTTCACGCTCTATCGATTGGCGTTTTTAGTTTTTCAACTCTTCGAACAATTTCTCGTTTTATAAGCAAAAACATTTTTTAGCGAGTTTTGCTAATTGCACAAATGTTTGCTGGTACTAACTTCTAAATGCAAGCATTTTAGAATGTGACATCTCCACCCACAAAATTGTATGAGGGTCCCTTATTGACAAAAACTGTTTAATTTTGTGCACAACGAATATTTTTCGTTTTACAGACGTAACACTTTTCCCTGTTTTTCGCTAATTTTGAAAAGTTTGTTGCACATAACTTTTGAATGCAACTGTTTTCAAAAATGACAGCATACAGTTTTTATTGTTTTTTCACGCTCTATCGATTGGCGTTTTTAGTTTTTCAACTCTTCGAACAATTTCTCGTTTTATAAGCAAAAACATTTTTTAGCGAATTTTGCTAATTGCACAAATGTTTGCTGGTACTAACTTCTAAATGCAAGCATTTTAGAATGTGACATCTCCACCCACAAAATTGTATGAGGGTCCCTTATCGACAAAAGCTGTTCAATTTTGTGCACAACGAATATTTTTCGTTTTACAGACGTAACACTTTTCCCTGTTTTTCGCTCATTTTGAAAAGTTTGTTGCACATAACTTTTGAATGCAACTGTTTCAAAAATGACAGCATACAGTTTTTATTATTTTTTCACGCTCTATCGATTGGCGTTTTTAGTTTTTCAACTCTTCGAACAATTTCTCGTTTTATAAGCAAAAACATTTTTTAGCGAATTTTGCTAATTGCACAAATGTTTGCTGGTACTAACTTCTAAATGCAAGCATTTTAGAATGTGACATCTCCACCCACAAAATTGTATGAGGGTCCCTTATCGACAAAAACTGTTCAATTTTGTGCACAACGAATATTTTTCGTTTTACAGACGTAACACTTTTCCCTGTTTTTCGCTAATTTTGAAAAGTTTGTTGCACATAACTTTTGAATGCAACTGTTTTCAAAAATGACAGCATAGTTTTTATTATTTTTTCACGCTCTATCGATTGGCGTTTTTAGTTTTTCAACTCTTCGAACAATTTCTCGTTTTATAAGCAAAAACATTTTTTAGCGAATTTTGCTAATTGCACAAATGTTTGCTGGTACTAACTTCTAAATGCAAGCATTTTAGAATGTGACATCTCCACCCACAAAATTGTATGAGGGTCCCTTATCGACAAAAACTGTTCAATTTTGTGCACAACGAATATTTTTCGTTTTACAGACGTAACACTTTTCCCTGTTTTTCGCTAATTTTGAAAAGTTTGTTGCACATAACTTTTGAATGCAACTGTTTTCAAAAATGACAGCATACAGTTTTTATTGTTTTTTCACGCTCTATCGATTGGCGTTTTTAGTTTTTCAACTCTTCGAACAATTTCTCGTTTTATAAGCAAAAACATTTTTTAGCGAATTTTGCTAATTGCACAAATGTTTGCTGGTACTAACTTCTAAATGCAAGCATTTTAGAATGTGACATCTCCACCCACAAAATTGTATGAGGGTCCCTTATCGACAAAAACTGTTCAATTTTGTGCACAACGAATATTTTTCGTTTTACAGACGTAACACTTTTCCCTGTTTTTCGCTCATTTTGAAAAGTTTGTTGCACATAACTTTTGAATGCAACTGTTTTCAAAAATGACAGCATACAGTTTTTATTATTTTTTCACGCTCTATCGATTGGCGTTTTTAGTTTTTCAACTCTTCGAACAATTTCTCGTTTTATAAGCAAAAACATTTTTTAGCGAATTTTGCTAATTGCACAAATGTTTGCTGGTACTAACTTCTAAATGCAAGCATTTTAGAATGTGACATCTCCACCCACAAAATTGTATGAGGGTCCCTTATCGACAAAAACTGTTCAATTTTGTGCACAAAGAATATTTTTCGTTTTACAGACGTAACACTTTTCCTTGTTTGTATCTTATTTTGAAAAGTTTTTTGGGTATAACATTTGAATGCAAGTGTTTAAGAAAATGGCAGCCAAAAATTTTTATTTTTTCATGTTTTATCGATCGGCGTTTTTTGTATTTAACATTATTAGTTTATTAGCTAATATATATATATATATATATAATTAATTAAATTCTCAAAAAGTTTGATGCGGTTTGTCTTTTTAATCGCTAGTTACTGGCAAAAACGCTAGATGCGCACCATTGTACATTTTTTACATCCCTGAAAAAAATTAGTTAATTCCATGTACCTTTTTTTTCAACTATGGTAAAAAACTTTTTACGTGACAGAAAAAGTTTGCCAAGTGACAAAATAAAGTTTGTTTTGTTCACGGCGATACAAATTGTATGTTTACAAGCAACGAAACTGTACAAGCTATGGTCCAATTTCAAGGTCTGTGCACTAGTACAACGATAAAGTTCTACATGCATTTCGTTTGTTACAAACGAGGACGAGGATATATTTTTAGGTGCACTAGTAGAAAAGTGCTAATAACTTGTGTCAAGATGGCATTACCCGCATTTAAAAGGTAATAAAATTTTACAGATAACACAATAGATGTAAAATAAAGTACTTCTGAAAAAAGTTATAGGCCAGCAAGTTTTCAAAAATGTCCGACAAGTACAAATTTTTTGAAAACTTGATGCCCTTAACTTTTTTTACGAAGTACCCCAGGAAGTAAAACCCCTTGTAATAGGAGTAAAATTTTATTATCTTTCGAATGCATGTAGTGCATACATACATATGTACTTACATACAGCTGTTGTGGAAGTCTTAGCTCCACTAAAGGTTGTTAAACTAGTCTTGTAATTCTAGCTTTTCTGAATTTTGTTTTTGTTTAAAACTTCTAAGTTCCGTTACTTATGTATATTATGCTCTCTAACTGAGTAAAGAAATTTTTGCTAAATCAATTAAAACAATCAATTAATAAGTAATTTAAAAGAATCAATAAAATATTTGCTATGTATGTAAGCCGTAAAATAAGTTGTCAATACAATAGCAACAAATTCAATACGTTGCGCAAAAAGTTAAAAAAACGTTTATAAATTATTTTTCTTTAAATATTAGGTCCGTTCGTTTATTTTACAGTAAAGTGCAGTAAATGAGTAATAACTGAGTAAACAGCAGAATTTACTCTCCAAAATATGTTTGACCAAAAAAGTACGCGAACGGAAAAATTGTAAATATTCATAAGAGTTTGGCAACAGTTGATGGAATATAAATTTAGTGTTGAAAAAGTTTTTACATTTTTGGATATTTGAACAATTTATTCATCGGTACTCGATTAAATACTTTTTATAACAAAAATATTTTAATAAAATATAAACAATTTAATTTATGTAATTTTTCCCATTTCCTTTCTTTATTTTATTTGATTTTGCATACTTTTGTGTGGTTAAATTTATTCAAAGTACATGATTATTTGTTTTTGCTACTGACTATCGTAAATAGATGTGCATTACTAAGTACACAAATACTTTAGAAATTCACAACACCAAAGAATTAAAATAACAACTCCACAAAACTAAAATTACTTTTATTTTCCATTAAAAGGCATGTATACATACAATGTAGGTAATTGTTTCACAAACAAGTTCAATTTAATGTTAATTTACTGTTAGTTTTGTTTTATTTTTAGTTTGATATCATTTATTTAGTTTGAATCATATATTTTCTTGTTTCACTACACTTTACTGCGAAAAGTTTCTGCAGTAAAAATTTGCAAGTTCTCAGTTAAGAATTGTCACCCTACGCTCTTAATTTGTGTTCTCATTACTGTATTTTGTGTAAACGAACGCAATTTAGTAAAATGAAGTAAAGTTCAGTAACAAGTAGTAAAAACTATTGCGTACTCGTCGAACACACTTATTATCCAATCAAAAATTTAAGTAATTTTTGTGAAAAATTGTTAAAAATGGGTCCAGCCAAACATTGTTTAGATGAAAAGTGTGATCTCATTAAAAAACTAATTTCGGATGTAAAAACTTACTCCCAAATTATAAATATTATTGTCTGTTCAAATAAAGTGATACGAAACGCGATACATAACATACAAATTCAAAGCTAAAACTCCTGGAAGAAAGGCGGTTACATCTCCTTTAATGATTAATCGCAAGTTCGGCAAATCAAAAAGGATCTATTTACGTCAGCTGTGGGAATTAAAAATTAATTAAATCACTGAAACTATATGCCGTAGGCTTAGAGAACATAAGCTAGCAGCCCAAGAAAAGTGCCGCTGGTAACAAAGAATCATGTAGAGAAACGAATTAAGTAGTTTTATTTGGTGGAAAGGGTATAAAGATCGTACGTTAGGAGACCTCCAAACTCAGAATAGAACCAAAACTTTACTTTGAAAACGATAACACATAGTAGCTCCAGTATCATGGTATGGGGTTGTTTTCATACTATGGTGTTGGGCCCATTCATCGCATAAATACCATCCGAATATGTACGAATCTTTGAAGAAGTAATGCTATCATATGTATGTATCTGAGGATATGCCGCTGATTTTGGTCTTGCAACAAGACAATGATCCAAACCATACTAGCAAAAAAGCTTAAAAGTGATTCCAGGATAACAAAATAGAAGTCACGGAGTGGCCTGCTGACATTAAAATAAAAGTATCCAAACCAACAATATTATTCTCATTTTCTGTAATGCTCTCAACAGATCAGGAACATTAGGCATTGCCCATAATTTTATGTATGCGTTTAGGAAGTGTCTGCATTCTAAATATGCATAGCAACTTGCGTTTAGGATGTCGGCCTTACGCTCAGAAATCGCAATGCACAGCAATTTCAAAGCATGTTAATTCGGATTTTTTTCATTTTAATAAAATTTAACAACACATTTCTTCGTTTAACCCGCTGATAGTATTTTTATTTACATACATACGTTAAAAGTTATAACACTCCCCTCCTTCCAATTTTTAAGAGAAACAAAACTCGTATACAACATTAATATATTTTTTCAATAGGAATTTTTAAATTAATTCCTCTTGATTATTTTATTTTCACATTTAGTTTTTTTTTTTAAATTAAAATACAATTTTTTTTTCTTTCAAATCTTACAAAAATGTATTTGGATGTTCATTTTAGTGTTTCCTCAACTGAAATAATTATATTAAAAACGAAATGGATATTTTTTAAAAATTGTTTTTATTGTAGAGTAGAGATGGTGTATATTCAAAATAAAAGTTGAATTTTGAAATATACGTGTTAGTTTCTGTACACAATAGAATTTTATTCCTTTATCATAATTTTACTTTTCTGTTTTTGCCCAAAACTTTTGTAAACAATTTTTTTTAACATAAGATGGATGCATCATAATTTCATTGAGTGTCTGAAAATTATAATCAATTATTTATATTAAGTGTTTCAACAAACGCCAATAAAAAATAAGCAAGGGTTTAAGTTTCTTGGTTAGCAAAAATTAAAAAGGATTCCAGTGGAAAGAAAATAAAAATAAAACACATTTATTTGTTTTTTGTTGTTGTTTTTTGTATTGTATATAATGTGTATATGAGAAAATGTAAATCTAAAATTGTACAAATAAAATTAATATAACAAAAAAGCAAACTAAATTACAAAACATGAAAAAAAAAATACCGCTAATAAAATTGTTGCAATTTTTTTTGTTTCAAATTGCTTATTACAAACATAGTTTCGTGAAAGAGTTTAAATTGTTGTAAAGTAAGAAGGTGGGAAAGGTATTCTTATATAGAAAAATTTATTTTATAGATTATTTGTATGTAATAATTAACCGACTAACAAACAAACTTCGCAAGCAAGCTGACTAAAATACACAAAATAGAGGAGTGTTCCTTTTCTAATTTTATTTTGATCATGTTGAGATTTCTCGAAGAGTATTAAATCAAAATATATAACGCGTAAAATTGTCAAAGCTAAATAAACATAAATTGATGTGAAGTCTTTATAAATACACTATTATTCTGGTTTCGCCGATTGCACACACATACGTATTGGTTTTAATGGCAGGCATCTGTCATCATAAACATATTATTACACTAGGCTGGGCTGTGTTTGAAGATATTACTTGATAAAAGGTCGTGACAAAAAATTAAAAAAAAGGAAATTACGACCTTAATTGTTGCTGTTTCCCTGTTATAACTGGATATGCGAGAACACTTTTTCAAACCGAGTCCGGCTAGAACAGTACAACGATCAGGAGAAAACGGCGGAAGCAAGTTTGTACAATTATCGCGATCGACGTACTTACAGTGAAAATTACGAATTATATCGAGCAAATGCGTAAAAGTACGATAAAGTTAAATATTTTAAGAGTGGCTGGGACGTTTAAAATGCCAACTTGAAAGATCAAGAAAAATGCTTAAAAAATCTTAAGATTTAAAATTTGTTTGTTAAATTAAAATTACAGCATTATCTTTTTTGTACTGAGATCTATAATAGACAGTTAAAATTATTTTTATTTGTCTAAAAGACCAACCTAAATTACGACGCAAAGCGTTGTCTGGCTGTCAAAATTTCTCATGCCCATACACAACGTATTTGACGCCCTATGTTCTTCGTGAACATTCTATTTAAATATTTTGTGCTACAATTTGTATTTATATTATATTTAATTAAATAAATGACATATATATATATATACACAACGTATGATACGAACCGAAATAACGCGGCGTCAACGCTTTGCAATTGGAAAATCAAATTTTTATCAGCGCGTCAAGAAGAGAAGTTGGCTGCAAAAGTACTGTTTTTGTTTGTTCAGTAATGTAACTTTATCTACTTTCAGCTCAATTTAGCGTCTTCATCTCTATTTCTTATTATTATTTAGAGTTTTCCATTAATTAATGTGAGTAAACATTACTGTTTCTGGAGCAACGTTAACGCTCTAATTTAGGTTACTCATTTCAGAGTAAAAGCTAAGCACTAAATTGCGTTGCGCTTTGTGTCGTAATTAGGTTGGTCTGTAACGCCTGTTATTTAATAAATTATTTATCGTTTTTTATTTTATTTTAATGTGGTGTGTTTGAAAATATTCATTCCTTTTTTGCTTGCTTTGCGATTTTCAATTTAGATTTTTTTTATATAAAGGTAAATAAAACTTTGGTTGTTCCAAACAAATTATTGTTATAATTTTTTTTTAACTTAAAACAATTTTTAATTGTTAGTTTTATTGTTCTCCTGTGTAGTTTTTGAACAAAAGATTTATTTTGTAAAAATAATACAAAAGTAAATTGTTAGAGAAGTTATGTTTTTTCTTCATTCAACAAAATTTTCAATTAATAGTATTTTTTTTTTAATTGAGTATAACAATGAAATTAAAAATTATCATTTCAATTTTAATAAAATTGTATTTAATTTTAACAATATGTCTCATTTACCACCTTTGATGTTGTATCCCAAGTTGTAAAATATTTTAGTTTTTGAGTATTTTACACTGCATTTATTGAAATTGAAAAAAAAAATTGTTTCAAATCAACAACTTTAGCTGGTTTTTCTTTAATACCAAAATACTTTCAATTTATAACGCAAAAGTTTTTAAATAACCTACAAAAGAAATTGAACAAATTTGAAAATTTATAATTGAATAAATATAAAAAAAAGAGGTTGCCAGTTACCATTTGCAACATTTTTTTTAACAATTGTCAACCAAGCTGAGCTTTTTGTCGTTAAAAATTCTTTTATATTTCTTAGTTAAAGAAGAGAACGAGTTATAAAATAAATATCCAAATTTGTTTTTTTTTTTTAATAAACTTCTGTTTTACTTTATTTAAGTTTTCTTTGTAAATTATTTAAAAACCTGCAGTTTTTGATTTTATTAATACAAAATATTTAACCAATATTTGATACAAAATAATTTAGTGTGATTTTTGTAAAGATGAATCTTTATAAATTTGTAATTTTATTAAAGAAAAACAGAAAAAAATTTATTTCAATTTCATTTTAACTTTAATGAAAAAGCTCTTAATTTCAAAGAAAATTTTGGTTTAAAGGATTTTGCTGAGATGTTTATTTTTTTTTTCTTTTTTTAATTATAATAAAAAGTAGACAAATATTGCGGTATTTTTTATATAAACCGGACAAATTATTTAAAACATTATTTTTTACATTATTTTGAAAACTATTGAGAGAAATTGATAATCTTTGTTAAAATAACTCGTATTGAAATGAAAACAAAAACATTGAAACACTCAGACTCTGTTATAATGTAACTTATTTAGTTTTATTTTTTTCGTGGTAGTTAAATTTTTACTTAAGAATCTTTTTGTAATATAAAGATGATTGATGGATTTTTTTTATCTTTTTGTAGTTTTTTTAAAGACTTTTTTTAGTTTTTTATTTGGGTTTTTTATATTTTTTTGTTTTGTTTGCTTTTCTAAAGTTTTTTTCCACTTAATTGTAGGCTCTAGTAGTAAATTATTTATATTTATTTCAATATTTTATGTTGAGCGAACCCAAATATATTCAAGAAGAGAGTGCTGCTTTCAAAAAAGAAACACAAACTTTTCCGAACAAATAAAACGCTCAGACAATAATTCCTGCAATCTCTATAGTTGTTTGACAGTTTAAGTTGTTGAAAAAAGGCTTTAAAAGATTCCCAGAAACATGAAAATCTTTTAGAGATCTTTTTCTATCAACTCTGTCTCTCGAACAACTATTGTAGACTGTATCAGCTGTCGTTTATAAAAACATAATTTTATGTTGTAGTTGTTTGTTTCGTAGGTTCGGATCTGCATCAATCCTGGTATATGATGGTCCGCTTCCAGTTTTTTTCATATATTTTTTATAAATTTTTTTTTATATTTTTGTATATTTTTTTTACTATGGTAATAATAAAATTTCGATATTGAACTTATTAATTGGTAATCGTCTTAAAATATCATGTTGTCTTCTTTTCTGTTTAACAGCTACAGCTTTTCATTTCTCTGACAACACTTTTGGATGTTGTGTCTGCATTTTTCGAAAATTTATTAAAGAATATTATGATGCATTACTTGTTTCCAATTATTTTAGTTGTTTTCCAAAAATATACACGCATCTCCTGTATTTGAAATTATTAAAATTTTTATTTTCTTAACAAGTAGTACGAGCCAGGAAGAGTTAAAAAAATTATATTTTTCAGGATATGTTGTTTTTGTTTTGTGATGCTGCCTGTTCTTTTGGTGTTTTCCATCAGCTTTTCATATTTATTTATACGCACGGTTTTTTTCCAAAACTCATTTGTGGATCGTTGTTTTTTTTTTCATATTTCTTTTCAAAGTTGTGGTAGCATTTGCTTTTTTCAGATCCATTTACATACAACTTCTAAATATGGTATTTAAAGGACATTAATTTTTTATTTTTTATAATAATAAAATAAAAATTTAAATATTTTTTGTAGCATTTTTCATCCTGGTTTATGCTCTTCTTTATTGTGTTCTTACTGTTGTTGTAGCTTGAAATCGTACTAACATTGCTCGAAAATTGGAAAAATTGGTGAAGTTGGCCAGTCCTCCTCTTCTTCGGAACTAATACTTTCAGTTCTGAAATAAAATAAGAAATAGTTAAAAATTAGTAACAAACACAGGTGGTTACAATCATTTTAAAACTGTAATATTGAATTATTTATTAGAAAAACATAAGCGTGAAAGTTCAGTTCATAGTATATAAAGCTCCAATGTTTTAGATTCAAACATTATTTTGACAATAAAAATTTAAATTTATCATTCAATTCCTTAATAGGTATGTATGTACGTATAAATAAATAACTAAGATTTGCCAAAATCTATTATCTGCCTAATGAGATCAGTTGTACGTCCATTTGTTCGCTACAATGTTAAAACTATTTCGACAGTCATACAAACAAGTTTATCTTTTTGGTATCACAGTCCAGTAAATCTGCAAAAATTTACAGCAGGTGACACTTTTATCTATCTATATATATTTATTCCATGCTTACGAAACTTTCTTCTTTTCTGATTATTCCTACAATTCCTAATGAAAGTTTTTTTTATCTAATTATGCATAACAAAAACATGCCAATAATTTATTAGGAGCAATAAAATTTAAACTAGAGAAACAGAAGCTCCCATACAATTACCGACCAAGGCTAGCTTTAAATGTGTTTCTGTCTGTTTAGAATCTGTAACTATACAATATGTAAGGAAAAATAGTCCGATAGATGTACATAACTTTTACAGAAATAATGCAACTTTATTTAAGTTTGTCAAATTTGACGCACTTATAAAAATATATTTAAAACAAATATTGTGCATTATTTACAGAAATAAAGAAATTTTTTCATATTTTTTAAAGATTACCTGTCTTTTTCATAATGTCTTTATATATATATATATATATAATAATATAATCCACACAAAAACATAAATGTGAAAATAAGGCCAAGTTCGTATCCAAAAAGTTTCGGCCGTAAAAAGTACTGAGATCAAAATAAGGACCAAGTTCTTGATAGGTACAATTCCATCTCATTTCTAGGCAACCTGTAAGCTTGGCAAAAATTTTTTGCCTTTCTAATATGGAAAGAATTCTTTGAAAAATTGTCTTCGGAAAATCGATTTCACGTACATACAGACGGATAGACGAACATTGCTCATTCAACTTCCCTATCTATAAGGAAGCAAAATATATACACGATATGGACCTATTGTGGAAATTTCACACGTAATGACAAACCTATAAATACCCTTACCATTTTTTGGTGAAGGGTATAATAAAATAAAATAAGTCTCTAGAAATGAAAAAGCATACTAATTTCTATCATCAATCTTAATAAATTTATTTTAAATCCACTAAAAAGGTTATAGTCAGTCGTCTTTGTTTAATTATTTAAGACTTCTTTTTTTTTACTAAATATGTATGTATGTATGTAGGTTATCACAAAAAAAATGATTTGTCTATTAAAAGAAAACTAACAAATATATATAAAATAAACAAACAACGAAAAAAACAGGCAGACATAGAGGTGGACTCACTTAAAAAGTGATAATTATTTTCGCTAACACTTCAAATCTAAATGTGATCGCATATAATCAATTAAAGAACAAAACTAAATTCTTAAAAAACATGAAAAACAAACGTGAAAAGGGGAGATATACTATGCATATACATATATAAATATTTATGTATGTATGTACATACATACATACATATACATTAGTACATACATATGTACAGAAGAACCTTGATAACAAACTTTGATACTAAAAGCAAACTTTAAAAAATAGGACAAAAACGTGTTTGTGAAGTTCTTGAAACTAAATTAAGATTTATAAATATGGCACGTACATAATTAAATGTATTCTGTTATAAAATTAATTGAAGTGGGTATACGTGCAGGACCCAATTGTTAAATCTTTTTCTAATATTTTAAATTTATTTTTATTTTCAAAACCTTTTTTTCTGAAAAAAAAAAAACAATGAATCAAAAGTTTCAGTTTCTAGACGATTTAAAAAAATAATTTTTCATCGTTCTTTTAAAAATATTTAAAGACATTTACGGCCTATTTCACGATGTCGAAAGAATTTTTCCATATGTTTTCATTCGTATAATTACATTTGAAGCAAAAACAAATTCTAAAATTTTGTTTTTGTATCAAATGTATTTGTACGAAAGAAAAAAAATTCAAAATTCTTTCGATATCGTGAAATAGGCAGTTAATAAATAATATTAATTGAAAACATTTGGCTATATCACAACCTCTTCTACTCGTATATGTATATATATGTATATATATATATATATATATATATATATATATATATATATATATATATATATATATATATATATGTATATACATATATATATTACACATGTATTGTCACCTGAACAGCATTGTCACCTTACTGCCGTCAAAATTAGCCATAAAAAACAAGATTACGATAAGACGAGTTAATTGAATGACCTTCAGCTATTTTTTGCTAAAAAAAATATAAACAAAATATCACACATAAAGTGGAGATGAATTAAATAGCTCGTCTTATAAAAATATCTACACCTCTTGATTCATTTTTTTATTGTTCATTTAATTACACAACGGAGTAAACACAATGTTTCCTACAAATTTCGAGTTCTTTTTAACCGAATTAAAAAAAGAAGATTATTATTTTAAAAAAATTTTGTTTTCTGTTCTTTTTTGATTTTACAAATAATTTTTTGATTGAAGGGTCCGCCATTTTACGTTTTTTTTTTCAACTAGTTCTTATTTCGTGAATGGTAGCACTTAGCTCATGTCTGATTTGACAGATTATTAGATTAGATTTATCCTTCCGCTGAACGAATATGTTTGTGTATACTCTTGAACAACGCTTCGCTAAGTGGGCCAGCGATCGACTTACAGAAGATGCCGATTTTGCCAAAACAAAATCATCTTTTCAAATGAAGCTCATTTTGATCTTGACGGGTATGTAAACAAGCAAAATTGTCGCATTTGGGGCACAGAAAACCCGCACGCATACATTGAAAAGCCGACGCACCCAAAACGAGTCACTGTTTGGTGCGGATTTTCGTCCAGAGGCATAATTGGGCCATTTTTCTTCGAAAATGAGCAAGGAGTGGCCGTTACAGTCAATGGCGATCGTTATCGGGCCATGTTGAACGAATTTTTGTTCACAAAAATTGAAGAGGAGGATATTGGCAACATTTGGTTTCAACAGGACGGCGCTACGTGCCACACACCCGAAGCTACACTCGATGTTTTGCGCCCTGTTTTTGAAGATCGCATTATCAGCCGCAGAGCTGGTGTCGTTAGGCCACCTCGGAGCTGCGATTTGACACCGTTGGACTATTATTTGTGGGGCTCCGTCAAAGATAAGTGTTACGCCGACAAGCCAGAGAAAATTGACGCTGTAAAGGCCAATATTCGTGAAGCCATTGGTGAAATAAAGCTGCACACAATCGATAATGTGCTTAAAAATTGGACCGATCGTGTAGGCTACTGCATGGCCAGCCGAGGCAGCCATTTGAATGAAATTATTTTTCATTATTAACCGGAAGGATTGTACTTTCAAATAAAAAAAGAAATTTGAGAAAATATTCAGTAGTTTTTTTTATAGCATTTTCAAAAAAAAAAAACGTTAAATGGCGGACCCTTTAGTTTGCTTGCAGGTGATTTAAGCAATTTTCGTTTTGTAAGACTTGAAAATTTGTTAATGTCGATCAATATCAAACTAGCACCGTTACCACAGTGTGGCAACTATCCGATAGTTGCTTTATTCAGCGACATACATACACTTCCAAGTGCAGAAATATGTTTAAAAATCGTTCTCTGTAAAGCCCGTTACTTTGTTCATATTTGTGGAAAATGTTGAGCAACAATTTTTATTTCACTTGGAAAATATGGCACTTAAAATGTGGTGTTTATATTTCGCTATTCGAAGAAATATTTTTATATTATTATTATTACGAATAAACGTAATTATTATTCGAACTTATATTGATGTACATATGAAAAGTAATATTATCAGGCTCAAGTTCAGTTTTATTGAATTAATGAAAATTCAAAATTACTAAGAGTTTTTTTATGTTGAAAAATATTACATACATAAGTACATAAAATGTATTAATTTATATGAAAACTAAATTTTACTGAATTGGGGATAAATATAAAATTGATAAAATCACATTTTGAATTAAAATCGTAATTCGAAAATTTCCCAAAAAATTTTTAATTAATTTAGAAAACGCTCCACACAAAAATTAAAGCTAACTTTCTTTTTTTTTCGATATAAACGATAACAGTTTTCCAGAACGGCTACTATTTTATATTCAAAATTTAAGATTTCTGTATTGATTGCATTGAAAGTATGTCTGTTACATGAAACTGCAGTTGGATACATCATCACAGACTGTGCTTACCTACCGCCTTAGTTTGAAATAAATCTCAACAAAAAGTATGTCAATCCTTAAAAAACGGACTCAAGGTCTGTCTACAATATTATTGTTTCCCGAGTTTATAAATACAGTTAAGCCCCGATTATCCGGATGTCGGATCTCTGCTAATAGAGGTTTATCTAAAAACACAAAAAGGTACATAAATTCTACATATTTTTATTAGAACACGAAATTTTGGTACATGTACATGCCCTACATAAATTTAAATACATACGATACAAAAGACAAAACAAGATAAACATGAGTTCTCAATACTTCGCAATATGTACTCGTATGCATGCTTGTAAATGATAAGCTCAAAAAAACTTGTATTTTCTGCACGAATAACAGAGGTAAAGCACGGATAATAGATGTAGGCGTTTAAGAGGCCCGGATAATCGAGGTTTAACTGTACCTAACGTTTCTCTGTAAATTTATTAATGCAATAAAATAAAGACGTGCTCTTTAATTTCTCGCCACTGTATATATATTTTGTTATTCATTGACACACACAAAAAAACAACTTTCTAAATGAGAACTTGCGCAATAAAAGAGCATTGAACTTTAAAAAACAGCCAATTTTTAAAAAAATAGAAATACATTTAAAAATGAACAAAAATTCTAGAATAACATATAAATCAACAATAAATCCAAAATAACAAATAAATGTATGTATATATATATTAATGTATTATGTATATTTATATACCCTACAAGAACAATGACGGTCATTTGATGCATCATCTGATGGGCATTGCTGATGGGTATACCCAATATGAAAAAACTGATGTAAACATTCGCGTGATTTTGTTTCTCTTTCATACTTGTGGATTTCGTGAACTATAGTAAAACATACATCTGAACTCTGCTCACTCCACAGTATTTTACTAATCATTACTGATGTAAACATAGTCATAGCTGCAAGAGTGTTTGTAAATAAGTTTTGTGTGTGTTAGTTTCCATCAGCAATTTCTTGTAGGGATAAATATATATATATGTACATACACATACATATATACATATGTACATATTAAATGTTAATAAAAACAAACAAAAAAGGACATATCGAACACTAAATCTCAGGAGGATTATACCCAAAGGGAACGGTCTGACAATAGTCGCCTATTCAGACGATGTGTTTTTACTAAAAACTGTAAGTAAAGCCATGCAGGCAGGACTTAACGTTCTATCATCCTGGGCTAGTATAGTAAGGGACTGAGAATCAATCCAGCAAAAACTGCTTTATTTACCAGGGATACAAAATAAATAGTTTTTCGCTACCTAGTATTGGAGCGATAGATTTGAAACTAGCAATGGATGCCAAATACTTTCTTTTCTAGATAGTAAACTTTCGTGGAAATGGTTGTGCCGTATAGTGGGCGCCATTGAGGAATAAAATTCATAAGAAACTACGTGCTGAGGTCCAAAGGTGTGCCTCGTTGGTGCCCAGAAGAGCACCCCTCAGACTGCGTCGATGTCCTTCTTCACCTACTTCCCATTGAGGAATTTTTTAGGAAGTTATTCCAGACCGCCAAATGAATATAGTGTATTTCAGGATAGGATCCTAGCAATCCTCAGGGACACATAACTAACTGTTGGCAGAATATGTAACTAAAGGCGGAAAGGTAACCTTCTACTTTTCCTGCCAGGTGGCGCTGAAAGCTTTGACACATACAATACCCATTTTTACAGTGAGAAATGGTGGGTCGACCCACCTATGCCAGTGGCACACCCCCTAGAACCACCCTGGGGGTTCGCCATACAAACATTTCAAAAAATTACCATTTTTGGCACTTTACAAAAAAAAATCTGCGAAATGGCTGTTTTTTTTTTATTTTTGGAGTTTATTTTTCTCTTTAGAAATTTATTTAGTCAGAATAAAATGAAAAAATTAATTTTGGTAACAGAAAAGAAAATAAAAAAAAAATTATTGTTTGAAGCCTTTGTTGCTTTCAAGTCTGGGCAATTTCGCATGGCTCTCTAATGTCGCCGCCATAACAGCCTCTATATTTCCCGGAATAACTCGTTTGATTCCAGGGGGTGTGACACTCGCATAGGTGGGTCGGCCCTCTGAAGTTACTGGGGGTCGGTCATACATTGTGACTCGATTGAGGCACTTTAAATGGGTCAAAGTGAGATTTTTCAAAATTTGAACCTTTGGGTCAAAAGTCGAACCATCAACATACATTGTAGAGGTATGGTTCCTTCGGCAAAGTTTCTTATTTTGATCCCTAGAATACGATTTTCCTTGTCATTTGTGCGATTTTTAAATCGACCCGCCCTAATGTGTATACATATACATACATATATTCTATAGAAAAACATCTTCGTTCATTTGAAAAAGTCTTCCGAGAATGTTCTTAAAGACATATACATTGTCTATTACAATTTCAAGTTTTTTTTTTTTTCGAAATATTAACATTTATTTAGAAAAATTGAATGCCAATATAATTGTTAATACTCGATATAAAAAATTTCGTTATTTTTAGTCCATTAGTTTGGTGATTGGAGAGAAATTCGATGATTATAAATAAATTTATGTAGACAATAATTTAATATTTGTTGTGTTAATTAATTTAAAATGTTACTTTGTCATTGTTATTTTTATTTAGTACAAAAAATTTAATACACAAAAATTTTAAAATAAAAATTTTTGCTGGTTACAAGGGTCGTACCCAAATGGCCATATGTGTATATACATACATTAATACTTCAACAAAGACAACTAGTCATAAATCAGAGTTAACCGAATTTATTTTCTCCCTAAAAATCTACATAATTATTAGACGAATCCATTTTAAAGATATTTCTTGACAGATATTAGAGAACACAAATTTAGTGGCATTTTTGCTTCCACTTCATTTTACGTATGTTTTCTCTTCTTTGGTGTTATCTTAACACTAAAAGAGATTAGATTATTTCATTTCAATTTAGTTTGTTTACTATTGATTTCAAATTCTATATAATAAAGATAATAATTATATTTGGGATAATTAACCTTAATAAAATTATTTACGTCTAGAATACAGACGATAGCGTCGTTTGGTGGCTTTACTAATATATATGTATGTATGTATGTATATATATTTTCCTAATTGACGAGAAGACATCTGAAGTCAAGGGGGAAAATCTCATAATCTGGCAAGAGAGGCAATCATACAAAACCAAATAGATATTTATATTGCAGGATTTTACTTTTTAGTTTAATATGAAATAATTTGAAACTTGTTTATATCAAAAGATAGAAAGAATGCTTCTATTCATAATTGTTGTTATTTTATTAAATTCAAAGCAAAAAAAATATGTATAGTATAATTAACCGAAAATAGATAACGAATAGATTTTATTTATTTACTTGATTGTTTTTCTGTATCAAGAGTGAGACAATAATGACTGCCTGTTCGCCGATGTCGAAGTAGTTCTTTCTTTCGAACAATTACATATAAAATAAAAACAAAATATTTGAATTTGTTTTTGTTTCAAATGTAATTATTCGAAAGAAAGAAGTTCTTCGTTATCGGCGAACAGGCACTGATTTTTTTTTTTGTGTTTATCTATATTAAATAAATATTTTTATTATTATGTTCAAAGAATTAATTACATATACATACATACGATATTTATTATGTATGTATGTATGTATGTACATATGTATGTATGAAAGTATATTCGTTAATTATTGGTATAGTTATTTAAATGTATGTAAATTAGGGAAGATGTCTGTTCATATTTCATTTCTTGAAGGCTAAAATATATATGGACATATATATATATATACATATATATAAGTATATATATTAGTGATGTTACGAATATCAATTTTTAGTATTCGCGAATACGAATACGAATATTTAAAACAGTATTCGCCGAATACGAATACGAATATTTCTTTTGAGGTTTTTATTTCAAATTTAATTGGAAAAAATCCCTGCCTTTGCGTTAGTAACTATAAATGGAAAAAAATTAGTGATTTAACATTATTATTGCATTAAGATGCCGAATTTGAAAACCTCTACAGAACATTTTTAAATTATTTTACTTACATACTTTCAGATTTCGTTTTTCTTACTCTGCGTGAAATACAATGGGTTTTTTTAATAAAAATTAATATATTTTTTTACATTTTATGTACTTTTTTTAAACTTTCGTATGATTTTTTTTTTGGAAAATGTATGGGAAAATTATTCGCTTGAATTTGGCGAATACGAATACGAATATCTTAAAACAGGCGAATAGTCGAATACGAGTATTCGTAACATCACTAATATATATATATATATTAGTGAAGGAAACCTGGGGGCAAGTGCCTCCAAGTCACCAGAATTATCCACTATTTTGGTGACTTCTTGGCGACATTGTCAACAAAGTGTCTAAATTTTTTTATTTGCTTTGATGGGAAAAAAAATGTACACACAACAAATAAGAGTTCTAATTTGCCGCCAAAGCGCTATTATACATACGTCGGCGGCATAATTGTTTTTAATAATATAGTATTTTTTTCAATTGTGTTATAATAAGTATGCAGTACATTAATATCTATAAATTTAAAAAGTACATACAAAATCCCATTTTTCATATTTTGTATTTTTTAAAATACCTGTTAATAATGAAATTTAATTTAATTTTTTTCTTATACTATTTAAAGGGCTGAAATGTACCTTGTTTACTTTTAATATTTAATTTTTTTAATAAAACATCAAATGTTAACAAAAGTTTCATTAACAATATCTATTTCAGAAAATTCTTAAAAGTGTAGACTAGAACTACTAAAAAGCACTAGTGAATCTCTGGTGACAATGTATGGTGACATATGGTCCCAAAAGAACTACCTACTCAGTAGTACCACTGGCAGTAGTAGATTTCCAATGAAAACGCTAAAAGAATGATTTCCGTGAAAACGCATTGTCGGGGGGGTATAATAAGTCACTAGTACTCGTGACAGTCAATAGCGAATCAGTACTTATTCACTAGTAACATTTCCTACAGGGTAATTATATATACATACATACATATGTACATTCATATATATATATATATATATATATGAATGTACATATGTATGTATGTATATATAATTACCCTGTAGGAAAATATATATATATATATATATATATATACATATATATACACACTAGCTGAGCGCCCCGTCTTGGCACGGAAGCTATTTACTTTTATAAATTTCGATTTTCCAAATCGAAGCACATCACGACTTTCACGAAAAGTCATCTCACGAACTCGTCGACGATTTCATGCAAACTTAACATAAATCATCTACACGACCATATGAACCCAACCCTAAAAATTTAATCGAATTCGGTTTGACCGTTCGTGAGTTATAAAGTCACAACACACTTGCATGAAAATTGGATATACATATACCGATTTCTCAAAAACAGATTGGCTATCTGTCACTTCCAAATGTACTTTCGCACTCAGGGGCCTACCCCCTAATAGTTCGAAAAGGATTCATCGAAGTTCATTTTTTCGACTATCACAGTGTTATTATTCGAACTTCTTTTGATGTACATATGAAAAGTAATGGGGTTTATTACGGTTCTCGATTCGACTTCGACTGCTGTAATAGATTAAATAAAAATGTTGTGTGTTTCTTTAATCTAGTACAACAGTCGAAGTCGATTCGAGAACCGTAGTAAGGCCCAATATTGTCAGGCTCAAGTTCAGTTTTATTGAATTAATGAAAATTCAAAATTACTAAGTTTTTTTTAGTACCTATGAAAATCAGTTCTGATACGTTCTGCTAAAAACTGATTGGATATAAATAATAATATTTTTCAACATGAAAAACATCTTAGTAATTTTGAATTTTCATTAATTCAATAAAACTGAACTTGAGCCTGACTTTTCATATGTACATAATATAAGTTATGCATAACTTAGTGTACATTCAATGAGAAATTAAACTAATCTGATTCTAACAGAGTACCACTCGTTTTTATGAAGTCAAGTATACATGTAACATACATATGTATGTATATACAGTAGAATCTTAAAAAGTTAACCAAAATATCCCAAGGGGTATTAACTTTTTCGAACTTTTAACTTTTCTAAGCGCGTTTTTTTTTTTAGTCGAAAAAAGGATTAAATAAAGTATGTAATATGTAAAGAAGTTATATTTTTATTAAAAGACTTAAAAATAGTTTTCATTATTACAAAAGAAACTTACGTTTACTTTGTACTGGGTGTTCAATTTCACAGTCACGCTCAGTTTTTTCGTGGGCATAAAAATATTAGTTTATAGTGGTTTAAACAAGCAGTCAAGGCTTGTTTATTTCTTTTCTAATAGCTCTTGATCATTTTCGTGCGCATACTGATCAGGCCTGCCACATGATTTGCATCATCTTAAAAAAATGTACACGCTCCACTTTGATTATGAAAAACTGTTTACTTATCTGCGTGTTTAACTTTTACGCGAGTTAACTTTTCTAAGATTCTACTGTATTTATTAGAGTCCGACGGAAACCGAATATCGACAAATTTTCGTACCAAAAGCCTGACGCAGAATAATTTTAAGCTTTCCCTTTTTGTAGTTTAAAATTTTATAGGGCGGCATTTTTTAGTCTTTTTTGGAACACTGAAGCTCGTCGAACTTCAGACAATCTCTGAACACTGACATTTAGAAAGACTGCAGCGCTTTCTTGGAGTAGGTTATTTTTTTTATAGTTTAAAAACGGCGAACAGCAAATTACTTAGAAAATCATAAAAAAAGCAAATGGTTTCATCAAAGTCTGTCGGCAGTTGAAGTCGCACTTTTTCATTTCACCAAAATTAAGTGGTTTTCTTGTGTTTATCAGACAAAATAATAAAATGCGTTAACAGAAATCCAACTAACGTCAAAAAAAATACTTGTCCTAGTAATTAAAGGGAATAAATCGTTGTATGTATTTAATTTGAAGGAAGTGCTATTGAACGGTAATTCAAATTATGTTGGACATTTTAATTAAAGAAAAGTGAGATGACATTTATTAGGGCAAAAATTACTTTTTCTTGTAAAACACATACTAAAACTTAAGATACATTAACATATTTCCAAAGTAGAAGCTGTACGTTTATACATGAACAAAAATGTATTCAACGAAAGTAATGTATTTAGTTTTTTAATGTACATATTTATCCAATTTTTTATGTTAACTTATATGTGTCTGTCGCTTTTCATAAACAATTCGAAGAGTTTAAACAAAAAAAAATATTAATAATATAACAAAAATCATACCTGGATCGTAAACCATCATCCATAGCATTAGAAATTCCTTCATCAATAGTAGGCAGGTCTGTTGAAAAACGATTGGTTGGACGTAGTACACGTAAAGTGCGGCTAGATAATTTCCATACCAAACGTTGCTTATAGGGCTGTTTATTCTGTCCGTTATAATGAGACAAAATACCCGAAACAATACTAAAACCGCAGGTGAAAACTCTATCGGGAATCTAATAAATAAAAAATAGTAAAAAAAAAGAAATCATGAAAAAATACTTGAAAAGTTGATAATTAATTTGTCGATTATGGATGGCAACCGAACTCCAGTTGTATTACGGATGGCAACTGGCAACTGAGAGGTTCCAGTTTCAGTTGCTATTTAGTGCTTTTCTGGCAACCACAAATTTTCAGTTGCCGGCTGGCAACGCAACTGAAGTTCGGTTGCTATCCATAATCGAGCCATAAATAAATGCTTTCTCCTTACCATCATAAATTGTTGTACGAAGAGTATGTATTCAAAGACGTGCTTTAGTTCGGGACTACCACGTGGATATGATTCCTTAATGTGAAAATCTAAATGCAAACATATCAACACTAAAGCCAAAGTGGATGGTGTTATAACAGTTGTTTTGACATCACACAACAATATTTCCAAACGATTTTCTAATTCTTCCAATTTAATGAATTGCTCAAAGAATTCAAAGAATGGAGGGCAAACTTCTTTGGCCAAATTGCGGAACAAAACAAAGTAAATGCGCAAATAACTGACCGATGTAATAGGTACGTGACCCATTTGTACTCCCAATTTATTACCAATTACGTTAGCCATACGTTCCAAATCGCCAGCAGTGCAACCACACTTAAAATGCACAACAACAAAAAAAGAGAGGAGATTAATAAATAATAATAGAAATAGAATATGGTTACATTACAATAACAAACGGAAGGAAAGTGAGGAGATATTTTAATTACTACTTATGTATGTACCTGTGATATTGATACGAGATCTTCGGCGGGTACAGGCTTCAAATTCAGCTGTTTTATGGCCAAATATAGAGACGCAACACTCATGCAAGCCATATGTTTGGGTTTAACAGTCATGCGATCTAGAAAACGATCCACTAGGCTCATGGCTGAAAATAAGACATCGGAGGGCAGCTCATACCAGATTTTAAGGCAACGTAAAACATAAGCGGAACCATCTCGACCACCAGCTGTAACTTCACGCTAAAATTAAAGTTTTGTTTTTAATGTAAAATGTGATCAACATGAAATAAAAAAAAAAACTTACTCTTGATTCTTTAGGCAACAACAGCACAGTATGATACTTATCCTGTAAAGCATCATATTCCTTAAGAGTAATGTAAAGCGCCTCAGATGACATCGATGTTAGTTCATCTAACAATTTGTTATGGCTACTGCTATTGTTATTCTTCTCATTGTCCGTTAACGAAGGCTCCATGGTTTGGTCCAATAAATTAGGTGTTGTTTGTTGTTGCTGTTCCAACTCAAATTTCTGATAATCCAAGCCAGCAGCACCCGGTGTTCCATACCGGCCCTCGTCAGACATCCTCATCCACTCAGTTCGCACCTCTGCAGTGTGGCTGCTACCATTTCTAGCCGCAGTATTTGCAGATTCAGCTGCTGCCGCCGCCATCGCCGATGTTGTTGGTGTCTCATTCTCGGCCATCATTTTTCGGGCCTTTGTCGAGGTTGTGGCCTGATCTTGATCCATATGATGACGATATGCGTTAACTGCTGCTGAATTGCCTGCTCCTACTAGCTCTTCTTGTGGCTTCACCGACACAGACATTGACGTGTTCTGCTGCATCAACTGCTGCTGCTCCTCCAAAATGCTATTAAAGCCGTAAACACTGTTGTTCACTTGCTGTTGATGGTGGTGGTTATACAAATGACTGTTATACAACTCCTCGGGGGCGTAACTTTGATACTGCTCTTGTTGGTTGTTATTAAGAGTATTTGTTAAACCACTATCAGCGACGGCGTAATTGGCGGCAGCAGAGTAGCGTACAGGGACAGACATTGTGAGGGCTGGCCTAGTACCTATGTTTAGTTGTGATGGGAAAATTTTATGTTTTTCTTTCAAAATATAACAAAACTTTATTTTGTTTTGCTTTTTTTTTGAAAAAAGTTTTCTAGGCCGCTTTTAAGGTTTTTTTAATAAAAATTGTTTGATTTTATTTTCAGCTTAATGTTTTTATATGCAAAAGCAAATAACAACTAATTGCGATATCAACGAGTTTAGTTTCGTATGTCAATGAATAATTAATTCTAAACTAAACTCTCAATCTTTTATTTTTAATATATTTTCAAAACTTTTGTTAAAGAATAGAATGAAATAATTTAAAGAAACTAAATCGAGCTTTAAAACTTTAATTTTCTGTTTAGTTTTCTTGTTGAAACAAGTAAACAAGTTGCCTTAGTTTTTTCAAAGCGCGCAAAAAAAACTAAAAGGTGCCCAACCTAGTTATTCTTTAAATAGTTTTAACCGAAAATAAAATTTATTGTTTGGTACTTGTTTTGTACACACCGGTTAATTGAAAAGCAAAAGTTTTTTGTTCACGCACTTTCAATGCTACTTTTGCTTTTTAAGTTTCAATAACCTTAGTACTATTCTTTGAATTGGTTTTAAGAAGATGATTAACTTTTATAGATTTTTCTTCTAAACCAAAATTCCAACAATTTGCAAACAACAAACAATACAAAACCCTCACTATGTAGTTGATGATAAAAAATATTTGTCCCAATTTAGTATTTTGTTACAGGTGAATGAAGTACGCTTTTTTTATATAAAATTTTATTAAATTTTTAAATTTTAAGCAAAAGCTCAAATTTTGGTTTATTATGTTTTCTTTGGTTTATAATATGTAGCTTTTTTAAATAAAAATTTTTTAACGATAATAAACTCTTGAGCTTTTATAATTTCTTTCAAGTTTCTGAAAATTTTCTTCTACAATTTTTTTTCTTTTTGTGAAACTTTGTATCCGATTGTACAATGTATTGTTGGTTGATTGATATCAATGACGTATCCTAAATATTGTTTCTTTTTCTTTTTTAACACTTACAGGCTCTGAGAAGGGAGGATTTGGGAATAAAATGTAAAACATGATTAGTTTAAAAATTCAATAAAAACAAAATAAATCATAATACTCGTATGTATATGTACGTGTTAATTTTTATGCAATCTATAATAGACTAAAGTAAAATACATACATATGTTGCTATGTAGTACATTTTCAGTAACAATAATAATTGGTATATAATGATACTCATTAGTTATATTGTATATTAAGTTGTTTATATACATACATTAATTGTACACCCAGATGTTCGAATGTATGTATAGTCAAATATTAATTTATTTCAATGGGCTTAAAAGTAAACAAAACCATTTCCAATGCTTCAATCAAGGCGAATCTATACAAGGTGGGAGCAATGGCGAATTCAAAAATTCGCCATTTCCAAAGGATTGTCAAATTTTGTAGTATTTCCTTTTCTATTAAATTCTTTGTTTACAAACAAATTTGATATTTTTTGTAAATTAAAAAGTTTTAAAGCTAAAATTTTTATATGAATTAAAAAAAGTTTATGCAAAATAGAAAATAATTGTGAAAAAAGGAAGCAAACGTGAAAAAGCGAAATAGGATATGGAATTCAAAGTTCAGGTAAGCTTTATATAATTGGAAACATTCTGAAGAATCACAAACTAAATCTTTGTATTTCAAGGCCACCAGAAATCACTGAAACGCAGGGTCCCCGTGGATAGAATGACTGATGAACATTTTAAATTAGTGCTTAAATGTAATTTATCGTTCATGAGCCTTGCACTTGGCCTCATACATTTAATTTTATGTAATTGATATAAATTAATTAATAAAAACAAATTGTATATAAATAGAAAATTTTATTTGTTTCTGGGTTACCTTTTTTAATTTTTATTCTACACTTTCATTCCATTATCTCCTAAAATCCCCAAATTTGTTTTTTGAAAATAAATTCAATAATAGGTATGAAGAATATTGACTTTGTTAGAAATTTATATTGTTTACTAAAATAATATTTTTTAGTCATTAGAAAATTCCTATTAGGGTTAACTCAATACACACAACTTACATACATATATCTAAATACTTAGGACATCGAAATCTTCAAAACAAAAACATTTTGATGTGGAATTTTAAAAGATGAATTGAGTATCCGATTAAATATATGTATTTTTTATATAAGAAATATGTACATACATATATGCCAAAAAAGAGAATTACGTAGTTTATGTTTGTTTGTAAACTATTTATTTGTTATGCAATAGCATTCAAAATATTTCTAAATTTAATCGACGCAAATTTTTTAAAGGATATAGAGAGGTATGTAACATTTAGATGCTAGCTGAAGTATTCATTAAAAATCAATATAAATTTGATTTGTTTTACAAAAAAATTTTAATGGACATTTTGTATTAAAACATGTACATATTTCAAATTATTTAACTTTTTATGTTTTTATGAACATTGCAAAAGTTGTATGTATAGAGTACATTTTTTAATCCCAACTACAAAAAAATATCCCCAGTTTTTGATATGGCCTTATAGATGGGAGCACTAATACATAATTTCATTTCTTTATTTCTCACTTTCTTTACAAAACAAATTGACAATCGTTTGGAAATTTACACAAACAAAATGCCTGTTGTTTTTCGTGTTGTATTTGTTTTATTCTGGCTCCCACCTTATATAAATTCGCCTTGGCTTCAATAATAAAATTTCAAAATTAAAAAAAAACGAAAATCATTTGGAATTTGTTTTTATGTAAAATGTGAATTGTGAATAATTTTTGGAACATTAATTTTCTTGTTCAAAAGCCACAAGTAAACAAAACAATTTCCAAGGATTTTTATTTTCATTTTCAATGTTAAACCGAAAATAAAATATAGAAAATAAGAATTTTTTTTTTTTTTTTTTTTTGAAAAAGGGATGTTATGTTAAATTTATATTTATAACCTATATTAATAAAAAAAGGCAATTACACTACTCGAGTACAAAATTAGACATTAAACTTTCCATTACTCCGGCATATTGTTTAACATTTTCAAAAAGATGTTTTGAGTTTTCGCACGTTTAGGGATGCATGAACACAAATATTGTATTACTATTTTTTTCAAATTGAAATATAACATTTATTCGAGCTAATGCTCAAGAGTTTTATGTTTTCAAAAATTATTATTTGTAGATCAGTGTTATCAGTAGATGTTATTATTATTTATTGGCTACCAAGGGTTTTCTAATTGTGTAAAGGTTCGCAGAAATGTAAACAGATTCATATCGAATGAAGAAAATTATCTGTTATGATGTTTGCAAAGTTTTTTTTATAAACTATTTTGCTTGTGCTTTAGTAATTCGCAAATATTATTTGCGAGTTTATGTAAGAGTAGATGAGTTTTCGAACTTTTTAAACATAAATGGCAAATATCTACTAATGAGTTGGTATTTAGCTACTAACGAAAAGCATATAAATTAGCTAAACCATAGCAAATAATTTTTTAATGTACCTATAAAGTTTACATAAAAAAAAGTTTGATCTCGACAACATCATATCTTTAAATGTGGAACCAATCACACTCACTCACAACAGGTAATAGAAATTGACCGGATTCAAGTATAAGCGAGAACAATGATACATTATTTTTTAGTATAAAGATTATTTAAAGTGTGACGTCTGAGTAAATTTTTTGCAGTTTATTCTGCTACAATAGTGATAGGTAGAGTTGTCAATTATTCGCCTTTCAACTTTGATCGAATATTTCAAATAATTGTTTTTGTTCGTTCGATCAAACGATTAAAGCTGAAAAATTATTCGATTAATCGAAGAGAACAACGAATAAAAAATTATTTAAAAAATGTATTGACAAAATATAAACATTTCATACAAAACTTAAAAATAAAATAGTTTAAATTTTTACTAACAAAAAAATACATAAAACTATTAATTCAAATAAACATGCTTCATTCAGTCACAAAATAGCAAACGATTTTTTTTTTTTTTTTTTTTGTTAAATCAGACAATTTGGGTTGTTCCTAAGAAATAATCTTTTACAAATAAAAGTTGACTCAATTTTTTAGCTTTCAAACGATTTTTAGTTTTTGTTTTTATTATATTAGATTTTGAAAAACTCTTTGCCTAATTGTCGAGGTAGGTGATATTGTGAGAAGAGCATAAAATTGTTTATCTAATTTTTCTGTTCTTTTTTTAGATTTTTCCAAATATACCATATCGTCTAATATATCGCTGAAGTCTTTTTTATGTTTTGAATTTTGAATTTTTAATACTTTTAATATAATTATTTAATTCGAATAAAAGATTGTTAATTTCATTACTAGTAACATCTTCTATATCATTACTTTCATCTGAATTATTGCGGTTACTTTCAGCATAAGATAATCTGGAGTATAATTCATTTGGATATTCTTTAGTTTCACTTTTTGAAGAATATTTTAAAAAACTTTCATTGCTCGGAAAATTTCCAGAATTTAAAAAATATTATTAACGTATTTAAAAATTTTATACGTCTCTCATTTATTCTTATATTAATACGTTTTCGTAAATCTGTTGCAAAAGATTTATTAATTTTTTTGTTGTTGATCCAACAATTTTGTATACTTGAGGACACTTGTTACATGTGACTTTGTTTTTTTTTTTTTTTTCATTTTTGTTCTTGGTAAAATACTTCCAAACCGAGCTCAATTTTTTGGCTTGAGTGTATTTCTAACTTATTCACCTGAGAGTGAAAAAACCCCATTCTTGAAAATTTTCAACGTTTCATTCAAAACATTCGACAACAACTACAAACATCCAAAATAACAAATTTAAAAAATTTTTACGTATATTTGAAACTGAAAAAAATTTGTTCGATTAATTGACATTAATTAATCGATTTATTCGTTATTCGAAAATCGGCATTTTAAAATTATTCGAACAAGAGTTTCGTTTTGTTCGATCGATTAATCGAATTATTCTTAATCGGTTGACAACTCTAGTGATAGGGCTAGGATGTAATTATGTAAATTGCGGCAAGAAAAATCAGAATACGTTTAAAATCTGCAACGAAATTTAAATAAAGCCCGAATATTTACGACGATTTTATTCTCGAAACAACTTTTATTATCTAGTTTGTTTAGCGATTCTACTCAATTATATATATTTTTTTTATTTATGTATGTATGTATATAGAAAGATATATATGTATGTATGTTCATACACACATACATATTTATGTATGTGCGTACAAGCTAAGCAAAATAAAATCTTGATTTCAAAATTATAAATACTTTCTTGGTAACTTTTCGTGTTTCATTACCTTTTTAAAACTAATCAAGGTTTAAAAAAAAAATAAGCAAACATGAAATGAACGTTGAATTTCAATAAAAAGAAAACATACATACATACATATGTATGTATGTACATATGTACATATGTACGTATGTATATATAAACATCCATAAAATTTAATTAAAATTTCAATAACAAAATTATTCAGTGTAATTGACATCAAAGTTTAATGCAATTTTCAAAATACATACACTGAAAAAAACTTAAAAATAAAATTCAAATGAAAGTAAGAAGAAAGAAATAAACTTTAATAAAAAGCAAATTCAAACTTCAATATTAAGCCATCCGCATTTGCGAATTACAAACATCACAACAAATAACTTTTCATTATGAATGTGGTTACTTTTCTATACCTAAATACAATTAGACAATCGTTGGTTGCCAATAAAAGTATGTATTTATAAGACAAAATGAAAAGTAAATCTCCCCTTTATAGATACCGATAACCCGCAACAACTAAATAAAATTTTAAAATGTAAATATCTTAAGTACATATATGCTCGAATAAATGTCAAATTTTATTTAAGAAAATTAAATTAATATGGAAAAAAACCAAAATTTTTTTTATTTGCATATTCTTTTCATGCAAGTTCTAAAAATTATTTACATATGTTCGATGAACGATCCACACGAAAATATTATTATGTTTTGTCAAATGCCTTTTGAATTATGAAAAAAATTAATATTAAATTGCTTATAACTGCTGAACATTGAAAACTGTACACCAAACTTTTTATTAATAAAGTGTAGCCTAATTTAAAAAAGTCAATTTAAATCGCAGAAGACTACAAAAACAATAACTTAATATGTACTGAACAAAGTAAAACAAATATAAATATAAATATCTATATATATAAAAATGTAGAGCATTGTGTTTGGCATTGATGTTCTCTGTAATGCCTGAACCGATTTCAATTCTGTAAACTTCTCATGAAAGGTGACGTCAATACCAAGGTTTTTATGTATATACGGTTTTTGTGTGTGGATTGGTTTATGAGTTATAGTCGCTTCAGTAAGCCCACTTTTTCCAATCTTTATATATATAATTCTTCTGAAAGTGTGTTAGTAACTGAACTCCTCCTAAACGGCTGGACCGATTTCCATAAATTTTTTTGTATGCGTTTGGGTGGCGCCCCGGGTGGTTTAGATTTACAATTCGGTCCAATTGGACAAAGGGGCGTGGTACCTCCCATACAAACCACATATTAAAAATCTATTATTTCTGCTCCTGATAACGGTATTTGAACAAAATTTTGTACGTCGGTTTGGTGTAAATTTCTTAAGTGCTGCTGCAAATATGGGCGGGATTGGAGAAAGGGGCGTGGTACCTCTCATACAAACCACAAATAAAAAATCTATTATTTCTGCTCCTGATAACGGTATTTAAACAAAATTTGGTATGTCGGTTTGGTGTAAATTTCTTAAGTGCTGCTGCAAATATGGGCGGGATTGGACAAAGGGGCGTGGTACCTCTCATACAAACCACAAATTAAAAATCTATTATTTCTGCTCCTGATAACGGTATTTGAACAAAATTTGATACGTCGGTTTGGTGTGCATTTTTTAAGTGCTGCTGCAAATATGGGTGGGATAGGACAAAGGGGCGTGGTACCTCTCATACAAACCACAAATTAAAAATCTATTATTTCTGCTCCTGATAACGGTATTTAAACAAAATTTGGTATGTCGGTTTGGTGTAAATTTCTTAAGTGCTGCTGCAAATATGGACGGGATGGGACAAGGGGGCATGGTACCTCTCATACAAACCACAAATTAATAATCTATTATTTCTGCTCCTGATAACGGTATTTAAACAAAATTTGGTACGTCGGTTTGGTGCGCATTTTTTAAGTGCTGCTGCAAATATGGGCGGGATTGGACAAAGGGGCGTGGTACCTCTCATACAAACCACAAATTAAAAATCTATTATTTCTGCTCCTGATAACGGTATTTGAACAAAATTTGGTACGTCGGTTTGGTGCGCATTTTTTAAGTGCTGCTGCAAATATGGGTGGGATTGGACAAAGGGGCGTGGTACCTCTCATACAAACCACAAATTAAAAATCTATTATTTCTGCTCCTGATAACGGTATTTGAACAAAATTTGGTATGTCGGTTTGGTGTAAATTTCTTAAGTGCTGCTGCAAATATGGGCGGGATTGGACAAAGGGGCGTGGTACCTCTCATACAAACCACAAATTAAAAATCTATTATTTCTGCTCTTGATAACGGTATTTAAACAAAATTTGGTATGTCGGTTTGGTGTAAATTTTTTAAGTGCTGCTGGAAATATGGGCGGGATTGGACAAAGGGGCGTGGTACCTCTCATACAAACCACAAATTAAAAATCTATTATTTCTGCTCCTGATAACGGTATTTGAACAAAATTTGGTACGTCGGTTTGGTGTGCATTTTTTTAGTGCTGCTGCAAATATAGGCGGGATTGGACAAAGAGGCGTGGCACCACCCATATAACCCAAAAATTTAAATCGCCATATTTTGGGCATTTTTTGACCTACGTCGATGATATTTGGTACATATGGTATTGCCATAATTTGGAATACGTACCGGGAGAAAAGTGGATGGGACCACGCTCCTTTTTATTAAAATTAAAAATCGTAATATAGTCTTAACTACTGGACCGATCGTCACAATAGGATATATAAATACTTTTAATTTTATTTTATAACGAGGGGGTAGCGAAGTACACCGGGATCAGCTAGTATATACATATATATAAATATGAAGATGAAGGTAATGATATAGAAGATATTACTGGTAATGAAAATAACAATCTTTTATGCGAATTAAATAATTATGTATATTAAAAGTATTAAAAATTCAAAATATAAAAAAGACTTCTGCGATATATTAGACGATACAGTGTATTTGGAGATATCTAAAAAAAGAACAGAAAAATCTTAAAAATCTTTACGAAAACATTAAGAATTGTCTATACGACATCGTTAAGACATTTTTTTACGAAATCTTTCCTAAATTTCTTAACGATTTCTTAACTATGTACGTATCTTTACGAAGTCATATCAAGCACTTCACATGATTTTCGTTACGAAATATTTACGAATTCGGTTCCGAAATCTGAAGATTTTGCCGACTAGTAACGAATTCGTTACAAAATCAAAACTTTTGGTTTGGTGGGTATGTAGTACATGCTACTAAATAATTAGCAACCGTAAAGAAGCAATTTATTTTAATTAGAGATGAATGTTAATCATTTTTTTATTAAAATTATGTATGAATGTATATTTTTATGTACTACACATATGAATTTGTACATATGTATGTACGTATACATGTAAGTTTTTCTTTAAGTCATAACGGCTGAAGAAACACATTAAGTTTATTACGCAAATTGACATACATACATACATACATACTTTCATATGTACATATACATATGTATCTATTAGTGCTGGCAAACTCTACTACTTTTGATTACTCAATAATATTCAATACTTTTCATTTGGGTACTCAATACTACTCGATACTTTTAACGGATTTTTTGAATTTGTAACGTATAGTTTATATCTGCAAATTGAAGTAGTTTCTTCAAAAATTAAAAATAGATCTACAACTATTATTGGTTTTGTATGTCTTTATTATTAAATCAAAAATAAATGTAAAGTTAACTTCTAATTCAACGTTAACAATTTACGAAATAATTAAATTTTTATCAAAAAAAATTCATTGGAAAATTAATGTTTTGATTTGATTAAGGAATTGAAAATATTTACTGCCTGTTCGGCGATATCGAAGAAATTTTTGAATTTGTTTTTGTTTCAAATGTAATTGCTCGAAAGAAAGAACTTCTTCGATATCGGCGAACAGGCACTTACATTTGCGTGAACATACATTCATATGTGCCTGCATGTGTAATACATTGTGTATGTATATAAATTTAAAATATAATATTTACATGTATGTATGTACACATATTTAACTAATACACATTTTTAAATATTTTTAAAATGTGGTTGTTCTATTTTATTGACAGCTTTATTTCGGCGGTTGGTTTAATATTGTTGCTTACACATTGTTGCCTTTCTGTATTTTTATTCACTATTTTAGCCTCTCAACTTGCTTAAAAATACAACTCTGAAAGTATCGAGTAACTACTTTTGAGTATTGAGTATCCAAAAAAAAGGGCAAATACTCGATACTCAGTACCCACTACTCAATACTTTGCCAGCACTATTTTTTATATTCAGTTTCACTTCCATGGATCGAAATTATCTTCAAAATGACGTACATAACAATAGTTCTGATACACTAACAACAAAAATAAAAAAATATTTCGAAATGAGATATGTATGTATGTACATATTTAAGTAATTGTTTTGTAATATGTATAGATACTAGTGCTGGCAAAGTATTGAGTAGTGGGTACTGAGTATCGAGTATTTGCCCTTTTTTTGGATACTCAATACTCAAAAGTAGTTACTCGATACTTTCAGAGTTGTATTTTTAAGCAAGTTGAGAGGCTAAAATAGTGAATAAAAATACAGAAAGGCAACAATGTGTAAGCAACAAAATTAAACCAACCGCCGAAATAAAGCTGTCAATAAAATAGAACAACCACATTTTAAAAATATTTAAAAATGTGTATTAGTTAAATATGTGTACATACATACATGTAAATATTATATTTTAAATTTATATACATACATACACAATGTATTACACATGCAGGCACATATGAATGTATGTTCACGCAAATGTAAATATTTTCAATTCCTTAAGCTAAGATCCCACTATCGGCGCAATGCACCAATTTTCGTCGCAATTCATGTGCCGATAGTGTGACCGCACATAATTTTTCGAAATGCGACAATCTGCGCCGAAATTGTGCTGAGTATGGACAATCAAAATCAACCTTGATGCGCCGATAATGTGAACCCACTATTGCACAATGTTAAGCAATCAATTTGTAAAAAATGCGCCGATTTTTGTCGGCCACTCGTGCGCCGATCACAGTCGACAACCGGTGCCGATACACGGGCTGGAAAACCGAATTTTGAAATTGCACACCTTGTAAAACTATTTTTTTAAGCTTAGTTGTACCAAAATTAATTTTTTATTATCTTTTATGCATTTAAATTTTATTTATTTGTTGTGGGTTAGCAAATCTACATATATGCAAAAAATTAATAAAAATTTTAAAATCAAATTCTTGAGTATTTGCTCGAATAAATGTTATATTTTATTCATATATTGTTAAAAAATTGTTATGGGGTAGGTAATCTATGTATATGCATTTCGTTGTTAGCTTAATACCAACTCATCAGTAGATATTTACTATTCATGTTTAAAAAGTTCCAAAACTCATCTTCTCATACATAAACTCGCAATAATAAGTTTGCGAATTACTAAAGCATACGCAAAATTGCTTTTAAAAAACTTTGAAAACATCACACAAATAATTTTTTTTCATTCCATATAAATCTGTTTACTTTTCTTATAACTTTTATACAGTTACACAACCTTTTGTTGGCAATAAAAGTTTTTATAAGGCAAAATAAAAACAAACTTCCCTTTTACAAAATATAACCTTTTACTCAAGTATTCATGTTTTTAGTAAAGATCAACTGATGAGTTAATATTTAACTACCAACGAAATGCACATATGTAAATTAGCTAACCCATAACAAGTAATAATATTTTAAAAACATATATTCCTAAGTATTTGTGCGAATAAGATGTTATATTTTATATATATATTAAAACATTTAATATAACATTTGTACTGTTGAACAGAAAAAAAAACGATTTTACCATCCCTGAAAACATCTGTTTACAAAATAACAAGAATAGAAGTACGTGCTGCGTAGTAGTAAATTCAATTAAAATTCATTAATTTTTTATTATTATATACATATTAATACTCCTATATTAATTATATACACAATATATATGGCCAAAGCAGTTTTCTCTTTTTCATTGTAATAAATGCCGAAAATTAAACTGTATCTGCCAACAAGCAAATAAACAAACGCATATACATACATATACGTACATACATACTCGTAAATACAATACATACATGATTTAATTTGCCCAATAATGCACGATAGTGGGATCGCATTGTACCAATTAATGTCGCAATTGAGATTTGGCCGATATGAGCCGAAAAAAACTGTGGCAATATGCGACGATAATGGGAACGCCCAAAAATTAATTGTACAATATTTTTACATGTGTGCGGATATAGCACGATAAAAATTGTCGCAGATTGTGCTGTTTGCGCCGATAGTGGGATCTTAGCTTTAATCAAATCAAAACATTAATTTTCCAATGAATTTTTTTTTGATAAAAATTTAATTATTTCGTAAATTGTTAACGTTGAATTAGAAGTTAACTTTACATTTATTTTTTATTTAATAATAAAAGACATACAAAACCAATAATAGTTGAAGATCTATTTTTAATTTTTGAAGAAACTACTTCAATTTGCAGATATAAACTATGCGTTACAAATTCAAAAAATCCGTTAAAAGTATGGAGTAGTATTGAGTACCCAAATGAAAAGTATTGAATATTATTGAGTAATGAAAAGTAGTAGAATTTGCCAGCACTAATAAAAAACTATGAGGAATAACAAAAGATAGTAACTAATCTTATCATCATTATTGTTGCGTCAGAAGAAACATCGAAACGTATACATACATACTCATGACACAAATATAGCTACATATGATCTTGCAATTCGAGCTTTTCTGAATTTTGTTTTTGTTTAAAACTTTTAAGTTCTTATATTACGCTTTCTAACTGAGTAAATACAATTTTGCTAAAACAATAAGTAATTTAAAAGAAACAAAATATTTGCAAATAGTCGTAAAGAAATTCAATACGTTGCACAAAAAAGTACTGTGAGCGAAATTTTTCTTTCAATTTTAATACAAAACGTTTGTAAATATTTTCTTAAATATTATTCAATTAAAAATCTAAGTAATTTTTGTGAGACATTGTTAAAAATGGGTCGCGCTAAACATTGTACAGATGAAAAGCGTAATATCATTAAAAAACTAATTTCGTATGTAAAAACTTACTCCCAAATTAGAAATATTATTGGCTGTTCAAATAAAATGATACGAAACACGATAACGTACGAATTTAAAGCTGAACGTCGTGAAAGAAAGGTGGTTACATCGGCAAGTCACAAATTATCCATTTGCGTCAGCTGTGGGAATTAAAAATTAATTAAATCACTAAAACTATATGCCAGAAGCTTAGAGAACATAATCTGAAAGCTCGCAGCCCAAGAAAAGTGCCGCTGGTAACGAATTAAACTTGCCAAGCAACACTTAGAATGGCCAATTGAGAAGTGGCAAAACATTCTTTGAACTGATGATTCGAAAATAGTTTTAAGATCGTACGTTAGGAGACCTCCAAACTCAGAATAGAACCTAAAATTTACTTTGAAAATGATAAAACATGGTGGCTCCAGTATCATGATATGGGGTTGTTTTTCATACTATGGTGTTGGGCCCATTCATCGCATAAATACCATCCGAATATGTACGAATCCTTAAAGAAGTAATGCTATCATATGTATCTGAGGATATGCCGCTGATTTTGGTCTTGCAACAAGACAATGATCCAAAAAATACTAGCAAAAGAGCTTAAAAGTACTTTCAGGATAACAAAATAGAAGTCACGGAGTGGCCTGCTCAGTCGCCTGACCTTAAACCGTTCGAAAATTTGTGGGCTGACATTAAAATAAAAGTATCCAAATCAACAACAATAATCCATTGTGGGATATAAGGCAACGGTCACCGCATTCCATTATTTCCGAACTGCTATTATTATGACAGTAATATTTTTAGACCATTTTAGAAGAAGTTTAATTATTGTTTGTTAAAAGTTAATATAAATAAATTTTTAGCTTATGTTTTCTTTTTTATGTTTTTACTATTCAATTTAAAAAATATACATATATTTAGTTTTCAATAAACTTGCCTTTAGAAGACGTGCAAAATGAGACATTCAAGTGGTGCTATCATTCTGATAACAGCTGTACATCGATGGCTTAATATAAGAAAGGCGTAACTCGATTTTTTTTTCTTCAAGTTTGAACTACAAATCGCAATAAAATTCGTAAATTTTAAAGTACATAGAAAAATGTTTTAGTGCAATTTTTATAAAAAAAAAGTCAACAAATTTTATGCTTCAATTTATTTTATTTTGAAAGCATTGTGTATTTGACATTTATCTAACAGAATAGGCAAAAACGTTTTTTGAAAAAATCGAGTTATGCCTTTTTTATATTAAGCCATCGACATATGTACTATGTATACAAATTTATTTGATACTAGCTGATCCCGGTGTACTTCGCTACCCCCCTCGTTATAAAATAAAATTAAAAGTATTTATATATCCTATTGTGAAAATTTAATGACCATCGGTCCAATAGTTAAGACTATATTAAGATTTTTTATTTTCCTATAAAGGGGCGTGGTCCCACTCACTTTTCTCCTAGTACGTATTCCTAATTATGTCAATACTATATGTACCAAATATCATCGGCGTAGGTCAAAAAATGCCCAAAATATGGCGATTTCAATTTTTGGGTTATATGGGAGCTACCACGCCCACTTGTCCGATAACGCCCATTTTTGTCCTGATTACTCACATTAGTAACATATGAACTATTGCAATGTTTCAAAACTTTTGCTATCACAATAGTCAAGATATATGATGTTATTCAATTTATGTGGGAGGGGCTACGCCCACTTGAAATATTAAAAGCCTAAAACCATCCTCTATAAATTCCCTTTTGAATGACACCAGTTTGGGTCAAATCGGTTGGATAGTTTCCGAGTCTATAGCGAACATGGGTACAAACATTTTTTGTATTTTATATATATAGATTGTGTCAAGTTCTTTGACTTGGTAGTAAAGTACTAAACTACTTAGATTTTTTTGATTTTGTGTTTGTATAAATGTTAATAAATAATCAAGTTCAAATAAATTAAAATCGAGTGTGAGAGACTTATAAACAAATAATAATAATAGACCTTATCAAAATTTATTACAAACAATTAGTATTACATACGCCAGTATCTACATACATACATATATGTATATATAACCACATTTGATATAAAATTGGGAATGATTTAAAAATTAGCAGTCTATCTTAAAGAACAAACATTTGAAAAGAAATATTATTCTTAAAAACAAATGGATTAATTACCAAATTTATTTTCAAACTTTTTCTAAAGAATGCATATTGCAAGTACAACCTAGCGCATCTTTGAGCCTGAATTTCATGATGTCATACGATGAAAATTTATCTAATATAGAAATGTCATAACAATTAGGAGAAATTTTTTTTTTCGTCAACTGAAACAAAAATTAACATGAATTAAATAAATAATTTGTAAAAGGGAATTTTATTTTTCGTTTTACCTTATAAATAATTTCATTGTCGACTAATTGTATAAAGGTTGGTTGTAAGAATAATAAACAGTCATATCGAAAAAAAAATAGTTTGTTATGTTGTTTGTTTACGATTTTTAAAACTATTCTATTTGTACTTTGGTGATTCTCAATTCAGACTTGGGAGTGTGTACATAAATTAATTAGTGTGAAAAGGTGTCACTTGTCTGTCTGTGTTTGAAAAATAGTTGAGATAACGATTGATATCAAACGATGAAACTTTAATATTCGTTACGTTTGACCTTGTGTTTGTTGGGTGCATAGAATAAACTAATTTCACAAATTAATCATTGAACTAGAAAAACAAAGGAATAAGTACATACTTACATACATATGTACGTCTATGCAAAAGTACATAAGAATATTTTTGATAATAATAATAATTTTAAAGGCTTGGGAATTGAAAACATTCGCATTTGTCACAAAAATTAAGCACACAGACAGAAGGGGTTTTAAATTACAAATAATTAAAAAAAAAATGCTTTGTAAGTGAACTTAATATTTAAATATGTATGTATGTTGTTAAAGCAGCCAGCTGTTGTATATTGGAAGCTTTTACCATTGAGAGAATTTTACTTTATATATTTAAAAACGCACCTGACATTTGAATTTGTATCGATGCTAAAAGAAAATTAAAGTCGCTTCATCAGCGATTCTTTTGTATTTAACGAAGTTAGACGGCATTTATTTAGTAATTAAGTAGTAGCATTTTGTGAAAATGCTCGATGACTTGAATCAAATGATTTTGCTTACTGTTTTCCATCACCAGTGTGTTGTTTAGGGCATCTTTTCCTTTTCAAAAAATTATAATTGAATTTATGAAAAAAGCATACATACATATGTATGAATAATTTTTTCATTATTTTGAAGACTTAAAACGCCGGCGTATTAGCCAATGTGGATATAAAGGCTAAAATAGAAAATTTTTAATTTTCAGCATTGCATGAAAAATTCTTGAAGTACCACATGAAATGAACATAGTTTTTAAGGTACTTCTTTTTTGTTGGCTACGGTTTTGTATGTTCATATTTTTCGGTACTCATTTAATCTGCCGTTGCTACTGATTACCAGCGTTGTCAACTTTGAAATTTCAAAACGCACCAAAATGAAGAAAAAAACGCGCCATTCAACAAAAAACGCACCAAGTTCAGAATTTTTTTTTTTATTGAAAATTTTTATTGAATTAATTTTGCATCTTTACAACATTTAACTTTAGTCCAAAATTCTAATGCTGATACAATCAGCCTTACTCGTATTGTGTTAAAGAAAAATTAGATTAAAGAAAAATATGGCGTCAAACACAATAAGGCTGAATATTGTGCCATTGCATGAAGTGAATCACTCTGCACCCTTTTTCAATACTAGATAATATTTCGACATCGGATTCAAATTGTACTGCTAATGGCATGATATCATATTTGCAATGGGATAAAACATTATGCACAATGTTGGTTCTTGATGTCGTTTGTATCTAAATGGGTTTAAAGCTACAATGTGTTTCCGTGCTCCAGCATGCCGAACAAGGTTGGATATTTAAGCGTGATATCAAATTTGCAATAAAAACTTCTTGCTTTTGTGTTATTATTTGGTCAAGGCCGAATCCATTGCTTAAACTCACATTGTGATTCCCAAATCCTTATGTATTTCGCTTATGGATCTCCTTTTTTAGACTCCATTCTTGACACTAACTTTAAATATTTCTTTTAGTAAATATAAATTTTATTAATTTTAGTGTTAAAACCCTTTATATAAACTTTTACGCATTTTATAAAAAACGAACAATGATCGCAAGTCTCAAGAATACTTTGTTTTTGCTAAGCTCTTTAACAGACTTGACAACAACTTTTACGACAAAAAACAAATTATGTACTCTGAAAATCTAAAAGGGACAACAATTTTCTTGTAATGAATTGTTACAAATTATCTATAACAACAAGACGGTTTAACGGTTTTTGTAAATGTGTTTTGGTTCTGTAAAATTGAATGTAAAAATTGTACACAAATTGAATGAAATGGTATTGATACAGTTGTATTTTTTGTACAAAATTCTTTTTTCTCATACTGAAACAAAAAATTGTGTTATGATTTGGAGCCAGCCGAAATTAAAAAAACGCACCAAAATTAAAGAAAAAGCGCACCACGCACCAACTCAGATATTTTTCGCACAAAACATTTAGAAAAGCACCAAAAAAGGTGCGAAACGCACCAAGTTGACAACGCTGTAAATATCTATTAATGTACATTTCATATGTATTTATATAAGAAAAACAGAAACAAATTGGAATGAAACTATTATATATGTAGATCCATTAAGTGGTGCCAGATGTTTTGGTAATAATACTAATAAAGAGATTTAATAATATGTAATATTAATTCCATTACAAGTGGTGTTATGAAAACATCACCAATACAGTACATATAAAACCCATTTAATACACCAGAATATTAATGAATTCATTGTTCAGGAGTAGTGGCATTTGTTGAGTATTATAAATACGCCATTGACAATATTTCATTAATATAATTGAAAAAATGGTAATTATGCAATAAGTTCTGGTATCCGTATATAAATGACATATAATTCCCGGGAAAATTCTCTTTTTCCATTCATACTTACTTTTTATCGCAATAAACAATAGGTGGAATTAATATTCATAATTGGGCTGATAATTGACGTTACAAAATCGAATTACATATGTATGTATATACATTATGTGTATGTACACAGACCCTCACAACCTAAAATTTTACATATACATATCGCTCCTTTATGGCAACGGATGCACAATTATCTAAAAAATTTAACTGGCAAGATAAGATGTATTCAGAATTTTTCAAACAAGCATTATTATCAGAATATCTTATACACAAACGCAGATGTTCTGACACTCGCATAAATATGAAATCGCATGCGTTTTGAAAATCGCCAAACTTATTTCTACATGTTCTGTCGTTCACGCGTTTTGCTATTTTTTTTTTTTTTTAAGATAAAGTTGTTTAAATCAAATCGCCAGTACTCAAGAAAACAATTGGCACAGAAAATTGAGAAAACAAAAGAAGCATGTTAAAGTTGATATTATCAACTTAAATAGTTTGGAATTTTTTTTAATTTTTGCAAAATATACTAGAAAACATGTTTACTTTACTTTGTGCATTGCTTTATTGTTAGTTTGAACTTCAGTTCAAGTAAAATACATCAGTTCACATTAGTACTTGCTTGCGAGTTGAAGTCGCAAGACTTCTTGCGATTGTGAACTCCAGAACACCTACAATGCGATTTCAACTTGCATCGCAAATGTTAGGCGAAATGCGATTGACAGAACATGCCTGACTCTCACAAGAAATGAGAATTACTAAAGCGTAAGCACGATACTTTAAAAACTTATGCAAACAACAACAAATAATTGTTATTCATTATGATACATGGAAATGATATAGTATACATTCAATTCATCCATAATCTGGGCAGCCAGCATTTTTTTCGAAAAATAGTCATATTTTAAAAATAAAATTGGCACGAGTTCTAATAATTCCAGTCCAAAAATTAAAATCAAGAAAAGAAATTCCAGTAACCAGTAAAAATTTACTGGTACTGAAAATTAGTACGTATCAGTGAAAATTTATATTTTTTTAATATTTTACTGATACTGCAAAGTGCCTATTTGTGTACTACTATTCAAACATTCCATTGGTGTTTAAAATTTAATTGTTTTCTCTAATTAGTCGAAATCCTTTCTGTTGTATTTTTAATGAAATCTTAATATATAAATAAAATAAAGGCCGCGATTATGGTTTGTCTCAGCTACAACACAACATTAATCTGTTTTCCAATTATGGTTTACAACACCTAGCTCTTGTGTAGAGTTGCATTTAAATAGTAGCACACATATCCGCAAAATTCTAACGATGTTTGCAAAAAGCGGTCAGGTGAAAAACTGTTAAAAGTTGCATATACATTTTTATTGTGTTACAAATTAGTGAAATAAGGTAATAAATAATTATGGATGCTAACGTTGATTTATTTTTTGATGACTGTGATCACGGCACAACTAAAACGCACATGGCACGTCTACGGGAAAGAATTCGGGGTAGTTCTAAGCCATTGGAACTACCAAGTGCTGAGTAATGCTGACTTCCAAAACGTCAATTGCTTTGTGTTTGAATAAATCATCACATTTCATAACGCCGCAGTACAATAATTATACAATGTAGGTACATATACCCGTAAGAAAGCAAAGAAGGCATCGGTTTTATAGTTGATGCATTATTTCGGAACTCTGCATATGTGATTTAACTGCAGTAGCAATACTGTATACACACTTTGTATACGAACGTTTTGGAAGTCAGCCTAAGTTATGTATTTTTTTTATTGCAGAACATGAATGTACATACAAATTTTTCAGTTTTATAAAATTGTTTCGCATAAACTGCTGCATTTTATTTAAACCTTCAGATCGGTGTTCTGCCATTCCTCCTATTTTAAAATTGTGTTGCGCATTGATATTTTGGCTGATGGTAGCTATCAAATTAGCGTTAATGATTTTAATATTGGAGTTTCACAACCAACAGGTTGCTGCATTTTAAGAGTAAACGGATTTGCATTCATCACCTCCACCAGTTTTTTTGTTTTTTATTTGATATTTTTCCAATAAATATTAAAGCATCAATAAACGCTTTGCCGAAAACGGAAATTTTATATGTACATATACATATGTATGTAATAACAAATTTTTTTCCATTTTAATTGTCAACTAGCAACGACAATTAGACAACAGCTAATGAGCACTTGTAAGATTTTCACAGTTGTGACAACAATTAAGAACACATGTTGTGAACCATAATCGCAGTAAATGAACATAGGACTACTGAACTTACAACACTAAAGGTAGGCGTTGTTATCCGTAATCTCACTTTTAATTTAACAACACTAAAATATTGAATGTTGTAAACCATAATAGGGGCATAAGGTTAAGATTGCCTATATATTCTTTCAACATTTGCTGATGAGTTTTACAAAATCAACGCGTTGTTTAAAAATTCACAAAAATTTGAACTAATTTATTTCCCTTTTTTCTTGATGTTAACAAATTGTCAAAGCCTAACTTAGCGTTTATAGATGCCACTGGCATGCCACTACAGTTCGAAAAACTCAATACATTCAAGATTTTTTACTAAGTCCCGGTTCACACACTTCTTTTGCTGCTCAACTTTTGAGTTTGTTGAAGAGAGAGGAAAGAGGAGTGGTATTTGGTACGGAGTTGCTGGTACTGGGAAACTCGTTTTGTTGCTCACTTGTAATAATAAACGCGAAGTTATTATATGACATTTCTTTTCATTCTGTGGTTCTTTGCGACAAGTTTTGCAAAATTTGAAATAATAAATTTCTTTTACACAAACAAAATAAATTTAACTCTCAAAATTTGAAGAAATTGGAAGCAAAATAAAACGAAAATTTGTTGAAAAAAATTTCTGTGTGTGAACATTAAGGCAACTTTAAAAGGGAATTGAAAAGAATTTGAGCAGCAAAAATTGAAGTGTGTGAACCGGGACTAACACACACAAATTTTTCGAACTGGCAGCTCCAGTGGCAGCAGATTTTGCATGACACTGAATATTTGACACTTGCATGCCACTAATGGCGTTTTCTTTTCTGAAAAAAGTGTTGCATATATGCTACATTCTTTAATTTTCGTGATCCATTCTAAAAATATATGTAACATATTTAAAAGCGATTTCGTTCCTTTCTAATTATGTTGCACCAATAAATGGCAAAATATGCAACATATTTTGCCCTCAACTATCAGGTCGGGGTGAGATACTGCCCATTTTTACAACTTTGTTTAGTATATTTTTATACAAGTAAGAACTCGTATTTTTGTCATTCTACTTACTTAAAGCGAAAAAACTTATAATTAAAACGATAATTAATTAATTAATGTTAAGTAATGTTAAGCCTCAAATATTTTGTACCATTGTGGCAATAAATAATGTACCACTTTTTAAAGGTAGGTGCAAACTGTAAAAAGTGTTACACATTGAAAGGGCAACATTTTTGTTCAGAAAAGAAAACACCATAAATGTCAAAACGATGTCGCAGTGTTACCCTGTTCAAAATTTAATGCAACTTTACCGGATTGCTGTAAAATTCTAATTGGAGTTTTAATATTTTATATGTATTTGCTGAAATACGCATAAAAATGAAAGATTGTTCATTATAGCGCATTAACAATTTAATAACAATATAATAATAATACAATTAATAATAAATGTTAACACTTTTCCCAAAAATGTTCCTATATGATAAACTTGGTAACTCTCTGCTCTCTTCTCTTTCTTTCTGAGAAAATCAAATTGCAAGAGATTCGACTTTTTCGAACAGCTTTTCGTTGATAATACGTATACAGCAATGGCATGCCACTAATGGCATATGTAATTGCAGCGTAAGTGACACTGAAAATAAAATCGCCAATAGTCTGTTCTCAATCTGCGAACAAATTCCGTGATCTGGCAGCCCAACTAACCACTGCAAACAAAGTCTTTGTCTAAAATCTTTTGATATAGTATACATATACATATGTACTTATAAGTATACATTATTTACATACATTTCGGGCTTAGAAACTTTTTTTAAAATTATTAGTACATATAGGTAGATAAATGATATTAAAAATTTCTTACATTTTGACAGCCATTTTAATGCGCAGGAATGTAAAAGTAGGTTTTTTGTTGCTACTAATTGGTTATTATTATTGCACTGTGTATTTAGCTTGAAATTGTTTGGTCATTATAATATGTATGTTGATCAAAAGCAATAGTTGAATTATTTAAAAGTTTAGACGAGTACAGAGTTTTATTAGTCTAAATGGTTTTAACTAATTTGTACTTTTAAAATTTTTTTTGGTAAAAACATTTATTTAAATTATAAAATATTTTATTAATTTATTATCACAAAAAGTTACGAAAATGCAACGATTTTTATTTTCTGTTTTTTTTTTTTTCAATTAATCGCAAGATTGATGTTGAAACAAAATTTTTTAAAAAAAAATTTGTTTCAAATATTCATGGTTCTAGTTTTATATGTTCCTCCTTGGCAAAGTAAAATCGATTTTTAGGCTTTGATTAATTAAAACATTTGAAGTTTTTATTTTCTTGGGGGAGTAAAGAAGTTAAAGTTTTTCACAGTTTAATTCAACAAAAATCATTTAATTTACATACGTAAACATAAAAAAAAACGGACAATTTTATATTCCAAAAATTAATTTTATGGTTTCTTTTTTCCCTTGTTCAATACACTACTACGTTTCAAATTATACGTTGTTTTCTCACTTGTTGTTAAAATCAAACTAAACTGTATTTTTATTTTATTTCAACCTAAAAAAAATATATAATCTTTCACACACACGCACGCATACCAAGCATATACAGTTGTTTTATGTCTCTTTTTATGACTTTTGTTTTGTGTTTCTCCTTCAACTACATTGATTTCACAATGAAGATAGGAACAAATAGTAACAAGCGAAACACTGAACGTCAGTGTACATGGTACCAGTGTTGCCATTTTTCCATACACATACATATATATACAGATATATATATTTTAATTAAGCTATTACTGAGTTCAATACTTTAGTAATCCTTTTGAAGAAACAATACTTTCATGCCCGAACACTACCAAAATTAGTCATATTATGCGCAGTACGTTCATATATGCAAACAGTGGCAACTCTGCAAAAGGTACGCGTTCAAAAATGCATCGCTGAAGTATATTATGCGCAAATAAACACAAAACACTAATCATAAAAATGGCTGATGCAACGGATGAGTATGTGTTAAATTTTTTATTATATTATTTGTTTTGTTTATTATTTCTTAACCTTTTTCTTTCTTGTAGATTAGATAATTTTACATCATTAGTTTTTCGTCCAGCTCAAAAATTAAATTTATCATTAACTTTTCCATTTTTGTTAAATTTTTTTGTTCATAAATGCAAACATTAAAATGCGCAAAAAGAAGCATAAGCAACAGCTGATTAGCAGTGGCATTGCAAAATAATCATATTATGCAGCGCAGTGATGCATTTACGAACAGGCCCACTAATACACACAGTGATGTGCACGTATACATTTTATGCCAGATGAAGTAGTCTCGTGTAATTTGGAAAGAACAAAAATTGTGCGGATTAAAAATTGTTCTCGTGTAAATATCCTCAATCATAAATGCTTATGTGTTTGATTTTGACGAATGTGTAACGTCTTTCATATTCAAGCATTAAGCGGCTATTAGATGATCATACTTGGTATGTGAACATACTGTGGTGGCATACCACCATCACACTCGTCTTATAGTGCAAAATGCATGTTTGTCAACTTGGTTGGATGGTTTTAAAAAAATTTTGATATTTTGTGTTTGTCATCATACCATCATACTAGTTTCATAGCATTTTTGTCAAACTCAGTGGAAATTTCATTGTTGTTTTCGTAAGCGATTGGTAAACATGGCTTTCTTAGAGCGCGACTTTTTTAAGGAGTTAATTGAAATTTATGAAAGTTTGCCCGAATTGTGGCAGATAAAGAGTAAAATATACCACATAAAACACGTTAAGTATAAGGCTTATGAAAAGTTATTAGAAAAATGTAAAACAGTTGAGCCAGAAGCAACAAATGCAGATGTTAAAAGAAATGAAATAAATTGCGTCGCAGTTACAGACGCGAGTTAAAAAAAATTAAATAAAACGAGAAGTTAGGGAGCTTCACGCGCCATTATAAGCATAAACCTCACCATTCAGTGTTTGCCTTAATAATAATGTTTGACATAAGGCCGAGACACATAGAATCCGTCATACGTTATCCGCCGCCTTTTTCAACTGAAGTAAACGTATTGACGTAGAAGGCTGTCACTATGAGTACTTTGTTAACGGAGAGAAAATAGTTGAATATTAATTTAATTATAAACTTTTTCTTTATTTTTTTATAACACACCACCAAAACTTTATCAAATCGAATAAATTTGATTTTAAATTATTTTATTTTTGAGCGAACAACAAAACCAAAACAAAGAACACATCAACTAATAGTTGTCAAAGTACTCAACGTATGTTAAAAGTTGCCCAACTTTGTACTTTGCGTTGACGAAGAAGTACTGTATGTGATTAAGTTCATAAGAAAACATGTATTTTAACTTAGCTGTCAGTTGAAAAAGGCGACGTATGTATAACGTATGACGGATTCTATGTGTTTCGGCCTATACTTGGTATGATCAGTGATGCCAACTCTTGCAACATCAAAAGCACTGTGAGCCCATGGAAATAGGGTAAAAATAAAAAAAATTTCGGGTACAAAAGCACTAACCTAATTTTGTTTTGGGTCTGGTGGATCAAAAGACAGATCTATTGCTTTTTCATGGCTTTTTGTGTGACTTTGACAAGTTTGTCGGAGTAAATCGCTTTATCGAACTTTTATTACACAATTACAACAAATAAAATATGCTTTTAGTTCATCTTTTGCTGTTCTAAGCCACGTTTTAAAAGCTGGATCATTTTACCAAGCTTTTCTATATAAGTATTTATTTTTCGATCTAAGGGAAAGCCATTGTTAGATGATGAACTTTAGCACATATCAACTTTAACATCAATGAAGAACTTTTTTTTTTTTTAACTGTGCAGCTTGATAATAACCAAGGCACTTTCTTGCTTAAATTTACGTAAAAAACAAATCAAAGGTTATGTACTAATATTGAAAGTAAGATCACCGCTAAACAAATAAATCATAAAAATTTCTGAAAAAAAAAGATGCTTGAGAAATTCTAGAATTCAAACTCTTAACAGTTTGCGAGTACTAATCAAAATATAGATACAAATAATACGCAGTTGGTTAATAAAGTATTAGGTGTGTTTAAAGAATAGTAGGAAAATGGTTCAATGCCAAAAATTTTGATTATTTAAAACGCACTTAAAAGCACTGTGAGAAATTGTTAAAAGCACTATAAATACCTGCTTTTCAAAAATGGATATTTAAGAGAATTTCGGGTATTGATCAAGTTAAAAAGCACCAAAAAATACCCGAAAAGCACCCAAATGGCAACGCTGGCATGGTCTACAAAATGGCAAAGAAACAAATATGGCTGCCCGTAGTCTTACTTATATATATGTACATTCACACATTGCAAATGTCCAATTACTAACCTGTTCCTATACATATTAGTAAACCTCTGTGACCATTGGGAAATTTAAAAAAGTGGCACAAAAGTCGAATCACTGAAAGTAAAGGCCTCTTTACATGGTAATACATGTATATCGGTATGTCAAAAATTGAAAAAAGTCATCATGTAAACGTAAATTGTTATGAGTAAAAGAGAATACGGATAAAAAAACTGACAAGTGTTCGGTAAATGTTTATTTTCTAAACTATTTTAGAAACATATGTATGTACGTATACTCATTTTATCAGAGGTGTATTTTTAAGTAAACATTGGCAGCTTTAAAGGTATATATTGAAGGTGGCATCATTTCTATACAATAATAGGTCCGTTTGTTTACAGTAAAATGCAGTAAATGAGTATAAATGAGTAAACAGCAGAATTTACTCTCCAAAAAAATGTTTACCCAAAAAAGTACGCGAACGGAAAAATTGTAAAAATTTGTTACATTTTTGGATATTTATTCATGGGTACTCGATTAAATACTTTTTATAACAAAAATATTTTAATAAAATATAAACAATTTAATTTATGTAATCTTTCCCATATCTTCTTTTTTTATTTTATTTGGTTTTGCATATTTGTGTGTGGTTAAATTTATTCAAAGTACATGAATATTTGTTTTTACTACTGACTATCGTAAAAAGAAGTGCAGTAATAAGTACCCAAGTACTTTAGAATTTCACAACTCCAAAGAATTAAAATAACAACTCCACAAAACTAAAATAACTTTTATTTTCCATTAAAAGGCATGTAGGTAATTGTTTCACAAACAAGTTCAATTTAATGTTAATTTACTTTTAGTTTTATTTTATTTTCACTTAAATTTTTAGTTTGATAAATATTTTAGTCACAAATTGGACACTATTTGTTTGTTTACCTTTTGAATCATATGTTTTCTTGTTTTACTAAACTTTACTGCGAAAAATTTCGGCAGTAAAAATTTGCAAGTTCTCAATTAAGAACTGTCACTTTACGCTCTCAATTTGTGTTCTCCTTTACTGTATTTTGTGTAAACGAACGCAATTTAGTAAAATGCAGTAAAGTTCAGTAAAAAATAGTAAAAACTTTTGCGTACTCGAACACACTTAATTACAAGAACAACTAAAACAAATTCAAGTTGTTTTTGTAAATATTGTAGAACTGTAACCACCAGCTATTTCGTAGGGCAGACTTTTGATTTTATTAATATTATATCCGTGTAAACATAAAAAATACCTGCAACAGACTTTTTTTCTCTCTTCTTATACACACAAGTGCGATATGTATAATATATTTTATAAATATACGTATATTGCAATTAACCATATTGATTAATTCAAGTAAAACTGTTAGATCATAGCACCTACATTTGCTTAGCCTTAAATAATCTTTTGTTTTTGTTTCCAAAGACGACTTTTTCAATGAATTTCTTACTTTATTCTTATTTATGTTTACCTGACTAAATATTATTTCCACATTTGCTGAAGAATGTGGTAAAACTAGGATTTTTGTAATAAATTTAGTCAAAACCGGAAACAAAAGACTAGAATCCCAATTTAGATTCCATCTCTGATATTTTTTTTTGAAAAATCCAATAATTATATGTTTTTATCAGGACAATAATTTTAATTGTCTAAACTCAGTTTCTAGCTCTTGGCTTTCACTATCTTCAATAAAATAGGGAAATACTTTTATAATTTCAGAAAACCAACTGTTTTCTTCATTAATACTCGTAATATTAAATGGAATAATTTGGCCAAGAGCTTTATATTTATTTTCAAAATCAAATCTTGATAATATCTGATCACAAAACTCTATATAAAAATTAACAGAATTAGTCTAAGGTCACACACGACGATTTTAATTGCCCAACCATTTCAGAATTCTCTTTTGAACTTGCTTTTATGTTCACACACGACGATTTTAGTTGGGCAATTCATCTGTTTTGTTTAGCTTTTATTTTCTTACAATTTGACATTTGTGCTTTCATAAAATAAACAATTTCAATAAAATAAACAAACTGTAGTAATCTTTTAATAAAAATTTTTACTCTACAAAAAAAAACATCTATAAACTCAAGAATTGCCCAACTAAAATCGTCTTGTGTGAACATAGACTTATTACTAATATCATATTTTTCGTTTGCATTTATTTATCCTTCTTCCACTACGTCTCTGGCAAATATTACTAAATAAATGTCTTCAAAATTTAAAAAAATAATTTTTGCTTTTATAATCAATTAAATAAAAGTTTTCAGTTTTAAGCAAACTAGGGTTTAAAAAGTTTCTCATAACAATTTTCAGCAGTTCAAGGTTGCTTTAATAGAGTACAACTAAATGTTGCAAACTTGAATTATTTAAAATCGTCAAATTATTTGGCAACGCTGGCTATCAACCCTTATTTAATACAATACTGTAGATACTATCGCTATATTGTATTGTGCCAAATGTCATATTCCATACGAAATAAAAGCTCTTTAGGGTACGTAAAATCCAATTGTCATAATACATGAAATTGAATTGATTGATTGTAAAGAGCGCTCACTTAAGGTACGGTCACATCTGTCAAACATTTGCCCAATAAAGCGTAACCACTAAATACGATTGAAACACTTTTTGATTTATGCATTTATTTATTAAGTTGGACAGCATCTAATACGATAAGATTCTATTACATTTTCTATAAATTATGTATGAAACTGTTTAACGTAATAAACAGGTATCTAAATCGAAAGTGTTTTCATTCGTATTTAGTGGTTACGCTTTTTTGGGCAAATGTTTGACAGATGTGACCGTACCTTCACTGAGCTAAAAACGCTCAGTAAGGTGAGCGGCTCATTTTCTCACTTGTGTGAATCGTTCAGTTGAACTAGTTCGTTCAGGAACTACACACCTCTAGTCTCGTGTGTTTTCGAAAGAACAAAAGTTGTGCGAACTAAAAATTAATCTCGTGTAAATTGCACCAATAACATTAATAACTTTTACAAAAAAACACTCACTAACAACAACATGAATAACGAATTTGTGCATTCCTTATATTCTTGTTTTGCAGCCAATGTTGTCAATGGGGTTCCGCACACGAGATGAATTTTTAAGCCGCACAATTTTTGTTCTTTTTTTTACACACGAGACTAATTCATCTGGCATAAAATGTATACGTGCACATTGCTGTGTGTGTATTAGTGTTTTCTATGTTCATTTGTTTTGCAAAATGTGTATGTATTAGTTTTGTGCTGCTTGTGCGGGTGAGGCTGGTTGAAAAATTGTTCCAACGAAAAACTGCTCTCTTCACCCCTCTCGCCATAACTCTCATGTTATGCCAGCATAATTAGACTCGTCTGCGGAACACCAATGATTATAAAAATAACGCAGATTTTTAAACAGGGAACAAAGCAAAACAAAAACCTAGTGCTAAATCTGACGTGGGGGTTTTGTGGTATTTTTGTTGTGAAATAGTACTGAAAATAGTACAAAAGTACTGAGTTTTCCATCACTGTATCAGAAACATTTTTTGTTTTCGCTTTGTTTACTTTCGTAACAAAGATAGACTGAGCTAAAACCAATGGAGCTTATGTATTTTACTGAACTAAAGTGAGCTATTGAACTAAACTAAGCTATTGAAATAAAGTGAGCTATTGAACTAAAAGAGCGAACCAGCTCCGTTAACTGAGCTCAGCGGTAAAGAGCGCTCACTCAAATGAGCTTAAAACCCCAACTTTAATTATTTTTCGATTTTTTATCGACCTATGTAATTTTTCTTTTTTTTTTCATCGCTAAACTTGATTTAAGCCCAATTCGTATTGGTTAATATAATCTGGTGTGTCACAGAAACCAAATTCGTACTAAAGTGTAAACGTTTTTGCCTTCTCCAGAAAACATCAAACGCAAAAATTTTTCGTGTAAATTTTCACTTTCGTAAAAATTCTGTCACACCTTCGAATTGAAAACGAAAAATTTTTCGTACAAATTTGGTTTTTGTGACCCCCCTGATTACCCATAATAATTATATTAACTTTACAATTGAGCCCCACTATTACTGTGGTGAAATACCAGGAATACGCAATTACTTCATGGTGAAATTGTATCACATTTGTAATTTTTTATGTGCATGCAGCATGCTTTGTCAAATCTTTTGGTAAGAATTATTTGGAATGCAATGGTTTAATCAAATAAATTTAAATAAGGAATTTTTGTATTCATTGTGTACATATGTATATATATCCATATGTAAATATTTTTAAATATGGATATGCATGTATGTATGTTTGTATGCGCACGTTGTTGGTTGTTTTTTTACCACCCTATTGGAAGTTTTGCTTACTTTTTTGCCCATATTTACTCACATTATTTTAACTTTCTACGATTTTTATCAACATATCGTACGTTGGATATTTTGAATATTAATAACACTTACCCGGATGCTTCAGCAGATAGAATCAGTTTTGTGATTTTTTTTTTAATTTAAAAGAGGAGGAAAGAAAAGTTCTCAATACGAATTCAACAAGAACTGTGACATGGAAAATTTTTTGACATTTTCTCCTTTTTTTTAACAATTGGTAGCATTGATACTGAACAAAAACATTGCCAGACTGTTCAAATAAATTAAAGTGTTAACCATGCAATTCAGTGGGGTTCCGCCCACGAGATGAATTTTTAAGCCACACAATTTTAGTTCTTTTTTTTACACACGAGACCATGGTGGAATAATAAGGTGCGCGCAAGAATGAATATGGTTTTTTGTAGGGTTGTGTTGTGACCGTTAAATAATCTGCAAAAATATGGTAAGTTAATGTTTCATACTGTTTTAGTAAAACATACATATATGTATAAATTTTGTTGGCGCGACCAACCCCCTTCTTTGTAATTCATGATAACTCGACGATTGCTAACTAACGACTGAATACGGTCTGTAAAAAAGAAATTGTTGCTGAACAATATATTACAGAGAATTTATTTTCATTTTGTGTGCTAGTAAAAAATTTTACTAGTTGTCAAGTTCAAAATTTTTTTTAGAAAACTGGAAATTTATTTGTTATCAGGTAAATATTTTTCTAGTTTTCACATAAAATTATGGAATATGAGAGGAATTTTTACTAAATATAATAGTTTTCTTAAACACTGTATTTTTTATTTAAAATTCAATGATCAAGAGACTTGAACACACACAGCACAATCGACTAGACGGCAAAATCTTCCGATTTCGGAACCGAATTCGTAAATATATTGTAAAGAAAATCATATGAAGTGGTTGAAATCATGGTGGAATAATAAGGTGCGCGCAAGAAGGAATATGGTTTTTTGTAGGGTTGTGTTTTGACCGTTAAATAATCTGCAAAAATATGGTAAGTTAATTCGGTCTTGTCAAAAGTTGTTTACATTTTTGGCCGCCATCATGAATATTTTTGTTTACGTTATGCTTTTTGTTTTTGCATAACCACTATGTATGTTATATATACAGCTTTTTTTTGACAACATTGGCTAATTTTTACACAAACAAAATGCATGTAGTTTTTTGTTGTTGCGTTGATAAGCGCACCTTATTAATTTCACCATGGTTGAAATGACTTCGTACATACATTGTACAATAATATCAGGTACACGCATCAGTAAGTGCCCTGGAGACGATCAAAATAACACATCAACGTTCTAAGTGTGTGCATGCAGTCGTGCTTTTTCGGGTACACGTATACGTTGTCGGCTCTGATTGATGAAAATCAAAAACTTTCGACATTTTCTTTTGACATAATTATTTTGATGGTCTCCAATTGTGATTGACGATAACAAATGTCAGTTGTTTTGTAATCGAAGTGTAATGAGTAGAAAGATTGCAGCACAGGGATACTTGTTAATTTTTATCTCTGGTGTCAACGCATGTATTATTTTGTTTTTTTTTTTTTTACAAATTTGCATAAGAAGCCATTAATAGTAATTCATCATCCGATAATTTGTTCACAAACGAACACCGCGAAGTCTCTATAAAAATGATGATTGAAGATTTTTTTTGTACGTCTCCTTATAAACGACAAAAACACGACACTCACACATATGCACTGATTGACGTGTTTTTTTTATCGTCTCCAGGGCACTGTAGATTTGCTCGTCAGCTGGTTTTAGTTTGCGTGTTTGAACGCTTCACTGCTGTATTTTGACATCTGGCATGAGCTGTTGATGTTCTAGGCTTTGAAAACATACAAGTTTGTATGTTGATTTTTTGATTTTTTTGACAAGTCACCAGAATAAAGTCGCAGTCAGCAGAATATAAAGGCAGAGAAACGAATAGTTGCATTGATGTGTGTTCCTGTTATTATTGTACAATGGATAGGCTGTTAAAGTAAAGATATGTAGGAAAGATTTCGTAAAGAAATGTCTTAACGATGTCGTTTAGACTATTCTTAATGTTTTCGTAAACATTTTTAATTGACTAAAGGTCTGCACGTGATAAAATTTTGTTAAGAAAACCGTTAAATTTAATTTTTCATCTAGAATTTGGCGTTTGTCTCAACAAAACTTTATCACGTGTAGATATTTATGTATATAACTTTTTATTAATAGCATTAATGTTTATTTCTTTTTATATATCAAACATATATGTATGTGAATAAAGGTAAAATCAAAGTACACATATTGATTATCAGGAAGTCGGATTAGTACATCAATACAAAAACACCAAGAACAACACGCGTTTTGTTTTTGTAAAAACTTGGCTGTTGTCAAAATGTGATGTGTAAACAAAACAATAATTAAATTTAAAAACAATTGTATGAAATGAAAATAAAAGTTAAAATTATTTATAATACAGAAAAAAAGGTGTTGATAAATGTATGTATAAAATCAGGATGGGTCTTTTGTTTGGATAGCAGGAAACAATTTCCTCCCTTTGCAAATGCATTTGTTTAAGGCTGCAGTTATGATAATTAAACTGCATCGAAAAGTGGAATTAGATCATAAGAGAATAATGTCCATATATATGTACGTAAAGATGACCAGTAGTAGAGGCATTGGGGAAGAATGTTCCTCTGTATTTGAAGTTCCATAAATATCTTTCACTTCAATTGCGGGCAGCTGCAAAATAAAAGGCTCCGCATTTTGCAACGTGCATACCTTTTTTCCAGCATGTAAAATGCTTGATGGCAAAAAGTTAGTGCTACATAAAAGAGAAGTTGGTGTGAAATTCCTGCCACAAATTTCGCTCCATATACTTCTCAGGGGTTTTTCTTTGGGTACTTGGAACAACTTTCCTTCCCTTTTTTCAATTGTTTTTTTCGCAGACACTACACACACGCATTTTCACCGATATTTTTAATTTTAATTAAATTTTAAAAATTTTTCACGCGTTTTTTTTTTCAATTTCTTAAATTTTAATTAAATAAAAAATATGTCACAATATTTTTATAAAAACATAACAAGTTTTGACAACAAAAATCAATCAGCTGATGTCAATTTTAGCTAATGCGACTACCTTATACTTAATATACCTAGGGTAAAATTGTATGTTAATTTGGCTTTTTTGAACTGTCAGTCATTTTTCTTTTTAATGACTTTGTTGTCGGTCTTTCGCGTTATTACGCTCATCTATGGTTTGGTAGTTTGGTGCAAGAATCTGAAAATTTTTGGTATAAGGTTTTTTATGAGTTTACAATGAACCTTTAAGAATTTGAAACATTATTTAACTTGATAATTTTATTAATTTTTTCTTGTTATTTATATTTATCTATTGATCTAAAAATAATATTAACACATTTTAACTGATTTTGCAATACATACTTACTTAACAATTAAATTTTATAAAAAATGCAACTGTAAACCAAAATGTAAACTTGTAGACTTCAAATATAACTTCAGACATAATACCGAAATATCTTAAAGAATTCGTAACAAATAATTTGTTTTAAAAATTCTACTGAAATGTCTTAACTCGCAGTCTATAACATATATCAGGAGAAAAATTTTTCTAGTATAGACCGCAGATATTACTGTTTTGTTAATCTTATGACATCGTTATCAGAACAATTATCAGAACAACGATGTCAGACATCAAATGCCATTTTCCAATATGAAAAAACGAGACAACAAACAAAAGCTATTTGCTGTCTCTGCCACTCCACCTTAAAATTGTGGTAAAACAGCACATGAACATTTACTAATATTCCCCACATAGAAAAAATTGAGCAAATTTAGTACTGTTATTCTGCTGGCGTTATGTTAATGTTATAACAAATAATAAGCTAATGTAGACTACGAGTAAAGAATTCGATGCAATAAATCTGACTTGAAAAAAAAGTCGAAACCTTTGGTTTGATGGGAGTTAGCATCACTATACGTATTTGTGTGCATGGGATTTTGTCATCTGGCATTACTAAAAAAGAAAAATTCCAGAAACTTGGTAGTAAAATAAAAAAATCCTCGGCAAATTTTTATAAAAAATTAAATTAACGAAAGAATAAAATAATACTTTAACTACATAAAATTACATTTTTCAACGAGAATAAACAGAAATTTTTAAAACTGCCAAAAATTTATGTTAAAGAAAAAACAAAAAATGAGTTATGCATCTAATGGGGCCATACCAAAAGAAAAGATCATTGTCAATGGTGGAGGAAGTAGTGGCGCTAGTTGTAGCAGTGTGTCTAATATAAATGCTTCATTTCATCGTCACGCTCCAGGCGAACGCATTACTTTACTTGTAGACAATGTACGCTTTATGATCGAAAAAGACCTAATGACTGCCCATCCCAATACAATGTTGGGCACCATGTTCAGTACTGGTTTCCAATTTGTCCATCCCAACGAACGAGGCGAGTATGAGGTAGCCGAAGGAATTTCTCATACATTGTTTCGTGCCATACTGGACTACTATAAGACAGGACTTATTAAGTGCCCTCCTACAATTTCAGTTCCAGAACTAAAAGAAGCCTGTGATTATTTATTGATACCATTCGATACTACAACAGTAAGGTGTCAGAATTTAAGAGGACTTTTACACGAGTTAAGCAATGAGGGAGCACGGCAACAATTTGAAATTTTTCTGGAGGAATTTATTTTGCCTGTAATGGTTACTGCTGCACAAAGGGGAGATCGGGAATGCCATGTTGTTGTGCTCCTTGATGATGATGTTGTTGATTGGGATGAAGAATTTCCACCACAAATGGGAGAGGAATATTGCCAGACTATACACAGCACTACTATGCATCGGTTCTTCAAATACATCGAAAACCGAGATGTAGCCAAGCAAGTAATGAAAGACCGCGGATTAAAAAAGATACGCTGTGGAATTGAAGGCTATCCTACTCACAAAGAGAAAATAAGACGTCGTCCTGGCGGACGTGCTGAAGTGATTTACAGTTATGTGCAGAGACCATTTATACACATGTCTTGGGAAAAAGAAGAAGCAAAAAGCCGTCATGTTGATTTTCAGTGCGTCAAATCCAAATCGGTTACAAATTTGGCTGAAGCAACTGCAGATCCTCCATTAGAATTAGATGCAAGTGGTAATCCAATACTACCACCCGAAAATAGAGCAGATAATCATCTTACTTCCCGGGCAGATGCGGACGCTAATGTTGCTGATTTAGTCGACATCAATAATCCGGCAAATGGTGGCGGTGGTGGTGGTGGGGCTGCTGCTGCCGCTGCCGTGGTTGTTGATGAAGCTGCCGATGAAGTTTTAATGTTGAATGAAATAGAACAAGCTGTGGGCGGTGCTAGTGAAGAAAGTGCTTAAATTGTTTGCATTAATGGATAATGCATTTATATACATATTTTTATAACTATATGAACAAATGCCCTACTTTGATATTCATAAAACGTTTGTTACTGTTTTGATATATCCTACCCTATAAATTCCATTCCCCATATTGCCTTTTTTATCAGCACTTAATCCATGAAAGTTAATGATTGATTAATCAGTATTTAAATAACCATCACGTTATAATGCAAAAAAATGCTTGAGCACATTTCATACTTGTTTAATAAATTATCAGTTGGGTCACAGAATCCAAATTCGTACGAAAGTGAAAACGCTTATACGTAAAAAAACAAAGTTTTATCGTTTACAAAACCAAAAAAAAAAAACGGAATTTTGTGTTCTGATTCCTATCATAGCAGCAACCAAAGTTGTATATCAATATCCTTTGGCAGCAACTAAAGAAAAAAATTAGTTTCAAACTATTTTTTTTCTTTTAACTTTTCCCCGATTTGTGAAAGGTGAAAGCAAAGAAAATGTACGAATTGGCAAACATGTATATGTTCACTTTCTTACAAATTCTGTGACACCTGAATAAGAGATAAAATTTTTTTTTTACTCTACTTGACCTTACTATAATTTACTATAAAATAACAAAAACAAAACTTTATTATATCCAATATGATTTCAATATTTCAAGGGATAGATTCTTCAATGAAAATTAATTTATTAAATAAGTGACCACAAAATTAAAAAAAAAATAAAAGTTTCTTATTTGAGACATTTACTCAAAATATGCTTGAAGTTTGCTGATGAGTTAGCAGAAATAAAATGCATATAGGTATAATTGCCTGTTTCTAGAAAACGATTAAAAACTTTAAATCGTATATGTATGTATGTATTGATATTCAAATTAAAATTTTGTTGCTTCGCCGTTTGTATTTTTTATCACGCTCAGATCGCAAAACACATTTTTTTGGACATCAAAAGGGAAGCAAATTGGGACGAGTATACCTTCTATCAGCGTTGTCAACTTGGTGCGTTTCGCACCTTTTTTTGTGATTTTCTAAATGTTTTGTGCGAAAAATATCCGAGTTGGTGCGTGGTGCGCTTTTTCTTTAATTTTGGTGCGTTTTTTTTAATTTTGGGTGGCTCCAAATCATATTAAACACAATCTTTTGTTTCAGTATGAGAAAAAAGAATTTTGTACAAAAAATACAACTGTTTCAATACCATTTCATTAAATTTGTGTACAATTTTTACATTAAATTTTACAGATGTTTAAGAGGTACCAAAACGCATTCACAAAAACCGTTAAACCTCTTATTGTAATAAATAATTTGTAACATTTCATTATAAGAAATTTGTTGTCCCTTTTAGATTTTCAGAGTACATAATTGTTTTTTGTCGTAAAAGTTGTTCGCAAGTCTGTTAAAGAGCTAAACAAAGTATTCTTGAGACCATTGAGATCATTGTTCGTTTTTTATAAATTGCGTAAAAGTTTACATAAAGGGTTGTAACACTAAAATTAATAAAATTTACATTTACTAAAAGAAATGTTTAAAGTTAGTGTAAAGAATGGAGTCTAAAAAAGGAGATCATAAGCGAAATACAAAAGGATTGGGAATCACAATGTGAGTTTAAGCAATGGATTCGGCCTTGACCAAATAATAACACAAAAGCAAGATGTTTTTATTGCAAATGCGATATCACGCTTAAATATCCAACCTTGTTCGGCATGCTGGAACACGGAAACACATTGCAGCTTTAAGCTACAACCGACATCAACAACCAGCATTGTATAAAATGTTTTATTCCATTGCAAATATGATATCATCCCATTAGCAGTACAATTTGAATCCGATGTCGATATGTTATCTAGTATTGAAAAAGGGTGGATGGGTGATTCACTTCATGCATTGGCACAATATTATATCAACATTAGAATTTTGGACTAAAGTTAAATGTTGTAAAGACGCAAAATTAATTCTATAAAAATTTTCAATAAAAAAAATCTGAACTTGGTGCGTTTTTTGTTAAATGGCGCGTTTTTTTTCTCCATTTTGGTGCCTTTTGAAATTTCCAAGTTGACGACGCTGCCTTCTATCAATATGATTTGTCTTTTATCCTGATGGAATGAATTAAATGTCAATTGAATGATCTGAAACTATGCAAAATAATAAATTTATCAATAGAATAGTCTAAAAATTACAGTATTCGGTATAACTAGAGGATCGATCGATAGCCACTGCTAAACAAACATTTTTAATTTCAACGGTTGATTTTTGTAATGCATTACACTCCTACCAGACCTGCAATTTCCTGTGTCTTAATACAAGCAATAACATCGGCAGAATTAAGACGTCAAATTGCTAGTGCACAAATATGTATCTGTAGATATCTTAGAACACAAATTTGAAAATTTTACTGAAGAAGGTTGTGTATTATTGTATTTGAAATTTTAATTACGGGCTTAATTTTTAAAAAAATTTACCATTAACAGTATGAATGTTTATTTAAAAAATTTTTCACTTTTTTAGTGGTTTGCATTTATTCGTGCGGTGCGCTCTACACGTTAATATCTTGTGTTACCAACAGAATTTGATGGTTGACACGGCTATAATTGCCCAACTTATTGCTTGTGTGGTCGGGGTGTTAGAAATGTTGAATTGAATCTTGACAAAATATATTATTGTATTATAAGATTAAATTATCAAGATTAAATTTTACTTTGTTTCTTATCTATGTTTTAATCGTACGTTCGCGACCGAAAATACCATTTTATAGTAATTGCTTTGCATTAAACGTCAACAGGTGCCAGACATAACACATTTTAATTAAGCTCAGTGTCACTTATTTGTAAATAAAAACAAAAAACTTCTGAATTACAATTAAAAATCTTTTTTTTATTTGCAAAATTTCGTACGCTCGCGACCGTAAGTAAATTTTTTTCATAAATAATGCATTTATTTTCTTAACACGCAAATACACCTTCGTAGATGGGTAAAACATGTGTTAAATCGCAAAATGACAAACAAAAGCGTTATGTTAAAAAAATTAAAAGCGATCCACAAAAACCAAAAATTTTACGTGAAAAAGCTGCTTAGAGGATGCGAATACTACGATTAGCATTAACAAGAACAACCGCAAGAAAAAAAAAACGCTCAAACGTGAAAGAATACCGACAAATTAAGAAAAATGAAGATCAACAAGAACATTATGCATTGTCTTTTTACAACTGTGGCCATCATCACATTACTGGAATTAACATAATATACATTTTAGCAGATATAATTGAAGATATACCCCTAACTTTACTTGAAAAATTTAATGATATACCGAATATTCCTGCTATCAGAATGATGCATTCGATTTTCTGTGATGAAGACTTTACATTAAGCACAGCTCTAACGGGCTATTCAATAGAAACAAAAATATCAGAAATATCGTTAAAATTTCATTATTTCATATTAAATAAAATAGTCTATTTCTTGTTATAAGTATTGCTGCACACTATAAATTGCATACTAAGTTTTTTGTTAAGGAAATTTTAAGATATTTATGGGAAAACATGGTGATAATAATAAAAAAAAAACATTTGGAAAAATCGTACGTTCACGACCGGTAGTAAAGCCAATTAAACAAAAACCAATATTTTATTGTGTAAATACTGGATACAGACCTACATTAATACACCTTTAAAATAAATTAATCGCTTTTGAATATTCCGTTCCGTTTAAAAAGGCGTCACGCGCTTTTTTGTTTCTTCATAGGGGAATTAAAAAATAACTTCCAACATAATCCCTAAAATTTTAGGTATACATTTTTTTTATCTAATTTTTAATAAATATATGAAACAAATGTTATTCTAATTTTTTTTTATTTTTTGATGCAGGTCCACTTGAAAATTTGGCAATAAAAGTAATTATTTTACTAAGAACAATCTATAAAATTTACAAATTTAGGACGAAGCTGTATTTTTGCGGATGCTAATTTTAGTTTTGCTTTTAAGCAATTAATTCTAACGTTTATTTTAAAAAAGCACTTTAACTTCAACTCGTAAATTAATTACATTTTTTTTTAAATATACCTACATACAAAATGTTTGTAAAGAAAGAAAATTAGGTGCTTTCTCGTGATTTGTAACAATGAAATCACTAGTGAAACTTAAAAATCTTGTGAACATCTGTATATCACTTCCGTGAATTCAAATTCGTTTGCGATTTGAAATCACCGCGATTTCAGAAAAGGCCTGATATCCGCCATTTTTTTTATAATGTATAATTTTTTACTTTTGCAATACAAACTTATAAATTTTTTCTCAATAGTTGAGTATGGAAGAAAATTTTACAAAATTCTTACCAAATTAAAAGGATATAGCGATTAATACATTCAATAAAAAAAAAAAAATCATGAGTAAATAGTAGAGTTGTCAATTATTCGCCTTTCAACTTTGTTCGAATAATTCAAATAATAGTTTTTGTTCGTTCGATCAAACGATTAAACCTAAAAATTTATTCGATTAATCGATGAGAACAACGAATAAAAAAATGCTTAAAAATAATTTAATGACAAACAATAAATGTTTGTCATTAACACAAAAATGCATAAGTATATAATCAAAATAAATAAAAAATTATATAGTTAATATTTTTATCAACATTTATTTATTTGTTGCGGGTTAGCAATATCTAAATATATATTTCGTTGGTAGCCATACCAACTCACAAATAAATTTGTGAATTACAAAGCTTTAAAATTTTTTTAAAATAAAGGGTTTAACATCTACTGATAAGTTGGTATGGCTACCAACGAAATATATATTTAGATATTGCTAACCCGCAACAAATAAATAAAATTTAAAACATAAATACTTGTGTACATGCTCAAATAAATGTAAAATTTTATTTTTATCAACAAAAAAAAAAATATACATAAAATTAATAATACATAAAAAAACTTAAAAATTTAATTACTGAGATTACTTCGATTTTAATACTTCAAACACACATGTTTTATTCAGTCAAAATATCTCAAATGATTTTTTTTTTTTTGCTAAATTAGACAATTTAGGATGTTCTTAAGAAATAATCTTTTAAAAACAATTTTTTTGCTTTCAAACGATTTTTGGTTTTTGTTAAATTAGATTTTGAAAAAACTCTCGCTAATTGTCGAGGTAGGTGATATAGTGAGAAAAGCATAAAATAAAAATGAGTTAAAATATCTAATTTTTCTGCTCTTTTTAGATTTTTCCAAATATACTATTATATCGTCTAATACATCGCTGAATTCTTTTTTATTATCTGAATTTTAATACTTTGAATATAATTATTTAATTCGCATAAAAGATTGTTATTTTCATTAATAATAACTTCTTCTATGTCATTACTTTATTATTATATGATTGTGGTTACTTTTAACATAAAATAATCTAGAGTATAATTAATTAGCATATTCTTTAGTTTAATTTTTTGAAGAATATTTGAAAAACTTTCATTGCACGGAAAATTTCCAGAATTTAAAAAATGTTATTAACGTATTTTAAAGTTTTATACATACATACGTCTCTTATTTATTCTTATTTTAATGCGTTTTAGTAAATCTGTTGCAAAATAATTATTAATTTTGTTTTGTTGTTGATCCAACAATTTTGTATACTTTAGGACACTTTGTTTTTGTTCTTGGTAAAATACTTCCAAGCCGAGCTCATTCTGAAAGATAATTATATAATTTACAAAAAATAGAATACAATACCAACATTTTCTACTTATATGATAAGATTTATATAAAGCAATTGTTTCTTTTTTGGCTTTTAGTGTATTTCTAACTTATTCACCTGACAGTAAAAAAAACCCCATTCTTGAAAATGGTTTAACGTTTCATTTAAAACATTGCACGACTACTAGGTATGCGCAGTTGACATAAATTAATCGATTTATTCGTTATTCGAAATTCGGCATTTTAAAATTATTCGAACAATAATTTAGTTTTGTTTGATCGATTAATCGAATTATTCTTAATCGGTTGACAACTCTAGTAAATAGGCGATGACACCAAGGCAATATAAGTATATTATTTTAATAAAAACAAACTTTTATTTGTAAAAATCACTCAGAAAACGATACAAACTTAAAATTTTAATTGTCTTATCATTTTATACATATCTTATGTACAAAAGAGTTATTTTTTTAATTCAAATAATTTTTGTGGTTTGTTTTGAACATTCTTATTTTTAATGGAATTCTTTCCATTGTTTTTAGAAGGATGAAAATAAAAATTATAAAATAATGTAAAATCAATAAAACTCCATTGAACAAAATAAGAGGAAAAATAAGCAATCATAAAATAAAATAACATTAATTATTCCCTAAAACGATTTACATATTTTAAAAGCTAATCAGTTTGTTATCTTCTTTTGTTTTATATATTTTCCTTTGGTCGATAATGTATAACATGCAATGTATGTTATATTAACCCTGAACCGAAACATCGCTGGTTTTCTTAGTATGGGGTCCATCAGTTTTCGCAGATGGTTGAGATACATCTTCTACGGCTGTAGTCGTAACTGTGCGATGCCGTCTGAAGAGTATGACATGTGGCTCGGGAGCATGCATCATATAGTGAACCCACCCAGGACTCTGCTGGACCCCCAAATTGCGCCATTCTGTCTCTGTCATTAAATGCGATTTCGGCACCAACTTTGTCAGATCGGGTGGCAAAATAACATGTCTGATATATTATGTTAATACATTAAAGATAGTCACTTGTTGCTTTTGTCAAAAATATTTTTCGCTTACCTGTATTCATAAATGGCATCAAAATATTTCTCCGAATATTGTATTTGATCGGCTGGCATTTTAACGAATATTTAGAGGAATAAAGCTAGCTTTCTCACAAAATACTTATCTATTAGTAATTAATACAGCTTTATAATTTAAACTATTTACTATCAAATTCAGTTCACACTTGTGTTGCTAATTGCAAATCAATTTTGTATAGCCTCCTTCTTTGTCTTGCATTTTCGCTGAAATCACAATAATTTGATGACCCGGCGAATTAGTTTATTGCGTTCAAGGCAAATTCATAACAGGTAGTGTTAATACCACAACAAGTACAACATTACAACAACATTTGACATATGAGCCACTATGCTTGTATGTACACATTTTGACATGCGAGCCTCCATTATGCAAGAAAAAAATAGATCAGCTGTGTCATGGCGAATTAATTACGAATTAATTATGAATTTGCCTTGAGCAGTGTTTTCAGCTTCACCTGTTATGAATTCGCCTTGATTGCGTTTTAAGCCAAGGCCAAGGCGAATTGAATACCTTTGCGAATGAATTCGCCTTGGATTAGATCTGCGCAAAACACCATGTGTTTTTTTCAGTGTTGTCAGATAAGGGGATTTATCCCCAAATCGGGGATTTTTTTTTCAAAATGGGGATGAAAAATTTGGTTTTGGGATTGGGGAATTCATTGAGGTTAATTTATTTGCTTTGGGGAATTTATGAGATTTTTTGGGGATTTTTATTTTGTTTATATAATTTGGTTTATTTTTTGGACTATTATTTTAATATCAACACATTCTAATTGTTCTTTTTTGAGTACATAAGTGTTGTTAGTGTGGTAAAAAAATTTTGTTATTAAAAGTAAAGCGGACTTGTTTTTTTATACCTATAAACTTTATTGAAACAAATGCTAAAACATTTGCCATCAAAATTCAACATTTTCAAAACATATAAGCAATTTTGTCCAAACATGTGTTGCAACTAATTAGGACAACCCAAATTTAGTTCAATCATAAAAATACTACAAAAAGCGTCAAATGAAAATGTTCCAATAGATATAAATGAGTCACAGTGGAAAAAATGCCATTTATAAGGTGGAATGATTTATTTCATATACAAATAACAAACAACTTAAATATGTTTTGGACAGAAGTTTATTCATATCAAGATGCCGCTGGATCACGGCCGTTTACGGACCTGGCAGAGTTGGTATTAAATTTACTTTGCGTATCAACGAGCAACGCTTGCGTTGAAGGAGTTTTCCGGCGGTGAACACGGTAAAAACAAAAATTAGAAACAAAATGCAGTACGAGTTGCCCGAATCTCTGTTGAAAATTAATATACATTTTAAAAATAATGGAATTTGTTGTGAAACTTTTGATCCATCTCCAGAAATGGTCAAATTGTTTAATTCTAAAAGCATGTACCAAAAAATTTCTTCAGACAGCGGTAAAGAAGATTTGGACTCCGAACTTTTTGATTTTATCAGTCAACTTAACTAATTTGTTAGAACACATATAAAAAAATATACTTAGAAATGAACTACAGTGCAAATAAAGTATTCATAAGTTAATACTTAAGTGAATTGAAATTGAAGTAGTATTATTTTTAGTGGGGATTTTTGGGGATAGTATAAATTGCTTTTTGGGGAATTTCGGGAATGAAAATTTTCAAATTGGGGATGCGACTCAAAAGAAATCTGGGAGCCCTGGTTTTTTTGTAGGGTTGCGTTTTGACCGTTAAATAAATGCAAAAAAATGCTAAACATTCAAAATATTGTCGATGTGAAGAACTCATACTTTTTTAAATACCGTTCAGGGTTATATATAAAAGTAAAAACTAGTAAATGGAAAACAGGTCTAAAATTAGCAATAAATACTTCCTTTAGCAAGCTAGTCCACTGTAAGAAATTATATATTTATAAAAATATTTCATATGAAGATACAGTGCTGTCTGGGTAGAGTGAACTAATTTTTGCAGAGCGATTTCACTACACCCAGGTTGTTCACTAAATCAAGGTTCAATTTTTTTTTATTTAAAAAACTAATTTTAAATGCATTTATAGGCTATAAATTTTATTTATTTCCATGTAATACTAAAGTTTAAATTTATGACTGGAAAACATTAGTAATAGTTGTTCGTTTCTTTGGCTTGTTTACCGATATTTGCATTGCTTGACCGCGAAGGCAATGTAGAGCTTGCATATTCGCGAAAATTGTAGTATTAGCCTCAGCCCATTCGATACCCTTATCAAAAACCTTAATGGCTTCAGCAGCTTATATAAGGATAAATGCTTTCTTTTTTTCGAATCCATTTTTATGTAACAACTATATAACACCAATTATTCAGAAATTAACTTTGAGACGACCTTAATGGAACATACGCGCAGACTTAAATAAACTAACACTTCATAGAATGCGTATTTGTGAGAGTAACTTGTCAACTTACTCTAAAAGAATCGTTACTTTACCGTTATTTTAAATTCTCTTTAATTTTATACTCTTTTTCATTTCGCCAAACCTGAAAACTCACTATAAAGTATGTTCACTCTATAGAGGTTCATGAGTGTTTACTCTACAGAGTAGTCAATGTAAACATTATGCTGTTCACTCTAATGAGGTGTTTATAGCATCGGGGGTTCACTCTACCCAGACCGCACTGTAAATGTCATATGAAGCGAATTTATATTAATGTATATATGTATGTATATTAATTTAGAAAAAGATTTTATATAGAGATAAATATAATATGAATATACATATGTAGATAAGTATATAATACACAAAAACATATATACAAAATACATTTTATGACCTCGAGCCTGAATCAAATTATTACAATTTATTTTAATAATATATACTACACACATACATATGTACATATGTATGTATATATTTTTTTGCATTGGATGCTAAACCAACTCATCATAAGAAAAACAGAGTTTGTTTGTTGTTTGCGAATGTTTTTAAAACTCTTTTGCTTTGCTTGGGTAATTCGCGATAATTGTTTGGGAGTTTATTTATACATAAGTAAATGAGCTTGAAAACTTTTCAAACATCGAAAAGGTCTACTGATGATTATTTTCGCATTGTTTTCCCCCTTGTATTTGTGATCCAGTTGGGCTTTCAAAGGTCTTATTGAAGCAATAAACACATTCGCCACAGCAGACTACACGAACAAATGCTGCTAGCTACCGATGTAACCGTTTAGCCAGCTACTTAATTATTTTGGAAACGATAGATACACAGTAAGTCCCCTTTTACGTATTGGCAATTGAAAGGCAGACAGACGAAGTTTTTTGAAGAAGGGGTGAAGATGCAGAGGGTACAGTACACGACCCTCTGTACCGGACATTTTTCCTTTTTCTCTTTCACTCTTCGCATTTTTTATGTGGTTGCTTCATATAATTTTTCTCACACTATTGTCATTTTAGTATTACTGCATGCGGTGCGTAAAATTATGTGCATAAACAACAACAACGAAAAAGAACGAAAAGGGGATACGAAGAAATTCTGTCTGGCTATTAATTTCCAATATGTAAAAGCTACATTCAAGTTCAAAAGAGAATTACAAAAATGTCCGCCCTTCAGTTGCCAATATGTAAAAGGGGACTAAACAGCTGATGCTGAATTGTTGCAACCATGGTGGAATAATAAGGTGCGCGTAAGAATACAACAATAAAAAACGACATGCATTTTGTTTGTGTAAAATTAATTCAAAATTGTCAAAACAAAGCTGTATACAAAACAAAACAAAAGTTGTTTTGTATGTATTTATTGGTTATGCAAACACAAAAAGCATAACGTAAACAAAAATATTCATGATGGCGGCCAAAAATGTAAACAACTTTTGACAAGAAAAGCATACTTTTCCATTTTTTAACGGTCAAAACACAACCCTACAAAAAACCATATTCCTTCTTGCGCACGCCTTATTATTCCACCATGGTTGCAACGATTCATTTAGTCTATGTTCACACACGACAATTTTAGTTGGGCAATTCTTGCGTTTATAGATGTTCTTTTCAGTTTGGCGTAATACCATGTTCACACGGACAGAAATTATAGAGGTTCGCACTCTCATTCTTGGTTCGCGGGCCAACCTTGATTAAACCTACATGTTTCGCCATACAAAATTTTGAGAGCGAACCTACGTGTTTCATTTTGAACCTTGTTGCGAACCCTAATTTTGATAACAAATTATCGCTAGTTTATCTGAACTAGTTGTCCAAAAACATTTTAACAGAGAAAAACAATTGATATTTTAATAAAAACATTGAACAAATAAAAAGCATATATTTATATAAATAATTAAATAAAATGGAAAAACAATAAATAAATTAAATAACGAAGTACGAACCAATCTAGAAATAGAAAACAAATAGTTTCACCATCGTGGTTCATGGAGCGAACCTAGTGTTTCAGTTCTTCGTGTGAACATAGTATAAAGGGAATAAAAAGGGAAAACTAATCGCCGGTACCCGGCTATTTCAAGCAATTCTCTCATTCGTTTTTTTTTTTCATTTGAAATTTCTTTTCTTTCGGTGTTTCGCTTCTTGGTGTGTAAATCATTTATAATTTCAATTAAACGCAAAAATTACACGTTTTAAATATGTAAAAATAAAAAAAAATATTAAAGAGTCAAAATTTTTATTAAAAGCTTACTATGTACATTTTGTTTATTTTATTGAAATTGTTTATTTTATGAAAGAACAAATGTCAAATTGGAAGAAAATAAAAACTAAACAAAACAGAAGAATTGCCCAACTAAAATCGTCGTGTGTGAACATAAAAGCAAGTTCAAAAGAGAATTCTGAAAAAGTTGGGCAATTAAAATCGTAGTGTGTGACCTTAAAGGGCTATTAGATACGCATACTTGTCTGCAGACATGTACTTTTTAAAAGTTCGCTGGGGCGAATTGAATACGGCGAATTGAATTTGCACTCACATCACTTTGTATGGATTCGCTTTGACATAAACCGAAAAAAATCATCTCATGGATCTTTTTTGGCTCCGGAGTTACGGGATTCAAAACTTATTTTTTATTGGCCATATCTCCTAGAATATGGAACGGATATAAGCGATGAGGATATCACTCTAAACTTCTCTAAAATACCTTTATACTGGTCTACAAATTTTTTAAAACAATTTACCCATTGCGAGTGAAATTCAATTTTAATTTTTACTTGAAAGCTGTCACCGATGAAATAAGTAAGTTATGCTTTTTTAATGATGATTTTAAGAATTAAAATAGTTATTTAGAGCACTTTGAAATGACACCTATGTCGTTTATATTCGTTCTATATTGTAGGACTTGTGATCAATAATATATTAAAGTTTTGATCCCCGAATCTGCGGAATCAAGATAGAGCGCCGAAAAAATTACACAACAATTTATAGGTAAAAAAGGGCTATTACCCTGTGAGTTTTTTTAATCTTTAACAATGTAGGTATTTTTGACTCGAGTCAATATTATATATAACCATATTGCTAATAAAAATTCTTGATGCATACATATATATTATAACATTTAAATTTTGTAATTTTCTTTTTTATTTTACAATAAAATATACATACATACATATTTCTAATCACTAATTTGCTTTACATATTTTGTTATATTGTCAATACTGTTTTGGTTTTGTAGGCATCAGAAATAAAAATTAGTTTAAACGACACATGGTGGAATAAAATATTATTCCACCATGAAACGACAAAAGTAGCATGGACAAAAACCTTTTGCCGTGTTGCCTTGCTGTCGTCAATATAATTATTCTCATTGGGGTTTCACACACGAGATGAATTAACATAGCGTTTACACATGAAAGTAATTGCAAGAAAGTCGCAATACACTCACACTTTTTCACTAACACACTTAAACGTTTTCTACTTTCCACTCAGCTTTCAACGAATTTTTCAAGACAGTAATTTTCTGACACTTTCTGAAAGTAAAATGACAGAAGGGAAACAGTGTTGCCCACTAAACAGACTTGTACACAGTTACAGGATTGTGTTAAACGGATAATTCAACATTTTAGTTATTTTGTACATATATATGAATATAATTACAGTATTTTTCTTTATATATACAAAACTAAGCCATTTCATTTGTTTTGTAATAATAAATTCATTAAAAAATTATCAATTGTAATTATTTCCAACTATTGCCCTATTGATGTCTATGTGTATGTATATTGGCAACTCTTTTTATGTAGTAATTTTAGCAACCTTTCTCATCGACGACATATTTAAAATGAACTCTCACTTTCCTGTGTAAACAGACAAGAAATTTTCAAGAAAGTGGTCTATTTCATCACAATTTTTATTTATAATACGTATACAGAAATTTCATGAAACTACTTTCATGTGTAAAGGCAGCGTAAGGTATAAACACATTCGCCACAGCAGACTACACGAACACAAGAACACAAATGCTGCTAGCTACCGTTGTAGCCGTTTAGCAGCTACTTAATTATTTTGGATACGACAGATACACAGTCAACAGCTGATCCTGAATTGTTGCAACGTTTCATTTATGTATATTAAAGTGGTGCATATTTAGCGCTTTTACTATTTTAAAGTTCGCTAGGGCGAATTGAATACGGCGAATTGAATTCGCCACTCACATCACTTTGTATGGATTCGCTTTGTATGAAAAAATTCATCTCATGGATCTCTTTTGGCTCCGGAGTTACGGGATTCAAAACTTATTTTTTATTGGCCATAACTCCTAGAATATGGAACGGATATAAGCGATGTGGATATCACACTAAACTTCTCTAAAATACCTATGTATGTACATATATTTTTTTTTTTTTTTTTTTTGATAAATTTTATTATATATTGAATCTTCAATTGTAAATTAAATTATCAATAAGTTTTTCAAATCTTAAATCTAAAAAATATTACATATAAGTTTAGCCAATGCTAAACAAAATTTTTAATTTCAACGGTTAATTTATGTTGTTTTACATCTCTCGTGTACGGCTGAGAAAAAGAGTATCCCTCCTTTTCAGCCGGGTGTGGCCTCTATAATTTAAAATATTGCGCGCAAGTACATTTGGGTGCACCTCAAGTTTTTTTATATATTTTTTAGCGTTTATTGAAAATACTGTCTTCACCAACGGAACATCTAGATCTTTATGAATCCGATGATTTCTGACATACCAGGGAGCTGCTGTAATTGTACGTAGAATTTTATTTTGTCGCCTTTGAATTTTTTCGACATTTGATGCTGAGGCAGTGCCCCATAACTGGATTCCATAGAACCCTACAAAAAACCATATTCCTTCTTGCGCACGCCTTATTATTCCACCATGGTTGCAACGATTCATTTAGTCTATGTTCACACACGACAATTTTAGTTGGGCAATTCTTGCGTTTATAGATGTTCTTTTCAGTTTGGCGTAATACCATGTTCACACGGACAGAAATTATAGAGGTTCGCACTCTCATTCTTGGTTCGCGGGCCAACCTTGATTAAACCTACATGTTTCGCCATACAAAATTTTGAGAGCGAACCTACGTGTTTCATTTTGAACCTTGTTGCGAACCCTAATTTTGATAACAAATTATCGGTGGCACGAAATAAGCCCCAATGAAATAAGCCCCAAATCGAAAAATGAAATAAGCCCCAAAAAATTTTCAAATTTTTTGTTTGGGGCTTATTTCATTTTATTTGGGGCTTATTTCATTTTTTAAAAATTTGGGGCTTATTTCATAAAATTTTTTGGGGCTTATTTCATTTTATTTGGGGCTTATTTCATATCCGTAAAATAGATCTAAAATCCTTGCGCCCTGCCGTACGCCGGTTATGCAGAGAATGCTTTGAACGCGAAGCCTGTGTTCGATATACCATAGAGGATAAATTCCTTGCGCCCGGCCGTAGGCCGGTTATGCAGAAAATGCTTGGAACGCGAAGCCGGTGTTCGATATACCATAGAGGATAAATTCCTTGCGCTCGGCTGTAGGCCGGTTATGCAGAAAATACTTTGAACGCGAAGCCGATGTTCTTTATACCATGGAGGATAAATTCCTTGGGCCCGGCCGTAGGCCGGTTATGCAGAGAATGCTTGGAACGCGAAGCCGGTGTTCGATATACCATGGAGGGTAAATTCCTTGCGCCCGGCCGTAGGCCAGTTATGCAGAGAATGCTTGGAACGCGAAGCCGGTGTTCGATATACCATGGAGGATAAATTCCTTGCGCCCGGCCGTAGGCCGGTTATGCAGAAAATACTTTGAACGCGAAGCCGGTGTTCGATAAACCATGGAGGATAAATTCCTTGGGCCCGGCCGTAGGCCGGTTATGCAGAGAATGCTTGGAACGCGAAGCCGGTGTTCGATATACCATGGAGGATAAATTCCTTGCGCCCGGCCGTAGGCCGGTTATGCAGAGAATGCTTGGAACGCGAAGCCGGTGTTCGATATACCATGGAGGATAAATTTCTTGCGCCCGGCCATAGGCCGGTTATGCAGAGAATGCTTGGAACGCGAAGCCGGTGTTCGATATACCATAGAGGATAAATTCCTTACGCCCGGCCGTAGGCCGGTTATGCAGAGAATGCTTGGAACGCGAAGCCGGTGTTCGATATAATTTTGAGGATAAAATTCTTGCATTTTATGATTTCTTCTTAAGCTTACATCATAAACTTAACAAATTTGGGGCTTATTTCATTTTTTTGGGGTTTATTTCATTTTTTAAAAATTTGGGGCTTATTTCATAAAATTTTTTGGGGCTTATTTCATTTTATTTGGGGCTTATTTCGTAAATTTTGTTTGGGGCTTATTTCATTTTTTTTGGGGTTTATTTCATAAAATTTTTTGGGGCTTATTTCATTTTTCGATTTGGGGCTTATTTCATTGGGGCTTATTTCGTGGTGCCCAAATTATCGCTAGTTTATCTGAACTAGTTGTCCAAAAACATTTTAACAGAGAAAAACAATTGATATTTTAATAAAAACATTGAACAAATAAAAAGCATATATTTATATAAATAATTAAATAAAATGGAAAAACAATAAATAAATTAAATAACGAAGTACGAACCAATCTAGAAATAGAAAACAAATAGTTTCACCATCGTGGTTCATGGAGCGAACCTAGTGTTTCAGTTCTTCGTGTGAACATAGTATAAAGGGAATAAAAAGGGAAAACTAATCGCCGGTACCCGGCTATTTCAAGCAATTCTCTCATTCGTTTTTTTTTTTCATTTGAAATTTCTTTTCTTTCGGTGTTTCGCTTCTTGGTGTGTAAATCATTTATAATTTCAATTAAACGCAAAAATTACACGTTTTAAATATGTAAAAATAAAAAAAAATATTAAAGAGTCAAAATTTTTATTAAAAGCTTACTATGTACATTTTGTTTATTTTATTGAAATTGTTTATTTTATGAAAGAACAAATGTCAAATTGGAAGAAAATAAAAACTAAACAAAACAGAAGAATTGCCCAACTAAAATCGTCGTGTGTGAACATAAAAGCAAGTTCAAAAGAGAATTCTGAAAAAGTTGGGCAATTAAAATCGTAGTGTGTGACCTTAAAGGGCTATTAGATACGCATACTTGTCTGCAGACATGTACTTTTTAAAAGTTCGCTGGGGCGAATTGAATACGGCGAATTGAATTTGCACTCACATCACTTTGTATGGATTCGCTTTGACATAAACCGAAAAAAATCATCTCATGGATCTTTTTTGGCTCCGGAGTTACGGGATTCAAAACTTATTTTTTATTGGCCATATCTCCTAGAATATGGAACGGATATAAGCGATGAGGATATCACTCTAAACTTCTCTAAAATACCTTTATACTGGTCTACAAATTTTTTAAAACAATTTACCCATTGCGAGTGAAATTCAATTTTAATTTTTACTTGAAAGCTGTCACCGATGAAATAAGTAAGTTATGCTTTTTTAATGATGATTTTAAGAATTAAAATAGTTATTTAGAGCACTTTGAAATGACACCTATGTCGTTTATATTCGTTCTATATTGTAGGACTTGTGATCAATAATATATTAAAGTTTTGATCCCCGAATCTGCGGAATCAAGATAGAGCGCCGAAAAAATTACACAACAATTTATAGGTAAAAAAGGGCTATTACCCTGTGAGTTTTTTTAATCTTTAACAATGTAGGTATTTTTGACTCGAGTCAATATTATATATAACCATATTGCTAATAAAAATTCTTGATGCATACATATATATTATAACATTTAAATTTTGTAATTTTCTTTTTTATTTTACAATAAAATATACATACATACATATTTCTAATCACTAATTTGCTTTACATATTTTGTTATATTGTCAATACTGTTTTGGTTTTGTAGGCATCAGAAATAAAAATTAGTTTAAACGACACATGGTGGAATAAAATATTATTCCACCATGAAACGACAAAAGTAGCATGGACAAAAACCTTTTGCCGTGTTGCCTTGCTGTCGTCAATATAATTATTCTCATTGGGGTTTCACACACGAGATGAATTAACATAGCGTTTACACATGAAAGTAATTGCAAGAAAGTCGCAATACACTCACACTTTTTCACTAACACACTTAAACGTTTTCTACTTTCCACTCAGCTTTCAACGAATTTTTCAAGACAGTAATTTTCTGACACTTTCTGAAAGTAAAATGACAGAAGGGAAACAGTGTTGCCCACTAAACAGACTTGTACACAGTTACAGGATTGTGTTAAACGGATAATTCAACATTTTAGTTATTTTGTACATATATATGAATATAATTACAGTATTTTTCTTTATATATACAAAACTAAGCCATTTCATTTGTTTTGTAATAATAAATTCATTAAAAAATTATCAATTGTAATTATTTCCAACTATTGCCCTATTGATGTCTATGTGTATGTATATTGGCAACTCTTTTTATGTAGTAATTTTAGCAACCTTTCTCATCGACGACATATTTAAAATGAACTCTCACTTTCCTGTGTAAACAGACAAGAAATTTTCAAGAAAGTGGTCTATTTCATCACAATTTTTATTTATAATACGTATACAGAAATTTCATGAAACTACTTTCATGTGTAAAGGCAGCGTAAGGTATAAACACATTCGCCACAGCAGACTACACGAACACAAGAACACAAATGCTGCTAGCTACCGTTGTAGCCGTTTAGCAGCTACTTAATTATTTTGGATACGACAGATACACAGTCAACAGCTGATCCTGAATTGTTGCAACGTTTCATTTATGTATATTAAAGTGGTGCATATTTAGCGCTTTTACTATTTTAAAGTTCGCTAGGGCGAATTGAATACGGCGAATTGAATTCGCCACTCACATCACTTTGTATGGATTCGCTTTGTATGAAAAAATTCATCTCATGGATCTCTTTTGGCTCCGGAGTTACGGGATTCAAAACTTATTTTTTATTGGCCATAACTCCTAGAATATGGAACGGATATAAGCGATGTGGATATCACACTAAACTTCTCTAAAATACCTATGTATGTACATATATTTTTTTTTTTTTTTTTTTTGATAAATTTTATTATATATTGAATCTTCAATTGTAAATTAAATTATCAATAAGTTTTTCAAATCTTAAATCTAAAAAATATTACATATAAGTTTAGCCAATGCTAAACAAAATTTTTAATTTCAACGGTTAATTTATGTTGTTTTACATCTCTCGTGTACGGCTGAGAAAAAGAGTATCCCTCCTTTTCAGCCGGGTGTGGCCTCTATAATTTAAAATATTGCGCGCAAGTACATTTGGGTGCACCTCAAGTTTTTTTATATATTTTTTAGCGTTTATTGAAAATACTGTCTTCACCAACGGAACATCTAGATCTTTATGAATCCGATGATTTCTGACATACCAGGGAGCTGCTGTAATTGTACGTAGAATTTTATTTTGTCGCCTTTGAATTTTTTCGACATTTGATGCTGAGGCAGTGCCCCATAACTGGATTCCATAGAACCATATTGGTTTCAGGATCGCGTTGTATAATAGTAGTTTACAGTCTAGGCTTAGTATAGAATTTCTTCCAATAAGCCAATTCATTTGGGCTGCTTTTAATTTCATTTGTATTAACTTTGCGTCTATATGCGATTTCCATGTTAAACGACGATCAAGATGAACGCCTATATATTTGACAACAGTGTGTTGCGGTATGGTCTCGGTGTTAATTTTTATAGGCGGGCATGTTTCCTTGCGCAACGTAAAAGTTACGTGCACACATTTCTGCTCGTTAACTTTAATACGCCATTGTTTGAGCCAATTTTGCAATTTGGATATATACCCTTGTAAATTGCGGGAAGCTTCCACAGGATTTTCGTGAACGCTTAGAAAAGCTGTATCATCGGCAAATGTTGATGTATGAATGTTACTGCTTAACGGTAAGTCAGAGGCATATATTAAATAAAGTAATGGACCGAAGATACTCCCTTGGGGAACTCCGGCTTCGATCGACTGCGGTGGGCTTAAAAAATTGCCTTCCCTAACTACAAATTTTCGTTCAACTAAATAGCTTATTAAAAGCCTAACAATGTTTGCGGGTAGATTTTGTGTTAATTTATGTATAAGACCTTCGTGCCATACTTTATCGAAAGCTTGAGAAACATCTATAAAGAGCGCAGAGCAATATTTCTTCTTTTCGAAAGTGTCTCTGATAACATTCACAAGTCTGTGAGTTTGTTCAATTGTGCTATGTTGTCTGCGAAAACCGAATTGATGATCTGGAATGCATCCACTTCTAGTCACTATAGGCATCAGCTTGCTCATATACAGCTTTTCAAATAGTTTTGAAATGTTGGGCAATAAACTAATAGGCCGATAGGATTCAACCTTCGTATGATCCTTGGCGGGCTTTGGTATCATAATAATCATCGAAACCTTCCATTCTGCAGGATAGTATTGCAGCCGTAGAATACTATTAAAAATGAATAGTATAATTCTTTTTGCAATATAAGGCAGTTGTTGAAGCATTTTGTTGCTTATTTTGTCGACACCTGGGGCTTTTTTGGTGTTAAGACTAGTGATGGCCTTTTCAATCTCCACAATGTTAAATCTTAACGGTATTTCTGGTAAAGAGATGACTGGTGGCAGTTCAACAATATCAGTAGAAATATTCGGTGTAAATACATTTTCTAAGTGCTTAACAAAAAGAGCACCTTTTTCAGCATCAGTTCTTGCCCAGTCACTATTCGAATCTCGTAACGGAGGTTTGCAAATCACTGGCCTTTTAAGTCCTCTGGCTGCACGCCATAGCGAATAATCTGTTTGTGGTGTTGCATCGAGTTCTTGAAAAAATTTTTGCAGCGAAGCTGTTTTTTGTGTTTGTAAAACTTTTCTGAGCTGTTTGGTGCATTCCTTTAGCCTTAACTTTAGCTGGGGGGATCTGTAACGTTGCCATTCTCGTCGCGCTCTCCGTTTTTCAGTCAATAGCCTTTCTATATCTACAGAAGAAATGTTGTTGAATCTTACTTGTTGATTTGGTTGATTTGAAGAAGCATTAAGAGCAGCTTGATTAACATGTGCTTCAAACAACCTAATAGAATTTTCCATGTCAGTAGGTGTTCTCAACAGCATATTTTCCGTGCAATGAGCACTCAAATATTTTTTGTATTTCAGCCAGTTAATGCGTGCAGATGTCAGCGGTAAATCGCATGTTGATGTTGCAGTTGTGTGTGAGTAAATTGTGATAATAGTAGGCGAGTGATCTGAAGATAAATCCAATGATGCTTCAACTTCAATTATTTATGTACATAAGTATATGTGACGCGCAAAATAGAAAGGGACCTAAGGGTAAAAACCGGTTTTGTTCAGGAGAGCCATCTTAAAGATTTAAAAACGTGTATCTTTGGTGTACCATCACTTTCATAAAACGCGCATATCTCTGGGAGGGAACACTTTTTGGGCATGTGATCGGTCTCATTCGATGCTGAGATGTTTATTTATTTAATAGATTCATTTACTAATATAATAAAAAAATTTGTTTACATGTAAATAATGATCTATAACTGGCATAATATAATGTTGTGAGCCAGATTGTCAAAATTAAAGCTGTTAAAAATAAGAATTCATAATTTTATTTTTTGTTTTATACAACCTAAATTAATTAACAAACGTACTAAGTACCAATATTTACATATATTTAGATTTTTATATATATATATATATATATATATATATATATATATATATATATATATATATATATATATATATATATATTTTATATAGGAACTAAGCAAATTCATTTAATATCAATTTTCTGTTGATGTTATCCACAAAAAAAAGTGAAAATTGATTTTTTACCCTTAGGCCTCTTTCTCTATGCGCTGTCACATATACTGGTATTTTTTAAAACAATTTACCCATTGCGAGTGAAATTCAATTTTATTTGTTTTTTATCTGACTTTTCGCTTTTGCAGAGAACTTACCATGCTTTTATTTGGTGTATACTTGAAATCTGTCACCGATGAAATACGTAAGTTATGCTTCTTTAAAGATGATTTTAAGAATTAAATGAGTTATTTAGAGCATTTTGAAGTGATACCTATGTCGTTTATATTCGTTCTATATTGTAGGACTTATGATCAATAATATATTGAAGTTTTGAAACCCGTAACTGCGGAATCAAGAGAGAGCGCCGAAAAAATTACAAAAAAAATTTTTGTACATATGAAAAGTAATATTATCAGGCTCAAGTTCAGTTTTATTGAATTAATGAAAATTCAAAATTCCTAAGAGTTTTTTATGTTGAAAAATATTATTATTTATATCCAATCAGTTTTTAGCAGAACGTATCAGTACTGATTTCAAGGCCGCTACACCTCTCATCAGCGCTCAATTGTCCATCTTTACAATTTTCGTAAAGTGGATACTAATTGAGAAGAATATCAACTATTTAACCAGTTTTCAACAGAAATAGAATACGAGAAAAAAAATACGAGAGCTAAAAACTGACTGGATATAAATAATAATATTTTTTAACATAAAAAAACTCTTAGTAATTTTGAATTTTCATTAATTCAATAAACCTGAACTTGAGCCTGATAATAATACTTTTCCTATGTACGTCAATATAAGTTCGAATAATAATTACGTTTATTTGTAATAATAATAATATAAAAATAAAAAAAAAAAATTTTTAGGTAAAAAATTATAGCCCTATGAGTTTTTTTAATTTTTAACAATGTTGGTATTTTTGACTCAAGTCAATATTCTATATAACAATAAAGCTAATAAAAATTCTTGATGCATAATATATCTTATAACATTTCAATTTTGAAATTTCCTTCTTTTATTTTACAATAAAAAATATTTCTAATCACTAATTTGCTTTAAAAATTTTGTTATATTGTCAACACTGTTTTGGTTTTGTGGCCATCAGAAATAGAAATTAGTAGAGTTGGGTTTTTCAGCTCAGTTGAGTGAGCGCTCTTTTCCGCTCAGCTCAGTTAACTGAACTAGTTCGCTCTTTTAGTTCAATAGCTCACTTTAGTTCAGTAGCTCAGTTTAGTTCAATAGCTCACTTTAGTTCAGTAGCTCAGTTTAGTTCAACAGCTCACTTTAGTTCAATAGCTCACTTTAGTTCAGTAAAATACATTAGCTCCATTGGTTTCAGCTCACTCTATCTTTGTTACGAAAGTAAACAAAGCGAAAACAAAAAATGTTTCTGCTATATCAGCGTTACCATAACGTTTTTATTTTTAAACAACTAATTTGGAAAACAACTTAATTTTAGTTATATAAAAATAAGCTCCAATATACAGCTAATTTTATATATTTTTTATTAAGACATAGCCTAACATAGCTGTCACACGATCAAGTTTTCATTTAATTTTTGTTTCAAGATTCAATCCTCTCTCATTTTTTTACCAATACACTCACACTTTTAAAATTTGCTGAGAATTTGCTTTCAAATTTTCGTTCAATTGAGTGTTTCAAATTGCTTTCAAGAAAGCAGCTGATTGATATTTGATTATAAACTCTCGTTAGTTTTCATATACATACATAAGTACATATATTCTGCCGCCATAATATTTGTGTTCTTGAAAGCAAATTGCGTGCAGCCTACGTCACAGCCTTCAATTTTTGTGAATTTTGACTAGCAGTTTGTGTAAATTTCTTGAAAGAGAATTGAATAAAAACTTGAACGTCTGACTGCAGTGTTACTTGAATGAAAAATTGAAACAAAACTTAAAAGCAAAATTTATATAAAATTGATAGTCAATTTTTAAATGTGTGACTGTTTAGTAAATTGAAACAAATCTTAATCAAGTGACACCCATGTAAAAAAACAAATATAAGAAAAATTCAAAATAATTAATTTATGTAAAAAAATTGTGAAAAATATTCATGCATCAAAAAGTTTTATAAATGAGTGATTTTTCGGAAAATTGCTTAAATATTTTCCTTTGCCCCAAACATATTTTTAAGTTTCTATTATTTGAAAATAATGATACTAAATTTAAAGTTGTTAGTATATTTGGTATTCCAATAATTCTGTTCCCAAAACTTATCAATAAACTTTTTTTTTTAATTATTCGTTAAACCTAATGAGTATCAGTCATCATCATCTGTTTCATGATTTACGTTTGGCGTTAAATGATTTAATTCAAAAATACTTTGGTTGTTATTCTTCCCAATATTAGCAGGTATAAAGAAGTAAGTTTAAACCTTAGCAGTGTGATATAAGCAAAATGGGGCAGGAATAATAGGTTCAGAAATTGGAATTAATATAACAAAATTCAGACCAATACGGTGAAATATAAATCCTGCAGTCTGTTGTATTTATATATTTAATGTTTTAAATAAATTATTTCAAAATTGATCAATGCTTAGATAAACTATAAATTAAAGATAAATTAGCTTATTTGGCAACGCTGGCTATCAAAATCAACCCTTATTTAATACAATACTGTAGATACTATCGCAAAAGTATTGTATTGTGCCAAATGTCATATTCCATACGAAATAAAAGCTCTTTAGGGTACGTAAAATCCAATTGTCATAATACATGAAATTGAATTGATTGATTGTAAAGAGCGCTCACTTACTGAGCTAAAAACGCTCAGTAAGATGAGCGGCTCATTTAGCTCACTTGTGTGAATCGTTCAGTTGAACTAGTTCGTTCAGGAGCTACACACCTCTAGAAATTAGTTTAATTGGACTACACGACAAAATTAGCATGGACAAAAACCTGTTGCCGTGTTGCCTTGCTGTCTTCAATATAATCATTCTCATATGCACACATGTATTCTAATTTTGACAGGTGGTAGTCTGCTGTGGCGAATGTGTTTAATGCTTTATGCTGGCATAACATTGCTGTTTTTCCGAGAGGGGTGAAGAGAGCGGTGAAGCAGCCTCATACCGGCATAATCAGCATAGCTGCCAGATTTTTTAGAGTAAATCGTCATATTTTTACCAAAAATCGTCATTATCGTCAATATAGATTATTGAAATCGTCATAAAAACGTCAAATGAGAAAACCGCTTTTTTACCAACAAAACATACATATTTTACTAGAGGCAAAGCATAACAAAACTCTTAAATGAACAAATCTTATTAATAAACAGCATTCTTTTAAATACAGAGACCAGATGCTTCAATTAGAATTCTTAATAAAATCACATGTAAATAGATTGCATGTTTTTCAATACTTTGAAATATATACATACATACATATGTATATACATACATTGCATGAAAAAAAATTCAATCCTTACGTTGTTTTTTTTCCAAAGTAGGAAATTATGCATTTTAAATTTCATTTTTGGAATCATTTTTTCTAAAAATGTATGAAAACTACAATAAAATTTATACAATAAAATATATATTTTTTTAAGAACATAGACTTATATACATATACATACATATGTATATGTATAATATATTTTACAAATATATATTGCAATTAAACATATTGATTAATTCAAGTATAACTGCTAGATCATAGCAGCTACATTTGTTAAGCTTTAAATAATCTTTTGAATATAATATTGCCTCCAAATACAACTTTTTCAATGAATTTCTTACTTTAGTCTTATTTATGTTTACCTGACTAAATATTCTTTCCATATTTGCTGAAGAATGTGATAAAACTAGGATTTTTGTAATAAATTTAGTCAAAACCGTAAACAAAAGACTAGAATCCCTAGTTTGCATATCTGCTATTTTTTTTTCCAAAAATCCAATAGTTATATGTTTTTATCAGGACAATAATTTTAATTGTCTAAACTCAGTTTCTAGCTCTTGGCTTTCACTTTCTTCAACAAAATAGGAAAATTCTTTTATAATTTCAGAAAACTAACTTTTTCCTTCATTAATTTGGCTAAAAGCATTATATATTTTATTTATATTATTACGAATAAACGTAATTATTATTCGAACGTATATTGATGTACCTATGAAAAGTAGGCATGGCAAAATATATCGATATATCGATATTTACGAAAAACATTTTCGATATTTATCGCCGATATTTCAAAAACCGATATAATCATGTCCCTTCTTTGTATGGGGCCTTTCCAGTGTAGCTAGAAAGATGAAATTGGGTACACAGGTAGGTCCTGATAAGAAACTGACGAAAATGATTTTTAAACCGGCACTTTTCATCTGGTGCGACTATGGTATCCCTTCTTTGTATAAGGCACTTCTAGTATAGCTAGAAAGCTGAAATTTTCTACACAGGTAGGCCCAGATAAGCAATACATATAAATATTTATACAAAAACAACTTAGAAAAAAGTGAGATCCGCACAAAAACATAAATGTGAAAATAAGTCCAAGTTCCTATCCAAAAAATTTCGGCCGTAAAAAGTACTGAGATCAAAATAAGGACCAAGTTCTTGATAGGTACAGTTCCATCTCATTTCTAGGCAACCTGTAAGCTTGGCAAAATATTTTTGTCTTTATAATATGGGAAAGAATTCTTGGAAAAATTTTGCCAAGCTTATAGGTTGCCTAGAAATGAGATGGAATTGTACCTATAGCTACATATGTATAGACGATTGGCAGATCTTACAATATTGTCAGAAAAATGTTCAGAAAATGTCTGCCAAGCATTGTCAGTTCATTGTAAAACAATAATATTGTCATACATCTGACAATCGTGAGAACACTCTACTTTGCCATTATCAGATAATTGTCAGACATTGTAAGCTCTTGTTTTATTGGCAGATGTGTTTAAATTAATGCATCTGACAATGGCACCATTGTAAGATAATTTTTCTGTTGGCAATGCTGTCCATAAATACTATTGGATTTGACAGTTCTGACAAAGCTTAACAACGCATCTGGCAATTTTTCCACACAACAAGCTGACAACCGTGTAAACTGACAATTTTTGTTGGCAGATAAATTACCTGCGAGAAGTTAAAAAACTTTTGAACAAACTTTTTGCGACACTGAGAGAGCAAACATAGCAATTGTACAGAAATTTTGTTTGCTCTCTTCTGTTTCAAAAATGGTGCTGCCAGACAAACAGTAGTAGCTGCTTACGATTTTCAGAACTGAATATAATAAAATTATGATTGAAAACCTTTAAGTTAACACCTGCAAAGTTTATTTTTACGATAAACAGAGTACAATTATGTTTACATATTAACAAAAAGAAAAAGCCGAAAAGAAACATTTCAAAAAATTATTAAATTGAAATAAAATAATTAAGTGGAGGACGTTTGCATCGTTGGGAAGGCAACAAATAATTGAGTACACATATGTATGCCAGTAAATATAGATGTGTAACTTAAAATATAAATTTTTAAATACATAATTTTTATACTTTTTAGGAGAAAGCCGCTTAAAACTTTGGGAAGGACGTGAAGCAAAGAAATAAAGCCGTGGAAAACTGGATGACACTTTTAGAGGCCGGGAAGAAAGCTTTACCAATTTAAGAAGAAGGAAAACGTAAGATAATTTATTAAAACTAGTTTACCGACGCAGCTAAAAATTAAAAAATTTACATACATATGTATGTACGATATCCCTTTACATTTCTCAACGTACAAGACCAAGTTTGGTTTCGTTTTTGATTAGATTTTAATGGATTTGTTAAAATGCGAAAGATTTTAGTGATATTTACAAAAATTCTGTTCTATATATCGTCGTGTCGGAAAATTATTAAGTCCGGCCAAAAGTTATAAACACATAGACCACAGCAGACTTCACAACAGCAGTCTTCAAATGCAGTAGGCTTCAATTGCTGCCATGTAGTTAGCTACTGAATTATTTTGAGAACGACAGCAGCTGACAAATGAACTTGAAGTTTCGATATTATTTTTCAATATTTGTTTTACTACATATTTCAGAGCTGCCACATAAATATTTCACAAAAATAAAAATGAAATTACCAGCTCAAAACGTTATAATATTGAGTAAAAATATAAAAGCACATCAATATATTTATTTATATTAATTTTGTTATGTTATTTTCGGTTAAATAACACAAAATATTTTTAGCTCTCATTGCCGTAACGTTTATATTATATTGGCAGCTTTGTATCAGCTTTTTGCTGCTTATGGAAATAGAAATTAGTCTAATTTGGCAGCAACAGCAAAACTAGCATAGACAACAACCTGCTTCGCTGTCGTCAAAATAATCGATTTCATAAAAACTCTTGTGTTTTATTTTTGACACATTGCTGCTTGCTGCTCGCTGTGGTCTATGTGTTTATAGCTAAAGGCAGAGAAACATAGTGTATAACCACTGTTTTATATAGCTTTCAAATGCACGTAACAGTGAGTTGCAACAAGTATAATCGAGCCTACTTATTCCCTAACGTTGGATATTAAGAACAACACAAACAAGTATAATTCAATTCTTATGCACAAGCAGAAAATTCATCAACAAGTGTAAATTATTTCCATCATTTGATTCGAACTGATACGTATAAAAACAAAAAGTCTTGTTTATAGACAGTTTGTTTTTTGCAGAAGGTCTGTGTTCTGCATGATACAATGAATAAAGCATTAAACACATTCGCCACAGCAGACTACCGACTACTACCTGTCAAAATTGGAATACATGTGTGCATATGAGAATGATTATATTGAAGACAGCAAGGCAACACGGCAAAAGGTTTTTGTCCATGCTACTTTTGTCGTGTAGTCGAATTAAAGTAATTTCTATTTCTGATGGCCACAAAACCAAAACAGTGTTGACAATATAACAAAATTTTTAAAGCAAATTAGTGATTAGAAATATTTTTCATTGTAAAATAAAAAAGAAAATAATAAAATTTAAATGTTATTATATATATGCATCAAGAATTTTTATTAGCTTTATTGTTATATGGAATATTGACTTGAGTCAAAAATACTAATATTAAAGGCTCAAGTTCAGGTTTATTGAATTAATGAAAATTCAAAATTACTAAGAGTTTTTTTATGTTAAAAAATATTATTATTTATATCCAGTCAGTTTTTAGCTCTCGTATTTTTTTTCTCGTATTCTATTTCTGTTGAAAACTGGTTAAATAGTTGATATTCTTCTCAATTAGTATCCACTTTACGAAAATTGTAAAGATGGACATTTGAACGTTGATGAGAGGTGTAGCGGCCTTGAAATCAGTACTGATACGTTCTGCTAAAAACTGATTGGATATCAATAATAATATTTTCCAACACAAAAAACTCTTAGTAATTTTGAATTTTCATTAATTCAATAAAACTGAACTTGAACCAGCACTGTTTCATTGTAGAATAAAAATTGAATTAATTCGAACAACATTTTTCAAACAAAGTTTCACTTCAAGTCACGCACACCACTGTTGTATTTCAAATTGAACAATGCTTAGAAAAACTACAAAGTAAAAAATTGGGTACGAGGTTCAGTTTCGTATAATGAGCCAATTCAGTTCCAGTACAAAATTGTGATATGTGTACTAAATGTACTTTAGTCAAGTTGGTTCAAACAAAATAAGAATTGGAACAAATGTACTTTAGTGAAGTTGCTCCAAACAAAAAAAAAATTAGCCTATGGATAGAAAATTGGAAAATATTTTTAATTCTTTACAATACTATTTTTGTTTTTGACCGAATTCATTTAGAAATGTATTGGTTATTCCTTTTTATATGAAAACTTCAAAGGCCCATAACTGGAAAAATATGGGCTGCCGCCAACTTTTTTATTTAATTTTTTCTTCTTATTTTTCAATTTTCTATCACATAGGCTAATTTTTATTTTGTTTGGAGCAACTTCACTAAAGAACATTTGTTCCAAAAGTTTAAAAATAAAACAATCAACCCGATATCATAAATTCAATTTTCTACGAACTTAAGCATAATAATAATTTTAATTTTTGTTTCTTTTTAGAATTCCATAAAATGCCCATATTGCCACAACAAAATCAATTTAAAGTGCAAGAAGCAGCAATACCAGCAGCCTCCACCACAAAACCTGCCGCTACCACCATCACAGTACCTGCAGCCACAACAATACCTGCAGCTACCTCAACAGTATCAGCAGACAACGCAACAATACCTTCAGCCGTCACCACAATACCTGCAGCCATCACGAAAGTACCTGCAGCAGAGTGGGAATCCAACTGTGCAAACCATGGAGCCGGCAGCAGCTATACAGGATGCCAACAATAAATAAATTAAACTTTTTAAACATAAAGGGTAAAACATCTACTGATGAGTTGGTTTGACAACCAACGAAATATATATTTATATATTGCTAACCCGCAACAAATAAAATTAAAAAATATAAATTCTTGAATACATTTTCAATTAAATGTAAAATGTTTTTGATGTATGTATGTACATACATATGTATTTTAAAATATTGTTTTTATTGAGCTGAGAATGTTTTTATAAAAATTATTGGCAAGTTTTATATTCAATATATGTATACTATTTCAAAAGTTGAAGTAAAATAGCATACAAATATTAAAATAAAACTAATCAATAATTTTTATAAAATCATTTTTAGCTCATATGTACATACATACATATTCTATATAAAATTATTTTTAAATTTTTGTTTTGTTTTACATATATTGAATTAAAAAATGTTGATTTGTTTTAGTTTTTTTTAATAAAAATATATGTACGTACTAGCTGATCCCGGTGTACTTCGCTACCCCCCTCGTTATAAAATAAAATTAAAAGTATTTATATATCCTATTGTTACGATCGGTCCAGTAGTTAAGACTATATTACGATTTTTAATTTTCCTAAAAAGGAGCGTGGTCCCATCCACTTTTCTCCCGGTACGTATTCCAAATTATGCCAATACCATATGTACCAAATATCATCTACGTAGGTCAAAAAATGCCCAAAATATGGCGATTTAAATTTTTGGGTTATATGGGTGGTGCCACGCTTCTTTGTCCAATCCCGCCCATATTTGCAGCAGCACTAAAAAAATGCACACCAAAACCGACGTACCAAATTTTGTTCAAATACCGTTATCAGGAGCAGAAATAATAGATTTTTAATTTGTGGTTTGTATGAGAGGTACCACGCCCCTTTGTCCAATCACGCCCATATTTGCAGCAGCACTTAAAAAATGCACACCAAACCGACGTACTAAATTTTGTTCAAACACCGTTATCAGGAACAGAAATAATAGATTTTTAATTTGTGGTTTGTATGAGAGGAACCACGCCCCTTTGTCCAATCCCGCCCATATTTGTAGCAGCACTTAAGAAATGCACACCAAACCGACATACCAAATTTTGTTCAAATACCGTTATCAGGAACAGAAATAATAGATTTTTAATTTGTGGTTTGTATGAGAGGTACCACGCCCCTTTGTCGAATCCCGCCCATATTTGCAGCAGCACTTAAGAAATGCACACCAAACTGACATACCAAATGTTGTTCAAATACCGTTATCAGGAGCAGAAATAATAGATTTTTAATTTGTGAATTGTATGAGAGGTACCACGCCCCTTTGTCCAATCCCGCCCATATTTGCAGCACCATTAAAAAAATGCACACCAAACCGACGTACCAAATTTTGTTCAAATACCGTATTTAGGAGCAGAAATAATAGATTTTTAATATGTGGTTTGTATGGGAGGTACCACGCCCCTTTGTCCAATCGGACCGAATTGTAAATCTAAACCACCCGGGCGCCACCCAAACGCCTACAAAAAAATTTATGCAAATCGGTCCAGTCAGCTGAAGTTTGTTTAAAGGTTTTTTTAGTCTTATTAACGAATTTCAAAAATATGGAAGAAAAGCATATTCTACACTTAAAATTAGCTCAATAAAGGCAAAAACTCACAAAATCTTGCAACTAACTTAATTTAGTGCTCATTTTCGCAAAATATTTGCTCAAAAATTAGCAAATATTTTTTCCATCGGATTGAGTAAAAAGATAAAATTGTTTTACTTCGCTTCCAGAATCGATTTCTTCGAAATTGGTTTTGGCGATATATGGACCGATTTCCCAATTCTCATTTTTTTCTAACTTTTTTATCATCAGATTTACTCTGTATTCCCAAAAATTGTTTTACTTTGCTTCCAGGGCCAATTATATCGAAAATCGGTTTTGGCTATATCTCGGCTATATATGGACCGATTTCCCAAATTTTTTTTTTTTTTGGTTGAATGACCTATTTCTATTATCAGATTTACTTTTTATCACCAAAAATTGTTTTACTTTGCTTCCAGGGCCAATTATATCGAAAATCGGTTTTGGCTATATCTCGGCTTTATATGGACCGATATCGGGAAAATGTTTTTTTTGCCTTCAAATCTCCATAAGAAGTGATATTACCAACTTTGGCGCAAAAAAAAATTTTTCAAAAAATTTATCAAAAAAATGCATAATTTTGACCCCAAAAAACCGGTTTTTTGGATATATCTCCGCTACCCGTGAACCGATATTGCTGAATTTCAATAGCAAACACATGACCGATATTTATAATAGATTGGCGAAAAAAAAAAGTTTCTAAGTCAAGCAGTTTTCAGTGTGTAGAAGTTTATCTACAGCGCCACCTAGCGGAGAGTTACGGAAAAATTGATAGTCCAAAAATTTATTCTATGAAAAATTACTTATACATGCCAAGTTTCAACACGATCGGATGAGCAATGTAGGAGTTTATCGCTTACCAACCAACCAACCAACAAACATTCATTTTTATATATGTAATATAGATAACAATAATTGTGTATCTACTTAATTCATAACAATAATATAATAAAAAATAATTTGCAACGCACTTATCATAGTACCTCAAGGGTTGTGTGGAAAACTATGTATGTATGTTTTTCGTTATAAAGAATTCAAATCTTTAATTTGGTTCTTTTATAATCAGTTACGAATAAGAATTCCGGGGGAAGTTTTTCCCTTTTCCCATTCCTCCTATTATGAATATAAATTCCGCATGAGATTTCTCACTTTCCCCTTTTATTCACATACTTATAACAATTTGTAATTGTAGAAATTTTTTCTAGAGAAAAATATATGTATTCCGTGGGAGAGAAATTCCTGTGGAATATTCATAATTGGACTGAATAGTTTATCGTATTTTAGATAAATTATTCAGGGTGGTTATGAAAACAAAATCAGAATTGAAAATCAATTCTGAATTCAATTGGTGGTATGAAAACGTTTTGGTTTTGTCTTGATTCGATAATAAACAAAAACCATGTTCGACTCAGCTTTGTTTACATATTTTCTAATAAAAAAAAATATTTATTTTAAGCACAAATTTACAATTTATTTACGAAAATAATTTTGGACTTACATATATTGAACAATGATAATCGTGTCTGTCATGAGTTCCGAATCACAAAATAGAATATTTGTTGTCCGGCATACTTCCGAATATTTTTGCACGATTGGTGGCTAATGTGGGAATTTTTTTAAAACTCCTTTTCATGTGTTTTTATCAAACATATATTAGTTTTTATTTCCGAATTCGGTAGATAAGATATCAAACTTAAGTTCAAAAAAGAGTTTTTTCAAATTAAATTAGTTTTATTGTGTAATAAATGAGATTCTATTTGCTTTCACACAGCTTAATGCAGTCGGAATTAAAACAAAAAACTTGTTCGAAAGTGAATATTAGGACACCAAAATATTCGGAAGAGATTGACTTACACACGGATCTGAAACTTATGACAGACACAGTTGTTTTTCAATAAAATAATTTCAATAATTATTAGTGAAAAGTGTAAGCATTACAAATAATTAATGATAAAGTTTTGGTATCGAATGAAAAATTATTTCTTGTGCCGATAAAAAGTATTGTCACCAGTAAATTATAACGTATGTTTTATATAAATTAGCTTATTTTTAACCAAAAAAAAATTTCAATTAAGCGGGTTTTATTTTAAGAGTAATCGTGCCTGTCATGAGTTCCGAACATTTTCAATTAGAATGAAAATTTCCTAACCACATGAAAGACACGATTATTTCAATATTTATAAAATGCATAGTTTTCCACACAACCCAAGAGGTGCTTTGTTAAGTGCGTTGCCAATTATTTTTTATGGCTGGCGTCCACAGTAGGCCTACATACCATATTAATATTATAAATAACTACTTATTTCTATATCACAGTATTTTTCATATTGCTAATATGTGCCTGTTCGCCGATATCGAAGAAGTTCTTTCTTTCGAGCAATTACATTTGAAACAAAAGCAAACTCAAAAATTTTGTTTTTGTTTCAAAAATAGGAATGCGAAAATCCACTCTCTTGTATTATTAGCTGTGTTCATTTACTAAAAATTGTTACAAATTTGTAACATTTGTTACTAGAAAGCGTTCATTAACCCAAAAAATTTGCAACGAGAGAGTGTCGAAAGAGCGTAAAATATTGAGAGACAGAAAAATTCTTGCAAGTTTTTACAAGTAAAATTTTTACTTGTAATAATTATTCAAACAGCTGTTTTGCGTTTGTGTTTACAAAACAATATTTCTAAATTAAGTTGCAAATAAAAATATTTTGGAAAATTTAAGAAATTGTAAGTAAATGTGAACTTTTAAAACGATAAAAAGTATTAAAAAGATGTATCTTAGGAACAACAGAAGCAAAATAAGATGTCTAATGGAATTGAACTAAGCAACACAGTATCTGGTACATCAGTGGCAAAGGATGTTTTTGTTTTCTTTTTTCTTTAATTTTCACAGACCAGCTGTTACTTTTAGTATTGTAAATTTTATGAGTACCTAGGTACTCGGTACTTTACACTTAGCAGGCAAATAATTCAATTAGTTTAGATATATATGTATTTATTTGCAAATAAACTAAATTATTTTTAAAATTTACTTTGAAATAGTTTGGTTTTTAACTGTCAAATTCTATTTCTAACACCATATGTCCACATGTGGACCGCAGAGAGTTTTATTTGCACTAATATTGCGAAATGATATTTTATTTTGGATAAAGCTTTTTATTACAGTACCTACAAGGTAGAAATTTAGAAATTAAAAGCTACAATAATCTTACGAATAGCGTTTTTTTTCTAACAAATAAAGAAATCGGACAAAAAATTTATAATAATTTGTAAAAGTAAATCACGAAAATCATCCATTACAAAAATATATTTTGAAGGAACTACTGGCATAATTTGTTAAATATGCCAGATAATATGTTATAGCGTATAAACTAATTAAAAATAGATATTTTATTCATTCATTTTATTCAAAAGTAGCTAATCACCCTTATCGTGTTTAGTGTGTTTCGACTACGCCTAGTACTAGATTAAATAAAATTGCAAAACTTTTCATCATTCTATTACAAGCAGTACTCGAAAAACGGCAGTCACGACAATGCTGAATATAAATGACCATAATCACATTATTTTTATAATAATATACATATATGTATAATTTGTCCAAAAAATATAGAGGTAGTTATTAAGTACTCATATATACCTATACATTACAACACTACTTTAACTTGCAAATTTTTACTAGTAAAGTGTTCATTTACTTTTTCACATTTTTGAGAGTAATTTTGGAAAAATTTTCGTTACTCTCTCGTTACTAATTTTTACTAGTAAAGTAAATGAACACACTTATTGCTAACAAACACGCATCTAGAATAAAGTTTGTAAATTGCTTGTCATTATTTAAAAAATTCCAATCGGTTGTTTCCAGACTATCATAAAACCCTAAAGTAATATTATCAGTAAGCTGATTTACCTGAGAAAACAATAAATCAAATTTGAACAAAAAAAAATTTTCTTTCACACTACAAACTTCATCTGTGTTTCTCTTGTTTTTAAGATCTTAGTTTTTTTGCTTGCTTTTGAAGCTAACATCAACTTTGGGCGTATTGACCTTTTTTTAATGGAGCTAATCTTTCCCCATTCTTCTTCGGCTTCACTTTTTATACTTAATTGTGTATAATCATGATCTTTCTCTATCACTTCAACACTGAAAGAGAATTTTAGAATTTTACTACTATCGACTTCATTATATTCATTCAAAGAAGTAATAGTATCTTGAATTTCTTTGTCCATTGAACCAAACATTTTGTAATGGTAGCGAAGTTCCTTAAGTGAACTAAGATAATCAATTCTCATAAGATTAATGAACACATCTGGGGGTAGATTCTGGTTCTGCAATAACGTGAATTGTAAACATTTTTCTCGTTTACATTTTGTTTCTGATTCCCGTTCTGTGAAGAAATTAAAACAAATTAAAATCTTTTCACAATGAGAGAAACAAATGGAATGAAACAATTTTTTTCTCAGTTTCACAGCAAAACTGATTCTCGTTTTATGTATGTAACTGTGAAAACAAATGTCAAAACATTTTCATATGACGCGTTTTTTTTTCACTTAAAATTTGTCAGCGAAAATGGAAAAGCAGCAAAAGGCATGCGCACAAGCATAAATCGAAAAGAATTTTTATTAATTTTTAGAACATACATATGTAAATGTCGATATTGCAAACGATAAATGTGTAAGTATGTACATGCATATGTATGTACATACATATGTATAAAGTTCAAAAATAAAAAAAATCATTTGAATAATTGATTTATGTATACATGCGTATGTACATACATACATATGTACATATATGTATTTACAGATTTGTTACTGCATTTAAAAAAAATAATGCATACATTTTCAACTTTTATACATTTATCCCAATGTACAACGTAATTTATTTTTTTTTTGACAATTGTGCAGACCCAAGCAGAGAGAAAGTTGGTATCGGCTTAAAAAAAATAAACTAAGAGGCGGCTTAAACTTATTTTGGAGCCGGCTGCTTAAAAAAATACATAAGGCGATAGAAAATCGAAAAGTAAAAAAACTTATTTTGCAGTAAATCTCGGAAACGCATAAAATTGAATATCTAGCACATTTAAATAAACTCAGGCCAAAACTAGAAAGCAATTAGCATATGTTATGGAAAATGTATCAATAAATAGAAATAATTTAAAAAAAAAAATTGTATTCGACTTAGTGCTATTTTTTCTGCTAATGATTTTTCCGATTTTACTATCGATTGAATGTTTGTACTTAAGTAGGAAAATTTTACCTAATTATAACTATTCAGGCAATTTGTTGTTATTACTTTATTTAAATTACTACCTGCAACCGCGGGTCTTGTGCAATTTTGTCAAAAAACAAAAAAATATATGCCTTTGACACTGTTTATACACAAAAATACCAGAGCATAAAATTAATAAATATGCATGTGCTGCCATCTTTTACCTCATTACACTTCGATACAAAACAAGTGACATTTTCTTTGTCAATCACAATTGGAGACTATCAAAGTAATATATCACAAGATTATGGTTTTCATCAATCAGAGCCGACAACGTATACGTGTACCCGAAAAAGCGCGACTGCACGCACACACTTAGAACGTTGATGTGTTTTTTATCGTCTCCAGAGAGCACAAGAGAAACGTTAAATAAATCATTTTTAAAACATCTAGAATTAATCCCGTTTAAAAATTTGTTGCTCTTCGCAACATGCATACATACGAGTATGTAATTTGAAATCATATCATTTTATATATAAGTATATATTTATTCCTTATTCAACTTGTAGGATTAACTCAGTATCTGTAATGATAGACTATTAATAAAATTGCCTACTTATGTAATTCATACAATTTCTTCACCACCGCTAATTTGTTTATTTAATATTTTCTAATTTTTATTCAATTTTCTATAACATAAGCTATGTACATATATTATGTAATATATGTTGAAAAATCAACTTCAAAATTTCAATGAAGAATATATGCATGTTGTAAAAGCCACAAAAGCAAATAAATATTTGCATGCGGCCTTGCACCTCATCGAAGTAGTTCAACTTCGTTCTCTGTGTATGACATTTCAAGTTGAATAACATGGATATAAAGTTACACTGCAACAGATGGAATGAAACACTTTTTCATAATATAAACGGGAATCGCATTTTGTGCAACTGCGAAAAGATATTGCGTAATAGCCTTTTTCCACTAGCATACATTTTAGAGGAATGAATGGAATATGTTGAAAATATCAAATTGCATTTCCATTGGCAACATCTAACATATAAAAATACTTACAGCATAATTTTTTGTGGAAAAAAAATAAATGTAAAATTAAAATGAATTTTGAAGAAACATTAATAATTGGACTCGTTCATGCTTTACAAGAACAAACACAATTGTTAATGCAGAAAATTTGCGATCCATTATGAAAGATGAATATGAAGATAATTTATGTATGTATGTCATTCATGTACATACATATGTCATTTATGTATGTCATTCACAAAAACTGAAACTATCAATATGTATGTATCTGTCATTTTGCTAGAGATGACATTAAAATTATCGGAAGATGTTGATTGGAACAAAATGATATAGGAACATCTTTTAAAGATGTAGAAAGATGTTGACTTTTAGTACTGTGTATTTCTTATGGGAAGATGTTAACATCTTCTCAAATTGATGGTAGATGTTAAATGTTGCGTAGTGGAAAAAGGCTATTAAGTTGTAATGAAAACGAAAATGAAACATTTTTTTACATTTCACGTTATCGCAGAACCAGAATCTACCCCCTGGTCTCACTGTTTTTTGTGGCAAAATAATATGTTTTTGCAAAAAGTAAGCGAATTCAACCGGAGAATTACTTATGTATATTGTAAAGGTTGGCGTCTGGCAGAATCGCCATGTAAAGGTTGGTGTCTGGCAGGATCGCCATGTAAAGGTTGGTGTGTGAATAGTATTTTATTGTATTTGGAGTTTGCCGGCGCTAATAAACGCCACTGGCAAATAAGAAGTGAATGGCAGATGAATGCCAGTATCCACTTGCCGATTTAAGGCAAAGATAAAAATTTAAATGTTTTTGAATTATTAGTAATGCCGATTGAAGGCAAAGTATTAATTAATTTTATTTTCAAAAATTTGTTCCTTATATTCTAAACTAACTGTATTCTAAAACTACAAAATTTCTTATTCATTAAATATAAATGTAGTTTGAGAAAGTTATAAAATACATTATACATAATTGTTGTATTGCAATAACAACATGTTCAATATAGAACAATACAATTGTTGTAATATAAAAAATAACAATCGTATTATGTTTGCTGTAATAATGGTAGTAACATTAAAAAAGTGCCGTGTGCAAAAAGTAATATTAAGAACAGTAAGAGTAATTAGTACACTTACATATAAATATAATAATACATTGTTTATGTTAGTAATATTAATAGTGCCGTGTGCAAAAGTAATATTAAGAACAGTTAGTGCAATAAGTTTACTTACATGTAAAATAATAATAAATATAATAATAGATTATTTTGGATTCACTACACCCATCCCCTTAAGAAAAATTTTACAATTTTTAGGATTAAAATTTAAAATTTGTTTGTTTTTGTTTTGTGTTTTTTTTTTTTTTTTTGTTTTTTTTTTTGTTTTTAATATTTTTTTAAATTATTATTATGGTATTCTTTAAATTCATTACCTATTTCTAAAATAGAATTGACTCCTTTTCTTTTGACTATTTTATGTGGACCATGATATGGTGCCTGATTTTTTTTTCTGTTAAATTTTCGAACGAGTACTAAATCTCCTTCTTTTAAATTTAGGGGATTAGTTTTTAAACATTTGTCTATTCGTTTTTGTTTCGACTTTTCTAAATATTCTCTTGCTTTAGTTATAGAATATTGTAATCTGAACCTCAATTCTTGGGCATAATTTTCAGGGTTGTAAATTGGTTTGACGATTTTTGTCTGTGATTCTTATGGGTTCTCTATATAATAAAATATTTAAATTCTCACACTCATTTCTTTTTAATTTATTAAAAATATTCTTAAATTGTTCAATGTTTATATTCTTGAAAATAACATCATTATTTTTTAGTGCTAATTTGTGTATGCCTAGCGATTGCATTTTTGGTAAAAGTTTCTCCAATGACATTTGTATGTTCGATGGATTGTCGCTGCACCTAATTACTATCTCTACATCACTAATTGCAATATCGGGTATTTTGATTTTTGAATCTAATTAAAATTTAATTTTTTTTTTGATTTTTGACATTTGAGATTGACGTACATTCCCATATAAAAAGTTGATCAGGCTTTTTATTTGAGCCGTTATTGTCATTCTCGTTGTTACATTTTTGGTTTAGATTTTTTTTCTAAAAATGTTATTGTTGTTCTGTTTGCACGTCCAATTGTGCTACTAACATTTGCAGTTAATTTAAAATTGTAAGCATATTTTATAAAAAGCTCTCTCTCTCTTCTGCAAGAATCATATCGTGCAATAGTTCTGTTTGCAACAAAAAGTCTTCCAACGCCGCATACGGAGCCTTAAACACATGTAGATTTTTACCTACGACGTTTATGTCAAAATGAGCCATATTTGATATATTACCTATTTCTTCGTCTGATTTTAAATTGGTATCTTTACTTTCTTTTGTTAGAAGATTTTTTATAAGTGGTAACAATCTACTATATATTTCTTCAAATTTCTGAATTAATTTTTCGCAATTTTCTTTAATTAATGATTGAGAACATTTTTCAAATTCTGTTTTTATTGATTGCAAACGTTTTAATTTTTCTAATTTATATTCTTCGGTGTAAATTCTATTTTTACTTTTGTTAATATTAATTTCAATTTTCTCTAATTCTGTTATAAATTTTTCTATGGTTTCCATTTAATATAGGAAGGGTTTTAGTCGCATGTAAATACTATTTTTAAATTCTATTTTAGTTTGATCCACTATGGCAACTCTTATTTATTTTCTTACTTTTCACATTTTTAACTTATATATATAGTGTCGCATTTATTCACCTCAGTGTGGTGATTTTTTAAAATTTTTGACATTCCTTTTTATTGTGAAATTCTATTTCATAATTGGATTTTATTTAATTTGCACGGTAAAAGTTAGTGTATTTTTATACCCTTCACCAAAAATGGTAAGGGTATTTATAGGTTTGTCATTACGTGTGTAATTTCCACAATATTTATATGAGGTCCGTATAGTATATATATTCTGGATCCTTATAGACAAAAAAGTTAACTGAGCCCTGTCCGTCGGTCCGACTGTCCGTCTGTCTGTACGTGAAATCCATTTTCTGAAGACACTAGAAGAGCTAGAGAATTGTTTCTTAAAGTAAAATGTAGGGATTTTTCTAAGGATGCTTCGTATTGAAAATCAGCAAAAATAAAAATATCGATTCTGAAATGGATATATATACAAATAAATGAAGATATATATATATATATATTCATTCCAGAAATAAATTTATAAATACACTAGGTGCCTCAGTAGTATTGAATACTGGGTTAAGCGCATTGATTATGTGTCAGAGACAATAATTCAACACACGGTTCTTAGTGTTTATTACCTTAATAATAACTCAACGTATTTTTTCGTACAATCCCCTTTTTGTCACACATCTAAGCATGTGTGTATAAAAATACAAGGCATTTGCTTTTGAAAGATCAGCAGACTCAAATCGTTATTTGCTTTTACATACCAAGCAATATTCTACACACATAAAAAATTTCATTTTTTTTTTTCACCAAAGCACATTATAAACATAAATATGTATGTATGCACACAAACACTATACATACGTACCAGACAAGTAAACTCTGTGGAAAAAAATGTCGCACACTGATGATTACAAATATACTCTGATGTATTTATATGTATGTTAAAAATGCTTTTGTATTTATCTTTTAAAATGTTGTATATTTGTCAATTTGTTTTTCATTTTAAAAATTGAAATATATGTACATAGGCTTGAAACTATATTTGAAAATAATAAACAGGTTATTTTATACATATATATATACATATAAATATATATACATAATTGAAATGAGCCGTCGCTAAAAAGTATTTTGTCACCAGTAAAATAACTTTTCCTTTTATGAGGTGTTTTTTGATACATACATACATATGTATGTATGTACAGACATAAGTACCTATGTAATAGGTCAATAACGAAGAATAAATAACTTACATAATTACTATTTGAAATAGCCCTACGTTAGAACAATGAATATTGTTTTAGCCTTCTCGAAATCGATAAACTGATACGTTCTGTTAGGCTGATTGGATAATCTAAGTAAGTACATATGTATGTACCTAATATGTATAATAGCTACATACATATGTATGTACATATGTATGTGTTTTTAAAAACCCCCTAGTAATTTGAATTTTCATCTAAGCAAGTAGGTATGTACTAAGCTTTAAGCTAACTCAAAATAGTGTTGACTTTTCAAATATCAAATTATTACCTACAGTTAAAATAATAGGTAATTATGTGTGTAACAAATAACAATATACATATGTAGGTACCTACATAGCAATTATATCAATATGTATAACAATATCAACTTTAAATCCGTGCTGAAATGAAAGTAACAAGCCAACATATGTATGTACATATGTATGTATATAAAAATGTGCGTATAAATATAAAACAAAGTTACCCATCAAACCAAAAACTTCGATTTTGTAACGAATTCGAAAGTTTCGATTTGTAAAAAAATGTCTTAACAATGTCGTTTAGACTATTCTTAATGTTTTCGTAATCATTTTTAATTGACTAAAGATCTGCACGTGATAAAACACTATTTATCTTGTAAATTTTATTAAATTTTTCTTGTTAATTATATTTATCTATTGAACTAAAAATAATACAGTATTTTTCGGTTAATTGACCCTACGGTTAATTGGTTTCCACGCTTAATTGAACCACATGATCGGGCAAAAAAATATTGCATACGAAAACACTTGTAAATTTCCTCGGATAATTGAACTCGGTTAATTGATTTTCCCGCTTAATTGGTTCAAAATTCATGTAATCAAAAATAAATTTCCTCTTACTTTTACCCGGTTAATTGCATTATTATTGAAAAATAATCTGGCATTTTTGCACATACATATTTGACATCATTTGTGAAAAAATTTGTGTTTAAGTTTATGTTTTTTTTGTAAAACCAATATATGAATTGTTTTTTATTTAGTTTAAAAATTTTATTTTTTTGTAAAACTCATGTGCACACAAATAGTGCATTTATTAGTACATATGTACCTACAATAATAAGTACCTGCGATACACATATAGGTATGTACATTTTTTTCTGTTACTTGCCTTTTTTTTGATTTAATTCATTAGTATGTAGTTCCAATTATGCGTGATTTCTGTAATTGAACAAATTGTTCAATTAAACGGGATTCTTGCAATTGAACGAATTGTTCAATTAAGTGGGTATCGGCTAATTGGTTCCCCGGTTAGGTTAGGTTAGGTTAGGTTTCGAGGGCCGTCACGTCCAAGACGAGACGCACTTGGGTCCGTTAATTCGGTCCCTTTGTGATACCCTGCAGCGGACAGGGCACAGTCGATTGATTATTCAATTTCCTGTGATTGTCCTGTCGCCGAATCAAACCATCCTGATTGTTGTAAAAAGGAGGATAGGCTGATTAGCCTCATGTTCGCCAGACTGTCAAGGTCTGGCAGAGTATTGAAGCCCAAAGTACTCGCCCTAACGCTATCAAGGGCGGGGCACTGACATAGAAGATGAAGAACTGTTTCTTCCTCCTCCTCATCGTTACAACTTCTGCAGTAGTCATTGTAACTTAGGCCCATCCTTCTGGCATGAGTGCCGAAGCACCAGTGCCCTGTTAGCACTGTTATTAATCGTCTTGTATGACATTTACCAAGCCTGAGCAGATCACGAGTTCTGTGCAGGCTGTAGCGGGGCCAAGTGGACCTGGAGATTTGACAGGTGTGCTCTTGTTCCCACCTTTCTTGAGCAAGATTGTATGATTCCTGCTGGATCAATCGCTTGCAGTAAGATAGAGGAATGCCAACGAAGTGGCATATCATCGAATTGCTCAATGATGCGCCCCTTTTGGCAATTTCGTCCGCAATATCGTTTCCAGCGCACTCTGAGCGCCCTGGAGTCCAAACTAGAGTTACTCTTGAATGTCTCGCTATCTCGTTTAGAGATTTCCGGCATTCGTTCACCACCGTCGATGTATTGTATACACCATTGATAACGGCAATGGCCGCTTTGCTGTCGGTAAAAATAAGGATGTCTCCCGATATCCTGTAATACCTAAGCCATCTTGCCGCTCTTGTAATGTCCGAGACTTCAGCTTGTAGGACGCTACAGCCATCCCGAAGTCTGAATGGAACCTTCACATTGAAGTTTTCCACGTAGAAACCGCCCCCGGTGTTTACGCCTCTTTTGGAGCCATCAGTGAATACTCTGGTGGCTCCATCGGTGGCAGGGGGTGAGGAGTGGTTTTCCCTATTGGGAACAGTAGATTTAAATAGCCCGCCGAAATAAGGTTCCGGTGAGCAGTAGTCAGTAAAGTCATGGAGCGCTTGGTGCTGCCTGAGAATCTTGGAGTGACCAAGATCGGTTCTCGTCCATGAGCATGTAGCGTTCAATCTGATCGCCGCGAACAGAGCTAGCTGTTTGGCCAGAACGTCCACCGGAAGCCAGTTCAGCATAGCGAACAGTGCTTTCGTTGGAGTAGACCTGAGCGCTCCCGTTATCAGGATCGCCGCTAGCCTAAAAATTTTTTCTATAGTTCGTCGGTGGGAGTCTTTCTCTGTCGCTTCACACCAGACTATAACCCCATAAAACATTATGGGCTTCATTATCGTCTCAAAGATCCAATTGGTCCCTCGGGGTTCGATGCCCCAGCTGCGACCAATCGCTCTTTTACAGGTGTAAATAGCCACGAGGGCCTTATTTGCTCTATACTGGGTGTTTAGGTTCCAAGATAGTTTACTGTCTAGGATTACGCCCAGGTACTTAGCGTTATCCGAGATTTTTAGTGTGGTCCCGTTTAATTTAGGGGGCGCAAAGTCTTCGATTTTTTGCCTCCTGGTGAATAGCACCAATTCGGTTTTCGCCGGATTGACGCCGAGCCCACAGCTGACACTCCATTTGCTGAGGATCGTCAGAGCAGACTCCATACACTGAGATATTGTGCTCAGGCATTTGCCAGAGATAGCTATTGCCACGTCGTCAGCGTAAGCTACGGTTTTAACCAGCTTCCGCTCTAGGCTTAGCAGAAGAGAGTTGATGGTCAGATTCCACAAGAGAGGTGACACGACGCCCCCTTGTGGAGTGCCTCGATTCACTGCCCTGTATTCAGTGGCAGATCCAAACGATGCGCTTATGACCCTTTTAGTTAGCAGATTTTTTACAAACCTGCAGATATTGATATCGATTCCCATCTCTACCATGCTGTTGATGATTGAGTCCGGTTTGACAAAATTAAAGGCGCCCTCTATGTCCAGGAAAGCCACCATAGTGAATTCCCTGTATTCGAGAGATTTCTCTATGTGGCTGACCAGGGAGTGGAGAGCAGTTTCCACAGACTTGCCCTTTGTGTAGGCGTGCTGTGAGGGGGATAGAAGTTCCTTCGGTATGGACATTCTGAGATGTATATCTATAGCTCTTTCCAGTGTTTTGAGCAGAAAAGACGTCAGACTGATAGGCCTGAAGTCTTTAGGTTTAGTGTGAGACGTCTTGCACCCCTTGGGGATGAAGACGACCTTGCACAGATTCCAGCAAGCCGGAATGTATGCCCTTCTCAGACACTCTTTAAAAATTTCAGAGAGCCAGGGCACGACTAGATACATATTTCTCTGTAGATCCGCTGGAATGATACCATCTGGTCCAGGAGATTTGAATGGATCGAAAGTATTGATCGCCCATTTGATTCTGTCATTGTCCAGCGGTATAATAACTGAATCAGGCGAAGTATTTATATCGCCTGCATCGGTCCCTATTGTCGGAACCGGGGCGTTGCCGGGAAAGTGAGTATCAAGTAGTACTCTGAGCGTTTCTTGGCTACTTAGAGTCCAGCTTCCACATGGTTTTTGTATGTAGCTGGGTACCACCGGTGAGGTAGCTATTATCTTACGCAATCGGTTGGTTTCGGAGGAGCTTTCTACACCACTGCAGAAATTCCTCCAAGACTTCCTTTTTGCGTTTCTAACAAGGTTTTTGAACCTGTTAAGTGAGGACTTGTATCGCGACCAGTCACCTGTTCGCTTAGCGTCGTTAAAGAGTCTGCGGCACTCGCTTCGCGAGTGAGCGATATCAGGGCACCACCATGGTGGTTTGCTTTTGCCTTTGCGTATCGTGGTTTTGCAAGACAGATTTGTTGCATAGCAGAAAGATTCGTTGAAGAGATCTATTGCCGTATCGATATCCGTCGTGTTGTTAATAATGGGGACGGAGCTAAGAGTGCTGCGGAGGAGATTATTCTGCAACTCCCAGTTAGTTTTCCTTCTGTTTATCAGAGGATTCGATCTATTTTCACGAAACCCTATGGAGAAATCAATATAACGATGGTCAGAGAAGGAACAGTCGTCCGAAACCTTCCAGTCGCTAATTAAACTGTTGTGGTGTGCACTAATCAGTGTAATATCTAAAACCTCACTCCGGTTTGAGACGATAAAAGTTGGTTCTGAACCCCTATTTACTATTTCGAGATTATTATTGATAATAAAATCGAAGAGAGACTCACCTCGTGCGTTGGTGTCATTACTGCCCCATGTGATGTGGTGCGAGTTCGCATCAGCACAGATTATGATAGGCGTGCTTTCTGCTTTAGCCACAACCCCACGTACCAAGTTGTTTGGTGGACGCTCTCCGTGGTCGTGAGCCATGTAGCTGGAGACGACCCAAATGTTGCCGGTTTCAGTCTCCATAGCTGCAGTCACAGTATCCTCATCACTGTAATCAGATAAAATGAAGATGCGTAAAGAGTTTTTAGCCAATATGCAAGATCTGATGTTACCTGCACCATTGGCCACCAAGAGCTTGTAGCCCCTGAGGTTTAGTCCACAAACCCGTCCTTTATGGATCCAGGGTTCCTGGACCATTACCAGCTCCTCCTTCCTCTCTACCACCCGGAGAAGCATTGCAGCTGATGCTGCTTTAGAGTGGTGTAGGTTGACTTGAGTCACCTTCACCATTGTCCTTTTTTTCTATTATTGTGACGTCGACGTCGACGTCCTCCTGGTCCTCATCAGAGGCCAGCAGATCGTCTTCGTCATCATCCGCGACGTTCAACCGTTCAGAGAAGCCGTCAACCAACGAGGAGGTTGATTGAGCATCTTCTCTGTCAGTTGAGTTCGCGGCAACAACACTTAGCATGCCGTCTTTTGACGGTACGCCTTCATGGCCCGGGACGCGATTCCGTCTGGCGTCAGTCCGGTAGATGCGCAACAAAATTGTGCTGAAGCAGAAGAACAACTTGTTCTGCCTCTTCCGAACTAGCGCCAGCGACTCCTGATTCAGGATCAGAATCACTTTCCTTTTAAACCCTTCGGCTGCTGACACCTTTGCTACCTTCCAGTCGCTGGTTGGTAGGTCGGGGTTACAGCATCGAAGAATCTTAAGGATTTCCTCCGGTGCCGATGGTTCATCTGGTATGATGGTAAAGGCCCTAGGTAATCTGGGAATCTCCTCCATATGAACCGCATCCAGCCTAGCGCCCTGCCATACTTCACCAATACGATCAACGGCCTGCTTTAGCAACGTCGCTGAGCGCTCGTCTGCACAGGCCATCAACTTAATATGATTTTGGTGCCAGCCTTGGTGGAACTGGTCCCTAAAAAGGTAGGTTTTGCCGCCTTGGCGGCAAGGGCTTTGGCGGCTTTGGAGGTAGTGGGCCCGAAATCCACAAGTACCTCACCGCGGGTTTTTTGGCATCCGCCTGTTGGCTGTGATGCCTTTTGGTGAGTAGTCAGGTTGGGTGTGCCACCCTGGCTACTCACCACACCAGTTGTTCGTTGGCTGACAGGGTCTGGTGTAGCCACCCCGCTCGCCGTCGTCAAAGTCCCGTCATTTGAGTCCTGTTGTTGTGCCTTGTCGTTAGTTGTTGTTGTTGTTTTTTGTTGTTTTTTGTTTGTTGGTCATAAGGTTCCCACGAGTGTGGGGGTCAGTAGGTCCACCACGTCATAGCCCCCTGTAACGTCGTAAGGGCGTCATTACTTGCTGAGGTGCCCAGGTATCAGCAAGGCTCCGTTAAAATACAGTCTCTTGCCCCCGACTGCAAAAATCCGATAGGCACGGGTCGCGTAACACCTCGGTTTGGGGGTTGGATAACCTTTAGTATACCGGCCTTTATAGCTTCGTGTCTTTGGCTCGGAGGTACTGTAGGGAAGCTTAGCATTAACCCATAGTTTCCGAGCAAAAGGCAGACACCACAGCCAGTACTTAAGCCACCACATCGCGACAAGATTGTTATCCAGGTGGGGTGGTTCCCCGGTTAATTGAACAAAAAGTTGTGCAAATTTTGATGTGCAATTAACCGAAAAAGACTGTATTAACGAATTTTACCTGATTTTGCAATACTTACTTAATAATTAAATTTAAAAAAAAAAATGTTTCTCTTCACAAACTCAATTTAAAACTTGTAAACATCAAATAGGTATAACTTCAGACATAATACAGAAATGTCTTACGGTAGAAAAACAAAATAAATATTTTGTATTATTGCCCATGCGCCCAACCATACGTACAAATATATATTATATAATTATATGTATGTATATATATATGTATGTATGCCTGAATGTTTTCATAAAAAGGGCATACCCTGCAGTTTTAAAAGTAGAATTTTAATCGAAATCATTAAGTATTTCCCTAACGAAAATCCGACTAAATACTACAGTGGCCACAAGTAATGCAAGAGTTCGCCTTTGACTCTCTCACACATATACATGTAAAAAAAGTGTTTTTAAAGGTAAAATGAGCAGAAGTCAACTAAAACGTTGCATAAACAAAGAAAAAGAACAATTAATTGAATATTTTATAACTATTGAAAAAGAAATTTGATGAATAAACAAATATCAAAAAAAAATAATTAAGTTGTGAATTTAAATTTCTGTAGTATTTTCATTTAGGAAATATCATTGTTGATCTAACTGGTACATTTTGACTAGAGAAATAGTTGGGAGTTGCTCACCAGTGATCTCATCGGTCTGATCGTGTCAAGTGATTACCGTCAATGTCATCCGTATGTTAAAATCGTCAGTCGAGTGCATTGCTAGTTGTTAGGCTGGTAGTTAGTGGAAATGGCTGGTAGCTCGCGAAATAGCTAGACATTCGCTAGCTACGCCGACTGCAGGGTATTTAAAATACTTGCAAACAATAATATTTATACACACAGAAGCAGAATTACATATATATGTATGTAAGTATTTGTGTTGAAAATGTTAATGTTTGTTGAAATTTAAAGTTCTAACTAAGCTTGATGTTGATCTGATACATACATATATTTGAGCTATCCATGAATAAATAATAAAAGCTTTCGATGGATGTTGAAAAAATTTCCATTATCTTTATTTTATGTATGTACCTACGTACTAGTAATGTTACGAATACTCGTATTCGATTTTTCGACTATTTGCTTATTTTATATACTTTTATTCGTATTCGACAAGTAAGTACATAGGTATTTTGTTACCAGAAATTAAACATTTTTCCTTTTATGGGATGTTTGTTTCATATAAATTAGATTATTTCTAAACAAAATATGTTTCAATCAGCAGGTTTTCTTTTAAGCAAATGCAAGCAAGTGCTTTGAGATTGATCAAAAATTATAAATAACAATTTTTATTTTCAATTAAACGATTTTTACATATAAACAGTGCGTTCTTATCCGAATTCGACTTTATACACATATATTTACCGTGTAGTACCTACACCATACCATAGCGTTTTAATTTACTTTAGCAAAAATAAAATTTCGGTTCTGAGTTTTGATTACATATATACAATTTTATAAACCTTTCAAAAATAAATTTAAAATAAATACTTATGTGCTCCAGTATTGAACTGAGGAGTCGCTCACTATACTTCTACCCACTAACCATTGTGCTACAGAGGCTTGTTAGTCTTGAATGTATATTAACTTAATTATAACTTTACGTATTTTTTCGTACAAACCCCTTTTTGTCACACATCTAAGCATGTGTGTACAAAAATACAAGGCATTTGCTTTTGAAAGATCAACACATTCAAATCGTTATTTGCTTTTAACATACCAAGCAGTGCTGCCACAACCAAAAAAATATTACAACCAAATTTTATGAAAAAGTTACCAAATGTGAACGTTATAAACATAAATATGTATGTATGCACACACATCGGTTTTAGAACACTACCCAGTTGGCAAAACCGTCTTAGACGACAAAGTCTTCGACGTTTTATGCACGATTTGTCCTCTTTGTTCAATTTTTCGAAAGACGTGGGCGACAATGTCTTTTATCTTGTCTTTGAACTGTTGATTTTTGCGCTTTTGTTTAAGTTTTCTATAAACGTGGGCTTGCTGACAAGATGGGCGACAATGTCTTCTGTTTAGTCTTCAAACTGTTTAAGAAGTAACGAATTTTAAATAACGGGACTTTAAAAAGAGTGCAAAAATGTAAATGTGGAGGAATTTGTCGCTCATGCATTCGTAGACGATGAATTGCAGGAATTCGTCGCTCATGCAATCGTCGACGACAACGTGGGCGAAATTGTCGCTCACATTGTCGTGCAAGAAATTTTTGCCCATTTGTTCGAAGATTACCGTCGACGATTTGCTTGAACTGTCTTCAATATATCTTCGACGATTTTCAATTGTCTTGTACCCGTCGTGTAAGATGTGTTAAAATTTTATTGATAAAATATTTTGCAGATGCCCAGATGAAAACGCAAGATATTTATGATTAAAATTATAAAAAGATTTTATTTCAAATTCCGTATTACAAAATTGCGTGCTTCTGCAAAGACGACAAAAATACAAGAGGGCGGTGGTAAAACCGGAAATGCCATTCAACAAAAAATAAAAATGACATTTATAAACTTCAGATAATGTCATTTGTAATCCTCGAATAAATGTTACCATATCAATATACATAACATATGTATAATAAAGAAAACGTTATTTTCAACACTCCCTCTCGTTTTCTTAAATTAGTGTTCATCTTCAAAACCAAAACACTTTATTAAATTATTAAATTTATCTTTACTAAGAGCCTTCGTTAGAACATCAGCGAGCTGTTTAGACGTCTCTAAATATTGTACATCAATGTCTCCTTCACGTTGAATATCGCACGTATAAAAATATTGAATGTCAACATGCTTTGTTCGTTTGGAAGATTCAGGATTTTTAACAAGAGTGATAGCTCTTTGATTATCACATTTGATTGGTGTTGTTGCTTGTTTTATATTTATATTAGCTAACAATTTTCGTAATAGTTTAACACACTTTGTTGCTGCGCATAATGCTATAAATTCAGCTTCTGTTGTGGATGTCGCTGTAACGGATTGTTTTCAGGAACACCATGCAATGGGACCTCCATTCATAAAACAAATCCAGCCTGTAGTGCTTCGTCTTGTGTTAACATCGCCGGCCCAATCTGAATCACAATACATGGCAAGTTCCTTAGAATCAGATCCTATTTCATATGTAATACCACGATTTTCGGTTGCTTTTAAATATCGAAAAACGCGTTTGACACCTTGCCAGTGTACATTAGATGGATTTTCTACAAATCTGCTTAGTATTCCAACAATAAATGCAATATCAGGGCGAGTACATACCATCAAATACATCAACGATCCGATTGCTTCACGGTATGGAAAATTTACTTCAATTATTTCTTTTTGTTGCATAAAATTCATACCTGGTTCAGCCGGTGTTTGAACAGTAGAGCAATTAACGAAATTAAAACGTTGTAAAATTTTCTGTGTGTAAACATGTTGAAAAACTTTTATCTTATTTTTGTCTGTATCGATATTAATTTGCATTCCAACGAAAAATTCTGCTTTTCTGTGTGTAATTTCAAATTCCTTATGTAAAGCTTGTAGAAGACTTTGCACCAAATCGGTATCGTTGCTACATATTAAACCATCATCTACGTACAGTGCGAGATAAATTGTTGTTGTAGTAGTTGTGTAGACGAAAACACACAAGTCTGCACTAGATTGTATAAATCCAAATTTCTTGAGGAAACTAACAATCTTTTTGTTCCACTGATGGGAAGCTTGTTTTAAACCATACAAGCCTTTTTGTAGGTGGCAAACATTATCATCACTTTTGAAGCCATATGGTTGCTTCATAAATATACTTTCTTCAATATCTCCATGCAAAAATGCAGTCTTCACATCAAACTGTATAATATGCATATTTTGAGCTGCAGCAATGGACAAAATTGTTCGTACTGATTCATACCGCACAACAAGTCTAGCTTTATATTTGTCAATTTCTCCATTTGCTTTGTACTTACGTTTAAAAATCCACTGATTAGACAACACGTGCATATTTGATGATCTAGGCACTAATTTCCATGTGTTGTTTTTATTTAACGCTTCGATTTCTTCATGGACTGCTGCTAACCATTTATTTGAATCAACATCATTCAAAGCTTCTTCTAAAGAAATCGGTTCTAACTCGGCTATACACAACTCTGCATCGATATCATCTTTTTTATTGCATTGAATATTTACAGCACTCCTTGTGCTGTACGGGCTCCGTGGAATTGGTTGCCTAGGATTTTTATAAACTTTGGGGCTGTTGTTTATATTATTATCAGCTGTTTCTTCTTTTTGCTCTGTACACATTTTCTCTTTTATTTCTACAACTTCATGCACATTTTGTTGATACTCATTAAATATAACATCTCTCCGTATAAATACCTTTTTAGCGCTTGGATCATATATACGATATGCCTTACTATCATCATTATAGCCAACCATTATTCCTTCAATTGAATTTTTATTCCACTTTGAACGTTGTTCTTTAGGTATGTGTACATAAGCTTCACATCCAAACACTCTAAGGTGACCAACTGCAGGTTTTCTGCCAAACCACAATTCGTATGGCGTACGACCATTTAAAACTTCATATGCTGTGCGATTTTTAACGTATACTGCAGTACTTGTTGCTTCTGCCCAAAAATTGAGTTGTAATCCACGTTTGTGTAGCATTGCCTTAGCACTTTCTACAACAGTACGATTTTGCCTCTCTATAAAGCCATTTTGCTCTGGTGCTCTTGGTGTGGATACTTCGTGCTTTACATTTTGTTTTAATAGAAACTTCTTAACATCATCATTACAGAATTCTAGCCCACCATCAGTTCGTAATCTTTTAATTACGTGATTATCAGCCTGAACTTCTGCAAAAAATTCCATCAAACGTGCTAAAACTTCCGTCTTGTGCTTTAAAAAATAAACAAAACAATATCTGGAATAATCATCCTTCAACAATAAAAAATAGTTAGACTTTCCAAAAGAAGGGATACTCATCTTGCCACATAGGTCTGCATGAAAAGTTTCACCCGGATTCTTAGCTCGATTTGCACCTGATTTTGGGAAGCTTTGCCTGTGCTGTTTTCCATACGCACACCCATCGCAGAAAGGAATTTCGGTTGGAATACTTTTAATTTTTAAATCTTGAACAACATTGCTTTTACACATTTCCTGCAACGTTTTAAAGTTTACGTGCCCTAAACGTTCGTGCCAAGTCACCATAGACTCTGAAGACGCCACATTCAAAGAAGCATTTATAAGCGGACTTAAATTCATTTTGTATAATTTATTATCGCGCACGCCAGTAGCAATCACCTCATCATTTTTCATAAACACTACACAGTCTGCACCTTCTTCAAATACAACTTTCATACCTTTTTCTGTTGCTTTCAAAACCGATAGAAAATTTCTATCCAGATCGGGCACTAGCAAAACATCCTTTATGGTATGTATGACACATTTTGCACCACATTTTTCAATCACTTGCACATCAATATCACCAACACCAACAACGTTCAATTTACGGCCATCTCCAACTCGCACTTGCCACATACCATGTTCATATTCAGAAAATTTGGTAAACAATTCCCTTTGGAAACACATATGATCAGTTGCGCCTGAATCTACATAAAAAATATTTTCAATTTTGCTTTGTGAATTATTAGATTGTAAAACAAACAAATGTGATTTTCGGCAATTTGACATTTCATCGTTATCTTTTGTTTTTAATTCTTTAGTAACAGCTAAAGAGCTAGAGTTGTTCATTGGTTTCTTTTGTTGATCTCTTTGGTTTTTATAACATTCTCTTGCCCAATGACCTAATTTATTGCAATAATTGCATTTTCCATTTCTCTTATTTGAACTTATATTTTTGTTGTTTTTATGTTTGCTCAAAGAATATGCAGTTTTAAATGTATTATTCTCTGTTACTTCATGCGTACGTAAGTTTATTAAAGGCTCTTCATTTACTAAATGGTCTGTTAATCGTTCAATGTTTTGTTCAACGCGAGGGACGGCATACCATGCAGTTCTGACGTGGTCAAACTTAGAAGGCAAACTACTTAAAATTTTTGCGATTACCATAGGCTCTTTTTGTTCCAAATCCATGTCTTTTAAACGCTGCGCCGAAGAAGTGATATTTGCAACAAAATTTACAATACTTTCATCATCTTCCATTCTGCAGTTTATAAACTTTTCTAACAAAACTTGGGCTGACTGCTCACTCTTTTCTGCATGAACTGTTTTTAATCGGGACCACATTTGTGCAGATGTATTACAGTCTGTTAAATATTTTAATTGCTCTAACTCAATACCTCTCATTATAAAAGCTTGTGCCTCAGCATCTTTATCATCCCATGCTTGATTATCAGTGCTTGGCCTTGGTGTTGTACCTAAAATGTATGGCTTTAACTTGTTATCCGTCATGTAAATTTCCATTTGGCGCCTCCACAGCTGGTAGTTCTGTCCATTAAAACGGTGTAACTGATACGACCTAGCTTCCGCCATGCTCTTGGTTGAATCCAAAGACGTGTAGGTGAAATGAGTTGAAGCAGATAGTTCTTCACGTTGTGTTACTTCCACTCTGTCGCTAATTTTGAAACTTGCTGTATCTTTTAATATGTCTTTTTTATCCATGCAATCTTTATTTTCACCACTGGGATTCTGGGCCCATAACCTGTTAAAATATTATTGATAAAATATTTTGCAGATGCCCAGATGAAAACGCAAGATATTTATGATTAAAATTATAAAAAGATTTTATTTCAAATTCCGTATTACAAAATTGCGTGCTTCTGCAAAGACGACAAAAATACAAGAGGGCGGTGGTAAAACCGGAAATGCCATTCAACAAAAAATAAAAATGACATTTATAAACTTCAGATAATGTCATTTGTAATCCTCGAATAAATGTTACCATATCAATATACATAACATATGTATAATAAAGAAAACGTTATTTTCAACAAGATGTCTTGCAGACATGGCCAACGGGGTATACATACGTACCAGACAAGTAAACTCTGTGGAAAAAATGTCGCACACTGATGATTACAAATATACTCTGATGTATTTATATGTATGTATGTTAAAAATGCTTTTGTATTTATCTTTTAAAATGTTGTATATTTGTCAATTTGTTTTTCATTTTAAAAATTGAAATATATGTACATAGGCTTGAAACTATATTTGAAAATAATAAACAGGTTATTTTATACATATATATATACATATATATATATATACATAATTGAAATGAGCCGTCGCTAAAAAGTATTTTGTCAGCAGTAAAATAACTTTTCCTTTTATGAGGTGTTTTTTGATACATATGTATGTATGTACAGACATATGTAAGTACCTATGTAATAGGTCAATAACGAAGAATAAATAACTTACATAATTACTATTTGAAATAGCCCTACGTTAGAACAATGAATATTGTTTTAGCCTTCTCGGTATCGATAAACTGATACGTTCTGTTAAGCTAAGATCCCACTATCGGCGCAATGCACCAATTTTCGTCGCAATTCATGTGCCGATAGTGTGACCGCACACAATTTTTCAAAATGCGACAATCTGCGCCGAAATTGTGCTGAGTATGGACAATCAAAATCAACCTTGATGCGCCGATAATGTGAACCCACTATTGCACAATGTTAAGCAATCAATTTGTAAAAAATGCGCCGATTTTAGTCGGCCACTCGTGCGCCGATCACAGTCGACAACCAGTGCCGATACACGGGCTGGAAAACCGAATTTTGAAATTGCACACCTTGTAAAACTATTTTTTTTTAAGCTTAGTTGTACCAAAATTATTTTTTTATTATCTTTTATGCATTTAAATTTTATTTATTTGTTGTGGGTTAGCAAATCTACATACATATATGCAAAAAATTAATAAAATTTAAAAAAAGCAAAATTCTTGAGTATTTGCTCGCATAAATGTTATATTTTATTCATATATTTTTAAAAAATTGTTATGGGTTAGGTAATCTATGTATATGCATTTCGTTGTTAGCTTAATACCAACTCATCAGTAGATATTTACCATTCATGTTTAAAAAGTTCCAAAACTCATCTTCTCATACATAAACTTACAATAATAAGTTTGCGAATTACTAAAGCATACGCAAAATTGTTTTTAAAAAACTTTAAAAATATCACACAAATAATTTTTTTTCATTCGATATAAATCTGTTTACTTCTTTTATAACTTTTACACAGTTACACAACCTTTTGTTGGCAATAAAAGTATTTATAAGGCAGAATAAAAACAAACTTCCCTTTTACAATATATAACCTTTTACTCAAGTATTCATGTTTTTAGTAAAGATCAACTGATGAGTTGATATTTAACTACCAACGAAATGCACATATGTAAATTAGCTAACCCATAACAAGTAATAATATTTTAAAAACATATATTCCTAAGTATTTGTGCGAATAAAATGTTATATTTTATATATATATTAAAACATTTAATATAACATTTGTACTGTTGAACAGAAAAAAAAACGATTTTACCATCCCTGAAAACATCTGTTTACAAAATAACAAGAATAGAAGTACGTGCTGCGTAGTAGTAAATTCAATTAAAATTCATTAATTTTTTATTATTATATACATATTAATACTCCTATATTAATTATATACACAATATATGTATATGGCCAAAGCTGTTTTCTCTTTTTCATTTTAATAAATGCCGAAAATTAAACTGTATCTGCCAACAAGCAAATAAACAAACGCATATACATACATATACGTACATACATACTCGTACATACAATACATACATGATTTAATTTGCCCAATAATGCACGATAGTGGGATCGCATTGTACCAATTATTGTCGCAATTTAGATTTGGCCGATATGAGCCGAAAAAAACTGTGGCAATATGCGACGATAATGGGAACGCCCAAAAATTAATTGTGCAATATTTTTACATGTGTGCGGATATAGCACGATAAAAATTGTCGCAGATTGTGCTGTTTGCGCCGATAGTGGGATCTTAGCTTTAGGCTGATTGGATAATATAAGTACATACATACATATGTACCTAATATGTATAATAGCTACCTACATATTTCCACATATTTTATTTACAAATATTTCTCGAATAATTTGCACATAGTAGGTACATTTTCAAAAAAAAAAAAAAAAAAAAAAATCATAAAAAAGTATTTATCTTTTCAATTAGTATTTTTTTATTGTTTATTGGGAGGAATTATCTATTCTATTCTGCCCATTGGAGTACTCTGTCACATAAGTATATAGCTCTGAAGAAAATATGAAAATGTGTCCAAGTATGCAGTTTTAACTTACTTTTTATAGGTATTGTTTGAAATATTATATTTATATAACAAGGGATATACAGGCTTATTATATTCTGCGAATCACATATATGTATGTATATGCATTGGTGAAGGGTATATAAGATTCGGCACAGCCGAATATAGCACTCTTACTTGTTTTTTAGTGAAAAAATTTTGTGATCTTTTTATTTTTATATTGAATATAATATTATTATGTGTATTTCAGCATGTGTTTTAAAAATTCATGTTGTATATGTTTGTAATATATTATTTTAATATATTTCATCAAAATTTATTTGTATGTATACACACATGTGCGAAAAAAAAATTTCATTATTTATTTATATAAAAAAATTTAATTTGGAAAAAAATATTGTTAAAAAAAATCTATTTGTGTTGATGCATTTCGGCTTCAAGTCGGCCGATTTGCGTCCATATTTCGGATGCAATGTCCCAGGATGGTGGTGGAGTTTGGTGCTTCAGGTGCTCCTTCTCCGGGTAGATTTCTGTTATTTGGCAGGATCGCCATGTAAAGGTTGGTGTCTGGCAGGATCGCCATGTGAAGGTTGGTGTGTGAATAGTATTTTATTGTATTTGGAGTTTGCCGGCGCTAATAAACGCCACTGGCAAATAAGAAGTGAATGGCAGATGAATGCCAGTATCCACTTGCCGATTTAAGGCAAAGATAAAAATTTAAATGTTTTTGAATTATTAGAAATGCCGATTGAAGGCAAAGTATTAATTAATTTTATTTTCAAAAATTTGTTCCTTATATTCTAAACTAACTGTATTCTAAAACTACAAAATTTCTTATTCATTAAATATAAATGTAGTTTGAGAAAATTATAAAATACATTATACATAATTGTTGTATTGCAATAACAACATGTTCAATATAGAACAATACAATTGTTGTAATATAAAAAATAACAATCGTATTATGTTTGCTGTAATAATGGTAGTAACATTAAAAAAGTGCCGTGTGCAAAAAGTAATATTAAGAACAGTAAGTGTAATTAGTACACTTACATATAAATATAATAATACATTGTTTATGTTAGTAATATTAATAGTGCCGTGTGCAAAAGTAATATTAAGAACAGTGAGTGCAATAAGTTTACTTACATGTAAAATAATAATAAATATAATAATAGATTATTTAGGATTCACTACAATATGATCTCCTGATGGATCGAACAACGAAGGGACAATATTTGTTTAATATTAACATACAAATTTCATCATTACGATATTCATTTAACGCAATACCCTTATTGATATTCTTAACATCATTTTCTACTTCGCTATAAATAGATAAAAACATCTTTCGAAATGGGCTATTATATGCTACAGACTCCAATTGATCTCGTTTTTCATTATCTGGCAAATTATAGTCATTACTTTTATTTTCTACGTTAAATTCTATTAAGCATTGACGTATGATTTCCATACTATTTTCCAAATTGCGGCTTTTATAAGTTGTAAGCAATATTGTAAATATATGTTTAAACCATCTTTGGCATTCCTCTATACTACTTATATTAAACGCAGTTATTAATGCATTTTTTAATAAATGCCTTAAAATATGCTTTTTACCCAATTTTGCGTTCAAGTCTTTGCAAATAATATGTATATAATGGCATTTACACCATTGCAATACAACAAAATCAGGCTTTGCATTTGAATTCTTTTTGAAATCATTTAGAAATGAGGCACAACAATTAAGGTACTCTGATAAGGTCTGACTGTTAAAACTTTTTAGTACTGCACCAAACAATGCAGAGCTGACGTCGGTACAATCTCTTTTACACCAAGGCCATTTGAACTGATACTTTATTTTATGTTCTTTCAAACATAATTTCAGTTTATCTAAAAAGTCACCTATTTCTTTCATAGTATGTCCGGAAAGAATTGCTTCAGCGATAGGCAGAATCTTCTTAAGACTAATATTTCGTAAAACTAATTTATATGTCAAAATTCTTTTCTTGGCACGTATTAAATTTTTTACACTTTCACCTGAAGCATCAAAATGTAGTGCAAGTTTTGAATCTTCTAAAATTTTCATATTGCTTGCAATAGTTTAAAAAGTATAATTTTCCCATGTGTACACCGTAAATGGAGAAGCAAGCTTGTGGATATAGTTTTTATAAGGCCCCATTTGCATAAGATATAGGGCATAAAATGGATCTGAGTGATAGTATCTATCATGATTTCCCTCAGATTTACATTTTCTCAATGTTTCCAACTTATGGATATTTTGAAAATTTCCCTTTTCAGCAATGTTATCTGCAGCATCCAAAATTTGCTGTTTTCTGAACAAATATGCTTTACATTTCTTTAGTTTACTTTTTATAACATGCCTTTTTACGCCTCTTATTTGACCTACTTTTACCTCATTTTCAGCATGATGTAAGTTTTTTGTTCTATAAACAATTACTTCACCTTGAGGACTGACATTAAATCGATAAGTAGTACAATCACTAAATTTGCAGTAGGCATATAACAATATTTTTTTGAGACCATACTTTATGTTGTAGAAACATAAAATACAAACATTATTGTGTTTTAAATACTCTTCTCTTACTAAATCTTCAAGCACTTTTTTCTTGGTAAATTTATCTAAATTTAAAACTTTTTCATTGTTTAGATTAACACGAAAGGAACAGTCCTTGATATTAGCTTTGAATCTTCTGTTAAGTTTCGTGTGTTTAGATTTACTATTACACTTTTCATACGGATTTGGATTTTTCCTGTGTTTAATGAAATCAGAAACATTTTCAGAATTATCTGTTAAGTCACACGGACCAAGGGTATGATCACGTTTCTCGTTTTTAGATATCGAAATTTTTTCCAAATCCTTCGAAAAAGAGTTTTTCCCAGATATTTTACTATCTGCAGAATGCTCGACAAAATAAAATATTTAATAAAACAAATGAGTATACATAGTTCGGTGCGCATCAACATAAATGCAATAGTACAATAACAAAAAACGTAATTTTACCCTACAGCCATAGAAATCGGTCGCATTAGCTTTGCACTGTTTATTTGTACATGATTTATATGAAAACAAGAAACTGCTTTTAGTTGTTAATATTGAATGTGCTTTGCACAAGAATTATAACACACACAAACACATTTCTCAATAAGCATCATTTATATGTGTAAAGGTATAAACACATTCGCCACAGCAGACTACACGAACACAAATGCTGCTAGCTACCGTTGTAGCCGTTTAGCCAGCTACTTAATTATTTTGGAAACGACAGATACACAGTAAACAGCTGATCCTGAATTGTTGCAACGATTCATTTATGTATATTACAGTGGTGCATAGTCAGCGCTTTTACTTTTTAAAGTTCGCTGGGGCGAATTGAATACGGCGAATTGAATTCGCCACTCACATCACTTTGTATGGATTCGCTTTGACCGAAAAAAATTCATCTCATGGATCTCTTTTGGCCCCGGAGTTAAGGGGTTCAAAACTTATTTTTTATTGGCCATAACTCCTAGAATATGGAACGGATATAAGCATTGTGGATATCACTCTAAACTTCTCTAAAATACCTTTATACTGGTATACAATTTTTTTAAAACAATTTACCCATTGCGAGTGAAATTCAATTTTAAAATTTTTTTATCTGACTTTTCACTTTTACAGAGAACTTACCATGCTTTTATTTGGTGTATACTTGAAATCTGTCACCGATGAAATACGTAAGTTATGCTTCTTTAAAGATGATTTTAAGAAATAAATGAGTTATTTAGAGCATTTTGAAGTGATACCTATGTCGTTTATATTCGTTCTATATTGTAGGACTTATGATCAATAATATATTGAAGTTTTGAAACCCGTAACTGCGGAATCAAGAGAGAGCGCCGAAAAAATTACAAAAAAATTTTTGTACATATGAAAAGTAATATTATCAGGCTCAAGTTCAGTTTTATTGAATTAATGAAAATTCAAAATTCCTAAGAGTTTTTTTATGTTGAAAAATATTATTATTTATATCCAATCAAAAACTCTTAGGAATTTTGAATTTTCATTAATTCAATAAACCTGAACTTGAGCCTGACAATATTACTTTTCCTATGTACGTCAATATAAGTTCGAATAATAATTACGTTTATTCGTAATAATAATAATATAAAAATAAAAAAAAAAAAAATTTTTAGGTAAAAAATTATAGCCCTATGAGTTTTTTTAATTTTTAACAATGTTGGTATTTTTGACTCAAGTCAATATTCTATATAACAATAAAGCTAATAAAAATTCTTGATGCATATATCTTATAACATTTCAATTTTGAAATTTCCTTTTTTTATTTTACAATAAAAAATATTGCTAATCACTAATTTGCTTTATAAATTTTGTTATATTGTCAACACTGTTTTGGTTTTGTGGCCATCAGAAATAGAAATTAGTTTAATTCGACTACACGACAAAAGTAGCATGGACAAAAACTTGTTGCCGTATTGCCTTGCTGTCTTCAATATAATCATTCTCATATGAACACATGTATTCTAATTTTGACAGATGGTAGTCGGTAGTCTGCTGTGGCGAATGTGTTTAATGCTTAAACAACAAAAAAAACACAATTTCTGAAATCAGAGATGTAAAGGAATGATTAAAATTTGGTTTTTAATTCAAAATGATTTACAAAAAGTTCAATTGATTAATTTTACACAAAATGTGAATTGAATTAAAACACGAATGAATTCCTCATGAATTAAAAATTCTCGCATTCATTCACATCACTAAAGAGATTAATTGGATTAAAGTTTGAGTGAATTCATTGGTGATTTAAAGCAAATCGATTTTTTAATTTACTGTTTTTACTAGGATTAGGATCATTAGTAAAAAAACTCTTGAATATTTTAACAAAAATTTCAAAAGCGTTTCTGATTCGTAGATTCTTTCAAAAATTAATCATTCCTTTACAGCTCTGCTACTGAGCTATTTTTGAAAATTGTAAATTTATTTTATACAAACAAAAAGCCTGTTGTGTTTTTATTTTTTATGTTGTTGCCGAGATTCATATACTTGTATAAATATGTATACTTTGGAACAAATCTAGTTTACCAACGCAGCTCCAAATGAAAAAAAAGAATAAGATCCTTATTAACAGAGTTATGTGCATTTGAAGAATATATAGAACAGTGTATACACATAGTATTTCCCGTCACGACGATACATAGAACAGATTTTTTTTTAATATCACTTAAATCTTTTGCATTTTAACAAATCCATTAAAATCTAGTCAAAAGCTTTCAAATGAAATTAAAGTTGGCCTTATAGTACGTCGAAATATGTAAAGCGAAATCTTTTTTTCATTTGGAGCTGCTTCGGTAGACTAGATTTAATATTTTTTCTTACACTTTTCTTTTTCTTAAAGTACCAAATCTTTCTTCCCGGCCTCTCAAAGTTGTTTCCACGGCTTTATTCTTTTGCTTGACGTCCTTCCCAAAATTTTACGCGGCTTTCTTCTAAAAAGTATAAAAATTATGTATTAAAAATTTATATTTTAAATTACACATCTATACTTACTTACATATAATTAGTTGTTGCCTTCTTAACGATGCAAACGTCCTTCACTTAATTATTTTCTTTCAATTTAATAATTTTTGTAAATTTTTGTAAATTATATGTACTCTGTTTATCGTAAAAATAAACTTTGCAGGATCAGTGGTGTTAGCTTAGAGGTTTTCAATCATAATTTTATTATGTATATTCAGTTCTGAAAATCGCTAGCAGCTACTACTGTTTGTCTGGCAGCACCTTTTTTGAAACAGAAGAGAGCAAACAAAATTTCTGTACAATTGCCATGTTTGCTCTCTCAGTTTCGCAAAAAGTTTGTTCAAAAGTTTGTTATCTTCCCGCAGGTTTATTATTATATGACTTTTTTGTTTGAAGCACAACAACAATTTTTTTAAGCTATTGTAAAATAATAAGACATTATGACAATTGTTCAATTCACAAGCTCGTATTAACGTCATATGTGTTGTCTAATGGTATAATTATACAATATTGTATATTTGTTGTTGGTAATTTTCATACAAAAGTGTGTTATAATTATACGATTGAATTTTATATGTTTTTCAATTGTTATATTGAGGCTGGGTCTGGGAATATTCTATTTGTTAACTTAATTTGTAAAAATATTTTATATATGTGATAAGTAACACCAGAAAATACATTCTTCTTAATGATAAATATATACATGATTCATTTCAACTTAATTTTCAAACTAATTTTATCAAAATTGCTTGTCGCTAAAAAAGTTATTATATTTAGCGTCAAATTATAATTCCCACATCTGGTTTCACACCTTGATATAACTCACATTTAAATTTTTTGATATTAAACTGATATTTAAAATACGACAAAATAACGATACCACAAATTTGTCTGTTCACAAGCACATAAACAAATATCGTCTTTTTTTAAACCATAAGACAGACGACTGAGCTTGTGAATTGAACAAATATGAGTGATATGACAACAGTGTGAACACCCCAATTATATTATATTTTGAAAAGTTTTTTCACTGTGCATTATTTACTTACAATAATACAAATGTTCAATTAAAAAGGATTGCAATATAAAGTTGATTTTGACATTTTTGAATGCCGAAAAGTTTTGAAAAATTAATAAATAAAAATATATGTAAATATACTGTAAAAACACAGTTGGTGCTGTTATTTGATTGCAACAATATAACTGGTGTCCTCTTTTATGTTCATCGTTCTCTCTATGTTCTTTTGTATGTTCAAGCTTTCGATTGTGTATCATTTTCTCTCTATATTTTCTCTGTCTAAAATTCTCACATTATCAAAATCAACTGTATGGTTGTTGTTGATGATATGTGTTGACCATGGTGGAATAATCAGGTGTGCGCAAGAAGGAATATGGTTTTTTGTAGGGTTGTGTTTTGACCATTAAAAAAATGGAAAAGTATGCTTTTCTTGTCAAAAGTTGTTTACATTTTTGGCCGCCATCATGAATATTTTTGTTTACGTTATGCTTTTTGTTTTTGCATAACCAATAAATACATACAAAACAACTTTTGTTTTGTTTACAGCTTTGTTTTGACAATTTTGAATTAATTTTACACAAACAAAATACATGTCGTTTTTTATTGTTGTATTCTTACGCGCACCTTATTATTCCACCATGGTGTTGACAAAGCTGTTGATGTTTTTTGGTTTTTCAATATCACTTCTATGTTCTGCCATTCTGTTCTCTAAATTTTTTTTAGTTGTGCCAATATATATAAGGTTGCATTGTTCTTCGTTGTTTCCCTTACATTGTAGTTCGTAAACTACGTTACATTTTTGTTGTTTATCAGTTTGCGCTTTTACTGGTGTAAAAAGTTTGTGTATTGTTGTGTTTGATTTGTATGCAAATTTTATGTTATTTGTTTCAACAGCTGTTTTTATTTTTTTTTTGTCCGTCAAACCAGGAATAAATGATACACTGTAATATTTTGTTGTGTTATTATTTCCTTCGATATGTGTTCTTAGGTTAGTGTTATTTTTTAATTTTATTTTCACTTCATTTATTAAGGAATTTACTAATTTGGTAGGGAAGCTGTTGTTTTTGAGTATTGTTGTAATTTTTTGTATGTTTCTTGTGTGAAATTGTGTATCACTTATGTTGAGAACTCTGAAAATAAGACTTTTGGCGGTATTTATAATTTGACTTTTAGGCTGCGTTGCATTAAATTAATTATTCTGCCCGATGAAATTTCTTTCGAATACCAATCTAGTAAGATCTTGCCTTTTTCCATGTGCAGGGTTGTGTCTAGATAGTTTATATATTTATTATTTTCTACTTCAGTGGTAAATTGAATTTTTGGGTGATATTTGTTGAAAACGTTGAGAATTGTATTCTTGTCATTATGGTTTTTAGCTGCCAAGATATCATCTACATATTTGAATATGTATTTGATGTTGATATTTTTTTGTTGTAATTCAGCAAAAGATGCGTCAAGAAGGTCATCTAATACAATATCAGCTATCTTGGGTGAAAGTGGACTACCCATTGGCATGCCAAATATTTGGTTGAAAACAGTTTTATCAAATACAAGTAATTGTCGTCAATAAGACAGAGGCTGACTTCCAAAACGTTCGTATACAATGTTTGTATACAGTATTGCTACTGTATTTAAATCACATACATATGCAAAGTTTGAAAACAATGCAACAACTATAAACCCGATGCCTAGTTTGCCCTCTTACTGCGTTAAAAATACTTTGCGGCGGCGTTTTGAAATGGTATACATTGTATAACTATTGTACTGCGGCGTTATGAAATATGATGCTTTGTTCAAACACAAAGCAATTGACGTTTTGGAAGTCAGCCATAATCTTAATATCTTTAGAAACCTTGTTTTAGGTATTTTCGTGAAATTCTTAATAATGTCCCATTTACCCATTATCGTTCTGATGGCAACGTGTAGTGGTATATTAGTGAACAGAGAAACTACATCGAATGATATATCTATGTAAGTATGTATTTTTGATTTTGTTGATTTTGATAATGTGAGAATTTTAGACAGAGAAAATATAGAGAGAAAAAGATACACAATCGAAAGCTTGCGCATACAAAAGAACATAGAGAAAACGATGAACATAAAAGAGGACACCAATAATATCAGCGGTAGTTATATTGTTGCAATCAAATAACAGCACCAACTGTGTTTTTACAGTATATTTACATACATATATTTTTATTTATTAATTTTTCAAAACTGTTCGGCATTCAAAAATGTCAAAAACAACTTTATATTGCAATCCTTTTTAATTGAACATTTGTATTATTGTAAGTAAATAATGTACAGTGAAAAAACTTTTCAAAATATAATATAATGTTTTTTAAAAAATTTAAATAGACGAAACCCCTGAAGAAGTCAACAAACACTTAAGGAAACGTTGGGTAAAAAATGTAATAAAGCTGTTTTATTAACATTAACTACGTTAGGCCTTATTAGCTTAACCCTCTGCAACTGACGTGCTCTAATTTTAACAATATGACTGACGTGGGGTCTGGCAGACCTCATTTTTAAACCGATTTCCCATGTTGAGGTTTTTGACTGGCGCCTTCTTGGACTTATTTATGTACAACAGTAAATAGTTTTCAATCTAATATAGGTTAAAAATTTTAAATAAAAAACGTTTTTTTAAAGATATAGTTTATTTTATTTATTTCTATAGAAACAAAAAAAAAAATAGTCTTCTCTTTAAAACAAAAAAAAAAAACAATAATTTTTAAAAATATTAAGGAACTTCTTTTATTTTCTTAAAATACACTTATCAAATAAGTTTTGTTTTGATTTTTAGCGAAATCGTACGGTTAGATTATTACATATTCAGTCTTAGTTCTGGTTCAAAATCTGGATCATTTACAGCATAGTCACCACTGAAATCTTCGCCCTCTTTATCAATTTCTTCGAGCCACTTAGTTATTTCCTGTTCCCTGCTTTTAAAAGTTTCAACTGATGTTCTTTTAACGGATGCCATTTCCTCTGAGCTTACTGCCTGAAAAAAATAAGTTATAATAATAGTTAAAATATAATTTTACTGTCGTGAGGTCTGAGAGACAATATGTAATTTTACGATTTTACTGATGTGAGGTCTGCAAGACACTATTGAATTTCACAATAATACTGACGTGGTGGTCTGCTAGCTACTTACACTAATGCTGAAGTGCGGGTATAATAGACACCTTACTGCGCAGTTAAACACGTGCGTTGCCGACGATTGCTATTTTCACACTGAGCGACGTAGAAGCATGAATAGAAAAGGTAACGAGAGCGTAGAGATCGTAACTTGAAATTTTACAAACAGCCATAGCTAAACAAGAGCGGAAAGCGGAACGTTTTCTACCGCCTAGCGTTAACGCTGAAATACCATACCTAAACAAGAGCGTCAACGCTTTGTCATAAAAACAGGGTTATTACAAAATATATAACAACCCTGATTATAGTAGTATACTCATAACCTAATAATACATGCACCTCTACAACAAACACAACAAAATAATTCCTCGGAAGTCAAAAGTATAAATGTGTATGTGTGTATGTTTCAACCTGTGACAAAAATATAAATAAAAATTATTCATTCAAATACGAAAAAATAAATACAAAGCAAAATTTAACACTTGAAATAAAAAACAAGTAATTTACAAGAATTGTCAGCTGGGCTTGTAAGACTACCTTATAGTCATTGTATCATGAGTGCTTGTCTTTTGTAGCTAACTTCACTATTAAACGCGCTGTCAAAATCGGATTTTCCAATTGCAAAATTTTGCCGCCGCGTTACCGCCGCGTTATTTCGGGATGCTCCATACGAATTGTATGGGCATGAGAACTTTTGACAGCTAAAAAACGCTTGCCGCTCTTGTTTAGGTATGGCTGAAAGTTACGCACGATTGTTTGCTTTGCTTTGTCTGTCAGACCACCACGTCAGTTGCAGAGGGTTAAAGAAGAAAAATATCATTAACAACAAAAATTGCATCATTGGCCAAATAATTCCTACAACACATAGAAAAATATTTACCTGATAACAAACAAATTTCCAGATTTCTAAAAAAATTTTGTACTTGACAACTATTAAAATTTTTTACTAGCACACAAAATGAAAAATTCAAGTTGGGACACAAACCTACATACACACTTACATAAATACATACATACATTCATACAAGCATTCATGCATACATCCATACACACATGAAATCTCGTACACGATTTTCATTATACACATCAAAATGAGACTCACAACTGCTCACAACAAGTAAATATTCATAAAGCAAATGTTGATTGTTAAAAATTCTTGAAATCTGCTATTATCAACACATATTTTGAAAAATTTTTGGGGTTGCTAGTGGTTGATTCAAAGAAAAAAATTTGTAAATACTAGTCATTGTAAGATCGGCATGTTTGTCAACTAGTCGAAGTTGTGTTTGGTTGGATTGGCATATATTTTATTGCTTGGTATTTTTATAGCGGCATATTGTATGAAAAGAATATTTTGTATATGTGTGTTTTTGCATTTTCGTGTGTATGGCTAGTTTTCATTGAGAAGAAATTGTTGCTGAACAATATATTAAACAGAATTTATTTTCATTTTGTGTGCTAGTAAAAAATTTTACTAGTCGTCAAGTACAAAATTTTTTTTAGAAAACTGGAAATTTATTTGTTATCAGGTAAATATTTTTAGTTTCTCTACTATCAAAAATGGAAACGGATCATATTTTCTCACTAGTCGCTAGTAAAATATATAAAAATAAGAAAACTAATTTTAAACCCTGAGGGAATCACAAAAAAAAAACTGAGTGGTTTTCATACAAATTTTCTACTCAAACCAATTGTTTGTATTGTAGAAACCGCTTCAAGTTTTCCCATTATTTACTTTTGGTATTAAACAAATGATGAATCGGGCATGATTGGGTTTCTTATTTACATTGAAGAACATATTTAAAACAATAATTACATATCTCTTTTTTAATCTTTTTGGTGGCCCTTATAAGGGCCGATACTGGTTCAGCCAACATGTTGAAAACAATAATTATCTCTTTTTTAAACCTTTCGGTAGCCCTGAAAAGGACCGAGGCCAATCTTCATCCGCGATAACTTCAAAACCTACATATAAAAAAATAAGAAAAAAATTGCAAGGGATCAAATTAATCATTCGTCTTACTTTTCCGTTATGCATGACAAATGATTATTATTATTAATAAATATAAACACAAACTAATTTGCTTCAAACTCAATAAAACAATAATAGCAAACAATTCAACAATAATAAAATAAATACATATTAATTCAGATATTTGTATAAAATCAAAAAATTCATACTCAATAAAACAATTTTAACAAACAATTCAACAATAAAATTAAAAAAAAATTGAGATCACATATGTATGTATGTATGTATATATCATAAAAAATTCATACTCTATATAAAAATACTTGTAAACAATTCAAGAATAATAAAATAGGAAAAAATCACATGATTATATGTACATACGAGTATATTCACCGATTACGATAAAACAAATTACTATATTGCAAAGAAACGTAGAGGATTTAAAAAAATCACTTATGAACAACGCACAGATATTTAATTTTGAAATTTGGTTCTTTAAGTGCCGCATTAAAGAAGTGAAGCATAAAATAAATCCTTATTTTAATAAATAAGTACGCCATGTCCTTGTGGTTTAAGTTAAGACAGCACAAAAAATGATAAATTTTAATTAGTTCGTCGAAAATAATTTGACGAATTCCAACGCGATGACAATACTTATTGAATAAAAGCACAAATGCATCTTCTAACTTTCGTAAAAAAGCAACAAAGTCTTGGGGGGGTTCCACTAGATGGCATCAAAATATGGTAACGGGAGTTTGCACTTACATATGCCTATCATATAATTTTAAATAAAAGTAGCCGGAAACATAGACGAAGGCACTTTTGTCTAAGAATTGCTTCTCAGGTAAATAAACCAGATTATCGTTCGGTGGTACTACAACTGCAAAGGAGGAAGAGGGATTGGACACATATTGAAAATTTTCCTAAAGGTTATTGTCGCTACTACTAAAGGCTTTATCGACAATTGTAAAATCAATCATTTGGTCATTTGCCGATTCCTTTTTGCAATTTCCGTTGACAACGACGTTTATATAGTGAAATCCCCATCGCTTTTGAAACGAAAATGAAAAGTTTCTGGCGGAATAGAAACGGCGTTGCCAGAGACTTTACGGCTTCGCCCAAAGAAATGTTCTACGAGGTCCTGAGTTAATCTGCGCGTTTTTAGTGTTTGAAATCCTAATTTTTCAAGGTGACTCCAAAAAGATTTTAAGGACGAGATATTAACTTGCCAACCGTTAATAAATTTAAATTTCCCAGTAATATCGAATTTTATTAATTTGCTTAACTGCTCATAAGAACAGCCCGGATATTGAGTAAATCGAATAAATCATTAAAAAATTTTAAATATTCAGCCGCAGCGTTGCCATTTTGGTGCTTTTCGGGTATTTTTTGGTGCTTTTTTACTTAAGCAATACCCGAAATTTTGTAAAATACCCGTTTTTGAAAAGCGGGTATTTATAGTGCTTTTAATAATTTCTCACAGTGCTTTTAGGTGCGTTTTAAAGAATCAACATTTTTGGCACTGAACCATTTTCCTACTATTCTTTAATTAAACCCACCTAATACTTTTTTAACCAACTGCGTAATATTTGCATCTATATTTTGATTAGTACTCGCAAACTGTTAAGATTTTGAATTCTAAAATTTCTCAAACATCTTTTTTTTTAAATTCGTGCATAAATTTTTATGATTTATTTGTTTAGCAGAGATCTTACTTTTAATATTAGTACATATAATTTGATTTGTTTGTTGTGGAAATTTAAGCAAGAAAGTGCCTTGGTTATTATCAAGCTGAACAGTTATTAAAAGTAAGTTCTTCATGGATGTTAAAGTTCATATGTGTTAAGGTTCATCATCTAACAATGGCTTATCTTTAGATCGAAAAACAAATATATAGAAAAGCTTGGGAAAATGATCCAGCTTTTATAAGGTGGTTTAGATAAACAAAAGATGAACTAAAAGCATATTTTATTTTTTGTAATTGTGATATAAATGCACGATAAAGCGATTTACTCTAAAAAAGTCACACAAAAAGCCATGAAAAAGCAATAGATCTGTCTTTTGATCCACCAGACCCAAAACAAAATTAGGTTAGTGCTTTTGTACCCGAAATTTGTTTCAGTTTTACCCTTTTTTACCCTATTTCCATGGGCTCACAGTGCTTTTGATGTTGCAAGAGTTGGCATCACTGTTCAGCCGTGTTTAAAAATGTTAAATGTTTTGAGGTGTTTACATTTCCGGACTGGTAAAGAACTCTTATTCCTGTGGAGACCGTATTACTTAACACTTGATACGCTAAGTTAACGCGCATGCGTTGAAAATTATTAGGATTAATATGATCCTTAGTCAGCTTTGGAGCACATCGAAATTTATTTGAAGAATCAATAGCAAAGAAATGAGCAAAGTCATTCCAGGACACACATTTGCTATTAAAATAAATTGTGTTTTTAAGGGAAAGCAGACAATTCAGGGAGCTTTTTAAAAGATGGGGACAGTCAAACATACAAAATATTCTCTTATTGTTAACTACAAAATATGGCCTTTCAAGAGATACTTCAGCTATCCGGGTGGAATTTAAAAAATTTGAGCCTTTGTCAGAAACGATATGGCAAGGTTTTAAGCCAATTGCGACCAACCCTCTCCACTTGCCATAATTACAACTACACTATTTTCCAAGGAATTTGATCGATTTCCATCCCAGAAATCTTGAAGACCAACTATCATGTCCTTGTGTGTGTCAATTCAAATAGTGTAAAAAAAAGTACGATCGTACCCACTTTCCCATCACTGCATCAAAATGGCTATCAGAAACAGCTGATCGCTTTGAGTGACGCGTAGGATGCTTACAAAAGTAGAAAGTAGATCTACTTCAACGCGTTCTACGCGTTGTGCTGTGTAACTTGTCACATACAATTACACTAATTCAAATTTTTTGACAGCCGCATAGAATGCGTTGACGCGTAGAACGCGTGGTATGTAGCTCCAGCTTTATTGCTAACAAACGCGCATCTAGAATAAAGTTTGTTAATTGCTTGTCATTATTTAAAGAATTCCAATCGGTTGTTTCAAGATTATCATAAAACCCTAAAGTAATATTATCAGTAATCTGATTTACCTGAGAAAACAATAAATCAAATTTGAACAAAAAGAAATTTTCTTTCACACTACAAACTTCATCTGTGTTTCTCTTGTTTTTTAAGATCTTAGTTTTTTTGCTTGCTTTTGAAGCTAACATCAACTTTGGGCGTATTGACCTCTTTTTAATGGAGCTAATCTTTCCCCATTCTTCTTCGGGTTCACTTTTTATACTTAATTGTGTATAATCATGATCTTTCTCTATCACTTCAACACTGAAAGAGTGTTCTGCGTTTTCAAATTTTCTTTCAATGGGGGTAGAGGTAACATACGAATGCTCTTTTTTTAGAATTTTACTACTATCGACTTCATTATATTCATTCAAAGAAGTAATAGTATCTTGAATTTCTTTGTCCATTGAACCAAACATTTTGTAATGGTAGCGAAGTTCCTTAAGTGAACTAATATGTTTTTGCAAAAAGTAAGCGAATTCAACCAGAGAATTACTTATATGATCTCCTGATGGATCGACATGAATTCATATTATGTTGCTCCAAAGAACAACGAAGGGACAATATTTGTTTAATATTAACATACAAATTTCATCATTATGATATTCATTTAACGCAATACCCTTATTGATATTCTTAACATCATTTTCTACTTCGCTATAAATAGATAAAAACATCTTTCGAAATGGGCTATTATATGCTACAGACTCCAATTGATCTCGTTTTTCATTATCTGGCAAATTATAGTCATTACTTTTATTTTCTACGTTAAATTCTATTAAGCATTGACGTATGATTTCCATACTATTTTCCAAATTGCGGCTTTTATAAGTTGTAAGCAATATTGTAAATATATGTTTAAACCATCTTTGGCATTCCTCTATACTACTTATATTAAACGCAGTTATTAATGCATTTTTTAATAAATGCCTTAAAATATGCTTTTTACCCAATTTTGCGTTCAAGTCTTTGCAAATAATATGTATATAATGGCATTTACACCATTGCAATACAACAAAATCAGGCTTTGCATTTGAATTCTTTTTGAAATCATTTAGAAATGAGGCACAACAATTAAGGTACTCTGATAAGGTCTGACTGTTAAAACTTTTTAGTACTGCACCAAACAATGCAGAGCTGACGTCGGTACAATCTCTTTTACACCAAGGCCATTTGAACTGATACTTTATTTTATGTTCTTTCAAACATAATTTCAGTTTATCTAAAAAGTCACCTATTTCTTTCATAGTATGTCCGGAAAGAATTGCTTCAGCGATAGGCAGAATCTTCTTAAGACTAATATTTCGTAAAACTAATTTATATGTCAAAATTCTTTTCTTGGCACGTATTAAATTTTTTACACTTTCACCTGAAGCATCAAAATGTAGTGCAAGTTTTGAATCTTCTAAAATTTTCATATTGCTTGCAAGTTTCAAAAGTATAATTTTCCCATGTGTACACCGTAAATGGAGAAGCAAGCTTGTAATGTGATTTAATTTTAATTTAAACAAGAATGACTGATGTAATTTAGGGTTGTTTTTCGAAGAGGGCACGCTGTGACACCGGCCTTATAACTCGCCGAAAGATGGTGGGATTCGCAATCTTCACCAACCCAGTTGCCATATTATCACCTTACAAACCATATTTGTTTTAAGCGTGCTCAGTAAAAGTATGATATAGCATATTAACATTCAGCACAATACCAGGACAAAACCATTTTAAAACGTTACTAGATATTCAGTAACAAAATTTGCCCACCCTACCATGATCACAAATCCACAAGTCATTCCATGACCTTCCATATTGTTGTGACCCCATAAGATTTACAACCTTTTATTTCCCATATCAGAAAACAAACAGATTACTATTTAAATTAAGCAGACATATTTAATTAAGGGTTAAAATCTAATTATATAAGGCCAAAAGCAAAAATTTGGAAATGCGGGTCTTAATAAAGATAAAAACAATTATATCGAATAATAAATATATATGTATATGTATAATTTATGTATAATCTAAGGTTTTATAATTGCATGCATGAAATTAGTTGGTCACCCCGAAATTTAAATATCATCTGAATCTTCCAAAGAAATTAAAGTAAGTATCTTAATAATCAAAACAAATTATAAAAAGTCAATACCTATATAAAGCACATAATAATGCAAATAAAATTATATATGTATGTATATATAAAACTCACTTTATCCGGCTTCGCTCACTCATCCAAAGATCTTTGTTGATGTTGCGGAGATGTTGCCAAGAGTGACGTGATTTTACAGAGATATGTATATCAACATTTATCAAAGATAGCTATATTAAAATATCATAACATTTACAAACAAAATATCAAAATTTGCGAGAACATTAAAATGGGTAACAGAAACAAAAGCCACAAAAAAAATTTAAATCAATAAAAAAAATGTTAATTTGCCCTTGCGGATCACATCGATTTGTAAATCAAACTGGCTCGTATTTCTGTTAGTTTTACAAAATAAAATATAATAAAGATAATGATAACGTTATATAAAAAAATTCAAGCGGTACATACTTTATATCCAATATAAAAAAAAAACACGTCATTGGAAATGAAATAATGTTACCCATGAAATTAACACAGTACAATAATGGTTGTGTGTTTGTTTTACTTTCCTAAATCCAGTTAAACTAGGATTATTATATTGTGCCTTACACAGTTCCTGGATGTTTACGTTGCAATGTGGACACGTTTATTATAGATTTAATTCTAAATCTGGTTTTCGCCAAATTAATAAATTCTTTTTTTCGATTTCACTACGGCCACTGACAGAATCAAACTAGATATTAAGCCAGCACAATGTTGATACCTCTGTCAATATATGATAACAGATGTATGTTATTCTCACTGTCAATAAAGGGGATTGAGCGATCAACAAACGTATTTGATACTAGGTGCCAAATCTAAATCAATAAAAAGAACAACCAAACTTATAGGAATTTGTATAAAAATGCAGTAAAAATGAAAGTAATACCCTATGGATAAGGCACAAAAAAAATTGTGAACTATAGTTAAATTGTCTTTTGCCAATTGCAAGGAACACAGAACTCGTTATTCTTTTTCTCTTCAGCAATAGGCTCTTTATATATGTATATTTATTTTGGAAATTCGTAGCAATATAGTTATTTCAGAATTTATATTTAATTTTTTCCACAATTACTAATATATATTAAATAACTCCTTGGGCTGCTGATACTTTTAAGCAGGATGATCTTAGCTTAACCAATTGACAATGCCGACAACTATCTATTTTAGATACCAAGAAAGTTCGGTTTTAGTTACAACAGTTTGGCGCGAAACAAAAAAAAAAGATGGCAGTTTACAAAAAAAATTTTTTTTTCTTGATCGCTAAAAGAAACAAATATAATTATAAACACCTATACAAAATTATATATAATAATAAGTCGCTGTGGTGAAAATAGCTTACGTATAGATGGCGTAACTTTGACTTGCTATCACACTGCGAAAATATGTAAATGCGATCGCCTAGAAAAGATTGTATATTACAAATCCCCCACGCCAGAATCTGACTTTTGTGGTAAATATTGCAACAAAAGGCGGATTAACTTTATATCATCTCACTATGTATAATTATATTTACTGTCGCATGTCTTTTGCGTGATATTTTCCTAATACTGTTCCTTTCAGATCTTCTAGCTCGTAATAGCTATTACCAAACTTTCGCCTAACACGAGCTTTCACAAAAAGTGGAGCTAACTTAGAATTGTATCCATGCTCAAAGCTACTTTGTTTGAAGTTTCTGCGAAATACTTCCTGTCCAACTTTATATGGTATTTCTCTAGCTCTAAGGTTATACGTTTTCTCATTTTTCTCAAATTGCTTATTCGCTGTATCCGCTGTTTTTTTCGACATAATTTGCAATGAGTCCTCTCTATTGAAATTAGCTTGCCTATCATCTAGCATATTCAGTTGTCGCAACAATGCGTACGTTAAACCATTGGTAATCATGTGCTGACCAAAAGCAAGATAATACGGCGAAGTACCAATAGCTGAATGGACTGCTGAACGTAATGCATGATATACTACTAAGCTGTTCGTCCCAATTCTTCTGATCAGGTCTTACATATGATCTTATTGCTGACAGTATGGATCTATTTACTCTTTCGGAAGCGTTTGCCTGAGGTGAGTGGATGGCCGTATATATATGATTAACTCCATATCGCAATAGAAAGTTATTGAAGTCTTTAGATCTAAACTGAGATCCGTTGTCAGAAACCACCGCCTCAGGTACCCCAAAGGTGTGAAATAGCTCTGTTTCTAGATATTTTATAATAACATCCGATGAAATTTTTTTTACTGGTTTTATGAACGGAAATTTAGAAAAATGATCTAACACAATGAAAATTCCAATCTGACCGGTACGTGACCTAGGATAGGGGCCTAAAAAATCAATATAGAGTTTTTGGAAGAATCTGGGGGTATTCATAATCTTACCCATAGGTGGTCTTAAAGTCGCATTCGGGTGCTTACACGATTTACAAACTTCGCAACTGTTGACATAATTCTTCACATCAATCACCATATGTGGCCAATAGTAAAACTTACGAATTCTTTCAATAGTTTTATTTATTCCACCATGTGAGGACAATGGACTGTCATGAGCCTTCTTAAGGATTTCTGGAATCATTTCCCGTGGAATCCAAAGCTTCCACGATAAATCATCATGTACCTTCTCTCCCGTGGAGTGTACTGTGCGTCTATATAAATATCCATCTACAATACGCAAATCTGGACATTTTTTTATATTCTGTTGGATCTTTTCCAACATTTCCATATATTCGTCTGACTTAAAATATTGAGAATTAAGGTCAACAAAAAGTCCACTATCATTTTCCAGTTCAGTCAAACTGCATATGCCCACAGCTGACAAGTCTTCAGTGTTGGCTCTAGAAAGAGTATCAGGAACTATGTTCTGTGTACCACGCCTATGCTAAATGCTGAATCTAAAACCCTGAAGTTTTAACGCCCACCGAGCCAATCTGGTACTAAGATCATTCTGTGACATGAGCCATTTCAAAGAAGCGTGATCAGTAATTATAGTAAAATCATGTCCTTCAACATAAGCTCTGAACTTCTTTACACTTAACAAGGCCGCCAAGCATTCTTGTTCAGTAACAGAGTAATTACGTTGCGCTTGATTGAGTTTCTTTGACATATATGCAATGGGTATTTCTTCACCTTCTGTATTTTTTTGCACCAACACACTCCCTATTCCTGTTCTGCTTGCATCACAATGTATAAAAAACGGTTTCGAAAAATCAGGACTATGCAGAACAGGGGCTGTACTCAACTGGGTTTTCAGAATTTCAAAAGCTTTCTGTGCCTCGGTAGACCATACAAATTTTCTTTTCCCTTTCAACAAATCAGTTACAGGTGTAGTGATAGCAGCATAGTTCCGAATGAATTTACGATACCATCCTGTCATACCCAGAAACCTACGGACTTGTTTAACAGACTTGGGGACTGGGAACTCTGTTATGGCAGAAATTTTTTCAGGATCAGTGCGAATACATCCATTACCTACGAGATGGCCTAGGTACTTTACTTCGGGCACACAAAATTTACTTTTTTCTATATTAATGGTTAGTCCAGCATTTTTTATTCTATTAGCCACTGACCTTAGGACTTCTAGATGCCTTTCAAAAGATTCCGATATTATAAGTAGATCGTCAAGATATACGAACACCTCTGTCCTGAGAGCCGGAGGTATAACTTTGTCCATCAGGCGTGACATCGTTTGGGGAGCATTACATAGCCCAAAAGGCATTACGTTGAAGTGATACAGTGGTCTCCCAGGAACCGTAAATGCCGTTTTCTCTTTAGATCCTGAATCTAATGGAATCTGCCAAAACGCATCTTTTAGGTCCAGGGCTGTTATATACTCAGCTCTTGGCAAGCGACTCAGAATGCCATCAATGTGTGGAAGGGGGTATGCGTCGCCAATAGTGACAGCATTTAATTTTCTACTATCTAGGCATAGTCGATTTTTTCCTGGCTTGCGATGAAGTACCACTGGAGAAGACCAAGCGCTATTTGATTCTTCAATGACCCCAAGGGATAACATTCGGTCAAGTTCTTCATAAATTAGCTTTTCAATAGCAGGAGAAACAGAAAAATGTCGTTGCTTAATAGGTTTTGCTGTTCCAGTGTCAATAATGTGAGACAACATGTTAGTTTTACCCAGCCCTTCTTTCAAAAATGAGGGGAACAAACTAATAACCCTACATAGTTCTTGTTTATCACTTGGACTAAGTGAAATTTTTATATTTAATTCATTTACCTGAAATGAATCAAGAGGGACAACGTTAGGTTTATACTGCGGAAGCAGTTCAAAAGTCTCCCAGAAATCGATTCCAAGAAATAGATCTTTCCCAAGGCTAGGAATGATATATATTGTAATATGTTTCTCAGTACCTCTGAATCGTATTTTTGTTTCAACAAACCCTACTATTTTCTGACGACTTCCATCAGCTGTTGTAACCGATGATGTCAGTTTCTTATAAGGCAACCCAGAATCTAAATATTTTTTTGCGTACCCTGATCCAATGCAACTAATAGACGCACCAGTATCCATCAAACCTAATAAATTTTCACCAAACAGTACAACTTCTGCATAAGGTCTTATATCTCCAGGCTTGTTTAGAACTGAGGAAATGATTTTTCTTTTAGAGCTTTTAACTTTTTCCCAGTATGATTTAATACGTTTGGCTGATCGGGTACTGGCTCTTTTTATATTATTCGATTCGCTGACAATATTTTTAGTTGATTCATTATAATTCTTTAAACGTACATGAAAAGGTTTGAATTGATTACAAATAGGATCTTTTTCAACTACTGTGTTATGGATAGCTAAGTGATTGTCTTCGTCGGGCATATTTATTTTAACTGAAGAGTGTAAATCTTTTCTATCTTCAGAAATTTTTAATTTATTTCTGACACTGTTTGATTCAGGGGTTTCTGTGCACTTCTTGGTGCACTCACTTTCCCTTTTTTTGAAATGCATTTCTTGCAGTTAGGCTTGTAGGTTTCCGGTAAACCACACCCGTAACAGAAAACGGTTCTTTCAGCTAGACAGTCCTGATATCTATGACCAGATTTCTTACAATTCCAGCAGATAAAGTTTATTGCTGATTTATCTAAATTTTCATCACCGGGTTCAGTTAGAGGCTCATCAGGAAAATCATTCTCTACTTCTGCAATTCGTCGCGGAGCGACAAAAGAGCGTGGTAAATAAGAACTCTGCTTTTTGCGAATATCCTGAATAAAAAACTCACGGCGTCTGCACGTATCACGTAGGTGCTCTATTGTATTAATTTGCATGTTAAGAATCTCATGTTGAATTTCGGGTAACAAATTTCTTCGTAAGATTTCCACCAAAGTTTTATCCGAAAGGGGCTCATCCAACCTATCTGTTAAATGTACTATGGATTCATAGAATGCATCAAAGTTTTCATTCTGCTTCTGTTTTCGCTCCCTGATTAACTCCCTAATGTCTATATCCGTACGTGAGTCGCGATATTGTTGTCTTAACGCTTTGCATAAATCAGGCCAAGTTATATGAGGCACTGACCTATGATATCGCCAGAACCAATCACTGGCCTTGCCCTCGAAAAGCGAACTGGCATTACGACAAAGCAAATCATAATTTCCATTTAAGGTCTGTGCTGTTAAAGATTCTATCCTATAAATAAAGTTTTCAATAGATAAGCTGTTGGGGCTCCCACAAAACTTAATTTTCCAATTAGATATTATCTGCAATACTTTATCAGGTCGAGCAGTTAAATCAGACTGGTAGCTTGCACTTAAGGGAGAGGTGTTACGATACCTGTGTGATGGTATGTTAAGTGATTGACTATGGAAATTGTTATTAGAATGGCTGTGTAGTACTTCGCTTTCTTCTATGATGGGATGAGTGTTCATATCAGGTAATTGTCTTCTTTGTGTATCATTTTGTGAATTTTCTGTTTGCGGGACAACAGGGTTAGCTGGGTTATAACGAGAGAGACTAGCTTGTATATTAGTCTCCACCAATTGAGAAATTTGGCTACTTAAAGCTGTGATCATCTGTGCTTGTTGAACGGAAAATAAGTTTGCTATCATTTCCTGCATTGATTGAGAAGGTATAGCAGTAGTTTGTACTGGTAGATTAGGATTAGGATCAGGCCTACCAGAACAAGAGGTATTTACGGATGTGTTGGTCAGGTCCTGACTTTGACCACCATCTAAATGTGTTTTATTTTGTGATCTTGTAGTCGATTGTGTATTATCATTAACTATTCTTGTATTACACTCAGGGCAGTAGGGCCTTGTTTTTATAAGTTTTGATAAACAACTTTTATGGAAAGAATGATTGCAAATAGTGGTATGAATTTGAGCTCTAGAGCTAATTCCGGTTTGGCAAGCTTTGCAAATAATAGTTTTGTCACACAAAGCAGCCGCTTCTGAGACTTCACTACTCTGTTCTTTACTTGACATTGTTGAAATATATGTTATTTTAACACACTAATAAGTGAAAATAAAAGTATAATATACTAATATGTAGGTACAATTAATTGAGAGAACTTAATAATTTTTTTCCGTTTTTTTCTGCTATCTATTCACAAAAAAAAATGTAGGAGTGATATAATTTTTTTTTTCTTCTTATATATAAAAAACGAAGTACAGTAATATATGTTTGAAATACGTCTGTAGCCCTGTTTGTTTCTGTTTCTTGGTTTAAAAGGTTGTAAAATAAACAAATGGTTTTGACAAATAAGATATGTATATTACTTGTGCATATGCTATAAAAACAAATATCTGCTAGGGATAGTTAATACTAAATTGACTATGTTTTCCAGACTAGCAATTAATTTTGAAGAATAATAAACTTCATACGTTCAGTGGATTGATTTGGATAATATTTCCCAAAAACAATTTTCCAACCCGAACTTTAGAAAATCGATACGATAATGAAAAGGTGTAGACGGTTTAAGATATTAAAGGTTGTTTTGAAACTAAAATATTAGAAAGACCAAAAGCAAATTCCAATTAAAATAAAAAAAAAAATCTACCAAAATATTAAGTTGAGAGCCGAACAGGTCTGATAAATAATCAAAGTATTTGGTTGACCTTTCGGGCCCCACGTTGGGCGCCATTTAATTTGTAATGTGATTTAATTTTAATTTAAACAAGAATGACTGATGTAATTTAGGGTTGTTTTTCGAAGAGGGCACGCTGTGACACCGGCCTTATAACTCGCCGAAAGATGGTGGGATTCGCAATCTTCACCAACCCAGTTGCCATATTATCACCTTACAAACCATATTTGTTTTAAGCGTGCTCAGTAAAAGTATGATATAGCATATTAACATTCAGCACAATACCAGGACAAAACCATTTTAAAACGTTACTAGATATTCAGTAACAAAATTTGCCCACCCTACCATGATCACAAATCCACAAGTCATTCCATGACCTTCCATATTGTTGTGACCCCATAAGATTTACAACCTTTTATTTCCCATATCAGAAAACAAACAGATTACTATTTAAATTAAGCAGACATATTTAATTAAGGGTTAAAATCTAATTATATAAGGCCAAAAGCAAAAATTTGGAAATGCGGGTCTTAATAAAGATAAAAACAATTATATCGAATAATAAATATATATGTATATGTATAATTTATGTATAATCTAAGGTTTTATAATTGCATGCATGAAATTAGTTGGTCACCCCGAAATTTAAATATCATCTGAATCTTCCAAAGAAATTAAAGTAAGTATCTTAATAATCAAAACAAATTATAAAAAGTCAATACCTATATAAAGCACATAATAATGCAAATAAAATTATATATGTACTTATGTATATATAAAACTCACTTTATCCGGCTTCGCTCACTCATCCAAAGATCTTTGTTGATGTTGCGGAGATGTTGCCAAGAGTGACGTGATTTTACAGAGATATGTATATCAACATTTATCAAAGATAGCTATATTAAAATATCATAACATTTACAAACAAAATATCAAAATTTGCGAGAACATTAAAATGGGTAACAGAAACAAAAGCCACAAAAAAAATTTAAATCAATAAAAAAAATGTTAATTTGCCCTTGCGGATCACATCGATTTGTAAATCAAACTGGCTCGTATTTCTGTTAGTTTTACAAAATAAAATATAATAAAGATAATGATAACGTTATATAAAAAAATTCAAGCGGTACATACTTTATATCCAATATAAAAAAAAAACACGTCATTGGAAATGAAATAATGTTACCCATGAAATTAACACAGTACAATAATGGTTGTGTGTTTGTTTTACTTTCCTAAATCCAGTTAAACTAGGATTATTATATTGTGCCTTACACAGTTCCTGGATGTTTACGTTGCAATGTGGACACGTTTATTATAGATTTAATTCTAAATCTGGTTTTCGCCAAATTAATAAATTCTTTTTTTCTTTTTTTCGATTTCACTACGGCCACTGACAGAATCAAACTAGATATTAAGCCAGCACAATGTTGATACCTCTGTCAATATATGATAACAGATGTATGTTATTCTCACTGTCAATAAAGGGGATTGAGCGATCAACAAACGTATTTGATACTAGGTGCCAAATCTAAATCAATAAAAAGAACAACCAAACTTATAGGAATTTGTATAAAAATGCAGTAAAAATGAAAGTAATACCCTATGGATAAGGCACAAAAAAAATTGTGAACTATAGTTAAATTGTCTTTTGCCAATTGCAAGGAACACAGAACTCGTTATTCTTTTTCTCTTCAGCAATAGGCTCTTTATATATGTATATTTATTTTGGAAATTCGTAGCAATATAGTTATTTCAGAATTTATATTTAATTTTTTCCACAATTACTAATATATATTAAATAACTCCTTGTGCTGCTGATACTTTTAAGCAGGATGATCTTAGCTTAACCAATTGACAATGCCGACAACTATCTATTTTAGATACCAAGAAAGTTCGGTTTTAGTTACAACAGCTTGGCGCGAAACAAAAAAAAAAGATGGCAGTTTACAAAAAAAAATTTTTTTTTCTTGATCGCTAAAAGAAACAAATATAATTATAAACACCTATACAAAATTATATATAATAATAAGTCCCTGTGGTGAAAATAGCTTACGTATAGATGGCGTAACTTTGACTTGCTATCACACTGCGAAAATATGTAAATGCGATCGCCTAGAAAAGATTGTATATTAAAAGCTTGTGGATATAGTTTTTATAAGGCCCCATTTGCATAAGATATAGGGCATAAAATGGATCTGAGTGATAGTATCTATCATGATTTCCCTCAGATTTACATTTTCTCAATGTTTCCAACTTATGGATATTTTGAAAATTTCCCTTTTCAGCAATGTTATCTGCAGCATCCAAAATTTGCTGTTTTCTGAACAAATATGCTTTACATTTCTTTAGTTTACTTTTTATAACATGCCTTTTTACGCCTCTTATTTGACCTACTTTTACCTCATTTTCAGCATGATGTAAGTTTTTTGTTCTATAAACAATTACTTCACCTTGAGGACTGACATTAAATCGATAAGTAGTACAATCACTAAATTTGCAGTAGGCATATAACAATATTTTTTTGAGACCATACTTTATGTTGTAGAAACATAAAATACAAACATTATTGTGTTTTAAATACTCTTCTCTTACTAAATCTTCAAGCAATTTTTTCTTGGTAAATTTATCTAAATTTAAAACTTTTTCATTGTTTAGATTAACACGAAAGGAACAGTCCTTGATATTAGCTTTGAATCTTCTGTTAAGTTTCGTGTGTTTAGATTTACTATTACACTTTTCATACGGATTTGGATTTTTCCTGTGTTTAATGAAATCAGAAACATTTTCAGAATTATCTTTTAAGTCAAACGGACCAAGGGTATGATCACGTTTCTCGTTTTTAGATATCGAAATTTTTTCCAAATCCTTCGAAAAAGAGTTTTTCCCAGATATTTTACTGTCTGCAGAATGCTCGACAAAATAAAATATTTAATAAAACAAATGAGTATACATAGTTCGGTGCGCATCAACATAAATGCAATAGTACAATAACAAAAAACGTAATTTTACCCTACAGCCATAGAAATCGGTCGCATTAGCTTTGCACTGTTTATTTGTACATGATTTATATGAAAACAAGAAACTGCTTTTAGTTGTTAAGATTGAATGTGCTTTGCACAAGAATTATAACACACACAAACACATTTCTCAATAAGCATCATTTATATGTGTAAACAACAAAAAAAACACAATTTCTGAAATCAGATATGTAAAGGAATGATTAAAATTTGGTTTTTAATTCAAAATGATTTACAAAAAGTTCAATTGATTAATTTTACACAAAATGTGAATTGAATTAAAACACGAATGCATTCCTCATGAATTAAAAATTCTCGCATTCATTCACATCACTAAAGAGATTAATTGGATTAAAGTTTGAGTGAATTCATTGGTGATTTAAAGCAAATCGATTTTTTAATTTACTGTTTTTACTAGGATTAGGATCATTAGTAAAAAAACTCTTGAATATTTTAACAAAAATTTCAAAAGCGTTTCTGATTCGTAGATTCTTTCAAAAATTAATCATTCCTTTACAGCTCTGCTACTGAGCTATTTTTGAAAATTGTAAATTTATTTTATACAAACAAAAAGCCTGTTGTGTTTTTATTTTTTATGTTGTTGCCGAGATTCATATACTTGTATAAATATACTTTGGAACAAATCTAGTTTACCGACGCAGCTCCAAATGAAAAAAAAAACAATAAGATCCTTATTAACAGAGTTATGTGCATTTGAAGAATATATAGAACAGTGTATACACATAGTATTTCCCGTCACGACGATACATAGAACATAATTTTTTTTAATATCACTCAAATCTTTTGCATTTTAACAAATCCATTAAAATCTAGTCAAAAGCTTTCAAATGAAATTAAAGTTGGCCTTATAGTACGTTGAAATATTTAAAGCGAAATCTTTTTTTTCATTTGGAGCTGCTTCGGTAAACTAGATTTAATATTTTTTCTTACACTTTTCTTTTTCTTAAGCCTCTGCGACTGACGTGATATAGTTCTCACAATTCTAATGATGTGGTAGACTACCAGACACCATTTACATGGCTTATATTTTCCAAGTTCCGTTTTGTAAAACTAATAAAACTCTTTTTGTTTATTGTTTATGAATGTTAGATAGTATTTATATATTTATTTTTCAAATTCTCTGCGAAAATTTGTGTTATATGTTATTCATCGGCATGGCATGAATTTTCTGTAAAAACCTTAGACCTGCACTAATACAGCAAAAAATATATCAAAAAATTAAATTTTTTAAAAAAATGTTTTCATTTTTTATTATTTACACTTAAATTTATCAGTTGGTAACAAAAAAAAATAAATTCAGTGGATAAAAAAAAAAATTAATTAACATTTCAATTGACACATTTAACCCCTATAACTTAACCCTCTCCGACTGATGTGGTAGTCTAGCAGACACCAACAAACTAAAAAACTCATGCTCACTCTCTTCCTCGAACCACAGGCGGTTTTTAAAAGTTCCAGATGACGTTCTCTTACAACAGTTTCGAACTTGCGATGTTTTTGAATGCTAAATAATAACAAAAATAAAAACTAATAATTTTACTGACGTGTTGTTTGGCAGACACTAAGAAAATATAATAATTTTACTGATGTGTTGTCTAGCAGACACCTACCATAATATTGATGTGGTTGCCTTGCAGACACTTTTTGGCTTACGCTGGCACATGTGCTTTCATCAGTCGATCTAAACACAACAACATACGCAAGAGTACACAATAAGAAGGTACAGAGAACGTGAAAGTAGATGCTTGGAAAATAACGGTACAAAATACTCTTTTGTGTCTGTTGGTGTCTGTTAGACTACCACATCAGTCGCAGAGGGTTAAAGTACCAAATCTTTCTTCCCGGCCTCTCAAAGTTGTTTCCACGGCTTTATTCTTTTGCTTGACATCCTTCCCAAAATTTTACGCGGCTTTCTTCTAAAAAGTATAAAAAATATGTATTAAAAATTTATATTTTAAATTACACATCTATACTTACTTACATATAATTAGTTGTTGCCTTCTTAACGATGCAAACGTCCTTCACTTAATTATTTTCTTTCAATTTAATAATTTTTGTAAATGTTTCTTTGCGGCTTTTTCTTTTTGCTAATATGTAGATATAATTATATGTACTCTGTTTATCGTAAAAATAAACTTTGCAGGATCAGTGGTGTTAGCTTAGAGGTTCTGAAAATCGCTAGCAGCTACTACTGTTTGTCTGGCAGCACCTTTTTTGAAACAGAAGAGAGTAAACAAAATTTCTGCCATGTTTGCTCTCAGTTTCGCAAAGAGTTTGTTCAAAAGTTTGTTATCTTCTCGCAGGTTTATTATTATATGACTTTTTTGTTTGAAGCACAACAACAATTTTTTTAAGCTATTGTAAAATAATAAGACATTATGACAATTGTTCAATTCAAAAGCTCGTATTAACGTCATATGTGTTGTCTAAAGGCCCAACCATAATATGCATAAGCTGGCTTAAGCTAATGTCAAAATTGAACGAAAAGTCTGTCAAATGCTTAAGGAAATTTGCAGAGACTTTTAGGTGGCTATAATGTACTTATGCGACTTAAAATTTAAGTAGTCATAGTTGCACACATACATATGTAGCATAAATAAATTTTCGAAAAATTTGTATCTTCTTATTTATCCTAAACAAATTGAGTCTTGTACTCAAATGTATATAAAACAATTGTAATTAAAAAAAATATGCTAAAATATACGTATGTATATTATTATTTTTACTAATAATAAGAAAAGATACAACCGAAATTATGTACTTTGTAGTATTTATTTTATTTAAGGACAAAAGTACTAAAATATACATTAGTGGAAATAAAATATGTTAAATAAAATATATGAAATGTCACTTGTACAGACACTTCTTTTCTTCCACATTTTCTATTAAATTTTATATGTAAACTATTTCGTCTTCTTTTTCCATTTTCAAAATTAATTTATTTTTACGTACTAACATATGTATGTATGTATTAGTAGAAAAGCTGATTCCGTACGGAATGTGCGTTCAGTTTCGCACTTTGCTTAAGCAAATGACGTTTCATAAAACTTAACGAAAATTTTGCTTAAGTTCATTATAGTTGCCACATATGATTTACATGTATTCGCACAGTTGCTTAAGCTGACTTAAGCTAGGTTATGCATATTATAGTTGGGCCTTAATCGTATAATTATACAATATTGTATATTTGTTGTTGGTAATTTTCATACAAAAGTGTGTTATAATTATACGATTGAATATATATGTATGTTTTTCAATTGTTATATTGAGGCCGGGTCTGGGAATATTCTATTTGTTAACTTAATTTGTAAAAATATTTTATATATGTGATAAGTACCACCAGAAAATACATTCTTCTTAATGATAAATATATACATGATTCATTTCAACTTAATTTTCAAACTAATTTTATCAAAATTGTTTGTCGCTAAAAAAGTTATTATATTTAGCGTCAAATTATAATTTCCACACCTGGTTTCACACCTTGATATAAAACTGACATTTAAATTTTTTGATATTAAACTGACATTTAAAATACGACAAAATAACGATACAACAAATTTGTCTGTTCACAAGCACATAAACAAATATCGTCTTTTTTTAAACCATAAGACAGACGACTGAGCTTGTGAATTGAACAAATATGACTGATATGACAACAGTGTGAACACCCCAATTATATTATATTTTCAAAAGTTTTTCACTGTACATTATTTACTTACAATAATACAAATGTTCAATTAAAAAGGATTGCAATATAAAGTTGATTTTGACATTTTTGAATGCCGAAAAGTTTTGAAAACTTAATAAATAAAAATATATGTAAATATACTGTAAAAACACAGTTGGTGCTGTTATTTGATTGCAACAATATAACTGGTGTCCTCTTTTATGTTCATCGTTCTCTCTATGTTGTTTTGTATGCGCAAGCTTTCGATTGTGTATCTTTTTCTCTCTATATTTTCTCTGTCTAAAATTCTCACATTATCAAAATCAACTGTATGGTTGTTGTTGATGATATGCAGCGTCGTCAACTTGGTGCGTTTCGCACCTTTTTTGGTGCTTTTCTAAATGTTTTGTGCGAAAAATATCCGAGTTGGTGCGTGGTGCGCTTTTTCTTTAATTTTGGTGCGTTTTTTTAATTTTGGGTGGCTCCAAATCATATTAAACACAATCTTTTGTTTCAGTATGAAAAAAAAGAGTTTTGTACAAAAAATACAACTGTTTCAATTCCATTTCATTAAATTTGTGTACAATTTTTACATTCAATTTTACAGATGTTTAAGAGGTACCAAAACGCATTCACAAAAACCGTTAAACCGTCTTGTTGTTATAGATAATTTTTAACATTTCATTATAAGAAATTTGTTGTCCCTTTAAGATTTTCAGAGTACATAATTGTTTTTTGTCGTAAAAGTTGTTGTCAAGTCTGTTTAAGAGCTTGCAAAAACAAAGTATTCTTGAGACTTGCGATCATTGTTCGTTTTTTATAAAATGCGTAAAAGTTTACATAAAGGGTTGTAACACTAAAATTAATAAAATTTATATTTACTAAAAGAAATATTTAAAGTTAGTGTCAAGAATGGAGTCTATAAAAGGAGATCATAAGCGAAATACAAAAGGATTTGGGAATCACAATGTGAGTTTAAGCAATGGATTCGGCCTTGACCAAATAATAACACAAAAGCAAGATGTTTTTATTGCAAATGCGATATCACGCTTAAATATCCAACCTTGTTCGGCATGCTGGAACACGGAAACACATTGCAGCTTTAAGCCCATTTAGCTACAACCGACATCAACAACCAACATTGTGCATAATGTTTTATCCCATTGCAAATATGATATCATGCCATTAGCAGTACAACTTGAATCCGATGTCGAAATATTATCTAGTATTGAAAATCGGTGGAGAATGATTCACTTCATGCATTAGCACAATATTATATCAACATTAGAATTTTAGACTAAAGTTGAATGTTGTAAAGACGCAAAATTAATTCAATAAAAATTTTCATTAAAAAATCTGAACTTGGTGCGTTTTTTGTTAAATGGTGCGTTTTGTTCTCCATTTTGGTGCCTTTTGAAATTTCAAAGTTGACAACGCTTATCACTTATGTTGAGAACTCTGAAAATAAGACTTTTGGCGGTATTTATAATTTGACTTTTAGGCTGCGTTGCATTGAAATTAATTATATGCCCGATGAAATTTCTTTCGAATACCAATCTAGTAAGATCTTGCCTTTTTCCATGTGCAGGGTTGTGTCTAGATAGTTTATACATTTATTATTTTCTACTTCAGTGGTAAATTGAATTTTTGGGTGATATTTGTTGAAAACGTTGAGAATTGTATTCTTGTCATTATGGTTTATACCTGCCAAGATATCATCTACATATTTGAATATGTATTTGATGTTGATATTTTTTTGTTGTAATTCAGCAAAAGATGCGTCAAGAAGGTCATCTAATACAATATCAGCTATGGTGGGTGAAAGTGGACTACCCATTGGCATCAACAGCTTTGTCAACACCTATCATCAACAACAACCATACAGTAGATTTTGATAATGTGAGAATTTTAGACAGAGAAAATATAGAGAGAAAAAGATACACAATCGAAAGCTTGCGCATACAAAAGAACATAGAGAAAACGATGAACATAAAAGAGGACACCAATAATATCAGCGGTAGTTATATTGTTGCAATCAAATAACAGCACCAACTGTGTTTTTACAGTATATTTACATATATTTTTATTTATTAATTTTTCAAAACTTTTCGGCATTCAAAAATGTCAAAAACAACTTTATATTGCAATCCTTTTTAATTGAACATTTGTATTATTATAAGTAAATAATGTACAGTGAAAAAACTTTTCAAAATATAATATAATGTTTTTTAAAAAATTTAAATAGACGAAACCCCTGAAGAGGTCAACAAACAATTGAGGAAACGTTGGGTAAAAAATGTAATAAAGCTGTTTTATTAACATTAACTACGTTAGGCCTTATTAGCTTAAAGAAGAAAAATATCATTAACAACAAAAATTGCATCATTGGCCAAATAATTCCTACAACACATAGAAAAATATTTACCTGATAACAAACAAATTTCCAGATTTCTAAAAAAATTTTGTACTTGACAACTATTAAAATTTTTTACTAGCACACAAAATGAAAAATTCAAGTTGGGACACAAACCTACATACACACCTACATAAATACATACATACATTCATACAAGCATTCATGCATACATCCATACACACATGAAATCTCGTACACGATTTTCATTACCCTGTAGTATTTTAGTGACAATTTACCCCAAAAGTGGCAGTACTATACAATGTGGACTGGTTATAAAACTATCCACATTGATCCTATACTCTGAATTATTATTATTATATTAATTAATTATTATTATCTTTTTAATTAATAAATGAATTTGTTATGTTTTTTTTGACGAAATAATTTTTTTTTAAGTTAAATAAATTATAAAAAATGCCTTTTATTTCATAAAAAATAGGGAATGATTTGGGGTTTTTAAGGGAGTGGTTTGGCAGGTATAAGGATACATTTAAGGGTAATCCAAGAAGAACCGGCTTATGAACTGTCTTTTTGTGGCCTCTTGGTGACAATTAACCCCATCGTAGGACATCCCCTTGTTAAAGTGGCCAGTCATATGGCTAGCATTCGGACTGGTTGTGTCATAAAGGGGCGAGTATTATAACCAGCTCGGAGACAGCCACTTGAACTACAGGGTATACACATTAAAATGAGACTCACAACTGCCCACAACAAGTAAATATTCATAAAGCAAATGTTGATTGTTAAAAATTCTTGAAATCTGCTATTATCAACACATATTTTGAAAAATTTTTGGGGTTGCTAGTGGTTGATTCAAGGAAAAAAATTTGTAAATACTAGTCATTGTAAGATCGGCATGTTTGTCAACTAGTCGAAGTTGTGTTTGGTTGGATTGGCATATATTTTATTGCTTGGTATTTTTATAGCGGCATATTGTATGAAAAGAATATTTTGTATATGTGTGTTTTTGCATTTTCGTGTGTATGGCTAGTTTTCATTGAGAAGAAATTGTTGCTGAACAATATATTAAACAGAATTTATTTTCATTTTGTGTGCTAGTAAAAAATTTTACTAGTCGTCAAGTACAAAATTTTTTTTAGAAAACTGGAAATTTATTTGTTATCAGGTAAATATTTTTAGTTTCTCTACTATCAAAAATGGAAACGGATCATATTTTCTCACTAGTCGCTAGTAAAATATATAAAAATAAGAAAACTAATTTTAAACCCTGAGGGAATCACAAAAAAAAAACTGAGTGGTTTTCATACAAATTTTCTACTCAAACCAATTGTTTGTATTGTAGAAACCGCTTCAAGTTTTCCCATTATTTACTTTTGGTATTAAACAAATGATGAATCGGGCATGATTGGGTTTCTTATTTACATTGAAGAACATATTTAAAACAATAATTACATATCTCTTTTTTAATCTTTTTGGTGGCCCTTATAAGGGCCGATACTGGTTCAGCCAACATGTTGAAAACAATAATTATCTCTTTTTTAAACCTTTCGGTAGCCCTGAAAAGGACCGAGGCCAATCTTCATCCGCGATAACTTCAAAACCTACATATAAAAAAATAAGAAAAAAATTGCAAGGGATCAAATTAATCATTCGTCTTACTTTTCCGTTATGCATGACAAATGATTATTATTATTAATAAATATAAACACAAACTAATTTGCTTCAAACTCAATAAAACAATAATAGCAAACAATTCAACAATAATAAAATAAATACATATTAATTCAGATATTTGTATAAAATCAAAAAATTCATACTCAATAAAACAATTTTAACAAACAATTCAACAATAAAATTAAAAAAAAATTGAGATCACATATGTATGTATGTATGTATATATCATAAAAAATTCATACTCTATATAAAAATACTTCTAAACAATTCAAGAATAATAAAATAGGAAAAAATCACATGATTATATGTACATACGAGTATATTCACCGATTACGATAAAACAAATTACTATATTGCAAAGAAACGTAGAGGATTTAAAAAAATCACTTATGAACAACGCACAGATATTTAATTTTGAAATTTGGTTCTTTAAGTGCCGCATTAAAGAAGTGAAGCATAAAATAAATCCTTATTTTAATAAATAAGTACGCCATGTCCTTGTGGTTTAAGTTAAGACAGCACAAAAAATGATAAATTTTAATTAGTTCGTCGAAAATAATTTGACGAATTCCAACGCGATGACAATACTTATTGAATAAAAGCACAAATGCATCTTCTAACTTTCGTAAAAAAGCAACAAAGTCTTGGGGGGGTTCCACTAGATGGCATCAAAATATGGTAACGGGAGTTTGCACTTACATATGCCTATTATATAATTTTAAATAAAAGTAGCCGGAACCATAGACGAAGGCACTTTTGTCTAAGAATTGCTTCTCAGGTAAATAAATCAGATTATCGTTCGGTGGTACTACAACTGCAGAGGAGGAAGAGGGATTGGACGCATATTGAAAATTTTCCGAAAGGTTATTGTCGCTACTACTAAAGGCTTAATCGACAATTCTAAAATCAACCATTTGGTCATTTGCCGATTCCTTTTCGCAATTTCCGTTGACAACGACGTGTATATACAGGCCAATTACGAATATTCCCTAGGAATTTCTCTCCCACGGAAAATATATTTCTCAAGAAAAAATTTCCCCAATTATAAATTTTTATATGTAAATAAAAGGGAAAAGTGAAAAATCTCATGCGGAATTTATATTCATAATAGGAGGAATGGGAAAAGAGAAAAATTCCCACGGAATTATTATTCGTAATTGGGCTGTTAGTGAAATCCCCATCGCTTTTGAAACGAAGATGAAAAGTTTCTGGCGGTAATAGAAATGGCGTTGCCAGAGCCTTTACGGCTTCGCCCAAAGAAATGTTCTAGGAGGTCCTGAGTTAATCTGCACGTTTTTAGTGTTTGAAATCCTAATTTTTCAAGGTGACTCCAAAAAGATTTTAAGGACGAGATATTAAGCTGCCAACCGTTAATAAATTTAAATTTCCTAGTAATATCGAGGCCTTTCTCATCAATAATACGAAATGTTTTCAATTTGGATTGGAGTTCTCTTAATTTGCTTAACTGTTCATCAGAACAATTGAAAATTATGCTATCAGCCCGGATATTAAATAAATCGAATAAATCATTAAAAAATTTTAAATATTCAGCCGTGTTTGAAAATGTTAAATGTTTTGTGGTGTCTATATTTCCGGACTGGTAAAGAACTCGCATTCCTGTGGAGACCGTATTACTCAACACTTGAGACGCTAAGTTAACGCGCATGCGTTGAAAATTATTAGGATTGATATGATCCTTAGTCAGCTTTGGAGCACATCGAAATTTATTTGAAGAATCAATAGCAAAGAAATGAGCAAAGTCATTCCAGGACACACATTTGCTATTAAAATAAATTGTGTTTTTAAGGGAAAGCAGACAATTCAGGGAGCTTTTTAAAAGATGGGGACAGTCAAACATACAAAATATTCTCCTATTGTTAACTACAAAATATGGCCTTTCAAGAGATACTTCAGTTATCCGGGTGGAATTTAAAAAATTTGAGCCTTTGTAAGAAACGAAATGGCAAGGTTTTAAGCCAATTGCGACCAACCCTCTCCACTTGCCATAATTACAACTACACTATTTTCCAAGGAATTTGATCGATTTCCATCCCAGAAATCTTGAAGACCAACTATCATGTCCTTGTGTGTGTCAAATTCTAAATAAGATTTTAACGACATCTCGTCGCAAGAAACACTAACTATTTTTCTGCTCCTCAGTGAAGTATTGAGACCGGACTCTAAGTGCCTCAAAACTACCATCTAAATTTCCAGGTGTTTTTGGCCAATTTTCTACGAAGCTTTGCAATGTTCTAATATGTGGCCAAAATAGCAAAGGGCCTAAATGTCGGTAAACTGATGGAGATAAAAATAAAACTCCTAAAGAGATGAGCTTTGTCGCTTGATCGTAACGGCGTGCCTTATTGCTTCGATTGTGGTGTTTTACAGCGTTGTTACAACAAACCAACAGAGTTAGAGATCTTTTTATAAAAAATCTTTTTTGCCTAATTCCGCCTCACGAATTTTTATTTTGGCTTGACAAATGCGTACGTCATTAGATAACCTAACGTTACTAGCCTTCAATTTACTATTCTCCCGTCTTTCTTTTAGGTACAAGTTGTTAAAGTGGTCTACTGTAGCCTGTAGGTCTCTAACTTTTCTAGAACTATTACAAACAAATCTATTAGATTTAAAAGAAGCTTCTGCTAATAATTTTTCCTGTAAGTCTGTACCCGTACAGTCTTCTGCTAATAAGACTGTTTTTTCGTTTACCTGTTTTTTATTAATACCTATAGAGCCTTCTGCTAATAAGGCACTGGGGTCATAATATTCTAAGTCAACATCTTCTATAATGTCTTCTAACAAAACATTTCCCGAAATTTTTTTAAAAACCTGTGGCGGAATAGGCTTATCCGTGAAGGAATTATTTATACAAGGTATAACGCTTTCGTCATTTGGAACTGCAAATTTATGAATTTTAGCCCGAAAAAAGTTTTCCAGAGCAAAGTGACGACTACACACGAACGGGCGTTTTAAAGACGACTGCACACCCAAATTCTGCAGCCATTGCGCACGTCTGAAAATAAATTTATGTATGCATATATAAGTACATACATATGTATGTATGTACATATATGTATTAAAATTTCAAAAGAAGAAAATGTCATTTGGCAAAACAAAATTTAAAATATAGAAATGCAGAACAATATACATAATTCGATCAAATGTTTTCTTCTTATATTACATATTTATGTACTCGTATGTACATACATATGTATGTATGTATATACATTCATACATACATGTTTTTAAATAATATTAGTTTGCTTCTATGTACATATGTATGTATATAATTTGGTTTTGCCTATACAAATACATACATGCATATGTATGTATGTATGTAAGTAATAATCAAAAGAGAAATTGCATCATCCGCTTAACAATTCATGTTTTCTTCTCGACGTATGTATAAGATTATTGTGATTTGTCGTCGTTTGTGGAGAAATGATACGCGAACAAATCACACGCACAAATAACTCGTGTGTGGGCAGCTTTAAGCACTTTTTCCTTACTTTTTTTGCACAGAATTTATGTATGTACTCACTTTTACATTTTTCCAGCAACAGAAGATTTTAGGTGGTTTCCGATCGAGTTACTACTACTGGGGATCCACACGCGGGATGAATTATGCTGGCATAAAATAAGAGTTTTTAGGCGAGAGGGGTGAAGAGAGCGGTTTTTCGTTGGCACAATTTTTCATCCAGCCTCATACCCGCACAAGCAGCACATAACTAATACATACACACTTACGAATACACAGGTTCTGTGTTTTCAGTCGTTAAGGCTGCTTTAGCCGACCGTAAAGGTTGCTTGAGCCGACCGTAAAGGCTGCTTTAGCCGACCGTAACTCTAGAAATGTAAATGCTGATGTGTCAGCTGATTGCTTCTGTTATATGCAAAACTTATGAAAATACTTACTTGACTGAAATGAAATGTTGCCGTAACGTACCAACCTGCAGAAAATAGAATTTCATTACGAGGGGTTACGTGACAATTGTAGACAGTGATGGGATGGTTGTATTTTGAATTGCAATGGGGCACAGAAGTCCTTTGTTTGTACTTTTTTTTGTTTTGACTAGTTTTAGTTGTTAAATATGTACACATGCATGCTTTACTGAGTAAAGAAAGTTTTCTAAATAATTTTTTTGCAATATCTAGCAAGAGACTGTACCGATCGTTTGTGCTTATATGTATATTTTATTGTAATAAATTTGATAATTGTTTAAATTATAGTTTAACATTCATATCTATGTATGTATGTACATCATAGTTTTGATTATTAGTGTTACTTATTATTTAAAAGATTTTTTTTTGTATACTTGAATGTAAACTCTAAAATAAATGTAAAAGTATACTTGAATGTAAATTCTAAAATAAATGTAAAATTTTATATTTTGGTATTTTACACTAAGTCGCAAAACTCTACATACGATATCGACGAATTATTAAATCTTATCTCAGTTTTATAAATAAAGTAACATTTTTTTTAAATCTTTGCTGGTTATTATATAACAGGGTCTACTGTATACAGCGATGATTACAAAATTAAAAGAACATGGTTGATTTTTTTTTGCAATATGCGTAATTTTAGCAATATGCATATACATATATATATATATATATATATATATATATATATATATATGTACATATGTTTTTATTTTATTTATAAGCAGAAAATATTTTTTGTAAATAAGGCGGTTTATGTTTATTAATTGTTAATTGTTTAAATTTGTCAATAAATCTTTTAAAAAACATAAAATTTTTTAACGATTAATTATAAAAATTCTCAGAATTTACTTAAAAAACTAAAAAAGTTCTAAGAGAATTAATAAGTTACATACACAATTACATACTTATATTAAAAACTTTGAAAAATGTTGGCTAAAGTTTTTTTATTAGTACATACATACATATACACTAGGTGTCATAAGTCTACGCTCTCAAACTATTTACTTTATAAACATTAGAAAAAAATAATAAAACGGTATATTAAGTTAATTTCTTTTATTAAATTAATTATTTAAATTCAGGCACTTTTATATAGAGATATTTTTTTTCACATTGGTCGAGTTTTATACATAAAGACAAAAAAAAAACTATTTTCACTTAAAAAACTTATGCGGCAAAAGTCTACGCTCATAAAAAAAAAATTAAATTATATATAAAAAAAATTAAAAATCAATATGAGGTAGGATATCCTCTGCGTTTGAGAACCTCTCTTAGTCTTCGTTGCATGGAATCAACCAGGTGCGTGGTCTCTGCAGGCGAAATCTTCTCCCACTCATCCTTGATTACTTCCTTTAGCATTGTCTTGCTGGTTATTGTTCTCTGACGGATCTTTCTCTCCAATAATGCCCATAGGTGCTCTATAGGGTTCAATTCAGGAGATTGTGGGGGCGTATGCAGCAACTTTGGCGCGTTATACAACAACCACAGCTTAACGACTTCAGAGGTGTGCTTTGGGTCGTTATCGTGTTGGAAGTAAAAATCGGTACACAACCCCAATTTGTCAGCACTCTGTTTCATATTCCTCTTTAAAATATCCAAGTAGGCAAACCTGTCCATTGTTGATTCTATGAATTCAAAATTGCCTACTCCTGCTGCTGCCATACACCCCCACATCATTACACCTCCTCCACCATGCTTAACTGTTGGTAGCAAATTTTCTTTATTGAGAGCTGTTCCTGTTTTCCTCCACACAATTTGCCTTCCCTTTATTCCAAATATACAAAATTTGCTTTCGTCAGAAAAAATTACTTTTTTCCAAAATTCTGGAGGCATGTTTACATATTTGTTAGCAAAATCTATGCGTTTTCTTCTATTTACCAGTGATATGTAGGGTTTCTTTCGGGCAATACGACCATGGTAGCCATTTTTTCTTAAAATTCTCCTAGCTGTAGATTTACTAATAGTTTTTTTAAACTTTTGGTCAACATCAACTGTTATTTGGAAAGCTGTAGTTTTCGGATTTTTCTTTATAAGGGCCGTTATACTTCGAGTTTCTCTCTCTGTAAGTTTACATGGACGGCCAGATCTAGGCCTGGATGTAATTATACCCGTTTTTTCAAAGTTTTGAATTACTGTTCGCACTGATGTCCATGGTCTTCCAATAGTTCGTTCTATTTCCCTGTAGTTTTTACCATCTTTCCAAAGTTTTAAAATAATTTTTCTTTCTTCTATCTTTATTTCTCTTCTTTTATCCTCCATTACATAAAAATCCAAAAATTAACCAAAAAACATAAAATTTCTAAATACTAGTAAATTTTTAATATGTATTGTACCAAATAAGGATATAATGATGACCCATAAACACACACTTTGCTCCTGTTACTCGATTTAAAACAATGAGCGTAAACTTTTGACACTTTATGCGAATATGTTTTTTAAAAGAAGTGTACCGTTATGAATGGTTGCTTACGCAAGCATGGAAAAATGTGCATGCACAATACCTACTACGTTTTAAGCTTCTGTTAACATAGATGCTTGTTATTATTTGAAAAATTTTAACGATTTTCGGCACTAATAACTTCTAATGGGCTAAGAGCGTAGACTTATGACACCTAGTGTATAAGTTGTGAATCAATTAAAAAATTTTTTATATTGATGTTAAAAATTTTCCCTCATTGCAAAAATATTCAGTAAATTAGCTTCTTATACTTGTAATTCCTCCTAAAATAACAAACTGTAAATGAATAACAAAACACCAACACATACAAAGCTGAGTACACGTATACAATTTATGCCAGCATAATTAGACTCGTGTATACCCAACAAACACGAAGTCAAACCTTTGAAATAAGATGACTTTATCATTTGATATCAAGCACAATTCTCAAATGTTTTTCAAAGGTTTGTGTTTAACACTTGAATTCAAGTTGATAATGATTTCAGTATAAACGTTTGACAATCAGTGTCTTATCAATTTGATATTAAGTTGATGTCAAGTGGCATTCTCAAATTATAAATACATGTGGCAATCAAGGCAAATTTATGAATTCGCCTAGTGGCAACACTACTTAAATACAGAAAATAAATTGTATACATATTAAAAATATAGCGAACAAAGTTAAAAATTTATATTGGTGCTTGCTCGAGAAAAAATTATATACATATAAGTATATCTTGTGAGTAAAAAATTAATTATATTATGAGTAAGAACGCAAATAAGAAAAAGATAAAACGGGAAAGTGATGAAATAATTAGTTTGTTATATGATCGAGGTGCTACTGAAAGCATGGATAATGTTGAAAATGAAGAGGAGCCAAGTACTTCGTCTTTCCAAAAATTTGAGGACGAAGAGAACGAGTTTTCATCTTTTAGCAGCAGTGATGGTGACGAATGTTCAGATGATAGTTTGCTAAAAAGTTTGTGTAACTGGACGATTCAACATAACATAACGAATAATGCTACCGACGACTTACTTAAAATAATTCGCAAATATATACCTGGACTTCCTTTAAGTGCTAGAAATTTAAAGAAAACTCCAAAGGAGGCGCAAAAATTCGCAATGGGTTCAGGGGAATACGTTCACTACGGGATTAAAGATGCTTTGACAGACTTCTTGTCCCAAAATGAAATTGCTAGAAATTGTCTGAAACTAAATATAAATATTGATGGGCTTCCATTAGCTAAGAGTTCCAACCTACAGATATGGCCAATTTTAATAAACGTTAACGAAACAAGTGATGTAAGGGTTGCTGGGGCTTATTGCGGAAACAGTAAACCTGCAGATGTTAATGAATTTCTGAATCAATTTGTAAATGAGTTGGTCACTTTGATTGACTCTGGTATTCATTTTAAGCAAAATCATTATTCAGTTTTGTGCCGATCATTTATTTGTGATGCACCTGCAAGGGCATACGTTTTAGGTATTAAAGGACATTCAGGTTATTATTGTTGCCTAAAATGTACACAAAAAGGAGAATCAAAATATCACAAAATAGTGTTTATAAAAGAATATAATCCTCTTCGTTCCGACTTGGAGTTTCGTTCTCGAGCGGATAAAAACCATCACACAATTTTAGGCCAAAAAAATTGTTGAAAAAATCCCAATAGATATTGTTAAAACTTTCGGATTGGATTATATGCACATAGTTTGTCTCGGTGTCACTAAAAGCCTGTTATTCTGTTGGTTAAGAAAGCGAAATAAGCCTTACTCTCTACATCATGAAAAAGTGCAATTAATGGATGCCACACTTTCTTCTCTTTATAAGCAAGTTCCGAAAGAGTTCGCTAGACGTCCCCGTTCATTGAAAGAACTCGAACGATTTAAAGCAACTGAATTTCGATCTTTTCTGCTGTACACAGGAATTTTCGTATTGCGTCAAATTCTGGATCCAGATAGATATAAACATTTTCTCCTTCTAAGCTTAAGTATTAGAATACTTTTAAGCGACAAGCAGTGCATTGAGTTAAACCACTGTGCAAATGAAATGCTTTCTAAATTCGTTGAAAATGTTCCCGAATATTATGAAGAATCCATGCTAACTTTTAATTTTCATTGCCTCACGCACTTGTCAAATGATGTTTTACATTTTGGTAGCCTGGAGACTTTCAGTGCATTTATGTTTGAAAATTATTTGTGGAAGTTAAAGAGAAAAATAAAAAAGAAAAACAATATTGGAGCACAAGCATATAACCGATTAGTTGAAGAAAGCCTAATACAACACGAATGTATGACACCGGCAGTAAGAGTACACAAGGGACATTTTAAAAATGGGACGTTTTCTTTTATAAAAACCAATAGTTTTTACTTTTCAATCAAAGAGCCTGATAATTTTTATGGTATTAAGAATAGGATATTTAAATTAATCGCTATAAACAAAGATATCAGATTAATTGGTAAAGAAGTTTTGAACCTAAAAGAATTCTTTGATACACCAATAAGATCTAGCTATCTCAATATACAAGCCAGTAATTCCCTAAATCTTTCCAAAGAAACCTTTCGTCATTCGTTAAATGAAATTTCCGAAAAGATTATAAAATTTCAAAATATTGATGGTAGTTTAATTCTGTTTATTCCCTTTATACATTCACATTAGTAAACAATTTGGTTTGTTGGTTCTGCTTTTCAAACAACTTTAAATAATGGACTTTAACGAAATTTTCGAACGTGTTGCGGATAGTTCTCCGATAACAAAAAACGGTAAGTAGCACTTAAAAAAAAAAGAAAAGAAATTATATCATTGTATTTATTTTATAAACTACAAAAAAAACTTTTTATGTATGTTTTTAGATTTACAAAACTTTGAAAAGAAAATTAATGAACAAATTAATAAGATGGAGCATAAAATATTAAAAGGTTTGTATAAAACATATGTACATACATATATACTTTGTATAACTTTATTACTTATTATTCTTTCTTTAGAAATTAATCATAACCACAACTCGCTTAAAAGGACTCTTGTTCGTATTTTGGAAGAAACGAAGGTTAGAAGTCAACATCGTGTTATATCTAAGAGCAAAATTCTTCAAAAAGTTCCCTTTAAAAACTTTGATGAATTTAAGTCATTCGAAAAAGATATACAAGATCACCAAAGCAAGTTCGATAATATGGTAAGGACTTAAACAGGCAATATATTTAGTTAATAAAAAGCATAAATTCATATGTATATGATTTCCAGGTGGAAGAATTATCTTTAATAGTATCTCATTCGCCAGAAACATTTTTAAAATTGGCTTGGCGTAAAATTTTTACAGATGAAGTTGCTCAAAACCTGTGCTGGAAAGGTACAACAACAAAAACGACAGTTAGAGCTTTGAGCGTTACAGCTGCTATAAAAAGTATACATAATAATTTAGCTTATTTAAAGAAATAACTTAATAATTTTTAACACCTCTAGGTTTATTTTCCTCTAAGTTTCCTGCTGCAACAGATGCCTTATTTCAAAAGGTTTCCATTAGTTTCTTCCAACTTGCTAAGACGCGCCATAAAAAGAAACTCGAATACACGAATAAGAAATTACATCTAAACGATTAAAAACTTGTATTAATTAATATATTATTATTTTATTTACATACATATGTATGTATATGCAATACTATTTATTTTGTTAAACCTTTTTATATGGACATACTAGTATATAAATGTCATAATGAATTCCATGAATTTAAATATTAAAAATGAACTTACAAATATATAAATACCTATGTCAGTCACATTAAGATATTATTAGTTTATTTACATACATATATATATGCAATACTATTTATTTTGTTAAACCTTTTTATATGGACATACTAGTATATATGTACATAAATCATAATGAATTCCATGAATTTAAATATTAAAAATGAACTTACAAATATATAAATATGTCAGTCACATTAAGATATTATTAGTTTATTTACATACATATATATATGCAATACTATTTATTTTGTTAAACCTTTTTATATGGACATACTAGTATATATGTACATAAATCATAATGAATTCCATGAATTTAAATATTAAAAATGAACTTGCAAAACAAAAATTGTGTTTTATTTATGTTCCACATTATATTGCAATCCACATTTGAGAATAACGTTTGAAAGTGAGTTGAGAATAAATACATTTCTCAATTTGAGAATAATTTCCCCTTTTTGTTGAGAATGCTATGTTTTTCAAGTTATTTTCAAATCATTTTCAAACGTTTGTCGTTTGAAAAAAGGTTTTATTTCAAATCATTCTCAATTTGAAATCAAGCCTTCGTGTTTGTTGGGTAGTGCCCTGGAGACGATCAAAAAAACACGTCAATCAGTGCATATGTATGTGTGTGTCGTGTTTTTGTCGTTTTAAAGGAGACGTACAAATAAAATCGTCAATCATTATTTTCATTTTGACATCGCCGCGTTCGGTTGTAAACATGACGTCATCGGAAGATGAATTATTATTACTTGCGTCTTCTGCAATTTCGTTAAAATAGAAAAAAGAAAACATAGTGTGCCCGTTTTCCTTATTTACCGAGTGTACAACTGCCTCGGTTACTATCCTGGTTGGCTGCTCTGTTTCTGAGTCAGTCTCCGTATCATCTTTATTTACCCGATTCTTTGTTTCTGATTCTTTATTATATTTGTAGTTGTTCTCTTTTTTATGCCAATCTAATTTTCTGTTAATTTGCCGGACCCCAGTTATTGGCGATAACTGGGCCGAATTTCGTTTCCCTGAGCATTCGTCCGATTAGTATTGTTGTGGGCCTCTACTGGTCTGTTAGCTAGGTCCCTGCCGTTGTTGCTATTTCGCACCTGTTGGTAGATCCCTGTTCCTACTGTCTGAGTTTGTCTGATATTGCTTCTGCAGTCCCGTGCGAAATGTCCTTGTTGCTGACATTTAAAACAGGTTGGGCGTGTACCATTGTTTCTGTTTGCCCCTCTGTTCATGTTTTGTCCCGTCGTTATTTGTGGGCCTCCACGGAATTCTGTGTTTGTTGTCCTTCTATTGGTTTCTGCCGTCCTTCTATCCAATTGGTTTTGGTTGGGTAGGTTTCTTTTTGGCTCACAGAAAGGGGTTTCCTTGTGACCGTTTATCCTACACAATCGGCAGTATAGGGAGCCTAGTCTCTTTCTGCAGTTTTCCATTTCGTGCCCGCTGTTTCCACAGAACGTACAGCTCACGATATTCCTGCACAGTGGCCCCATTTCATGGCCGTATTTTCCACAGCTCATACAGTATGGTGTGTTTAGCCGCTTTTTGCAGCTATTCCATTCATGTCCCATCCTGTTGCAAAAACTACAGGGGACTTCTGAATCTATTACGTTGATGCTGTGCGTTGGTTCGCCAAACAATTCCTCAGCGTTCTCGACTATCTCTATCAACTTAGTGAGCTCTTCCTCCTCCTGCCCCACGAATCGAGCTTTAAGAGCATGGTCCTTCAGACCCTTGATGAAGCTTCTTACCGCTATCCTCTTGAAGTCCTTCAGCATGGTTTGGCGGCCAGGTCCCACCGGCCATTCGTTCTCTATTGTTGTTTTTGCCTCATTTAATAGGCTATCCAGGCGTTCTCCAAATTTGCATGCTGACTCTCTGATGCTCTGTTTGCAACCCAAGATCAGCTCCCTTATCTTATCCAGGCTTTTATTTTTTAGATATAACTTCTTGATGGTGTTACAGTATGCGTCCACTGAACCAAAAGTCATCTGGGATATTTTTGAGTATGCACCCCCCAGCAGTCGCAATTTCAGGCACTGTATCACATCTTGTGTTAGGACGTTATTTGCACCTGTGAGTACTTCTCTTTCTACCATCTTGCATCCTTGTATGTACCTGCATACTTCTGATGGTAGGTCAGGTCCATCGGTCCCGAAGAATGATGGGACTGTGCTGTTAACTATTTTAATAATCTCGGATAGCGACGTCATTCTGATTGTTTCGATTTCTGCTCTCTCAATAGTATGGTCTTGCCGGGGTGATGGTGATCGTCTTTCCAAAATTTCTTGGGCCACTGGGATCAGTCTATTAAATTCTTCCGTTATTCTGCTGTCAACTCCTTCGGTGTCTTCCAATTCACCGAATCTCAGGGTGTATTCGCTTAACTCCTTTAATTTCCTGGCTTTTGTTTCCGCGGAGTATCCCCTGCTACCCGCTTTCCTTGCGTTGTTTATTAGGGTTTTTACTTTTTCCAACAGCGTCAAGGCAGGTGTTTCTTTCTCATGCGATATGACTATTGTTGGTAGTCCTACTTCGTTTAGTTCTTCGTGCAGTGAAGGATTTGGTGAACTAGCTCTGTGAATTGTATCCAACTCTCTTCTTGCGTTTTCCAATGCTGTTTGTAGCCTTTGGATAGTGTCGTCTTGTGTCTCTATCAACTGCTGTTGTTTCAATTGTTTTTTAAAGTTTTCCTCACTAAGTCCTTTCCCTTGCAATTGTTTCTCTAATTCCGTATTTTCCTTTACTACGTCCTCTAATAAATTGTCTGTATATTCTATTTGTCCTCTTAGCTTCTCGCAATGGCCCTTTAGAAATGTTTTTGTCTCTTCGAGTTCTTCGATTCTTTTCACAAACTCCAATGATCTATCCCTACTTAATTCACTTATTAATTGTAACACATAACTAACTTCTTCTAACTTTGTCAGTCTTTGTATCCTTATTGTTTCCCTATGGTTGTCCAGGAATGTTTTGTCTGCTTCTAAACCCTTAAGTTCTGTCCACGCAAGAACTTGTAGACTGACCACTGAATAATTATACTTATCTATCCGTTTTATTAAGTCGTCTGTCTGCGTCTGTGGGCTGTCCATTAAAACTGTCTTCTACTTACCCATATTCCGCTGTTTGTCATCTTCTTAGTAGTTTGTGGTTTTTGATTATTTTCACTTTTTATTATTATTATTTTATATTATGTGTTTGTTCGCAACCGCGCAGAATTTTTACAATCAAAGTAATTTTCCTTTATTCTGATCTTCTTTAGCTCTTAGTCCTGCACTAAGCCATGACAATATGACGGTTGCTAGAATTTAGACGTTAATCAATTTGTCGGCTCTTGTACAGTTCTACACTGTTTAATGTAGGATGCAACAATACAAGGTTGCTAGAATTTAGACGTTATGGTATTGTTGGTTTTGCTACACCGGACAGTTTTTTCTTTAGCAAGATCAACACAAGGATTATTTTATTTGATGTAATTATTATTTACGCGGCTACCGGCTGCGCCAAAATGTTACAATTTATTTTGTAACTTATTTTTTAGAATCAAAAACACAAAAGACTATTATGATTTTAGTTATTACTTTAATTTTATTTACTTTTCAATTTTTATTACTTAATCTAATTTTGTTATTTTATAACCGTCTCAGGGACCCGCTTTTTAAGGCTGGTGTTTGATCAGGTTTTTGTTTATACAAATATATTAAGCCTTCACAGGGACCCGCTTTTTAAGGCTGGTGTTTGATCAGGTTTTTGTTATGTGTGTTATGTGTTAAGAACTGACTCGACTAGAGCTGACTTCACTGACTACAGTTGACTGGATAGACCGAATAGACCTCCATACCAAATCACCCTCCGCTTTTATACCCACTTTTGTGCTGCTCGATGAACGGTGCTGCTGACGTTCGCTGCCGCTGGCGTGGTCGTTGCTAAGTGTGCCAGTATGCAAATTCAGCATATTCTGTAGGAAAGTTACTGACATATACATGTATGCAGCGGTATTGCATCGTCAGCATATATCTGTAGGAAAATTACTGGTAATTACTTCAGTAATGCATGCAGCGGTATTTTGCTGTCGTTGGTATTTTTGTTGGTTGAGGGAAAATAACTCAACGTCAGTATGTGTGTGCAGCGTATGTTCCGCTGTCGCTGATACTTCTGTTGGTTAGGGGAAAATGACTCATAACAACGGCAATTCCAACTTCTTTAATACAATTAAATTCCCGGGTTTCAAGTACGTCGTGCATTAAAAATCTATGTAGAGAGTGTGCTATACACTCAAATCTTGATATGCTCCCGATTCTAAGAGCAGAAATTATATTACTGCCTCCATCACTAACAGCATGTATATAATGCAATAATGGTCTTTTACGTTCATATATTACAACTTTTTATAACTGTCAGTCCACAAGTCCAGCACCAATGAAATATTTTTGGTGAGCTGCTTAGAACTTCATTTATTATTTTTAAATGTTAAATGCCTGCAGATCTGTGCAGCACAGTTCGGCAATTGTTCTGCCGTTTACTAATTTTGCGTCCGTCTTATTTTTAAAAACATTTTTTGAAGACCCAGAAACATATTTTTGATGTTTTTGTTGTAATGCATATTTCGTGCACACTACGTAGATGTGTGATATGGTTGGACGTAGAAGTTGCTACGCTAAATCACCATAATATAACCATTTTTAGATATGTATATAAATTATGCAAATTTTTTGTAAATATTTATTTAAAAAAAAAAAACTATTTTTTATTGAAATCTATGTACATATGTATGTAATTTAATAAATATGTGTTTATAATAACTCAATATATGTACATATGTATGTACATATATAATATATTGAATAAAAAAATTTGATTTTCATTCAACTGACGATCACCTCAGCCATCCAATTGGTACGTGTGATGGCGACTTTTTCTTTCGTTCTTCATTTTCATCCTGACGTTTTGTAAGCAACATCGTGTAAAGGTAACAAAATAATTTTATTGAAGAATATAATCCCGGAACTACGGAATATTAAAAGCGATAAATACAAAAATATTAACTGCCTGTTCGCCGATATCGAAGAAGTTCTTTCTTTCCAACAATTACATTTGAAACAAAAGCAACATTTTTGAATTTGTTTTTGTTTCAAATGTTATTGCTCGAAAAAAAGAACTTCTTCGATATCGGCGAACAGGCACTAAAAAAATGTTGATGTTTTTTATTTATTATACATATGTATGTACGTATGTATGTACATATGTGTATATAATTTAAATAATTTTCGTTTATAAAGAAAATTGTAAAATTTTTTCAAATGAATACGATACAAATATGAGTTTGCATTTGGTCTGATATGTAAACAATATTAGAGCTATTGGAAAGGAACCTTTTTTAAACTTCCCTAAGATAAAATCAAACTAAAATCGTGGTAATTAGTCTTCAGAAAAAATTTCATAGCAAATGTTTTTTTTTTCTTATTTTAATAAATAATTTTTATTTGTATTTTTTTGTCACAGCTTGAAACATACACACATACATACATATTTTTACTTTCATCTTCCGAAATCAAATATTCTACTAACAAAATACATAGAGGTAGTTGTTTTTGTATTTCTGCATATAACTTATGTATGTTCATGGTATCATGCAATCAGATCATGTATGTATGTACATTCGCATCAAATGATCGAAAAGATTTACACTTGTTGATGAATTTTCTGCTTGTGCATAAAAAGCGAACGAGTATAAAATTAAATAATACATGTTTGTTTTGTTATTAAAATTCAACGTAAGGGAATAAGTAGGCTCGATCATTATTGTTGCAGTTCTCTGGTACCTACATCCTTGAACAAGGTGATGAGGTCCTTAAAGACTTCCCACAATACCAAAGTCGATAGAAAGTTAAATTCTAGGAGATATTTTTCGAGGTTAAGCAACAGGAGACGGTAAGCCTCACAGATGAATGCTATCTGGAGGCTTGCCGGTATATTGTACTCAGCTTACGAATTGCTAAGAGATCCACAACAGTACTACCCTCCTCATTGATGGCAGATTTCTGTGACCTTTTATTGGCGATGTCTCCTTCAAGAGTACACGTTTTGACTCTGGCTAGAAAAATAAACAACGGAGAAAAGAAATTTGGTAAAAGTGGAATAAGAAACTTTGGAAGTTCACTAGAGAAGTACGGAAACATTTTCCAATCTATTTGTTAAATTAAATAGGTATCTTATTCAAGTGCTTCGCTGTGTAAATGTTTCATACAAGATTTCTGTTACTTACGAGTTTGAAATTTTTTAAAGCCCTTTAAAATAACTTCAGTGACTTCTTTGCAAAAAGGATTCAAAAAAATTTTCCAGTAATAAAAATTTTGCAGTGTATATTTTATTAGAAAGGTAAACTTTTGCATGGTGCGGCATTAAGATAAAAAGAAACTGTTTTATTTTCGTTTATTTATTTTTATATTTTTTTTTTTGGAAATATTTTTTTTTTCATTTTGTTCTGTGGAGAATTATTTGCAACAACCCTCAATGTAAAATTCGGTTTGAATTGTATATTATTTGAAATACACACATACATACAAATAGAATATAAATTTTTTGGAACAAATCTAGTTTAGTGACGCAGCTCCAAATGAAAAAAAAATTACATAGGGCGATAGAAAATCGAAAAATAAGACGAACATTTAATGTGGTAACTTTCTCGGAAACGAATAGTTTTCGAGTTATTGGCCTCTGAAGTTTGTATATATATGTGCGATTTCCCTTTGCATTTCTCAACGTATAAGGACAATTTTGGTATCATTTGAAAGCTTTTGACTAGATCTATATGAATTTGCAAGTTTTCTATTTAAATTTTAAAATCTTTAGGTGTCAAAGCAGTTTTTTACATTGTCTGCATCGCCGGCCTTCGGCCGGGCTTAATGATTTTCTCCACCATGGTATATCCCGACACGGCGGTATATAGAATAGTTTTTCTGCATAGCCGGCCTTTGGCCGGGCTTAGTGATTTTCTCCACCATGGTATATCCCGACACGGCGGTATATAGAATAGATTTTCAGTATAGCCGGCCTTCGGCCGGGCTTAGTGATTTTCTCCACCATGGTATATCCCGACACGGCGGTATATAGAATAGATTTTCTGCATAGCCGGCCTTCGGCCTGGCTTAATAATTTTCTCCACCATGGTATTTCCCGACACGGTGGTATATAGAATAGATGTTCTTTATAGCCCCCTTTGGCCGGGCCTAATGATTTTCTCCACCTTGTACACCAACACAATGATATAGAAAATATAATATTTATGACATCAGATTGTTCGCTGGAGGAAGTGTTTGACAGATATTATCCACACTAATTTATTTTAATATAGGTTAGCAGGTTTCATAACGCCGCAGTACAATGATTATACAAAAAAGGTGCTGTCAGACAAACAGTAGTAGCTGCTAGCGATTTGCAGAACTGAATATGATAAAATTATGATTGAAAAACTCTAAGCTAACACCACTGATCCTGCAAAGTTTGTTTTTACGATGAACAAAGTATATATATGTATATCTATTTCCAAAAAACAAGCCCAAGGCGAATTTATACCAGGTGGCCTTATTAGCATTCGCCGTGATCAGCTGTGGATAATACAAATGGCTACTTACCTACAGTACTGTCAAAAATTGGTTATGTTTTAATCTGATTGTTGTTGTGAAAATATACAAGTGATACTAAAAATTAAATTGAATAAAAATAAAATAAAATTTTTAAATATGTAAATTCGAGCTTGTGCGGTGTGTAAAGTTAAGTACGCCAAGGGAGTTGAAAGCTTGTTCAGTGTTCCTAGAGACAAGAATGAGAGAAAGAAGTGGAGTGATATTTGTTGCGTTAGCCTTTGTGCAACAGCTCGTATTTGCTCCAAACATTTCATGGCTTCGAGCATTGTTAAGGCTGGAAACAGACTGTCTCTTATGCGAAATGCTGAGCCGTTTTTGGAACATTTGTCTCAGTAAGTAGAGTTTGGAAATTTCAAAGCAAAATAGATAATGGTGTCTATTCCAGAAAACGCGTCGAAAAGAAAATTTACATGGAAAACAAAAACAAAATTGAAAACATTTAAAAAATTTGTTTTTGTTTATCAAATAAATTTTACCGCTATTCATAGAGAGAGAAACGCGTTTAATTTCTCACGTATATTTAGTTTTCAAAATGTATGAAAAGCAAAAACATTCTTGAAATTTTGTTTTTGTTTCCATGTAAATTTTCACTTCTTCGACGCGTTTTCTGGAATAGACACCAATATTATAACACACTTTTTAGAAATGACCGCCCAGTGGAACAAGAGGCTGTAGTTTCTTTAAGTGGTTTTATTGAATCTTCCATCACAGGGTAAGTACAAATTGAATATACATATGTATGTATGCATGTATGTATATACAAATCCATATGTATATGTATACTTCCATTCCTGTAGAGATGACTGTTTGTACCAAGAAGTTGAACAGCAAGGGACTGAAATTGTCTCCAATGATTTTATGGAAAACTCTTTTATACTGTAAGTACAATCTAAATATATGCATGTACATATATACAATCCGTTTATACAAATATATATTTTTCTATTCCTGTAGAGATGACTGTTTATACCAAGAAGTTGAACAGCAAGGGACTGAAATTGTCTCCAATGATTTTATGGAAAACTCTATGACAGGGTAAGCATAAAGGCTGTGCTTCACTATCCTACACAATGGTACGATTCATTCACAGGAAAATCTTGCAAAAATCTGACCGACTTTAAAAAATCGTTTCAAAATGGTGTTGTAGGTGCCACACTATCATACAAATCTGATGCCAAAACATCTGGTTGACAATAAATACTCTTCTGATCGCATGAAAACTATCATTTTATGAAAATTTTCATAAAATTTTACAAATCGCACGACTTGCCAAAAAATCTGTCTCACAGTTGCATTTTTAGTCCACACTACTATACATTTTTAGCACACATGTCATATTTTGCAAATCGCGCGACTGTGTAGGATAGTGCGGCACGGCCTTTAGTAAATATCAACACAGATACATATATACACTTATATCTACACATTTTTGTCTATTCTTACAGAGATCAAAGCTTTGAGTCTGTTATAGAACCTAGCGTATATACTGAAGCTGAGCCGATGCATTGGATAACAAAATCTAAAATTCAACGAAAAGACGAATGAACTCAAACTGAATAAGTTAAAGAATTGTAACACTGGTGGAATAAAATTCATAAGTATAAAATTATTTAACCGTAATATTTTAGAAAACGTCTGTTCATGTACATATTTTATAAAAAGTACATTTTTGAAAATGTATTTTTTCAAAAATACTTTATGGAAAATGTACTTTTTTGAAGAGATTTTCTAAAAAAGTTTCAGCACATCCACGTTTGTAATGGAAGCAAAGGATTATTTTAAGAGGGTACGCACTTTAGAGTCTGAAAACAAGAAATTGAGGGACGAACTTATGAAGGCAAATGCTGCTGTAGAAGCAATGCGCAATATATTTACAGATGGGCAGATAAGAAAAATTATGTCACCAGGCCGTATTCAATGGAAATGGAAACACATTTCTAGCGCGATTTGTCTTGTAATAAAATAGTTTTTATTTATTTTATTTTTGTCTTAGAGCTTGTATATTTGGAGCTCCTAAGACTGTTGATTTATTAATTGAATTATAAACTAAATGACATTGGCTTATATACTAATTATGAGAATAATTCTTAGGGGTACCTTAACATAAGAGTAAAAGAATAGAGATATATATTATTATTGTTGGGTAAGCATATTTAGCTTCCAGCTATTTATGTATGGCATGTGTTCAAAAGTTTTTAAGTCCAACGAGTGCATACTTAAAAGCAACAGATACTTTGTGTTGTTTATATTTACAATCAAACAAATGCAGTTAATAAATGTGATTCATTTAAGTTCATTGTGCTGCTGCACTTGATTAACCGTACAAGTGTCAAATAACCGACACACACAAAATATCTTGCTTGCAGTTTGTCAATGCTTGCATGTTGCGGTACTATTGAATCGCAAAGCATACTACACACTGTTGGCCACATGCTACAGTCTTCATGCGCCAGGTCCCAGGGCTTATAATCACCTCTACCAGAAAGGTTTTCCGCTACCTCACCGATCAACTCTTCAGCGTTGGCGTGGAAAGATAAATATAAACAAAGGTATTCTTTCCTCATCAATTGGTTATATGAAGAACACCACGGACTTGAGTCCAGAAGAAAAGATATGGGTGCTGGCTTTTGATGAGATAAAGGTAGCGGAAACGTACGAGTATGATCCTGTGGATGATGATGTGAAAAAACCTGCAAAGTATGTACAGGTCATAATTGCACGAGGACTTAAAAAATCTTGGAAGCAACCAGTCTTTTATGACTTTGACTGCAAAGTTACGAAAGAACTATTGACCGACGTAATACGACAGCTTCACGATGCAGGATTCACAGTGGTGGCCACAGTCTGTGACATGGGGCCAACTAATCGTAAGTTGTGGAGAGATTTAGGTGTTACCACAGGTAAGTAAATGAATAAACTGAAATACATTAAATAACAACACCATTTAACATTTTTACACTACACATCACAAAACACAACACCGAGATAAATCATATTGACATTATAATGAATGTTGATATATTCTTATGCCGCCTTGCTCTAAAGAATGGAATTTGTAACGGGTAATTAAAATAAACAATAATAATTTTTAATTTTAATTTAAGTTTAATTTTTAATCTTGGGTACATATTTTAATAATTTAATTTAAGAGTAATTTTTAATCTTATGGACATTAGTTGGAGATATTTTAATAATTTAGTTAAATTTAATTTTTAATATTGGGTGAGGTGCTGGGACATTTTTTTTTAATTGATTATAACTAATTTTATATACTTATATAATTTTATAATCACACCTTGTTTAGATAATCCCTGGTTCCCAAGCCCTGTATGTAATGATGATAAGGTTTTCACCTTTGTTGACGCCCCACATCTTCTGAAACTTGTCAGGAATCATTTCATAGACGATGGTATAATGTTTAACAACACATTATTGTCGTCACGAACCATAATGGATTTGTTGGCTCAAACTACAAAGTCAGATATGTATGTCGATAACATACAAATTGACTGATGAGCATCTTAAAGCAAAAGAGGCAGGTAAGTTTTTATCAAATCCAAATTAAGATATTACATAACTAAAAAATTTGCAGCGAGACAAAAAGTGAAACTAGCCTCACAGCTTTTTTCAAACACTACTGCAAGCGCAATAAGAAAATGTGAATATCTCGGAGTGCAGCTGTATAGTCCCACCGAAACCGCGAACTTTTTCCAGCTTGTGAATGACTGGTTTGACGTACTAAACTCGGTACTAAGTAATTTTAAATACCCTGGTAAGGTGAATTATAATTGTCATTACACAGGACTTACAATTGCATATTTATCAATATTCATACTCATATATTTCAGCAACCATATGGACTTGATTTAGAGCGTCAAAATGAAGTTTTGCTGAAGATGAGTGAGGTAATGGGAACCCCAATTATTCCTGGCAGAACAAATTTACAGCCATTTCAAAATGGAATTTTGATAACAAATTGTGCATTAATGATGCTTATCAAGTTGTGACAACCAAAAGTCGGCCCTCGTTTTTGGTTCATCGCATGCGGTTAAAAACTGAATTACTATTTTTATTTCGTACCTTATTAAACACAAATATTATTAAAATTGAATTAATATTTTTGTTTCGCATCTTATTAAACACAAATAATATTAAAATTGAATTACTATTTTATCTCTTATATTACTCATACATAATTATTGCCTGTAAATAATATTATTGTTTCTTATACATTAGTTCTGCATTTCTTTATATAAGTTAATAATTAACATATTTATTTTTAATAAAAGTTCAATTGCTGACACATTTCCGTTAGTTGCAATTAATAATTATTTTACTTACCTTAATAAAGTTCAATCTCCTCTGTCGCAATTCAATTGCTGACACATTTCCATTTAAATTTTAATTCACGAATTTTTTGTTACAACATTTATTAAAAGTGCTGACGACCTATTTGCACTGAATGCAATTGGAACAGCTCACGTTGCATTCAAGGTGATGATTGCTGTTCGACAATTCTTAAGTTTATATAAAGTTTAACATAAAGTTTAAATTGTTAATTAGTTAGTAGTAATCTATAATAAGAAGTCCGAATAAGAAGACATAGTCTTCCGGCAAATTAAATAATTATAAATACTAAAGGGATAAAGAAGACATAGTCTTCTCCTCTAAATAATAAATAAATAAATATAAAATTTTTAAAAAATAAAAATAATTAAGAATTTTATTTACTGGCGCCCGAGCAACCGGTACAAAAATAGTGTACTAAAAGAACCCTAAAATAAAAAAATAAGCCTGTAAGTGTCCGTCCGCAGGCGACCGTCCGTATAAAGTGTCATAAGTGAATCCTTAGTAGAAGTACGAAAAGGACAAAATTCGCATGATCGGGACGGTATAGTTTAATAAGTTTACAATTTAAAGTAAGAAAATAGACACAACAAATAAAAAGAACAGTGAACAAATAAAAAGAACGGTGAACAAATAAAAAATATAATAACTAAAAAATAATATTATAAAACTATATTAATTAAAAAGTAACAAAGACATAATAAAGAACACTAACCAAAAGAATTTTTAACAACAAATGAAACAGAATTAAATAAAGGTAATAAAGACTTTAGAAAAAATCTAAAAACATAATATTCAACAACAGCTTTGCCCTTGCCATTGAAAGCTGCACCATAGAAGACAACCATTCAAATATCTGGCCGACATCGATAGTTGCAACAAGATCAACAGAATAACATCATTCAGTCAACATAATGTGTCCAATTCACCTTATACTGTAAGTCATTATATTTCAGAGTATTTTTAAGTTATTTCATAAGTAACAAAAACCACCCTTATATAAAAAAAAGAGAGAAGAAGAGAAAATAAAACAAAATAATAAGAAAGGAAGAAATCTTTTATTTACTGTGTACCAATTTTTATAAATCATAAAATAGAATTTTTTTTTTATCTCACAAAAATTGTTCCCAAAATTTGCGAAAAATCATGTCTAACCCCAACAACCTAGTAAGACCTCCCGTTCTTAACGCTCCAAATCCAGCAGCGCAACTCAACGAAGAAGTAGAAAATAGAATAGCCGCTATTTGCGCGCAACAATGCAGAAACATAGTTCAAACTCTTATGAATCCAAATAATGACCTTAACCACGGGACAGACCAAAACATTGAAGACAGATATAGAAATGACTTGAGTGAATTAGATAAAATACCCGATATAGTAAGAAGTCTTAGAGATTTCTCGGGTAACCCCATGGAATTTAACTCATGGAAAAAAAGCGTGGATAGAGTGTTGCAAATTTACGATTCAAGCAAAGGCACACCTAAATATTATGGTATATTAAGCGTCATCCGAAACAAAATAACAGGCAACGCTGACATTGCCTTAGAATCCTACAATACTCCATTAAATTGGAATTGCATTGTAAAATGCCTTTCTATGCATTACGCAGACAAACGAGATTTAGGGACGCTTGAGTATCAGATGACTTCCTTAATTCAAGGAAGAAATACCATCCAAACATTTTATCAAGAAGTTTACACGCATTTGTCCCTCATACTAAATAAAATTGGTTGCATGGAAATAGGCCAAGAGTCCTTGCGACTTTTAACGCAAACCTATAGGGACAAAGCCCTAGACACTTTTGTTAGAGGCCTAAATGGAGATCTACCAAGACTCCTTGGCATCCGTGAGCCTGCGGATCTCCCGCAAGCATTACATCTCTGCTTAAAACTAGAAAATCAAAACTACAGGACAGAATACGCGAATAAACATCAAAATCATAGACAACGTCAACCACCACCCCTTCCAATACGCGATGCAAATACAATTCATAGACAACCCTTTTATCCAGAATTGACATTTCAAAATTTTAACCAATACAATAGACCAATGAATAATATGCAACAAAATGCATTCCGAAATCGTCAAACCATCCCCAACATTAACTTTCGATAAAATCCCCAACCGCGTTTTCAATCGCACCAAGCTTTTCAACAAAATTTTCAACCACAAAGACCAGTTGCACCGAAACCTCAAAGGCCTCAACCTATGGAAGTTGACGCATCAATTCAAACAAGAAACGTAAATTATCAAAACAGACCACGTCCTTTTAATCAACCCCAATTCAATAACAAAAGACCTCCATCCCTAAGCTACGTTCCACCACCACATAAACAACAACGCAATTTTCATATAGAAAGTAGACAAGATCTTTCCACTGTACCGAATTACCAGGACGAACAAGCTGGAAATTATAATGAAACTGAATACGAGCAATTAATCCAAAACCAAGGGATTGACGAGTACGCCGAATCCTATGATCAAGATCAACAAGATGAAATACCCACTCAAAATTTCACAGATATCCATTTTTTAGGCTAACAAACTCTTCGCTCCCGTATTTTGAGTGCAAAGCGAAGAATGGTAAAATTCTAAAAATTCTTATAGACACTGGATCTAACAAAAACTACATTCAACCATGCCTCGTTAGCAATCCTATCAAAAACGAAAACACCTTTTTTGCAAATTCAGTATCTGGAGACATTAAAATTACGCACCACACATTCGCAACTTTATTCAATTTACCCGACCACCATATAAAATTCTTCATCCTACCTTCTTTGAAATCGTTTCATGGCATCCTTGGTCATGATAGTTTAAAAGAACTAAATGCAACTATCCATATTAAAAAAGAATATTTGTTAATAAACAATACAACTAGAATAAAAATTCATCAACACACTTCCCAATCAGTTAATAAAATGGAATTCAGAACAAATCATATGAACGAAACTCAAAAATTTCAGTTAGATCAAACTATAAACGAACATCCCAACCTATTCACGGATCCCAACAAGAAACTTACATTCACTTCTCGAGTTCAAGGGGAAATCCGAACACATTCAGATTCACCAATTTATTCTAAATCATACCCCTATCCCATGGCATTGAAAAGTGAGGTAGAAAAACAGATTAATGAACTCTTAAACGACGGAATTATCAGACCTTCCAGATCTCCGTATAATGCACCTGTTTGGATCGTTCCGAAAAAAATGGACGCATCCGGAGAGAAAAAATATAGAATGGTCATCGATTACAGGAAACTGAACGCAGTAACTGTGGCCGATAGGTATCCCATTCCAGAAATTAATGAAGTTCTAGCAAATCTAGGTAAGAACAAGTACTTTACGGTTATTGACTTAAAGAGTGGTTTCCACCAAATTCCTTTAAAGGAATGTGACGTAGAGAAAACCGCCTTTTCAGTTAATAACGGGAAATTTGAGTTTGTACGACTCCCATTCGGACTAAAAAATGCTCCCTCAATATTCCAACGTACTCTGGACGATGTCTTGAGAGACCACATAGGGAAAATCTGCTACGTCTACATAGACGATATTATCATCTTTTCAAAAACTGAGAAAGAACACTTCGAAAACCTCAGAAAAATATTCAAAACACTAGAATCGGCAAATTTCAAAATTCAACTAGACAAGTGTGAATTTCTCAAAACAGAAGTTGAATTTCTGGGATTTATCGTAGGAGCCGCAGGAATTAAAGCCAACCAAAATAAAATAGAAGCAATAGCCAAAATACCACCACCGAAAACCCTAAAAGACCTGAGAAGTTTTCTAGGCATGTCAGGTTATTACCGTCGCTTCATCAAGGATTATGCGAAGCTTGCCAAGCCCCTGACAACCCTTTTAAGAGGGGAGGAAGGACGCATTTCGAAAAACGCGTCCAAAAATTTAAAAATTACTTTAGATCAAAATGCTTTGGACGCATTCCAGAAATTAAAAAATTCACTCATCTCCGGCGATGTCATGTTATCTCACCCTGATTTTGAAAAAGGCTTTGATCTGACAACAGATGCCTCTGATTATGCGATAGGCGCAGTACTTTCGCAAAACAGAAAGCCCATTACCTTCCTTTCAAGAACGCTCAGCAAAACTGAAGAAAATTACGCTACCAATGAAAAAGAAATGCTAGCGATAATATGGGCCCTCAATTCGTTGAGAAATTACCTGTACGGTTCTGGGAAAGTAAACATTTATACGGACCACCAACCTTTGACGTATGCCCTCAGTAGCAAGAACACAAACAGCAAGATGAAAAGATGGAAGTCCATCTTAGAAGAGTATAACTACGAACTGAAATATCAGCCAGGCAGAACAAACGTAGTTGCAGATTCACTATCTAGACCACCACAGATAAATTCGATGACAGCAACACAACATAGCGATGAAAGTTCCTCAGATAATATGATCCCCGCAATAGAATGTCCAATTAACGTCTTTAAGAACCAACTCCAAATCTTAGTTAGTAACGAAGACAACTACAAATTCGAAATTCCATTCCCAACTTACCATAGGCACATTATTAAAAAACCTTTATACACTAAAGACACCTTAATATCAATTTTTAAAAAATATCTTAACCCCAGCGTAATCAACGGTTTATTTACTACCGAAGCAATTATGGGGGTAATTCAAGAATTCTATCCCGAACACTTTAAAAACTTCAAAGTAAGATTCACTCAGTCACAAGTAAAAGATATTGTAAGTGAAACAGAGCAAGAAGAAATATTGATTAATGAACACCGAAGAGCTCATAGAAATGCCAACGAAAACAAAAATCAGGTAATACAAAAGTACTACTTCCCCAAAATGATGGAAAAATCCAAAAGGATAGTAAAAAATTGTCAAACCTGTAAAGAACAAAAATATGATCGTCGACCCAACAAACCGCAATTTCAGCCTACACCAATTCCAAAAAATCCTGGAGAGATTGTTCACATTGACATCTATTCAACTGAAGGAAACCTAGTACTCACAGCAATAGATAAATTTTCCAAATACGCCTTAGGAAAAATTCTGAAATCAAAGGCAGTTGAAGACATTAAAGAACCATTGAAAGAAATAATTTTAGCATTTGGTATCCCCAAGTTTATAGTCTTAGATAATGAAAAATCACTAAATTCCGTAACGATAAACTTCCTTCTTAAAGACCAATTCGGCATACAAACCTACACTACACCCCCTTACGCTAGTACCGTCAACGGCCAAGTAGAGAGACTTCACTCTACTCTTTCCGAAATGATGAGATGTCTTAAGTCAGACAAACTTCACAATTCATTCCATGACTTACTCACCAAAACATTATACGAATACAATAAATCAATCCATTCTACCACTGGTAAAAGACCAATTGACATATTTTTTAATAAAAACTTTAATAGTGACCCAGGAAAAACAATTTTGGAAAAACAAGAAATAATAAATCGTTTGACTGAAAAACAAAAACAAGACCTGGACTACCATAACAAAAATAGACAAGCACCCAAAACTTATTTACCAGGAGAGAACATTTTCGTTAGGATCAACAAGAGATTGGGTTCAAAATTAACCCCAAAATATAAAAAAGAAATAGTCAAAGAAGACCGAAATACAACTGTATTAACAATGTCAGGCAGAATTGTTTATAAAAGTAACATTAAAAGACAATAACTTATTTTTCCAGATTATGCTTACCCTACGCACTGACGGAAATCCAAATCATGGATTACACGTCCTCCTACGTTGTCACCATAAATAAGGGTACAGCAAAAATTCAGCAGGGAACCTTCACTATTATTCATCCAATAGATCTGGAACAATACGCAACATCCATAGCCAACACCCACACCTTTATCCAACAAAACATCCCAAATAACCATAACCTATATCCTATCCTCAATCATGAATTCACCCAAATTAACAACATCCTAGAAAATCTAAAACCCCTAACAAGAAATAAAAGAGCCATAAACGCTTTGGGAACAATTTGGAAATACGTCGCAGGGTCTCCGGATCATGACGACTTTGAAATATTAACTAATAACGTTTACGAACTAAATAAAAATAACAATAAACAATTTTATGTAAATGAAGCTTTCAATAAAAGAATAAACAACTTAACCGAAATCATTAATAAAATGGCAAACGTTGTAAAAAAGAGTGTTTACTTAGAAAATGAAATAGTTATTAATTTACAAAATAGAATAAGATTAGTCAAGGAAGAGTTAATAAATATTGAAAATGGAATAGAATGGGCAAAAATTGGAATTGTAAACCCATTAATACTAAATAAAAAAGAAATCGAAGTAGCTATGAAAAAAATCGAAGAGGAACACATTCCTTTTGTAAACCCAGAAGAGGCACTTCAATTTGCCAAAGTGTCAGTTTTGTATAACAAAAATAATTATAATAAAATATTTTACATGGTTAAAGTACCATTGACAAAAAAGGAAATGTATGAAAATGTAATTTTAAGACCAGTAAAAAAGAAAACATATGTAATTAAACTTGAATTCCTAGAAATTTTAAAAAATGAAAAAACAATTTATGCTATTAAAGAAAAATGTGAAGAATATAACGATATTATGATTTGTAAAGAAAATCAAATAATTGACATAACAAATAATACTTGTATCCCTAATATTATTAATAATAGAAACTCTTCATGTGTAACGAGCAATAATCATCACATTTCACCAATTGAAGAAATTGAGTCTGGCGTGATCTTACTAAATGGTTACAATGGATCCATTTACATAGATGAAACATATCGATCTTTATCTGGAACTTTTCTCATTAAATTTCACAACAGTACCATAAAAGCTAACAATAGAACTTTCAGTAATATAGAGGCTTCTCCTCTAAAAATGATACCCGCATTACTACAACCAACTCCTTTCGAAATTGACCACATCAATCTCTTATCGCTCGAAGCTCTAAACGAACTTCAAATCAACAACACTGAGACAATCTCAACTATCCAAAAAAACCTAGAAATCGGAGGTTGGTTAATATCCACGATACTTTGTCTAATAATCATATTAATTGCGTGTCTGAGTTTTCTCTTTAAACGCACCGGAAAAGTAGTAATTTGGGAACCCCAAAATCCAGTCATTAGTAGCAAGTTAACCCCGAATGCACTCAGTTTACAAACTATTTCCGACCCTCAAAATCCAATAAAACTTGAAGCTCCAGTCAAACCTCCTAGATTGAACAATATCCCATTTTTTTGAATGATTGGGGACAATCAAATTAAGAAGGGAGGAGTTAATAATTAACATATTTATTTTTAATAAAAGTTCAATTGCTGACACATTTCCGTTAGTTGCAATTAATAATTATTTTACTTACCTTAATAAAGTTCAATCTCCTCTGTCGCAATTCAATTGCTGACACATTTCCATTTAAATTTTAATTCACGAATTTTTTGTTACAACATTTATTAAAAGTGCTGACGACCTATTTGCACTGAATGCAATTGGAACAGCTCACGTTGCATTCAAGGTGATGATTGCTGTTCGACAATTCTTAAGTTTATATAAAGTTTAACATTAAGTTTAAATTGTTAATTAGTTAGTAGTAATCTATAATAAGAAGTCCGAATAAGAAGACATACTCTTCCGGCAAATTAAATAATTATAAATACTAAAGGGATAAAGAAGACATAGTCTTCTCCTCTAAATAATAAATAAATAAATATAAAATTTTTAAAAAATAAAAATAATTAAGAATTTTATTTACTTATACAATGAATTTATACTGTTTCGTTTGTTATTATTGTCTGTACATAATTATATATAATGAATTTATACCCCTGATTGTTTATTCTTTTACACATACCTACTGATATTTATTTTAGTACAACGCATTGAGAACTTGAGAGAAAACACATGTTCGCTGCCTGTGCACACAAACACACACGGTGAGTAATATCCCTGTCGTACATTCAGTTAACTTTAAATGAACTTAAAGCTAACTATTTCTCAAGTAGTGGTGGTTGATACTTGGATTACTTTTATATGGAATTAACTAACTTTTTTAACATTGCGAGGTCCTAGGAAGTAGTCAACTGTCCGACTCTGCATTACTTTCAGTTAACTTTAAAGTTAGTTACCTAGCCCTTAACTTAAAGTTAACTTATTGTAGCTAGCTATAAATTCACTACTTTAAATTAGCTTTAAGTTGATTTTTTTAAACTAACTATAAGTTAGCTAAATTTCAATCAACGAAAAGTCAGTCGTTTACACGTTGGCTTTAAACTCACTATTTCCAACTTGTTACAAACTTAGCTATCATATTAATTATTCGAAATAAAACAGTTTCTAAAAATTTATATTTTAATAGAAAACAAAAATTTATTCATATCAAAATAAAATTAATTAATTAAAAAAATTCACTTCAACGTCAATATACTTATCACAAACAATTTACATGAATATTTGTACATTTGTTGATTTAAAAAAAGAAAAAAATTAAAAAAAAAAAATTTTCTAAATATAACATAGTATAATTGTAAATATTTGCAGTTTAAATTCATTTTTTGGTTTTGTGTTTTTATTTTTAATGCACTGAGCATGAATGTAACATTTTTTTTATTATTTTTAAGGCGTTATGTAACTCAGTTTCTACGTTTTTATTATTTAATTATTCTCAGAAACAAAAATCTTAAGCATATAAAAATAAAATTAATAAATTCACTTTAAAGTCAAACGATTTACAAAACTATTTTGCACATTTGTTGATTTTTAAAAAAAGATAAAAAAAAGTTTTTTTTCTAAATATACATTTTCAAATATTTGCAGTTTTAATTAATTTGTTGGTTCTATGTTTTTATTTTTAATGCACTGAGCGTGAATGTAGCGTTTCTTAATTATTTTTAAGGCATTACGTATCTCAGTTTCTACATCCTGAGAGCCAAGTGATCGAACAGCATCTGTTTCAAAGATATGTATGCAAATTTGTACATGTTTTTAGGCTTGGTTCATATATATATATTTTCAAATTAGGACTTACCTGTTAAGGCGTCATAAAAAGCAGCAAAGTCTTTTAATCGTTTTTTACCCTGAACTCCATCCAAGTTTATGTCCATGCACAAATTTGTTGAGATAATTTCTGTAAGCGTTTTTGGCAAGCGGCCTTCAATATTGATTTCATTGTTTTTATCTGTAGAGAGTAAAAATGAATTATATAAATAGATATATAAACATATTTAGGTATTTGATTAGAAAACTTACGTAGTCTTTACGATTGTTAATGAGAAACCAGTAATTTGAATTGGTATAAAAGGTTTGATGGCGCAAAAATTGTTAGGGCAAACAGAAGAAAAAAAATATTCATGAGTTTGAACGCTAACAATAACCCCGTTTTTTTTTATTGATTTTTAGGTTTTTCTCTTCAATAAACATTTCTTCATTTTGCATGCGAATATGAATTTGTTGTAAAATATTTGAAGGCTTTTTTACATATTTTTTAAATTTTTGGAGATAATTTTCAAATGGGTAACAGGAAAAATTTTGTATTGGTCCAAATACTTTCGCACATTCACTTATGTGCAAAATACTATGTACATTGTAAGATAAGCTGTCTTCTTTAAAAACCAAAGGGAAGTTCTCCACGAATAGTTCAAATAGGACTTGAGCATTTTCCAAATTTTTTTCATATGTTTTTGGACAAGATAACATTCTGGTAGCACAATGAAGCAGAAGGAATTCATAGTAAAAGTCTTCATGAACTCTGTCCTTTAAGACCAGTATACCTGTATAAAATAAAAATTGCCGGAACTCAGTGGCTTTCCAGTTAGGTAGCTCTTCCAATTCTCTCGGATATCTTGAAAATTCTTTTACAGTGTATTTTTTTAAGGCCTTTAAGTGATTAGAAATATCCTCTTTAGCTTGTTTACAGATTTTAAAGTTAGTTTTATCTGTATATAATCGCACTAACATTTTCTTTACAACTCCGAGATCTATCAGATGCATCGGGTCAAGAGGAACTTGAGTTATCATACCAAGCCCAAGCTCTTCAAACGGTGATTGATTTGAACGAAATTTTATTTGGTGATGGTTGGGATATTTCCTTGATGTAAAATCGCTATCAGATATATGTTCGCCTGAAACTGAAGAGTACGTAAGCACATTCCCAATCTTCTTGCCGATTTGAGTACATTTCGAGCAACCGTATGATGAAGTGTGACCAACTATTCCACAAGCGAAAGCTTTAGCTGGAGTATCACAAATCAGCCCCCTCATTTCGAATGTTACGATTTTATTATTAATATGCAACCCATTATCAATTAATTCTTTTAATTCCGAAACAAAATCACTCAGAAAACTAGTTATGTCGTGGGGTTTACTCTTGCCGAAATATACCAACAGGAAAAACAGAAATGCCGGGAAAATTTACGACTTTGGCCAAAACTGGCCATAATTGAACTCTCGAGCTTTTAAACAACGGTAGGCCATCAATATTTACATCTATAAGTATTTTTTGGCAATCACTTATAATGCTTGAGACTCTTAACAATTGCTTTTTTACACCAAAATGGCAATAAAAACCCGGAGACACAGTTCTTAAACATAATTTTTCGCGATTCTTAACAAAAGCGATTGCACTTAAGGGAACTTCTATATTCTCTTCAACTAAAATTTTTAGCAAGTCTTGAAAACAATCGCGTGACGGCCTGTATTTAAAATACCATTCTCCCAACTTTGCTCTTAATGTTTTTCTTGCTACACATTTTTCACTAGAACTATCAGAACTATCAATCTGACTAATAGGTTGACTTGTACCTGGTAAGTCAAGGGATGGGCTTACAGATTCTGAATCTGCAACATTGCACGGCCTTAGTTTTGTGGAATAAAAAATTCTTTCTTTTTTAAACAGCCTCCTCAAATGTATTTTACTTGCACCTTTCATGTTTGTTTTGTAATAAATATTAAAACAACCACACTTAATAACAATAATTTACTTTTACTGCCTAACCCACGATATCGAACGATGTCGATCGCTTGATTTTTAGACGTAAAAATCTATCTTGCGTTCCACTAATAACTGATTTTATTTATTTGTTTAGCTTTTCTTCCAGTAAACAATTAATAAGTTAAATAAAATCGGTTATTAGTGCAACGCAAGATAGATTTTTTACGTCTAAAAATCAAGCGATCGACATCGTTCGATATCGTGGGTTAGGCAGTTAATTCAAAAAACACTTTAGACCTTTCAAATATATATCAAACACTGTATTTTTTTAATTATTTTAGAGAAACAATATAATTTTACAATAAATTTTCAGCGAAAAGATGACACGCGGGTTTGTTTACTAATCAAATGTTTAAGACGTTAACTAAAGTCGACGGCGTTTAAAATTCGACGGTGTCGGTGGCCGTAAGCTGATTCAATCTGTATGAAGCCGATATTTAACGACATTATTAAAAATAATTTTATTAAAAGAATACAAAAGTTATTGATAAAAAAAAATTTAGTCTTTATACCATATACCTTCTTATGTTAATATATAAAAACGATACTAAGGACGCAAAACTATAAGAAAGTCCAAATAATTATACTAAAATAACTATATAAATAAATATATAATATATAAATATATAAATAATATAAAATAAATAATAAAAATAATTATATGTACTATAACCTGGCCATAACCGATTACCAATTTCTACTCCATAAATTGTAAAAATGGCCCTAAATAAATTAAATCTTTTGTGGGTTTTGGAGCCGTTTTTTTTTGCCAATCGACTTGTTTCTCTCAATACTTCAAAACGTCATTTAAAAAAATACTGCGCAGTAATTGTATACACTTTGGTTAATGTAAATTTTACATTGCGTAGTAGTTGGCTTTAAGTTAGTCTATACAAGCTAACTTAAAGTTGGTTTTTTTTGTAGTTAGCTACTCATTTGACGGCAGGGATGTTTGACACAGCATATGCTGGTACATGTGTGTGTGTATTGTTCGTACAGGCAGTTTTGCTATAAAAGGCTGAACACAGAACATGAAGAGAGTTAGTCTGCGGATCGCAAGGTAGAACAACCACTGGTAACTGCGCTTCATTACCATTTCTTCGTGCGACTCGCAAACGGACTCATATAAAATATTGGTGGCGACGTGCAAACAATATTGTCGTTGTAGTAAGGCTCGAATAAGTATTAGTAGCTGGATACACTGCTATTACTTATTCTCTTTAATTTGGAGAGCCAACATTTTCTCGCGAACGGTTTGAAGGCTCGAATAAGTATTAGTAGCTGGATGCACTGCTATTACTTATTCTCCTTAATTTGGAGAGTCAACATTTTCTCGCGGACGTTTGAAGGCTCGATTAAGTATTAGTAGCTGGATGCACTGCTAGTACTTATTCTCTTTAATTTGGAGAGCCAACATTTTCTCGCGGACGGTTTGAGGGTAAAACAAGTACTAGTAGCTGGATACACTACAAATACTTGTCCCCTCTAGTTGGTAAGGCCAACCCTTTTCTCGCGGTCGGTTTGAGTTCGAACAATTATTAGTAGCTGGAACCACTACTAAAATTTGTTCTCTCTCTCTCTCTCTCTCTCTCTCTCAAATTTCGGGTGAAACAGTCGTTTGGTTTGTACAGTCGCTACCTCGCACGTAGTTTATATCGTATATATTTCTTTTGACTTTCTATATACTAATATTTAAAAGAAGAATTACATTACAACGGTACCAGAAGAGTACCGTACAATTTACCGTAGAAACTTAAAGACAAATTGTTTAAATAAATTTATTATTGATGAAAAAAGAAAAGATTTATAAGAAAATATTTGTGTTTTCATTATTTTTGCAACGACTCTGAGCCCCGCTGAGTTCTACCCCAGCACCCAGCGAAATCGTGTCGTTATAAAGTATGTTGAAAAATTTGATATGACATATTTGGTAACGAATAGGCTTACCCAAGATGTCATAGAACACTTCTTTGGCGCGATGAGAAGTAAAGGCGGCTTGAATGACCATCCATCGCCCAGAGACTTCAAATATCGGCTACGAAAATATATTCTGGGTAAGTATTAATTCAAAGCAACTATATTTTATAGATATTACTTCGTCGTTTTCTTTTTAAGCGAGAAACACCGAACACCTAGATGGAAAAGGAAATGTCGAAGTAGACACTACTGACTGGCTAAATACTTCCATCGATGTGACCCTAAGTAGTAGTACGGAGAAAGACGGAACGCAGGACGATTTTGTGGAGACATCTCCAGAAACTATTGAGTTTGATGACCTCCAGGAAACAAATGTGGAAGATATTGGTATTCTCCAAGATGATGCTCTGGAATATGTTTCCGGGTACATAATAAAAAAGTTAAACCTGGAAGAATATCAATGTGAGACACATTCGTGCTCATGGGTCGACCAGTTTTCACTTGGATATTTAAGGAAGCCTAAAGAAAGTTTCATGGTCGAAATGAGAAAGCTGGAAATGATATTTAACGAGGGCAATGGCAAAGAAATTTCACATTGCAGAAACCTACAGAAGCATCTTGCTGAAGGTAGCCATTCTGTGTCAATATCGTATCCAATAAAAAAACTATTTTTTAAATGCCGTATTTATTTTCGTGTCCGAAATTTAAACAGGAGACTTAAGGAGCAAAGTTCAAAGCAACGGCTTATGGGCGTTAAAAAATGTTAAAAATAAACCTGTAGGCATATCATGAAGACAAGATACAAGGTATGTATGAATTTAGAACATAATATCAAAATCAGAAACTTACAGACAGATAAACTACATTTACAGCAACAATGCGAATAATTGCAACAACAATTAAAGTTAATGCAGGCTAAAGTAACGAATGTAAATATGAAAGGTAAAATGATTTTTTTATATCAGGACCACAAATTTTCTAACTTTAAGTAAACTTTAATAACTTTAGAAACCTTTTATTATATTTATATTATTATTAGCTGAAAATGCAGACGCACAAACAGAACATACTGCTACCGGCAAAATTGAACATATAAAAAAATTGGCCAGCGATGTGGAATCTTTAAACAAAGAAGTCTTAGAATTGAAGGAGAAAAACAATGAATTGTTAGACAAATATCGTAAATCATTTTGTAAAGATTTACTCGAAGTTGCCGATATATTGGGTCACGCAACTAAAGCAGTGCCACAGGATCAAATAAATGATAGTAATCCGCATTTAAAAAAATTATATGAAGGTTTGACCATGACTAACGCTTCCCTACTGCAAGTATTTAAGCCTCATGGTCTTGAGCCCATGGATCCGTTAAATGAAAAATGCAATCCCAATTTGCATGAAGCTTTATTTCAAAAGGTATACTTTTTGTCGCAATAAATAATTTCGTATTAACATTTATTATTAACATTCTTTCAATATTAACAGCCCGATACCCCTGTTACACCCAACACTGTCGTTGAAGTTACCAAATTGGGCTACAAACTACATGACCGTGCCATAAGGCCAGCTTTAGTTGGTGCTTCGAAATCCTAATAGCTTGATTTTGATTTTTTACAAAATTGCTAAAAATTTTCCCCAAATTAATTATTTATTTAATGGAAATGAAAGCATATTGTTTACTTTAGTAAACGAAACAAAACGTTTTAAGTTTTCTTTTTCAATACAACATTTTTATTGCAAAATAATAAATTATTTAAAGAAGTTTTGTTTATAATGTAAACATCGAAGTAAACTTGTTAACTTTTTCGTTATATTATCATTGCTTAATAAAAAATAACTTCTTTTATTGTCTGCTGTATTGTATTAATAATAATCTACATATTAGAAGATTGCGACGTCTATCGGCTGCGGATTGGCTACCACGCACTGGCTCACCCGACGGCCCAGTAACATTTGCAGCCTCGTTGCCTTTTTCACCAATTACTATATCAAATTCTACCACTTCACCGTCGCCAACAGATCTTACTGCCTTTTTGGGATTATTATTAACCACAGAATAGTGTATAGTCTGTGTTATTTTAACAATATCGTTTTGATGGACAAACACATCTTCTTTTCAATCAATTTTTTCTGTTTGCAATTCACGTAATTGTAAACAAATTAGTTGTGTAGTGTTGCATTTTTTTTGACTTATTTGTAGTTTATTTGCGGCGAAATTCATATTTTCTTCATATTGTTTTTTTTATTGTAGCGATAAGGCCACCTGATATAAATTCACCTTGAACAAGCCGAAAAAAAAGAATATAAAAAAAATATTAAATTAAAGCAACATAATAAAGTGAAGGATTTTTGCATTGTTAGGAAGACAAAACTAATTGAGTACACATACGTATGTAAGTAAGTAAGTATAGATGTGTAACTTAATATATAAATTTTTAATACATACATAGCTTTTATACTTTTTAGAAGAAAGCCGTACAAAATTTTGGAAAGGACGTGAAGCAAAATAATAAAGCCGTGGAAAATTGGATGACACTTTGAGAGGCCGGGAGGAAAGCTTTACCAATTTAAGAAGAAGGAAAGAGGATTTATTAAATCTAGTTTACCGATGCAGATAAAAATGAAAAAAATTACATACATATGTACGATATCCCTTTATCATTTCTCAACGTACAAGACCAAGTTTGGTTTCGTTTTTGAATAGATTTTAATAGATTTGTTAAAATGCAAAAGATTTAGTGATATTTAAAAAAATTCTGTTCTATATATGTCGTGTCGGGAAATACTATGCTGGAAAAAATTATTAAGTCCGGCCAAAGGCAGAGAAACATTGGCTGACTTCCAAAACGTCAATTGCTTTGTGTTTGAACAAAACAACATATTTCATAACGCCGCAGTACAATGATTATACAATGCATACCATTTCAAAACGCAAACAAGACATCGGTTTTATAGTTGATTCATTGTTTCGGAACTTTGCATATGGGCACGGCTACCGTCTTATAACGTGACGATCGTACGACTTTTTTAATCAAAACTTGAAAAATATTGCACAAAGCAACTTTTCTTTTTTTATGAGTGGAATGGGTTGACTTACGGCTATATGTATGTTGTCCAAATAAAGTTTGTTGATATCTTTTGGGGTTTTTGAATTATTCCAATTTAAAGTCGTCTTATAACGTGACGAAATTTGGAAGTTTGTTTGGAGGTTGTTGTACATATTTCAAGAAATCTGCGAACATGTTACTTCAACTTTTTTTCGTTTTTCTACAAAATTTACATAAAGGTTACAGCTAACACATAATGCTTTCATTACTATAAGAAAGCATTGATTTCATAAAATTATGATCTAAAAACCTGATCTTATAACGTGACGCAAAAAATCTTATAACGCGACGATGCGAATTTTGTATTAAAATTTCACAAATACGTGCAAAAGTAATTTATCTTTTATTTGTTTGCACATAATTAAGCCTAACAAAACAAATTTCGTTCCTTGCATGTTTCGGAACCCTGTATCATAAACCCTGTATCCTAAATTGTACCTATTATAACTTGAGTAATTCTTAACCGAATTGGATGATTTAAAAACCAAAATACAAGTTTTGACACGAAGTATGCAAGTATTGTAAACGAGCTTGGTCGATACACCCCTTCAGCTTTTGCCTTCGGGTGTGCTCGGCACTATGTAAGGAAGCTATGTATATTTCTTAGCCAATTGGAATAAAATTCGGTATGTGCACGTTGTTTGACGAAAAAACAACTCCTGGAAGAAAGGTATTTTTTAAGAGGTACCTAATTTTTAATTTAATTTTATTTTTAAAGGTATTTTTTTCAACAGTTCCAGTTGACCTGTTATAATAAAAATAAAAACAGAATATTCAGCTTTGTGTTTTTTATCTTTATTTTTAATTTGCACACATTTCAGATGCAACTTCCATAACTTGGAAATTTTAGAGAAAACCCAGACTAGAAAATTTGTTTAAACATATTTCAATAAAAAAAAAACAAAACGTAAATCAAACATAACCCAGCTAGAAAACATAAATAAACTCAGCTATAACTTCTTAAAGAAATAAAATGACATAGACATGTTCTTATTTTTGTACGAAAACAAAATATTGGAATTTGATACGACTTTTAGTTGTATGCAAGCTTCGACGTTTCGAAGGTTTTGATTCCGCCATCAATAAAATGAATGTGATGGGCAGATGAAATATGGCGAACATCCCTGGCGTTCGAAAATACAGAGGTTGCTTTTAATTTTAAATTGATATCAACAATTTCGCTGTCAGTCATTTCCTCGACTGCAATTTTGGATTGCGTCCGTTTAAATGCGTTTGCGAAATCACAGGCACTATTGACGGTGCAGTCGCGAGCCCTTACGTGCTTTCTAACCACGGTTTTTGCGATGGCTCCAATACCGTCAACATAGCCTTTTCCATGGCATGCTGCAAAATAATTCCAATAAATTTTTAAGTGAAAAATTGCTTCTAAAACCGGGATTACAGCAGCAATAAATTTATTTTTAAACTGCGACGAGGGACCGTCGCTCCAAATTTTTAATACTTTCAGTGTGCTCGGAAAGGCTGATATTAATTTATACAAATAGGGCACAATTGTTTCCTTGGTGTGCATCAAGTTATTTGAAACCAACACTTTTGACTCGAAAATTTCGTTGAACGTGAAAGCCGAGGTAAATAGAGTGAGCTGTCTCTGATTCCAATGTGCGCTCTGAACTTCATCCTGGCTTTCGCACACAAAATTTTCCGCAAAGTCTATTTGTAACAGGCCCTCAACGCAGAATTGGTCACTTTTAGCTCGTTGACAGTCGATATTAAAAGTATCCGCTTGTTCGCGCTTCACGTAACAATGTTTGAAAAAATGTGGTGTCAAAGCAATTATGTGGACATTAAGATCCGATAAGGTTCCTTTTTCATCGTGAAGCTCCACTCGCTTATTATCAAGGTTCTTTTTCCAAATTTTCCATGATACATTTTTAGTAAGTGAGGTTTCTCCGAGCAGCGAATTAAGTTTTTCAATTGAAATAGCAGGACATGAACCACATTTTGAAAACCAGCAATCGATCGTCGGTTCAGCACAGAGGAATTGACGCACGAACCCATTATCATAATTTGGTACACTTGGTACGACTTTATGCAGAGCATCGACAGCTTCAATATAATTTGAATGATATGAGCACAAGCAGACATTATGAGGGAGATCGTTTATTGGCCAAATGTTCTCTGGCCGTAGTTTTTTGAAGTGAGCAAGACTGCAGATACCTGAAAGTAAAAGATAAAAGAGCAACGATTTTTATATTAATGCATAATTCTTAAATGGTTTTAGATACCTTTGTTTGCATTTTTTCTCTCTTCGACAAAAACGGAAAACGCTTCTTGCAATGCCAACACCATGTGCCTCTTTGGTACAATTACTTGACTTCCAGTTGCCGGATCAGTAAGGAATCGAACATCACGCGCTTTGGGTGAAACTCTTGAAATATCATCTCTTTCGAAAAAGTCTCGGACAGCGCCGTTGATTTCAACAATTAATTCATTTGAACACACCTTTGTTTGTGGAGGTGATGTTAAAATATTGACTAATCCATTTTTTTCAGCATCATCCAGGTTCGAAAACATTTGTAACAAAACTGCCTGCTTTCGCTCAGGAGTGTTAGGGAGTGCCTTGGAAACTTTTCTAACAGCTTTTCCAATGGTTTGCGGGCAACTGTAAGACTTTGAAACAATTTCGTTCAAGCACGTTGTTTTGCAATTATTATCGGCTGCGCCTTGACATTTTTTTTCATTTTAACACGATCTCTGTATGCTTTGGCTCGAGCGCGGTCAGCTTCACGACGACTTTTGATGATGTTTTCACGTTCTTCGAGAGGCAATTTACTTTCTTTTTGTTTCTTTCGCATTCTATATTCCTTCTGAGCAGCTGCTTGCTTTATTTTACATTTTCGTATTTATCAGTCTTTTTCAATTTCAAAAAGTACTTTTTATTGACTTCGGCTTTTGCGTTTTGTTTCTTGTAAGAGAAAACGAAATTAGAAAAAGTACGGTAGAATGTCTTATAACGTGACGCATGTTTGATCATCCTTATTTTCACAAAAATATAATTTTTTATTAAATTTTATTAATGTAGCCTAGCAATAGACCAAAAGCACTCAAAAAAATTATGCAAATATAATTGATAAGATTCTTGAGAAACTTGAAAAAAAACTTCTATATTTTTTGATCTTATAACGTGACGCCTAAATAAGGATTTTTTCAAACAGATCAACCAACTGCTATAAAGGTATTTTATATTAATTACTGTGCTTATGCAGTAAACGACATTGCATTTTACCGAATTGAATTTAAATAACACAATAACATATCAATTAATCAATAATATTAACCTTTTTTGAACACGGAAAGGTTTTTGCCATTTTCGACTGTTGGAGCGAAAGTTAAAAAATTGTCAATTGTCAAGCTATCGGCGTTTATTTTTGTTTGACATTCATTTTTTCCAACACGTCATATTCTATTCTTCCATTTGATAACCATGTGAACACTTACTTCAGGAAAAAAATTTTTTCTGCTTGGATTCATTTCCCATAGCCGCGACCATATGTATGTATGTGATTTAAATACAGTATCAATACAGTTTATAAACTTTGTATACGAAAGTTTTGGAAGTCAGCCATATACATATATACTTTTACAAATAAAAACAAAGTTATTTTAACTACGATACCTAAATCAGCGCGTTTAGCTACATACATAAATTGTTATTTGATTTTAATTATAAAAACTTATTTAAACCCAAGAAATGTGTTGAACTAATTATATGTATGTACTACTTGCTTTTTATGATTTCTTATTTTTCATACAATTATGCATACATATGTACATTCATATGTACATATGTATGTATATCGGACTTGATTAACAAGAGGGTATTAACTCAAAATTTTTAAAATTTCATTTTTTGAAAGAAATTGAAGTACAGTGGTCATATTTACAAAAAAATACAGTTGTATCTTTCTTTGTGATAGAAGAGTAGTAGGTACCCTGTCGGAAACAAAACTAACCTTAAACTAACTTTAATGTATGGAAAAAACTAACTTTTGTAACATTGCGATGTCCTAGGAAATAATCAGTTTTCTTTGCACTTCTTGCAGCTAACTTTAAAGTTAGTTTTAAAAATTCAAAATGTAGTTAGTTAGTATACATACATATGTACATAAAAAAAATATATATTTCATTTTTATTTTATTTTCTCAATTCTATATTCAGTAGTTTTATAGTAATACTAGCTGATCCCGGTGTACTTCGCTACCCCCCTCGTTATAAAATAAAATTAAAAGTATTTATATATCCTATTGTGAAAATTTAATGACCATCGGTCCAATAGTTAAGACTATATTAAGATTTTTTATTTTCCTATAAAGGGGCGTGGTCCCACTCACTTTTCTCCTAGTACGTATTCCTAATTTATGTCAATACTATATGTACCAAATATCATCGGCGTAGGTCAAAAAATGCCCAAAATATGGCGATTTCAATTTTTGGGTTATATGGGAGCTGCCACGCCCACTTGTCCGATAACGCCCATTTTTGTCCTGATTACTCACATTAGTAACATATGAACTATTGCAATGTTTCAAAACTCTTGCTATCACAATAGTCAAGATATATGATGTTATTCAATTTATGTGGGAGGGGCTACGCCCACTTGAAATATTAAAAGCCTAAAACCATCCTCTATAAATTCCCTTTTGAATGACACCAGTTTGGGTCAAATCGGTTGGATAGTTTCTGAGTCTATAGCGAACATGGGTACAAACATTTTTTGTATTTTATATATATAGATAGATTGTAATAATAAATTTTTCTTCAAATTTTTTTTCACCGGTGCTGTTCTGCGACTTGAACCACAGGTCATTGGATTAACAGTCTACGCTCATACCACTCAGCTAAGGTACCACTTAAATATTGACAGCAAGAAGTTATGAAATACTTGAAATAATTTTAAGAGTTCCTAAATGAGTAAATTTGTTGGCGCTCACCATATTCAATTATAAATGAGAGTATATACATATCGCTCCTTTATTGCAACATAGTGATATTCTCATATCTCATATCATATGAGATATGACTATGTTACAATAAAGGAGCGATATATAGTCAACCTACTAATTGATTTTCGTTACTTTCTGCATTGTATTGTAGTTAGCTTTATAGTTATGGCCATTAAACGAGTGGATATTTAATTATAGTTTTAGTTAATTTTCATAAAAATTTAAAATTCGTTTAAACACACTTTCATTTTTTCAGTCAAACTTAAAATTCTTATTTAATTACGATGAAAATATGGTAGCACTACTTAATATAAAAAATTTCCCAAAAAAAAAAACAGCTGACTAGAGCAAATAAAGAAAAATCTAAAAAAAATAAATTATTATTTTAGCTATAAATAAGAATAATTAAGAACTGTTGAAATGTTTTAAAAGAATAAGAGCAAATTTCAGAACGATTAAAAGGGTAATAGCGAAAAAAGGTGCCAAAATTTTATGCAACTTTTCAGCAGCCACAACTATTTTATTTGCTTTCATATGTTCAATTTGCATAACTTAAACCAAGTTTAAATACACAACGTTGGCTATTTAATGCTGATTTAATATTGCAATGAAAAACAAAATTTTTCATTTAAACGAGTTTTAAAAATAAATGAAACATTATCATCCACTCATTTATTGGCCATTAGTGTAGAAAAATTTAATTAAAAGTTAGCTTTTCTTGTAGCTAGTTACACATTTGACGACAAGGTATTAAAAAATAAAGTTTTTTGCCTCTACTGAAAATTTTAAAATTTTGAGTTAATACCCTCTTGTTGATCAAGTGCTATGATATGTATATATGTTTAGTTTTTAATTGTTTATATGTATTATTCATGGGCAAAATAAAATTTAGCTAACACCTACAAACATAAGTATGTACAAATGCACATAACAGTGAGCTGCAACAAGTATAATCGAGCCTACTTATTCCCTAACGTTGGATTTTAAGCCCAACACAAACAAATATTATTCAATTTTATACTCGTTCGCTTTTTATGCACAAGCAGAAAATTCATCAACAACTGTAAATTATTTCCATCATTTGATTCGAACTGATATGTATAAAAACAAAAAGTCTTGTTTATAGACAGTTTGTTTTTTTGCAGGACGTCTTTGTTCTGCATGATACAATGAATAAGGCATAAGAAGAAATACAAACAACACCAACTCTATGTATTTTGTTGATAGAAAATTTGAAGTCAAAAGTATAAATATGTACATACATACATATGTGTACATGTTTCAAACTGTGACAAAAATATAAATAAAAATTATATATTCAAATACGAGTTCAAAATTACTTTAACAACTGAACAAAACACAAGTTTCGCTAAAACACGTTGGCTTCGATGCAAAATAAGTTTCATACACTTGACGACGCAGGCAGAACATTCATGTTGGCACAAAACCACAAATTAATAAAACTGAATGTTTGAAACGAACGGTTGCGTAAACAAGTGCTTTTTGCTTTTGAACAAAAACGTTTAGAAAATTAAGTACTTGTTGCAGCTCACTACCACATAACTCTGTCAATAAGGATCTATTTTTTTTTTTCATTTGGAGCTGCGTCGGTACAGTGAAACTTTAATATAACGAAAATACTTCGTTATAGTTATCCACCCCTATCGTGAATAGGAAATGGAATTTTTGTTAATCATCCCTATCGTGAATAAGAAGTGAAATTTTTGTTCACGTGAAATTTTAATTCCACTCGAAGGGAAAAATTGTATCGTGAATCTCCCGTGAAAAATTATTCCCGCTATCAGTTTTTAGTGAATGTAAAAAAGGTTAGAAGATTAAAAAAATAAAAAATCGTACAACTTTTTGTTCAAAAATATACACGGACATATTTATTTTAAAGAAAACTTCAAAAATCAAAGTTAAATATTCAGTTTTGGAGCTTTAGTTTGGTTGCTCCGTTTGTTTATTGCATTCTAACTTTTATGTTGTAAAATAATTCTGCTACTTTTTGGAAAGCCAACAAAACGAAAAAATGCCAACAAATTAAAGTTTCACAAATCTGCAGGCGATCGACCTGTTTTTATGCATTTTGTTGAGGAATACATCAGTTTGTGCCTTATTATCAGAACTTTTCATTAAAATAAACTTTTTAAGCTTTAATATTCGTATTATAAGAAGAAATACATACATGTTCTGTTCTGTTCCCCATCAAAAATAAAGTGAAAATATCAATGTGAGAAGTGAAAAAATTCCGAGGGAAATATTTATTCACGATAAGGGGAATTTTTTTAAGTGAAAATTTTTCACGTTATTATTCTGGACTGAATAAAATTTGTTCATGCGAGTTGTTCACGATTGCAAATACGTGAAAAGTGAAAAAATTTCACGTGGAAAATTATTCACGATAGGGGTGAATGTGAAATTTTCATTCCCCTCAAAGGGTAAACCGATATCATGAATCTCCCTTTAAAAAATATTTCCTCTATTAGTATCAGTGAATGGTAAGATGGTAAAAAAAAATTCAAGAAATTTTTGTTCAAAATTATACATTATATGTACATATATATTTTAAAGAAAACTTAAAAAAGCAAAGCTAAATATTCAGTAATGAAGCGATAGTTTATTTTTAGCGTTTGTTATTTGCATTCTAACTTTTATGGTAAAATAAATACATACATAAATAAATTAATTAATTAAAGCTTCACAAATCCGCAGGCAATTGACCTGGTGGGTTCATGGTGGAATAATAAGGTGCGCGTATCAACGCAACAACAAAATCGACATGCATTTTGTTTGTGTAAAATTAATTCAACCTTGTCAAAAACAGCTGTCTAAAAAAAAAATGTGGCCATTAGATTATGCAGTACAATAAACAAATCTTTTCTATAGAACACTTGTTTGTTATATTGTTTAGTGCTACAAATATAAATAAAATATTTCGCATCAAAACCACATATTCTTCATCCAGAATTTAACAATTATGTATTTATATCTACATGGAAGTTGAAGGTAACAGTGAAAGCTACTCAAACAAAGCGATGTTAATGATGAAAAGAATGTGATACAAATGGCAAACAAAGCCAAGGGCGACTGGAGCATATTGTTGCTTTTCAATAGGACGGCAGAAAAGACTGGGACCCAAATATATAGGAAATAAGTATTCCGGAAATTGTTTCATGGCTTTCTAACAAAAATTATGTTTCACATAACCTGCAAGAGCTTAACATCTGGACAACATTTGGAGACCGAAAAGAAATACTTGATGAAGAAACATTATTTGTTTTGTATTTTATGTGCAAAGAATGTGTTCCACCAGCTAGATTTTATGTTCACTTGTCCCAAAGATCAAATGGGGAAGTCAATTGTTAATAACAATGAGCTGCTATATTTTGCTGACATTTGTGCAAATTGTATTTATAAATATTTATATAAACACTACGCAATAATAAATTATTTATCAAAAGGTCAAGGAGGCTTACCGGACATATTTTGTAAAGAAAATCATTTACATTACTAGGTGCAAATGATTTCAATTTAGACAAATGCCGGTACGGATGACATATTCAAATATTTAAGTGTCATCAACAACCTTTCGAACGCATAATTTGGATGGAATTATGCGAAACGAAGAATTTTACAACTTTACTACGATTTATTTTTAGTGTCACAGAGTCTACGTCAAGGAACTGTTAGTCCTAGCCATTATGTTGTGTTACGTGATGATTCTGTATACAGTCCAGAGACTGACCTATAAATGATGCTTCCTTTACTACAATTGGCCTGGAACTATACGTATTTCAGCTTGCTGTCAATATGCTCATAAGATGGCGTATCTAGTTGGTCAGAGTATACGACGAGCACCCTTCCGATGAGTTGTGTAACAAATAAAATTATTTTATCTTTAATTTTTTATGTATTATTTTTTTAAATGAACTTTCTAAAATATTTTTTTTTTAAGTACAATTTACGTTCATACGTATGTGTGTATAAATTAACGAATCAATTAATGTTACATATTAAACAAGTAAATGCTAATGGACATTTTTTGTGAAATTGTTCTGATCAAAATATAATAAACTGTTTAACTTCCATATACATAAAAAACGGGCTATAACGATATTTCACATAGATTTCAAAATGACTGAGCAATCTGTGAGTTACTTACAAAATTTATCAGGCATGTTCCAGAAAAGTAAAAGTAAATGAAGTTTAGTTTTCAAAGTTTTTATTTTTTGATTTTTTGCAAAACCAAAAGTTTGCTGTTCGTAATGAATATACATAATGTATGTAAATTCCATACGAAAACATAAATAGTGATTGTGATCTGTCATTTTGTATGTAAAATTGAAAATAAGAAGTTTGAAAAGTAAACTTAATTTACTTTTCTGGAACATGCCTGTATAAGTCGGTAAAATACGAACACATTTTCATTTCGTTTAAATAAATAGGTTAATTTTGAAAAAAGTTATAATTAACAAAGAAATCTAATTGTCAATCTGACCGGTTTCGTTGACTGCCGTCAACTCATCAGTGGATTTTTACCGCATGTTTGTTATTGGTAAGCATATCCAGACCGGTATATTACATAATAGTACATATGTATGTATATATAATCATCACTTTTAGAACGCTTTTGTTTATTATGTTGCCCTTGGTAGGTGATATGTAATATTGACTAAAAAAAAAAATATAGATTATAAAATCATTGATACAGCAAATATTAATAATATTTTTTAATTACCCTTTTTTATCTTGTATACTATTTTAAAGATTTATTTTAATCATTTTTTTGTAGCCCATAATCCTTTGCTTGGCCTTTTGTACTCTCAGTCTTTGGTTTAAATGCCGTACGCGAAAGTATATTCGGCATTTGAAAAAAGAGTTTTTTACTACTTCTGGGAGATTAACATGTTTACTTCTTTGGAGAAGTATATTTTTTAGGCTTTGGCAGTGCAATACCTCCGTCCCATTCATTTTATAAAAAATTGCTTCAAGCATTTTCAGATTTTCCAAAAAACTTTTGCTGGGTTTCTTTAGGTACCCCTTGGACACATGATCGACCCATGAAAACGAACTTCCGCCATGTTCGAATTCTTCCAAATTATGTTTTTTTAGAATGTATCCAGCTACATATTCCAAAGCATCTTCTTGGAGAATGCCAATATCATCAACATTCATCTCGCCTAAATCATCACAGTTCTGAGGAACCTCTTCAGGTATTTCCTCACTGAAGTCCTGTGTTTCTCTTTCGGTTAATTCTATAGACATATCCATATTGGAAGAATTTAGCCAGGCTATTGTGTCATTCTCTACATTTCCAGATCCGTTTAAGTATTCTGTATTTCTTGCTAAATATATTAACAAATACATATAAGTAAGTACATTAATATGTAAACTATTAAACATTTTTTCATGTTGAAATCTTACCAAGGATGTACCTCCGAAGTCTATTCTCGAAGTCTTTAGGGCACGGGTGATCATTTAACCCACCTTTGCTACGAATAGCACTAAAAAAATTTTCTAACACATCTTGGTTTAAACGGTATGTCGCTATATATGACATGTTGAAATTCTCAACATATTTGTGGAGCATAATCAGCGCATTATTAGAAGTTAGAATTCCTTTTTGGAAAGGTTCTAACGACTTTCTTCCAGGGATAATTGGCTCGGACATTACTTTATTCATTCTCATGAGTATGTCATGTTGAGCCTGAAGCGCAATGCCGTATGGTTCCTTTGAAAAAAAAATATTTTTACCACATGGAGTACAAAAAGCTACTAAATAAAGGTAAGCTTTAAAATTAAAGTTACCTTTCCTGGGTAATGAAATGTCTTTAAGGAGGAATTTTGCACATCGAACCAATCGTTCACTAACTGAATAAAATCAGCTGTAATTGTTGGGTTGTACAAATCCATTCCATGGGAAACGCAACGTCTAATAGCGTTGGCAGTAGTGTTGGAAAACAACTGAGCTGCCGGTTTGACTTTTTGTCGGGCTAAAAATGTTTTAAGTAATAAATGTTTTCTTTATTCGATAAAATTTTACCTGTTCCTTTCACTGATAGATGTTGCTCTGAAATTTTATATGTTATGGACAAATCTGATTGCGATGTATACTTCAGCAGATCTAAAATTGTTCGAGATGATACAAGGGTGTTTTCGAACATAATACCTGTATCTAAAAAATGGTTTCGGATCAGCTTCAGCATATGTGGTGCATCTGCAAAAACGAATATTTTTTTTTGGTCCGGACTTACAGGACTGGGAAACCAGGGACTTTCTAGAGGAAATTGGTTGACGAAAAATTGTATTAGAAAATTTTTAATGAATTTATATGTTATGTTTAATATTAAACATGCTAAAAATGGAGACCAAAAACAAAAATTAAAAAAAAAATAAAGGAAAAACTGGACAAAATAAAAATATTAAGAATAAACATGCTAAAAATGGAAACCAAAAAGAAAAATAAAAACGAAAAACTGGACAAAATAAAAATCTTAAACTAAATTGCACCAACCATCTTAACTTTTATAATTAAATCTAAACTAAAAACCAGAGAAACCCAAAAGGAAAAACTGAACAAAATGAAAATCGTACTGCTTAGTTCACGATGTCGAAAGAATTTTCCCATAAGTATGTTTTCATTCGTATAATTACATTTGAAGCAAAAACAAATTCTAAAATTTTGTTTTTGTATAAAATGTATTTATACGAATGAAAACATATGGGAAAATTCTTTCGACATCGTGAAATAGGCAGTTAAACTAAATTACACCAACCATCTTGTCTGTTATAATTAAATCTTAATCCTGAATATAATCTTGATTACCTATTTGAATTAAGAACTCTTCCAAAGGAGAAAACTAGAAAATAACTCATCGCTGTTGTTGAGGATTTTTAGAAGCTGGGTGTTGTTAGAAGTGTGTATGTTTTTTGTTAGAATTCTTTGGATATTCCATTGTTTTGTTTGACTTACCTGCAGTAACATTCAACACTTTCCACAACTTACGATTCTTTGGCCCTAAGTCGCATACGGTAGCCACCACTGGGAAACCTGCGGCTTTAAGGGCGCAAATTATATCGAAAAGAATTTTTTTTGTTACTTCACGGTCAAAAGCGTAAAAAACAGGCTGCTTCCAAGATTTTCTAAGACCGCGCGCCATAACGACTTGCACATCCTTTGCTGGTTTCTTCACCATATCTGCTACCGGATCATACTCAAACGTTTCGGCAACTTTCATTTCATCAAAAGACAGAACCGTAATTCTGTCTTCTAACTCTAAACACGTTGTTCGTCGCATGAATTCTATCGATGAATGTAAAATTCCTTCTTTAATGCTTATTTTCCCACACCAGCGGCGCAGTGTAGCAACGTGTGGGAGCGGGAATCCTTTTTTATACATATGAATGTACGCTCTTGGGCCCGCAGCATGCAAACATATTGCATCTGAAACATCTTCCCATTTCCAATTTATCCTTCCAGGGGTCAACAGCTTTCTTATTTGGCCATCAGAAAATATTTGGCGCATAGAATTCACAGCCAGATTTGTCCTTTCTATTTTTAGTTTTAATTCTTTATTTTCGGCTTCTAAGGCACGAATTCTTTCTGTGTAACTCTTTTTATTATTTATTATGGTGGCTTCCAATTCCTTAATTCTTATCTTATACATTTTTTCAAAATCTAATATACTGACAAAATAAGTAATTTAACTAAAATTTTATATATTTTATATATAAGTCATGGCCAAATTAATTAATTAATTATTATTTGGGCCATGATATAAGTTATTTTAACTAAAATTTTACATAACAGTTTTCAGAAAACACCCTTTATGTTAAGAGTTTAAATATTAATCAAAACGTTTTGCTACACTTACTCAGTTTGTACTTCTTTATCTACTTCTTCAATGTATAGCGGGCTTGGAGCTTCATCCCAATTAAAATTATAAGTGGATGACTCTTTCATTAAATCCATATCATTTGCCAGTTGCTCAACATTAAACTTTTCACTGCTTAGATTTGGAAATGTGGACAATTCCATTTCAATTGTATCTCCTGTTTTAACAGCAAACTGCTCAGTAATTGTTGTTAGTAGTTCAGTTGCCACGGTCTCTACCGATCGTTTAGCCAAAGGCTCGGCATATGTCATAAGGCGCACTTGTGTTCCTAAGCGTATAATACTCGCTTCAGCAAAATGTTCTAAGCAAATGTAGTGTGATGGACCGAAATTCCTGCCACAAATTTCACTACATATTTTCCTTTGAACTGGGTCTTTTGGTGCTTTGAATAATGTGCCACTTCCAGTTGGAAATTTTTTCTTGCATACTGCGCAATAACGCATTTTAAAGTTTAATTTAAATTTTCACTTTAATAAAATAATGTGAATAAACAAATTCAATGCTCTTATAAAATTTTCACTGTAATTTTCACCGCTGGGAAACAAATTTAATATTTTTATAAAATTTTCACTGTAATTTTCACAATTAATTCACAGTTTCTATTAAATTTTCACAATATTTAAAAAATTGGATTCAAAACATAAGCAAAAATATTCATAATGGCGGCCAAAAATGTAAACAACTTTTGACAATACCGAATTAACTTACCAAATTTTTGCAGATTATTTAACGGTCAAAACACAACCCTACAAAAAACCATATTCCTTCTTGCGCAGACCTGATTATTAGATCATGATGCTAGCTTAAGCAAATGTGCGAATACACACAACCAAATGTTGACAACTATAATGTACTTAAGAACTTTTCGTCAAATTTCATTTGCTTAAGCAAACATCGAAACCAATCGTACCTTGCTTAAGCAAACAGCTGCTTATACGTTTATTTATTGAAAATAGTTAAAACTGTTGCATTTGTTGGTACTTTTTTATTTGTGAATGTTTTCATTTCATTTCTAACATAACAAAAATTTAAATAAAGTGTTTGTTTATGATTTTAGATTAATTAGACGTAGACTTAAAATTATTTTTTGGAAAAATAAGAAGAAAATAGTTTTTGAATAGTACATATATTTGCAACTCAGCGAAGAAGATCTTTAAGTCAAATAAGTACAATATAGCCACACAAAAGTCGTCAATAATTTGCTTAAGCATTTGACATGCTTTTCCTTGATTTCTGACAGTAGCTTAAGCTAGCTTAAGCACATTATAGTTAGCCCTTAAAACACTACAACCTGTCATGTGCAAACTCTTTATGCTATTCCAAATACTAAATGAGCATGTAGTTTTCCCTTTTTTATCCTTTTTGTAGTTTCCTACATTATTTTTCTAAAAAAAGGCTAAATAACAATGACATAAAAATATTTTGCTTAAATTACTTTTTAGCGCCTTCAAAATATCGTTGCTTGAATTTTAGCGTTTCTAGCTAGAAAAGTTACTTAAATGTGCTTAGAGAATACAAATGTATAACATTTTAGCGATGAGAGAGAGCATTGTTAGCTCTCAGAGCAAACGCCAAAATTGCGGCGAATTTAATTTTTATGACATTGCCTAATTTAGCAATACGAATTACAGATCAATATGTAGCTAAAATTCTCTAAAACGATTTTTAGACATTTTTAGCGATGGAGATTTAGCTTTAGCGAGTTACAGAAAATAGCTGCTGGAATGGTTTCCTTCTAAATTTCGGTCAATCTTTCCGTCTTGAAGAGCATTTTCTGTATGAAGATTTTATTTTTTACATACACGTCAGTTAAAATCAAAAAATTTTTTGATTAAATAAGTCACAACATTAACTGACCGAATATTAACACATTAATTATTCGAATCATCGTACATAATTAAAAATAGAATGAAAATTAATATTTCAACCCGACTTATGTATGTATTTGGCTATGTACATACATACATACGTACATACACATTTTACACTACCAGTATTGTTTTTTTAATTTAATTTTTTTCCCTACTTGTGTTTTCGCTTCAAAACTTAAATACACACAAGTTTTGTACGTTTTATACTAAGTTCACACTTATGTTTTTAAACGTGTTTAAGGGAATTGTTTTAGAATCTAAACACAACCGTTCACATTACTTTTGAGATGTTTAAGATTGACGTTTCGTCAGCAGATTATTTTGTAAAATTGTGACTTTGAGAAATTATTAATATGTATATTAAAAATGGAAAGAAATATCAATATAAGCGGAATATTTCAATTTCCTTGCTGATGGAATTACCCAAATAGATTGTCTGTTTAAAGGTGAAACAAATGCATATAAAAAAAAACTTCGCGCATCAATAAAAAATAGAACTAAATTAAAAAAAAACAACTAATTATTTTATTTAGCGGCGGCTCATTCCATTCAATTAAGTAACGAAAAGAGATTATGGCAATTGGTACATATGTATTTGAATAAATTTTCTGTAAAGAAAATATTCTAAAGATTATCTTCCACAGAAACGCTGTAAGTCATTTTGTGAAGTTGATTGCCAAATATTTACTGCAGCTATATTCTGTAATTCTCGTAGCTAAACTAAATCTCGATCGCTAAAATTTTAGCGATTTTGCTAAAAAGGTATTCTGTAACTCTAATCGCTTACTCTGCAGTTACACGTTCAAGAAGTTGCTTTCAATATTAACACATTTACTGTTTGTCAAAATTTATGTTAATTGACGTTGTGACGTAGGCTGTAAGCAACTTGACGGTCAATTTTATTTTCAAGATGGCGTCGTCAAGAAAGAAATTAAAAATTAAGTAAGAAAAAACAATAAAATCGCAACAAATCACAATTTTTGTTAATTTTATTCATTTTCTATTTCAAATAATATATTTTCTTAGAAATAAATGCAAAAATTATTTACAACAGCTCTCATCAGCTGCTTACTTGAAAGAAAAATTGAAAGAGAACTTGAAAGCAAAATTGAAATCAAGTTAATAGTCAATATCCAAATGTGTGAGTGGGTTAGTAAAAAAGTGTAAGTGTATTGAATCTTGAAACAAAAATTGAAAGAAAACTTGAACGTGTAACCCCCAAGTTAGCTAAAATTTACTCTTTTCGCCGTAGCCAATTCGCTACCATTATACTATGTTCACACGAGAAGATGAAGCACTTGCTTCGCTCTCTGAAGCATGTTTATGAATCTAGCTGTTCACACGACTCATGTACTTGCTTCGATTTGACAGTTCTCTTTTTAATAACAAATATAATCTAAAATAGATAAAAAAAATGAGTTAAAATTATTACGCATTTTTAAAAATGCACAAACATATTTTTTGTTTCCATTGTTGTTTTATCTTTATAGTTTTAATTCAATTTTTCACTTTTAATTAAAGTTTTTGTTGTGTTTTTTGCATCTAGTTCAGATAAACTACCGATAAATTACGATAAAATTTAGAGAAGACAGCAATTTTTCATGCTTCGCAAGTAGATTCAATATGAATCTACATGCTTCGCTCTCAAAATTTTGTATGGCGAAGCATGTTGCTTCGCTCATGATTGGGGTGTGAAGCATGAATAGAGAGCGAAGCATGTTCCGTGTGAAGGTAGTATTAGACCATTTCATTCTTTCTTATTTGATAATATAATATTGAAAAGAGACAAATATATATGCGTGTATGTTTGGCATTTTATATTAGTGTTACCTTACATTATACTCCGTAACAATGATTGTGTTTTTGTTAAAAAAATTTTTAAAATATGTTTTAAAACGTCTATTTTTTTAAGCTATTTCACAAATTTCTAGTCAAAACTTATTGTTTTTTTGCAGAACACGCATTTTGAAAATTGTAAAGCGCATGATTTTTGCGGAATAATTTCTCAAGAAAGCATTACGTTCGAATGTTATGGGAACATTTATAAGAGATGGCATCACTGTTAAGAAATAATTTCAGTATACAATTGAAATTTTTTTCTATGTGGTATTTGCTGGCGGTACTGTGGCGTAGTTATTTGAAAGTATTTATTTGTACAAAAATTTTTTTGATCATAATAAATTTAAAATTTGTGTACAGAGTTTTGATTAATTTTTAATATTGTAAAAATCTTTTTTTTTTTATTAAATACATTTTTATATAAAATTTAGTATTTGAGTTTTATTTAAATTAAACTACTCATAACAGCTAAAACACTTCAACCTATCATGGACAATCTCTTTATGCTATTCCAAATACTAAATGAGCATGTATTTTTGCCTTTTTTTATCCTTTTTGTAGTTTTCTACATTATTTTTCTAAAAAAAAGGCTAAACAACAATGATATAAAAAATATTTTGCGTAAATTTCTTTTTAGCGCTTTCAAAATATCGTTGCTTAAATTTTAGCGTTTCTAGCTAGAAAATTTGCTTAAAACTTGGTGATTCCGCTTACCGGTTATCAATAACAGTAATGAAACCATTTCCATTTCATATCGACAGTGATATAAATGAAAAACAATTCAATTACTATTTATCAAGATGCCGAAGGGTTTTTGGGAATGCCTTAGCCCATTTGAAAGCCCGATTCAACGAGTAGGAAAGGGCATCGATAACAGAATTGAAAACGTAAATTTAATAATAAAGACGTGCTGTATACTCCACAACCTTTTGAACGAAACAAATGATGCCATAAGTTCCATATGGTTACAAGAAACTCAAAAATTAGAAACCATTCGTTTTCAACCACAACATATAGCACACTTGAGAGCAAATGAAAACGCAAAAGACATAAGAAATGCAATCGCAATATATTTAGGTAAGTTATTTACATATTAAATAATGTTTTAGATTTCATTTCAGTTTGACTAAACAACACATATTAAATTTATTAAAAGAGACAAAAACTTCGTTTTGCAGTGTGATGCTGTCACCAATTTTGTCTATTCGACTCAACAACTCCTGTTGAAAATCAACTTTTTTTTCTTTTCTTTTCAGGCACACAGGGCGATGTTGATATGCCAGTAGAAGTGGACGAAGAGTCCGATATTTCCCTATTATTAGAAGGGTAAACACGTTCAAAATCGTAAGTTACACTTTGTAAGTGTTCATTTTCGGAATCTTCAAGCAAAGCCTCGACATCACCGACAACAGATTCTGTAAAAAAAAAATTACTTTTAAATATATGTATGTACTTGTGAAATTACTTTAATAATAAATAAAATACGTTTTGATTTTTAAACTCACCACTTATGCTTTCTTCAATCAAGGTATTCACATTGCTTAGTTTGTGGCTGCCTAATATATTGTGAACAGAGCAATAAAGCGTCCAAGTTGATGGTGATCCGCGGATGGTCCAATCAAATATTTTTCTTTTCTAAGCACACAGATGTACATAATTAGTTTGGAATAGTTAATACTAGTACATAAACATTAATATGAATGTACATTCATATGTATGAAATTACCTGTATCTAGTAGTCAGGTTGTGCATCTTGGACTTTACCTCTGTTGTAGATACATAACATCCGTGTGTTTGAAGCTCACTTTTGATTTCTTCATATACATACATGGCTGTTCTTCCTGGCTCCACGTAATTCATAAATATGTTCCTCCCAAATTCCTATTAAAAGTTCTTCCTCCTGCGCTGTCCATTTCTTCTTTCTCTTGCGTTTGTCCACTTCCATAGCTTCTGCAATAAGCTTTAGGTTATTTCTTATGAAAAGAAAATTTACTCTTTGAAAAACTTCTCGCTTTAACAATGTTGTATGTATTTATTTAATTTTTTGTTATTGCTTTATTATTATTTTAGAATTTTGTAATTTGTTTTGTAAGTAACTGATTCAACTTCTGGCAAATTTTTTGACAAGCCGCCATTTAATAACAACACAAATAAGCTTAGTGTTCAAAAAGCGCACTGAAAATACTTCTAATAGGTATGCAACCATGCTTTTTAAGTGTTTAACGAGATGTTTAAATCTAAAACTTGTCATTTGAGATCTTTAACAAAAAAGTCAATGTATGGTAAAACACTTCAAAATCGAAGTGTTTAAGCTCTTAAATACGAATGAGACGTTAAACACATAAATGTGAACATAGTATAAATAAATTTTTTTTTCAATTTAATTATTCTTTTCTTTAATTAAAAAAATAAATGAGTCAATTAAAACCATAATTGAATTCCTATTGTATATCAAACTCTAGCGTTAATTAATAAAAAAAAAACCTACGATAACATTTCCTATCGACCTACATACATACATACATATGTATGTATTTTTTTATTTGGAAGCGCGTCTCAAACTAGATTTAAACCGAAAAAGTATACTAAATAAATAAAAATATTATCGAAGAAATTATAAAAAACTATTGAATAATATTATTTTAAATTAAATTAAAATAAAACATAGAATAGATGTTCTGCATAGCCGGCCTTCGGCAGGATTAAAATTTAAATCTTGCATATGAAAACTTCTGAGGTCAATAACTCGAAAACTATGCGATTCCGAGAAAGTTACTACATGAAATTTTCGTCTTATTTTTCGATTTTCTATCGCTCTATGTATTTTTTTTTTCATTTATTTTTAAAGACGAATATTCGCTGCGAAAAATGCGTCGTTCGTCGCAATTGTGTACACAGCATATGTATACGTAACTTTTTTTATTTTCACTTTATTTAGACTTTCTAAAACTATATAGTAGGTATACGTATGTATATATAATTTTTCGTATATATAAATAAACAACACTATTAACTTTCCCAATTAGCACAAATTTTTTGTGAATTCCAATGTGAATCCAAGCTTGAATTACATTTGAAATCCATCCTCAACAACAAATTTGTTTGAAGCATATGTTATTTATGGCACAGAGTTGATGCAAAATCATTGGCGGTGGTGGTTATGATGATTTTATAATTTAATTTTGCAGAGAAATTTTTCGATTTCTAGATTTATGTATATATTTCGCAGAAGTTTGTTTTCTGTTTTCTGTTTTTCGTTTCTTTTCTTTTATATGTATTAAATTATGTTACATTACATCCATTATTCCGGCGACTGCACACTGCTACCTAAAGAACGTTGTTTTTCAACAACGTCGGCATCAAATTGAGTCAGCTATGTATGTACTCTATATGTCAATCATAAAATATTAATGGTGAACAATTTTACAACGCGAAAGCACAGATACCCAGAGATGACAAAAAAAAATTGGACTTCGATCATATTTTATTTATCATAACCCGGCATCGTGAAAAAGAGACAACATTAGTGTGTTTGTTATGAAGATAATCAAAACGAAAAGCAAAAAAAAAGTTCAGTTTTTAGTGGAAAATGCTACATGAAAGCACGCTTAAATTTAATAAAATGTAATAATATTAAGTATTTACGGCATACAGTTAGGGACAAAACTATTTGTACACCCCATATATTCCGTAAATCTTGAAAAATTTATAAAATAATTCAAATTTTTCTATGCAGTTTTATTTCATTTACATTTTTATTTAATTAACTGTTAAAAAATATATTTGTATCTAACACATTGTTTAAAAAAGTACTAATTAAGTAAAAATCGTTGGGACAAAAGTGTTCGTACATCAGTACCTTGTACAATTTGTATTTGGATTTGTATTTGTATTTGTATTGTATTTGTACTTTGAAGTTCTGCTTGCTTATATTTTTTAAGGTACCGTTATATATTTGTCCGTGGAATTTGTTTTTTACAAAATAGTTAGTTTGTTTCAAGTTTTTGAGCAATCATCAAGTCAAAAAATGGGCAAGCGTAAGGAATTGAGCTTGGATATAAAAAATTTAATTATTGAAGAATATAAAAAAGGAAAATCGCTACGGAGTATTGGGGATTTAGTGAATTTACGTCATTCCACAGTACAATACATTGTAAAAAAGTTCAAAAACAGTGGATCTGTTGCAAATACGGCTAGGACGGGACGGCCAAAAAAGGTTTCTAGACGGGAAATCAGTTTGGTGTTAAAAGAAGTGGCAAAAAACCCAAGAATAACTCGTACAAAATTAGCAGAACAAGTCGCTAACACTACAGGAACAATTGTTCATCCAAAAACAGTAGGGAGGATTTTACATTCTGGCGGATATGCTAGCAGGGTCCCTCGCAAGAAACCACTCATCAGCCAAAAAAACCAGCAATTGCGTTTAGAATTTGCCAAACGTTACATAGAGAAGGATGAAGAATTTTGGAAAAAAGTATTATTTACTGATGAAACCAAAGTAAATCTTTTTGGTAATGATGGAAGAGGAAAAGTATGGCGCAAGAAAAATACTGCGTTAGATGTACACAATTTGATCCCAACAGTGAAGCAAGGTGGGGGGAGTGTGATGGTATGGGGGGCAATGGCAGCCAGTGGGGTAGGTCGATTGGTATTTATAGATGGTGTCATGGACCAGTGCCTGTATAAACGCATATTGGAAGGCAATTTGAAGGATTCCGTAGATGGTTTGGGTCTTGGCCAGAGTTGGATATTCCAACAGGACAATGACCCCAAACACACAGCGCGTTCAGTGAAGGAGTGGTTGCTTTACTATGCACCAAGACAACTTAACACACCTCCTCAATCACCTGACCTGAACCCCATCGAACACTGTTGGGACATTTTGAAACGGAAAGTCGGTGCAAAGAACGCCCGGAACAGGAATGAACTAAAAATTGCTTTGGAGGAAGCCTGGAAGGAAATATCTCCAGACGAAACCAAAAATTTGGTCCGATCGATGCAAAGAAGACTGCAGGCCGTGATTGATGCAAAAGGAGGACCCACAAAGTATTGAATTTAGCAAAAATAAGAGTTATTTGTGGGTGTAGATTAGATGTACGAACACTTTTGTCCCAACGAATTTTCATTATTTTATACTTTTTTAAACAATGTGCTGGATATTAGCTTTAATTTTATGGTTTAATTAAATATAAATGTAAATGAAATAAAACTGCATAGAAAAATTTTAATTATTTTTTAAATTTTTCAAGATTTACGGAATATATGGGGTGTACAAATAGTTTTGTCCCTAACGTATAATTCGAAAATGAAGTGATAAAACAATTTAATGTGTTCTTATATACTCAGTATATTAAATTTATATACATACATACATACGTACGTATATGCTGGAAATTTGCCAAATGGTGGTGGTTTTTAACTTACATACACACATGCATACATACACACTTGATAAATTCTGATATTTTGCAGATATTATAGTGATAAAATACAAACGATCAGTGAAAACCAACTTAAATTAATTAATTAATAATATTTTTAATGTGAATTAGAGAAATATATGGATATTTAATTAGTTTTGCGATTTATAATTTTAATTTGGATAGAAAGACAGCACAAAGAAAAAACCAAAACCCGTGATTGTATAAGTGTATACAAACAAGTATGCAAAATCTTCCGTCTCGTGTCATCTCTAGTTATCTGTGGCGAAAGTCACAAAGTTTTTAAAGTGAAAATAAAGAAAACAAAAGTGAAAATAAGCAAAAAGAAAATAAAGAATAGAAAATAAAATAATATAAAGAAATTTGGAATAAATTAATATAAAGGTACATATGTATGTATTCAAAGCCAAAAGCAGATGCTCGTAAAATTTTTGCACTGCTTACCCAGAATCAGCATATTCTGGGAAATGAACAACCAATGGGAATGGCTTCCAACGATGTCCACGTCGCTTTGAACGATGAACCGTCTGTCTGTGAAGACACAATTATAAACGAAGATGGTATATCTGATACTAAAATTAATTCTGTGGGAGACTGGGTCTTAAAAGTACAGCTGGCTGTATGGGTGATCCAACATAAGAATACTGCAATAAACAGTTTGCTGCAAATCCTTAATAAGCATCATAAGGATTTGCCATCGGATGACCGAACTTTAAAGAGCACTCCGAAATTTCCAGATATTGAAGCAATGCGTTCGGGTGAGTTAATGTACTATGGCCTTAAGGATTCCATGACAGATTTTTTGCTTAAAAACGGAATGGGGACTAAAACCTTAGAGCTGAACTTTAATATATGTTTGCCCTTAGCAAAAAGTTCAAATCGACATATATGGACAATTTTATGTAACGTAAATGGTTACACTGATATACATATACAGTGGCTGCGTTTTGTGGAGTGAAAAAACCATCGACTTCTGACATGCTTTTAAAAAGATTTGTCGCAGAGTTGAATGAATTGCTAATCCAAGGACTTGACTTTCAAGGGACGGATTTCACAATATCGTGTAGATCATTCATCTGTGATGCTCCAGCCCGAGCATTCGTGAAAGGGATCAAAGGACATACAGGGTAGAGTAGTTGCCCTAAATGCGTCCAAAGAGGCAGTTCATACAATGGAAAAATGATTTTCAAATATAAAATTGAAGCGAAGCGAAAATACCTTGAATTTCGATCAAGAGTCGATCCAGGTCATCACAACTATATGTAGGCTTGCCACCCGTACTTTATAATAAAGTATTGTACGTTTTTTTGATTAATTGTACTCTATACTTTATAGAAACAATAAAGTACACCAAAATACTTTATTTCGCATGATTTGATTTATGTATCTACAATTCAAAATTCGGGTTATAATTTTGTTTGTTGTTTTTTTACAGTGGCGATTCTTTCTTAAGACTATGTCATGCCAATTTGGATATTTGGATATGAAACAAGCAAAAAAATTAACCTTTTGTCTGCACCAGAACTGACCAGGAAAATTCACATGAATTTTTTATTATTTATCGACAAAGACTTAGAGTACCTGAATAAATGGTTTGATTTTAAAAATCCAAACTGGTTATTTACAATTAGCAATAAAAATTTAAAGAGCAAAGTTGAATTTGATAATATTGTTAGAATTAACAAAAATTTAAATCTGCAAAAACTTAATATAAATATGGATGATCATTATGGAGAAATTGCGTCATTAAACATAATTTAAGATCAGATATACAGTTCTGAAGGTTTTGCGGAATTATCTACAGCAAGTAATTAGCAGCTATTATTTAATAAGACTGATGATAATTTATGAAATTTGTATAGAGTAATTTAATTTTTAATTTCTATTCCTGCCACGTCAGCATTCACAGAGAGACTTTTTTCTGTAATGAAGATCAAATGGCGAGACGAAAGAAACAAAGCGTCTCTGAATCTGATAAAAAATGAATTAATTATTTACTTTAATTTATATATGATAATTATTTGATAAAACTTGCGAAAAGCAATAAAAAATACGTTTTAAAATATAACAATAAAGAAAAATAAATTGTACTTTATTTTTATACTGTGTACTTTTTTCCTAACCTTTAACAACCAATGTACTTTAATTGCAAAAAAAAGGTGGGAACCCTAACTGTATGGCACAACTAGAAATAGAAAAACTTAGCATTGACATGGTAAAGTCCTTCCCTAATGACTACATGCATGTTGTGTGCCTAGGAGTGGTTAAAACGCTAATGATGACATGGATTAAAAAGAGAAGTTCAAGCTTCTGTTTGAGTACACGGAAAATAAAATGTCGTGAATCTAAATTTCTATTTTTAAGAACGCAAATTCTAAGGGAATTCGCGCGAAAGCCGCGTGCTTTTAGTGAGCTTGAAAGATACAAAGCAAAGGAGTATCGGCAGTTTCTACTACACAGCGGTATTTACGTATTAAAAGACATTTTATCACCTGACAGATATACTCATTTTTTTACTGCTGAGTATTTCTATTAGAATCCTATTGCATAGTGATAATGGCTTCAATAATAAGGACTGCGCCCACAATATGTTAAATTAATTTGTCTAATTAATACCACTCTACTATGATGAATCCTTTCTGACATTCAATTTCCACTGCTTAACGCATTTGGCTGAGGATGCTGAAATGTTTAATGATTTGGAATCAGTTAGCGCACTTGGGTCCGTTAATTCGATCCCTTTGTGATACCCTGCAGCGGACAGGGCATAGTCGATTGATTATTCAATTTCCTGTGATTGTCCTGTCGCCGAATCAAACCATCCTGATTGTTGTAAAAAGGAGGATAGGCTGATTAGCCTCATGTTCGCCACACTGTCAAGGTCTGGCAGAGTGTTGAAGCCCAAAGTACTCGCCCTAATGCTATTAAGGGCGGGGCATTGACATAGAAGATGAAGAACTGTTTCTTCTTCCTCCTCATCGTTACAACTTCTGCAGTAGTCATTGTAACTTAGGCCCATCCTTCTGGCATGAGTCCCGAAGTACCAGTGCCCTGTTAGCACTGTTCTTAATCGTCTTGTATGACATTTACCAAGCCTGAGCAGATCGCTAGTTCTGTGCAGGCTGTAGCGGGGCCAAGTGGATCTGGAGATTTGACAGGTATGCTCTTGTTCCCACCTTTCTTGAGCAAGATTGTATGATTCCTGCTGGATCAATTGCATGCAGTAAGATAGAGGAATGCCATCGAAGTGGCATATCATCGAGTTGCTCAATGATGCGCCCCTTTTGGCAATTTCGTCCGCAATATCGTTTCCAGCGCACTCTGAGTGCCCTGGAGTCCAAACTAGTGTTAATCTTGAATGTCTCGCTATCTCGTTTATAGATTTCCGGCATTCGTTCACCACCGTCGATGTAGTGTATACACCATTGATAACGGCAATGGCCGCTTTGCTGTCGGTAAAAATAAGGATGTCTCCCGATATCCTGTAATACCTAAGCCATCTTGCCGCTCCTGTAATGTCCGAGACTTCAGCTTGTAGGACGCTACAGCCATCCCGAAGTCTGAATGGAACCTTCATATTGAAGTTTTCCACGTAGAAACCGCCCCCGGTGTTTACGCCTCTTTTGGAGCCATCAGTGAATACTCTTGTTGCTCCATCGCTGGCAGGGGGTGTGGAGTGATTTTCCCTATTGGGAACAATAGATTGAAATAGCCCGCCAAAATAAGGTTCCGGTGGGCAATAGTCAGTAAAATCATGGAGCGCTTGGTGCTGCCTGAGAATCTTGGAGTGACCAAGACCGGTTCTCGTCCATGAGCATGTAGCGTTTAGTCTGATCGCCGCGAACAAAGCTAGCTGTTTGACCAGAACGTCCACCGGAAGCCAGTTCAGCATAGCGAACAGTGCTTTCGTTGGAGTAGACCTGAGCGCTCCCGTTATCAGGATCGCCGCTAGCCCAAAATTTTTTTCTATAGTTCGTCGGTGGGAGTCTTTCTCTGTCGCTTCCCACCAGACTATAACCCCATAAAACATTATGTGCTTAATTATCGTCTCAAAGATCCAGTTGGTCCCTCGGGGTTCGATGGCCCAGCTGCGACCAATCGCTCTTTTACAGGTGTAAATAGCCACGAGGGCCTTATTTGCTCTATACTGGGTGTTTAGGTTCCAAGATAGTTTACTGTCTAGGATTACGCCCAGGTACTTAGCGTTGTCCGAGATCTTTAGTGTGGTCCCGTTTAATTTAGGGGGAGCAAAGTCTTCGATTTTGTGCCTCCTGGTGAATAGCACCAATTCGGTTTTCGCCGGATTGACGCCGAGCCCACAGCTGACACTCCATTTGCTGAGGATCGTCAGAGCAGACTCCATTTACTGAGATATTGTGCTCAGGTATTTTCGAGAGATAGCTATTGCCACGTCGTCAGCGTAAGCTACGGTTTTAACCAGCTTCCGCTCTAGGCTTAGCAGAAGAGAGTTAATGGTCAGATTCCATAAGAGAGGTGACAAGACGCCCCCTTGTGGAGTGCCTCGATTCACTGCCCTGTATTCAGTTGCAGATCCAAACGATGCGCTTATGACCCTTTTAGTTAGCAGATTTTTTACAAACCTGCAGATATTGATATCGATTCCCATCTCTACCATGCTGTTGATGATTGAGTCCGGTTTGAAAAAATTAAAGGCGCCCTCTATGTCCAGGAAAGCCACCATAGTGAATTCCTTGTATTCCAGAGATTTCTCTATGTGACTGACCAGGGAGTGGAGAGCAGTTTCCACAGACTTGCCCTTTGTGTAGGCGTGCTGTGAGGGGGATAGAAGTTCCTTTGGTATGGACATTCTGAGATGTATATCTATAGCTTTTTCCAGTGTTTTGAGCAGAAAAGACGTCAGACTGATAGGCCTGAAGTCTTTAGGTTTAGTGTGAGGCGTCTTGCACCCCTTGGGGATGAAGACGACCTTGCACAGATTCCAGCCGGAATGTATGCCCTTCTCAGACACTCTTTAAAAATTTCAGAGAGCCAGGGCACGACGAGATCCACATTTCTCTGTAGATCCGCTGGAATGATACCATCTGGTCCAGGTGATTTGAATGGATCGAAAGTATTGATCGCCCATCTGATACTGTCATTGTCCAGCGGTACGATAACTGAATCAGGCGAAGTATTTATATCGCCTGTATCGGTCCCTGTGGTCGGAACCGGTGCGTTGCCGGGAAAGTGAGTATCAAGTAGTACGCTGAGCGTTTCTTGGCTACTTAGAGTCCAGCTTCCACTTGGTTTTTGTATGTAGCTGGGTACCACCGGTAAGGTAGCTATTATCTTACGCAATCGGTTGGTTTCGGAGGAGCTTTCTACACCACTGCAGAAATTCCTCCAAGACTTCCTTTTTGCGTTTCTAACAAGGTTTTTGAACCTGTTTAGTGAGGACTTGTATCGCGACCAGTCACCTGTTCGCTTAGCGTCGTTAAAAAGTCTGCGGCACTCGCTTCGCGAGTGAGCGATATCAGGGCACCACCATGGTGGTTTGCTTTTGCCATTGCGTATCGTGGTTTTGCAAGACAAATTTGTTGCATAGCAGAAAGATTCGTTGAAGAGATCTATTGCCGTATCGATACCCGTCGTGTTGTTAATAATGGGGACGGAGATAAGAGTGTTGCGGAGGAGATTATTCTGCAACTCCCAGTTGGTTTTCCTTCTGTTTATCAGAGGCTTCGGGCTATTCTCACAAAACCCTATAGAGAAATCAATATAACGATGGTCAGAAAAGGAACAGTCGTCCGAAACCTTCCAGTCGCTGATTAAACTGTTGCGGTGTGCACTAATCAGTGTAATATCTAAAACCTCACTCCGGTTTGAGACAATAAAAGTTAAAGCTATTTACTATTTCGAGATTATTATTGATAATAAAATCGAAGAGAGACTCACCTCGTGCGTTGGTGTCATTACTGCCCCATGTGATGTGGTGCGAGTTCGCATCAGCTCAGATTATGATTGGCGTCCTTGTGCTTTCTGCTTTAGCCACAACCCCACGTACCAAGTTGTTTGGTGGACGCTCTCCGTGGTCGTGAGCCATGTAGCTGGAGACGACCCAAATTTTGCCGGTTTCAGTCTCCATAGCTGCAGTCACAGTATCCTCATCACTGTAATCAGATAAAATGAAGATGCGTAAAGAGTTTTTAGCCAATATGCAAGATCTGATGTTACCTGCACCATTGGCCACCAAGAGCTTGTAGCCCCTGAGGTTTAGTCCACAAACCCGTATTTATGGATCCAGGGTTCCTGGACCATTACCAGCTCCTCCTTCTCTACCACTCGGAGGAGCATTGCAGCTGATGCTGCTTTAGAGTGGTGTAGGTTGACTTGAGTCACCTTCACCATTCCCGGATTGTCTTGGTAGACTTTCCAGAAAACCCCTACCAGTTTCTTGTTTGCCGTCACCTACACCCCTGTCTATGATGGCCCTTACGAGGTGGCCTTTGGCTACCTCACTATAGGAGCCATTGCCGACAGGCGTGTTTCGGACGTTTAGTCCCCGAGGGGTTGGCTGACGCGTTCTCCTCCTCTGAACGTTGCCGTTTAGGCCCTGTAGCAGGGGGAGGATTGCTGCGCAGTGCAGCCATATGGGCTTTTGCCCATGTTAAGGAAGCTGTCTGCTCATTTGTGAGCTGATCAGCAGGTTAAGACCCTAAGGTCGAAATAAAACGCAAGGTGGAACGCCTTGTTGTTGCAGCCCTTTTGGAGAGTGTAATGTGTCCAGAAGTTGTTTTGTTGCCGGGATTGGCAGGGGGTGGCAGGGTATTGTGGCCGGAGGTTTTTCTCTCGGCCTTTTTGCCTGCAATTTGCACATTGAGGGTGCCCGGTTCGTCCGGCTTTGCCTTGACGGAACTGGTCCCTGAAAAGGTGGGTTTTGCCGCCTTGACGGGAAGGGCTTTGGCGGCACTGGGCCCGAAATCCACAAGTACCTCACCGCGGGTTTTTTGGCATCCGCCTGTTAGCTGTGATGCCTTTTGGTGAGTAGTCAGGTTGGGTGTGCCACCCTGGCTACTCGCCACACCAGTTGTTCGTCGGCTGACAGGGTCTGGTGAAGCCAACCCGCTCGCCGTCATCAAAGTCCCGTCATTTGAGTCCTGTTGTTGTGCCGTGTCGTTAGTTGTTGTTGTTGGTTTTTTTTTGTTGTTGTTTGTTTATTCGTCATAAAGTTCCCACGAGTGTAGGGGTCAGTAGGTCCGCTATGTCATAGCCCCCTGTAACGTCGCAAGGGCGTCGTTATCTGCTGAGGTGCCCAGGTATCAGCAAAGCTCCGTTAAAATACAGTCTCTTGCCCCTGACTGCAAAAATCCGATTGGCACGGGTCGCGTAACACCTCGGTTTAGGGGTTGGATAACCTTTACTATACAGGCCTTTATAGCTTCGTGTCTTTGGTTCAGAGGTACTGTGGGGAAACTTAGCGTTGACTCATAGTTTCTGAACAAAGGCAGATACCACAGCCTGCACTTAAGCCACCACATCGCGACAAGATTGTTATCCAGGTGGGGTTACTTAACCATAAAGAATCAAATCTTACAATTATTGATACATACTTCTATCGTTACAGATATAAAAGATTTAATGGAAAAGCATGAGGCAACCCAAAGACTTGTATACAGGTTGTTGGAGGATGTTAAAGTTTTACAAAATAGTCGTGTTCCAGCTCAGGAAAATGCAAAATCATTATCCATTTTACCAAGGGAATCATTTCTGAGCAAAGAAGAGTTTATGAGTTTTGAGAAAAAAATTCAATCTTCAGAAGAATATTTTTCTAATTTGGTAATGACTAATGACAACATTTCGAAGAGTTTTTAGAAAAATATTTTTTTACATTTTCAGGTGAAGGAACTGAAGGAAAAGGTATCGGGCAATGCCTCAAAATTTATGAGAAGCTGCTGGAGACGATTAATGAAGGACGATGTAGCAAAATTTTTTTGTTGGCAAGGAGCGGCTTCAAAACAGCCGTTGAATTCATTATCAATTACACTTGCAATTAAACGTAAGGAATTTAAAGACATTCCTTTCAGTCTCTCACTTATTTACATTTCTAAAATATTCAGTAGCCTACAACGAGAAATTTTCTGACCACAGTGATATGGAGTTTGAAACAAATACCATAGCCCTTTTCCAGCAAGCCAGAAATCGCATTAATGAAAAATCAACAAAAACAAGCAAAAATTAAACAAATTAATGTAAATATTTAAACCAACTTTAACTTTTTCATTATCCAATCATTACTCTCACCGCAATTACAATACCTTATCATTAAACTTCTTCATTATTCATATAAATATGTACCTATTTTTATAAAATGCAAGAAGGTTTAGCCATTGAAATTTTATTTATCGTTTATTTTGTTTATTTTTAAACTATGTAAGTAATAATATGTACCTATTTTTATAAAATGTTTTATTTTTACAAGAAGAAATAGGGTAAAAATGTTGCAGAAAATGGTTTGAAAATTATTGTTAAAATAATGTTATAACACTATTTAAATACTGTTGTAACATTGCTTGAATAACACTGAAATTCTGTGCTTGAATTCAACGGTAAAAACAGGTTCGGTTCGACTTGAATTCCACTGCAATTCCATGCTTGACTTCAAGTGTAAAAACAGGTTCGGTTCAGATTGAATCACACTGTTATTCAAAGCTGGAATTACACTGTATTGTTTTGTTCGACTGCAATTTAATGATTAATTTTGCTGGATTCGCTATTGAAATCAACTGCGTTTCAACTGTAATTCAACACTGGAAATTGTGACTGGATTTAAAATGTAATTAAACTTGAACTCCAGCCAAAAAGCTTATTGGGTTATTATTATTTATATATGTTGTTTAAGAACTTGTGAACACTCTTAATAATTGTTAATGATAATATAAACGTTAGTGAACTGCCTTAATGTTGTTTTAACAAAAGGATATCATATTACACAATGAATTAATTTCAAACATTGCTACTTCAATTTGATTGGTCAATTTAACGTAAATTTTAGTTTTAAGTATTTTGTCGACTCAACAATTAATTGTTAATATTTTAGTATAAATACCACAATAAAATTATATTTCTTCGTCAATAGTAAAAACTCGCTTTTTATTCATTGATCACATTACGTTCAAGTTACAAGTGCTTGAAAGTAAAACCACACAAACAAAAATTAGTACAGTTCAAATTCAAGTGTTTGAACTGAGTCATACTAATAAAATCATCTACAAGTTTAATTCTAAACATTTTGGTGACCCCGACCACCATTGATTTTAAAGCTTCCCCCCACCAGCGGTAAGGGGTTTTAAAGTTAAATTGGTGACTTACAACAGCACGCAGCCTACCCATTAGCACTGGTATTCAAGTGGAAGATTTGCAACATAAAATCTGCCCAGCGAATCCTTGTCTTCAGCAGAGGCTATAAAAAACATCATACCAGTGGTGCAATACATATCAGCCGCTCCAGCAAATTAGAGCATTGACAACAGGCATCGGCCCATTGGTGACCAAATTCATCTCCAATTTTTTAGCGCTTAAACAGGCAGTTCCATATCGTACACAATGGCGGCAGCAGAGTTATTGGATACCCTCTTGAATACAGGCGAAATAATTCAAGCAATAGTGCGAAACTTTAAAAAGGATTCTGCGGACAGAAAAACCACCGCAGAATACTTTGAGGAGCGTAGCCGTCGACTTTTGCAAGCCTGGGAGAAATTTGAAGCCACGGATACAGAATTGCGTATGCTTGACGATGTTGAAACGTTAAAAGCAGAGAATGAATATTTTACTAAGGACTACTATTCAAAAATTAGTGAGATAACTAATGTGTATAAAAATCTGTTTACAACAGAGGCTAATCGTCTTAGAACATTATCCCTCCAAAAGCTACCATCAACTAAAACTACTGGTGCATCAGTGCCTCTTCAGGAGTCTAATGAAAATCAAGGTTTGATTCGGAAGGCAAAAGCTAGAATGACAGCCTTAAGTAGGTTTTTAAATGTATTAAACATTAGCGACGAAATACAACCACGTCCATTTTATGACATCAAACTGTCAACCATAAACAGTCTTTGGGATCAGATCCAAGACTTATACGACAGTATATGCGAGCGCTTTGATGATCCATTGAAGTCTGGCTTTGAGGTTACAACATTTTATGAATTGAATGACAAAGTTCAAGAACAGTTGGTCAGACTGTCCATATTGGCTAAAAAGGCACAAAACTTTGGTGAAAATCAGCCAACTCAATCAAATCAGCCAACTCAATCAAATCAGTCATCTTCATCGTTACATCTTCCAAAAGATACAATACCGAAATTTGATGGCGACTATTTAAAATGGCGGCAGTTCTATGATTTATTCTCTGAAATGGTGGATAATCAGCCGATTCCCGCTATTCAAAAATTTTGGTATTTAAAGAGTAATTTGACGGGAGAAGCTGAACATCTGATAAGTCAATTTTCTCTATCAGAGACAAACTATAGCACTGCCTGGGGAACCTTACAAGATCGCTACAATAACAAGAGAATTTTAGTAGCGAATCTAGTAGAAAAAATACTCAATCAACAGTCCGTGACGTCATCCGCACAATCCATCAAAGCCATGCATGACACCACCAAAGAATGTTTACTGGCATTAAATAACTTGGGAATCGAAACAGATTCCTGGGATGCGATTATTATTCAGTTATTGATGAAAAAACTTGACAAAAGCACACACATCAGGTACATGCAATCACTAACTAATCCAAAGGATGTGCCAAATATAGCTGACTTCTTATCGTTCCTTGAGCTTCAATTTCAATCTATGGAAGCAATTGTTCCTAGGGAAAAATCGACTTATAAAGCGGTGTCAACAATAGTAACATCTAACGCACACAACATTAGCATATGCAAATTATGTAATAACAGTAGTCAGAAACTGTATCACTGCAACAAATTTCGCCAATTATCAGAAACAGAACGGCTACGTTGGGTGCAGCAACAGAATCTATGCGTCAACTGCTTCAAAGATGACCACACTGCGAAAACCTGCAAGTCAAGTAGCTGCAAAAAATGCGACAAAAGGCACAATACATTAGTCCATTTGCAAAAGAAAGACAACACGCAAATGGATAAGAAATCAAATTTCAGTTCACAATCAAATACAGCCGAAAGGACGACTGCTTCCAATGTCGTAGCAGTTACATCAGCAACAACTGAAGTTGCTGCGGGCCGCTATGTTGTGCTAGCAACATCAAAAGTCATAATTACAGCCTCAAATGGTGCATCAGGTAAATTTTGAGCGGTATTGGATTCAGGATCACAGGTCAACATTGTATCTAAACGCCTTTGCCAAAAACTATCTATTTTACCATTAGGAGCTTCCCTTTGTCTTGACGGCGTTGGCGAAACCAAAAAGCATTCCAAGTATCGCACAAACGTTCAAATGAAGTCCAGAGATCTCAGTTTTTCAGCAAATGTGGAAGCATACATATTACCAAGTATAATTCCCGCACAACCAAGTCAACATATTAACAGTTCTTCTTGGAATATTCCCAACAACATTCACCTAGCAGATCCTCATTTTGATCAGCAGGATAAAATAGACTTGCTACTGGGAGCAGAATTTTATTACAAATTAATAAAAAGTGGGACGATACACCGTGCTGATAATCTACCAACTCTACAAAACACAGAACTAGGCTGGATTGTAGGGGGTGCAATAGGAAGAAATCCAAATCGTAATCCACTATATTCATCCACATGTGCAATATTTGGAGACACCGCTTCATTGGAAGAAGCGATAGAGCATCTTTGGAAACTTGACGAAATTGAGGTTAGCGAAAGGGCACTTTCGCCATCGGAAAAACAATGTGAATCACATTTCACTCATCATGTGCACACCAATCTAGATGGCCGCTTCACTGTCAGTCTTCCGTTTCGAGAAAACCCAACAGCATTAGGAGAATCCCATAAGATGGCCGTCAACAGATTTCTTGGTTTAGAGCGTCGACTTCTAAAAAATGAAGACATTCGGACGCAATATATAAAGTTCATGCAAGAATATGTTCATCTAGGACACATGCAAAGGGTCAACATTGATACAATGGTAGATCCTAAATATTTCATTCCGCACCATTGTGTGATGAAACCAGATAGCACTATAACGAAATTAAGAGTAGTCTTTGACGCATCGGCGAAAACATCAACCGGACTCTCGTTGAATGATCTAATGTATACGGGGCCAAAGGTACAGAGTGAATTGTTCTCGATCCTACTACGTTTTCGACTACCGAAGTTTGTATTCACCACCGACATTGAAAAAATGTACCGACAAATACTACTTGATCCCGATAATCATCAATATCAACTGATAATATGGAGAGAAGACCCTGGATTGCCAATCAGCTACTACAAACTTAACACGGTAACTTACGGAACTCGGGCAGCACCTTACCTCGCCACAAGATGTTTACAGAAAATTGCTGATGAAAATATTATCAATTATCCGTATGGTGCGAACATGCTTAAGAGTAATTTTTACGTTGATGACGGCCTTGGAGGCTTTGATAGTCTCAACATCGCACTTGAGACTCAACACGAACTTATAACGATTCTAAAAAAGCATGGGTTCAATCTAAAAAAAATGGTGTGCAAATCACCCACAGTTATTGATGAATATTCCATCCGGCGATCAAGAGGTAGATTATTGTGGACCCTTTTGGATTCACTACAGGGTCAGAGGCAAACGGCCAACAAAGGCTTATATAGCCGTTTTCTGCTGTTTTGCCACTAAGGCAGTTCATCTTGAACTGGTTTCGGATTTATCAACAGATTCCTTTATAGGCGCTTTAAAGCGTTTTATTGGTCGTCGTGGACGGTGTCAGAATATTTACTCACACAACGCCACCAATTTTGTTGGGGCAAAGAATCAACTAGCAGAATTAGCCGATAACATTTATTCAAGCCAGGCTCAGGAATCAATTATCTCCGCGTTCAGCTCAAAAGGAATACATTTTCACTTTATTCCTCCAAGAGCACCACACTTTGGAGGTCTGTGGGAAGCAGCGGTAAAGTCTGCAAAACATCTTCTTCTGCGGAGTGTTGCGAATGCATCACTAACGTACGAAGAATTGGAGACAGTAGTGGTCGAAATTGAGGCTATACTAAATTCGCGTCCACTAACACCCATAACAACTGATCCAGAAAATCTTGAAGCCTTAACTCCTGGTCACTTTCTGATTGGCGAAGCACTTACATCGCAAGTAGATAGTAGAGCACAGCCAACAAACATGTCAGGATTATCCCATTGGAAGCATGTGACCCACATAAAGCAGGAATTTTGGAAAAGATGGTCAACAGAATACTTAAACGAACTTCAGCAAAGATGTAAATGGCGAAAGCAATCTGTTAACCTCAAAAGTGGAGACATGGTAGTAATAAAAGAAGATAATATACCTATTATGAAATGGCCTTTAGGTAGAATTGTTCAAGTATACCCAGGTGATGACTGCATAGCAAGAGTCGCTGACGTAAGAACTGCATCAGGAATATTCAAACGTCCAATACATAGACTGGCATTATTGCCCATACATAATGATTCAGAAGGACTTACTGAAGACAGCAATACGAACATCAACAACTATACACCCAATTCTCCCTCTCTGCATTCTGCTCCAGCCACAGTCTCTCTTAATCAAGCTCCAATCCCGACAGAAGAACCTAAGCCGAAAAGACGCAAAATGCCAACCAATCTTCTAACACTGACGTTACTCACGTTACTACTACTAGTACCAGTGGCCTTTGGAACTCCAGTCAAAAATAAGAAATTTGGATCAAGAGTCGGAATCCATTTTGAGCAAATTGGAACAACATCTATTTCAACTACGGAATGGAATCTATTGGTATACTATGATTTAGCTCCTTACTGGACAGAAACATCAATTCTTGTCAATGGCACACGGTCGTTACAAACCTTATGTAAAATGATGAAAACAAACTCGTCTTGTCACGGCATTCTAGACCACTTTCAACACATGGAAAGTGAATTACAGCTAGATAACCGACTACTACGAGTTAAAAGAGGGGCGCTGGATATCGTTGGTAACGTTGCTCATTCATTATTTGGCGTTCTGGATTCTGAATACGCTGAACAGATGTCAGAAACAATAAAACAAGTCAATGACAATTAGTCGTATTTGCTAAACTTATTGAAGAATCAAACATCAATTGTAGATTCTACAATTAATATCATCCGGCAAAATCAAATAACAGCTAAGTCAAGATTCGAACGATTGGAGCAAGAGATTAAAATATATTCAGTTAATATAAATGACATCTCCAATACATTAGTACAAGTACAACTAAATCAACTATTCCATTCAGCGGTTCTTGAACTAACACTAATCGCAAACAATATAAGACAGATACAATCCGTAATCCTTGACACTCTCATGGATACCCATCATGGACAGATCAGTCCATGGTTACTCACTCCAGAACAGTTACAAAATGAAGTCAATCAGATCATTCTGCATTCACCACCGTCAGTGAATCTTCCAGTGACAGAAAAAACTGACTTACTCCAGCTATTTAAACTCATGAAGATAAAGTGCAGACTAACACGCCGCCATGCAGTTTTCAAAATAACTTTACCATTAGTTGAACGTGAAAAATTCAAGCTGTTTCATTTGATTCATGTACCCAACATAATGAACAGTACAGTAGTGGCCATTAAACCATGTGCTAATTTTTTGGGCATATCTACTTTGCAGAGACAATACATTCCCTTCACAAAATCTGAATTAACCGCTTGCAGTACAATAGAATAAGGCGTTTTCCTTTGTTCCAACATTCAAATCCGTTACAATTATGGTTCGGATGCCTGTGCATGCGATATTAATTTATTCAACAACAAAACAAAACCAAATTGTATCCTCCAAAAAACTGATATCAGATGGGTACCCCTAAGCAAAGGCAATCAATGGATATATGTTGCGTCACCACCCTCAAGAGCAACAGCAGTTTGCAACATGGAAATCATTCCTATATCACTAAAAGGCTCCGGTTTGCTGACACTTGATCCAGAGTGTATCCTCAGGCACGAGTTTGTCAACATGAACGGACTAAAATCTATATCAAGCACAGTGAGGTCTTCATACACAAGTCTTGGCCAAATCTCAGCCTTATCATTACCAAAGAACTCTACAGCCTTCACAAATAATAACGAATCAACCTCAACAAATTTGGAGAGTGTATATGCCAAGAATATTAAGGACCTAACAACTCTACAACAGTCGCTGGAACAACACGAAATCGCTGATCTACCTAACAAGTTGAAGACCCACCAGACACACAGCTATATAATTGGCTACCTAGCACTTGTAGTAAGCGTCATAGCTCTAAACATTCTGCTTTCCAAATGAAAATCCGATAAAAAGGCACTAAACTCACATCCAACTACATCAATTGAATCCACTAGAGAAAACATTGAGCTTCAACCACAGGCCGAAGAACGCAAGATGACACCACTACCAATGCCACGCCAGCAGCCCAAATTCATCCTTGATGTCTAGCAGCTGATGACAACAATCAATCAATTCATTAATAATTTAGTTTAGCTTATACTCCTGTAACTAATAACTTTATTTTCCAACATACCTTGAAATTTCATTTATTACTTTAAACTTTCTCCCAATGTTTATTGTTTATTTATTTTGTTTTGAACAGTCGTTCAACGCGGGGGAGAATGTTTAAGAACTTGTGAACACACTTAATAATTGTTAATGATAATATAAACGTTAGTGAACTGCCTTAATGTTGTTTTAACAAAAGCATATCATATTACACAATGAATTAATTGCAAACATTGCTACTTCAATTTGATTGGTCAATTTAACGTAAATTTTAGTTTTAAGTATTTTGTCGACTCAACAATTAATTGTTTATATTTTAGTATAAATACCACAATAAAATTATATTTCTTCGTCAATAGTAAAAACTCGCTTTTTATTCATTGATCACATTACGTTCAAGTTACAAGTGCTTGAAAGTAAAACCACACAAACAAAAATTAGTACAGTTCAAATTCAAGTGTTTGAACTGAGTCATACTAATAAAATCATCTACAAGTTTAATTCTAAACATATGTATTCTTATATTTTTTATATTTTACTTATATGTATATGTATTTTTTTATAACTCGCCGTCTACATTAGCCATCGCTTTGTTTGCACATGAACAAAGCGCCAGCAGAATAGCAGAACAAAATTTGTTCATGTTTTTCTATGTGGGGAATATTAGTAAATGTTCATGTGCTGTTTTACCACAATTTTAAGGTGGAGTGGCAAAGACAGCAAATAGATTTTGTTTGTTGTCTCGTTTTTTCATATTGGAAAATGACATTTGATGGTTGAACATGGTTGTACGAACAAGAGTTCTGACAACGCTGTTTGACCATAAACAAAACATGAACAACAGTGGTCTACATTAGCTAAAATAATGTGCGAACAAGCATTTGTTCATTGGCCGAACAAATCGATGGCTAATGTAGACTGCGAGTAACAATTTTTTATGTATGTATAGGTACATATATACCATACTATAAGCATTTAAATTTTCCTTTTTTATATTTGTATATGTATTTGTATTTTATATTATTTAATTTATAAATTACAAAAAAGTAATTTTACTACAAATTAACACAAACACATTAAAAATAGCTTTGAACTGATTTCGCAAGCAAATTCATAACAGGTAAAACTGAAAACACAGCTGAACTATTTTTTTCTTGCATAATGGAGGCTTGCATGCAGCGTTGCCATTTGCCAAGTTTTTCCTTGTTTTGCAAGTTTTTTGAGATGCAAAAAAGTTTTTAATTCACTGGCTGAATAAACAAGTTTTTTTTAAATATATGCAGTTTTTTCATGTTTTTTTTAATTACTTAAAATTTGGAAAATATTTTATGAATTTATGCATTGACGATATATTGCACATTATACAATGAAACGACCTTATATTTTTCACTCCCTTTTTATACAACAATGTTGATTTTTTTTACTCCCACAAAAACAACGACGCTGTTATAATAAATTGAAAGTTTCCATATTATTCGTTGTGTAGAAAATTGAATTGAAGTTTTTTTGAAGAACATGGATAAATACTTAATGAGAAACGGTAAGAATATTATACAATACAATCAATCATTTGTAAAAAATTATTGATTTTAGGAACCTCGTGCACAGGAAAGGAAACCAACATAGACGATGTAGCAGTAGCAGACGAGATCCCAAGTTGTTCAACAAAACCCAGGAAAAGAAAACTTGGAAACTACGTTAAAGCATGGGAAGACCATGTTTTACTTAAAGGATGGATAACAAAAACCGAAAATAATTTGCATTTTTGTAAAGTGTGTAAATGTCAAATAAAAGCATTAGCCGGCGTAGCAGATTTAAAAGCACACGCAAAAACCTTTAAACATATTGATAAGGCAAAAGCTATTAAAGTACACACAGGAAGCCATGGTTATTTTTAGAAATATAGGTAAATTTCATGAAAAAGTTTCTAATATAGAATTGCATTTGGCAGCATTTTGTGCAGAACACAACGTTACATTTTTGGCAATGGATCACCTTGTTTCTTTGCTGAAAAATACTATAGAAGATTCTGAGTTAATAAAAAAAACATCGTGCGCAAGAACAAAAACCACTGCACTTGTTAATAATGTCATCGGAGAAACGCATCATACAGAGCTCTGCATCATGCTCCGAACAAAATTTTTTTCACTCTGTGTGTATGAATCGACAGATATTTCAACAACGAAATTATTGTCGTTAGTCGTGCGACTGGAGTATAATGGCAGGGTGTGTGATTTCTTTTTTGACCTAATTAAAGTTAAAAATTGTAATGCCACAGGCATTTATTAAATAATTGTTAACGTTTTCCAACAAAATAACATAGATTTTAAAAATAATTTAATAGGCTTTGCTGCTGATGGTGCGAATGTTTTGACCGGGTGTAAGCATTCAGTAGCAACTCTTTTAAAAAAAAGATTGTCCAAATCTAATTATTTTTAAATGCACTTGCCATTCATTTGCGCTTTGTGCCAATAACGACTGTAGTGTTTCACCCAAATACGTAGAGGGTGGTGCCAGAGACATTTACAACTTTGTTCATAATAGTCCAAAACGTGTTGATCTTTTCAATGAGCTACAAATATGGTTAGACTACGAACCCCGAAAAATGTTACATCCTTCTCAAACACGTTGGCTTTCTATCGAAGCCACCTTTAAACAACTTTTAAACCGATTAGATGTTTTAAAACTATTTTTCCTTCACGAAGACTTGGAAAAATTTAATGCAACGGAAAGAATGATAGATATTTTACAAAAACGATGTAAATAAGTTAAACCGGTTATTTCAAAATGAAAGCCTACAAATACATAAGCTTCATGAAGAAATAAACCGTTTGTATTGCAAAATTTTTGAATATGTACTAAAAGATGTTTTGGAAGTTTTAAAAAGCTTGATTTAAACTACTATATACCTTAAGGATCTTTAGCACTTAATACATATAAAATACCTGAAAATGATGAAATTAACTTTAGAGTTCATAGTTTAAAATTTTATGTTGAACTTTGCAATGGTATGTTAAAAAAATTCGATTTTGATAACAGTTTTCTTAGACATGTTGAAGTTTTAGCACCTATAAATGTAATTAAAGGTAACCAAAAAAGTATTTCTGAATTATGTGCTCTTTTACCAAATGTAGTAGATTTTACTGATATTCAAGATACATATGTGAAGAGAAAAATATTGAGTTTTTCCTTATTTAAAAAAAATTGTTTATTCAATTTTGTCGTTGCCTATACATATCTACAGCAAACCTCGAACGAATTTTTTCAAAAATTAATTTAAACAAAAGTAATATTAGAAACGACGACAAAAAAAATGAAGTAAACACAAACCTGAATACTACACAAAACAAAAATACTCGTGCGCGATCATTATCTTTGAACATGTTAAATATCGATCAAGAAGCAACAACAATTGCACCTATTAGCAAACTTGTCAGCTTAGCTGTACAATCAAACAAACAAACAATAAATACCCAGGTGACCAACGTGCACAAAATTGTAAATGCAGTGAGTGAAAATAGTGATAATAAAATCCAAACTGGTATGGACAGATACATAACCGTGCTAAAAAGGGGAAGAAGTCCCAAATCAGCTGAAATAGCGTCCACGGCGAAAATGCCCAAAGATGGGAAAAATAATATTAAACATTCTGAAAATCGTTTTGCGATTTTGAATGAACAAGTCGATGAAGATACAAGTACAACAAGGTCCACTAAACCACCGCCGATATATTTAAGAGAACAGAATTCCAACTTTTTGGTGAAAAGCCTTATCTCATTAATTGGAGAAAATGAGTTCTATGTAACTCCAATTAAGCGTGGCAAAATCAACGAAACTAAAATTCAGGTAACACGAGAAATTAATTACAGGAAAATTGTCTCAGATTTTGAGACTAAAAACAAAAACTTTTATACATATCAACTGAAGAGTGCTAAAGGCCTAACAGTAGTTATAAAAGGAATAGATTCAAGCGTGGATCCGGAAGAGCTAAAGTCTGGCCTTGAAGATAGTGGCTTCAAAGTGAAAAATGTTTCAAACATTAAAAACAGGGAAAAAATCCGCCAACCTATTTTTAGAGTCGAGCTACAGCCAGGCGACTTGAAAATTAAAAAAAATGAATCGCACCCAATCTATAGCTTAAAATACTTGTTACATCGAAGAGTTACCGTTGAGATGCCACATAAAAAAACTGGAGCTATCCAATGCATGAACTGTCAAGAATTTGGCCACACTAAAACTTATTGCAAGTTGCCTACCGTTTGCGTTGTATGTGGTGAGTTGCACAGTACCGCTAACTGTGACAAAATAAAAGGTGATACCAAGGCAAAAAAATGCGGTAAATGCAGTGGAAACCACACTGCTAGCTATAGAGGCTGCCCTCTATATTCTCTTTTTAAAAATTCGTCGAACAGAAAAACAAATGCTACTCCCGCTCAGCCCAACACTCCTTTAAACTACCCACAGTTACCTCAACCGTCGTCTAGCCATAATCAATACTCAAATGTTTTAAAGTCTAACACGACTCTTACTCAACAAAAACCTAATAGTCAATTTTCATACGCTAATATTTTAAAGAGTAACCAGATTCCGGCACAAAAAACTGTACCAGTAAATGAAGAATCAGGGCATAATTTTAGTCGTATTGAAGCCTCAATAGAGATCCTTATACAAACAGTAAATACATTCACTCTCAACATGTCCTGTATGATGCAGGAAATGTTGAAAATGCAGTCTACCTTGTTGCAGGCTGTATTGAACAAACCATGAACTTAAGAATCTGTTTTTGGAACGCAAACGGCATCTGCCAACATAAAAATGAAATTGAATACTTTCTTCTGGATAAACAAATCGATGTTATGCTTATCTCAGAAACTCATTTGACGTCCCGAAGCTATTTTCGAATTAGTGGATATAATTTCTACGACACCAAGGATCCTCAAGGTAGAGCTTGTGGTGGCTCTGGAATCCTAATAAAAACTCGAATAAAACACTACCTACTAAACGACCTTCGTGAAGAATATCTTCAAGCAACGAACATCTGCATTGAAAATTTTTATCAAAAGCTTGTGATATCATCTGTTTACTTTCCTCCCAGGTTTTCAATATCACAGAGTCAATATACCGCATTTTATACAACACTCGGGACCCGTTTTCTAGCAGCTGGTGACTACAATGCTAAACACACTTTTTGGGGCTCACGTTTAATCAGTCCCAAGGGTCGTGTTGTGTTTGACACAATTTCAAAAATGGGTTTGAATGTAGTTTCAAGTGGTCAGCCAACATATTGGCCAACGGATCGTCAAAAAATTCCTGATGTTATCGAATTTGGGATTATGAAAGGCGTGCCCAGCGAAATGATTGAAGTAGAAGCATCTCTGGATTTGTCTTCAGATCACTCGCCTACAATTGTCACATTATGATCAAAAACATTTTTGTACAAATAAATACTTTCAAATAACTACGCCACAGTACCGCCAGCAAATACCACAGTTTTAACATAGAAAAAACTTCAATTGTTTACTGAAATTATTTCTTAACAGTGATGCCATTTCTTATAAATGTTCCCATAATTTTCCGACGTAATGCTTTCTTAAGAAACTACTACGCAAACATCATGCGCATTACAATTTTCAAAATGCATGTGATGCAAAAAAAAACAATAAGTTTGGAGTAGAACTTTGCGAAAAACCTTTAAAAAATTAGACGTTCTAAAACATACTTTAAAAAATTTTTTTAGCAAAAACGCAATCATTGTTACGGAGTATATATTATAATGTAAGTTAACACTAACATCAAATGCCAAATATACACGCATATATATTTGTCTCTTTTCAGTATTATATTATCAAATAAGAAATAAAGGAATGGTCTAATTTTAGCGATCGAGATTTAGAGTAAAAGTATTTAGTTTAACGATATTGAAAAAAACACTTGTTTGAGAGATTATCTGAAATCAACTGAACTTCTTTATTATTTAATTCTTTTCTTATAAGTATGCTAATTTACAATTGATTTTTGCTTATTGCGATTAAATAGTTGATAATAAAAAAATAAATGTTTCTTCATCGGTTTTTGCCTACTAATCATATGTGTGTTTTGTTTCCGTTATTGCTATTGGGAACAAAACAAACTTATTTTTATATTATTATTATTACGAATAAACGTAATTATTATTTGAACTTATATTGATTTACATATGAAAAGTAATATTATCAGGCTCAAGTTCAGTTTTATTGAATTAATGAAAATTCAAAATTACTAAGAGTTTTTTTATGTTGGAAAATATTATTAGTTATATCCAATCAGTTTTTAGCAGAACGTATCAGTACTGATTTCAAGGCCGCTACACCTCTCATCAGCGTTCAATTGTCCAACTTTACAAATTTCGTAAAGTGGATACTAATTGAGAAGAATATCAACTATTTAACCAGTTTTCAACAGAAATAGAATATGAGAATTAATTTTTAATTCAATTTTTATTCTACAATGAAACAGTGCTGGTTAGTACGAAATTCCCTCATTACTGTTTGGAACTAATAATCAACACAAACTCATAGTCCGTTATCATCAAAGTATTTTGCTTTGTATTTTAACGTTTTTTTGTTGTTTTTACTCTATATTAGGGAAATTCACATATTACTGTGACCCCTTTTATTAGGGTATTTATAGCTCATGCCCAAGCGGAATTAATATTTTTATATTATTATTATTACGAATAAACGTAATTATTATTTGAACTTATATTGATTTACATATGAAAAGTAATATTATCAGGCTCAAGTTCAGTTTTATTGAATTAATGAAAATTCAAAATTACTAAGAGTTTTTTTTTTTTTTTTTTTTTGTGTTGGAAAATATTATTATTTATATCCAATCAGTTTTTAGCAGAACGTATCAGTACTGATTTCAAGGCCGCTACACCTCTCATCAGCGTTCAATTGTCCAACTTTACAAATTTCGTAAAGTGGATACTAATTGAGAAGAATATCAACTATTTAACCAGTTTTCAACAGAAATAGAATATGAGAATTAATTTTTAATTCAATTTTTATTCTACAATGAAACAGTGCTGGTTAGTACGAAATTCCCTCATTACTCTTTGGAACTAATAATCAACACAAACTCATAGTCCGTTATCATCAAAGTATTTTGCTTTGTATTTTAACGTTTTTTTGTTGTTTTTACTCTATATTAGGGAAATTCACATATTACTGTGACCCCTTTTATTAGGGTATTTATAGCTCATGCCCAAGCGGAATTAATATTTTTATATTATTATTATTACGAATAAACGTAATTATTATTTGAACTTATATTGATTTACATATGAAAAGTAATATTATCAGGCTCAAGTTCAGTTTTATTGAATTAATGAAAATTCAAAATTACTAAGAGTTTTTTTTTTTTTTGTGTTGGAAAATATTAAAAAAAAAACTGAACTTGAGCCTGATAATATTACTTTTCATATGTAAATCAATATAAGTTCAAATAATAATTACGTTTATTCGTAATAATAATAATATAAAAATATTAATTCCGCTTGGGCATGAGCTATAAATACCCTAATAAAAGGGGTCACAGTAATATGTGAATTTCCCTAATATAGAGTAAAAACAACAAAAAAACGTTAAAATACAAAGCAAAATACTTTGATGATAACGGACTATGAGTTTGTGTTGATTATTAGTTCCAAACAGTAATGAGGGAATTTCGTACTAACCAGCACTGTTTCATTGTAGAATAAAAATTGAATTAAAAATTAATTCTCATATTCTATTTCTGTTGAAAACTGGTTAAATAGTTGATATTCTTCTCAATTAGTATCCACTTTACGAAATTTGTAAAGTTGGACAATTGAACGCTGATGAGAGGTGTAGCGGCCTTGAAATCAGTACTGATACGTTCTGCTAAAAACTGATTGGATATAAATAATAATATTTTCCAACACAAAAAAAAAAAAAAAAAACTCTTAGTAATTTTGAATTTTCATTAATTCAATAAAACTGAACTTGAGCCTGATAATATTACTTTTCATATGTAAAACAAACTTATGTTGGAAATTGTTTAATTAATAAAAATTCTAAAGAAAAAATGGAATAATTTCGTAAGTAGAATAGGGTGAATTGCATATTCGTTATGAGAACGGAAATGCAATTGATTTAAAAATTATTCCCTGAAATTAAATTTGGCAATACGTATTGAAATAAAGTAAAATTGAATTTTAATAAAATATGTTGAATTGCATTTTTGTTATGAGAACCGAAATGCAATTGATTTAAAAATAATTCCCTGAAATTAAATTTGGCAATACGTATTGAAATAAAGTAAAATTGAATTTTAATAAAATATGTTGAATTGCATTTTTGTTATGAGAACGGAAATGCAATTGATTTAAAAATTATTCCCTGAAATTAAATTTGGCAATACGTATTGAAATAAAGTAAAATTGAATTTTAATAAAATATGTTGAATTGCATTTTTGTTATGAGAACCGAAATGCAATTGATTTAAAAATAATTCCCTGAAATTAAATTTGGCAATACGTATTGAAATAAAGTAAAATTGAATTTTAATAAAATATGTTGAATTGCATTTTCGTTATGAGAACGGAAATGCAATTGATTTAAAAATTATTCCCTGAAATTAAATTTGGCAATACGTATTGAAATAAAGTAAAATTGAATTTTAATAAAATATGAGAACGGAAATGCAATTGATTTAAAAATAATTCCCTGAAATTAAATTTGGCAATACGTATTGAAATAAAGTAAAATTGAATTTTAATAAAATATGTTGAATTGCATATTCGTTATGAGAACGGAAATGCAATTGATTTAAAAATTATTCCCTGAAATTAAATTTGGCAATACGTATTGAAATAAAGTAAAATTGAATTTTAATAAAATATGTATGTTGAATTGCATTTTCGTTATGAGAACGGAAATGCAATTGATTTAAAAATAATTCCTAAGAAAAATGTCTGGAATTAAATTTGGCAATTTGTATTAAGAAAAAAAACAAAATTGCATTTTGCAATATAAATAAAAAGTTGCAATTTAACAAGTTGAAGTATGTATGTATGAATGCATGTACAAATTTGTGTACATGTGTTTATTAGATTACGTTAGCTCGTGTCAGGGGAATAACGGGAGACATTATAACACCCCCACCGTTAGATTGAGGCTCCGACGAAACATTAAAAATTATGTTTTGGTCTTACAAAGTATATAAAAATTAGAATTATAATAGTTAGAATAACAAAGATATCGATACTTAGGCTTATGGTTTTTGTTTTCTTATCATGATATAGTATCTCATGTAAATCTTCTTCATATTTAATTTGTTTTAAGAACAATGTTTCGAGTTTTAGATCATTAAGAACTACATTTTTATTGTTTTTTAGTTTTGTTATAATATTTGGTAAGATTATTTTGTCTTTTATTTTTAAATTAATGTTAGTAAAATTTCTATTTTCCGTAAATACTTTACAATTTTCAAATTTAACTAGAAAAGTACCTTTTATTCGTAGTTCATTGTTATTACAGTTATGTTTAAATATTTGATTATAGTTTTTAATATTAATATTCCAGGAAGTACTTCTGATATCTCTTCTGTTTCGGAATTTTTTATAGAACAATTTGCTTCCTTATATTCCAATATGTTTTGAATACAATTATTTTCAATCTTAATTAAATTTTTCTCTAGATTTTCCTTAAAAATAGGTTCATAAATATTTTTTTTATTGTCAATTAGTACTATGTACATGCGATTCTAATGCTAGCGATTTGTTTTTAATGTCTGGAATTGGTTCGAAGGAGATTTTAGAAAGCGTGTTTTCAGAGTATTTTGGTATTTTGAAAATTAATAGTATATTTCTGTCTTGTAAGGCTGCAGAAGGTTTTATATTTGTGTTACTTTTGAAATCTGTTATAAGGTCCATTTCTTTTGGAGTTAAGATGTCCGTGGGAATAATTCCTAGTTTGCTTGAAAAAATTACCTGTCCTATGTCGTCGATAAGGTCACGTAATAGTGCTATGTCATTATTGATTTGGTAGATATGTTCCATAAATATTATTTCGTCTTCTAGTGTTGTTATTTTGTTCTGAATAGTGTTCTTAAATTGATTTAGGTATTTTCCTATGCGTGTTTGTTGGGTGTTGATATGATCTGTGATATTTTGTATTTGTAGTGAGAGGAAGTTGTTTACTTGGGTTAAGTTATTCACAGTGTTTGCTATACGTCCGTTATTTTCGTAAAGTTGTTTTAGTGAATTGTTTATGTGTTCTTCGTCCTCGTTATCCATTGTTCCTGCTACAATTTTTAATCCTTTCCCTAGTAAATTAATTAGTCCTCGTTTTTGTCTAAAGTGTGGGCTTAAGTTTTCTATCTTGGCTTCCAGTATCGCGTAATTTTTGTCAACGGTGTCAATTAGTGTTTTTGTATCTATCGTGGTAGTTTTCAATGTCGCTATGTTGCATGCAATTAACTTAAGTGTATCTTCATACATAGTTATGTTAATTATATGCAATATTTTAGAATAAGTTTCTATCGGTCTGATTTCGTGTTATTTAATGGGTATATATCCATTATTATTGGTAAGGTCCTGAATGTCTAAATCACAGGGTAACCAGAGATGACACGAGACGGAAGATTTTGCATACTGATTTGTATACACTCATACAATCCTTCGTTTTCGTTTTTTTCTTTGTGCTGTCTTTGTATCCAAATTAAAATTATAAATCACAAAACTAATAAAATATCCATATATTTCTATAATTTACATTAAAAATATTATTAATTAATTAATTTAAGTTGGTTTTCACTCATCGTTTGTATTTTATTACTATATATGTATGTACATCTGCAAAATATCAGAATTTATCAAGTATGTATGAATGTATGTGTGTATGTAAGCAAAAAATCACCACCATTTGGCAAATTTACAGAATATATGTACGTAGTATGTACATATATAAATTTAATATACAGAGTATATAAGCACACTCTAAATTGTTTTATCACTTTATTTTGGAATTATATGCCGTAAATACTTAATATTATCACATTTTATTAAATTTAAGCGTGCTTTTATGTAGCATTTTCCACTAAAAACTGAACTTTTTTTTGCTTTTCGTTTTGTTTACTTTCATAACAAACACACTAATGTTTTCTCTTTTTCAGGAAGCTTACTTATGACAAATAAAATATGATCGAAGTCCAATTTTTTTTGTTTTTGTCATCTCTGTTTACCCTGTGGTCTAAATATTGTGCGTTCGCGGTTAAAATGAGTGTCAATATGAAAGTACAAGTCATCATCTGGAAAGAAATCATTTTATAGTTGTTATAGTAGGGTTGTCTCTGTCTTCGTATTTTTTTTTACGTTTAATATGGGCTTTATAGTACTTGTGTCCTGTTCCCGTGGTTTGTAGGTGGTCCCTGTCTGTCCTGTTTGCTTCTACCTTCCTATATTTCCTATGGTTCTTTCCTCGCCTAATTTCCTTAATATAATTTGTGCCATTTTCTAATTCTACATCTGTTCTTTTTTCGTTTAGTTTCTGTATGACACTTTCTTTTTTCGAATTTATTCTGTCATGAATTTCTTTATACATATTTGCCCTCATGAATTTTGCCATTAACAAAATCGATTGGTTTGATTCCAGTTGTGCCATGTATGGTATTATTGTAGAAACCTTATATCCTTATTATTTTTTCCTCTGTAGTTTCATCTCTATTCCTTTCATCGTGTCTCAATAAACGTACATATGTGCTCGTTGATGTTATTGTGCAATCTTTCAACATCGGCGTTAGATGTATGATTGCTGTTAGATGTGTAGTGAATTTCGATGTTTTCATCCTTTAAGAATTGCTGCATTCGTAGGTATAGCCTTAAAGCCGAGTTCATTGTCTACTATTATTTTATCTAATTTCCCATGTGTATTGATAATCATCAACAATTTGGTCTTGAATTCCGTCCAATTTCTACTGTTGATTTGAAATGCCCTTGCAAATTTTGTGAATTTGTCTCTTGCTGTCATGAACAATTTTTTTTCTAAAGTGTAAAAAACATCTACGTGAATGATTTCCCGTGATTTTATATGGTACTTTTCGAGGTTTCCTATCATATTTTTCTAAGTTACAAACGTCACAATTGTTTATGAATTGGGTAGTTCTTAGTTTTAATTGTGGATTGCAGTGATGGAAAATTGAAAAATTGAAATGGTACTTTCCGACAACAAAAAGAGTACTTTTTTCAACATTGTGGCACTTTTTATGAAACATATATTTTTATTCAAAAATAAAATTAAAAATACATTTATATAATAAAAAAAATTAAATGAAGAAAACATGGTGCTTGTAGGTATTTTCGGTGAAGAGAGTCGTTTCTGGTAGGCATAATTTTTCAACCAGGTTCAACCCCGCATTAGCAGAACAAAACCAATACATGTACATTAAAAAAAACAAATGTGTGCTAAAAACACTAATATACACAAAGCTCTGTATATGTATACAATTTTATGCCAGATTAATTAGTCTCGTGTGTTTTCTGTTATGATAAATCTCATAAAAACAATCTTATGAGATGAAATGTCAAAAAAGCAACTATGTGCTTGTGCCGCCATTGCAAATATTCGCAAAATACAATAAAAAATAGATTTGCAATATTTTTACTAAAAACATTTGCTATTCTAATGCAAATAAAGTTCTAAATTAATTAAACTAAATTAATTGCACTTGTATTGAATAAAAACAGCACAATAAGAAATGGTGGCACAGATATATTGAAATAGTGTGTCGCTGAAAACTTGCTTAAAATGAAATCTTATAAGATTTCCTTGCCCATATAAGATATGAAGAGAAAAATCGACATTTAATTTTTCTTATTCTGCCGACGTTCTCTCTCATATTATATCAGAGTTCATCGCACTTGAAGACGCTGTGTTAAGCTATGTACAGACGATTGGCAGATCTTACAATATTGTCAGAAAAATGTTCAGAAAATGTCTCACAACCGTCTAAACTTACAATTTTTGTCTTGCAACGTTGCAAGAAAAAGCATTGTCAGTTCATTGTAAGACAATAATATTGTCACACATCTGACAATCGTGAGAACACTCTACTTTGCCATTATCAGATAATTGTCAGACATTGTAAGCTCTTGTTTTATTGGCAGATGTGTTTAAATTAATGCATCTGACAATGGTGCCATTGTAAGATAATTTTTCTGTTGGCAATGCTGTCCATAAATACTATTGGATTTGACAGTTCTGACAAAGCTTAACAACGCTTCTGGCAATTTTTCCACACAACAAGCTGACAACCGTGTAAACTGACAATTTTTGTTGGCAGATAAAATTATTGTCTGACAATTGTCTTACAATGAAATTGTAAGGTTTTCTTACAATCGTCTGAACTGACAATTTACTTTTTGATAACAATTTTTCATTGTCAGTACGTTGTCAGCATATTGACATATCTTACAATATTGTAAGATCTGCCAATCGTCTGTACGTAGCTTTATGTTCTTGATTTGAAGCCAATGTTGTCAATGGGGTTCCGCACACGAGATGAATTTTTAGCCTCACAATTTTTGTGCTTTTTTTTTACACACGAGACTAATTCATCTGGCATAAAATGTATACGTGTGCTCAGCTTTGTGTGTGTTAGTATTTTTTGTATTCATTTGATGTTTGGCTTGTGTATGTATTAGTTTTGTGCTGCTTGTGCGGGTATGAGGCTGGTTGAAAAATTGTTCCAACGAAAAACCGCTCTCTTCACCCCTCTCGCCTAAAAACTCTCATGTTATGCCAGCATAATTAGACTCGTGTGCGGAACACCAATGATTATAAAAATAACGCAGATTTCTATACAGGGAACAAAGTAAAACAACAAACAAGTACTAAATATGACGTGGGCGTACTGTGGTATTTTTTTTTGTGAAAAAGTACTGAAAATAGTACAAAAGTACTGAATTTTCCATCACTGGTGGATTGTATATAAATACGTGTAATTAGTTCTTTAAATACTTCCTAAATACGTCGATGATTTTTGTCAAGGTGTTCCTTTTTTATTATTTCACTCAACTGTTCTTCGTCTTCTATATCCTATGTTTGAAGGAAACATCTTAAAATCCTAAAATTTGTATTACTAGCAAATAATTCTTCAAAAGTTGTTTTAAATATTGTATAAAATTCCTCTTCGATTATTACAGCGTTTAATTGTGTGGGGTTAAAGTGATTTTTAATTCTTAATGATCCAGCAGCTATATTCTGTAACTCGCTAAAGCTAAATCTCCATCGCTAAAAATGTCTAAAATCGTTTTAGAGAATTTTAGCTACATATTGAATTCTGTAATTCGTATTGCTAAATTAGGCAATGTCATAAAATTTAAATTCGCCGCAATTTTGGCGTCTGCTCTGAGAGCAAACAATGCTGTTGTGAATTGATGAGTGTAGTGTTTGCAAAAAAGAATTTCGAGTAGCCGGCGCTTAAAAACGCCACTGGCAAGAATAGAGTAAAGGCAGTTTTATATGCCTGAGGAAGTTAAAGATAAAAAGCCGATTTGAGGCTATGAATGTGATTGATTTGGACATTTTTTGACCTACGTCGATGATATTTGGTACATATGATAATGGCATAATTTGGAATACGTACCAGGAGAAAAGTGGGTGGGACAACGCCCCTTTTTAGGAAAACCAAACCCTTGGTTTTTATTTTATTTTTTGCTTGTGTGCAATACACATAAATATTTGCATAAACAAACTAATATAAGTAAAAATAAAATAAAAAAAAAAGAAAACTCTGATGAGTTCATCTTCTGATAAAAACAACAATAATCCTACAAGCAGTAGGAATGTACAATATATAACTTTAGTTGCTGATGACGACAATAAAAAAATGAATTAAACAAAAACCTGAATTTAACAGAAAACACAAATACTCGTGCGCGATCATTATCTTTGAACATGTTAAATAGTGATCAAGAAGCAACAACAATTGCACCCATCAGCAAACTTGTCAGCTTAGCTGTACAAACAAACAAACAAACAATAAGTAACAAGGTGACCAACGTGCACAAAATGGTAGATGCGGTGAGTACAATAAATGATAATAAAATTCAAACTGGAATGGACAGATACATAACCGTGTTAAAAAGGGGAAGAAGTCCAAAATCAGCTCAAATTGCTTCAACAGCGAAAGTTCCCAGAGATGGAAAAAACAAAATAAAAAATTCCGAAAATCGTTTCGCGATTTTATCAGAACAAGACAATGAAGACACAACTACAACAAGGTCGAGTAAACCTCCACCGATATATTTAAGAGAGCAGAACTCTAGTTTTTTGGTAAAAAGCCTTATCTCCTTAATTGGAGAAAATGAGTTCTATGTAACTCCAATTAAGCGCGGAAATATTAACGAAACAAAAATCCAGGTAGTGCAAGAAAGTAATTACCGAAAAATAGTTTCTGACCTTGAGTCAAAAAACAAAAATTTTTATACGTACCAATTAAAGAGTGCTAAAGGTCTAACCGTCGTAATAAAAGGTATAGACTCTAGTGTGGATCCAGAAGAGGTAAAGTCTGGCCTTGAAGATAATGGCTTCAAAGTGAAAAATGTTTCAAACATTAAAAACAGGGAAAAAATCCCCCAACCTATTTTTAGAGTCGAGCTACAGTCAGGCGACATGAAAATTAAAAAAAATGAATCGCACCCAATCTATAGCTTAAAATACTTGTTGCATCGAAGAGTTACCGTTGAGATGCCACATAAAAAAACTGGACCTATCCAATGCATGAACTGTCAAGAATTTGGCCATACCAAAACTTATTGCAAGTTGCCTACCGTTTGCGTTGTTTGTGGCGAGTTACACAGTACCGCTAACTGTGACAAAATAAAAGGTGATACCAAAGCAAAAAAATGTAGTAATTGCGGCGGAAACCACACTGCCAACTATAGGGGCTGCCCTCTTTATTCTCTTTTTAAAAATTCGTCGAACAGAAAAACAAATGCTACTCCCGCTCAGCCCAACACTCCTTTAAACTACCCACAGTTACCTCAACCGTCGTCTAGCCATAATCAATACTCAAATGTTTTAAAGTCTAACACGACTCTTACTCAACAAAAACCTAATAGTCAATTTTCATACGCTAATATTTTAAAGAGTAACCAGATTCCGGCACAAAAAACTGTACCAGTAAATGAAGAATCAGGGCATAATTTTAGTCGTATTGAAGCCTCAATAGAGATCCTTATACAAACAGTAAATACATTCACTCTCAACATGTCCTGTATGATGCAGGAAATGTTGAAAATGCAGTCTACCTTGTTGCAGGCTGTATTGAACAAACCATGAACTTAAGAATCTGTTTTTGGAACGCAAACGGCATCTGCCAACATAAAAATGAAATTGAATACTTTCTTCTGGATAAACAAATCGATGTTATGCTTATCTCAGAAACTCATTTGACGTCCCAAAGCTATTTTCGAATTAGTGGATATAATTTCTACGACACCAAGGATCCTCAAGGTAGAGCTTGTGGTGGCTCTGGAATCCTAATAAAAACTCGAATAAAACACTACTAAACGACCTTCGTGAAGAATATCTTCAAGCAACGAACATCTGCATTGAAAATTTTTATCAAAAGCTTGTGATATCATCTGTTTACTCTCCTCCCAGGTTTTCAATATCACAGAGTCAATATACCGCATTTTATACAACACTCGGGACCCGTTTTCTAGCAGCTGGTGACTACAATGCTAAACACACTTTTTTGGGGCTCACGTTTAATCAGTCCCAAGGGTCGTGTTGTGTTTGACACAATTTCAAAAATGGGTTTGAATGTAGTTTCAAGTGGTCAGCCAACATATTGGCCAACGGATCGTCAAAAAATTCCTGATGTTATCGACTTTGGGATTATGAAAGGCGTGCCCAGCGAAATGATTGAAGTAGAAGCATCTCTGGATTTGTCTTCAGATCAGTCGCCTACTATTATCACTATTTACTCACACACAACTACAACACCAACATGTGACTTACCGCTGACACCTGCACGTATTAACTGGCTGAAATACAAAAAATATTTGAGTGCTCATTGCACCGAAAATATGCCATTGAGAACACCTACTGACATAGGAAATTCTATTAGGTTGTTTGAAGCACATGCTAAACAAGCTGCTCTTAATGCTTCTTCAATTCAACCAAATCAACAAGCGAGATTTAACAATATTTTTTGTACAGATATAGAAAGGCTATTGACTGAAAAACGGAGAGCTCGACGAGAATGGCAACGTTACAGATCGCCTCAGCTAAAATTAAGGCTTAAGGAGTGTACCAAACAGCTAAGAAAAGTTTTACAATCACAAAAAACAGCTTCGCTGCAAAAATTTCTGCAAGAACTCGATGCAACACCATCAACAGATTATTCGCTGTGGCGTGCAGCCAGAGGACTTAAAAGCCCATGATTTGCAAACCACCATTACGAGCCTCTAATGGTGACTGGGCAAGAACTGATGCTGAAAAAGGTGATCTATTTGTCAAGCACCTAGAAAAAGTATTTACCCCGAATATTTCTGCTGATATTGTTGAACTGCCACCAGTCGTCTCTTTACCAGAAATACCACTAAGATTTAGCATTGTGGAGATTGAAAAGGCCATTACTAGTCTTAACACCAAAAAAGCCCCAGGTGTCGACAAAATAAGCAACAAAATGCTTCAACAACTGCCTTATATTGCAAAAAGAATTATACTATTCATTTTTAATAGTATTCTACGGCTGCAATACTATCCTGCAGAATGGAAGGTTTCGATGATTATTATGATACCAAAGCCCGGCAAGGATCATACGAAGGTTGAATCCTATCGGCCTATTAGCTTATTGCCCAACATTTCAAAACTATTTGAAAAGCTGTATATGAGCAAGCTGATGCCGTTAGTGACTAGAAGTGGATGTATTCCGGATCATCAATTCGGTTTTCGCAGACAACATAGCACAATTGAACAAACTCACAGACTTGTGAATGTTATCAGAGACACTTTCGAAAAGAAGAAATATTGCTCTGCGCTCTTTATAGATGTTTCTCAAGCTTTCGATAAAGTATGGCACGAAGGTCTTATCCACAAATTAACACGCAATCTCCCCGCAAACATCGTCATGCTTTTAAAAAGCTATCTAAAGGAACGAAAATTTGTAGTTAGGGAAGGCAATTTTTTAAGCCCTCCGCAGTCGATCGAAGCCGGAGTTCCCCAAGGCAGCATCTTCGGTCCCTTACTTTATTTAATTTATGCCTCTGACTTACCGTTAAGCAATAACATTCATACATCAACATTTGCTGATGATACAGCTTTTTTAAGCGTCCATGAAAATCCAGTAGAAGCTTCCACCAACTTACAAGGGTATATATCCAAATTGGAAAAATGGCTTAAACAATGGCGTATAAAAGTTAACGAGCAGAAATGTGTACACGTCACTTTTACGTTGCGAAGGGAAACATGCCCGCCTATACAAATCAACACCGAGACTATTCCGCAACATACTGTAGTCAAATATCTAGGCGTTCACCTTGATCGCCGTTTAACATGGAAATCGCATATAGACGCGAAGTTGATGCAAATGAAATTAAAAACTGCCCAAATTAATTGGCTTATGGGAAGAAATTCTATACTGAGCCTAGACTGTAAACTTCTACTATACAACGCGATCCTGAAACCAATATGGTCCTATGGAATCCAGTTATGGGGCACTGCCTCAGCATCGAATTTCGAAAGAATTCAAAGGCGACAGAATAAAATCCTACGTACAATAACAGCAGCCCCCTGGTATGTCAGAAACCATCGAATTCATAAAGACCTAGACGTTCCGTTGGTGAAGACAGTATTTTCAAAACATGCGAAAAAATATATAAAAAAACTTGAGTTGCACCCAAATCCACTTGCGCGCAATATTCTTCATTATAGAGGCCACACCCGGCTGAAAAGAAGGGATACTCTTTTTCTCAGCCGTTCACGACAGATGTAAAACAACAAAAATTAACCGTTGAAATTAAAAATTTTGTTTAGCATTGGCTAAACTTATATTTAATATTTTTTAGATTTAAGATTTGAAAAACTTATTGATAATTCAATTTAAATAATTAAAGATTCAATAAATAATAAAATTATCAAAAAATTTCTCCTGAATGCAATTCGTTCATAATTTTATTGCGAATTCGGGTTTGTAAGGCGAATTCATAACAATTGTTTTGACAGCTCGGATGATTATTCTCGCTGTGTTTGGGGTCTAGTTGATATGTCAAATGCTTTGTTGACACATTGTTCGGAACATTAGGTAATATCTATCAAAGCGAATTGAAGCCAGAGTATCTTTTATAAATGGCCATGCTCATAGCTCGTAAATTTTGAGGTGCAGCCAATATTTTTATTTAATATTTTCTTCTTACTTTACGATTTCCTACAACAAAGTTTGTTTTTTAAATCTTTTGGCTTCAATTCATTCACAAAATTTATGCAAATTCGCCATTTTATGCGAACTTCAGAAGGCCATAACTTCTAAACTATAAATTGTTGCTAATTAGTTTATAATGTTTTCTGCTTATTTTGCATTTGCTTCAAGAAGGTATAGTTTTTATTTTTCCTGAATTCAATTCATTCATACATTTATTGCGAATTCGGGTTTGAAAAGCGAAATCATAACAATTGTTTAAGTACGCGTGTGAAGAAAAAAACGTGGAGTTATCAAACCGGATGTTATAATTTTAATGTTTTTTATATGCAAAATAAAAACAAAGAGTGAAAAATATTACGACTTTGAATGCAATAATTTTAAAGTAATATATTAATAAATTAAAAATATAAAAATGAGAATATATAGCAAAAGTCCTCTACACGCAATCGAATGAGGTTGAAAATACGCATCGGTTATGGGTTCAACTATTTTCACGGAGGCTTTCTGAGAAAAGTTGTATACTTAACAACATTTTTTTACAAAAAAAAAAACAAAACTTTTAGTAATTTGCAAATAACTCATAAAGTAGAAGGAGTGGGCATATGACACTACACGCAATCGAATGAGGTTGAAAATACGCATCGGTTATGGGTTCAACTATTTTCACGGAGGCTTTCTGAGAAAAGTTGTATACTTAACAACATTTTTTTACAAAAAAAAAACAACACTTTTAGTAATTTGCAAATAACTCATAAAAAAAAACATATGTATATAGTAATTTGCAAGTAACTCATAAAGTAGAAGGGGTGGACATATGACACTACACGCAATCGAATGAGGTTGAAAATACGCATCGGTTATGGGTTCAACTATTTTCACGGAGGCTTTCTGAGAAAAGTTGTATACTTTACAATATTTTTTTTTAACAATTGTTTTTGACAGCTCTGATGATCATCTCGCTGTGTTTGGAATCTAGTTGATATGTCAAATCCCTTGTTGACACATTGTTGGTACATTAGTTAATAACTAACAAAGCGAATTGAAGCGAGATTACCTGTTATAAATAGGCCGTGCTCATAGCTCGTAAATTTTGAGGTGCAGCCAATATTTTTATTTAATATTTTCTTCTTACTTTACGATTTCCTAAAACATAGTTTCTTTTTTAAATCTCTGGGCTTCAATTCATTCACAAAATTTACTGCAAATTCGCCATCTTATGAGATCTTCAGAAGGTTAAAACTTCTAATTTATAAATTGCTGCTATTATAATATTTTCTATTTATTTTGCATTTACTTCGACAAGGTTTAGTTTTTATTTCTCCTGAATTCAATTTATTCATAAATTTTGTACAATATAGCGCATCTAGCGTTTTTTGCCAGTATTTAGCGGTTAAAAAGTGCGTATTTAACTTTTTGAGAACTTAATTGATTAACTATATATATATTAGCTAATAAACTAATAATGTTAAAAAGGTTAGGTTAGGTTAGGTTAGCAGGCTGCTGGTAAATGGAAGATTAGATTCCAGCACACTTGGGTCCTGATATGGTCCCATTGTGCTACCTGTAGTGAAGACGAGTGATGGTGGAAAGGAGATTAGAAGAGTCGGAAGAAGGGTAGATGAGGGAAGACCATAGAAGAGCAAGAGAAGAGTAGAAAGCAGAAAACAGGTGGGAAAAACCAAAGCAAGGAGTTGCCTTGCAGAACAGCCAGGATGTCGAGCCCCCTATTGGGCGAACCATCCACTGCTCCTGATGAAGGAGCTAAGACAACCGAGTTCCGTATTTGAGAGCTCGGAGAGGGTACTGAAGGATCTGCTGCCTAGAAAGCGGAGGTGGTGATCCTCCATAGCTGGGCAGAGGCATAGAAGTTGTGCTATGCTTTCTTCTTCTTCCTCGTCATTACAGCTGGAGCAATACTCATTGTATGGTAGACCCATGCGTCTGGCATGGCTTCCGAAGGTACAGTGTCCCGTGACCGTGGCCACAAGATTGCGCAGTTGCGGTTTTGGAAAGTTCAGCAGATTTTTGGTTCTGTTGATATCAATGCAAGGCCATAGGGTCCTTGCTGTGGTACAGGATGGTTCATTAAACCATCTTGTTTGTGCCTCTTGCATAAGGGCTTTCTCGATTCGCCTCCAGCAGGCCAAGAGCGGAAGACCACAGAAATTGTCAATTTCAGCGGCCTCCAACTCTGTACCTCTCCTGGCCAGATTGTCAGCGATGATATTGCCTGTGTCCCCGCACCCAAATAAGGGTAACACTAGAACAATTAGCCACTGTATTAAGTGATTTCCTGCATTCCAGGGTAAGGAGGGATGTTGTGTACACACCCGAAATTGCTATTATTGCAGGTTTGCTCTCGGTTATAATATGAATAACTCTATTTGTTATCCTGCAGTACCGTAGCCAGTTTGTTGCCTTTTTGATGGCGGATATTTCAGCTTGTAAAATACTACATTCGTCCGGGAGTCTGAAGGAAATCCTGATCCCGAATTCTTCAATGTAGACACCCCCGCCAACCCTGGAGCCCCGTTTGGAGCCATCCGTGAACACTCGTAGGGCCCCGTGCGGTGTAGGGGGGAGGACCTCCGATAGAGAGTAGTTAAATGCTCTATAAAAGGAAGGTCTTGGAATGCAATAGTCGATGAGATCAGGGATAGTTCCCATGGTCTCTACAATGCTGGCGTGACCCCATGGTCGATATTTCCATGCGTCAGTTGTACTAAGTCGCACCGCAGTGCGTAGAGCTAGCTTCCTAGCCAACAGATCGACTGGAAGCCAGCCCAGCATAGCAAAAAGGGCCTTTGTGGGCGTAGTTCTAAGGGCACCAGTTATCATGATTGCCATTAAGCGGAAAGTTCTCTTAATTCGCTGTCGGTTTGTTGCCAAGTCCAGTGCTTTCCACCAGATTGTTACACCATAGAAAAGAGTTGGTTTGATGACCGTTTCAAATATCCAATTAATCCCCTTGGGACTTATGCCCCAGGTAGGACCAATGGCTTTCTTGCAAACATATAATGCCGCTACGGCTTTTGTTGCACGAGCATGAAGATTGTCTCTCCATGTTAATTTATTATCATGGATGATGCCTAAGAATTTGGCTTTATCCGATAGGGCTAGTGTAGTGCCATTTATTTTGGGTAGAGTGAAGGTGGGAATTTTGTATCTTCTAGTGAAGAGCACTAGTTCCGTTTTGGTTGGGTTGACGCTGAGGCCGTTCTGTGAACACCATTTGCAGACCTCGCTGAGTGCATCTTCCAGCCTGTGCGTAATTGTGTCAAGATGGAAGCCCGAGATAGTCACTGCCACATCATCTGCATATGCAACAGTATTGACGCACATGGACTCCAGTTTACTAAGCAGGACGTTTAATGCCACATTCCATAGCAGAGGGGATAGGACATGACCTTGTGGCGTACCCTTGCGGGCGTACCTGGTAATGCGTGCTTCCCCCATGGTAGATGTGATGGCTCTGCATTCAAGCAAATTCTTGATGAATTGACATAGTGACTGGTCTATTCCTAGCTCTGTGAGAGCTTGGGTAATAGCATCCGAGTTGATATTGTTAAAGGCGCCCTCAATGTCCATGAAGGCCGCTAGAGTATAATTCTTATGCTCAAGTGACCCTTCAATGTGACCTACGAGAGAATGTAACGCCGTCTCAACGGTTTGCCTTCGGTGTAGGCGTGTTGATTGGCTGATAAAAGATTTCTGTCGATTGTTATAGTTCTAATATGAACGTCGATCAGTCTTTCTAAAGTCTTTAAAAGAAAAGATGTAAGGCTGATAGGTCTAAAGTCCTTTGCCTTCGAGTGCGATGCTTTTCCCCCTTTTGGGATGAAAATTACATCGCATTTGGTCCATTGTTGCGGAATATGGGACCAGTCAAGACATGCTCTGTATATTATGAGCAGCCAGGGTGTAACAAGGTCTAAATTGTGTTGTAGATCTGCGGGAATAATTCCGTCCGGACCAGGTGATTTGTACGGATGGAAACTTTTAATAGCCCAGTGAAGTCTGTCAGTAGTTATTGCTACGTTCGTCATACTCCGGGCAGGAGGGGAAGCGTTTTGTACCTCCATAAAAGGGGAGCAGCCCGGAAAGTGAGTTTCCATTAGGGCTTCTAGGGACTCCAAGGAGTTAGTAGTCCATTTGCCGTCTAGTTTCTGGATGAATCCAGGTACGGATGGTTGTTTGGCCAGAATTTTGTGCAGCCTGTTAGTGTCAGAGAGGGATTCCACATTTCCGCAGAAATCTTTCCAAGACTTACGTTTAGCGTTTCTAACCTGATTTTTGAATTTATTCAATGAGGCTTTGTAAAGAGCCCAGTTACCTGTTCTTTTTGCCCCATTAAAGAGTCTGCGGCAGCTCCTGCGAGACTCTTCTAGGCTGACAGACCACCAAGGTGGTTTGCTATTTTTGCGTTGTGTGGAAGATTTACAAGAGATTCTTGTTGCTTCCTTAAAAGCGTTAGTTGAATTATTGACTGCTATTTCTATATCAGCTACTTCCTCTATGTTTGGAGGATGTGCAATTGAGTTGGTGAGGATGTTCTTATGTTCCTCCCAGTTCGTTTTGCGCCTATTAACGAAAAGCTTGGTGCTTCCGGTTTTCAAGCTGATATTGAATTCAATATAGCGGTGATCAGAAAAGGAGCAGTCAGCTGAGACCCTCCAGTCCCTAATTATATGAGCGTGTCTCGCACTAGCAAGTGTAATGTCTAGTACCTCTTGTCTGTTTGAGACTACAAAAGTTGGTTCTGAACCTTGATTCAGCACTACTAAGTTTTTATCAATAATGAAGTCGAATAGACACTCACCTCTTTCGTTGGTATTTGAGCTACCCCAGATGTGGTGATGTGCATTAGCGTCCGCACCCAACAGGATTGGTATGCCTTTCAAGTTGGCGTTGTGTGCCATTTTGTGGACCAGATTGTGTGGTGGTTGGTCCGCATGATCATGCGCCATGTAGCAGGATAGGATCCATATGGTGGATCCTCCTGTCTCCCATGCTGCAGTTACAGTGTCTTCATCACTAAAATCGGATAGAATGAAGATATTGAGATTTGTTTTTGCTAAGATAAAGGATCGAATGTTTTTAACGTTGTTACCTGTTTTTGTTGCATACAGCAGTTTGTAGCCAGTGGTGCTAAGTCCAAGTATTCTGCCGTTTTTGGTCCACGGCTCTTGGACTAGCACGATGTCCTCCCCTTTTTCTGAAAGGCGGAGGGTTAATGCAGCTGATGCTGCCTTAGAGTGCTGCAGATTAACCTGTAGCACTTTCGCCATTGTCCGCGTCGGGGTCATAGATGGCATTTGCCTCGGCATCACCCTGACTCGGGTTCAGGAGTGCGTCCTCGTCATCTCCAAAAATGAGTCCCTCCAGGAGATCCCCAACCAAACCAGCTGTTGATTGGGAACATCCTGAAGTGACCGATTCCGTGGAGTCCCCTATGACCTCCGTACCGGCTGGCTTGTCAGGTGTTGTTTTTGCCAGCTCCTTCACATGGCCGCTAGCGTTGTCGGGATCGCGTTCGCCATCACCGCGGTACACACTGAGCCTGATTCCCATAAAACCATAGAAGACCAGGCCCTGTCTGTCCCGAAGTAGAGGCAACGTCTCCTTATTCAGGACAACGATCACCTTCCTACGTGCACCTTCCGCCCCAAAAACCTTGACCACCTTCCAATCACTGGTAGTTCAGGGTTCGCACGACGGAAGATGCCTAGGATAGCCTCTGGGTCGTGCGGCTCTGCCGGAATGGTCGCAACTGCTCTCGGTCTACGAGGAATTTCGTTTACCGGGACCAGCTCCAACCTCGCGCCAGGCCACACCTCACCAAGAGACTCGATCACCAGCTTAAGTTTGGTGACCGACCTCTCGTCCGTGCAAGACACCAGTTTAACACGGCCCTGGACCCAGCCAGCGTCCGTGAATTGAGGCGAGGTTTCTTGGACCTCGCTGGTATTGAGCAGGTAGACGTCAAGCAGCTTTTGACAAATCAGACCCCATTGAGCATGGTCGATTGATCCGTCGCTGTTGCTGCGATCCAGAACAGCTCTTATCAGCGGATTTTTTGCAGCCTCGCTGTAAGACCTGTTCGTGATTTTGCCGTCTCCCTGTCTCGGTTTTTTATTTTGTGGCTGCATCTGCTGCTGAGACGAATCCTCTCCTGATCTTCGTCTTTTAGGGCCAGGATTTGAAGCCGGTTTGGCAGTGCCCTCAGGAGAAGATCCGTCTACAGTAGCCAGATGTGTCTTGGCCCAAGCTAGCGAGGATTTCTCCGCGCTAGTGAGTTCTGCCGCCGCTTTATTGCCCAACCGCTCGATATAGCGTCGAGCGGCCCGAGTCTCGGAAATGGCTTTGCGGGACGAGAACTTCCTGTCTCGTGAACTTGTCGAGGCGGATACATCAGGCACAGTTGCCTTCGCTACAACCGGCGTATCCGCTTCGATGGTATTGGGTGCAGTTGGCGCGACTGGAGCGTGTACAGCCGGCGCACCCTTTGATTCACTGATTGCTGGTGCATTAGGCACAGCTGCTTTGACCGCAGCCGGCGCACCCACAGATGTTTGTTTGGGTACACGAGGCACAGCAGCGGATTTCTCAGCCGGCGTACCCGTTTTGGTGGCTAGGTTTTTACCAGCCGCGGAGGTGCCTGGACTTTCATCCCTGGACACACTCCGCTGCACTCTTGCCCTACCTAGCGACAGGGCAGCTGGTTTATTATTTTGTTTGTTTGTTGTTTTTGTTTTTGTGTTTATTTTATTTTTGTTCTCAATTTTGTTCCCACGAGTAAGCACGTAAGGTGTTGGACCCTCCATGCAGTGACGGCGTGCATGGACTAGGCAAATAGTTCTTACAACCGATCCGTGCCCTGGCATCGGAGGGGAGCCGTTAGGGACCAGTTCTCTTTAACCACTTACTGGCCATGCGTACCTCGGCACGGCTTCCAGCCACGTTGTACTTACAAGTGGAGTAGATTTGTTTTGTTCCGCGGGTCCGGTAGTCTTAGTCACCGTCACGAGGGTGTAGGAGAGTCATGCCCACGACCCGAGGTCTGCCGCAAGACCACCTAAGGGTGTGAAGTTACAGTCGACCCTACGTCGTGCAGCAGCCCCTCAGCAAGAACTCATTCATGATGGAATGCCGGTCTTGCTCAGAGGCCGCTGGGGGATGACCCTCCCTCATGACCACACTCGTACCAAGCACCAACATGAGCTGCCTGCTTGAGACGAGTGCCCTCATGTTTCGTTAGGATGATCTAAAAGCACCTGGGACCTCGGCCTGGCATAATACCACGTGTACCCCTGGTGTGCTGAGCACACATAGTATTAGACCCGACCCGAGTCATGTCGTTGACTTATCAACCGTTTGTTGATTAATAAGCCATTGACATTTCTCTACCCCTATCCGCCACCTGGGGACGCGCCCGATGGGAGACTACCACCTCTCCACACGGGAATGTTAAAAACAAAAAAACAAAAACGATAATTAATGAAGCGTGAAAAATAAAAATTATTTGCTGTCATTTTCGTAAACACTTGCATTCAGAAATTATATCCAACAAACTTTCCAAAATTAGCGAAAAACAGGAAAAAGTGTTACGTCTGTAAAACAAAAAAATATTCGTTGTGCACAAAATTGACCAGTTGTAGTCGATAAGGGACCCTTATACAATATTGTGGGTAGAAATGTCACATTCTAAAATACTTGCATTTAAAAGTTATTCCCAGCAAACATTGGTGCAATTAGCAAAATTCGTTGAAAAATGTTTTTGCTTATAAAAACGAGAAATCGTTCGAAGAGTTGAAAAACTAAAAACGCCAATCGATAGAGCGTGAAAAAAAACAATAAAAACTGTATGCTGTCATATTTGAAAACACTTGCATTCAAAAGTTAAGTTGAATAAACTTTTAAAAATTAGCGAAAAACAGGGAAAAGTATTACGTCTGTAAAACGAAAACTATTCGTTGTAAATTGAAAAAGATCTTTTTTGAACTTATGGTTGATATCTTATCGAAAAGTTTTTACATAACACCTCAAGGTTATCCTTTATGTAAGAAAATTAAACACCACGATGAAGGTCAAAGAATTATGTGTTTTTATACTATAATATTAGCAAAAAGTTATTTGTGTATTATATATGTACATTGTATTATATCAAGTTAAAAACTACTACTATTGTACATTTTGGTATATGTAAGTTTGAGTAATTGCTAGTTCAGACTAGAGTTTTAAAGCATTTAATAATAATTTTTAAAAATACATATATAATTCATGAAAATTTATATTATATTCGCCCTTATCATGAGTGTCGTATACCCCGTTTATACGCACTTCTTATTTGCAAATAAGAGTGGAAAACGTTGCCGTATTACTTTTTTATTGTAACTTAAAATGTTTCGAAAACTATTTGCAAATAACAAGCTATTTTATTTACTGCGTGTCATTGCAAAAAATATAAGAATATTTCTGAATGCTATTTGCGTATAAACAGTGAGTTAAGTTTTTGCAAATAGTTTTATTTGCAAATAAGAAATGCGTATAAACGGGGTAGTAGTCGTGTTTGTTAGCGAAGTCGTAGGCGTAGGCGTTTTATATCTTTTTTGGAACCATGTAAAATTTTCGAGAACGCCAATATTTGTAATAGAATAAAATTGACAAGGTGATCAAAATATTAAATAAAATTAATTATTTAAGAATCACCCTGTAATAGAATCTGTCAAAATGGCTGTTATTGATTTTTTTTATTAAATAAAATTTTTTGCTAGTGATTTTAATTTACAATTAAATGTTAAGTGTCGCTTTATTTTCATCTTCTTATGATGAAGAAGAATACACAATTAGTGAGATTAATGCTATGCGGAGACAGCTGAGGCTACAATCAATATATTAATTTTTAATTTTTTGGTAGGTACATGTAATTAAAATTTTTTCTTTAAGATTCATGCGATACTTTAGGTTAAACAAAGATGCATTTAAATATGTTCTGGAGAAAATTTCAACAAAGCTAGGAAAACAAACAAGATCTACATGCATACCTAATACCACAAAGCTTGCGGTAACTATGAGGATTCTAGCGGAGGGCAGCTATCAAAAGGGTGCTGGAAATGATTACAATGTAAGCCTTGGCCAATCGGCTGTAAGCAATGCCTTTAATGAATGCATTAATGCTCTTTATGAAGAAATTTGCCCAGCTGCTATTAATTTTCCCACAAATGAGAGCGAAAAATATGCAATAAAAGAATATTTTTTTAACAAATTTGGCTTTCCTGGAATAATAGGATGTATAGACGGCACCTATATGAAGATTTTAGCACCAAAAGTGGAGGAGCGCTTTAAATATTTCAACAGGAAGGGTTATTATAGCCTAAATGCAACAGTGGTAATAAAACACAATTCAGTTTTTTATACTTATGTAATATGTATAATTTTTAAATTTTTATAATATGTATGTAGGTATGTGATAATAAGCTCAGAATAAGGTATACATATGTATATCAGCTCATCATCCTGGATCGGTTCATAACTCCTTAGTATGGAACATAAGCGATTTAAAGCAGCATTTGAATGAAAATTACGAAAACGGCGAAAGAAACACTTGGTTATTAGGTAATTAAAATAAATATCGCTTCAAATATGTATAAATTAAATCTGCATAACTTTTATATTAAATTTTTTAGGAGACGCTGGATATCCCTTGGAAAAATATTTAATAACACCATTCAGATCAGCTGAGGAAGGGAGTCCAGAGAGTCGTTTTTAATCGTTGCATTCAAAGACCCGAAATATAGTTGAGCGTTCAATCGGTGTGCTGAAAAATAGATTCCGATGCGTTCTTGGGGCAAGGCAGTTACACTATACTCCAGACATGGCAGGAAAAATAACAACTGTTTGTGCGGCCCTTCATAATATATGCATTAATTTTAATATTGATTATGATGAAATTGATGTACCATTGCCTAATTCTGAATCAACGTTTTCGGAGGTTAATGACGACTTAAATGGTTTGAGCATAAGGTCAACAATAATGCAATCGTTAAATATTAAATTCATATTTATTGTATTAATTAAATAACATTAATAAAAAATTCATTTTTTAATAAAATTAGAAAAAAATTTAAAATTAAAAACTGGAAAAGAAATTAAATGAAAAATTCACGAATAAATGAATGAACGAACGGATGAATAAACATAATAAAATAAATCAGTTAAATTAAACCGTTTTTTCATCTATGTATGTACATAGTTCAATTCGTCTTCTTTCAATTTCTACTTCTTCTCTTCTTAGCTTTAACAACTCCTTTCTGTATTCATTTTTTTTTCTTAAAATTTCCTTTAAAATCTTGAATTTCTCTTCTTTCAGCTTGAAAGTTTTTCGTTGGTATCTTTCAATTTCTGCTAAAGATCTTTTGACATCAGTATACAATGCAGACTGTATTCTCAATTGCTCTTCCAGAAGGTCGGTTTTCGTCGGTGGCTTTTTACTGATGTTTTTCGCGAAAATAAAGTTTTCGTTTCATTTTGCGGTGTGGGTTCTTTTGCTGAATTTAAGGTGGATGGTTTTTCATTTTCCATAACTGGAGACTCTACTATATATGAACATTCTTCTATAACTGGAGATTCTTTGACAATAGCTTTTGGACTAAGGCGCTGGACTTCCTTATTACTATTGCGTTTGATTCCAATTGCAGGTCTCGCATTAAAAATGGAATCCAACTGCAATAAATTACTGGCAGCCTCCTCTGTTGCAGATAAAGCATATTGTTTGTAGGATCCGCCACCTGTCGCAAAACATTCCCGTTTGTTGTGGGCTAACTTTTTCTTTAACTTAAATTTGTAATCAGCCCACACTTTCATCCAACCTTCTCCGGTACGTGCCGGTGGTCCTAAAACGTTTATATTTGCTCCAATTTTGTTCCACTCCTCTTTTAAATTTATTTTATTGGGGCCATTGTTAAATCCTCTGGCCAAATTGGGATTTTGTTGTAAGAGCTCAGTCATCTTGTCAAATTGCTTTGAATTAGTGATTTTAATTCTGTAATTTGTTGAAGTATGGTTAAAATTGTTATATATGTGTTTTTTTTTATTATAAAATAGCTTACATTTTGTTCGAGTCCATTTCATTTATTTTTTTAGTAAGTTTTTGTCTTAGTCGTGAACAAAAACTTTAACGAAATTTTTTCCAATATTTGACGTTAATATACGCCACTCATGGTAGCAACAATTGTAATAGATTTACAAGTAGAGTTGCATTTTTTGTAATTATTGTCGTATGCGACAATCCTAATTCCTTCAAACAAAAAGTTGTCGTTTTCGACACAAAAACTTTGCGACTACGACACTCATGATAAGGGCGATTAATTCAAGTTCAAAAATAAAAAAAATTCATGTAAATAAATTTGTACATTTTGGTATAAGTTTGAATAATTGCTACTTCAGACTAGAGTTTTAAAGCATTTAATATTAATTTTTAAAAATACATATATAATTCATGAAAATTTATATAATATTATTAATTCAAGTTCAAAAATAAAAAAATTCATGTAAATAAATTTGTACATTTTGGTATAAGTTTGAATAATTGCTAGTTCAGACTGGAATTTGAAAGCACTTAATAACAATTTTTAAAAATACATACATACATATGTATACACATAATTCATGGAAATTTATTTAATATTAATTCAAGTTCAAAAATAAAAAAATTTGTACATTTTGGTATAAGTTTTAATAAGTGCTAGTTCAGACTAGAGTTTTAAAGCATTTAATAATCATCGTGTTTGGCGTTTTTCGCTACGCCAAAACGATAAGGTTGAATAATTTATAAAAATATATAATTCATGAAAATTTATATACAGTGAACTCGCAGAAACGTGAACATCCAGTAACATGAACTACCCAAAAACATGAACATTTTTTTCTTTACATTGACTAGTCTAAAACGTGAACAAAGGTTAAAGGCTCTAAAACGTGAACTTTTTTAAACGAATGTATGTAAATGTAGATACATACACATGTATGTACATACATATATATATATATATATATTAAAAAGTGGCAGGGACTTACAAAAAGTAGAATCGAAAACAATTTCATAGCTAAAAAACACCGTACTTTATATCAATATAAAACAAAAGGTAAGTGACTGAAAAAAGTGATAAAAATTGCAATCTAAAACGTGAACAAAATCGAAAACGTTAACACGTAAAAATTAGTTCACGTTTCTGCGAGTTCACTGTAATATTAATTCAAGTTCAAAAATAAAAAATCCATGTAAATAAATTTGTACATTTTGGTATAAGTTTGAATAATTAATCACCCCTATCGCGAATAAACATTCCCATGAAAAAACTCCCAAATTTTTTGTTTTACTATCGTGAATGATTCCCATAAATTTTTTTTGGGAATGAATTCCCATACCTTACAAATATGGCATCGCAAATGTTTACTCCCGCGAACAATTTGACTAAAATTATTCACAACAATTGAAAGTGGGAACAAGAAGTGAACACGTAAGTAGCAATTTGTTTTTTAATCCAGAACTTCATGTAATCAGTTTTTTCTCTTATTTATTAACAAAGGAGTGTTAATAAAGAACAAATTAATTGTCTGGTTGATGCAATGTGTGCGAATCAAGACTATGGCAAAGGTTTCCAAAAGGATAAAAAAGAGGACGTGGGTAAATTTTGAAACGAGATAAGCTTTTGTAAATGGTGTTAATTATTAGTTTAATAAGCGTAACTTAAGCTTTTCATGCATAGGTGAGGATCGACCAAAAACGGAACATAAGAAAAAACTGACTGAAAACAAAAAAACCGCAACAAAACAAAGCGGATCAGATTCATCACGTATTAATTTGTCTTCGCTGCACTCGTTTGATTTTCCTTTTCCAGCAACAGAAAACGCAAATAAACGATATTCATAATTTTTACCTTATTAGCTTTAATTTCTTTTATTCATACACCACAAAATAAATCTCGCAAAAATTATTTGTTAAATCAAAACAAATAATTCAAAATAAAAACTTTTATTCCCAAGTAATTCACAATAGAGACTTACACTCCTAAAATATTGTTGGGGATGGGAATACAATTTTTCTCCCAAACAACTTACTCCCATAATATTCGCGATAGGGGTGAATAATTTTGCACATTTAATAACCGGCTTGTTATACATACTTATATATATTGAATTATCCATACAAAACAATAGGGTCCGCAAGGTCTGCTTTGTTCTACAAACGCAGTTTTCAATTCTGGAATGAAAATAAATATTTAAGGATGAAGTTGATTTGAAATGAGAGATTTATAAGTACATATTAATTTACAAATTAAATTATGCTTTTCCTACCTGACATGGGACCACACATGACCCAAGGGAGCTCGAGTCTAATATTCTTTCACGGCAACCTGCCAATATATCTGATGTACATAATGTAATTGAAGAAGCACATTCAAATATATTTGCTAAGGTTTATTTATTAAAAAGGATTTGAACTTAAATTGGAGTGTGTCAATTAGATTGTAGTTTTTAACACTGCGATTTCAGGTTTTCTTCAAATAGAATTGTTAGAATTGAAAAACGATATTTAACTTTGGTATCTTCTAGTTTATGGAACTCGATTGGGAATTTACAACTAAAAGTAAATGGATAAATAAGGAAAGGTAAAATTTTTGAAGGTGTTTATATTTAAAGCAAAGTTTGTATTGAAATATATTATGCCATACCTTTAAGTTTATAACGGCGCTGGTTATCTATCCACGATTTAAGTTGTTGGGGACTCCTATTTTCTAATGCAGCATTACTTTTAATTGCATCGATACATTGTGAGATACTAGGAAGTTTTTCCAGTTTGTCTAATGCGCCGAAAGCGGAACTTATAGCACCTCTCCCCTCATCGGTCCATTTAATTCTCTTTGTTTTGCCGTAAGGAGAAGCTATAATAACAAAAATAGGAATTACAAATAAATCAAAAAATTTGTTGTATTATTTTCAACCTATAAGGAATGTGAAAAAACGAGTTTAAAAACATTAGCATATACTAAAATTTATTTAAAATATAATATTTACTGCTTCTTTTTTTTTTGGACGAGGTGCTTGCATTTTGACTATTATCTGATTCTGATTCACTGTCCTCCATATAGTCATTTTGATGGTCGTCATCGCCATTGTTATTTCCAATTGCTGACAGTAATAGCTTTGAAACTCTTGTTATTTCCGCGACTGAAACTTGAATCCTTTATATACTTTTATGGATATCCTTATTATGACCCATGAAATTGGCCAGCTGATCCACGGTTGTTTCCTGTACATCAAGAAAAGACGTATGAGTTGCAATGTGCTTTCTTAAATTTGTTCCTCTTAATCTATCTGGTTTTTCAGCTCCACACTCCGCAGCGAATTGTTTCAGTAAAGGACATGCTCTATGGTAAGGTTTGGCGAACTTTGATAAGACTTTTTTACAAAAAATATTTTCATTTGTCTCTGGTATGCCAGCATCAGATCTATATTTGAGAATTAAGTCTAACGCTTTTGTACATATTGGGCACAAAAGAACGCTAACGGTTCTGCCTAGCTTTCCGCGTAATGTTAAACGAACAAATTGCTGTGCTAACAATACAGACTCTTCCGACATTGTTTGTAAGATCTCGCCTCCTATATCTTCCGCCATTTGTTCTTAAGTTAAGTAGCTATTGATTGTCAAACGTTCAATTTCTCCTGCCCTTCTTCTATTAAATATCTGAATGAATATTAAAGATGCTTTTACGAGTTCATCCCAATATTTAAAGTTATATTTGTTTTGCAAAACAGTGATTGCTGCTAAAATTTTATTTTTTAAATATATATACAATTTGTTAATATCGTTTGTGGCTGGCAAGTTTGGTGGTTGCGACAGGGTTTTATTACGGCAGTATTCAGTAGCTTTGTGATTTACTAAAGATGGAATTTCCTCCTCCCAGAGTTTTAAAAACTTTTCAAGCTCTACCATTGCATCGTCGGATCCACTTTTAATAAATTCAGATGTCTGTCTTAATCCACACCTTTTAACCAAAGATGACAAACTTTGCGCAACCGCCGGGGTTTCAAACATACTTCGTGTTTGGTCCCAGTTTGCAACTTTTAGCAACGCTGCTACACATGTTTTATACTTGGAAGGCTTAAAGATTTCCCTTAGTTGTGTAATAGTTCTGTCATTTATTTTTATTTCATTTAAAAGTCTGCCTAATAGCCTCAATTTCGATCTTATCATATCATGTTGATGGGTCAAGGTGTATTTTTGAGACAACTGGTTGCCAAAATTTATTATCAGGTCATCATATCTAATGGCTCTCGTCACGTCATCATTACGCAAAACGGGAAAAATTTTAGTTTTAAGAACGTAATTTGCTTCCTTGTGGATATATTGCGTAATTTTTCTTCCATTTATGACATTGTGTCTCGAATTTCTTTCTTTACTGCCGCATCTTTTCAGATGTGCTCGTAACGTAGCTTTTGTAAAAAATCCTTTGCATTTTTTGCAGCCAACGTAATCTTCTACGTTTTTTTTTGGACTGGGTTTGTCTGCTTACTATTAAGATACCGCTATTATAATCTTCTGAAGTGTTACGCATAAAATCACCTTTTTTTCTCAAAATATCAATTAGTTCCAACCTTTCTTTGGATTTTAATGGCAAATTTAAAAATTCTTTAACCAGCTTTTCCGTTTTATGTTTGCTGCACAAATGTCTACATAGCTTTGTTTGTAGAGTTTTGCAATATATACAGAAGTGAGCTTTTGACTTAGAATTTTTATGTTGCACTTCAACATTGGATATTTTTAAGGGGTTTTAATAATTTCAATGATGATTTCTAGTTCATATGATTTATTATTTGTTACATCAATTGTTGAATCAGGAAGATATTCAGAAATGGTGTTGTTGGTTGAAGAGAAGCCTGTATCTTCTAAAATAGAATGCTCTGAGAAAGAATTTATCGTTTGTTCACCCGAACAATCCTCCGAAGTTGAAGAATTTCCAACCAAAGGTGGATTTTGAATGGATATTAAATGTTTTGGCGAGATATTTGGTGTGTTGTTGGTTGGTGTACAGTTTAAGATTTTTGGCTTAGAATTTGGAAGATGTGATACAATTCCTGATGTATTTTTTTGCCGATGAATCATCAGATTTTGAAAATAAAGTAGGCTCTGAGAAAGAATTTATCGTTTGTTCACCCGAACAATCTTCCGAAGTTGAAGAATTTCCAACCAAAGGTGGATTTTTAATGGATATTAAATGTTTTGGCGAGATATTTGGTGTGTTGTTGGTTGGTGTACAGTTAAAGATTTCTGGCGTAGAATTTGGAACTTGCGATACAATTTCTGATGTTTTTTTTGCCGATGAATCATCAGATTTTGAAAAAAAAATAGGCTCAGAGAAAGAATTTATCGTTTGTTCACCCGAACAATCTTCCGAAGTTGAAGAATTTCCAACCAAAGGTGGATTTTGAATGGATATTATATGTTTTGGCGAGTTATTTGGTGTATTGTTCGTTGGTGTACAGTTAAAGATTTCTGGCGTAGAATTTGGAACTTGCGATACAATTTCTGATGTTTTTTTGTCGATGAATCATCAGATTTTGAAAAAAAAATAGGCTCAGAGAAAGAAATTATCGTTTGTTCACCCGAACAATCTTCCGAAGTTGAAGAATTTCCAACCAAAGGTGGATTTTTAATGGATATTAAATGTTTTGGCGAGATATTTGGTGTGTTGTTGGTTGGTGTACAGTTAAAGATTTCTGGCGTAGAATTTGGAACTTGCGATACAATTTCTGATGTTTTTTTTTGCCGATGAATCATCAGATTTTGAAAATAAAGTAGGCTCTGAGAAAGAATTTATCGTTTGTTCACGTGAACAATCTTCCGAAGTTGAAGAATTTCTAACCAAAGGTGGATTTTGAAGGGATATTATATGTTTTGGCGAGTTATTTGGTGTATTGTTCGTTGGTGCACAGTTAAAGATTTCTGGCGTAGAATTTGGAACTTGCGATACAATTTCTGATGTTTTTTTTGCAGATGAATCATCAGATTTGGAAATATTACTTTTCGATGACGAATAATTCTTGGACATATTACGTTTAGATATTCTTACTCTAAGGTTTGGAACCGAAAAAATGTGTTGTTGTGAAATATTTGATATATTGTTAGAAGACATATGTACTTTTAGAGATTCTTGGTGTAGTACTTGACACCACCGATGCAATTTGTGATGTTTTTTTTTGCAGATGAATCATCAGATGTTGAAAAATAAGTAGGCTCTGAGAAAGAAATTATCGTTTGTTCACCCGAACAATCTTCCGAAGTTGAAGAATTTCCAACCAAAGGTGGATTTTGAAGGGATATTATATGTTTTGGCGAGATATTTGGTGTGTTGTTCGTTGTTGTACAGTTAAAGATTTCTTAATGATTTTTTCCTGGTATACATACATATGTATCACGACACTGCGGACTTTCAGCATATTCTGATCTTAACAGTTTTTAAATTATACTAATATTAACCACAATTTTATAAATAATATATCATATAAACACAATTTTTTACTGGAACTTCAGAGGCCCATAACTCGGAAACTAAGCCGCGCCGAAACTTTTCTTTTAATTATATTTTTTTTTATTTTGTGTCAGTAATCACCGCTTTTTTTTTAGTTTCAGTAGATAAATATGTCAATAAATAATGTTGCATGATTTATTTCACTCACCACTTTTTACTATTAGTTTTGCAGCATACCAGACGCCCTTCCATTTAACGGAATATGTGCATCCATATCCATTACGTACATTTCGGGATGGTGTAATGAACCACTCTTTGTTGTCGAACTCCACCAAAGAAAACATTATTAAGCTGAAAAGAAAAATCAAACAGTTCATAAAATTTCATATTGCAATAAGTATGCGTGTGCGCAGCCATTTTGTAAAATAACAGATTGGGCTTTCAGTTATTTAACCGTTATAATATATACATACATACATACATACTTACTTCAGGAATGTACGTACATAGATATATACATCTGTATATATGTAAGTATATATCTACATTGTGCATAAGTGCACAACAAAAACTAACCTCAATTTTTATAATAATTAGGCATACCAAAACCTCATTTTCACCTGCAAATCAGAAACAAATTAATAATTAAATACAAAATTAATAAAACAATGATACATATTTGTAAATTTTCACCTAGATGTATGTACATACAAACATGTATGTATGTATGTACGCATGAATGGATATTCATATGAAAATAATATTGCGTTGTATTCTTCACACACAGCGCTATAGTTTTTATATTAATTGTATAATTTTTACAATTTATTATACATTAATATTACTGAAACACTTTATTTTATATAGTACGAGAATTTTATATACATATGTATAATATATACTTACCACATCCAACACAACGCCAACAAACACAACCGTACTCCGCCAAATCTTTTTCAAAGTCAGCTAAACCAATACCCTGAGTCGGCTACAACCGGCAAAACTTTGTCGCCGATGATTATTGATAGTTGCTGCCAATGAGATATAATAGCCGCCGAATAATTTTTTTACTTGCATTTTGTTCAAGTAGAATTCAAGGCGAATTGTTACCATATTGCAAGGCGAATTCTTAAATATTGTTTTTGACAGCTCTATCAAAGCGAGATTACCTATGTCGTGCTCATAACTCTTAAACTATAAGTTGTCTCCAATTTATTTATTTAATATTTTATTTTTCCTTGGACCGATTCATTTAGAAATATATTACAAATTCGGAATTTTTTGAAAACTTCAGAACTTTAGAACTCGTAAACTATAAATTGCTATAAATTTTTTCAATATTTTCTCTTAGTTACGACAGGATTTTGTTTTTAATTCTCTTGGCTTCAATTTATCCAGATATGTATAGCAATTTCGGGTTTGTAAGGCGAATTTGAGAGCTCAGATGATAATTTTCGCCGTATTTCGACTCAAATTAGAGGTCTAATATTTCGTTGCCACATTGTTTTCAATTTTATTTGTCATCAGAAGAGATATTTTTCAAAGTTAGTTAATTAGAGTTTATCTGAATAAATGTGCCCCGATCATAACCTGTAAATTTTAAGTTACTGCCAATATTTTTACATAATATTTTCTACTTGTTTTTTTTTTTTATTTCTACTACATTTTTTTTTTTTTTATTCTCTTGGCTTGAAACCGTTCAGAAACTATTGCAAATTCGTCTTTGTATTTCTAATCCAGTTAATGTACATACCAAGGCGAATTCATTATCAGGTGGATGCAGGGGCGAATTTGTGCGAATTTATCCACCAGCAAAACTGTCAAATTTGGTTCATATGAGAACAGTTTTACGTGACGCGAAATTAAGTAATTTCAAGTTGAAATTACGAACGAAATCCAAGGTGTTCATGCTGGTACATTTGACACATGAGTTAATTTTAAGAACAGCTGATAATATTATGCGTAGGTATATATGCATGTACTTACTTTGCCACTTTAATATGTACATATGTATACATTATTAAATTTCAAAAAACAAACAACTAATAAAAAATTTCAGTTTTAAATATTGAATTCAATATATTTTGTAAACAAACGACACTTTTTTCTCGGTAAACGCGGTTGTACATATGAGCACGGTTGGAACAGAAATGGTATTTATCACAAAAAAGGGTTGATTATTGTAATTTCAAGTAGGTTTCGGTGAAATTAAGTAAAATTAATTAATTTGGGAATTGTCAAAACGCATGCGAAAGAACATAATTTCAACTTGATTCCGGTCAAAATCAGGAAATTACTTAATTTTGCGTCACGCTGAACGGGCTATTAACATTAACAAAATGCCTGTTGTGTTTTTAGTGTTGTTTTGTTGTAGTGGTGCATATACATTGTTTATTATGTGTTATATGTTACTAAAGGCCGTGCTGCACTATCCTACACAATCGTGCGATCTGCCAAATATTACATGTGTGCTCATAAACTATGGTAGTGTGGACTAAAAATGCATCTGTGTGACAGATTTTTTTGGCAAGTCGTGCGATTTTCATAAAATGATAGTTTTCATGCGATCAGAGTAGTATTTAGTATTCACAAACAGATGTTTTGGCATCAGATTTGTGTAATAGTGTGGCACCTACAACACCATTTTGAAACGATTTTTTAAAGTCGGTCAGATTTTCGTAAGATTTTCCTGTGAATGAATCCTACGATTGTGTCGGATAGTGAAGCACGGCCTTAACACAGATGAGCTAATGTTATCTTGTAGAATGGAGGTCGATATGTCAAAATTTGTATATACGAGCATAGGGGTGGATATATCAAATATTGAGATATATTTTACTTGTTGCAGAAGTCGCACCACCTGGTAAGTGGATTCGCCTTTGTACAGACATATAATAGGTACACTGTTTTTGCAAATTGAAGATGTCATCATTTTTATACATTAATTACAAAAACAACTAAAATATACGTATGTATACTGTCTTTACAAATTGCAGATTTGATCATTTTTTACAATAATTACAAAAATAACCAAGATAAACGTATATTATTTTGTATATTGAAGATGGCATAACTTTTATACAATAATTACAAAAACAACCAAAATATATGTATGTACGTATAGTGATTTTGCAAATTGAAGATGGCATCATTTTTATACAATAATTACAAAAACAACTAAAATATACGTATGTATACTGTCTTTACAAATTGAAGATGGGATCATTTTTATATAATTATTACAAAAACAACCAAGGTATACGTATATTGTATTTGTATATTGAAGATGGCATCATTTTTATAGAACAGTAACCACCAGCTATTTCGTATCAAACATCAGTGGCACTTTGGAAATACATGCCGCCGTCAGCAAAAAACCAGGGAAATACATGTAGTGACATTCTGGCAAGATTTATACATTGTAATTGTTGAGGACTGGTGCCGAAAAATTACTAAATAATGCTTACAGTCCCTTATAATGGCAAGGTGTTAATTAAAAGCTCTTACTCTCACATAAATAAAATTTAATTAAAAATATTGAATTTAGTTCCTTATTTATTTATTTTTTATACGAAAATGTTAAAAAAGTTATATATTTTACCGTCCCCAATAATGCCGAAATGCATACATATATATAAATAAATATATATATGTATGCCCAGTGCATATTATGTGGTCCGCATTATATGTAACTTTTTTTTAAGAAATCTTATAGAAAATATAGAAACATTCATAAATATACTGAAATTTTTGTTTAGCTTTCAATTTCAGCGGAGCAATGCAGTTTTAAGTAACCTCCCGTCAGTTTGGCGTCGCTTTTTCTTGTACTGTATCGTCTGCAGTCCGGTCGATCTATTATACATTATATAAATGATATTTTGTGATGCCATACGTTTCATATATTTCCCTTCTTTTCCCAGGTTTTATACTACCGCCGTCGTGTTTTATATTGTGGCGGTGAATTTTGCAATGCAAATTCTTCCAATAGCAAAACATACATTCACGCATACTCGTATGTTTATGTTATTTATCAGGAAAATATAATAAATAGTACACGAGTTGAAGTTAGTGTTTCAAATAAATAGTATAATTGTTGGACATAATTGAATTAATAAGAAATAAATTTTAAGAATCTGTGTAAAAGAATATATGCTATTACAAAAAAATGAACAAATCGGCTTAAATCTTAGCTTAGTTTAACTAAAGAGCTATAAAAAAAGTATCCTATCCGATAGAGAATCAAAACATAAGAAGCAAATGTTAAGCGAAAAACTTGATGGCGAGGCTTAGTTTCCGAGTTATGGGTCTGCGAAGTTCCACTACAAAGAGAACACGGTTATCTATTCCAGGTGTATATTTTCTCTAATTTAAACGTCTATAACTCGGTAATTTGTGAACTGATTGTAAAATTCTTTTTTTGCCATCATAATTATAAACTGATTTTCATAATTCCTTTTGTGTTTCAACAGGTTTAAGTGCAATTTGGTTCCATATTATTTTTATCGATTTCGGTGGAAGTTGTCTTCTGCCCCCAACAAAACAATATATATTGATTATCCAATAACGCTATCATTTATGAACCGATTTTCAAAATTTGTTTGAAAGGGATTTCTATCAGTTGCGTCCTATAAATGTTTTGGAAAAATGGGGGACGAATGGTTTCCCCATTATCGACTAACTCTTCTAATTATGAACTGATATTATATCCTGATTAAATTTCATACCTTGCTTTTAATATATGTATATAATTTGAGATCTCTTTGATTCATATTGCTATTTTGGCTGGACATATGCATATCGCTAGCTAAAATGCAAAATGGCGTAATTAACGAAAATTCAAAATCGAGTTTTTATTGATTTTTATGAATGAAAATATTACACTTTTGCGATCAAAAATTACGCTTTTATTAACAAAAAACAAAGGGACAATTATATGTTTATAGTTTTCTTTTTAAAGTTGTTTGCTTCTCCTGTAAAATTATGTTTTGATTACTTACGCCTTTTTGCATTATAGCTAACGATATATTTATTTAAGTTATCTTTATTGTTTAATAAAAATACAAAACATGGAAAATTATATTTTACATATTGATGTAATAAAGTAAAATGTATGTGTGTACATTATTGCTAGTGACTTCCTTCAAAAATTAATGTTAAGTTTATTCTTTCCATTTTCTTTATTTCATCCTAATTTCTTCAATCTTTTAATTGTTATATCCGTCTGATTTCTTTTTAAATATGTACGCCGACCAAGAATGTTTAGTAAATAAATGTTGTTGTAAACAGATATTTCTTACGTAATTTGTTTTATTATATCTACTACTTTACTAATATAAGAAATTTACCAATAAGAAATGTAAGTTTGTTGATAAAGAGCTCAAAGTAATGCACATTGATTCAAATAGTGATTACACAAAATGCAAAACATCAAGATAAGGGGCAAAATGCCATTAGCACAATCGGAACGTTGTTTGTATCAATATTACTTTTGGTTCTGTATATATTTGCAAAACGTTGTCAATTATGGATGGTTGGGTTACCACTTGGTGACTTTGTAAACGCCTTTCAAAAAAAGAAAACCTTTACAAAAAACGTTTTGTTTTTATCTTTCGGTTTGATTTTACTTTAGTTTTTTATAAATGAATCGAAAACTACAACCGTACGCGCATACAATTTTATTTTTACGTACCAAAATCATTTTAGTTTACCTCTATTCTAGTAATAAATATAAATTATAAATTATATTTTACGTTGGGCGCCAGTTAGAAGAAAATAAATCTATGTATCTTCTTTTGAGTTGTTTTAAGACTGAATTTTTATTTGTTACAAAATGACTTTATAAAGTACAAAATAAAAGATTTTGCTTACACTAAGAATACAAAATATTAATACAATAATGTTTATAGAAACAAAAAAGAAGTTTTTTTAAATAAAAGCAATAATTATTAGGTCAACTTAAGTAGTTTCATAGTTTCAAGCATTTTAGAGTTCAACAATGAAAAGCAACACTTAATAAGAAAACCAATAGCAAGCACTTTAAAATTCTACAACCTCATAGTTCGTTGTATTCACAAAAGAAGCAAGAAAGGGGAATTGGGGTAATAAAATAAAAAGTAATAAAAAATGAAAAGTAATGAAAAATTAAAAGAAATATTTTTGTTGTTAACTTATACATCCATACGAAATAAACATTTGCTATATGTTGTGGATGTTCAGCCTTATAACTTGAGGAATGCTGGTGATTTTAGATTAAATTTTTGTAGAACAAATCGTAATAAATGTTCTTTATTTTACAATGGTCTAAGTTTGCTTAATAAATTCCTGCAGAATTAAAAAATGAAAATAACTTTTATGTATTTAAAAAATATTTAACAGAATATGTAAAAATATTTTTTAATGTTTAAAAATTCCTTAAAAATAAACTAAACTATTGTTTTTTAAACACAATAATGCTAAATATGTAAATAAATTAATAAAAAAAAAATAAAAAACATATGTACATACATATATGTATGTATCTAATATAAGGAAGTTTTAAGCAATCGCTTTAAACCTTCTTTTGTCTTTATAAATATTCTTTCAGATTTAATTAACAATGTTTTTTTTTGTCGAGTTCGAAAAAGGGGAATGCTGGATAGCATCATCTCGGAACGTGCGTAGGGAGACACAAAGCACATGTTCTGTACAATATAAAGGTGTTTGGTATGCAGCACATATGTATAATATTGAAAAGTGGTAAGTCCAGATTGAATATAACATAGATATGTATTATAGGGTGAGTGCACCAATAGCCGACAGTTTCACTTTTTTTAGTTGATGAAAAATTACTTCTTTAAAAGTTGCAAAAACTTTTCAACAACGAACAAAATTAAAATATATATGCTGCGTAAGTGAATTCACTCCATTTCGTTACTATAAAGTCCAATTCGTTACTAAAAAAATTTATTATGGAATTATAAAAAAATAGCGATATTTTATTTCATTATAAAAATACCGAAACTATAACTTTTCTCTTTGGAATGCGCTTTTAACATTTTGAATAAGTTTGGAATCAAAAACGTGAATGCCTTATGCAACTGACAATGGTATTTTAAATTTTTTAGATGATAAACAGTACCTGCAGGAATACAAATGCAAATTTAGATATATGGAATTGCTCTACAAATAATCGTCAACGTCTTTACAAATGCAACTAGTTCCTGTAATAAACAGGATTGAAATTCAAAAATATTTTATTAAAAATAAATTAGACATAAATATATTGTCGTCTGAGAAGATGTTAAAACGTTCTTCCTCAACTACGAATGTATCTGATGTTTCTCCCGAAAAGATCCAAATACAGCAATATCAACAATTAATTTAAAAAAAAAACAAAAAAGACTTTCCTCAAGAATCGAAGCAATCAAGTTTAGAAAATCCTCCTAATACTTATAAAAGAACGTTGCCTACTGCCACGTCAACGCCTAAAGTTATACTTGAAACAACTTCTACCTCGTCTGACAAAATACTATTAAAGCGTGCTGTTACATATGTATCAGACTTTTATCCTGCAGATATTCCACTTCGATGTTTTTCTTCAGAGCTGCACTCCGTAAACATAATTCCAAACATTTCTGCCTCCACAAGTCGAAATTCGCTTGGTGTTTCTCCTGCAAAGAAATCGTTAACATGTTGTGCTTCTTCTTCTGCTGATTTACCTTGTTCAGAAGTAAACTCAACTAAATTTTCTACAAAGATATCTGTTCCCATAATTTCTAGTCCAACAATAACTAAAACTGATGCTTTCTCCGCAATGATGAGAGTAGAGCCGGAATCTTTACCAACAAGTACATCTTCCCACAGCAATTCTAGTTTGAGTTCAATATCACCTATAGGTGATGTTTCTCCTGCTAAGAAAATAGTTGAATCGGGATCTTCACCAAAAATTTTATCAACAAATACATCTCATAATAATTCTAGTTTGCGTTCAACATCAAATACATCTGACGTTTCTCCTGCTAAAAAGACAGTCGAATCGGGATCTTCACCAAAAATTAATAATAATTCTAGTTTGCGTTCAACATTAACTACATCTGACGTTTCTCCTGTTAAAAAGACAGTAGAATCGGAATCTTCAACAAAAATTTTATCAACAAATATGTACATCTCATAATAATTCTAGTTTGCGTTCAACATCAAATACATCTGACGTTTCTCCTGCTAAAAAGACAGTAGAATCGGGGTCTTCACCAAAAATTTTATCAACAAATACATCTCATAATAATTCTAGTTTGCGTTCAACATCAAATACATCTGACGTTTCTCCTGCTAAAAAGACAGTCGAATCGGGATCTTCACCAAAAATTAATAATAATTCTAGTTTGCGTTCAACATTAACTACATCTGACGTTTCTCCTGTTAAAAAGACAGTAGAATCGGAATCTTCAACAAAAATTTTATCAACAAATATGTACATCTCATAATAATTCTAGTTTGCGTTCAACATCAAATACATCTGACGTTTCTCCTGCTAAAAAGACAGTAGAATCGGGATCTTCACCAAAAATTAATAATAGTTCTAGTTTGCGTTCAATATCAACTACATCTGACGTTTCTCCTGCTAAGAAGAGAGTAGAATCGGGATCTTCACCAAAAATTGTATCAACAAATACATCTCATAATAATTCGAGTTTGCGTTCAACATCAAATACATCTGACGTTTCTCCTGCTAAGAAGACAGTAGAATCGGGATCTTCACCAAAAATTAATAATAGTTCTAGTTTGCGTTCAATATCAACTACATCTGACGTTTCTCCTGCTAAGAAGAGAGTAGAATCGGGATCTTCACCAAAAATTTTATCAACAAATACATCTCATAATAATTCTAGTTTGCGTTCAACATCAATTACATGTGACGTTTCTCCTTCTAAGAAGACAGTAGAATCGGGATCTTCACCAAAAATTGTATTAACAAATACATCTCATAATAATTCTAGTTTGCGTTCAACATTAACTACATCTGACGTTTCTCCTGTTAAGGAGACAGTAGAATCGGAATCTTCAACAAAAATTTTATCAACAAATACATCTCATAATAATTCTAGTTTGCGTTCAACATCAAATACATCTGACGTTTCTCCTGCTAAAAAGACAGTAGAATCGGGGTCTTCACCAACAATTGTATCAACAAATACATCTCATAATAATTCTAGTTTGCGTTCAACATTAACTACATCTGACGTTTCTCCTGTTAAGGAGACAGTAGAATCGGAATCTTCACCAGAAATTAATAATAATTCTAGTTTGCGTTCAATATCAACTACATCTGACGTTTCTCCTGCTAAGAAGAGAGTAAAATCGGGATCTTCACCAAAAATTTTATCAACAAATACATCTCATAATAATTCTAGTTTGCGTTCAACATCAAATACATCTGACGTTTCTCCTTCTAAGAAGACAGTAGAATCGGGATCTTCACCAAAAATTGTATCGACAAATACATCTCATAATAATTCTAGTTTGCGTTCAACATTAACTACATCTGACGTTTCTCCTGTTAAGGAGACAGTAGAATCGGAATCTTCAACAAAAATTAATAATAATTCTAGTTTGCGTTCAATATCAACTACATCTGACGTTTCTCCTGCTAAGAAGAGAGTAGAATCGGGATCTTCACCAAAAATTTTATCAACAAATACATCTCATAATAATTCTAGTTTGCGTTCAACATCAAATACATCTGACGTTTCTCCTTCTAAGAAGACAGTAGAATCGGGATCTTCACCAAAAATTGTATCAACAAATACATCTCATAATAATTCTAGTTTGCGTTCAACATCAAATACATCTGACGTTTCTCCTTCTAAGAAGACAGTAGAATCGGGATCTTCAGCAAAAATTGTATCAACAAATACATCTCATAATGATTCTAGTTTGCGTTCAACATCAAATACATCTGACGTTTCTCCTTCTAAGAAGACAGTAGAATCGGGATCTTCACCAAAAATTTTATTAACAAATATATCTCATAATAATTCTGGTTTGCGTTCAACATCAACTACACGTGGTGTTTCTTCTGCCACGAAGACAGCAGCATCGGACTCTTCACTAAAAATATTACCAATAAATACATCTTCCCACAGTAATTTTAGTTTATATTCAACATTGACAAAATCTGGCGGTTCTCCCTTAAAGTTACGTCCACAATTCGTTTCTCCCCTTTCGCACTCTTTGGAAATAACCAAAAATAGACATTCTCCAAACATATCTAGTATATCAACTATATCTAACGTTTCTCCAAGAAATATGACCCCAAAACGTGTGACTTTAGTCCCATATTCAAGTGTTAGCTCTTCTGCCATAACAACGCCCAATACCACTGATTTAAGAGAGTGTGGAACCGCAACAAGCAAGCCAAAGTTCTCAAAAAGTTTTTCCGCATCAGCAAACTCTTCAGATGAGCAAGAAAATTTTAGCTGTTTAGAACCTTGTGTCATTATTCGTTCTTCTAATAATGTTTTATTACATACTGCATATAGTACAAAATCTGCAATTTCCATATCCGATAACAATTCCCATTCTGAATATATCCCGGATTCAACTATTGACAATGATGAAAATTATAGCGCTACGCAAACAAATAATGAAGAACAAGAAACTAGTGTTGAAGTGATTGAAAATCCATTGATATTATCAAATGTAAAGGTGCCGTATCGAACTCGTTTAACAAAAAAACATTTTTGTATATTTTGCAAAACATTGCAAACAAAACTACCCAGACACCTGTATTCGAAGCACAAGTCAGAAAAAAGAGTAAAATAAGCTTTAAGTTTGCCAATAAAATCAAAACAGCGATTGGAAATTATTGATGAAATCAGAAAACAAGGGGACTTTCCGCATAACACTTCCAATGAATATAATACTGGTATACTAATAGTTAGCAGACAGCAGCAGGTGACACGAAAGAACAGCGTTGAAGATTATGTATGCTGCAAAAACTGCAAGGGATTTTTTTCGAAAAGAACGCTAAGGATTCACTTGAGTAAATGTGGTAATAACCCAAAAAATTCGAGATCTAATTTCATCAGTGGAAGAAGATTAACCCAATACATTCATGAATCAGCAAACTATGTACTTAAGACTAAAATTTTTCCTGTTTTGCGAAACGATAATGTTTATCAAGCAATAAGATATGATGATCTTATAATAAAATTTGGAAACAAAATGTCGGAAAAATACACTTTAACACACCAACATGATATGATTAGAGCACAATTAAGACTCCTTGGACGGTTTCTAATTGAAGTTAAAACTATTGATAAAAGAATCAACGAATTAAAGGATATTTTTAAGCCAATTTTTTTTAATGTTTGTGTAGAAGCTTTGCGAAATGTTGCCAACTGGAACCACTCACTAAATGGGTTTAAAACTCCTGCAGTTGCGCAAAATTTGACTTCACTGATTAAAAAATGTGGAGCAAGACAAAGGTCTGAATACATTAAAACCGAATCAGAAGAATTGCAAAAACAGTTAGAAAACTTTGGGAGGTGGATATTCCTGATTTAATCAATAGAAAAGCTCATGAAGACCAATGTTATCAAAAACGGGAAAAGAAGTCTTTTTATCCACTTAAGAGTGATATTAAAAAGTTGTGTGAATATTTAAAAAAAACATGTTAAAAGCAATGAGCAAACTTCAAAAGGAATTTGATTTAAACGCTTCGACAGAACTTGTTGAATCATCTTTAATATTAATTCAAATCTTTAATAGGCGGAGGGCGGGGGAAATAGAACGGCTAACTATAAATAGTTACATCAACAAAGAAATTATGACGAAAAATATTGATGGGGAAAATTTGGCAAAATATGTCTGAAGAGTCTAAATCTCTTGCTAAACAGTTTGTGCGGCTAACACTGCGTGGTAAGCTTAGTCGAACCGTAAGTGTTCTTCTGAGTCCGTTGAGCACTGCAGCGATTGACTTGATTCTTAAATATCGGTCAAGAGCAGGAATACCTGATAGCAATGACTTTATATTTTCAAAGGCGGGTACATCAAAGCTTTCAAAAGAGTATTATAGAGCTTGCCCTTTACTTAGACAGTTCTCCATTGAATGCGGAGCTGATATTCCAGAAAGTTTAAGGGGAACACATTTAAGGAAGCATATGGCAAAACATACTTCTTTGCTAAATGTTAAGGATGCGACGGTAGATCAGCTGGCCAATTTCATGGGACACCATAGAGATATCCATAAAAATGTTTACAGAGTTTCAGTACCGATGTCGGAGATAAGATGCGTGTCTAAACTTTTATTATCAGCTATAGGCATTGAATGTGAAAACGAAGTTGAAGGGCGAGCTAACATTAGGAACGAAGAGCATACAAGGCTTAATAATCAACATTCCAGCACTTCGTCCAACTTTTTCTCACCAACAGGTAATAAATTCGAAAATGATGTGGAACAAGGGGACAACATTGAGCACTTCCTCCAACAAGAGAAAAAGAAGCAGTAAGTACTTACATATGTAAACTAATAAGACCTTATCATACAAATATAATAGTAAAGATTAGCAATCTTAATCTATTTAATTACATAAGCTATGTTTTCTTCATCATAGCTTCTCCATTCGGTAAAACAAAACGAACTAAGTGGTCCAAAGAGGAGAGAAATGCAATTACTAATACTTTTGGCGCCTTAGAAAAATTGGAAAAACTTCCCAGTACTGCGCAATGCGTACAAGAAATATGTCAGAATTCCACATTGCATAAAAGAACTCCCCAGCAAATAAAATCTTGGATAGATAATCAGAGACGGTACAAATTAAAAGGTAAGAAATATTATTTTATGTCAATATAACTACATAACACAAATTTAATTTTTTTTTACGCATGTGTATGTATGTATTTCCAGTTAACAAATAGATTACTCACATTCAGAAGCGCCAGCTACTCATTTTATGATGCACCACGAAAATTACAGAGCAGACAAGAATCAGAGATGTGATTTTAATATTGTGATTTTTCCTTATTGTTAAGGAAATTCAAAGGGTTTTTATTTAATGTGAACTTCAATCGATACAATTATAAATAAAACGTCATTCAAATGGCCTCCACAATTTCATCTGCAGGAACGAATTCGATGAACCCAATTTTCGAGCACTTTTCGTTCAATATTGACTTCTAAAGCTTCAAGAGAGACTGGCTTATTTCGAAAGCCCAATGACTTCAAATAACCCCACAAGAAATAGTCTAATGATGTTCACAATCACAACTTCTTGGAGGCTATTCAATATCACAATTTCTTGAAATAATCGAATCTCCAAACATTTCTCGTAATAATTCAATTGTTGCATTTGCAATAATTCTTCCTGCAGAAAAAGTCGTGTAGGCCATTTGAATGATAACAATGTAACAATGTATGTAACATACAAATAACTTCATAACATATAAATAACATACATACATATGTACCTTTGATAAGAAATGTAACTAGTATGTTCAAATGAATACATCTGCAATAGAGCTAAGACCGAGTTTAAATTTATCACGGAAACTTTATTCTCAACTCGATATATTAACGAAAAGACTTAAACAATAAATCTAGTATTAAAGAAATTTATGAAGTCATATTTTTATTAGAAATTATGAAAAAGGCTTAACTAAAGGTAATACTATATTACAAAATAAATATACATACTTATGTACATACAGCAAATATTTTAACACAATGAAATTCTTCAGCTCTTACTAAAAAATAAAAATATGTATGTGATTAATGTAGAACATGCTATAAATTTTTAATATAAGTTCAAAGTGCTATGGAACATGCATATATTTTTTGTGTTATATTTATTATTAACTTTAACTGCAATGAAGATGAAAATCTTAAATATTTCTTGAATAAAGCAATCAATAAAAGGAAATCCTAAAATAGTTGCTAAACAATGAAGAAATAATATTTAAGAAAAGTTTCCATTGAATTGTATATATGTATGTATGTACATACATACATACTACCTACATACATATGTTTGTATTTATTTTATTGAAGTACATACATACATACAACTTTTTTCTTTAGTATCTTTACGTACATTTATACAAAACTGGTGCTATAAGCTAGTCGTAATTATGTTCCTATTAAAATAAAAAATACTTGTATTAATAAATTGTATACAAATATTTTTCAAATTTTTCATTTATAAAGTTAAAGTGGTTAACAGGTAATGTATTGTTTAAAAATTAATATCTTATTGTCTGTCTTAATTATGGATAGAAACCTAGTTTCATTTGACTTGCCAACCGGCAACAGGAAATTTGTGGGTGCCACAAAAGCACTAAGTAGCAATTGAAAGTGACTGACAGGTCTCAGATGTCATCTATGTATATTAGGGTGACGATGGTTTGTATGTAAAAAAATTTTTGTTCGAATTTTAAAGTTTTTTCAACGGAATATTGTGCTAATAGGTCCAAGAGTTTTGTGCCGAAAATTTCAGCCAAATCGGACAACGTTTTCTGGACGCGCATCCAGGTCAAAGGTCAGGTATTTGCATATTTCACAGCTAGTATGAAATGAAGTTGAGAAACTCATATATTTTCTACTTTATTTTACAAAAACATGTGGATTCTGTAGACTTTTAATAAAGAGGACACTCAAATAGTTTTTTTGGGAACTAACTCTCAAATTTCCCTTGCGTCAAAGTGATCCACAAACTATTTTATTTCAAAAATGTTTAATATATGTATGCCATTATTGGCAATGTATATAAATTCTGTGTACTTTTGATAAAATAACTTAAAAATATTGCAGGAAAAATTTTCAATTAACATAAAGTTTTTACATTTCAGGATGGAATATGCATATATTTTCTGCTGCGCTACCAGCGTCGACCGCATTCAATGGTCAATCTACTACTTTTTCTAATTTTAAAAACAAAAATTATGATCGGTGATTTGGTAGGTTTTTTTTCTTTTAAAATCTACAGATCAAAATCTTTTTGCAGAGAATATAGATTAGCATTTTTTGAATACAGCTGCCTATATTTTTGTACCACCTGTAAAATATTAAACCATGTCAGAGAAAAAAAAATTAAAAAAGTTATAATATATGATAGTTACTTTCATTAAATGTTGTTTCTGTCCCTCATCTTTTGTTATTTTGTCATGGTATTCTTGAATTAACTGAAGCACAATCATTAACAACAGCCAAGTTTTGAATAATTTGTTTCGCTCTTAGGTACTCTCCTGTAACACTCCAAGAACGTGGATCGTTGCTGCAAAACTCTATTGAAATTCCAAATCTCTTGAAAACTTTTTGGGTATTTTTTGAAAACAAATCTTGTAAAATATCAGAGTTGTCTCTGAAAATAAAACTTTTTAAGTTTTCCTTCTTTATTATTAGCTTCTTTGCTATCTCTTCATCCTCATTTCCAGATATAAGTATCTACAGACATCTTCGCTACTAGCTTGCTTTTTGTTATGTTGTCTATCCTTTCGTCAAACAAAGAAAAGCCCACACATTCTTCGCTTAAGTAATACAGATGATTTAATACCTTTGAAATGGCTTTGTCCGCAATATTTTGATTGACTCTTTTGTAGTTTTCCAATTTTCTCAAAAACATAATATCATTTAAAGCAACTTTATCCGCTTTATTTGAATCAAACCAAAAATTTGAATAACAACTTACAATGAAACCTGTTACTTCTATCAAAGCACTGATTTCAAAATCTGTCACTTCAGGAAATTGATTGCGAAAAATCACTATCTTTAAAGAGTATATAGCCTTAGCCATCCATCTTGCGTAGTGCAGTGCACCGGGATTTCTGAATTTTATTCCTGAAGGAGGATTGCCACCAAGGAATATAATTACTAACTCCAAAAATTCTTTATAATCATTTCTCGGGAATGAATCGTTCATTTTTCCTAAAGCAAAATCTAAAAGTTCACCAACATTATCGCCTATAATTTCCATAATTCGTGGATGAGCTATTCCTGGCACAAAACTATCTGTATTTATTTCTGGCCAATGTTTTTTGAATTTTTTAAAAATCGTTGTGTCCGGTCCAGACGACACTCCAACATTGGCCTCCGTAAAAACTGCTGCCAAAACAATTTCGAAAATATGGTGTCTGCAGCCTAGAAATAGAATTTCTCTTTCAATTGATCTCTCCAAAAGCACACATGCTCCTTTCAATCTACCAGTGTTGGATGATGTTGTATCAAAAACAAACGCTTCCGTTCGTTCCAAAATATGTTTGTCTTCTAATGCATCATAAACTGCAGAAGAAATTTCCGCTTCCTGTTATTGTCGATAACAGTTTAGTGTCCCAATGGATGGTCAAAGGTTGATCACTTGCAGTAAACTTTTCTATAATTTTTTCACTTTGCGTTAATCTTAATTGCGCTCTTTCCCGACTTATGGAGGTTCGATTTAAAATATAATCGGATGTGTTAAGTCCGACGGCGTCAATAACTGCAACCAATAATACTATGTTCACACGAGAAGATGAAGCACTTGCTTCGCTCTCTAAAGCATGTTTATGAATCTAGCTGTTCACACGACTCATGTACTTGCTTCGATTTGATAGTTCCCTTTTTAATAACAAATAAAATCTAAAATAGACAAAAAAAAATAAGTTAAAATTATTACGCATTTTTAAAAATGCACAAACATATTTTTTGCTTCCATTGTTGTTTTATCTTTATAGTTTTAATTAAAGTTTTTGTTGTGTTTTTTGCATCTAGTTCAGATTAACTTCCGATAAATTACGATAAAATTTAGAGAAGACAGCAATTTTTCATGCTTCGCAAGTAGATTCAATGTGAATCTACATGCTTCGCTCTCAAAATTTTGTATGGCGAAGCATTAAAGGTATAAACACATTCGCAACAGCAGACTACACGAACACACGAACACAAATGCTGCTAGCTACCGTTGTAGCCGTTTAGCAGCTACTTAATTATTTTGGAAACGACAGATACACAGTAAACAGCTGATCCTGAATTGTTGCAACGATTCATTTATGTATATTATACAGTGGTGCATATTCAGCGCTTTTACTTTTTTAAAGTTCGCTGGGGCGAATTGAATACGGCGAATTTATTTCGCCACTCACATCACTTTGTATGGATTCGCTTTGACATAAACCGAAAAAATTCATCTCATGGATCTCTTTTGTCTCCGGAGTTACGGAGCTCAAAACTTATTTTTTATTGGTCATAAGTCCTAGAATATTGAACGGATATGAGCGATATGGATATCACTCTAAACTTCTCTAAAATACCTTTATAAAAACAATTTACCCATTGCGAGTGAAATTCAATTTTAAAATTTTTTTTATCTGACTTTTCACTTTTACATGCTTTTATTTGGTGTATACTTGAAAGCTGTCACCGATGAAATACGTAAGTTATGCTTCTTTAATGATGATTTTAATTTAATTAAATGAGTTATTTAGAGCATTTTGAAGTGATACCTATGTCGTTTATATCCGTTCTATATTGTAGGACTTATGATCAATAATATATTAAAGTTTTGACCCCGAAACTGCGCCGAAAAAATTACACAAAAATTTTTGAGGTAAAAAAGGGCTATTAGCCTGTGAGTTTTTTTAAAACTTTAACAATGCTAATATTTTTGACTCAAGTCAATATTCCATATAAGAAAAAAGTTAATAAAAATTCTTGATGCATATTTATTATAACATTTAAATTTTGTTATTTTCTTTCTTATTTTACAATAAAAAATATTTCTAATCACTAATTTTCTTTACAAATTTTGTTATATTGTCCACACTGTTTTGGTTTTGTGGCCATCAGAAATAGAAATTAGTTTAATTCGACTAAACGACAAAAGTAGCATGGACAAAAACCTGTTGCCGTGTTGCCTTGCTGTCTTCAATATAATCATTCTCATATGCACACATGTATTCTAATTTTGACAGGTGGTAGTCGGTAGTCTGCTGTGGCGAATGTGTTTAATGCTTGTTGCTTCGCTCATGATTGGGGTGTGAAGCATGAATAGAGAGCGAAGCATGTTCCGTGTGAACGTAGTATAAGTGTACAGCATCTCTCTGACTTATTTTTAACTTGTCGAAAACTGCAGCTAGTCTTGACGTTAAGACACTTTGCTTTTTCGTACAAGAAGTACTGCGAAAACGTTTTGCCTCAATCGAACATTCAGAATATTCTTCCTCTGATGTTGCAGCATCTTCAGACGCGGAAAATTCAATCATATTGCAGGCTGAAATAAATTTTGTCACAGTTCAGTACTTCCAACAAAAATTTAAAACAACGTTCATTAACATTTAATTAAATTTTTACCTGATGAAATTGATGGTAATTCGTCACTTAATTTTTTACGCAACTCTTCTTGTTTTTTGCGATTTCTTTTTCTTTCCTCTTTTTTTTTTATTACAGTCGACTCCCAACATACAACCTTCGCGACCTTTCATTCTTTGTTTAATTAAAAATTGCTTGTCTTCTTCTAAATCTATTAGTTCCAGTGCATCGGTACGAGCAATATCAAAGAGATCGCCTAAATTATCGCTCCACAGTTTTCTTCTGTTTTTATGAATGTCGGACACTCTAGATATATATTTTTTTAAATCTTTCCATTCCTCATACAGACGCAACATTTTTTTTGTACACCAGTGCAAATCGTGAACAGGAATACGGGCCTTTTCCCAAAAAATTATACACTCTCTTACCACAAGATCAGCACTATCTTTTGCAGTTAATTTCGCTTGAGGCAGTCCCCCTTCGAGGGAAGTTTAGAACCAACTATTTGGTGTTTTGAATAGCCTATTAAAAATATTTCTTCCCTTAACGAGGGCATTGTTATATATTTTTACAAAATTCACAAAAAATCTCTAACCAAAAGCACTTTACACAAGTAATTCACACGACTGAATGCAATTTATATAATTTTTGGGCAAATACATAATTCAGTCGTATTTTAAAAATCTAGTAGGCCTTGAAATTTATCATTAGAATCCTTTAAAAATAATGGTTGTTGTCTAGGAAATTAGCAATTTTAAAATTTTTGCCATGTAGATGGCGTGATTTAATACAAACAAACAAATGTGTTTTTGTAGTTAACGTTTTTGAATAAAAGCATCTATTAATTTCCTGACATAAAGGAAAGGTTAATTACCAAAAAAGTTCTTTTTACTATTTTTTTCACGAAAATATATAAATCCACATTTTTTCATTAAATATTGAAAAAAAATAAACGAGTTCAAAAAATTTATTTCGTATATATTGTAAAATATGAAAATACCTGACCTTTGACCTGGATGCGCGTCCAGAAAACGTTGTCCGATTTGGCTCAAATTTTCGTCACAAAACTTTTGGACCTATTGGCACAATATTCCGTTGAAAAAGCTTTAAAATTCGCGAAAAAAATTTTGGCTGTCACCCTAATGTATATACATATGTATACTGTAACCTCGGTTAACGCAACCAATAGAAATTTTGAACCGTTGCGAAAACTGTGCCTGGTTTTCTATTAAAGATCTTATGTAAAAAAAAACAAATGGTTTTTTTAGAAAAACAAATTTCAACTATTAAAATAAATGCATTTATTTAATTAAAATAAGGAAAAAAAAACAAAAATTTGTTAAAATTAAATAAAAATACAAATTTTAATGTATGGAAATTTGTACTGATATTTTTCATTTCGATTCGAAAGAAAATCCTTTCGGATTTCAATGTAAATAAGATACACATTCGAACAGTTTTTCTTTCGAGTCGAATTACAGAGTAACTACACCCAGTGACGTAGTCAAAATACGCCACCTGTAATCAGGCTGAAATTTTCAGGTTTTTAACGGCAATAGGGTGAAATTTTTTACTATTGTTTTAGAGCACTTATTTTTTGAACTTCAATTGTTTGAATTTTTCGCAAGATCATTATGTCTTCCAAAGAGGTACTATTCTCATTCGTCCATTGAAGACAAACGTAGAACAACCCTTCACAAAGAATTTTTTAAGCTGAGTTGAGTTTAAAAACAGAAGCAACATGCATAATTTCTTTGTTATTACTAGAATAGAGGTAAACTAAAATGATTTTGGTACGTAAAAATAAAATTGTTTGCGCGTACGGTTGTAGTTTTCGATTCATTTATAAAAAACTAAAGTAAAATCAAACCGAAAGATAAAAACAAAACGTTTTTTGTAAAGGTTTTCTTTTTTTGAAAGGCGTTTACAAAGTCACCAAGTGGTAACCCAACCATCCATAATTGACAACGTTTTGCAAATATATACAGAACCAAAAGTAATATTGATACAAACAACGTTCCGATTGTGCTAATGGCATTTTGCCCCTTATCTTGATGTTTTGCATTTTGTGTAATCAGTATTTGAATCAATGTGCATTACTTTGAGCTCTTTATCAACAAACTTACATTTCTTATTGGTAAATTTCTTATATTAGTAAAGTAGTAGATATAATAAAACAAATTACGTAAGAAATATCTGTTTACAACAACATTTATTTACTAAACATTCTTGGTCGGCGTACATATTTAAAAAGAAATCAGACGGATATAACAATTAAAAGATTGAAGAAATTAGGATGAAATAAAGAAAATGGAAAGAATAAACTTAACATTAATTTTTGAAGGAAGTCACTAGCAATAATGTACACACATACATTTTACTTTATTACATCAATATGTAAAATATAATTTTCCATGTTTTGTATTTTTATTAAACAATAAAGATAACTTTAATAAATGTATCGTTAGCTATAATGCAAAAAGGCTTAAGTAATCAAAACATAATTTTACAGGAGAAGCAAACAACTTTAAAAAGAAAACTATAAACATATAATTGTCCCTTTGTTTTTTGTTAATAAAAGCATAATTTTTGATCGCAAGTGTAATATTTTCATTCATAAAAATCAATAAAAACTCGATTTTGAATTTTCGTTAATTACGCCATTTTGCATTTTAGCTAGCGATATGCATATGTCCAGCCAAAATAGCAATATGAATCAAAGAGATCTCAAATTATATACATATATTAAAAGCAAGGTATGAAATTTAATCAGGATATAATATCAGTTCATAATTAGAAGAGTTAGTCGATAATGGGGAAACCATTCGTCCCCCATTTTTCCAAAACATTTATAGGACGCAACTGATAGCAATCCCTTTCAAACAAATTTTGAAAATCGGTTCATAAATGATAGCGTTATTGGATAATCAATATATATTGTTTTGTTGGGGGCAGAAAACAACTTCCACCGAAATCGATAAAAATAATATGGAACCAAATTGCTCTTAAACCTGTTGAAACACAAAAGGAATTATGAAAATCAGTATATAATTATGATTTTATGAATTTTACAATCAGTTCACAAATTACCGAGTTATAGACGTTTAAATTAGAGAAAATATACACCTGGAATAGATAACCGTGTTCTCTTTGTAGTGTAACTTCGCAGACCCATAACTCGGAAACTAAGCCTCGCCATCAAGTTTTTCGCTTAACATTTTCTTCTTATATTTTGATTCTCTATCGGATAGGATACTTTTTTTTATAGCTCTTTAGTTAAACTAAGCTAAGATTTAAGCCGATTTGTTCATTTTTTTGTAATAGCATAAATTCTTTTACACAGATTCTTAAAATTTATTTCTTATTAATTCAATTATGTCCAACAATTATACTATTTATTTGAAACACTAACTTCAACTCGTATACTATTTATTATATTTTCCTGATAAATAACATAAACATACGAGTATGTGTGAATGTATGTTTTGCTACTGGAAGAATTTGCATTGCAAAATTCACCGCCACAATATAAAACACGACGGCGGTAGTATAAAACCTGGGAAAAGAAGGGAAATATATGAAACGTATGGCATCACAAAATATCATAATGTATAATAGATCGACCGGACTGCAGACGATACAGTACAAGAAAAAGCGACGCCAAACTGACGGTAGGTTACTTAAAACTGCATTGCTCCGCTGAAATTGAAAGCTAAACAAAAATTTCAGTATATTTATGAATGTTTCTATATTTTTTATAAGATTTCTTAAAAAAAAGTTACATATAATGCGGACCACATAATATGCACTGTGCATACATATAGATATATGTATATATATAATAATATAAAGGTATAATATTAAAAAGTTATAAAAACTAAAGGTATTTTTTTTTTAAACTCTGAAAAATAAAAATATATAAAAATCTATTTAAAAAAAATGTTAATTAATTTTCCATTTCCCAAATGAATACCCGATAAACGGTTAAATTGATTTTTTTGAAATTTTAGGGATCGATTTAGAGCTCTTTAAACTAAATACCTGCGTTCAAATTTCTCAGGCACTTTTGTTTTTTAACAATTTTTTTCCAATTGAATTTACTTTTTTAAAATCGAGAAAATCCTGATACACAAGGTACAATTAATTAAATTTTCTTATATAGAATATTTCAATATTATTTTACAATACTACCCTACAAGAAATGGTTGACCGAAACTAACACACACAAAAGTTTTTTAACTAACACATTTGAAGAAATTTTATTTGAGCGAACATATGATTGTCATTGTTGATATAGTTATTCATCATCTTTGAGGAAACTATGGTGCAGAGCTTAATTTTTGATATTTTTTGAACATATGACTGCCACTGTTGATGGATTTATCCATCATCGTTGAAGAAATTATGTTGCAGAGTTTCATTTTTGACATTTTTTTACGTTAAAAATGAACGGAATACTTAAATTCCGGGAATCACTGAAAAGTTTGCATAAAGCATTTTGTACGAGCAAAAGTGGAAGCAATTAAAATTTTTTATTAAAATAAATAAGTACTTTAAAGAGATAAGTGATAATAAATAAGTTAATAAACTTGTGTATAAAATAGAAAATTGTGTAGTGTTTGTTTGTGTAGTGTTTGTATATTGTTGTCTTTAAAAAATAAATAATAAGAAAATTGTGTAGGAAATTGTAGTCCTAAGGCTTAAAAAATAAATATTGTGAAAATTGTGTAGTGTTTGTATATTCTAGTATTTAAAAAATAAATAATAAGAAAATTGTGTAGGAAATTGTAGTCCTAAGGCTTAAAAAATAAATATTGTGAAAATTGTGTAGTGTTTGTATATTGTAGTATTTAAAAAATATAAAATAAGAAAATTGTGTAGAAAATTGTAGTCCTAAAGTTTAAAAAATAAATATTAATAATAAGAAATAAGAAAATTGTGTAGTAAATTATAATCCTAAGGTTTAAAAAATAAATATTAATAATAAGAAATATTATATGAAATATAAAGTGAAAGTGAATAAAAGGCACTTTGAAAATTATGTCTCAAAAGAAAAAAGGATATATGAGTCCAATATAAAATATATAAAAAATTTATGGAAAAGGAGTGTGAAGTGAGTGTTGCCTGTCTCAAAAACATTGACTTGGTGCCCATTGATACTGGTGAAGAATTATCCGCAGGTCATTTTGCAGATGAGGTTGATAGAGTTCAAAATTTATCAGGTGGTAGTGTTGACAGGAATTTTTATTTTGTAGAAGCCGATGGAAATAGCGATGGTACGAATAAATGTAAGGAGATAAAATCATGGGCTGTTAGGAATAAAATATCTCAAAATGCGTTAGAGGACCTATTACATACATTAAAAAAATAGGTGTGGAAGATTTACCGTTATCAGCCAAAACACTTTTAGGTACGAGCAGGGAAAAGATAAATATTTCTACCATGCCAGTTGGAGAATTTTTATATTTAGGCATACAGGAATATTTTCTTTCAGGCCCCTTCGATTATTTAGAGGAAAAAGGTGAAGTTTCTATCGATGTAGGAATTGATGGATTAAAACTTTTCAAAAGTTCCAATAGGGTCTTGTGGCCTATTATTGGGTCAATCGTAGGGTTTCCCAAGGTCAGTCCATTCATGATAGGTTGTTTTTCAGGCTTCACGAAGCCAAAAAATTTGGATTCTTTTATGACAGATTTTTGTGCAGAGGTGAAGTCGCTTCAAAAGTGTGGTGTTAAAGTAGGTGTTAATGAAAAGATTATACGGTTTAATGTTCGATTATTTGTTTGCAATTCTCCAGCTAGAGCATATGTTACAGGTGTTGTATCTCATAATGAGAAGAATAGTTGCTCAAAATGTTGTCAGGAAGGGTTTTATAAGGAAAGAAGGGTGTGTTTCTTAAAAGAAGTGGGTCTTCCAAGAACGGATGTAGGATTTCATTCTAGATCTAATCCTTCTCACCACAGAGACGAGTTTAAAGTCAGAAGAAGTGTTTTAGAAAATTCAGGTTTCGGAATGGTCTCCCAGTTTCCTATAGATAGCATGCACTTAGTTGATTTAGGAGTTACTAAAAAGCTCCTAAAACGTTTGATTTCTAAAACAAATACAGCAAAAATTAATGAAAAACTTAATTTTATAGCTAAATATGTATAATCGGAATTTTGTCGTGCACCTAGGAGTTTAAGTTTCGGCAATTTTTGTTATATACAGGTATTTTCATTCTGAAAGATTGTGTCAGTAGTGACCAATACTACCACTTCTTACTTTTACACAGTGCTATAAGGCTTTTGTCTAGCGAAAGATCGCATAATTTAGAATCAGACACTTCGCAAAAGCTATTAGAAGATTTCGTAAACTTTTTAGGTAATTTATATGGTGACGAGTTAGTTAGTTTTAATGTACATGGTTTACTACATTTAGCAGATTGCGTCAAACAATTTGGGCCGCTGGACTCTTTTTCAGCGTATAAATTCGAAAATTATATGCAATACATAAAAAAGATAGTTAACAAGCCCAACAAAATTCTGCAGCAGATATATCGTAGGGTTCAAGAAAGACATGGGCTAAAATTGGATTGTCAGAGTGTTTTTAGCTTCACTATAAATTATAAAAAGGAAAAAGATAGCTTTTGCTTCAGCAAAGAGTTAGGGCCTATAAAAATAATTGGCAAGGAATCAGAAGAATTTGTATGTAAAGTTTTCCGTAAAACTGAGAGCTTTTTTGACCAACCCTTTAAGTCCTTTACTGATCTAGGTATAGCTGTTGCAAGTGATTTAAGTAGTGAAACTTTGGTAGCCAAAAGGGATGATATAGATTATAAATATTTTTGTATTCCATTAGGTAATAAGTTTCTTCTTATACCTCTCTTACATCACCTTTTCCATGAATTTTCTTCATAATATATTGAAAAAAAAAAAATAAATAAATGCAAGAGTAGTATTAAAGTAGTTAATTAAAGTAGCAATAGTAAAATATTTGAAAGTAATATTCGTAGTATAATAGAAATAATATTAATAATAACAGTAGTCGTAATAATAGCAATAAAAATGTATATAGAATTATAAAAATAGTAATAGAGTAGTGATAAAAATATTAATAATCATAATAATAGTATAGTATATATTTAATTATTATAAAAGTAATGATATAAGAGTAATAACAAGTTATGAAAAATTATACATGAGCAATATAGATGACATTTTTGATGGGGAAGACTGCTCCGGACTGGAGGAAGGACTAAAGCCGGCCCAGGATATACTTCCGAGAATGTGTTCCACATTGAACGCAAATGATGCAATTGAAGCTAAAAAAAATACACGTAAATAATCTAGAGACCGTTTTTTTTTTTTTTTAATCGTGTTGAATTTACAATTTTTTATTTTATTTTAGACATTTTGGAAGCTCTCCAAAAGATTTTGGAAGGCCAACAAATAATAACCGCCCGTCTCGAACAAAATCAAGTTATTCTGAGTCAAGGGCAAGCCACCATTAATAACAATCAAGAAAACTTGGCAAAAAAATTGGAAGACATAGAAGCAAATGTAAGTATCTGGCATCTTTTGTCTTGCTTTCCATTTTTTTAAACATTTAACGCCCTTCAGATAGTATCAAAGCCCGAAATGATGGCTCAGTCGAAGCTCATGATGGAGGTTAAAGTAATGGCTAAGAAATCACAGGAAATGCTTTGCCGACTGACGGGGGAGACGTGTGATGACGGATTGGAAGAGGTCGCAAGCATGCTCCCCTTGCAGACCGTAGCGGCAGTGAAAGAAATGGAAGAAAAATTAGATTCCTGGGATTTTGCCCGAGCAACGGTAACTAATATAATTTTACATACTTTACTATATATATTTTACAAAACTTTATAACTTTCTAGAATTTGTACGTGCAATAAATAAAAGGGGTGTCAGAGGACGTCGGCAGAGTCATTCGTGCTGTTTTCACGGATGACCTGCTAGAAAAATATAGCTGGGATGGCAGGTGGGACAAACTCCCTCTGGCAAGCCTTATTTTTTTTAACAAAATATTAAGAGGTACGTAGAAACATTCACATCTATAGAACTTCCTGTATGCTTTTTTAATTTCAATCTTTTCTCCAAATTTCAGAAGTTTTTCAAAAGCAAGGCATTGAATTTGAAAAGCACGTTAAGAAGGCGGTGGATCGTGCCCACCACAGGTTAAAACAAAAAAATATTTGATGGGCAAATCAGCCCATAAGAATGTATAAACATTTTATTTAAATTTATTTATTTATATATTTCAACAATATTTATAACAATAATAACATAATAATAATAATAATATAATAATAATAATATAATAATTTTATTTATTTATATTTTTTCAACAATATTTGTAATAATAATAATAATATAATAATAATAATTAAGTTGTGAATTTTTTTATTCGAACTGAGTGATATTTAATCAAAGAAATTTTTTAATTTTTCAGGCTTAAGTTCGTTTTCTCTAAATATAATTTTATTATAAATTAAATTATTATTTAAATTAGAAAGAAAAATCTAGTGGCTCTTAATATTTGAACATACAAAGAAAAATTAGACTGCGCGGAGGGTTGAACTGACATCGATGTTTCGAGACTAACCACAGTCTCATCATCAGAGTTGTCTACCGCTTAGACCTCACTGCCACCACGGCAGCTGCAATCACATTAGTTAAAGATCCTCTATCATTAATTGAATCTGCTGAATTACATGTAAGTTTTTACACTACAGCTTTTATCATTTTTTTAATGGGTTGGAACTTTACTATACTTTTTCAAAGTCTATCTTGTTCAAGTTGAGCTTTATTCTAGTGTTTCTTATTTGATTTCTAGGTGGCAGCCTTCGGCTACCAATACTCTAGAGGTTATGGAATGTGATACGTTATACATATGTATATACAACTGTTTTTTTTTTTATATATTGTATAAACAACTGTGATGTACAAACACATTCTTAGCTACGTGCCTTTAGTTTTTTATAATTAAGTTGTGAATTTTTTTATTCGAACTGAGTGATATTTAATCAAAGAAATTTTTTAATTTTTCAGGCTTAAGTTCGTTTTCTCTAAATATAATTTTATTATAAATTAAATTATTATTTAAATTAGAAAGAAAAATCTAGTGGCTCTTAATATTTGAACAGACAAAGAAAAATTAGACTGCGCGGAGGGTTGAACTGACATCGATGTTTCGAGACTAACCACAGTCTCATCATCAGAGTTGTCTACCGCTTAGACCTCACTGCCACCACGGCAGCTGCAATCACATTAGTTAAAGATCCTCTATCATTAATTGAATCTGCTGAATTACATGTAAGTTTTTACACTACAGCTTTTATCATTTTTTTAATGGGTTGGAACTTTACTATACTTTTTCAAAGTCTATCTTGTTCAAGTTGAGCTTTATTCTAGTGTTTCTTATTTGATTTCTAGGTGGCAGCCTTCGGCTACCAATACTCTAGAGGTTATGGAATGTGATACGTTATACATATGTATATACAACTGTTTTTTTTTATATTGTATAAACAACTGTGATGTCAGTTCAACCCTCCGCGCAGTCTAATTTTTTCTTTGTCTGTTCAAATATTAAGAGCCACTAGATTTTTCTTTCTAATTTAAATAATAATTTAATTTATAATAAAATTATATTTAGAGAAAACGAACTTAAGCCTGAAAAATTAAAAAATTTCTTTGATAATAATAATAATATAATTTTATTTATTAATATTTTTCAATGGAATGAAATGAATTAATTTTCTTTTTTTAACATTAGTTATTTAAGCAATATTTTAACAATAGTATTATGTACATATGTATTTAATTATAAAATGAATTGAAATGAATTAAATTGTGTTTTATTTCTACTACCATCTCCGTTAACAGTGACGAATATACCCATCAAGTGTGATTAGTCAACTATGACGTGTATATTCATCACCTTTGATTAGTCAAATGTGACTGGTAAATCCATCAAGTGTCATTAGTCAACTATGACCTGTATATTCATCATCTTTGATTAGTCAAATGTGACTGCTAAATCCGTCAATTTTGATTAATCAAATGTGACCAATATTTCTATCAACGCTGACTCACATGTACACAAGAGTTTCCATCACATTCTTCATATTGGCCTTAAGAATGTGATAGAAACTTTGTTCTACGCGATGATGGATATTTCTGTCAGTAATGACAGTCAAATGATAGGTCATATGACCGTCACTGTTCTTGTAGGGTAATAAACTATAAATACTAAAACAATTCACTATATAATTAGTTTTAATAAGTTTTGTTTTAACTTTTTTTTTTTTTTGGTTGTGGTGTTTATCACAGAACTACATCCTTTTTTGTAAACAACTACTGGTAATTGGGGTGGTTTGTGGGTTGGGAATGTAGTGGAAATGATATAAAAACTTTTTTCTGGGAACATACTTTGATATTAAGAGTGCAAAAATTAGTATTTTTTTTTTTTTTTTTTTAGGATTGTAATACTTTTTTTCTACTCTTTTTTATCAACCATTCAAAAAAGTATGATAACTGGGTTATGTTCACGGTATGATTTCTTCACGCGAGTAGAAATTTTTGCAGTAAAGTTTAGTAAAGCAAGAAAACATAAGTATGATTCAAAAGGTAAACAAACAAAAATTAAGCAAGCAAAAATTATATAATTAAGGAAATATATATTAAAAACAAAAATTTTTTTTAAATAAAACTGAAAAAATAAAAGTAAATGAATATTAATAAAACAAACTTGTTTGTGTGTGAAATGTAAACATTTTAAAAATAAACAAAAGTTAAAGAAAGCATTTATCGCTCAAATCAGAATTGTGGAATTTGGTGAAAAAAATAAATAATGGATAATGTAAGTTTGTTAACAGTATATTCTGATATATTTCGTTAATTACTTTATTCTATTAATTTTTAAATATATTCGAAGTTTTCAAGTAAATAAATGTATGTAAGTTTGTGTGTTTCCGGAGCATTGAAATCGGCGTCTACAGGTGAAAGGATGGCACTGCGTGGGTCTGACGATGGAATACACACATACATACATATGTATGTACTTCTTATTATTATTTTGTTCCTAAATACTTTATTATCTATTTTAGGTGCAAGTGCTCAAAATAATGTAGACACAAATAATGACGCGACTGTCCAAACTGATGTTGTTAATGGAGTCATCATCCGAAAGCGAAGATGAAGAAGAAACTATACTTATTGAAATGTTGAGAGATGACGAGGACGTTTATGTCAATAACATACTCCTTAGACAAGAAAGACTCCGTCGCAATTCCATTAAAAGTTACTTTCTTGCGATGATTCCAGCATATACAGATGTGGAATTTCGAACGAATTTTAGAATAAACAGAATTATGTATGAAAATTTGAGCAAACGATTTCTTGAATCTGACATTTACAAAAATCTTCGACCATATAAAAGACTGCCAGAAAGTTTGCACATCCTTTTGTTTTTATGGTTCGCTCGATACGAAGCCTGCAGCTTCAGTAACTTATCCGACCGTTTTAATTTATCTCGGTCGTCCATATGTATGTCTTATAGGTTTACGTTATTCATTAGTTCACTGAGCAAAGAAACTATAAAGTGGCCTAATGAAACGCAAAAATGAGAGTCCAGCAAATACTTTGAAAATAAATGCTTATTTCCGAAAGCTATTGGTATGTACATACATACATACATAAGTATTTAGTTTAGATGGAAGTAAAATAATATATGTATGTATGTTATTATGTATGTATATGAACTTCTCATTTGATTTAGGTTGCATTGACGGCACACAGATAGTTATTGATCCACCAGCTAAGTCAAAAGATGAATACATCGATATAAAGGAAAATGTAACATTTTGTAAGCAGGGTATCTGCAATGAAAAAATACCGCAGTATGCAGAATGAAACTTCATGACATGTTTTTATTCTGCATACTTCCGTATACATATGTAAGTATATGTACATACTTACATATTTATTACAGTCTTATTATTTTGTACTTTATTACTTTTAGCATCAAGGAACTTTTTAATTGCTTAATTCAATAGGCTTTGATATCGCTTAGAGCTGGTTTACTCACGTCAAGTTTCTTTGATCAAGTTTTAATTCAGCTGGGAGGAAAACAAAGAAAGTTCTCTAAATTTCTGTCTTGATCAAGGAAACTTGACGTGTGTAAACCAGCACTTATTGTAATAGAAAGAGAATTAAAAAAAAAAAAAATTCAAAGCAAAAGTAAATTCTTTACAATTGCTTTTCTTTTGAGAAATTTTTGTTTGAAATTCCCTTTTCATATACATACATACATACACCAATAAGCGATATAAATACACATACATACATACTTACATATGTATTTATGTATATATGAAAATAAAAAAAATTAATTTTCAAAATGATTTACTAGTCTCTCTAACAAATCTAATTTACTTATATCTAAAGCCTCCTTTCTTTCTTCCTTCTTCTGGGAATTTTTCCAGCATTGTTCTAATTAATTCATCATTTTTGTGCTTTATTTATATGCATATATAATTTTAATTGTTATTTTATAAAATTTTATTGTTATAATTTATAAGGTAATCAAATTGTACATGTTGCCAATATTGATGTCCAGTACTGAATTTAAAAAATATTATATCCCTGTAGCAAATAAAATAATCGGTTGATAAAAAACACTAATTGTAAATTAACTATTTTGCAAATGACTACAAATTGGTTTAAATATCATGCAGATATCAACCAAACATATTTCATAGAAGCACACGTAAGAAATAAATAAAAGCAAAAAAGTAAAAAAAACTAACAACACGGCTCTACAAAAAAATTTTTGTTCTTCGTCCTAAAGTTTATTTTATGATTTTCTGGTTAATTATGAACAAAAACAAAAAGAAAATACCTTTTTCCGGTATAAAGTTTGCTTTTGTTTTCATCAGGACATTTTGAGCTTTGAACAACGTTAACGTTATAAAAATATCGTTCAGTCGATCTCCCAAGTACAAAAGCAAACTTTTTAATGTTATATATTTTTTTTGCGTCTAATTACCAACAAAAGAATCGCAATTTCATACTTTTAAGTTTAGGTCAAATTTTGTGTTGACCCGTGCAATCAATCACAGCAAACAAGGTCTCTGATGTGAACAATGTTAAATTTTAATAAAAATATCAAGTGAGGAAAAACCAAATAAATATTGAAATTTATAATAAAATAAATAAAAGTGATATTGTTATATTATAAAATAGGTAATTAAAAATCGAAATAAAAATATGTTCAGTAAAAGGCATTTAATGCGAAAAGTAAAAGCGGTAAAAGAAAAATATATTCAGAAATTAAGAAAAGAGAATTGTGAAAAAAGTGCTCCTGTAATAATGGAAGTGGTAGAAGTTGCAAGTGAAGAAAAATTTTGTGAAGATGATGTGCAAATTAATTATTTTAGTTGCAATACAAAAAAGCAATCCTTACGTGAACAATTAGGAGAGTGGTATCATAGAAATAAGCCATCGCGTAAAAGTTTTGATGAACTCTTGGCAATTTTAAAAGGAGAAGGCATAGATGTGCCATTAAATGCTAATGCATTTTGCAATAAAAGTTATTCTTTAATCGTATCACAAATCTCCCCTGGGTTATATACCCATTTTGGAATTTTCAAACAATTAGAAAAGGTTTCGCATTTACTTAAAGATTGTGACGAAATATTGGTTGACATTAATATTGACCGCCTTCCACTGTTCAAAAGTTCAAGAGCCCAATTGTGGCCAATTTTGATGAAGGTTGTCAATATTACAAACTTGTCTGTTTTTCCGGTAGGAGTTTTTTTAGGCCGAAGCAAACCTAACAATATTGAAGAGTTCCTTCATGAGTTTATACAGGAACTAGACATTTTGATGCGAAATGGAATACAATTTGGGGAACAAACTATTGCATTAAAAATTAGGGCAATAATTTGTGATACGCCGGCAAGAGATTTTGCGTGTGGCATCGTAAGCCACACCTGCCGCCATGGATGCACAAAATGCAATCAAATTGCAGACAAAATGGGTGGCGTTTTAACTTATTCCTCGAAATCAGGAGTGCTTATTTCTGACAGTAATTTTGCATGCAGAAAATATTTAGGACACCATAAAAAATATTTTTATAAAGAAAAAAGTCCATTTGAGAAACTCAATTTAGGAATGGCAAGTCAGGTGCCGCTCGATCCGATGCATCTCGTTGACCTGGGAGTGATGAGAAAATTTCTTATTCGGATTATCACAAATAAATGTATTTTTAAAATACCTGAAGGCATTCAAAATTACATGTCTGTTCATTTGAATGATCTTAACCCTTAAATGCGCAGTGTATCTTTAAAGATACAACCAATAAAACTGGTGCTATTTCCACATTTATTAAAAAAAACTAAATATTTTTTATAATTACTACTAACAACACTTTTTTCTATCATCCTGCATTAATTTTATATAAAAAATGTAACGTTTTGGAAAATTGTAGAGATGTAGAATCAAAATTTGTACTTTTAGAAATGAAGCTAAGGTTTACCCACTTTTATTTGCATTATTTCTTCACGAATTTACTCCAAAAAATATATGTTGATAAAAATAGTGTTTTTTAACTACATAGAAATTTTCAATATGGTCTGATTTATACATTGCGCATTCCACACCAATTAGGAATGTTGGCTGTTATTTTTTCATGTACGCTGTTTTTATTGAAAAGAGAAACGTGTTGCTGGTGCACAAGCTGCTTGTGTGTTTTATTCTTGTTTAGTCATTTGATACGACAAGTTCTTTTCGCTAGCTACGCAAAATTTTGTTTTATTCTAATAATAATTGCAAATATAAATATGGATGCGTTTAGACGTATTGGTAGATCCATAATGACAAATGATGAAATATGTAAAATACTTTACAACAGCTCTGAATTTCCATATGACAGCACTGATGAAAGTAGTGATGATGAAATTGAAATTCCAAAAATAGTGTCCACTAAAAATAAAAATGTTGTCCTTATTGATAATGACACTGATCCGGAGGTAGAATCTGAAATTAGCGTTGATATAAATGCTTCAGTTCATGACTCTTTTATTGCATTGATGAACGACGATAATGTGCTCTCAAGCCCTATACATTCTCCTGTAGCTGCACGCTCAGATCTTGCTAAGTCTGCTACCCTTCCGTCTTCTGGCCTAATACAATTTTGTACCTCTAACTCCCCAGCACCAAATTTAAGAAGGTCTTCCTTCATCCAATCCCCTGTTGCCAGCAATGGTTCATTATCAAATCCTACTGCTTCCAGTACCCCAACTGCGAACTTACAAGAGTCGCCAACTAATCAATGCCCAACTCACTCACGGAACTTACCATCAAGTCCAACGTCATTTGACTTACTTTCTTCAAAATTTCAAAATGTATCTTTTGACTCAAAATCTTCTGCATTCGAAAAAATTATTTGGAAACAGGGTAATATGCAATTCGTCAGTCAGGAAGTAGAGTTTAAAGGCGATAGCTCTCTGCCTGATGATATCAAATCATTAGTTACTCCTTATCAAGTTTGGCGTTACTTATTTCCTGAGAGATTGGAAAATTTTATAGTTGAGGAAACTTTGCTATATGCTGGAAAAGATGAAAGATTTTCCTTCAATGTTTTAGAATTGTGAAAATTTATTGGTATTTTATATTATATGACATATTTCCACCTACCAAACTCTCGGCCCGTTGTAGATACACTTAATACCACATTTGGTGCTATACCTAAAATGGAAAGATTGTCTGTCGATGAGAAAATGTGTTCGACTAAAATGCACACCTATATGCGACAATATTTGCCAAATAAACCTAAAAAGTGGGGCCTTAAATTGTTTGTTTTATGCGATACTAAAGGGTTTGCTTATAAATTTGAAATTTATACGGGAGCTGATGAAAAAATTCGTCCAAAAGAGCCGAATCTTCAAGCTTCTGCAAATGTTGTAGTCAGGTTAGTTCGGGAAGTTCCTAAATTTAAAAATTATATTATATACTTCGATAATTATTACACTACTATTCCCTTACTTATATATCTTAGAGTCCAGGGAATTCTATCTGTTGGTGCGATTCGCCGAAATAGAATTAAAAACTGCAAGCTTCCGGAAGAAAAAGTTATGATGAAGTTTGAGCGTGGAACAAGCAAGGAATTTGTAGCCAGTGTGTACGGAATTGATATTACATCAATTTTGTAGCATGCTGGTATTGGTTTGCACCAAATGGTTGCCAGATTATTGGCCGCGCTGACATGCTGGCGTTTTGCTCCGGCTGAAGCTCGCCGATGGGGGGGGATCTTGCCAATCTCTCCGGTAACTACCAGCTACAAAAAAAAATAATGCCAGCTTTGCTCGCAGATGGACACGAGTAAATAAAATTTTAAATATGTAGGAGCCCGAAGCGAAACCAGTATTTTCCCTGCTGCACACCACACCAAAACTCAACCCTCTGGCTGGTGATCTGCCTGGACATGGCCCTCCCCTTAGGAGTCTAAAAAAACCCCTCCATGACACCGTGTGTATATTTTCGGTGTCCCTGATATTGGCCCTCTCAACCCACCTTTACTTAGGCCCCTCCTTACTTACCGCGCTTTAGAGAATTTAGCCCTTCTTCATATTAAGGAAAGTCCGCTAAAATTTCATTTCAAATTCATATACATTAAATTATTTATTTATGGAATTCAATATAAGGAATTTAATTCACTAAAAGTTATTTATGAATAATATTTAAATATGACTGTATGGTCGTTATTATAATATTTATAAAATAAAAACTCGAATTTTAGCCATTAAAGATAAATGAACTAAGTAAATTAAGTAAATAAAAAAAGTAATATATCGTTAACAAAAAAAAATGTATTTAATTAATTGAAGAACTCTCAAAATGGCTGACTGCAAAAAATTTAAATGTGCCGCAAAATGGCCTAGATACAAAGACAAATTAAAAAAAATGATAATCTATATAAAAAAACTTTAAATTTCCGAACCAACTAACAATAAAAAAATTTCTTTGTAGTTTCTATTTCAGGTGATGTTCCGGAGGAAGACTGCCGTGAGTTTTTTTTTTTTTTTGTACGGGTAAGTCGATTTGCCAACTTGAGCATCTATTATAATTTGATATATATATATATTTTCTTATTTTTATAGCCTAAGGCGAACACCTGCAAATACGGTGGGCAACTGGCCCTTAAGCACTAAAATTTATCCTCGTCGCAATCCTAGGATGAGCTCAACCTAACTCGACGGACCTTTTGTCCTCAAAACGCAAAAGGGAATTACAAAAAAAAATACTAAGTTAAATAATAAAAAAAAAGGTGTTTACCCTATCTCTCAAAAATTTAAAGACATATATATTTTTATCTGTTTCGTTTGTTAGGTCGTCTGTTTGTCTGTCCTGGTCTATGGCAGAATACCTGGGGTCCCACAAGACAAGATGATGATGGCTTTTCGGCAACTATGGCTGATCATCTTTCCACACTGGCTATGATGACGATGATTTCTTAACAATTATCGATAATCCTCTTTTCCACACTGGCTATGATGACGATGAAGGAGTTAGGTATGTAGTTTGAGGCTTTCAATTATGGTTGTGCACAATTAACTTTTCTTTATATTAAGTTTCTGTATGTATATGAATCAATCAATCTTCCTATTTAGCTTATAGTTTCTTTGTTGTATTTTTTTTTTATTATTTTAATTTAGAATCCTTTAGAATAATTTCCAATGTTGAATAAAATCTTTAAACTTTTATTAAGTTTTTATTATTTTTATAAACATTATTTATAATAAAATACTTTAAATATTTCAATAAAGTCTTTAAACTTTTAAATTTTCATTTTTGTTTTATTTAATGTTCTTTTCCTTATTTTTCTTCACAATCACCAAGAATTTTCTTCCTTCCGCAACCTTTTTCTTCGTTCATTTCTCTCCAACGGCCAACTAAAAAAAAAACCTTTTTTCATCTTACTCACGGCCCAAGTAACCTCTATACCGCCAAAAACCGACCCCTATTTCCTCCATCTTTTTTTTCTTTTCTTCCAAAAAATCTAAAACCTAACGCATTCCTTCATATATATCAAACAATAAAAATTCCTATCTTCCAAAAAAAAAATGTAAACAAAAAAAACAAAAAACTTCCAATCAGCTGACAACTACATTTTACAGCTGTTACTTTGGTGTTGCCATATCCGCGCACGGCATTATCTGCCACAGGGTGCACACGACAATTTCTTGGAAAGACACCAGAGTTGTAAATCTGGTTTCAACGTACGTCGGAACAAAGCCAGTACTAAACGGAAATGAAACAGATGAACACATATTTGTTCGAAGATTTGATAAAAAAGAGAACAAATTTAAAACCGTAGCTTGCCCACAGATTGTGAAGGACTATAATGCCAATATGGGAGGGGTTGATCTAATGGACAGCTCTATAAGTCGTCACAAAATAACCATGAAGAGTAGAAAATGGACAAATAGACTATTTTACCACTTATTAGATATGACTTGCATCAACGCCTGGGCTCTTTTCAAAAGAATTAACAAAGACTGTCCAGTACCCATGTTCTGTAACTCCCGCTACGAGAAACTTTTCGATTGAAACGTGCAAAATGAAACAAAAATGTCATAAATTGAAACAAACAGTTGATTTTCTCACTAAACTGAACATGTAAGTTTTTTTGTGAGTAACAACTGTCACGTAAGAAAATTTCTCGCAAATTTACAGAAATACTGTGTCTGTAAAACTTTTGCGGAAAAAGTTCTCACTTTGAACTGTCAAATATACTCACAACAAAAAATGTGGTGAGTTAACATCTTAACAATGTTATTTGAAATAAAATTAATGAAAAAATTGGTATTTCAAGGTTAACTAATTGTTTAATTATTATTTTATTTTTATAATATTAGAAAAATGATTAAAAATGTTTTTAATAAGAAGTGCTTCCAAAACTATTTTGCAAACAACAATCATTAAAGCCGCACTACACATTATTTTGTATAGCCGACGGCAGTATATTTGACGCCGCCGTTTATATTCTTCGACTTTAGTGTATTTTGGTCGCCGTAGAAGATTGTTTTGGCTAGCATTCTTATCGCCTTTAATTACATATCGACATTGAGCTATATTTTCTGACATTTCTCACGTAACGACGTAAGCATTTTTGGAAGTTTTCGACATGAGTTACAGATTCATTTTTTTCTCACTTTTCGAGAAACGATGGAATAATTTGTTTCACATATTTTCGCCACTAGAACTTCTCACTAAAGTTACAGAACATGGGTACAGATATAAAAAATCAAAGACTGATAGATTTTAAGCTCGAAGTTGCCGATTCACTTTTCGGCTATAAAAATAAATCAAGAGAGCTCTTGGTACGTGGACGTCCGAACTTTGATGCTGAAATACAACAGAAGAGGCATAAGCCAAATTCACAGACTCCGCCTCCGAAAGATGTGAGATTAGATGGCACCCAACACTGGACCGTGGTCAGTAAAAAAGGAAGATGTAAAATGCCAGGTTGCAATGGACAAACAATGATGTTTTGCAGCAAGTGTGAGCTAAATTTATGTTTGACCTCTGAAAGAAACTGTTTTCTTCAATATCATAACCAATAAATGTAATATTTGAAGGAAATTTAAATTTTTTTGTATTTCATATTATTAGCTTTTAGATATAAGATTGGTTTATTTAGAATTAAAATTAAAAAAAAAAATAATTAAAAAAATAAAAAAAAAAATTAAAAAAATAGAAGAAAGAAAAATAAAAAAAAGATTAAAAAAAGAAGAAAAAACCCAATTTTATTAATATTAATTAAACTAAATGAATTTGAATTACATTTTATACAATTACAATAATATTTAATTTTTTTCCTATTAAAATAAACTTTCCTTTATATTATCTTTCATTGTTTGGTTTGTGCGTTTCTCTTTCTGTGTGGAGTGCGCAGTGTATCTTATAAGATACAACCAGTTTTTCCTTAATAAAATTATAAAAAAACAAAAAATTTAAAAAATAAAAACGCAGTTTTTAATTTTTTACATACAATATATTTTTTTCTCAAAGATACAGGACCGTGCGCATTTAAGGGTTAAAAAAAATATTCCTCAGGAATTTTCTCGCACTCCCAGAGGATTAGATGAAATATTTCATTGGAAGGCATCTGAGTTCAGGCAGTTCTTACTGAATACGGGAATTGTTGTTCTTAAAGACCGAGTGCATGAAGATTTGTACTACGAATTTTTGCTACTTCATTGTGCTTGCAGATTCTTATCATGCCCCAGAACATACCAAAGAAATTCACAGAACGCCCAAATTCTGCTTGAACTTTTTGTTGAAAATTTTCCTAAAATTTTCGGGCAGAATAGCGTGACTTACAATATACATGGTCTGTTGCATCTGAGTAAATGTGTTCAAAAATTTGGTCCAAACATTAAAACTTTAAAGAAATATGTCAAAAAACCATCAAAAATTTTGCAACAAATATCCAATAATTTGAAAATATGATTATTAAAGAAAAGGAAGTAATGTTCAATCGAAAACGTGATGAAATAGTTAGTCTCACAACGAAACAATACTTCTTTTCCAAAAGGGCTCCTAATAATGTATGTGCCATTCACCCGTTTATTCCTATATTAATAACAGGTTTTATTGAGACTGGGGTAGGGTTTATTGTAGGAAAAAAAAATTTAAAGCAATCGAAAGCTATTTCAATGAGCCAGTTGATTCCTTTTCAATTTTGGGAACGTGTGTTGTTGATCTGAGTTACCTAGGCGATGAAGAAATATTTGAAGAAAATAAAATTGAATGCAAGCTCGTTGGTTTACCTAGAGGGGAAAAAATAGTTTTGCTTCCATTATTGCATGGGTGCTAAAAATAAATAAATAAAAACTTTTTATACGCTAACAATATTAACTACATAAATAAATATAAAAGAAATAAAATAAATATATATATATAGAAATAAATAAATAACAAAAATATACATATATGTATATAAATAATTAAAATATCAAATATTAAAAAAAACCTCAAAATTAAAGCAATAGAAATCTACATACATACATATGTATGTATATACAAGCAATAATGAAGCGCAGTTATTTGAACACTATTGGTAAGTATCTTGTACAATCATTAATACATACATACTTATATGCATAATTACTTATTTCGTATTTTAACAGAAAATTATGATAAGGCGCCCTGCCAATGTTCACTTAAAGTTTTGAAGCAATTTGATGCGAAATTTTCAGAAATGACATGTAAGATGAAAATATACATACATATATTGTCTACAAAAATATCACGTTTTTCATATAAACATTTATATTTCAAGGCGAAATTAAGGAGCTCAAAGAGGTAATTCAAAATCAAAATGAAGCAATAATGGCAGCATTGTCTACCCAAAAAGTAGTGACCGAAAGCCTTCTTCGCCAGGAAAAAAACAGTGTGGCTATTAAGAATGTGTTTCCAATAAACAACCTCGAGGAGTTGAAAGCGCTCAATGACGTAATAATTGATGAAAATCAGCAAATTTATGTGATTTCTTATTTTTCTCTACTTTTATCATTTTCCAAATTTTCGTGCTTTTTACAGACCAATGCCATGAAATTATCTCTAAAAGGGAAGTTGTCAAAAACGTTAACGACAATTCTAGCTTTGAAATTGTGTCTCGATATAAATAATGATGGCACTCATGGCAAAAAGCGCTTGAAGGATTTTGAAAAAGTTTTTAATGCATTAATGGATGCGGTTCGGCCTCTATGTGATGACCCAGATAAAGAATTACGCAACGCCTTAGCTGTTATTAAAAAACGTCATTTTCATAACGTTTGCGTTGAAAAAAAAACTAAATCCATTTAATGTCGTTATAAAAAGATTTTTATATTTTTTGTTACAATAATAATTATTTCTATATAAATAACATAAATATCTACATGTATTTATAAGTATGTATCTTGACAAAAATTAATTAAAATTAAACTGTTTAAAAATAAATGTAAAACAAAGTGTTTTTTAAATAATTTAGTATAAACCGATTACTAATAACCAATTTTTTAATTAACTACAAATTGGTTGAAAAATAAGTAACTAGTAGTCAACAAAAAGTCATGCAGAGATGACCAATTGACTATTGCCTATGACATGCCTATGTTAAAATAATGAGTCGGCAACAAGGAAAAAAGTCACTTAATCAACTAGATGTGGTTATTAAAAAACCAATTTGAAGTCACTTAAAAATGTGTTTGACTTCCTACAGGGATCTTATTGTACTGGTGACATTTTCCAACAAACAAACATTTCTTCGTGCTTATTTGCTTTTTCCGCATATACATATGTATATACATACATACTATGTACATAGCTCGAATGCAGATTTTCTTTTCCTTGAAGTAGATGTGGCAAAGTTGAAAATAAATACATACATAGATATGTACATATATAAAACTAATAAGAAATTTTATATAAGAAACAAATTACGTACATACCTATGTACATATTTTCGAAATTACGTATGTATGTATGTACCTCTTTCATACTGCCGCTCTAGAGCAAAATAGGTTTGCGCTAATTTCTTCCCACATATATTTTTTGCTTTTTAAAGTTATGGACTTTCCCACCTTTGCCCACAAGTCTCTTATGCGTGAAATTAAAAATTTCACGGCATTATCAACCCACACATTAATTTTGTCTTCCGGCTGTGGAGTAATAATCCCTCTTACAGAAGGGCAAAGATTTGTTTCTAAACCAGGAGCTTCATGATTTGATGCGATTATCACCTCATCAAATTCTTCGCCCACCACCAAATGCGAACCACATTATTTCTGTATTTTTCATCTGCAAATTTAAAAGTTAATGAATATTATTAAATTACACAGCCCTACAAAATTAAAAAAGATTTTTGCTTCTTTGAATTTATCAACTGATTCTAGTTAATTTGGGTGCGCTGAATTCAAATCTGCAATCAGTTTGTCTCTATCAGCTCTAGTTTTCATGATATAGCTTTTTTATACCCTCCACTTATGACCTCCAATTATGACCGTCTGTCCGTCGAAATAAATGGCAGTATCCAGATTTACCGTCAGCGCGACGTCCAATTTCCCATTCATGATGAAAACTAGAGCTGATAGAGACAAACTGATTGCAGATTTGAATTCAGCGCACCCAAATTAACTAGAATAAGTTAATAAATTCAAAGAAGCAAATTGAGTGTTGGCCTGTGTTATTATTATGTATATACATACATACTTACTGCTTTGATGGTTCCGAAATGTTACAGGCGAACATTTTACGTCCAGTTTTCTTTTTTGTTGCTCCATATCTATTTTTCACTTATCTTTGCTGTTTCTTCTTGTACTTTTTTGAGGTTGTGAAAGTGTAAAGTATTTGGTAGCTTCCCGCTTGTTCGGCAAAACTGCTATTGACGTTTTTTCTGTAATAAATTCGTTTCTCACAATTGCCAGTACCTACTTGGTGTACCAATATATTATACGAACTGGTTGATCGTATATAAGCAAGCGAGCAAAATTCTTTTTCTGTCATATTCTATTGTTTACGTTGAAGAGAAAATTGTGTATAATAGTTTTCTAGCCTAAGGACAACCGAAGCGTCAGCGTCTGGAGGGCAACATAAGTATGTATGTATTTCCTAAGTCAAACACTACCAATTATTTGTGCTTGTCGCTAAACGCTGTTCTATTTTTAATGTTAGTTTTATAAGATGCAAACGGCATCTGCCAACATAAAAACGAAATAGAGCATTTTCTTCTGGATAAACATGTCGATGTTATGCTTATCTCAGAAGTTCATTTGACGTCTCGAAGCAATTTCAGAATTAGTGGATATAATTTTTACGACACAAAGGATCCTCGAGGTAGAGCCTGTTGAATGATTTATGTATGTGAAGATTATGTGCTGGCAACGAACATCAGCATTGAAAATTACTATCAAAAACTTGTAATATCATCTATCTATTCGCCCCCAGATTTTCAATTACCGAGAGTCAATATACGGCTTTTTATAAATCACTGGGCCCCTTTTTCTAGCAGCTGGCGACTACAATGCTAAACACACATTCTGGGGTTCACGTTTAATCACTCTTAAGGGACGAGTTTTGTTTGACGTCGTTTCTAAAATGGGTTTGAACGTAGTATCAAGTGGTCAGCCAACAGATCGACAAAAAATTCATGATGTTATTGACTTTGGAATAGCAAAAGGCGTACCCAGCGAGATGGTTGAAGTTGAAGCATCTTTGGATTTATCTTCAGATCACTCACCTACAATTGTCACATTATGATCAAAAACATTTTTGTACAAATAAATACTTTCAAATAACTACGCCACAGTACCGCCAGCAAATACCACAGTTTTAACATAGAAAAAACTTCAATTGTTTACTGAAATTATTTCTTAACAGTGATGCCATTTCTTATAAATGTCCCCATAACTTTCGGACGTAATGCTTTACAATTTTCAAAATGCATGTGATGCAAAAAAACAATAAGTTTGGAGTAGAACTTTGCGAAAAACCTTTAAAAAATAGACGTTCTAAAGCTAAGATCCCACTATCGGCGCAATGCACCAATTTTCGTCGCAATTCATGTGCCGATAGTGTGACCGCACACAATTTTTCAAAATGCGACAATCTGCGCCGAAATTGTGCTGAGTATGGACAATGAAAATCAACCTTGATGCGCCGATAATGTGAACCCACTATTGCACAATGTTATGCAATCAATTTGTAAAAAATGCGCCGATTTTTGTCGGCTACTCGTGCGCCGATCAATGTCGACAATCAGTGCCGATATACGGGCTGGAAAACCGAATTTTGAAATTGCACCACCTTGTAAAACTATTTTTTTAAGCTTAGTTGTACCAAAATTAATTTTTTATTATCTTTTATGCATTTAAATTTTATTTATTTGTTGTGGGTTAGCAAATCTACATATATGCAAAAAATTAATAAAAATTTTAAAAACAAATTCTTGAGTATTTGCTCGAATAAATGTTATATTTTATTCATATATTTTTAAAAAATTGTTATGGGTTAGGTAATCTATGTATATGCATTTCGTTGTTAGCTTAATACCAACTCATCAGTAGATATTTACTATTCATGTTTAAAAAGTTCCAAAACTCATCTTCTCATACATAAACTCGCAATAATAAGTTTGTGAATTACTAAAGCATACGCAAAAAAACTTTAAAAACATCACACAAATAATTTTTTTTCATTCGATATAAATCTGTTTACTTTTCTTATAACTTTTATACAGTTACACAACCTTTTGTTGGCAATAAAAGTTTTTATAAGGCAAAATAAAAACCCTTTTACATTTATTTTGTAAACAGATGTTTTCAGGGATGGTAAAATCGTTTTTTTTCTGTTCAACAGTACAAATGTTATATTAAATGTTTTAATATATATGTATATGTATATATATATATATATATATATATATATATATATATATATATATATATATATATATAGATAACATAATAATATAACATTTTATTCGCAATAATACTTAGGAATATATGTTTTTAAAATATTATTACTTGTTATGGGTTAGCTAATTTACATATGTGCATTTCGTTGGTAGTTAAATATCAACTCATTAGTTGATCTTTACTAAAAACTTTTATTGCCAACAAAAGGTTGTGTAACTGTATAAAAGTTATAAGAAAAGTAAACAGATTTATATCGAATGAAAAAAAATTATTTGTGTGATGTTTTTAAAGTTTTTTTGCGTATGCTTTAGTAATTCACAAACTTATTATTGCGAGTTTATGTATGAGAAGATGAGTTTTGGAACTTTTTAAACATGAATAGTAAATATCTACTGATGAGTTGGTATTAAGCTAACAACGAAATGCATATACATAGGTTACCTAACCCATAACAATTTTTTAAAAATATATGAATAAAATATAACATTTATTCGAGCAAAAACTCAAGAATTTGTTTTTAAAATTTTTATTAATTTTTTGCATATATGTAGATTTGCTAACCCACAACAAATAAATAAAATTTAAATGCATAAAAGATAATAAAAAATTAATTTTGGTACAACTGAGCTTAAAAAAATAGTTTTACAAGGTGGTGCAATTTCAAAATTCGGTTTTCCAGCCCGTGTATCGGCACTGATTGTCGACATTGATCGGCGCATTTTTTACAAATTGATTGCTTAACATTGTGCAATAGTGGGTTCACATTATCGGCGCATCAAGGTTGATTTTCATTGTCCATACTCAGCACAATTTCGGCGCAGATTGTCGCATTTTGAAAAATTGTGTGCGATCACACTATCGGCACATGAATTGCGACGAAAATTGGTGCATTGCGCCGATAGTGGGATCTTAGCTTAACATCAAATGCCAAATATACACGCATATATATTTGTCCCTTTTCAATATTATATTATCAAATAAGAAATAAAGGAATGTCTAATTTTAGCGATCGAGATTTAGAGTAAAAGTATTTAGTTTAACAATATTGAAAAAAACACTTGTTTGAGAGATTATCTGAAATCAACTGAACTTCTTTATTATTTAATTCTTTTCTTATATGCTAATTTACAATTGACTTTTGCTTATTGCGATTAAATAGTTGATAATAAAAAAATAAATGTTTCTTCATCGGTTTTTGCCTACTAATCATAAGTGTGTTTTGTTTCCGTTATTGCTGTTGGGAACAAAACAAACTTATGTTGGAAATTGTTTAATTAATAAAAATTCTAAAGAAAAAATGGAATAATTTCGTAAGTAGAATAGGTTGAATTGCATTCTCGTTATGAGAACGGAAATGCAATTGATTTAAAAATAATTCCCTAAAATTAAATTTGGCAATACGTATTGAAATAAAGTAAAATTGAATTTTTATAAAATATGTTGAATTACATATTCGTTATGAGAACGGAAATGCAATTGATTTAAAAATTATTCCCTGAAATTAAATTTGGCAATACGTATTGAAATAAAGTAAAATTGAATTTTAATAAAATATGTTGAATTGCATTTTCGTTATGAGAACGGAAATGCAATTGATTTAAAAATAATTCCCTGAAATTAAATTTGGCAATACGTATTGAAATAAAGTAAAATTGAATTTTAATAAAATATGTTGAATTGCATTTTCGTTATGAGAACGGAAATGCAATTGATTTAAAAATAATTCCCTGAAATTAAATTTGGCAATACGTATTGAAATAAAGTAAAATTGAATTTTAATAAAATATGTTGAATTGCATTTTTGTTATGAGAACGGAAATGCAATTGATTGAAAAATAATTCCCTGAAATTAAATTTGGCAATACGTATTGAAATAAAGTAAAATTGAATTTTAATAAAATATGTTGAATTGCATTTTTGTTATGAGAACGGAAATGCAATTGATTTAAAAATAATTCCCTGAAATTAAATTTGGCAATACGTATTGAAATAAAGTAAAATTGAATTTTAATAAAATATGTTGAATTGCATTTTCGTTATGAGAACGGAAATGCAATTGATTTAAAAATAATTCCCTGAAATTAAATTTGGCAATACGTATTGAAATAAAGTAAAATTGAATTTTAATAAAATATGAGAACGGAAATGCAATTGATTTAAAAATAATTCCCTGAAATTAAATTTGGCAATACGTATTGAAATAAAGTAAAATTGAATTTTAATAAAATATGAGAACGGAAATGCAATTGATTTAAAAATAATTCCCTGAAATTAAATTTGGCAATACGTATTGAAATAAAGTAAAATTGAATTTTAATAAAATATGTTGAATTGCATTTTCGTTATGAGAACGGAAATGCAATTGATTTAAAAATAATTCCCTGAAATTAAATTTGGCAATACGTATTGAAATAAAGTAAAATTGAATTTTAATAAAATATGTTGAATTGCATTTTTGTTATGAGAACGGAAATGCAATTGATTTAAAAATAATTCCCTGAAATTAAATTTGGCAATACGTATTGAAATAAAGTAAAATTGAATTTTAATAAAATATGTTGAATTGCATTTTTGTTATGAGAACGGAAATGCAATTGATTTAAAAATAATTCCCTGAAATTAAATTTGGCAATACGTATTGAAATAAAGTAAAATTGAATTTTAATAAAATATGTTGAATTGCATTTTTGTTATGAGAACGGAAATGCAATTGATTTAAAAATAATTCCCTGAAATTAAATTTGGCAATACGTATTGAAATAAAGTAAAATTGAATTTTAATAAAATATGTTGAATTGCATTTTTGTTATGAGAACGGAAATGCAATTGATTTAAAAATAATTCCCTGAAATTAAATTTGGCAATACGTATTGAAATAAAGTAAAATTGAATTTTAATAAAATATGTTGAATTGCATTTTCGTTATGAGAACGGAAATGCAATTGATTTAAAAATAATTCCCTGAAATTAAATTTGGCAATACGTATTGAAATAAAGTAAAATTGAATTTTAATAAAATATGTTGAATTGCATTTTTGTTATGAGAACGGAAATGCAATTGATTTAAAAATAATTCCCTGAAATTAAATTTGGCAATACGTATTGAAATAAAGTAAAATTGAATTTTAATAAAATATGTTGAATTGCATTTTTGTTATGAGAACGGAAATGCAATTGATTTAAAAATAATTCCCTGAAATTAAATTTGGCAATACGTATTGAAATAAAGTAAAATTGAATTTTAATAAAATATGTTGAATTGCATTTTTGTTATGAGAACGGAAATGCAATTGATTTAAAAATAATTCCCTGAAATTAAATTTGGCAATACGTATTGAAATAAAGTAAAATTGAATTTTAATAAAATATGTTGAATTGCATTTTCGTTATGAGAACGGAAATGCAATTGATTTAAAAATAATTCCCTGAAATTAAATTTGGCAATACGTATTGAAATAAAGTAAAATTGAATTTTAATAAAATATGTTGAATTGCATTTTTGTTATGAGAACGGAAATGCAATTGATTTAAAAATAATTCCCTGAAATTAAATTTGGCAATACGTATTGAAATAAAGTAAAATTGAATTTTAATAACATATGTTGAATTGCATTTTTGTTATGAGAACGGAAATGCAATTGATTTAAAAATAATTCCCTGAAATTAAATTTGGCAATACGTATTGAAATAAAGTAAAATTGAATTTTAATAAAATATGTTGAATTGCATTTTTGTTATGAGAACGGAAATGCAATTGATTTAAAAATAATTCCCTGAAATTAAATTTGGCAATACGTATTGAAATAAAGTAAAATTGAATTTTAATAAAATATGTTGAATTGCATTTTCGTTATGAGAACGGAAATGCAATTGATTTAAAAATAATTCTCTGAAATTAAATTTGGCAATACGTATTGAAATAAAGTAAAATTGAATTTTAATAAAATATGTATGTTGAATTGCATTTTCGTTATGAGAACGGAAATGCAATTGATTTAAAAATAATTCCCTGAAATTAAATTTGGCAATACGTATTGAAATAAAGTAAAATTGAATTTTAATAAAATATGTATGTTGAATTGCATTTTCGTTATGAGAACGGAAATGCAATTGATTTAAAAATAATTCCCTGAAATTAAATTTGGCAATACGTATTGAAATAAAGTAAAATTGAATTTTAATAAAATATGTTGAATTGCATTTTCGTTATGAGAACGGAAATGCAATTAATTTAAAAATAATTCCCTGAAATTAAATTTGGCAATACGTATTGAAATAAAGTAAAATTGAATTTTAATAAAAAATGTTGAATTGCATTTTTGTTATGAGAACGGAAATGCAATTGATTTAAAAATAATTCCCTGAAATTAAATTTGGCAATACGTATTGAAATAAAGTAAAATTGAATTTTAATAACATATGTTGAATTGCATTTTTGTTATGAGAACGGAAATGCAATTGATTTAAAAATAATTCCCTGAAATTAAATTTGGCAATACGTATTGAAATAAAGTAAAATTGAATTTTAATAAAATATGTTGAATTACATATTCGTTATGAGAACGGAAATGCAATTAATTTAAAAATAATTCCCTGAAATTAAATTTGGCAATACGTATTGAAATAAAGTAAAATTGAATTTTAATAAAAAATGTTGAATTGCATTTTTGTTATGAGAACGGAAATGCAATTGATTTAAAAATAATTCCCTGAAATTAAATTTGGCAATACGTATTGAAATAAAGTAAAATTGAATTTTAATAACATATGTTGAATTGCATTTTTGTTATGAGAACGGAAATGCAATTGATTTAAAAATAATTCCCTGAAATTAAATTTGGCAATACGTATTGAAATAAAGTAAAATTGAATTTTAATAACATATGTTGAATTGCATTTTTGTTATGAGAACGGAAATGCAATTGATTTAAAAATAATTCCCTGAAATTAAATTTGGCAATACGTATTGAAATAAAGTAAAATTGAATTTTAATAAAATATGTTGAATTGCATTTTTGTTATGAGAACGGAAATGCAATTGATTTAAAAATAATTCCCTGAAATTAAATTTGGCAATACGTATTGAAATAAAGTAAAATTGAATTTTAATAAAATATGTTGAATTGCATTTTCGTTATGAGAACGGAAATGCAATTAATTTAAAAATAATTCCCTGAAATTAAATTTGGCAATACGTATTGAAATAAAGTAAAATTGAATTTTAATAAAATATGTTGAATTACATATTCGTTATGAGAACGGAAATGCAATTAATTTAAAAATAATTCCCTGAAATTAAATTTGGCAATACGTATTGAAATAAAGTAAAATTGAATTTTAATAAAAAATGTTGAATTGCATTTTTGTTATGAGAACGGAAATGCAATTGATTTAAAAATAATTCCCTGAAATTAAATTTGGCAATACGTATTGAAATAAAGTAAAATTGAATTTTAATAACATATGTTGAATTGCATTTTTGTTATGAGAACGGAAATGCAATTGATTTAAAAATAATTCCCTGAAATTAAATTTGGCAATACGTATTGAAATAAAGTAAAATTGAATTTTAATAAAATATGTTGAATTGCATTTTTGTTATGAGAACGGAAATGCAATTGATTTAAAAATAATTCCCTGAAATTAAATTTGGCAATACGTATTGAAATAAAGTAAAATTGAATTTTAATAAAATATGTTGAATTGCATTTTCGTTATGAGAACGGAAATGCAATTGATTTAAAAATAATTCTCTGAAATTAAATTTGGCAATACGTATTGAAATAAAGTAAAATTGAATTTTAATAAAATATGTATGTTGAATTGCATTTTCGTTATGAGAACGGAAATGCAATTGATTTAAAAATAATTCCCTGAAATTAAATTTGGCAATACGTATTGAAATAAAGTAAAATTGAATTTTAATAAAATATGTATGTTGAATTGCATTTTCGTTATGAGAACGGAAATGCAATTGATTTAAAAATAATTCCCTGAAATTAAATTTGGCAATACGTATTGAAATAAAGTAAAATTGAATTTTAATAAAATATGTTGAATTGCATTTTCGTTATGAGAACGGAAATGCAATTGATTTAAAAATAATTCCCTGAAATTAAATTTGGCAATACGTATTGAAATAAAGTAAAATTGAATTTTAATAAAATATGTTGAATTGCATTTTCGTTATGAGAACGGAAATGCAATTGATTTAAAAATAATTCCCTGAAATTAAATTTGGCAATACGTATTGAAATAAAGTAAAATTGAATTTTAATAAAATATGAGAACGGAAATGCAATTGATTTAAAAATAATTCCCTGAAATTAAATTTGGCAATACGTATTGAAATAAAGTAAAATTGAATTTTAATAAAATATGTATGTTGAATTGCATTTTCGTTATGAGAACGGAAATGCAATTGATTTAAAAATAATTCCTAAGAAAAATGTCTGGAATTAAATTTGGCAATTTGTATTAAGAAAAAAAAACAAAATTGCATTTTGCAATATAAATAAAAAGTTGCAATTTAACAAGTTGAAGTATGTATGTATGAATGCATGTACAAATTTGTGTACATGTGTTTATTAGATTACGTTAGCTCGTGTCAGGGGAATAACGGGTGACATTATAACACCCCCACCGTTAGATTGAGGCTCCGACGAAACATTAAAAATTTGTTTTGGTCTTACAAAGTATATAAAAATTAGAATTATAATAGTTAGAATAACAAAGATATCGATACTTAGGCTTATGGTTTTTGTTTTCTTATCATGATATAGTATCTCATGTAAATCTTCTTCATATTTAATTTGTTTTAAGAACAATGTTTCGAGTTTTAGATCATTAAGAACTACATTTTTATTGTTTTTTAGTTTTGTTATAAGATTTTGTAAGATTATTTTGTCTTTTATTTTTAAATTTATGTTAGTAAAATTTCTATTTTCCGTAAATATTTTACAATTTTCAAATTTAACTAGAAAAGTACCTTTTATTCGTAGTTCATTGTTATTACAGTTATGTTTAAATATTTGATTATAGTTTTTAATATTAATATTCCAGGAAGTACTTCTGATATCTCTTCTGTTTCGGAATTTTTTATAGAACAATTTGCTTCCTTATATTCCAATATGTTTTGAATACAATTATTTTCAATCTTAATTAAATTTTTCTCTAGATTTTCCTTAAAAATAGGTTCATAAATATTTTTTTTATTGTCAATTAGTACTATGTACATGCGATTCTAATGCTAGCGATTTGTTTTTAATGTCTGGAATTGGTTCGAAGGAGATTTTAGAAAGCGTGTTTTCAGAGTATTTTGGTATTTTGAAAATTAATAGTATATTTCTGTCTTGTAAGGCTGCAGAAGGTTTTATATTTGTGTTACTTTTGAAATCTGTTATAAGGTCCATTTCTTTTGGAGTTAAGATGTCCGTGGGAATAATTCCTAGTTTGCTTGAAAAAATTACCTGTCCTATGTCGTCGATAAGGTCACGTAATAGTGCTATGTCATTATTGATTTGGTAGATATGTTCCATAAATATTATTTCGTCTTCTAGTGTTGTTATTTTGTTCTGAATAGTGTTCTTAAATTGATTTAGGTATTTTCCTATGCGTGTTCGTTGGGTGTTGATATGATCTGTGATATTTTGTATTTGTAGTGGGAGGAAGTTGTTTACTTGGGTTAAGTTATTCACAGTGTTTGCTATACGTCCGTTATTTTCGTAAAGTTGTTTTAGTGAATTGTTTATGTGTTCTTCGTCCTCGTTATCCATTGTTCCTGCTACAATTTTTAATCCTTTCCCTAGTAAATTAATTAGTCCTCGTTTTTGTCTAAAGTGTGGGCTTAAGTTTTCTATCTTGGCTTCCAGTATCGCGTAATTTTTGTCAACGGTGTCAATTAGTGTTTTTGTATCTATCGTGGTAGTTTTCAATGTCGCTATGTTGCATGCAATTAACTTAAGTGTATCTTCATACATAGTTATGTTAATTATATGCAATATTTTAGAATAAGTTTCTATCGGTCTGATTTCGTGTTATTTAATGGGTATATATCCATTATTATTGGTAAGGTCCTGAATGTCTAAATCACAGGGTAACCAGAGATGACACGAGACGGAAGATTTTGCATACTGATTTGTATACACTCATACAATCCTTCGTTTTCGTTTTTTTCTTTGTGCTGTCTTTGTATCCAAATTAAAATTATAAATCACAAAACTAATAAAATATCCATATATTTCTATAATTTACATTAAAAATATTATTAATTAATTAATTTAAGTTGGTTTTCACTCATCGTTTGTATTTTATTACTATATACATCTGCAAAATATCAGAATTTATCAAGTATGTATGTATGTATGTGTGTATGTAAGCAAAAAATCACCACCATTTGGCAAATTTACAGAATATATGTACGTATGTATATAAATTTAATATACAGAGTATATAAGCACACACTAAATTGTTTTATCACTTTATTTTGGAATTATATGCCGTAAATACTTAATATTATCACATTTTATTAAATTTAAGCGTGCTTTTATGTAGCATTTTCCACTAAAAACTGAACTTTTTTTTGCTTTTCGTTTTGTTTACTTTCATAACAAACACACTAATGTTTTCTCTTTTTCAGGAAGCTTACTTATGACAAATAAAATATGATCGAAGTCCAATTTTTTTTGTTTTTGTCATCTCTGTTTACCCTGTGGTCTAAATATTGTGCGTTCGCGGTTAAAATGAGTGTCAATATGAAAGTACAAGTCATCATCTGGAAAGAAATCATTTTATAGTTGTTATAGTAGGGTTGTCTCTGTCTTCGTATTTTTTTTTACGTTTAATATGGGCTTTATAGTACTTGTGTCCTGTTCCCGTGGTTTGTAGGTGGTCCCTGTCTGTCCTGTTTGCTTCTACCTTCCTATATTTCCTATGGTTCTTTCCTCGCCTAATTTCCTTAATATAATTTGTGCCATTTTCTAATTCTACATCTGTTCTTTTTTCGTTTAGTTTCTGTATGACACTTTCTTTTTTCGAATTTATTCTGTCATGAATTTCTTTATACATATTTGCCCTCATGAATTTTGCCATTAACAAAATCGATTGGTTTGATTCCAGTTGTGCCATGTATGGTATTATTGTAGAAACCTTATATCCTTATTATTTTTTCCTCTGTAGTTTCATCTCTATTCCTTTCATCGTGTCTCAATAAACGTACATATGTGCTCGTTGATGTTATTGTGCAATCTTTCAACATCGGCGTTAGATGTATGATTGCTGTTAGATGTGTAGTGAATTTCGATGTTTTCATCCTTTAAGAATTGCTGCATTCGTAGGTATAGCCTTAAAGCCGAGTTCATTGTCTACTATTATTTTATCTAATTTCCCATGTGTATTGATAATCATCAACAATTTGGTCTTGAATTCCGTCCAATTTCTACTGTTGATTTGAAATGCCCTTGCAAATTTTGTGAATTTGTCTCTTGCTGTCATGAACAATTTTTTTTCTAAAGTGTAAAAAACATCTACGTGAATGATTTCCCGTGATTTTATATGGTACTTTTCGAGGTTTCCTATCATATTTTTCTAAGTTACAAACGTCACAATTGTTTATGAATTGGGTAATTCTTAGTTTTAATTGTGGATTGCAGTGATGGAAAATTGAAAAATTGAAATGGTACTTTCCGACAACAAAAAGAGTACTTTTTTCAACATTGTGGCACTTTTTATGAAACATATATTTTTATTCAAAAATAAAATTAAAAATACATTTATATAATAAAAAAAATTAAATGAAGAAAACATGGTGCTTGTAGGTATTTTCGGTGAAGAGAGTCGTTTCTGGTAGGCATAATTTTTCAACCAGGTTCAACCCCGCATTAGCAGAACAAAACCAATACATGTACATTAAAAAAAACAAATGTGTGCTAAAAACACTAATATACACAAAGCTCTGTATATGTATACAATTTTATGCCAGATTAATTAGTCTCGTGTGTTTTCTGTTATGATAAATCTCATAAAAACAATCTTATGAGATGAAATGTCAAAAAAGCAACTATGTGCTTGTGCCGCCATTGCAAATATTCGCAAAATACAATAAAAAATAGATTTGCAATATTTTTACTAAAAACATTTGCTATTCTAATGCAAATAAAGTTCTAAATTAATTAAACTAAATTAATTGCACTTGTATTGAATAAAAACAGCACAATAAGAAATGGTGGCACAGATATATTGAAATAGTGTGTCGCTGAAAACTTGCTTAAAATGAAATCTTATAAGATTTCCTTGCCCATATAAGATATGAAGAGAAAAATCGACATTTAATTTTTCTTATTCTGCCGACGTTCTCTCTCATATTATATCAGAGTTCATCGCACTTGAAGACGCTGTGTTAAGCTATGTACAGACGATTGGCAGATCTTACAATATTGTCAGAAAAATGTTCAGAAAATGTCTCACAACCGTCTAAACTTACAATTTTTGTCTTGCAACGTTGCAAGAAAAAGCATTGTCAGTTCATTGTAAGACAATAATATTGTCACACATCTGACAATCGTGAGAACACTCTACTTTGCCATTATCAGATAATTGTCAGACATTGTAAGCTCTTGTTTTATTGGCAGATGTGTTTAAATTAATGCATCTGACAATGGTGCCATTGTAAGATAATTTTTCTGTTGGCAATGCTGTCCATAAATACTATTGGATTTGACAGTTCTGACAAAGCTTAACAACGCATCGGGCAATTTTTCCACACAACAAGCTGACAACCGTGTAAACTGACAATTTTTGTTGGCAGATAAAATTATTGTCTGACAATTGTCTTACAATGAAATTGTAAGGTTTTCTTACAATCGTCTGAACTGACAATTTACTTTTTGATAACAATTTTTCATTGTCAGTACGTTGTCAGCATATTGACATATCTTACAATATTGTAAGATCTGCCAATCGTCTGTACGTAGCTTTATGTTCTTGATTTGAAGCCAATGTTGTCAATGGGGTTCCGCACACGAGATGAATTTTTAAGCCTAACAATTTTTGTTCTTTTTTTTACACACGAGACTAATTCATCTGGCATAAAATGTATACGTGTGCTCAGCTTTGTGTGTGTTAGTATTTTTTGTATTCATTTGATGTTTGGCTTGTGTATGTATTAGTTTTGTGCTGCTTGTGCGGGTATGAGGCTGGTTGAAAAATTGTTCCAACGAAAAACCGCTCTCTTCACCCCTCTCGCCTATAAACTCTCATGATATGCCAGCATAATTAGACTCGTGGGCGGAACGCCAATGATTATAAAAATAACGCAGATTTCTATACAGGGAACAAAGTAAAACAACAAACAAGTACTAAATATGACATGGGGGTACTGTGGTATTTTTGTTGTGAAAAAGTACTGAAAATAGTACAAAAGTACTGAATTTTCCATCACTGGTGGATTGTATATACATACGTGTAATTAGTTCTTTAAATACTTCCTAAATACGTTGATGATTTTTGTCAAGGTGTGCCTTTTTTATTATTTCACTCAACTGTTCTTCGTCTTCTATATCCTCTGTTTGAAGGAAACATCTTAAAATCCTAAAATTTGTATTACTAGCAAATAATTCTTCAAAAGTTGTTTTAAATATTGTATAAAATTCCTCTTCGATTATTACAGCGTTTAATTGTGTGGGGTTAAAGTGATTTTTAATTCTTAATGATCCAGCAGCTATATTCTGTAACTCGCTAAAGCTAAATCTCCATCGCTAAAAATGTCTAAAATCGTTTTAGAGAATTTTAGCTACATATTGAATTCTGTAATTCGTATTGCTAAATTAGGCAATGTCATAAAATTTAAATTCGCCGCAATTTTGGCGTCTGCTCTGAGAGCAAACAATGCTCTTGTGAATTGATGAGTGTAGTGTTTGCAAAAAAGAATTTCGAGTAGCCGGCGCTTAAAAACGCCACTGGCAAGAATAGAGTAAAGGCAGTTTTATATGCCTGAGGAAGTTAAAGATAAAAAGCCGATTTGAGGCTATGAATGTGATTGATTTATTTTCGTAAAAACAAGGACTTAAATACTAACTTAACGGTAATCTTAAAGCTACAAACTTAATATTAGTTGTTTTCCTAAACTACAAATATTCCAATGTAAATTCCAAGGAATGTCTTAGGAATTTACATTAGGGTAACTCTAAATAATGCATTATAAATAATAATAAAAATGAATAATAATATTAATAATATAGACCCACAACACCCTTAAGAAAATTTTTAAATTTTATAAATTAAAATTTATTTTTGATATTTGACAATTAATGTGGCAGAATCTAAATTTTTTTTGTATGATTGAGTTTAAATGTGTGACAGAGTTTAAATTTTTGTATGACGAGTTTATTCCTTTTTAGACTGTTAAATTTAATACTTTGAATTTTAGTTTACGCGTTTTTGAACAATGAAAGCTTTATTATTTGTTTTACCTCTTTACTTTAAAATTTTAAATCTTTGCTCTTCCTCCTTTAATTATCTTTACTCTTCTTCTTTTAATTATTTTTACTCTTCTTCTAATTATCTTTACTCTTCTTCTTCTAATTATCTTTACTCTTCTTCTTCTAATTATCTTTACTCTTCTTCTTTTATTTATCTTAACTCTTCTTCTTTTAATTATTTCTACTCTTCTTATAATTATCTTTACTTTTCTTCTTCTAATTATCTTTACTCTTCTTCTTTTATTTATCTTTACTCTTCTTCCAAATATCTTTGCTCTTCTTCTTTTAATTATCTTACCTCATCTTCTCTAATTATCCATACTTTTCTTCTTTTAATTATCTTTACTCTTCTTCTCTTGATTATCTTTACTTTTCTTCTTTTAATTATCTTTACTTTTCTTCTTTTTCTAATTATCTTTAGATGTTGAAGTGTATTCCTAAACAAGTTGATCAGGCTTTTTATTAGGAATACAGTTCGCACTGTTTTTATTTTTTAATTTTTTGTAAAAACGATTTTAAATCATATCATTACATGAAAGTGTCTCTTGAGATTGTCTTTTTGGTAAGGTTTCTCCAATGACATCTGTGTGTACTATGGATTATCGCCGTACGTTTTTACAATCTCACACAAAATCCCTTATGATTTGTTTTTTTTTCCCGTTTATTGAAGAGTATTAAAATTTTAGTATTTTTGATTTTTAGTATATTCCGTTTTTTCTTAATTTTCTTTCATTGCTTTTTTTTTTGCTAATTTTTCGATTAAAAAATTTTTTTTTTTAAAAAGGAATAGATTCTGTCTTTTTTTGTTTTATTTTTATGATTTATTAATTGTTTAACTTATAATTTTTTTTTTTTTTGAAATATAATTACAATTTGTTATTTATAAAATTTTTTATTGTTTTTTAAGATATATGTATTTTATTATTTATTGAATCTTCAATTTAAATGAAACATCAATAAGTTGTTCAAATCTTAAATCTAAATACATATATGTACATTAATATAAGTTTAGTCAATGCTAAACAAAATTTTTAGTTTCAACGGTTGATTTTTGTTGATTTACATCTCTCGTGTACGGCTGATAGAAAGAGTATCCCTCCTCCTAAGCCGGATGTGGCCTATACTCTAAAATATTGCGCGCAAGTGGATTTGGGTGCAACTCTAGTTTTTTGATGTATTTTTTCGCGTGTTTAGAGAATACTGTCTGAACCAACGGAACATCGAGATCTTTGTGAATACGGTGATTACGGATATACCATGGGGCTGCTGTTATAGTACGTAGAATTTTGTTTTTTCGCCTTTGAATTTTTTCTACATTTGATGCTGAGGCAGTGCCCCATAACTGGATTCCATAGAACCATATTGGTTTCAGGATCGCGTTGTATAATAGTAGTTTACAGTCTAGGCTTAGTATAGCATTTCTTCCAATAAGCCAATTCATTTGGGCTGCTTTTAGTTTCATTTGGATCAGCTTTGCGTCTATGTGCCATTTCCATGTTAAACGACGATCAAGATGAACGCCTAGATATTTGACTACAGTGTGTTGCGGTATAGTCTCGGTGTTGATTTGTATAGGCGGGCATGTTTCCCTGCGTAACTTTAAAGTGACGTGTACACATTTCTGCTCATTAACTTTTATCCGCCATTGTTTTAGCCATGTTTCCAGTTTTGATATGTACCCTTCCAAATTCCGGGAAGCTTCGACAGGATTTTCATGAACGCTTAGAAAAGCTGTATCATCAGCAAATGTTGACGTGTGAATGTTACTGCTTAACGGTAAGTCAGAAGCATATATTAAATAAAGTAAGGGACCGAAGATGCTGCCTTGGGGAACTCCGGCTTCGATCGACTGCCTTCCCTAACTACAAATTTTCGTTCCATTAAGTAGCTTTTTAAAAGCTTGACGATGTTTGCGGGTAGATTTCGTGTTAATTTGTGTATTAGACCTTCGTGCCATACTTTATCGAAAGCTTGAGAAACATCTATAAAGAGCGCAGAGCAATATTTCTTCTTTTCGAAAGTTTCTCTGATAACATTCACAAGTCTGTGAGTTTGTTCAATTGTGCTGTGTTGTCTGCGAAAACCGAATTGATGATCTGGAATGCATCCACTTCATGTCACTATAGGCATCAGCTTGCTCATATACAGCTTTTCAAATAGTTTTGAAATGTTGGGCAATAAACTAATAGGCCTATAGGATTCAACCTTCGTATGATCCTTGCCGGGCTTTGGTATCATAATAATCATCGAAACCTTCCATTCTGTCGGATAGTATTGCAGCCGTAGAATACTATTAAAAATGAATAGTATAATTCTTTTTGCAATATATGGTAATTCTTGAAGCATTTTGTTGCTTATTTTGTCGATACCTGGGGGTTTTTTGGTGTTTAGACTAGCAATAGCATTTTCAATCTCCACAACATTAAATTTTAGCGGTGTTTCTGGTAAAGAGACGACTGGTGGCAGTTCAGAAATATTGACAGAAATATTTGGAGTAATCACTTTTTCTAAGTGTTTAACGAAAAGAGCACCTTTATCAGCATCAGTTCTTGCCCAGTCACCATTAGGGGCTCGTTCGGTTTTTATAACCGCTGATGACGGAAAGTGATCCATACAAATTATAGTGTGTCTAGAAAAGTCCAGACCGAAAATTTTGCTCCACTTAAGTCTGCGGTCATCGTTCGGAACGAGGAAGAAACGTCCGTTTCCACGTTTTTGTTTTTTTTTTTGCTTATACAGCAACTTTTCATTTTTTAACTACATACATACGTATAAAGTTTTTCACTAAACGTATATATGAAAAGTAATATTATCAGGCACAAGTTCAGTTTTATTGAATTAATGAAAATTCTCTTGAAAACTGGTTAAATAGTTGATATTCTTCTCAATTAGTATCCACTTTACGAAAATTGTAAAGATGGACAATTGAACGCTGATGAGAGGTGTAGCGGCCTTGAAATCAGTACTGATACGTTCTGCTAAAAACTGATTGGATATAAATAATAATATTTTCCAACATAAAAAAACTCTTAGTAATTTTGAATTTTCATTATTTCAATAAAACTGAACTTGAGCCTGATAATATTACTTTTCATATATACATATGGGCACGGCTACCGTCTTATAACGTGACGATCGTACGACTTTTTTAATCAAAACTTGAAAAATATTGCACAAAGCAACTTTTCTTTTTTTATGAGTGGAATGGGTTGACTTACGGCTATATGTTGTCCAAATAATGTTTGTTGACATCTTTTGGGGTTTTTGAATTATTCCAATTTAAAGTCGTCTTATAACGTGACGAAATTTGGAAGTTTGTTTGGAGGTTGTTGTACATATTTCAAGAAATCTGCGAACATGTTACTTCAACTTTTTTTCGTTTTTCTACAAAATTTACATAAAGGTTACAGCTAACACATAATGCTTTCATTACTATAAGAAAGCATTGATTTCATAAAATTATGATCTAAAAACCTGATCTTATAACGTGACGCAAAAAAATCTTATAACGTGACGATGCGAATTTTGTATTAAAATTTCATAAATACGTGCAAAAGTAATTTATCTTTTATTTGTTTGCACATAATTAAGCCTAACAAAACAAATTTCGTTCCTTGCATGTTTCGGAACCCTGTATCATATACCCTGTATCCTAAATTGTACCTATTATAACTTGAGTAATTCTTAACCGAATTGGATGATTTAAAAACCAAAATACAAGTTTTGACACGAAGTATGCAAGTATTGTAAACGAGCTTGGTCGATACACCCCTTCAGCTTTTGCCTTCGGGTGTGCTCGGCACTATGTAAGGAAGCTATGTATATTTCTTAGCCAATTGGAATAAAATTCGGTATGTGCACGTTGTTTGACGAAAAAACAACTCCTGGAAGAAAGGTATTTTTTAAGAGGTACCTAATTTTTAATTTAATTTTATTTTTAAAGGTATTTTTTTCAACAGTTCCAGTTGACCTGTTATAATAAAAATAAAAACAGAATATTCAGCTTTGTGTTTTTTATCTTTATTTTTAATTTGCACACATTTCAGATGCAACTTCCATAACTTGGAAATTTTAGAGAAAACCCAGACTAGAAAATTTGTTTAAACATATTTCAATAAAAAAAAAACAAAACGTAAATCAGACATAACCCAGCTAGAAAACATAAATAAACTCAGCTATAACTTCTTAAAGAAATAAAATGCTTTTCATTTTAAATTGATATCAACAATTTCGCTGTCAGTCATTTCCTCGACTGCAATTTTGGATTGCATCCGTTTAAATGCGTTTGCGAAATCACAGGCACTATTGACGGTGCAGTCGCGAGCCCTTACGTGCTTTCTAACCACGGTTTTTGCGATGGCTCCAATACCGTCAACACAGTCTTTTCCATGGCATGCTGCAAAATAATTCCAATAAATTTTTAAGTGAAAAATTGCTTCTAAAACCGGGATTACAGCAGCAATAAATTTATTTTTAAACTGCGACGAGGGACCGTCGCTCCGAATTTTTAATACTTTCAGTGTGCTCGGAAAGGCTGATATTAATTTATACAAATAGGGCACAATTGTTTCCTTGGTGTGCATCAAGTTATTTGAAACCAACACTTTTGACTCGAAAATTTCGTTGAACGTGAAAGCCGAGGTAAATAGAGTGAGCTGTCTCTGATTCCAATGTGCGCTCTGAACTTCACTTTTTAGCTCGTTGACAGTCGATATTAAAAGTATCCGCTTGTTCGCGCTTCACGTAACAATGTTTGAAAAAATGTGGTGTCAAAGCAATTATGTGGACATTAAGATCCGATAAGGTTCCTTTTTCATCGTGAAGCTCCACTCGCTTATTATCAAGGTTCTTTTTCCAAATTTTCCATGATACATTTTTAGTAAGTGAGGTTTCTCCGAGCAGCGAATTAAGTTTTTCAATTGAAATAGCAGGACATGAACCACATTTTGAAAACCAGCAATCGATCGTCGGTTCAGCACAGAGGAATTGACGCACGAACCCATTATCATAATTTGGTACACTTGGTACGACTTTATGCAGAGTATCGACAGCTTCAATGTAATTTGAATGATATGAGCACAAGCAGACATTATGAGGGAGATCGTTTATTGGCCAAATGTTCTCTGGCCGTAGTTTTTTGAAGTGAGCAAGACTGCAGATACCTGAAAGTAAAAGATAAAAGAGCAACGATTTTTATATTAATGCATAATTTTTAAATGGTTTTAGATACCTTTGTTTGCATTTTTTCTCTCTTCGACAAAAACGGCAAACGCTTCTCGCAATGCCAAGACCATGTGCCTCTTCGGTACAATTACTTGACTTCCAGTTGCCGGATCAGTAAGGAATCGAACATCACGCGCTTTGGGTAAAACTCTTGAAATATCATCTCTTTCGAAAAAGTCTCGGACAGCGCCGTTGATTTCAACAATTAATTCATTTGAACACACCTTTGTTTGTGGAGGTGATGTTAAAATATTGACTAATCCATTTTTTTCAGCATCATCCAGGTTCGAAAACATTTGTAACAAAACTGCCTGCTTTCGCTTAGGAGTGTTAGGGAGTGCCTTGGAAACTTTTCTAACAGCTTTTCCAATGGTTTGCGGGCAACTGTAAGACTTTAAAACAATTTCGTTCAAGCTCGTTGTTTTGCAATTATTATCGGCTGCGCCTTGACATTTTTTTTTCATTTTAACACGATCTCTGTATGCTTTGGCTCGAGCGCGGTCAGCTTCACGACGACTTTTGATGATGTTTTCACGTTCTTCGAGAGGCAATTTACTTTCTTTTTGTTTCTTTCGCATTCTATATTCCTTCTGAGCAGCTGCTTGCTTTTTTTTACATTTTCGTATTTATCAGTCGTTTTCAATTTTAAAAAGTACTTTTTATTGACTTCGGCTTTTGCGTTTTGTTTCTTGTAAGAGAAAGCGAAATTAGAAAAAGTACGGTAGAATGTCTTATAACGTGACGCATGTTTGATCATCCTTATTTTCACAAAAATATAATTTTTTATTAAATTTTATTAATGTAGCCTAGCAATAGACCAAAAGCACTCAAAAAAATTATGCAAATATAATTGATAAGATTCTTGAGAAACTTGAAAAAAAACTTCTATATTTTTTGATCTTATAACGTGACGCCTAAATAAGGATTTTTTCAAACAGATCAACCAACTGCTATAAAGCTATTTTATATTAATTACTGTGCTTATGCAGTAAACGACATTGCATTTTACCGAATTGAATTTAAATAACACAATAACATATCAATTAATCAATAATATTAACCTTTTTTGAACACGGAAAAGTTTTTGCCATTTTCGACTGTTGGAGCGAAGGTTAAAAAATTGTCAATTGTCAAGCTATCGGCGTTTATTTTTGTTTGACATTCGTTTTTTCCAACACGTCATATTCCATTCTTCCATTACTTCAGGAAAAAAATTTTTTCTGCTTGGTTTCATTTCCCATGTACATCAATATAAGTTCAAATAATAATAACGTTTATTCGTAATTATAATAATATAAAAATTTTTTTCACTAAACTTTATTTTCTTGATAAAATAAATTTATAAAATTTAATTGATTATTAATTTCGACCTTTTTTATATTTATTTAACTTCTATATATTTCAAGCAATATTTCTTTACACTTTGTGCAACTTCTTCAGGGAAAAATTTTTAACAAATTCAAAATTTTTTTTCCGAAGAAGTTAAACAAAGTGTAACGAAATATTGGATTAATTTTATAAATAAATATTTTTGTATAAAAAATAGACCTTATTGCTTGAAATATATAGAAGTTTAATAAATTTATAAAAATTATTTCACTTTGCACTTTTTTCACAGTTTTTTCACTATTTTACAATTTATCACGTTAACTATTTAAAAAAAATGTTCGTTGGATCGAGCTTTTGCAAACATAAACAACTTTTGACATACGAACCACCCATTATATGTATTCGCCTTGGAATTAAGCAAGAAAAAAGTAGATCAGCTGTGTTTTCAACACTACCTGTTATGAATTTGCCTTGGGCGGTACTGTGGCGTATTTATTTGAAAGTATTTATTTGTACAAAAATATTTTTGATCATAATAAATTTAAAATTTGTGTACAGAGTTTTGATTAATTTTGTAATATTGTAAAAATCTTTTTTTTTATTATATACATTTTTATATAAAATTTAGTATTTGAGATTTATTTAAATTAAACTACTCATAACAGCTAAAGCACTTCAACCTATCATGGACAAACTCTTTATGTTATTCCAAATACTAATGGTGTTTTCTTTTCTACACACAAAATGGCACCTTATTGAAAGGTACATTTATAAAATCTCTTGCCAAAGTTGTAATAATGCAGCTTGTTATTTAACTAGAACTGAACACAACTTATGAAAAAGTGGAACGCCCTGTTTTTAACAGCTGACAACGAATTTTTACAGGGCACTATCAACACTGTCGATTTTTACGGGGCAAAAAGTGCGATGCCTTCCACCCTTAGTGAGGGCGATTTTTTAGAATCAAACACACTGCCCTTTTAGAGAGCAAAACATTTTTAAGAAATGAACACCAAAGTACATTTTCTGCATGGAAATGTACAATTTTTTTTGAAAAGAAAACACCATAAATGACCATGTATTTTTGCCCTTTTTTATCCTTTTTGTAGTTTCCTACATTATTTTTCTAAAAAATAGGCTAAACATCAATGATATAAAAAATATTTTGCTTAAATTACTTTTTAGCGCCTTCAAAATATCGTTGCTTAAATTTTAGCGTTTCTAGCTAGAAAAGTTGCTTAAAGGTATAAACACATTCGCCACAGCAGACTACACGAACACAAATGCTACCAGCTACTTAATTATTTTGGAAACGACAGATACACAGTAAACAGCTGATCCTGAATTGTTGCAACGATTCATTTATGTATATTACAGTGGTGCATATTCAGCGCTTTTAGTTTTTTAAAGTTCGCTGGGGCAAATTGAATACGGCGAATTGAATTCGCCACTCACATCACTTTGTATGGATTCGCTTTAACATAAACCGAAAAAATTCATCTCATGGATCTCTTTTGGATCCGAAATTACGGGTTCAAAACTTACTTTTTATTGGCCATAACTCCTAGAATATGGAACGGATATAAGCGATGTGGATATAAATCTTCTCCAAAATACCTTTATACTGGTATACAAATTTTTTAAAACAATTTACCCATTGCGAGTGAAATTCAATTTTAAAATTTTTTTATCTGACTTTTCACTTTTGCAGAGAACTTACCATGCTTTTATTTTGTGTATATTTGAAACCTGTTACCGATGAAATACGTAAGATATGCTTCTTTAATGATGATTTTAAGAATTAAATGAGTTATGTATATAGAGCATTTTGAAATGATACCTACATATGTCGTTTATATTCGTTCTATATTGTAGGACTTATGATCAATAATATATTAAAGTTTTGAACCCCGAAACTGCGGAATCAAGAGAGCGCCGAAAAAATTACACAAAAATTTTTAGGTAAAAAAGGGCTATTACCCTGTGAGTTTTTTTTAATCTTTAACAATGTTGGTATTTTTGACTCAAATCAATATTCTATATAACAATAAATCTAATAAAAATTATTTATGCATATATATTATAACATTTAAATTTTGTTATTTTCTTTTTTATTTTACAATAAAAAATATTTCTAAGCACTAATTTGCATTACAAATTTTGTTATATTGTCAACACTGTTTTGGTTTTGTGGCCATCAGAAATAGAAATTAGTTTAATTTGACTACACGACAAAAGTAGCATGGACAAAAACCTTTTGCCGTGTTGCCTTACTGTCTTCAATATAATCATTCTCATATGCACACATGTATTCTAATTTTGACAGGTGGTAGTCGGTAGTCTGCTGTGGCGAATGTGTTTATACCTTAAGCTGGAGTTACATACCACGCGTTATACGCGTCGACGCGTTTCATGCGTCTGTCAGAAAAGTAGAATCAGTGCATTTGCATGTGATAAGTTACACAGCACGACGCGTAGAACGCATGCGACGCGAAAAGTAGATCTACTTTCTACTTTTGTACGCGTCAGACGCGTCATATAAATAAACACAGCTGTATTTGTTAGTCATGGATGGTAAATAATATTCAATTTCCAATTACATTATATTTTTGATGGCCACAAAATCAAAACAATGTTGACAATATAACAAAATTTTGTAAAGCAAATTAGTGATTAGAAATATTTTTTATTGTAAAATAAAAAAGAAAATAACAAAATTTAAATGTTATAATATGTATGCATCAAGAATTTTTATTAGCTTTATTGTTATATGGAATATTGACTTGAGTCAAAAATACCAACATTGTTAAAGATTAAAAAAAACTCACAGGGTAATAGCCTTTTTTTAACATAAAAATGTGTTTTCGGCGCTCTCACTTGATTCCGCAGTTACGGGTTTCAAAACTTTAATACAATATAGAACGAATATAAACGACATAGGTATCATTTCAAAATGCTCTAAATAACTCACTTAGTTCTTAAAATTATCATTAAAGAAGCAAAACTTACGTATTTCATCGGTGACAGCTTTGAAATATACACCAAATAAAAGCATGGTAAGTTCTCTGTAAAAGTGAAAAGTCAGATAAAAAAATTTTAAAATGGAATTTCACTCGCAATGGGTAAATTGTTTCAAAAAATTTGTATACCAGTATAAAGGTATTTTGGAGAAGATTGATATCCACATCGCTTATATCCGTTACATATTCTAGGAGTTATGGCCAATAAAAAGTAAGTTTTGAACCCGTAATTTCGGATCCAAAAGAGATCCATGAGATGATTAATTTTCGGTTTATGTCAAAGCGAATCCATATAAAGTGATGTGAGTGGCGAATTAAATTCGCCGTATTCAATTCGCCCAAGCGAACTTTAAAAAAGTAAATGCGCTATATATGCACCACTGTAATATACATAAATGAATCGTTGCAACAGCTGTTCAGAGTACGGAAAAACGCAGCGCAGCGCCACTCTTTTTGCTCCTTTTCGCTCTTTACGCAAAGACCGGAGCCAATTTATTATTGCGCTTGCTCCGCGCATTTATTTTTGCGCTGCGCAACGCGCAAAAAGAGCCAAAAGAGCAAGAAATGCGCATAGCGCATTTACAGTGGTAAAAATGTTAGTAAAGGAAATAATAGATTTTTACATCAAGAATAATCATCTTTAAAAAATACAACACCACATTATCAAGGACAGTATATACATATCTATACATGTTTATAAATACCTTGATAATTGGTTTTTTACTTATAGGCAGATTTTGTAAAAAAAATCGTTTCTAAACGTTTTAAATTTGTATGAAATATAACAAAAATTCATTTCAAAACAAAATTTTTCCATACGATTTCAAAACGAACGAAAAAAAGGTTTTAGGTTAAAAAATCTGCCCCTTATACAATTATACATACTCACATTGTATGTCTCTCAAAGTTATTTAAAAAAAATCTTTTCTTGGATTTCAAAAAATCTTGTTAATGATGGGTTTTATACACATTTCGTTACTTGTAAGAAACATACACATAAAATGTTGGAAAAATCCAAACTGTTCAAAAATTGAAAAAAGTCATAAAAATATTTGCTTGCGAAACCACAGAAAGGGTAAGCAGGCCAAATATTTTTTAATATTTTTTGTGAATGTACATTCATTCATACCTACAGATGATGTATATGTCATCATCAGGTTCACTACAGTGTTTTCGGACTTGTCTTCTAGGAACATACATATGTACATACAACAAAATATTCAAAAAATTACTCAGGAAAATATTCAAGTGCGTCTATTTTAAGAATTTTCGTCGCCTTCTTGTTATAAACGTACATGAGAAGAGTTACATACAAAACATACCTAAATGTATTTGTTGTGGATATTTCTTATTTAAACTGAAATTTCTAAAAAAAAATTTGCTTATGTGACAGCGCATAGAGAAAGGGACCTAAGGGTAAAAAATCAATTTTCACTTTTTTTTTTATGTGGACAACATCGAATGAGACCGATCCAATGCCCCAAAAGTGTTCCCTCCCAGAGATATGCGCATTTTATGAAAGTGAAGTCACGTATTAAATACACGTATTTAAATCTTTAAAATGGCTCTCCTGAACTAAACCGGTTTTTAACCTTAGGTCCCTTTCTATTTTGCGCTTCACATATGAAATTTTTTGTGAAGACTTCTTTCCACGATTTTAGTTTGATTTGATTTTTGAGAGCTTTATTTTCATTTCCAATAGCTCTAATCTTTTGTACATATCACATCTATTTTGCTGAAATACAAACTCATACTTATTTCGTATTCATTTTAAGAAATTTTACAATTTTCTTTTTAAATAAAAATTTTTTAATTTAAATTTAATAAATAAATACAAATAAAAATTCGACACCTGAAATTAAAAACAATTAGTTTGCAAGAATTGTCAGCTGGGCTTCTAAGACTACCTTATAGTCATTGAATCATGCAATCAGATAATTTTTATACATATAATATACGGATTAAGAATAAATCCTTAAAGGCCAAATATGATTGATATTTTACTCAAAAATAAAAGACACCATTTTAATAAACATTAAAAAAATATTCTGGTTACTTTTATTATTATTTAGTTCAATTTTTTAAAGATTTTGGCTGCAAAGACTTTTTTTCGTGGTAGCAATGAATAAACTCAAACGAACCACTGTTATCATAAAAAAGAGCATGCGCAATGCGCCGCTCAATATGCGCAATGCACAGCGCAAAGCGCTACACAAAAAATTTAAATGCGCATTGCGCAAAGAGCGGCGCTAATAAATCGAATGCGCTTGCGCTGCGCATACCAATTGCTCCTTTTTTTTCGCTCCGCTCTTTGCGCTTGTGCGCATTTTTAATACGCTTTTAAGAAATGCGCAAAGCGTAAAGAGCAAAAGGAGTGCGCAAACTTGAACTCTGCAGCTGTTTGTATTTTAATAGTTCTGATTGATTGATGTTGGTAAGTGTTTTGTTATTCATATTTATTATTTTCAATGTTTTTATGGACGTTTTTGTTTTATTTTAGTAAAAAAAATGGATATAGACGAATTTTTAATTGAAGAGGTGCGCAGTAGTGCAATTTTGTATGATTTAGGCCAGGTAGACTACGGTGGAAGGGGCTTCGGGATTCGTATAAACGTTGCAAAAGAATGCAACAGATTGCTTCCGGCAGTAGTGCCGAACCCCCAAAAAGGAAATGGAAGTATTTTGAGGCCCTAAGTTTTCTGGAAACAATAACAAGTTCCACACAGTAAGTAGTTTGTGAAGTTTAACAGAAATATAAAAGTAATATTTGTTTTAATTTTTAGTACTGTGGGAAATATACAAAATGATGAAGAAGACATTACTGTCGACGTTGACATTGATTCCTTTGATAGCTGGGTTTCTCCCGACAGCGAATGCTCAACAAGCAAGAAACCAAAAAAGGTATGCATACATATGTAGATGTTATTTTTTGTTTTTGCTACTTGTCCGGTCAATCTGGACATTCGATGATACAGAAAGTTACAACAAGCTGTACATGTTTACGCACTCAGTACATGCATAAATGTTAATGCCTTTTTGGATCGTAAAATCTGATGGGAATTTCCAAATTTTATTTATAATTATATTTTGAACAATTTTACTGATTTTCAGCTTGTAACTTTCTGTATCTTTATTCTTATTTCTTTGGTCTAATTTGAGCGGACTATACTTATCATAATTGTTTTAAAATTTGTGTTTGTAGATGAATAGCAGTGAAAAATTCAATGAATTTTTAGAATTGGCTGCATCTAGCATTTCAGAAAATTGTGGGACATTTGCGAAAATGAGGGAGGAACAAGATTCAACAGCAGCACATTTTGCCAGTTTAGCAAAAAAAAATTAAAGAGGCGAACATGCCACCACATACATATAACAAACAGGATTGAAGCAAAAGTTTGAAATATAGTTTTCCAAGAAATCTAACTATATTATTCAAAACAGAACACAGAAACATAAAAATTATGTTGTTTAATGAAGTGCCTTGTTATTTTCTAAGAAATATTTTACGTTTTATTATTATTTTATTGTGTAATTTAAGTGATCTCAATGATGTGCCTTGTTATTTTCTGAGAAATATTTTACGTTTTATTATTATTTTATTGTGTAATTTAAGTGATCTCCATGAAGTGCATTATTATTTTTTAAGGAATATTTTATATTTTACTTTTTATTATTAGAGAAGTGCTAGCTTAGCACACATTGTGAAACAATACTTTATTTTATATATATTTTTTTTTATATACATATGTATACATTTTTTAAATAAAAGCAAGTGTATATTACACACAATTATTATGAATAAAATCTTTTAAAATATCTCGTTTAGTAAATGCAGTTGTGGATGAGCGGTTAGCCGATCTAGGTTGGTATGATGGCAGAGCTTGTATTTCGTTCCTCCACTGACCTTGAATATGTCGGTTGTCAACTGAGTGGTCAACAAGTTCAACAGTGAAATAGTTCCTGTCATTTTTCAGCATTAAGAAGTTGTGAAGCACTACTGTAGCTAACACAATTTTGTCTACATTTTTCGGGGACATATGAATGGTTGTATGTAGAACCCTCCATCTATTGGCCAAAATCATTTTCTATATGCACTCGAGCCTTAGAGTTGTGTTGAATTTGTCCTTATCTTGTGGTAAATTATGCCCCGGAAATGGTCGCATTAAATTGTCTTTTAATGGGAATGCGTTATCCCCGACAAAATAATATGGAAAATTGATTGAAGTATCAGGTAAGTTTGCACTGCGAGGAACTTCCAAAGTGTTAGACAACAATTTTTTGCCAAAGCTACTTCTAGCAAGTACACCACCATCACCCTGGCTACCTAAAGCTCCGACATCAACATACATATGTGAAAACATAGTTAGCATCGCAAGCTGCCATTAATACGATGCTAAATGTTTTTTTATAATTATAGTACAAAGAACCACTCTTCTTAGGACAAAATATGCGTGTATGTTTGCCATCAATAGCTCCTAAGCAATTTGGCAGTCCTGTATTTACGTAGAACTTGTCCGCTATGGCGTTAAATTCGCAGATATTAGGAGGTGCTAAATAAATTGCCTCACTCCAAATCGCATCGCATGTTTTATAAACAATATTGCGCACTGTGGAAATACCAAGCTTGAAAGCCCAAGCTAGAATTTGGAAATTACATCCTTGTGCTAAATATCTAAAAATTGTACGTATCTTTAGTAAATATATTTTAGTAAATATATTTTAGTAAATATATTTTCTTACATTATTGTTACCGCTAAGCGCGTCCCCGCATCTACTGGTTTTCTATTTGAAAACCGTTCCAGGTTTTCTTTTAATAATGTCAACAATACATTAAAATTACCTACACTCATTCGTGTTGCCTTATAAAAATGTTCTTCGTCCTTGTTTTTTAATTGTTGAACACAAGTTTTATATAAACTTTCATCATCTCTAGTAAGGTTTACCGGACGAACCCACCACCTTCGGTTACTTTTTGTAGTAAATTTACCTGCTTCATATACCGTATTCGTTATATGAACTAGTTTAGTAATAGTTTCTATAAATTTAACAAAATCTTCTTCAGCCATTATTTATCCAACACAAGTACGAAAGAAAAATGTTTGTACATATATATTTATTAAAACGCTACATTTCAGGATCAGCTGTTTAGTATGTATCTGTCGTTTACAAAATAATTAAGTAGCTGGCTACTCGGCTACAGCTGTAGCTAGCAGCATTTGTGTTCGTGTAGTCTGCTGTGGCGAATGTGTTTATACCTTTAGCGAGTTACAGAATATAGCTGCTGGATCATTAAGAATTAAAAATCACTTTAACCCCACACAGTTAAACGCTGTAATAATCGAAGAGGAATTTTATACAATATTTAAAACAACTTTTGAAGAATTAATAAAAAAGGAACTCCTTGAAAAAATCATCGAGGTATTCAGGCAGTATTTAAAGAACTAATTACACGTATATACAATCCACATTTAAAACTAAGAATTATAATATAATAATTCAATATTGAATTCTATTTCTTCTTCGATTCCACACTTTTATCTTACATACATTTATTTAACAATTCAATAAAAAATAATATCTTTATATACATACATATATAATTCTACTGTACGTGCGTTGTGACTGAACTCCTCCTAAACGGCTGGACCGATTTTCATAAATTTTTTTGTATGCGTTTGGGTGGCGCCCCGGGTGGTTTAAATTTACAATTCGGTCCAATTGGACAAAGGGGCGTGGTACCTCCCATACAAACCACAAATTAAAAATCTATTAATTCTGCTCCTGATAACGGTATTTGAACAAAATTTGGTACGTCGGTTTGGTGTGCATTTCTTAAGTGCTGCTGCAAATATGGGCGGGATTGGACTAAGGAGCGTGGTACCTCTCATACAAACCACAAATTAAAAATCTATTATTTCTGCTCCTGATAACGGTATTTGAACAAAATTTGGTATGTCGGTTTGGTGTGCATTTCTTAAGTGCTGTTGCAAATATGGGCGGGATTGGACAAAGGGGCGTGGTACCTCTCATACAAACCACAAATTAAAAATCTATTATTTCTGCTCCTGATAACGGTATTTGAACAAAATTTGGTATGTCGGTTTGGTGTGCATTTTTTAAGTGCTGCTGCAAATATGGGTGGGATTGGACAATTTCTTAAGTGCTGCTGCATATATGGGCGGGATTGGACAAAGGGGCGTGGTACCTCTCATACAAACCACAAATTAAAAATCTATTATTTGTGCTCCTGATAACGGTATTTGAACAAAATTTGGTATGTCAGTTTGGTGTGCATTTTTTAAGTGCTGCTGCAAATATGGGTGGGATTGGACAATTTCTTAAGTGCTGCTGCATATATGGGCGGGATTGGACAAAGAGGCGTGGTAGCTCCCATACAAACCACAAATTAAAAATCTATTATTTCTGCTCCTGATAACGGTATTTGAACAAAATTTGGTATGTCGGTTTGGTGTGCATTTCTTAAGTGCTGTTGCAAATATGGGCGGGATTGGACAAAGGGGCGTGGTACCTCTCATACAAACCACAAATTAAAAATCTATTATTTCTGCTCCTGATAATGGTATTTGAACAAAATTTGGTATGTCGGTTTGGTGTGCATTTCTTAAGTGCTGCTGCAAATATGAGAGGGATTGGACAAAGAGGCGTGGTACTGTAGTGAATCCTAAATAATCTATTATTATATTTATTATTATTTTATAAGTGAGTAAACTTATTGCACTCACTGTTCTTAATATTACTTTTGCACACGGCACTCTATTAATATTACTAACATAAACAATGTATTATTATATTTATATGTAAGTGTACTAATTACACTTACTGTTCTTAATATTACTTTTTGCACACGGCACTTTTTTAATGTTACTACCATTATTACAGCAAACATAATACGATTGTTATTTTTTATATTACAACAATTGTATTGTTCTATATTGAACATGTTGTTATTGCAATACAACAATTATGTATAATGTATTTTATATTTTCTCAAACTACATTTATATTTAGTGAATAAGAAATTTTGTAGTTTTAGAATACAGTTAGTTTAGAATATAAGGAACAAATTTTTGAAAATAAAATTAATTAATACTTTGCCTTCCATCGGCATTACTTATTTCAAAAACATCAATTTTTATTCTTGCCTTAAATCGGCATGTTAATATTGGCATTCATCTGCCATATATTTATATTTGCCAGTGGCGTTTATTAGCGCCGGCAAACTTCCTATACAATAAAAATACTACCCAGACACCAACCTTTACATGGCGATCCTGCCAGACGCCAACCTTTACATGGCGATCCTGCCAGACGCCAACCTTTACATGGCGATCCTGCCAGACGCCAACCTTTATATGGCGATCCTGCCAAACATTGGCGACCCCAAATTATCCGAAGGAGCACCTGAAGCTGAAGCACCATCCTGGGACATTGCATCCGAAATATGGACGCAAATCGGCCGACTTGAAGCCGAAATGGATCAACACAAATAGATTTTTTTTAACAATATTTTTTTTCCAAATTAAATTTTTTTATAAATAAATAAAGAAATTTTTTTTTTTACACATGTATGCACTTATAATTTTCACATGAAGTATGTATATGAAAATAATACATTACAAACATATACAACATGAATTTTTAAAACACATGCTGAAATACACATAATAATATTATATTCAATATAAAAATAAAAAGATCACAAAACTTTTTCACTAAAAAAAAATACACTAACTTTTACCGTGCAAATTAAATAAAATCCAATTATGAAATAGAATTTCACAATAAAAAGGAATGTCAAAAATTTTAAAAAATCACCACACTGAGGTGAATAAATGAAACACTATATATATAAGTTAAAAAATATGAAAAGTAAGAAAATAAATAAGAGTTGCCATAGTGGATCAAACTAAAATAGAATTTAAAAATAGTATTCATATGCGACTAAAAACTTTTCTGTATTAAATGGAATCTATAGAAAAATTTATAAACGAATTAGAGAAAATTGAAGTAAATATTAAAAAAAGTAAAAATAGAGTTTACACCGAAAAATATAAATTAGAAAAATTAAAACGTTTGCAATTAATAAAAACAGAATTCGAAAAATATTCTCAATCATTAATTAAAGAAAATTGCGAAAAATTAATTCAGAAGTTTGAAGAAATATATAGTAGAGTGTTACCACTTATAAAAAATCTTCTAACAAAAGAAAGTAAAGATACCAATTTAAAATCAGACGAAGAAGTAGGTAATATATCAAATATGGCTCATTTTGACATAAACGTCGTAGGCAAAAATCTACATGTGTTTAATGGTCCGTATGAGGCGTTGAAAGACTTTTTGTTGCAAACAGAACTATTGCACGATATGATTCTTGCAGAAGAGAGAGATCTTTTTATAAAATATGTTTACAATTTTAAATTAACTGCAAATGTTCGTAGCACAATTAGAGGTGCAAACAGAACAACAATAACATTTTTAGAGAAAAAATCTAAACCAAAAATGTAACAACGAGAATGACAATAACGGCTCAAATAAAAAGCCTGATCAACTTTTTATATGGGAATGTACGTCAATCTCAAATGTCAAAAATATAAAAAAAAAAATTAAAATTTTAATTAGATTCAAAAATCAAAATACCCGATATTGCAATTAGTGATGTAGAGATAGTAATTAGGTGCAGCGACAATCCATCGAGCATACAAATGTCATTGGAGAAACTTTTACCAAAAATGCTATCCCTAGGCATACACAAATTAGCACTAAAAAATAATGATGTTATTTTCAAGAATATAAACATTGAACAATTTAAGAATATTTTTAATAAATTAAAAAGAAATGAGTGTGAGAACTTAAATATTTTATTATATAGAGAACCCATTAGAATCACAGACAAAAATCGTCAAACCAATTTAATTAATGAATATCACAATTCAATTTTAGGAGGTCATTTAGGAGTAAGAAAAACTACCCTAAAACTTAAACAAAAATATATATGGAAGAGCATGGGAAAAATGGTCAAAAGACATATACAAAACTGCAACGAGTGCAGAATAAATAAACAGACCAAACACACAAAAGAAAAACTAATCATTACTGATACACCACGAACAAGTTTCGAAACAATATCAATAGATACTGTAGGTCCATTGAGGTATTCAAACCAGTATAGATATATCTTAACAATGCAAGATGATCTGACAAAATATATTGTAGCATGTCCTATAGAAGCAAAGGATGCAAAAACAGTTGCCAAGAATATAGTAGAAAATTAAATTTTAGTATATGGACACTTTAAAGTTCTCAAATCTGACAGAGGTACTGAATTTCTAAACGAATTATTGTTTGAAGTATGCAACATTTTACAAATTAAACAAGTTTTTAGCACACCATATCACCATGAGACTCTAGGATCAGTAGAGGGAAATCATAGAGTACTCAATGAGTTTCTTTTAAATTATTGTAAGAATGATGAGTGGGACAAATGGATTCCTTACTTCTGCTTCGCATACAACACATCACCTCATATAGACACAAATTACACGCCATATGAGCTAATATTTGGCAAATTACCGAACTTTCCTAATGAAGAGATTTCAAGTAATAAACCAATTTACAACCCTGAAAATTATGCCCAAGAATTGAGGTTCAGATTACAATATTCTATAACTAAAGCAAGAGAATATTTAGAAAAGTCGAAATAAAAACGAATAGACAAATGTTGAAAAACTAATCCCCTAAATTTAAAAGAAGGAGATTTAGTACTCGTTCGAAAATTTAACAGAAAAAAAAATCAGGCACCATATCATGGTCCATATAAAATAGTCAAAAGAAAAGGAGTCAATTCTATTTTAGAAATAGGTAATGAATTCAAAGAATACCATAATAATAATTTAAAAAAATATAAAAAACAAAAAAAAAAAAAAAAAAACACAAAACAAAAACCAACAAATTTTAAATTTTAATCTTAAAAATTGTAAAATTTTTCTTAAGGGGAAGGGTGTAGTGAATCCTAAATAATCTATTATTATATTTATTATTATTTTATAAGTGAGTAAACTTATTGCACTCACTGTTCTTAATATTACTTTTGCACACGGCACTCTATTAATATTACTAACATAAACAATGTATTATTATATTTATATGTAAGTGTACTAATTACACTTACTGTTCTTAATATTACTTTTTGCACACGGCACTTTTTTAATGTTACTACCATTATTACAGCAAACATAATACGATTGTTATTTTTTATATTACAACAATTGTATTGTTCTATATTGAACATGTTGTTATTGCAATACAACAATTATGTATAATGTATTTTATATTTTCTCAAACTACATTTATATTTAGTGAATAAGAAATTTTGTAGTTTTAGAATACAGTTAGTTTAGAATATAAGGAACAAATTTTTGAAAATAAAATTAATTAATACTTTGCCTTCCATCGGCATTACTTATTTCAAAAACATCAATTTTTATTCTTGCCTTAAATCGGCATGTTAATATTGGCATTCATCTGCCATATATGTATTTATATTTGCCAGTGGCGTTTATTAGCGCCGGCAAACTTCCTATACAATAAAAATACTACCCAGACACCAACCTTTACATGGCGATCCTGCCAGACGCCAACCTTTACAGTACCTCTCATACAAACCACAAATTAAAAATCTATTATTTCTGCTCCTGATAACGGTATTTGAACAACATTTGGTACGTCGGTTCAGTGTGCATTTTTTTAGTGCTGCAAATATAGACGGGATAGGACATAGGACAAAGGGGCGTGGTACCTCTCATACAAACCACAAATTAAAAATCTATTATTTCTGCTCCTGATAATGGTATTTGAACAAAATTTGGTATGTCGGTTTGGTGTGCATTTCTTAAGTGCTGCTGCAAATATGAGCGGGATTGGACAAAGAGACGTGGCACCGCCCATATAACCCAAAAATTTAAAGCGCCATATTTTGGGCATTTTTTTTACCTACATACGTCGATGATATTTGGTACATATGGTATTGGCATAATTTGGAATACGTACCAGGAGAAAAGTGGGTGGGACCACGCCCCTTTTTAGGGAAATTAAAAATCGTAATATAGTTTTAACTACTGGACCGATCGTCATTAAATTTTCACAATAGAATATATAAATACTTTTAATTTTATTTTATAACGAGGGGGTAGCGAAGCAGACCGGGATAAGCTAGTATTCTTAATTTTTAATCTTCGATGAAGGTTTTCTTCTGAAGGATTTCTGGTGTTGCTTGGTATTCCAGATGAAGTTTTTGTAGTTGTTTTAAAGATTCGGATGAATATGTTTTGTATCTGTTGTAAAGTTTCGGATGAAGATGTTTTTGCAGTTGTTGTAAAGTTTCGGATGAAGATGTTTTTGCAGTTGTTGTAAACGGTAACTTTTGTTCACTTGTTTTGTTCACTTCAATAAGCAGTTTGTTTGTTCTTTTTGTTGATCAATTTTAGGCACTATTTTCGTCTTAAAAATGGTAGGTGTTTTTTCCCGTTTTTAAAATTAAACACTCTGTTAAAAAATTGTTCACTTTTAAAATCCTTATTTTATTTTTGAAGTTATTCGGTTTTTATTTAATTTTTGGCTCTACTTATTATGGTTTCCACTGATAATTTAGACTTTAATTCGCGCACAGATTTATATATGTTTTTTCTTTTATAAATTTTAAAAATGAAAAAGAAATTGTTTCGTTTTTGGTTAGGATCAACTTCTTAGTTGATTATTTCGAAAAAGATTTTTCTTCTTAGAAAAAATTTTACATATTCTGGAGAACAGGAAAAAAATCACAAAATATTTTTTTTTGTTGTGTCCTTATCGGGTAAGATCAACTTCTTAGTTGATTATTTTAAAAATATTTTTTCTTCTTAGAAAAAAAAATTTCACATATCCTGGAGAACAGGAAACAAATCACAAAATATTTTTTTGTTGTGTCCTTATCGGGTAAGATCAACTTCTTAGTTGATTATTTCAAAAATATTTTTTCTTCTTAGAAAAAAAAATTTCACATATCCTGGAGAACAGGAAACAAATCACAAAATATTTTTTTGTTGTGTCCTTATCGGGTAAGATCAACTTCTTAGTTGATTATTTCAAAAATATTTTTTCTTCTTAGAAAAAAAAATTTCACATATCCTGGAGAACAGGAAACAAATCACAAAATATTTTTTTGTTGTGTCCTTATCGGGTAAGATCAACTTCTTAGTTGATTATTTTAAAAATATTTTTTCTTCTTAGAAAAAAAAATTTCACATATCCTGGAGAACAGGAAACAAATCACAAAATATTTTTTTTTGTTGTGTCCTTATCGGGTAAGATCAACTTCTTAGTTGATTATTTCAAAAATATTTTTTCTTCTTAGAAAAAAAAATTTCACATATCCTGGAGAACAGGAAACAAATCACAAAATATTTTTTTGTTGTGTCCTTATCGGGTAAGATCAACTTCTTAGTTGATTATTTCAAAAATATTTTTTCTTCTTAGAAAAAAAAATTCACATATCCTGGAGAACAGGATCACTCGCCATGAAACGTTGAGACGTACATAAGGTCTTTCTTACTTCGCGATCCTACCGACTACGCCAGTAAAAGTATTTAGTTTAACAATATTAAAAAAAAAACACTTGTTTGAGAGATTATCTGAAATCAACTGAACTTTTTTATTATTTAATTCTTTTCTTATAAGTATGCTAATTTACAATTGATTTTTGCTTATTGCGATTAAATAGTTTATAATAAAAAAATAAATGTTTCTTCATCGGTTTTTGCCTACTAATCATATGTGTGTTTTGTTTCCGTTATTGCTGTTGGGAACAAAACAAACTTATGTTGGAAATTGTTTAATTAATAAAAATTCTTAAGAAAAAATGGAATAATTTCGTAAGTAGAATAGGTTGAATTGCATTCTCGTTATGAGAACAGAAATGGAATTGACTTGAAAATAATTCCTAGGAAAAATGTCTGGAATTAAATTTGGCAATATGTATTAAATTAAAATAAAATTGCATTTTGCAATATGAATAAAAAGTTGCAATTAAACAAGTTAAAGTATGTAAGTATGAATGCATGTACAATGTGTGTACATGTGTTTATGAGACTATGTTAGCTCGTGCCAGGGGAATAACACGAGACATTATAACAATTTAGCTTGAGCTACGAGAATTACAGAATATAGCTGCAGGTGTGTCGAAGCAAAGTGATATGGAAGCAAATGGTATATGTTTTTAACCAGACTGTATGGTCAGTTTTCTTTATTTTTGTGATGCAAATAAAACAAATTTATTTCATATTTTTTTAACGTTTGGTCAGTTTTTTTGTTTTATTTGCATCACAAAAATAAAGAAAACTGACCATAAATAGCCTGATTAAAAACAACAACATAAACAATTTTTATATACATAAACATTTATATTATTCCTATAGGTTGAAATTATTTTAAAATTTATTTTGGCGAAAAAATCTCTACTCTTTTTATATTGTTGAAATCTCTCTCCATGGTGATGAATTAATTAACCCTTAACTGCTGCTAGTTATTTAATCCTCCGTCATGCGCATGTTCCGATAGTCACGTACGTAGCGCATGTATCTGGCCAGATACACTATGTTTTTCAGTACATTTATATGAAAAATATGCTATTTTAGTGATAATATTACATTGTTATATTGTTATCACGCCAGGCAGATATATATTTTCCATTTTTTTTTTCTTAGTACATGCTTATCATCCTACCCGTGCAATAAAAATTTTAATGAGAAATAAAACAAGAAAAATTTTATTTTTGTGTTTAATTTCCAAAAAAAAGTTGTTATAAAGTTCATTTCAATTAGATTTAGTAGTTATAATGTAAGTTTTAAGTAATTCTAAATTAAAAAACTCTTACACAGCTTCAGGTAAGCAACTAAAGCATGTATACTCTGATTTCGAATGTTGTAGGCATACCGGATTCGAGCACTTGGAACAAAAAAAAACGAGTAAGTCGGCGAATTTTTTCATCTCCCAATGTACAAAGCTCACAACGTTTTCTCTTTTGTAGAGTATCAACACCACTTGAGCTAGGAAGTACTACTGGAATCTGAAATAAAAAAAAAAAAAACGAGGAAAATGATATGTAATGAAGGGCAAATGTTATATCAATCCAACTTACATTTAGTGGTCTTCCAAAATACGATTCCATGGCCAAACGAGTGAAGAGCTGTTTGATAATTTGATTGTTATTCATTCGGTTTTTAATATTTGGAAGAACCAATGTATCAGCTAACGTAGTGAGAAAATTTCTTCTAGCACTATTTTTATTGAGACCATCAACTTCTTTGCAAATACAAAATGCAGCCAGTGCCATGGTGTCCAACATGTTGCAGAAAAACGCAAAAGTCCATCGTCTTGTTGACCGCTTTGTAGTAAAATGTGTAACCATTTGGTCCATACAATCTACGCCAGCTTTATTTTCATTGTAACATAAAATTGCTTCGGGTTTCATTGCTTCCCCTTCACAATGTTTTGTATAATGAACGGTCGAAAGTAGGTTCACACATTTATTTTTTTTTTTGGCACGTAGCTGCAAATTGATACTAAATTTTCGTGGAATCCAAATAATGATGACAAAACAGGACGAGACCGATCCTTTCTCATTTCCTTAGAAATACATTTTTTTTGGAGCGAATGGTACCAACAAATGCCAGACCAATTCTGGCCAGACGTTTTACTCCTTCTAGAGTAGTAAAAAAGTTGTCAGCTACAATTGTACGGCCAATGCTTCTGCTAGTCGTGTATGGAAATTCACATTACCACTACTAAATCGCGTATTATAAACAAACTGTACTTCTTCACCCATTTTTTTTTTTTTTCGAATAAATAAAAATTCTTCCGTAAATTGTTGTCTGTACCTTTCAAAGTTCACTATGCAACTGAAGCGAAAATATATAAAAACCAAAAAAAACCATTGTGTGTGTTTGCAACCATTGCTGTGAGAGTGATTTGAGTAAACAAACGCAGAGAAAAATAAAAAATACCAATAAAGTACAGTACTCTTCATACAAAATGTGTGTGTATCTGGCCAGATACATGCGCTACGTATACGATCTATAGTTGAAAAAATCCACATAAATTTTGTTTGTTGTTTTTTTTTAATGTGTTTTTTCATAAAACGATACCTAACAATATTTGTAGAGGGTACCTGGAGACTTAAACCCCTAGCTAAATTAGAAATATATATAAATCACAGTTAAATTCGTAAAATATCTGGCCAGATACATGCGCATGACGGAGGGTTAAATTAAATTTTATTTCATGAATTGTTATACATATCTAGTTTTACTCAGTGTTGTTTTTTATATTTATATGTATCCTTAACTGTTGCTAGTCATTTAAATATAATTTTATATTTGTAAATATCTTCATGGTCATTCCGTGTGGAGAGGTGGTAGTCTCCAATCGGGCGCGTACCCAGGTGGCGGATGGGGGTAGAGAAATGTCACTGGCTTATTAATCAACAAACGGTTGATAAGTCAACGGCATGTCTCGGGTCGGGCCTAATACTACGTGTGCTCAGCACACCAAGGGTACACGTGGTATTATGCCAGGCCAGTACCTCGGGTCGTGGGCACGACTCTCCTACACCTTTGTGACGGTGACTAAGACTACCGGACCCGTGGACCAAAACAAATCTACTCCACTTGAAAGTACAAGGTGGCTGGAAGCCGTGCCGAGGTACGCATGGCAGGTAAGTGGTTAAAGAGAACTGGTCCCTAACGGCTTCCAATCGATGGCAGGGCACGGATCGGTTGTAAAACTATTTGCCTAATCCATGCACGCCGTCACTGCATGGAGGGTCCAACACCTTACGTGCTTACTCGTGGGAACAAAAACTGATGAACAAAACAAATAAACAAAATAACAAACCAGCTGCTCTGCCGCTAGGTAGGGCAAGAGTGCAGTGGAGTGTCCATGGATGAAAGTCCAGGTACCTCCGCGGCTGGTAAAAACCTAGCCACCAACATCAAAACGGGTACGCCGGCTGAGAAATCCTCTGCTGTGCCTTGTGTACCCAAACAAACATCTGCGGGTGCGCCGGCTGCGGTCAAAGCAGTTGTGCCTAATGCATCAGCAATCAGTGAATCAAAGGGTGCGCCGGCTGTACATGCTCCAGTTGTGCCAACTGCACCAAATACCATCGAAGCGGATACGCCGGTTGTAGCGAAGGCAACTGTGCCTGATGTATCCGCCTCGACAAGTTCACGTGACAGGAAGTTCTCGTCCCGTAAAGCCATTTCCGAGACACGAGCCGCTCGACGCTATATCGAGCGGTTGGGCAATAAAACGGCGGTGGAACTCACTAGCGCGGAGAAATCCTCGCTAGCTTGGGCCAAGACACGTCTGGCTACTGTAGACGGATCTTCTCCTGAGGGCACTGCCAAGCCGGCTTCAAATCCTGGCCCTAAAAGACGAAGATCAGGAGAGGATTCGTCTCAGCAGCAGATGCAGCCACAAAATAAAAAACCGAGACAGGGAGACGGCAAAATCACAAACAGGTCTTACAGCGAGGTTGCAAAAAATCCGCTGATAAGAGCTGTTCTGGATCGCAGCAACAGCCACGGATCAATCGATCATGCTCAATGGGGATTGATCTGTCAAAAGCTGCTTGACGTCTACCTGCTCAATACCAGCGAGGTCCAAGAAACCTCGCCTCAATTCACGGACGCTGGCTGGGTCCAGGGCCGTGTAAAACTGGTTTCTTGCACAGACGAGAGGTCGGTCACCAAACTCAAGCTGGTGATCGAGTCTATTGGCGAGGTGTGGCCTGGCGCAAGGTTGGAACAGGTCCCGGTAAACGAAATTCCTCGTAGACCGAGAGCAGTTGCGAATATTCCGGCAGAGCCGCATGACCCAGAGGCTATCCTAGGCATCTTGAATCTCCAGCACTCTAAGGCAGCATCAGCTGCATTAACGATCTGCCTTTCAGAAAAAGGGGAGGATATTGTGCTTGTCCAAGAGCCGTGGACCAAAAACGGCAGAATACTTGGAGTTAGCAACACTGGCTACAAACTGCTGTATGCATCAAAAACAGGTAACAACGATTAAAACATTCGATCCTGTATCTTAGCAAAACCAAATCTCAATATCTTCATTCTCTCCGATTTTAGTGATGATGACACTGTAACTGCAGCATTCGAGTCAGTAGGATCCACCATATGGATCCTATCCTGCTACATGGCGCATGATCATGCGGACCAACCACCACACAATCTGGTCCACAAAATGGCACACAACGCCAACTTGAAAAGCATACCAATCCTGTTGGGTGCGGATGCTAATGCACATTACCACATCTGGGGTAGCTCAAATACCAACGAAAGAGGTGAGTGTCTATTCGATTTCATTATTGATAAAAACTTAGTAGTGCTGAATCGAGGTTCAGAACCAACTTTTGTAGTCTCAAACAGACAACAGGTACTAGACATTACACTTGCTAGTGCGAGACACGCTCATATAATTAGGGACTGGAGGATCTCAGCTGACTGCTCCTTTTATGATCACCGCTATATTGAATTCAATATCAGCATAAAAACCGGAAACAACAAGCATTTCGTAAATAGGCGTAAAACGAACTGGGAGGAACATAAGAATATCCTCACCAACTCAATTGCACATCCTCCAAACATAGAGGAAGTAGCTGATATAGAAGTAGCTGTCAATAATCTAACTAACGCTTTTAACGCAAAAATAGCAAACCACCCTGGTGGTCTGTCAGCCTAGAAGAGTCTCGCAGGAGCTGCCGCAGACTCTTTAATGGGGCAAAAAGATCAGGTAACTGGGCTCTTTACAAAGCCTCATTGAATAAATTCAAAAATCAGGCTAGAAACGCAAAACGTAAGTCTTGGAAAGATTTCTGCGGAAATGTGGAATCCCTCTCCGACACTAACAGGCTGCGCAAAATTCTGGCCAAACAACCATCCGTACCTGGATTCATCCAAAAACTAGATGGCAAATGGACTACCAACTCCTTGGAGTCCCTAGAAGCCCTAATGGAAACTCACTTTCCGGGCTGCTCCCCTTTTATGGAGGTACAAAACGCTTCCCCTCCTGCCCGGATAATGTCGAACGTAGCAATAACTACTGACAGACTTCACTGGGCTATTAAAAGTTTCCAGCCGATCCGGACGGAATCATTCCCGCAGATCTACAACACAATTTAGACCTTGTGACACCCTGGCTGCTCATAATATACAGAGCATATCTTAACTGGTCCCACATTCCGCAGCAATGGACCAAATGCGACGTAATTTTCATCCCAAAAGGGGGAAAAGCATCGCACTCGAAGGCAAAGGACTTTAGAAAGATTGATCGACGTTCATATTTGAACTATAACAGTCGACAGAAATCTTTTATCAGCCAATCAACAGGCCTACACCAAAGGCAAATCGGTTGAAACGGCATTACATTCGCTCGTAGGTCACATTAAAGGGTCACTTGAGCATAAGAATTATACTCTAGCGGCCTTCATGGACATTGAGGGCGCCTTTAACAATATCAACTCGGATGCTATTACCCAAGCTCTCACAGAGCTAGGTATAGACCAGTCACTATGTCAATTTATCAAGAATTTGCTTGAACGCAGAGCCATCACATCTACCATGGGGGAAGCACACATTAACAGGTACACCCACAAGGTGGTGTCTTATCCCCTCTGCTATGGAATGTGGCAATAAACGTTCTGCTTAGAAAACTGGAGTCCATGTGCGTCAATATTGTTGCATATGCAGATGATGTGGCAGTGGCTATCTCGGGCTTTCATCTTGACACAATTACGCACAGGCTGGAAGATGCACTCAGCGAGGTCTGCAAATGGTGTTCACAGAACGGCCTCAGCGTCAACCCCACCAAAACGGAAGTACAACTAACGCATGGAATTATCGAACATGGGGTCACACTAGCATTGTAGAGACCATGGGAACTATCCCTGATCTCATCGACTATTGCACTCCAAAACCTTCCTTTTATAGAGCATTTAACTACTCTCAATCGGAGGACCTCCCCCTTACACTCCATGGGTCCCTACGAGTGTTCACGGATGGCTCCAAACGGGGCTCCAGGGTTGGCGGGGGTGTCTACATTGAAGGCTTCGGGATCAGGATTTCCTTCAGACTCCCGGACGAATGTAGTATCTTACAAGCTGAAATATTCGCCATCAAAAAGGCAACAAACTGGCTACGGTACTATAGGATAACAAATAGAGTTATTCAAATTATAACCGACAGCAAACCTGCAATAATAGCAATTTCGGGGGTGTACACAACATCCCTCCTTACCCTGGAATGCAGGAAATCACTTAATACAGTGGCTAATTGTTCTAGTGTTACCCTTATTTGGATGCGGGGACACGGAGAAAACTCATCGCTGACAATCTGGCCAGGAGAGGTACAGAGTTAGAGGCCGCTGAAATTGACAATTTCTGTGGTCTTCCGCTCTTGACCTGCTGGAGGCGAATCGAGAAAGCCCTTATGCAAAAGGCGCAAACAAGATGGTTTAATGAACCATCCTGTACCACAGCAAGGATCCTATGGCCTTGCATAGATGTCAACAGAACCAAAAATCTGCTGAACTTTCCAAAAACGCAATTGCGCAATCTTGTGGCCATGGTCACGGGACATTGCACCTTCGGAACCCATGTCAGACGCATGGGTCTACCATACAATGAGTATTGCTCCAGCTGCAATGACGAGGAAGAAGAAGAAAGCATCGCACACCTTCTATGCCTCTGCCCAGCTATGGAGGATCACCGCCTCCGCTTTCTAGGCAGCAGATCCTTCAGTACCCTCTCCGAGCTCTCAAATACGGAACTCGGTTGTCTTAGCTCCTTCATCAGGAGCAGTGGATGGTTCGCCCAATAGGGGGCTCGACATCCTGGTCGTTCTGCAAGACAACCCCTTGGTTTGGTTTTTCCCACCTGTTTCTGATTCTACTCTTCTCTTGCTCCTCAATGGCCTTCCCTCATCTACTCTTCTTCCGATTCTTCTAATCTCCCTTCCTCCATCACTCTTCTTCTTTACAGGTAGCACAATGGGACCATATCAGGACCCAAGTGAGCTGGAATCTAATATTCCCTTTTACCAGCAGCCTGCTAACCTAACCTAACCTAAATATCTTCATACATATGTACATATGTGTATATATTAACATTTGAAGTTATTAAATAAATGAATTTGATTTAATATTTAATGACTTTATTCAGTTGAGTTACATATTCGAAATTATTTTTGCTCTTGCATCTGACGCTGTGGGTTCGATTGCACCAATAACTTCCGGAAAATTTCGGATTGCTTTAAAACCTCGCATTAGCCATGCTTCCTCCTCCAAAGACACTGGCATTTTAATTTTGTCATTGGCATGACAAGCCAAAGCGCGAGCCACTCTTCCATAAATCCGAGATAGTGTTGGTTGTGTACCATGCAGATCTGCAGCATCATCTTGGTACTAACACGATATAAATATACATACATATACAGTGGTTGTCAGCTTATTTGATGCAAGCAGAACAAATATATTAAAATCCCTATATCTTTCAAATTACTTTTGTTTTTTGAAAAATTTAAAAGGCAGTTTGTTACAAATTTTCATTATATCAAAATATAAAATTTTTTTATATTTTATTTATTTGTTGCGGGTTAGCAATATCTAGATATATATTTCGTTGGTAGCTATACCAATTCATCAGTAGATGTTTTACCCTTTATGTTTAAAAAAATTCCAAAGCTCATCTATTTATACAAAAAATCACAAATATATTTTTGTGAATTACAAAGCATAAAAATAGCCTTTAAAAAATTTCTCAAACACACACAACAATAATTTTCCATTATGAATGTGTTTACTTTTCTACACCTATACAATTAGACAACCGCTGGTTGCCATTAAAAGTATTTTATAAGGCAAAAATAAAATATAAAACATAAATACTTGAGTACATGCTTAAATATATGTACAAATTTTGTAACGGGGAGATTTGCTTTTCATTGGTAAAACAAAGCGCAATCTAGAAACAAGAATAAAAGAACATAAAAATGACAGTGATAAAAACAAACATTCAACAGCGTTGTCACAACACATACTGGAAACTGGCCACACAGCTGATTTTGAAAACGTCAAAATCTTAAGCGCCATGGCCACGTATCAAATTGGCTTGATAAATAACATGTATGTGTTGGTAAATATCATTTTGCTTAACACAGCAACGTGTCAAATTCATGCCGTCAAATTTCATTTGAAAGTTATTTTTGAATGATAAGAACGTGTGATGTTTTTGGTCGCAAAATATTTTTTGCTAACAAAATTTTCTTCATTTTATTTATTAATATTTTTAATATCAATTACCTTATATTTTTATAAGCGATTGACTTACAGAGCCTTTGTATTAAATTATTATGAAAATAATTAAATTTATTTTGTTAATTTTAATTCAATAAATATAAAAATTTTCATAACATTTACATTTTTTTCAACATTTGGTTTATTTTTAATTGCTCTCCATAAAGCAGGCAAACAGCGATAAAATTTAATTACCTCCAGTATGAAATTTTTTTCATCCATTTTTTATTTATTGCGCTATCAAATTTTCCGCGTACGATATTGTCGCTGCGCAAACTAAATAAAAATGAGATTTGATGTAATTACGCAGCAACACATCAAATTTGCTTCAAATTACAGTATCGACGGCAGTGAATATCTAAATTGTTTTGATTTTCGTCAAACTCACATGGACATATACGTAAGAGTTTTTTTTCACTAACACAATCAAAAAACCCTTGGTTTGACAAGCCAATTTGATACGTGGCCATGACGCTTTAGACAAAGAGAATATCGTTAAGAAAAGGTACACAATAGAAAGCCTGCGAATACAGCAGAAGAGAGAAAGGACGATGAATCTAAAAGAAGACACAGACAACATTAGCGCAAACTACAAAGTTGCAATTAAATAAAACTGTGATATGCGTTAAGTTGTGTTTTTTAACTTTTTGGTTTTTATATAAGTTAACAAATAATAAGTTAAAAATACTAAAAATAAAGTTCCCACATTCTATCAGTCATAAATGCTGACAATGCGTCTGGAGTTTGAATGTGGGAACCAAACAATTATGAAATCAAAAACAAAGTAAACAAAAGTGTCAACTTACAGCACAGGTGGACAACGAGTGCACAAAGGCAGCAGCGACAACATTTTTATAATATAATCTAAGCTTTTACTTTATTCTTTGGCTTTTTCAATTTATCAAATAAAGAAAGAACAACGTGTTGCGGAAGCAACACGCTTTTTTAAAAATTAATTTAAACTCATCTTGTTTTAATTGGCGCCCGAGCAGGGACCCCTAAAAAAAGGTCCTTGATCCAAAGCCTTGGCGTGACTCCCGAGTACTAGTCGAAAGGGAGCGACTCGACGTCGCGGTCCACCAAGCCATAGTGAAGTAAGGACTAGGATTAGTGAAACAAAATTTTGTGAAAATAAATTTTAAGCTAAAAAATAAGTTTTAAGAAAGAAATGTAAAAAGTTGGAAAATAAATAAAGAAATATTTTGTAAAAATAAGTTTTAAGAAAGAAATGTAAAAAGTTGGAAAATAAATAAAGAAATATTTTGTGAAAATAAGTTTTAAGAAAGAAATGTAAAAAGTTGGAAAATAAATAAAGAAATATTTTGTGAAAATAAGTTTTTTTAAAAAAAAGGAGATATATGAAAAGTTTAAAAAAATAATTAAAAATAAAAGAAATAAGAATACAAAGAAGTAGGAAATATGTTTTAAGAAGGAAATGTGAAATGTTTCAAACGAAAAATTCTAAATAAAAGAGAAAATTTTGTGAATACGAAGAATTAAAAAATAATTAAAAATAAAGGAAATACGAATACAAAGAAGTAGGAAATATGTTTTAAGAAGAAAATGTGAAATGTTTCAAACGAAAAATTCTAAATAAAAGAGAAAATTTTGTGAATACGAAGAATTAAAAAATAATTTATATGAAAAGTGGAAAATAAAAGAAAATTTTTATGTAAAAAATTTTTAGAGGAAAAATTCCATAACGTAAGAAGTAAAAATTAGAAATTGTTCAATACTGTTTAAAGAAATGCTTTTAAATTAAAATTTAACTAAGAGTAAAAGGATATAGGAAAAATAATAATACAAATTTAAAAAAAGAAAAATATAAAAAGAGAGAATAATAACATTAAAAAGATTTCAGAAAAAATTAATAATTTAAAAAAAATAATTTTGTGAAGTAACATTTGTGAAAACCTTTTGAAGATGACCGGATATTTCTGGTAAGTAACATTTGTTAACTGTTCAATCTAAATCAACAAAAGTAACAGAAGTACCATTGAAAAAATTATATTAGTGTTGTGCTAAAGTCTTTATTAAAAACCCTTCCTTTTGACACAAAAATGCCGGACGAATCTGTAGAACAACTAACCGCAAGGTTAAGTCGAACACTTACATTAGGTAACAGTGCTGCGTCGGAAAACGCGGCAGGATTTACCGAAATTCAGAAATCACAAATTAGGAGATTGATTTTAGAAACAATCGGAACTCCTTCCGATAATGTAGCAGATGAGGGCGATGATGTTCCCGTAGGTGTAGTACCATCTAGACTAGAAGAACTTGACAAAGTACCGGATATTGTCAAATCGTTAAGGGAATTCTCTGGGAAACCAGGTGAATTTAACTCTTGGCGAAAATCAGTAGACAGAGTATTAGATCTTTACAAATCTTTAATAGGCACAGGACGATACTACGCAATTCTCCATACCATACGTACTAAGATCATAGGGGATGCAGACACTGCATTGGAGTCCTATAGGACGCCCCTCGACTGGGGAAGAATAAAAAAGTGCTTAATGCTTCATTATTCTGACAGAAGAGATATCGGTACTTTGGAGTACCAAATGACTGTCCTATGCCAGAAGGGTAGAAGCATCACGGAGTTTTACCACGTTGTTTATCAACATCTTTCTATACTTTTGGATAAAGTTGCATGCTTGGACTTAGACGAATCCAGTCTTCGAGCATTAACGAACACTTACAGGGAAAAGGCCCTGGATACGTTCGTTAGAGGACTGAATGGAGACCTCCCGAGGTTGCTAAGCGTAAAAGAACCAACTTCATTACCACAGGCCCTGCATATTTGTCTAAAATTGGACAATATGTCATTCCGCATGAATCATGCGCATTCTCGATTTTCGAATGACAAACTAGTTCTACCAACACCAAAGAAATTTTATCCTGAACTCGTAAATATCGGTAATATGGCCCGCGCCAGACCGATCATTCCTCCACGCAGCTTTCCTAACCAAACCTTAGCCTATAACCCGCATAATCGTGCTAATTTCCAAATAAACAGATTTAACACAAATCAAAACCGACCATTCCCAATTCAAAGCCAGAATAAAAATTTTAATAATTCACATAACAATTCATCAAATGTCGGAGGTGTTGTACCGATGGACGTTGATTCCTCTGTTCAAACTAGACAAGTAAATTATGTAAACAGGTCACCATTCAATTCAGCATACAAAAGGCCTCACGGGTCCTTCCAAGGTCCTGTTAATAAGATTCAGAGAAACTTCCATTTGGAAACTAGAGGCAGTGGCGCACAGAATGAAACAGCGGATGAAAATTCATACCATGATGATGCAGCAGAGTGTTATTCAGAACCTGCTAACTACTTTGAAATATGCGAACACGAAAACGTTGATGAATTGTCCTCTCGCTTCGATGCTAAGGCTGAAGAAACCAATAATGCATTGGGTTCTTACTCCGTTGAAGACTTAAATGCAGACCTTAATTTTTTTGGTTAAATTGTTCCTCTTTACCCTATTTTAAGGTAAATCTGAGGAACGGGCAAACACTTAAATTTCTCTTGGACACTGGTAGCAACAAAAATTACATAAAATCTGGCTTAATAAAAAATCCTCTTCAAAATACAGACAATTTCTTCGCAAAATCAATATCCGGAGACGTCGAAATTACCCAACATACACTATTAAATCTGTTTGGTCCTTTAAACAAACCAATCAAGTTTTTCCTTCTTCCGGGATTGCGCACTTTCGATGCAATCCTAGGAAATGAGACTTTAAAAGATCTTTCTGCTGTAATCTATACGTCAAAAGGCTTCTTCACTGTTGAAGGTAATATTCAGATACCAATTCACCAATATTGTTCCGATGACGTTAATAACCTAAATATTAGACTGGGGCATCTTTCAGATTTTCAATCAGGCTCATTGACTGATGTGATAAACAGACATAAGACCCTTTTCGCAGACCCCGATGATAGATTGACTTACACTACACGCGTTGTGGGGGAGATAAGAACAACTACAGATAAACCTACCTACACCAGATCTTACCCTTACCCCCTGTCGTTAAGGGATGTGGTAGACAAAGAGATTAAAAAATTGCTGAACGATGGGATCATAAGACCATCCCGATCTCCTTACAATTCTCCTATTTGGGTGGTACCCAAAAAACAGGACGCATCAGGAGAAAAGAAATACAGAGTAGTGGTGGATTTCAGGAAACTGAATGAAATCACTATCGCTGACAGATATCCAATCCCAGAAATTAGCGAGGTCTTAGGACGTTTGGGAGGAAACAGGTTTTTTACGGTAATCGATCTTAAAAGCGGGTTTCATCAAATCCCGCTAAAGGAGGCAGATATCGAGAAGACGGCATTTTCCATTAACAATGGAAAATATGAGTTTACAAGACTCCCATTCGGGCTGAAAAATGCACCCGCCATTTTCCAGAGAGCTCTTGATGATATTCTTCACGATTTTATAGGGAAGACTTGTTTCGTCTACATAGACGATATTATTATTTTCAGTAAGGACGAGAAATCTCACCTGCAGAACTTAGATGAAATATTTAGAACATTAAACGCCGCCCACATGAAGGTTCAGTTGAATAAATGCGAATTCTTTAAGACCGAGGTCGAATTCTTGGGGTTTGTGGTGTCTGAAAATGGTTTAAAGCCTAATCCAACTAAAGTCGAAGCCATAACTAAATTTCCATATCCCGGCACACTCAGGGATTTGCGTTCTCTGCTTGGTCTTTTTAGCTATTATCGCCGATTTATCAAAGGATTTGCTGACTTAGCAAAACCACTTACACAAATGTTGAGAGGGTCACATGGCAGAGTTTCTAGAACTGAATCAAGTAGAATAAAAATATCAGTGGGAGACTTAGAGAGGGAAGCCATTGACAAACTTAAGCATGCTCTTATATCACAAGAAGTTATACTTTCTTACCCTGATTTTGAAAAAGAATTTCACCTTACAACCGATGCGTCAAATATTGCTATCGGAGCGGTATTGAGTCAGGAAGATCGACCAATAACCTTTATTTCCAGGACTTTGTCAAAGGAGGAGGAAAGCTATGCTGCAAATGAGAGGGAAATGCTGGCCATAGTTTGGGCTTTGCAGAACCTCAGAAACTACTTATATGGCATTGCAAAAGTGGTGATCTTTACGGATCATCAGCCTCTAACCTGTGCACTGAGTAATAAGAACAGTAATGCGAAAATGAAGAGATGGAAGGCCATATTGGAGGAATACAATCATGAAATCCGATATAAGCCTGGAAGGACCAACGTAGTTGCCGACGCACTTTCTCGTCCTTCTACAACAAATGTCAATACTTTAACTGGAACTGTTCACAGTGCTGAAAGTTCAGCAGAAAATTTGATACCTAGTGTTGAGGTTCCGGTGAACGCGTTTAAGAATCAATTGTTCCTTTCTCTGGACGATGTTCCTTCTTACCAGTTTCAGATAATATTTCCGGGTTATCATAGACACACAATCATAGAAAGGGATTATGGCCCAGAAAATTTAGTCACCATACTAAAGAGGTATCTTGATCCTTCTGTCATTAACTGTATTAAAGCACCCGAACCCATTATGGGAAAAATACAGGAAGAGTACCCCGATCATTTTTCAAATTATAAAACGCGTTTCCCACAACTAGTTGTACACGACGTGACTTCTGAATCTGACCAGGAAAACATAATTATTGATACCCATAAACGCGCCCACCGTAATGCACTTGAAAATAAAAGCCACATATTGGAAAAATATTATTTCCCAGGAATGCTTGCCAAGATTAAGAGAGTAGTAAAGTTATGCAGCATTTGCAAGAGGAATAAATATGACCGACACCCAGTGACACCGCAGTTAAACCAAACACCAATCCCAACTTATACCGGACAGATTATTCATATTGACATTTTTTCTACGGATAAAAATGTGATCATGACTTGTTTGGATAAATTTTCAAAATTCGCTCAGGCAAGAATCCTTAACGGAAAATCAATTGAGGATGTCCGGAAGCCTCTAAGAGAACTAATTTTTTATTTTGGTGTTCCGAAAACTATTGTAATTGATAATGAAAATTCCCTTAACTCTGCTTCCCTTATGTTCATGATGAAGGACGAATTGGGCATAGAAGTTTTTACGACACCTCCATATAGAAGTGAAGCAAACGGTCAAGTTGAGCGCTTTCACTCAACACTGGCAGAACTCTTGAGGTGCTTAAGGGATGAAGCAACTAGCAGAAATTTCGAGGAACTTCTCGAAAGAGCCGTTAATGAATATAATCATTCAGTGCATTCCACGATTGGAAGAAAACCCGTTGACATGTTTTTTGGGCGAACCATAGATTTTTCACCAGGACATTATGAGCGTACTCGACAGACCAATGTTAGGTTAGGTTAGGTTTCGAGGGCCGCCACATCTGAGACGTGACGCACTTGGGTCCGTTAATTCGGTCCCTTTGTGATACCCTACAGCAGACAGGGCTCAGTCAGTTGGTTATTCAATTGCCTGTAGTTGCCCTGTCGCCGAGTCAAACCATCCTGATTGTTGCAAGAAGGAGGATATGTTGGTTAGCCCCATGTTCGCCAGACTGTCGAGGTCTGGCAGAGTGTTGGAGCCCATGGTAATCGCCCTAATGCTGTTAAGCGCGGGGCATTGACATAGAAGATGAAGAACTGTTTCTTCTTCCTCCTCATCGTTACAACTTCTGCAGTAGTCATTGTAACTTAGACCCATCCTTTTGGCATGAGTACCGAAACACCAGTGCCCCGTTAGCACTGTTACTAGTCGTCTTGTGTGACATTTACCAAGCCTGAGCAGATCGCGAGTTCTGTGCAGGCTGTAGCGGGGCCAAGTGGACCTGGCGACTCGACAGGTGTGCTCTTGATGCTCCCTTTTTGGCAGTTTCGTCCGCAATATCATTTCCAGTGCACTCTGAGTGCCCTGGAATCCAGACTAGTGTTACTCTTGAATGTCTCGCTATCTCGTTTAGAGACTTCCGGCATTCGTTTACCACCGTCGATGTAGTGTATACACCATTGATAGCAGCAATGGCCGCTTTGCTGTCGGTAAAAATATGGATGTCTTCCGATATCCTATAATACCTAAGCCATCTTGCCGCCCTTGTAATGGCCGAGACTTCGGCTTGCAGGACGCTACAGCCATCCCGAAGTCTGAATGGAACCTTGACGTTGAAGTTTTCCACATAGAAGCCTCCCCCAGTGTTTACGCCTCTTTTGGAGCCATCAGTGAAAACTCTGATGGCCCCTTCGGTGGCAGGGGGTAGGGAGTGATATTCCCTATTGGGAACAATGGATTGAAAAAGCCCGCCAAAATAAGGTTCCGGTGGGCAGTAGTCGGTGAAGTCATGGAGCGCTTGGTGCTGCCTGAGAATCCTGGAGTGACCAAGATCGGTTCTCGTCCATGAACATGTAGCGTTCAGTCTGATCGCCGCAGTCAAAGCTAGCTGTTTGGCCAGAACATCCACCGGAAGCCAATTCAACATAGCGAACAATGCCTTCGTTGGAGTAGACCTGAGCGCTCCCGTTATCAGGATCGCCGCTAGCCGAAAAATTTTCTCTATAGTTCGTCGGTGGGAGTCTTTTTCTACCGCTTCCCACCAGACTATAACCCCATAGAAAATTATGGGCTTAATTACCGTCTCAAAGATCCAGTTGGTCCCTCGGGGTTCGATGCCCCAGCTGCGACCAATTGCTCTTTTGCAGGTGTAAATAGCCACGAGGGCCTTGTTTGCTCTATACTGGGTGTTTAGGTTCCAAGATAGTTTGCTATCTAGGATTACGCCCAGGTACTTAGCGTTGTCCGAGACTTTCAGTGTGGTCCCGTTTAGTTTGGGGGGCGCAAAATCTCCGATTTTGTACCTCCTGGTGAATAGCACCAATTCGGTTTTCGCCGGATTGACGCCAAGCCCACAGCTGACATTCCATTTGCTGAGGAGTGTCAGAGCAGATTCCATACACTGAGATATTGTGCTCAGGTATTTGCCAGAGATAGCTATTGCCACGTCGTCAGCGTAAGCTACGGTTTTAACCAGCTTCCGCTCTAGGCTTAGCAGTAGAGAGTTGATGGTCAAATTCCACAAGAGCGGTGACAAGACGCCCCCTTGTGGGGTGCCCCGATTCACTGCTCTGTATTCAGTGGCAGATCCAAAAGATGCACTTATGACCCTTCTAGTTAGCAGATTTTGTACGAACCTGCAGATATTGATGTCAATCCCCAACTCTATCATACTGTTGATGATCGAGTCCGGTTTGACAAAATTGAAGGCGCCCTCTATGTCCAGGAAAGCCACCATAGTGAATTCCTTCTGTACGAGAGATTTCTCTATGTGACTGACCAGGGAGTGGAGAGCAGTTTCGACAGACTTGCCCTTTGTGTAGGCATGCTGTGAGGGGGATAGAAGTTCCTTTGGTATGGACATTCTAAGATGTATATCTATAGCTCTTTCCATTGTTTTGAGCAGAAAGGACGTCAGGCTGATAGGCCTAAAGTCTTTAGGTTTAGTGTGAGACGTCTTGCTCCCCTTGGGGATGAAGACGACCTTACACAGGTTCCAGCAAGCCGGAATGTATGCCCTTTTCAGACATTCTGTAAAGATTCCAGAGAGCCAGGGCCCGACTAGTTCCATATTTCTCTGTAGGTCCGCCGGAATAATTCCGTCTGGTCCAGGAGATTTGAATGGATCGAAGGTACTGATCGCCCATCTGATTCTGTCATTGTCCTCTCTTTCCTTACCTAAATCACTCCATTATCCAAATCAAGTCCTACATCTCCCGACTAAAGCCAAACTTAAGGAAGAGACGTTCTTTAGATTTTCTTGGATCGGCATGGAAATGGCTATCTGGAACGCCAGATCGGCATGACTTTGAAATGGATTTGCAAAATTATGAAGACGTTGTAGGCAAATTGGAAAACGCACTCTTACTCGGCAATACCTTAAACCATCCTCTCTTTCCTTACCTAAATCACTCCATTATCCAAATCAAGTCCTACATCTCCCGACTAAAGCCAAACTTAAGGAAGAGACGTTCTTTAGATTTTCTTGGATCGGCATGGAAATGGCTATCTGGAACGCCAGATCGGCATGACTTTGAAATAATCCAGGAGAAAATGAATAACGTTTTGTCCAATAGCAATAACCAAGTGATAATTAATCAGCTTTCTATTGACAGATTGAACAATATTGCAAATGTTACAAATAATATTTTAAAGGTCATTAAATCAGAAGATCAAAGGGAGAGAATAACCGAGTTTAAATAAACAATTGAAATAATTAAAGAGGAAATATCAAATATAGAATTTGCTATTTATTGGGCAAAAGCTAACATTGTTAATTCGTTTATTTTCTCCAACATAGAAATAGAAACCTTACAAGATGTTTTCGAAAAAAACAATATTCCTTTTTCTAGCATTGATGAGCTGCTCACTTTTGCAAGTATAAAAGTGGCAGTTGATAACAAAAATCTAATCTATATAATTAGTATTCCAACTACTTTAAAACAAAATTGTAAAAAATTATTGATAAAGCCTGTTAAGTTTAAGAATTTAATTAAAAAATTTGATTTCGAAAAAATAATAAATTGTGGCAATGATATTTTTGGCCTAAATAAGGATTGTCAAACTTATAATAGCTTAAGTATTTGTAGATTAAGTGAAATAAGAAATATTACTGTCGCTGCATGCATTCCAAAACTTTTAATGAGTCAGCCATCAACATGTGCAACTACAAACAACTACCATATTCCAACCGTTGAAGAATTAAAAGATGACATCTTATTTCTGAACCAATTCATGGGAGAAGTTGAGGTTGACGGATCATCAATGCATCTGAACGGTACTTTTATCATTCACCACCTCAACTCTTCAATTAAAATAGATGGGAAAATTTATAAAACAGAACAATTCACTGGATCAAAACCCCTTCCAGCACTAGTTCAACCAAATTTGGCAGAGGCAGAAGTGGAAACACTTTCACTCGAGATGATGAAGGCTGTAAGCTTTAACAATTCAAAAGTAATTCAGGAGCTAAAAACCAACAGCAACCTGAATTTTTATTTCAACATCATTCTAACGGCAACAACTATATCAATGGTTGTTGTTATCCTAACCAAGATTTGTATAAGAAGCTGTCGGGAGAAGAATGAAAAACCCGCCACGTCAAACGAGGAACGAGAGCGGACAGAGGATCCTAGTGTGGAAGAAACCTCAAGTAGTCCTAAAGTCACTCCCGCTAAGGCTAAAAGTATTCATAGCTTACCGTTTTTCTAGCAATCCTCCATACGAGGACGTATGAATTTAAAGGGGGAGGAGTTAACAAATAATAAGTTAAAAATACTAAAAATAAAGTTCCCACATTCTATCAGTCATAAATGCTGACAATGCGTCTGGAGTTTGAATGTGGGAACCAAACAATTATGAAATCAAAAACAAAGTAAACAAAAGTGTCAACTTACAGCACAGGTGGACAACGAGTGCACAAAGGCAGCAGCGACAACATTTTTATAATATAATCTAAGCTTTTACTTTATTCTTTGGCTTTTTCAATTTATCAAATAAAGAAAGAACAACGTGTTGCGGAAGCAACACGCTTTTTTAAAAATTAATTTAAACTCATCTTGTTTTAATTTATACATATAAAAAATTTTTAATTTACAATATTTATAAACCAAATCTTTTAAAATGATTAAAAATTGTGGATAAAAATTAAAATATTAATGTAAGGTTATATTCTAACTGATATTAAAGCTATTTATGTACATATATTAATGAAAAGTTTTTTAAACAATTAAAAAGATTTCCCAACCCTTGATAATGTCAACAAATAATTGACCAAACGTCGGGAAAAATGAAATAAAATATTTTGTTTTACTTACTTACATGAAGAATTTTAGGCCGTATTAGCTCATTTATCAGTATTCAAAATAAGAAAATTTACATTGGCCATACAAAAAAAAAAATAAATAAAGTACAATTTATTTTTCTTTATTGTATAGATAATTCTGCAAAACCTTCAGAACTGTGACGCAATTTCTCCATAAAGATCATCCATATTTATATTAAGTTTTTGCAGATTTAAAATTTTGTTTATGCAAACAATATTATCAAATTCAACTTTGCTCTTTAAATTTTTATTGCTAATTGTAAATAACCAGTTTGTATTTTTAAAATCAAACCACTTATTCAGGTACTCTAAGGCTTTATCGATAAATAATAAAAAAAATTCATGTGATTTTCCCTGGTCAGTTCCGGTGCAGACAAAAGGTTAATTTTTTTGCTTGTTTCATATCAAAATATCCAAATTGCCATGACATAGTCTTAAGAAAGAATCGCCACTGTAAAAAACGTCAACAAATGACAAATATAACCCGAATCTATTTTGAATTGTAGATAAATCAAATCATTCGAAATAAAGTATTTTGGTGTACTTTATTGTTTCTATAAAGTATAGAGTACAATTAATCAACAAAACGTACAATACTTTATTATAAAGTACGGGTGGCAAGCCTACCTGGAGCTCAACAGACGTTCCGCTACCTCTGCTATCTAAGATGATGCTTTCTTTCACTAAATCAACAATTTTCAGCACTGTTGATTTTTTAAAGTGATATTTAGCTTTAAATTGTTCATCAGGTAATGAAAATGGGTTTTCCTTTTGTTGTACACTTTCCTTTGTCTATAATTTTAAATGTATGCCAAAGTCTCTGTAAAAGTTACAAATATTAATTAAAAATGCTGATATTTTAAATTTTACTTACCTATTCTATGAATTGTGTGTAAAGTGTGCATATTATTACTTATTTTTATATTTGTATAAATAATTTTCACAAATTGTAAAAATTGCGCGCAAAAATATAATTTATAAAATGTAAACAAAAGTAGAGCAGCTGTTTAGATGCAGACTGTCAGTTTATTTTTAATTTATAGAAGGGTAAATTTATCAAAAAAATTTTCAATTTTATTTTTGGTTTATTAAACGTATAATAGGCTATTAAACGCTTATGAATACAATTTTAAGCAATTTTCTTAAAAAACGCTTCACAAACCTTCAATAACTTTTTTTGAATACGGCTGTTAAGCTTTTTACAGTAAAATAATGTCGCTGTTGCAGAAAATTTAATTTGTTAAAACCTAAATTAACTTAATGCCTAATTTTAATATGTTACTTGGGTTATCATAGTTAATGTATCTTAAGTTCTTATAAACATTATTTATCATGTTAACATTATCATCATTAACATAGACTTGAGTTTATTTAATCATCATTAGCAATAATGATATATTTATAAAATTGAGTATTACTTTTCAATATTCTCTTAATAAAAGTACTCATCGTTTCATTAGCTCACTACTAACTTTTAGGGTCGTGTGCAAAACAATTACATATGATTATCAGTGCAAAATTAACTGTAACATAATTATTCTCAATTATTACAATTATTACTTTTTTATATTAAGATTGTTATGTACCTACATACATACATACGAGTATATTACAGTTTGAGAAATGGACACTTAATTATGGACTGTGAACTATTAAACATCAATTTAGATTATATTAATTAAACAGCTTTGTACAAACTCTGATAGAAAGGGACTTAATCAATTACTAGTATATGGAAACATATGGTAATATAAATTATATTCTACATATATAGAAAATTTCTAAATTAATAAACAGTGGCCAAAATTTTTTTTTTCTGTAGTATTTTTGAAAGTATTTGCTTTTATTAGGTAAAATCATTTATCACAATTCAATATTCAATTAAAAAATAAACATTATGAACTAAAATAGTGTGTAGTATGAAATTTTTTTACATTCATATGTGCATATATGTATATGTGCATACATACATACATATGTATAATAAACAAAGTTAATCGCATGTATGTATCTAGGAGATTATAAGCCTCAGCCTCATCCAATTCATTTCTACCGTTCGGACTGTCATATATAGTATTTGAATTAAATTTATTTACCATGTTTTCTGTTGGCTCAATCGTATTGCAACACGTTTTGTTTACTACCCGTCAACACGAGCAATAAGTTTGGCAATTATTGCCGTGGCAACCGTCAAATTTGATTGCCGACACAAGATATTTGCATGTGGACCGCACGAATATGTGTTCAAACACATGTTTAGCAACAATTGCTAGAAGATATTGCTGAGCAATTATCTCTGAACACAATCGGTCAAATTCAGTTGTCATAATTGACGTTTATGTACAAACATATACATATTTGGAGGGAAAAAGAATTAAAAACTACGCTACAAGAAAAATAACCAAACGTACAAATTTTTACAAGAAAAGTGCAAATAATTATAAAAAGGCGAAGATATTAAACAAAAAAATTAAAGTGTTATTAAGATTTTTCAGTTTATTAAAAAAAAAGAAATGGAATGGTCAGAAGTGGACGTTTTTAAAGTAATTAATTTGTTTAGACAAGTTCCCTGCCTATGGGATTTTCAAAGCCCATTTTACAAAAGAGTGTACAAAAAAAAAAACATGCTTGGGAGGAAATAGCAAAGCATATGGGCAAAGCTGAAGATATTGTAAAGAAAAAAATTAAAAATTTAAGATCAGCCTATCTGGTGGAAAAGAAGAAGGTGGTATCGTCGAAAAAGTTGGTATCCTCTGTAGATGCGTTATATACTCCACACCACTACTATTTTAATGAAATGCGTTTCCTGGACCGGGCCATTGGTCTCAGACAAACGACCAGCAGTTTGCCAACAGTAAGTACATTTGTATAAGTAATATAAAATTTTATTTGCCAACTATTTCATGTATTTTTCATTTTCAGGAAGAAACAGAAATTTTGGAATTCAGCCCTACCACCGAACCTCCCATCGAATTATCAGTTTTATACTAATACCATGTTCACACTTATGTGTTTAACGTCTCATTCGTGTTTAAGAGCTTAAACACTTCGATTTTGATATGTTTTACCATACATTGACTTGTTTTGTTAAACATCTCAAACGACAAGTTTTAAAATTAAACATCTCGCTAAACACGCAAAAGGCAGGGTTACAAATGTATTTGGAGTATGTTCAGTGCGTTTTTTGACAACTCTGTTATGTTTGTATTGCTATTAAATGGCGCCACGTCAAACATTTTTCACCAACTCTGTCATTTTGCCATGCTATTATATGACGTCACATCAAAAAAATAAAAATTCCATATGCATATAACATATATTTCACCTTTTAATAGGCTAGCAATTTTACTAATTTCATGAGAAAGAAAATAATAATATAAATAATAGTTTTTTACTGATATTTCTTTCCAGTTGTAATATAATATTAGTTTCTCAAACTCGCAATATTACAAAAACACAATATACTAAGTTCACACTTGTGTTTTTAAACGTGTTTAAGGCAAATGTTTTAGAATCTAAACACAACCGTTCACATTACATTTGAGATGTTTAAGATTAACGTTTCGTCAGCTGATTATTGTGTTTTTGTAATATTGCGAGTTTGAGAAACTATTATATTACAACTGGAAAGAAATATCAGTAAAAAACTATTATTTATATTATTATTTTCTTTCTCATGAAATTAATAAAATTGCTAGCCTATTAAAAGGTGAAATATATGTTATATGCATATGGAATTTTTATTTTTTTGATGTGACGTCATATAACAGCATGGAAAAATTACAGAGTTGGTGAAAAATTTTTGACGTGGCGCCATTTAATAGCAATACAAACATTACAGAGTTGTCAAAAAACACACTGAACATACTCCAAATACATATATTTGTAACCCTGACTTTTGCATGTTTAGCGAGATGTTTATACTAAGTTCACACTTGTGTTTTTAAACGTGTTTAAGGCAAATGTTTTAGAATCTAAACACAACCGTTCACATTACATTTGAGATGTTTAAGATTGACGTTTCGTCAGCTGATTATTGTGTTTTTGTAATATTGCGAGTTTGAGAAACTAATATTATGTTACAACTGGAAAGAAATATCAGTAAAAAACTATTATTTATATTATTATTTTCTTCCTAATGGAATTAGTAAAATTGCTAGCTTATTTAAAGGTGAAATATATGCTTATTTGCATATACAATTTTTTTTTTTTTATGTGACGTCATCTAATAGCATTGCAAAATGACAGAGTTGATGAAAAATTTTTGACGTGGCGCCATTTAATAGCAAACACAAACATTACAGAGTTGTCAAAAAACACACTGAACATACTCCAAATATATTTGTAACCCTGCCTTTTGCGTGTTTAGCGAGATGTTTAATTCTAAAACTTGTCGTTTGAGATGTTTAACAAAACAAGTCAATGTATGGTAAAACATATCAATATCGAAGTGTTTAAGCTCTTAAACACGAATGAGACGATAAACACATAAGTGTGAACATAGTATTAGATCCGCAGTATTCATTTGATGTCTACGGTAGCCCAATTTATAATGAAAGCGACTCACTAATAATGGAAACGCCAATATTGCAGAAACCACCTTTTTCTTCAAGAAAGAGAAAAACCGAACGTGATAACAAGATAAATGTCGCTTTAGATGCTATAATAAAAAAATCAACGAAGATGAGGAAAAAGATACAATGTTTACTTGCTTTGGCAAATCAGTAGGTCTTCAATTGGAAAAAATGCCTTTGAGCACGGCTATGGATGCAATGGCTGGCATTCAAAAACTTTTAACCATGGCAGTAAACAGAAAAGATATTTTGGAGGCTTCTATGATAGCGGCTGATATTTAAAGAAGACCATATACATACTTACATACAATATATGTAAAAAAGTAAGTATAGTTTTCTCATTTCATTTAAGACATTCTAATGTAATTAAAAATTTAATTCCAGATACCTGATCTCCTGAATTACAACTATTTTAAGTTCTTTGTTTTTTATTGTTATTTTTTTGTTTTGTAATTGATCTCCTTAAGGAGAAAGTATTGAAGAGCTTTATTTTAACTATTTATTTATATCGTATATTCAAACAATTTCATTTTAAAAATGAGTTTTTATGAAATAAAACCAAGTTATGTTATATTAAAATGTCCATTCTTATTATATTATAACAATTTTATTTGAAATGAAATTTATTTGCTGATGGTTAAGCAAAGCTATGGAGAAAATATTCTACATACTGCGGTGTCAGGAAATAGCTTGGTGGAGAAAATCATTAAGGCCGGCTATGCAGAGAAACATACTGTTTAATATACATATGTATATAATAAATAGTGTTTAATAAAATTTTATTTGAAATTAAGTTTTTTGATTCACTTTTTTTTTTCTATAAATATATGTTTTTCTTTACAATTTATTCATTAATATTACTACCATTTTACAACAAACATTTATACCTTTAATACAATTGTTCTTTTTTATATTACAACAATTGTATTGTTCAATACCGAAATGTTTGTTATTGCTATACAACAATTATGTTTAATGTATTTTATATTTTTTTCTAAAACTACAATTATATTTAGTGAATAAGAAATTTTGTAGTTTTAGAATACAGTTAGTTTAGAATATAAGGAACAAATTTTTGAAAATAAAATTAATTAATACTTTGCCTTCCATCGGCATTACTTATTTCAAAAACATCAATTTTTATTCTTGCCTTAAATCGGCATGTTAATATTGGCATTCATCTGCCATATATTTATATTTGCCAGTGGCGTTTATTAGGGCCGGCAAACTTCTAATACAATAAAAATACTACTCAGACACCAAACCTTTACAATATAATAACGTACACGGAAGCTCAAATTGTAAGAATAGTATTGGGAGTAGTGGACTCACTTCCGTTTAAAAACCTGTATGGCCATAGGCCCACAGAGGCACAGTTTTTTTTTTTTTGTTGCAAAAATCGTAATTTCTTAAGCTACCAAGATATTTCTAATGGTTAAAAATTACATAAATTTTAAATCCTTTAGTTTCAAAATGAGTGCTCCCGCATTATGATAGAATTAGGGTCATCACTCTTGGTTGAAAACTGTTCTTGCATACGTTGCAGATTTCGCAGGTCTAGCTTATTTACATATTTTGTTATTGCATTGCCGCAAACTGATGAAAATAAGCTAGTCTTGCAAGATCTGCAATGATTACAATACCAAGAGTGATTTCCCCTAATGATATTTTTAAAATTTAAAAAAATACCACTCTAATATAACATGTCATAAAATAATATTTAGTGTGCTATGTCATAAATGTGCCAGCTAATAAAAACAAAAACATTTAACTACACTCTAGTTTTTAGTCAGAGTAGTGCGCATACATTTGCATTTGGTTTAAATGTAAATATTTCTGAATTTAGTCCGACTTCTTAATAAAGAAAATAATAAATTACCTCTAAATGCTCTAAAATGTCCATTATCAATTAAAATTTTCAAATTGTTTTTTATCTATATGAACTTGCTGAAATAAATATAATCCAAGGCAGCTGTTGCCGGTAACATGTGCTGAAGTATTTTTTGGACGGCGACAAGTGGAAAAACTTTCACAAGCTGCCAGGCAGATAACTTACACAAACACATATTTTTATTCTTGTGTTATTTCTGTGGCAAAAAGGAAAAAGTGCTTAAGTCGAGATAAGCTCATTTTGAGTTAATATCACTGTCGTATTCTCCATATTCAAAAGTATCTCTGGGCAAAGTTTTATTTATATTGAACGATTATTAACGAATTTCTGGCACAATTACTTACTGCTTTTCTTTTTCTAAAAAATATCCCATATATGGAATAACATCTTATTTTCTTATAACATATTAAATTTTAAATTTAATATATGTATGTATATGTTACAGTGCATAGAATCATGTGTTAAAAAATCAAAAGAATCGAAAAACGAATGATCAACTTTTAGTACAACGCGATTACATTTTTGTCAAACCACATAAACATTTAAAACTGCTTTTCTAGATAACTATAAAATATGGTTTAAGCACTTTTACCTTATTACTACCGATTTATAAGTAGCGGCGGCTTGTAAATACGAGTATTATCGTCAGCTCGAATAAAGTTTCTACTGTTATTTTTTTTAAACTGTTTTAAAATAATAAGACATTATGACAATATGACTGATGATATGACTACAGTGTGAACACCCCAACTATATATTTATTTTTAATATTGATGCTATATAATATATGATGATATTAAGTTATTTAGTATATGTATATTTATTTAACTAGTATAATTTTTTTATTAGTTAGTTATCTTTAAAATAGTCATTAGCATTGGGAGCGATATCTAATAGAGTTAACAGAGCTATAATTATGTTCTTACAAATCCTTTCGTGATCGTACATGTCTCCGTGATGAAATTAGTGGGTCTGAAGAGGCCGCCATTATATTGAAAAAGACCTCATTCTGTCTAATTCGTGCAATTTGACAAATATTCGTATATCTAAAGTGTTTGTAATCTTTGTCTGGGCTTCTTCTGATAACTCTACAATTGGTAAGCATTGATATGCAATTAAATTTTTACCATGAGCCAATATCTTATGGACCATAGGAGTAAGTTTCTTCTTTTTATAATATGATTGGCGACCACAGTAATTCGGGCTGTTACCTCATCATTTTCAAAATATGCTCTGGACATATTACCATCGTTTGTATTTCCATACCCCTGCTTTGGGCAAGCCGCTTAAAAAAAATTCATCTAATATATAAAATTCTCGTGTCATGATGTTTGTTATCGAACTCCTCCGAAACGGCTCGACCGATTTTAATGAAATTTTTTATGCATATTTGGTAGGTATGCGAATAGGTCCTAAGGTATATTTTAATTCGCTTGGGCCACGTGGACGGGAGGGAGGGGCAATTTCTGCGTTTCCGAAACGGCTTGACCGATTCTTATGAAATTTTTTATGCATATTCAGTAAGTCTGAGAATCGGCTACTATCTATTTTTCCAACCGCTAGGTGACACAAGGAGGGGAGGGAGGGGGCAATTTATGTATTTCCAAAACTATTAACGCAACATATGGCGCTATGTCCGCCTCATAATTATTTTTGTTGTTGAATGATAGATAGTGCTACGTCCGCCTCATGCAGGAGAATCGTCGTCGTTCGTATTTCAATCAGAACAAAATTATTGTTTGGTATTTTTTTCATCGGCGGTCATCGTCAAACAGTTACAATACATTCGCTATTTTTGATATAACACCCAAAATATGCACTAGAAATATTTTGTGTGGCAAAACAACGTTTGCCGGGTCATCTAGTTTTGTATAATATTTTTTCGAGCAGATAGTTTTTCTTTGGCAAGCTTACAGGTTGCCTAGAATTGAGATGGTATTGTACCTATCAAGAACTTAGTGCTTATTTTCATCTCAGTTCTTTTTACGGCCGAAATTTTTTGGATAGGAACTTGGCCTTATTTTCACATTTATGTTTTTGTGAGGATCTCACTTCTATTTTCTAAGTTTTTTCTTCATAAATATTTATATGTATTGCCTATCAGGAACTACCTATGTACGAAATTTCAGCTCTCTAGCTATACTTGAAGTGCCCAATAATATTGATGAGTCAGTGAATATGTATGTACTAAAATATGGACTTTTCACACCCTAATATCTCGGGAAGATTTTACTATAGAACTTTCAAATTTAACCTGTGAGGTCACCTCTGTAGGGAGACCTTATGTTTCAAGTTTAATTATATTATGATAAAGAGGAGCAAAGTTATGACGGGGTAAAAACAGCTCGAATGGTTTCGTGTAAATATACACACTGTGTGGCCGAACTCGGCGTGGCGCACTACCGCCTAGATTGTTTCTGAAGACTCCTTAAAAAAATCGGACGGCAAAAATGAACTGAATATGGGCGAGGATTTTTTTTAATGACAAGAGATTTCACTTGTAAGTCGTAAAGGAACTACAGAAGCCATAAACATATTTGCGTCTGTAATAGTTGTGCTATTTGTAGATATTGTTTGCTTGTAAGCACTTTGACCGGATGATCCATCAAATCCCCACTTCTTTATCAATGTAAGCCTATCTGAAAGTAATACTGTTTCCTTTTCAGGCAAACTTAGAATAAGGCGTTTGAGTGCATAATCCAGTCTTGCAGTTTACATCTACCGATACTTCAGTAACCTTCACATTATATGACACTGCTTCTTTCTTGGCAGATGTAACCTTATTGTATCCAGGAAGAATATTCACATACGGGTCTGTTCTAGAATCCGAATTCACTTTCAAGTAAATTACTTTAGCATTTTTGGTGTTCTGCAATTCAGATCCACATATTTTTATTAATAACACCAAAAATGCTAAAGTAATCCACTTTCGAGTGAATTCGGATTCTAGAACAGACCCGATTATGATTCTTTAAAGAACTTCGTAAAATAGAATATTTTCCTTTGACAATCGCAAGTCCATAAATAACGCTAAGGATTCTTCTATGCTATACTTTGTGGGTAAAGCATTTGGTGGAGTTAGAATACTCTCTTTAATCCTCTGCAGTCGATCTGGACTTGCAAACACCACAGCTTTTGTCATGTCAGCCCTTGATTTATTTTAATTTTTTACATACTTAAGACATAATGCTTTTGAAAGAAGCGATTTAGATTGTATATCTTTTGTGGCATTTTGAAGTTAAAGTTTTTTTGTGTACTCCGAACATTCGTTTATAGTTTTTGCAGGTGTTCCTCTTCTGCAGTCAGAAGATGTATGCGGTTCTTCGATGTTTTCAAAAGTTGGTACTCCATTTAGCCAGTCTGAGTTCTTTTCCATAAAAGTTTTTGTCGTACGGTTTGAGTCAAGCCATTTTTTTTTATTAATTTTCAATTAAACGAAGTGAATTTTGATTTTAACATCCTTTTCGTGGTATCCTTGCAAATGATGTAATTTTTCCACAATAGCCAATTTAAACACATTTCATTAGGTGAGTTTGTGAATACCTCGAACAATTCCCAATTTTGAAATGACATTATCGCACTTTAAAGTAAAATTGTATAAGTTCTGGTATTGATCACTACTTTTACAAAGTAAAAACTTAACTGACTGCATTACACAATTGCGGTTTAATTTATTCCCAGAAATAAAAAAGGTTCAAACTAATTGATTTATGAAACAGAAATCAAGGCCTACCTGCCTGTTTTTATAATAAGTGTTTTTTAATATTTAAACTAGCTGAGCGCCCCGGCTTAGCGTGAAAACTATTTACTTTTATAAATTTCGATTTACCTAATCAAAGCACACCACGATTTTCACGAACAAGAAATAGCGACTTTATTGACAAACTTCATACTACAGCAGTAAGAAGAGCTAAATATTTGCTTATGCAAAAAAAATGTTGATCCTGTTGATATATGTATATGTACTTACGTATTTCGCATAATTTATGTGAAAACACGACCTATAATAGTTTTCATTTTATAATGGTTTTTCCTTCTCGTGTAAAATTTTTTATATGTAAGTTACTATTATAAGTTAATATTGAAATGTTAAAAATATAAATACAAAAATTGCAGGACATGGAAAAAATATCACGACTTTTTTTATCGATTTATTGCTTTATTTTTTTCTGAATTCAGTAGTATAATGTGATTTACTACTGTTTTAATAATTGATACAATTATTAATTTTTACACGAATTTTCCACATGCATTTTATTTTGACAGCATTCCGCGTAAAGTACTGAACAGAATACTGGGCTTAAGATTAATTGCCTTTTGATACATGCTTTGCATGATGTTAATCCAAATTAAAACAGTTAATCAAAAATAACACAAATTCTTTCCCTTAAATCATCGATGAATTAAAATTTTAACTCAAATATTTTTCTGTGAATAAAATAAATGATTTTAAGACTTTGTTTAATTCAAGTAATTTTTAAGTGATTTCAATGCAGGCAAGATTTTTTAATTCATTAGGAATGCTTACGAGTTTCAATTCAATTCACATTTTAAGCAAAATTAATAGTTTTTGTACATTCTAAAACAAAAAAATTAATTCATAAGTACAAAAATTATGTACGCAACGCTCTAATTTTGGTATGGCTGTAAGAAATAAGGTTATAATTTTGTAAAATTTAAATAAAAACCATGACAAATTTAAAAATATTTTAAAATTTTGTTCTTGCTTTTCACATAAATATAACATTTAAAATTCAAAATTTCTGCGTACAAAATGAATTTCCTTTTTTTATTGGTTCAAAAACAATAAAAGCAAACAATACATATTTTCTATCTGTTAAGTAACAAAAAAAACAGAGAAAAGAAAAAACATTTTGAAATTAATTTGTACAATTCAATGTATGCAATCGCATCAAATGAATACGGCTGGATCGATGTGCCTGAACATTTTGTAATAGATTTGAAATTTCTAGATGATTTATTTACATGGGAAAAAATTCGAAAATTTTGGAAGGGAAAAATATTTTAGTTGTCCCACGTCTAAAGAACTATTTCGTATTTCGTGTAGGTACTTTCAAAATAATTCAAATATTTAAGCAAAAACAGACGGGATAGGATTGGGGAGAATGGTACCCACCAAACAATTTTATTTATCTTATATCTGGAGAGCTGTAATAGTTAAGAGTCCTTATATAAATAGCTGCAGACCACTTTTAAAATAATATGCGTAATCGGGTGCCAAACTCATAACATTAAAGCTGGGGTTACCTCAAACTAAAAAATATTTAGTTATCATACATCTTGAGAGATGCTTTAGTGAGTCTTGAAATTTTGAGTAGGTTAATTTTCTGAAGAAAGTTTTATATTCTTACGCCCGCTTTCACGATGTTCGATTAAAAAATAATCAACACTTTAACCGAAAGTCTGGCTAAATTGTATTACACAATATATGATTAACTCTTAACTATCAGAATTTAACAGAAAAGTTGATGTTAAATTTAACTGAAAGAAATTTGCCGGTTAGCACTCTAATCGGAGGAAAATGAAACAAAATGTATAGAGATACAAATCGATATTTATATGTTTGTAATATTTTTAATTTAAAAATTTCTATTCACAAAAAAAGAAAGAAACTGCAATAAGTTTAGCCAAAATCTGGGCATCTGATAATTTCGTAAAACGCAACATGGCACATCGAGACTGTATGGGTTCGATGATTTTTTCACTTGTATTACAAGCTAATGCAAAACGTGTGGTCTTACTATAAATTTTTATTATACACCTCAGTGCTTGCTCTGCACCCTCAGTCATACTGTCAGCTTCATCTAGTACAACAATGTTATGATGTCCACGGGAGAGAGTGACTTTTTGTTAAGCAAACATTTTAATTTCATTCCACACTACGTCCAAACCACGTTCATTTGAGGCATTTAATTCCAATACTGCTTCCTTATAGATGTCACCAAGTAATATTCTAGCCTAACATTGAATAGTCGATGTTTTGCTCACACCAGTTGGACCCTATACCATAAAAAAAAAAACCAGCTTTTGCTTATTTTATTTCATCATTTTACTTACCGCTATAATAATGTTAGGAGCGTAGCAAGTTCGGACAAACTAGCTACATTATCTTCATTGCCTACAATTTCATCAAATTTTGCCGGTCGGTATTTTTCAATCCTAGATAACAGTATTGAACATTAAATACGATTATGTACATATATTTACATCATCTTACCATGGCAAATTCCGTCTCTTGATTTATTTCCTATCTTCTGGACACATCCAAACTAGATTCCTTCAACTATGTACATACGTCCCAAATACGTTGTCGCCGGAGAAACTATGTACTACAAACAAACAATTTATATTAATGCTTTATATACATGTACATATGTTTTTTTTATGTACAAATAACAATATTTTAATTATTACTTACCTGAATTTTACTATTATTACAAAGTTTTGTTTCTCAAATTTGCAAAAACTGTATTTTTAATTCATTTTTTATGTAAACAAACCGATAGTATTGCCACATTTTTATTAAATTCTTTTGTTACTTAACCGAAAGATGGTGAAACGAAAATACGTAACCGTTGATTAAATAGTGCCCGTTAGCCTAACCAGCAATTAGTTAATTTTTTGTTAACAGACATTTTACCGAACATTGTGAAATCAGGCGTTAGTGTCTTAAAATGTAACACTTTAATGTGAAAAGCCAATGTATTTATTTTAATTGCTATAGACATATCCCAGCATACCATTGTCGGAGCGCTCTTATGTATGAGCTCATATATGAGAGTTTTTATGAGTTTCAATGAGTGCTTTCTGCGTAAATATTTTTTTATGAGTTTCAATGAGTGCTTTCTGCGTAAATATTTTTTTATGAGTGTTTTCTGCGTACACGCGCTGAAACATAACGGTAAATGCATGATAAGCAGAACAAAAAAAAAATTTACCAATATATTCATTTGTGCATATTTTTGAAGGCGTATAGTCGCAATTGTGAGTAAATTTAATATAACTAAAAATAAAATAAATTAATATAATGAAAAGAGCAAGCTCTAAAGAAAGTAAATTAATAATAAGTGAACTTAAGATAAGATTATTTTATGCACTGAAATAAGAGTTCCAAATGCGTGCAAAAAAGATTCTTTTAATTATTCATAAAAGACTCTTTTATGCATAAAAGTTAGAGCTCTTTTATGAGTGACCACTTTAGTAGGAAAACACGCTCTTTTATGAGGCTTTTGAGATACTTTCTGATTATTTTATGAACTAATTATGAGCGACAGCGCTCAGATGACAGAGTCTTTATGTGCTCATTTAGAGCGCAAATGGTATGCTGGGATGTATATAGCCTTTTTCCACTAGCATACATTTTAGAGGAATGAATTGAATATGTTGAAAAAGTGAAACTTACGTTTCCATTGGCAACATCTAACATCTACCATCTTCTCAGCTGTCAAAAATATAAAAATACTTACAGCATAATATTTTGTGGAAAAAAATAAAAATAAAATTAAAATGGATTTTGAAGAAACATTAATAATTGGACTCGCTCATGCTTTACAAGAACAAACAGAATTGTTAATGTAGTGTTCAGAAAAAAGCATTAACACGATCTTCTTATATGAATTCTTTGGTTTTTTATTTATTTAAAGTTTTTATATGCATATAAAAAAAAAAGCGATTCCCTAAAAGACATGAGAGTTCTTTCTTGTTCCTCTCAACTCTTCTATTTTGTCCTGCCACCCACAAGTCCAGCAACATATTTTCAAAATCCTGGTTCCATACTATACGGAGACCTGTGCTTTTCTTTACTAAAAACAAAAATAAATTATACTTATTTATGTACAACATATAAAGTTAAAAAAATCAAAGAAATTTTTAATTTTTCATGCTTAAGAAGTTCGTTTTCTCTAAATATAATTTTGTTATAAATTAAATTATTATTTAAATTAGAAAGAAAAATCTAGTGGCTCTTAATATTTGAACAGACAAAGAAAAATTAGACTGCGCGGAGGTTTGAACTGACATCGATGTTTCGAGAATAACCACAGTCTCATCATCAGAGTTGTCTACCGCTTAGACCTCACTGCCACCACGACAGCTGCAATCACACTAGTTAAAGATCCTCTATCATTAATTGAATCTGCTGAAGTACATGTAAGTTTTTACACTACAGCTTTTATCATTTTTTAATCGGTTGGAACTTTACTATACTTTTTCAAAGTCTATCTTGTTCAAGTTTAGCTTTATTCTAGTGTTTCTTATTTGATTCCTAGGTGGCAGCCTTCGGCTACCAATACTCTAGAGGTTATGGAATGTGATACGTTATACATACATATGTATATACAACTGTTTTTTTTATTGTATAAACAACTGTGATATACAAACACATTCTTAGCTACGTGCCTTTAGTTTTTTTTTATAAGTACCCTACAAAAATTATTGGAGTAAGTAAGTTTTTACAAAACTAAAGGCACGTAGCTAAGAATGTGTTTGTACATCACAGTTGTTTATACAATAAAAAAAAACAGTTGTATATACATATGTACATATGTATAATGTATCACATTCCATAACCTCTAGAGTATTAGTAGCCGAAGGCTGCCACCTAGGAATCAAATAAGAAACATTAGAATAAAGCTAAACTTGAACAAGATAGACTTTGAAAAAGTATAGTAAAGTTCCAACCCAATAAAAAAAATGATAAAAGCTGTAGTGTAAAAACTTACATGTAATTCAGCAGATTCAATTAATGATAGAGGATCTTTAACTAATATAATTGCAGCTGCCGTGGTGGCAGTGAGGTCTAAGCGGTAGACAACTCTGATGATGAGACTGTGGTTATTCTCGAAACATCGAAACATTTTGTAATTTTCCTTTTTACTTTACAATAAAAAGTATTTCTAATCACTAATTTGCTTTACATATTTTGTTATATTGTCAACACTGTTTTGGTTTTGTGGCCATCAGAAATAGAAATTAGTTTAATTCGACTACACGACAAAAGTAGCATGGACAAAAACTTGTTGCCGTATTGCCTTGCTGTCTTCAATATAATCATTCTCATATGCACACATGTATTCTAATTTTGACAGGTGGTAGTCGATAGTCTGCTGTGGCGAACGTGTTCAATGCTTAAGAACAAAAATCTTTATAACAGTATTGTCCTCTGTTGCCATTGTTCGAATAAATAAAAACAAATTTTCTTGCTCTTGCAAACGTTAAAATGTTCATTTGCCAAAATCAGTATAATGAAATAATTTGGCTTATTGACTTTTTCATAATAAATTTTGTCAGTTTGACAAGGTAAGCTTGTCACATCTTTGATTTTCTCTTTTAGCAGAGATAATATTGCACAATCCAATACAAAGTTGGTCAATTGATTCCCAACTGCTAAGCTTTCCTTCTTGAAATGCTCTTGCACACATTCAGGCATACAAAATTTTTGGGGTTTTTGCATTAGAAAGATGTTTTGGTTTAATAGCTTTCTGTGTCTTTAAATTTTTCTTATTCCATTTTTCTTCTGGCTCTAAAAACTCTATTAATTCGTAATCATGTTCTCTATCTATTTGCAGTACATGAGCTGTTTTATCAGTATTTCCATGCACATCACGCGCTAGTGGGACTTCTTCATCCTCGGTTTGCACATCAAACATGGGCCTGTTCGGAAATGCATCACTGCGCCGCATCTGATGCGTTGTACGTACTGAAAATCAACGGCTGGTAATCAAACTGCATATGCTGTTTTGTATCAGCTGCGCAAACTAATCACACATGCGCATCAGATGCGGCGCTGTGATTCATTTCCGAACAGGCTCCATATCATATTTGTATCGAAGTTCTTTTAAAGAACTCATACTGTCTTTTCTATCGACTTTTATGAAATCTCCAGGACTAAATGACTTATTATTGAGTAGCATTTGTTTTTGCAAATAAAAATTAAATTCTACTGGAGCATTGCTTATATGATCGCCTGAGGGATCTACTATGATTACCATAATATTTGTCCACATTGGTACGAATGGGCAATATTTTTTTAACGACAAACATGCATATGTCCTCGTTGTAAAGCTCATTGGTGGCATTTTTTACTGATGTGTCCTTGCAACCATCACGTACATTGATTATGAGGTTTTCGAAAGTTTCTTTAAAGGACTACGAGACGCAATAGATTCCAAGTTATTTACGGATATGGATGTGGTGGGCTTCGCACCACTGTACTATAACCTTGAATCTTCAAAATATTTTTGGATTTTCTAAATAGTTAAAACAACTATTTATATAATCGGAAACATTTTGATCGTTGCAAGATTTCAAAATTCCGCCAAATAGAGCATAGCTTACATCTATGCAGACTCTTTTGAAAAATGGCCATTTATATTTTTTTTCTTTGCAATATATTTCTAATTTTTCAAACATTACGTATATATATATAATTATGTGACCAGATAATATACCAGTTACAATTGGAATAATCATTTTTAATTTCTTCATACGTATCACAATTTTATATATTAAAATTCTCTTTTTTGCGCATTTAATTTGTCACACGCTTTGACCCGGTGCATCGAAATGAATGGTATGATTTTCGTCTTTTAATATTTGTGGGTTTTCGTGAAACGTTGCGAAAGTTTTATCCGCCTTACAATGTATGACTAACTGAGATGCAACATGCTGGATGTATCCTTGATAGCATCCTTGCTGCATCTTGTAAACATCTATAAAGGAGTCAGGGTCACAAAATCTATCAAAATTTTGCTGCAACTTACATTTGCGCAATGTTGACAAATTTTGAATATTCTGAAAGTTTCCACTTTGAGCAATTGCATCAGCGGCTTCCAGAATTTTTTCTTTGCTATAAATGTAAGCGCTTTTATTTTTCAATGATTTTTTAACAAGAGCTCGCGCCACACCACCTATTTGAGCAACCCGATTTTCTCCTTTTGCGTGAAATATTTCGCCCGTTCTGTTAACGGAAACTGTACCATCCATAGTAACTTTAAATCGGTATTTGCAGCAGTCTGGAAAACTACAGCAGCCAATTCCAGACCAAGTATTTTAAGTTAAAAAATGCAATGCACGAATTATTAATTTTTAGGTACTCCTGCCTAATCACATCTATGTATAACAAAGTTGTTTTTTTTTTCATTTTTAGTTTGTTATCGTCTTTTGATTTGAAAATCATGTCAGGGCCTATTTGGAATTTACAATCCATTTCTTTAGCCTTAAAATACCGAGTCTGTTGCCGGCATGGGAATAACCGGTTTACTGACTTTTTTTTTGGGTCAACTTTTTTTCTGTAATTTTCGATGTGCGAAACTTCGAAGCTACTATCTTCAGTTTCAAATGGCTCTAAAATCTTTTCTATATTTTCGTCTAAATCACTGCAATTATAAGTGTTATCTACTTCATTGCGGTTTTTAAAATAAAAATGTTTATCTTCAGGTAAATATTCCTTATTTTTGTTAGTATTATTAAAATTTGACTTAACGGTATTACATATTGATTTTATATTAAAATCCTGTAATATTTTTTTTAATTCCGTTATTTCAGCAAGAGAAACACGTCATTATTATACTTATTTTGGTTTTTATATCGTCTAATCTACTCTCTCTGTCATGCTCAAAATCATCATTGGTTTTTGCACCAAGCATTTCTAGAGTAGGAGGAGTTGTATTCACTTCGGCATTTTGCTCATCATGTATATATATTTTTTCTACACTATTTAGTGAATTGGTTTCTTTCAAATCTTCCTTCCTCTCTTTACTCAGCTCTATGATTTCTGCCAATGAATGCAGGTCATCTGCGGCATGCAGCTAATCTTCTGTGTACTTCCGAGTATTTGCGGCTGGATGGTTAACTTTTTCTTGCATTCCTTTAATTCTGTTCAAAAGCGCTATTCGGTTGATCACATTGTTGGCAATACAATGACTCATAACCTTGATCTTAATTAAAAGCCCCAAAGATCTGAATAAACACAGAATTATTTTTTTTATATTTCAGGCTTCTGACATCTATTCCTGCAGCTATATTCTGTAATTCTCGTAGCTAAAGCTAAATCTCGATCGCTAAAATTTTAGCGATTTCGCTAAAATGGTAGGTATTCTGTAATAGCCTTTTTCCACTAGCATACATTTTAAAGGAATGAATTGAATATGTTGAAAAAGTGAAACTTGCGTTTCCATTGGCAACATCTAACATCTTCTCAGCTGTCAAAAATATAAAAATACTTACAGCATAATTTTTTGTGGAAAAAAATAAAAATTAAATTAAAATGGATTTTGAAGAATCATTAATAATTGGAATCGTTCATGCTTTACAAGAACAAACAGAATTGTTAATGTAGTGTTCAGAAAAAAGCATTAACACGAACTTCTTATATGAATTCTTTGGTTTTTTATTTATTTAAAGTTTTTATATGCATATAACAAAAAGCGATTCCCTGAAAGACATGAGAGTTCTTTGTTGTTCCTCTCAACTCTTCTATTTTGTCCTGCCACAAGTCCAGCAACATATTTTCAAAATCCTGGTTCCATACTATACGGAGACATGTGCTTTTCTTTACTAAAAACAAAAATAAATTATTATACTTATTTATGTACAACATATAAAGTTAAAAAAAAAAAAACTTACGTGTGCCAATCATTTCGATGTAAAATATTTTTTTTTCTTACACAATTATGTATGTATGTCATTCACAAAAAATTAAACTATCAACATGTATGTGTCTGTCATTTTGCTAGAGATGACGAATGAATGAATGAATGAATGATGAAGAAGATGAATTATCGGAAGATGTTGATTGGAACAAAATGGTTTAGGAACATCTTTTAAAGATGTAGAAAGATGTTGACTTTTAGTACTGTGTATTTCTTATGGGAAGATGTTAACATCTTCTCAAATTGATGGTAGATGTTCGATGTTGCGTAGTGGAAAAAGGCTAATACATATATGTATGCAGGTACATAGCTTCCGTGGAAATTAATATTCCGTACAAAAATTTTACAGAATTTATTTTAAACACACATATTAAATTATTCATAAGAAAAATGAAAAAATCTTGACAATAGGCAATGAAAATATGTACATACATACATACATATGTATAAAAAAAGACGATCAGCTGTGCTCATGCATGGACTTGCATAAATATACTTTGAATTATACTATGTATGTACGTAGCTGTGTAATTAGAAGAAAAAAACAAAACTAAAAAAAAAAATTCCGGTTCTAGCTTCAAATACAATTACCTCGTTGTTTTTGGCGTTAAAAAATTCAAAATTTTTATGTTTGTAAATATAGAAACACAAACAATTTTGTTTTAAATATAGAAATATGTACATATGTACATAATACGTGCTTCAGTGTTTCATTTTTCGTAATACACAAAAAGAAAACACTATTAATTCTTGCAAAAACTTATTAATTCTTTTCTTGCCTTTTCTTTTAAAGTTCAGTGTTTGTGAAGGATGCCTTCAGTAAAGAGAGTACACTTTCTTTCGATGTGCTTAAAAATAATTTTTAATGTTCGATATGTACTCCACAACGTATTAGTTATGTATATATAATAATATAATAAAACTAATACGTGGTGGAGTATCTACATATCGAGCATTTATTGCAACGTAGTCAAATCTCACAATCGGTTAATTTCACTGTATTCTGAATAAAATAAACATTTTTGCATCGATTTTCATAAAGTAATGTTTATTTTATTTGGAATATACATACCGTTCTAATCAAGTAATAAAACTATGAAGTTTTTGCCATCTTCGATTTTTTATATATTTTTTAAGAATAAAAATTTTCCAATTTTGCATAATCATTGCAGTCTAAATAATTCCGAAACCGTTGAGTTTATAAAAAAATATATTAGCATGGCTTAAAAGTAATTTCATTTCAAGTTTTTTAGTAAGTTTTGTGACAAAATTGAACAAGTCGTTCCATAGTTATATTAAAATTATTAAATCAGCCCCTTCGAAAATCCCAAAATTTAGAAAAAAATTAAAAAAAAACTTATCCATAGAATTGAAAAATTTTACCATTTTTGTACTTAGGTATCCATGATGCATTAAATCTATATAGCGGTTATTCAAGCCCGTTTTCGCTGTTGACCTGTGTTACACCCGATTTACATGATGACTTTTGCGACGTCGCTTTTTCGACGTCTCTTTTTGCTTGTTGGTGAGCGGTGTAGGGAAGAAAGAGGGGTAAACAAAAAGTCTTGATTTCTGTTTTTCAAGACTTTTCTTCCATTTCTCTTTGTTACTTTTCATTATTTTTCTTACTTTTGTTATTTATCTTTGTTACTTTCATTATTTCAAAACAAAAATAGAAAAAAAGACATGAAACTAAAAGACATCGTCTAAACGCACAAAGATTTTGGTAGCAACTTCAAAAGGGAATTCAGTAAAAACGACGTCGCAAAAGTCATCATGTGAATTGGGTGTTATCAGCATTATCTAGCTTTTACTGTAATGAAACATCAATTGACATGTTCTAACAATTTTTTTGACTGCAGTTGAAGATGTGTGTTTATTTCTTTTGATTTGATCGACGTATGCTAAGTATGTATAACTACGCGGAAAAACTTTAGTAATAAAATTCAAATATTTTAAAATATTGGATTATTTTCAAAAAATTGAGTTGCTTACTAAATATCCTTTGCATAGCCGGCCTACGGCCGGGCTTAGGAATTTTCTCCACCATGGTATTTCCCGACACGGCGATATTTAGTAAAGATTTTCTGCATTGCATTACATACGTACCTAATTTTATTGTGACCTAGCACCCCAATGTAACGCAGAAAATCTTTACTAAATATCGCCGTGTCGGGAAATACCATGGTGGAGAAAATTCCTAAGCCCGGCCGGAGGCCGGCTACGCGTAAAAACTTTAGTAATAAAATTCAAATATTTTAAAATATTGGATTATTTTCAAAAAAATTGAGTTGCTCACTATAGATCCCTTGCATAGCCGGCCTACGGCCGGGCTTAGGGATTTTCTCCACCATGGTATTTCCCGACACGGCGATATTTAGTAAAGATTTTCTGCACTGCATTACATACGTACCTAATTTTATTTTGACGTATCACCCCAATGCACTGCAGCAAATCTGGGGACTTAAATTATTTGGGCAATTGTTGGGCGCAGCCACTTTTTTCTTCATGTTGGCTCACAGCGGCAGTAGCTTACTAACGGGTTTTTGCATTCTAGGCCCCTCGACGGGGCTCAAGGTAACTCTACTCCATAGAATTTCGAGCAACGTCGCCGTTTAAAAATAATACATGTTTTGAAAATACATTATTTGATGTAATGAGTTTTTTGTGGTATTTATATCATTTACACTATTTTGGGGCCATTTTTCATTTTTGTTTGGGGCCATTTTTCAATTTTCGTTAAATGAAAAATGGCCCCAAACAAAAATGAAAAGTGGTCCCAAATTAGGAAAAATCACCCCAAATTCAAAAAATAAAAATGAAAAATGGCCCCAAAAATAATTATTATTGTTTTCAATGTAAAAAGTTTGGGGCCATTTTTCATTGGGGCCATTTTTCCTATTTGAGGAATAATGGCCCCAAACTGAAAAATGGCCCCAAACTTTTTACATTGAAAATAACAATAATTATTTTTGGGGCCATTTTTCCTATTTTGGGGCCATTTTTCATTTTTGGTTTGGGGCCATTTTTCATTTTGCAGTTTGGGGCTTTTTCATCTTTTAGTTTGGGGCCATTTTTCATGGAGCCGTTTTGCCGTGTAAAAAAATTCTTATAAGAAATGTTTTATATGTATCGGTGCATGGCAATATATGTCTTATATCAGTTTTTTTCTTTTACGCGGTTTTCTTATACAGAATACTTTTTACATTAAAATATATAGAAAATATCATGGTGTTTCTGTAATACTTTCTTATAAGCGTTTTTTTCTTATACGAGATGTGCTTATAACCGTTAAATACTGTATAGATAAATAAACAAACGGTAATAGTTATGCCTACCTAAATTGACACAGCGAAATATTGCTTAATATTTTTACGGGATTCACACGATGACTTTTTACCATGACTTTTCTAGAGTTTATTGACGAACGGGATACAAAGACGATCAAAGCGTTAGGAACATAAAAGAAAATTGAACAAAAATGTAGGGAAAAAGTCATCATGTAAATCCCGTATTTACGAGAAGCGATCAAAATATTTAACAAGTATATAAGTCCTTTCACCTGCTTTCTCGAAAGCAAATTGACACACAATTTGAAAGAGAATTTGAAAGCAGGTTTCCATCAAATTTTAAAAGTATGAAAGTGTGAGTGTATTGAAATTTTAAACAAATCCTACAGTCGGCGGAGCTTGCGAATGACTAGCTATTTCGCTAACTACCAGTCGCTACCACTAACTACCAGACTAACTAGTAGCAATGCACTCGACTGACAATTTTAACATTGGAATGACATTGACGGTAGTCAATTGACACGATAATGTTAGATTACTAATGATATTTCCTTAATGAAAATACTACAAAAATTTAAATTTTTGGATTTTGAATTTTTGGAATTTCTTTTTCAATGTTTATAAAATTTTCAATTAATTTTTCCTTTTTTATGAGCGATTTAGTTGACTTCTGCTTATTTTATCTTTCTAAAAAAAAACACATGTTTTACTAATAATTTAACATTCACTGACCACGAACTTCTAATTGTACACCAACACAAAATCATAACACTTACATAAAATCTTTTTTATTTTTTTCTTGATTTTTTTGGAATAAGGGCACTGTTTTTTCAACTCGTAAAAAAAGAGGTTGAAGACGTTAACATTTATGCTTGTACTGAGTGCGTGTACATGTACATGAGTGAGAGATTCAAAAGGCGAACTCTTGCATTACTTGTGGCTACTGTAGTAGTTAGTCGATTTTTCGATAGGGAAATACCTAACGATTTGGTGTCCATTTCTACTTTTAAAACTGCAGGGAAATTTGAATCGAAACTTGATCGTGTGAACCCCAAGTTATACATACATATGTGTAAGCAATTTGACATTTTGTTTAGAAAAAGAGAAATGCACACACAACTGCTTACTAAATTAAATTAATATACATATTTACAATTTTTGATATACATACATATTTATATAAACAAAATAACATTCAAAATTATTTCGACATCGTGAAATCGAATGCTCCTTATATCAGTATATGTGCCTTATATCAATATATGTATGTACATATGTATGTATGTGCCTTATGCCAGTAATGTTGATAATTTCATATTCACTTTTTAGTTTTTTTGTAAAATTAAATAACTTTCTTCATATAATTTTAATATGTACTAACATAATTTTTTCACTTCATATCTCTTCTTATAAAATACTATGAACGACTAAAGTTACATACACAGAAAAAAAATTTTCACCAATTAACTCTTTACTTAAAAGTATAAAAAATTTTTTTCTGTGTACAATTGACAGCTATTTGACTAGCAAAGTTTTCAGAGCACAAAAGAATTTAAAATTTTAAATAAACTTTTATTTTTCTCATTTGCACAAGACACTCTTGTAGCATCGAATATAATTTTTTAAACATTAAAATTTTATGAGACGAAAACCCATAATGATTGTCGCATAAAATATTTTAATAATTGAAGAATGTGTAGTTGATACAATCATATTTGCTTCAATCAATAATTACTTGCTTGTGGCAGACATACTCAGTTGACATGAACATTTTGCAATCATGTCTTTTCTTTGCGTGTAGAATAACAAATGAAATTAAAAAAAATATTCATAAGAATGCTTTAAATAAGGCCTGAAGGGAGAAGGACGGTCTTCTAAGTTTTCCCGCTGGGAAAGTCAGAGCACAAACATATGTATATGTACGTAAATATGTTTGTTTGTGTCAATGTCATGTCTGCTTCAACATCAAACAGCCAAAGAAACCATGACAACAAGAAAACATTTACGTTGATTTTCTTTGAGCCAATTCAGTCTTTTACTCTGGTTGTCATCATGTCAAGTCGTTTAATATTAATACATATTATACGTATGTATGTACTTACATAATAGAATACAATTGAAAATAATTGATTCAATTAGGTTGGCTCTGATTTTAACTCCCGTTCGTACCGCTTTAAGAGGGAATAATAACAAATTTAGATTTGGTGCAAATTATCATGAACAAATTAAATTCAGTCGTTTCATATAACAGTGGCACGTCCTCGGAGACGAGTGAAACCCAGAGTGTTGAAGAAAATCAACAAAGTGATAGTGTTACACCAAGTGGCACAAATACACCACCAGCGCATAGTTCTGGTAGTCGGTAATATCAATTATAATTTGAAAAATTAAATTGTTTTATAAAAGTATTATTTTATTATGTTGCTAGAATTCCCAAGAGTTGGAAACGAATGAAGGATTCGGGTCAAGATAAAGATGTTGACTCGAAGCGGCCACCATGGCGAGCTGTCAGTATTTCAACGTTGCCCAAGCCAGACAAAAATGCTCTCTTAAGAGCGAAACTTTTGGATGCCTCAAGGTATCATTTATTACTAATTTAAATAGATTAACATTGCTATTATGTACATTTGTACATACATTTGTATGTATGTGCTTATCAAATACATCTACATATGTACATATATAAATGCATTTAGCGTTGTCAAATAGAAATAAGGAGAAAATTCAACAAAAAATATTTTGAATGCGCGAGCTAATTCCTTGGCTAAGGAATGAATCAAAAAAATATATTTTAAATTTTTAGCTACACCGAAACGCGTGCTTCTTTATTAGTAATATTCTTAAGACTTTTTACACTATTTTTCTTAACATCTATTTATAATAATAATTATGTTTAGTATTTTTTATCTCAAAATGGCTGACTTCCAAAACGTCAATTGCTTTGTGTTGAACAAACCATTACATTTCATAACGCCTCAGTACAATATTATACAACGTATAACATTTCACAATGCCGCCGGCAAGTATTTTTAACGCATTAAGAAAGCAAACAAGGCATCGGTTTTATAGTTGTTGCATTGTTTCGGAACTTATATATGTATGTGATTTAAATACAGTAGCAATACTGTATACAAACTTTGTATACGAACATTTTGGAAGTCAGCCAATATGTTTCCTTCACCCAATTTAGACGATGCCATTTATGACGTCTCTTTTTCTTGATTCCCTTTTGAAGTTGCTACCAAAAATTATTTGAATTAATACGAAGGAATTTTTTTCCAAGTCTTTTTCTGATTTATGACGCCAATACAATAAGAATAGAATAATAATAAAACGTAACAAGAAAAGAGTAAAGAGAAATATGAAAAAATCCCATGAAAACAGAAAACCAGAATATTTTTCTACCCCTCATTCTTCTCTACACCGCTCGCTGCAAAACCAAAAGTTACGTGAAAAGTTGCACGCCATAAATGGCATCGTCTAAATTGGGTGCTTTTGTTGAGGCTGGAAGAAGCATATTTTGAATTTCCTTTGTCCGTTATCTAAAACACATTTTCTTATCCTGTATATATTCTTATAACTCGGTATCTTAATCTACACGAAAATATGTTTTTCACTTTATTCTTTGTTTTACTATTACTATTACTATTAGTGAAAAATATATTTTCGATTTTCCTTTGTTTCTTATCAGTAAAGATGTGCCTTCATTTCAGTTGTTCGTGCCATTTTCTTATCCATAACTTAATATGAATGTGAATATTTTCGAGGTATTAACTCGCGGCGTGTAACACATAAAGTGGTAAAAATTAAAGTTGATATTAGATAACACTGGTCAACACAAGTTTTGGTTCCTTTATTTAATTTTTCTATTTTAGAGTATTTCTATGGCCCTGACTATGAAAAAAGTACTGGGAGATGATTGCTAACAGCTTTACTTTTTGAAATATGCAGTTTTATCGCTTAGACAAAAATATACAAAAACATAATACATGGTCAACAAATTTTCTATCGAACACAATCAAATGATCTTCCATAAGATTTCCTTGAATGAAAGAAAAATAGATCTCTTTTCAAATTCCAGCAGTAGTCTCCTATCATATGTGAGTCCCACTTTTCCCGATAACGCTCTTCCATAGTCCGAAGATTCTGCTGAAATCTTCCACCCTGATCCTCACTACAATCTCACAGCTTTTGTGGAAATCCGTGAGTGCAGGCAGTGAATTTTTATACTTATATTGCACCCTATCTTTCGCAAGTTCGATATCATGAACTTAACAAGCTCGACATGGTCGTCAGATTTCCTTTGCCTAGGAAATTACTCATAACCAAAACAATTGAATTCTAAGCTTTGGATTCGACTTCAGTCATTGATTTGACAAAATTCGGATTTGGCATGAGTTGCATTATCTGTGCCCCATCAAAAATACCGGCTTTCACTTTTTCTGTACTTAATCCTGGAAACTTGCGTGAAATAAAATTTAAACATTTGCCACTTTTAATGATACGTTGTTTTTACAAAGCCTGATATAGGTTTTAGAAATTTTTCAAATATATATTCACATCTTCTTGAAGAAGCCATATCTAAAACAACAACAAAATATACTTTAGTGTTTAATAAAACCGAAAAAATAAGTAAAAATAGTAAAAGTGAGTAGTTACCTATAACTCAAAAACAAAACCTGTTAAGTCGTGTTTACATGGTAATACAAAGTATTAAGACTTTGTAGAATCAAAATATTATGAAACTCTACACAAAGTATAAGAAGAGCAAACACAAGTATGTTGCATGTACTGATATTAATTAAATCCAAGGTTTTTTGGTAGGAAATAGCTGGTGGTTACAGTTTGATTTAGTTGTTTTTTTAATTATTATACAAAAATTATGCCACCTTGAATATATACTGTTAAAGCTGCCACCTGCGATTAAATGAGTATACATGGGTTTCTAAAATGATTTAGAAAATAAAAATTTAACGAACGCATGTAGGATTTTGTATCCGTATTCTCTCCTACTCATACTATTTGCGTTTACATGATAAGATTTTTAAAATTTTTGACATACCGTAATACATGTATTACCATGTAAATACACCTTCAGGGAAAAACTGTTGATGTATTAAGTAAATACGCCTCAATTTGAGGTTGAAATAAAAAAAAATGACCAGTGTAATTTATGTGGCTGTACTGGTAGATATTTTGTGTGAAACTTATTTCAATCATATCGAAAACGAGTTCAAAGTTAGCGAAAGTAGAATAATGTCAACCTTGTTTAAAGATCAGTGGTATTATGTATTTCTATTCGAATCAAAAATGGCTTTCAAAAGGAACAGAAGGAGTTTTCATCCTTTTTAAAAGCATATTCTTAGTTTTACATAAATTCAACGAACTCCCGTTGTTTGAAATAAATTCTTTCAAATTCAAGGTATTTTCAACGTTGTTTCAGTAAAATATTCCTTGAAATCAAAAGTGAAATTTTTTGTATATCTACTGATGAGCTGGTATTTAGAAACCAACGAAATGCATATAGAATTGCTAACCCACAGCAAATAAATAAAATTGTTAAAAACTTAAATTCTTGTGTATTTCAAATAAATGTCATATTTTATATAATTAATGAACATATATATATTTTTTTTGTTACAACGCTGTATCTATATTGTATTTAATTAAATAAATGACATATATATATATATATATATATATTTTTTAAATAAAATACTCAATTTAATATGAACAGACGTAGTATTATATTTATTTATAGTTAAATTTGGGTTAAAATTCACAGATAAATGGAATCAAGGAATAGGTTTCTTAAATTCAAAAAACTATTTTCTTAAATTCAAAGAAATAAATTCAATTTTGCAAACTTTCGCTAATTTCTCAATTTTTATAGAATTTTTTTGCATGTCGTAAAATGTTAGCAATTTTTAATTTAATTTAGTAAGTTTTACGTCTCCAGAGAGGCAGGCTTAACTTTTACAAAATTTCGGATTGTTTAATCAACATCAAAATATCAAAGTTTTTGCGAATTTTCGCAATTTTAGCCTCTATTTTAGCATAATTTTAACCAATGCTTGGATTACTTGCTCTGTAATATTTAAAAAAGTTCAAGTTCTTGAGCGATTTTGATTGATTTTTTTGACATACCTTTTATTTTAAAAACTTTTACTCAAATTATGGATTTTTAAAACAATTAAAATTTTTCGCGCATTTTCCCTGTTTATAAATTTTTTATTTTTGGTTCGGGGCCAATTTTCATGGAGCCAAAAAAATAGTATAAATTTGGGAAAAAGTAAGTTACGAATTAAAATTAAGGTAACATTATGCATATTTAAAAGTTTTTAAATTGAAAATAAACCTGCATATGCTCGATTAAAATCGTTAAAATAGTTAATTATTTTTCGTTTCCTACACATCCTTTTTGTTTGTTTTGCTATATAGAACACTTACATATAAAAACAATATATCTTTACAGACGTTTAAGGGCCACTAAAACAGCAGTTGGAGTACAAACTGATATAGTGCCCACAAAGTTGATGAAAGAAGTTAGTCTGGGCGCTCAGACTGATCTTATATTGTTGAAGGAAGTAGGTATGCTAACAGATGGTTCTTATGCCAAACAAAGAGACGGTAGCGAGGAATGTAAGTGAAATATAATTAAATGTTTCTAGATAATATTTACATATCGAAAATTTCAGATATATTAACCTACTCTGTATCACTTATGACCGACACCATTGAAACGGTTAATGCGGCAACGCAAACATTAATACCCAGATTACCGGGAGATGCTTTTCTTGAAGCATGTATGAAAACGAAAAACTCATATGATCCGAAATTGTTGGAGCAATGTTCGGACTCGGAAAAGAAACTACTAAAACAATTAGAAAAAATACGTGAAACTATTATACCGCTGACAGCTAAATTTAGTGAAGAGACCGACGAAGAAGAACAACGGGGTTTGGATTCGCCAACAGATACGGATAGTGATAATACAAACGATACTATAAAATCAATTGAATCAAAAACGCAACTCGAAACTAAAGCTAAAACGACCCATACAACTTTTCGTCCTAGTTTACTAAGCCCCACTCACCTATCCTGGTATTTCGAATATGACAATGAATTTTCATGTGAAAATAAATTCCATCCCTATACCATAACGCCCAATAAGCCATGGAGTAGTTTTATACCAATGTCGGTTAGACCAAACTATGATATAGATTTGAATTTACTGCTAATGGCAATAGATGAATTAATACAAGAATCCAACCGTTTGGCCGGTCGAATTGATAAAATGTCCAAGAATCGTAAAAAAGTTCCAACGACTCAGATGGCTGGCTTAAATAAAAATTTTAAAGAATTTGTCCCGATTGTCTTTGAGCCACCGTCTGAATATTGGTTGCCCATTATTGAGGAACAAGAAAAAGTTTTGGTTGAACTAGAAAGCTTTAAAGTTAAAAATTCAGAAAAATAATAGAAATTGTATGTTGAAAGTTAGATTAAAAGTTTGATGAAATTGGGCTATTAATCGATTAATGTTATGTTTACTTTTAATATCTTTACCAGGAAAATTTTTTAATACGTTAATATGCAAATATGTACTTCTAATACAAATCAATTACACATTTTTGTAAAAATAATTTAGAAGTGATTTTTTTTTTCATTGTGTGGCAAAAAGAGAATGGAACTGTGGTAAAACACCAACTTTACTTTCAAAGCATGATTGCGTTACAAACATACATATGTACTTATATTTGAAGTTATTTTATACACTTTTTAATTCCTTTTTGGTGTAATTTTTAATCTTTCTTATGCAAAACATCGCCACATGAACACGATTGTATTTTCTTAAGCTAAATAATTAAATTATGTTATTGGTAATAAATTGGAACCTTGTTAGTTTTATTTATAGCAGCTCTACAAATTGGTGACGGGTAAACCTTACAGGTGAAATCACGCTAGATAACCAGCAATCTACTGATATAGCCACGAACGAAGTTTTAATACAGCGGGTGACGGTAGAAGTTCCTCCTTTTGGGCCGAAAGGCCATACATTTGGTTTGCACGAAGTCGAAGTACAGATTGTGAATGAGTATACGTCAGCGCCTACCATTACGGTTTATCTGACGGTGTACTTAAACACTTAGTGTAGATTAAGCGTTCACCATCGCCCCTGAGCCACCCCACTCAAGAAACCCGAAGGCATCCCCGAGGGGATGACAACAGGTAGCAACTTCTCAGACATGACCAAGGCCCGTCATGTCCAAACACCTTGCTAAAGTGAGCGAGCTACCCAAACTCTGGAATCCTGTTGGTTCACAACAGCACATAGAGGCTTCGCATCGGTAGACACGAAGTCCGCTAAGCGAGCATCAGTCTTTAACCGACACCTCTCCCAGCTTTTGGTAACAACCACAACCACTACGTGAACTCTCGAAAGAGACCTCAACCAACAACCGGCCCATGGGATCCTGTAACCGGTATAGTAGAGGAGGACTCTACTTCCCGGTTTAAACATTCCCCCATGTGGGCTGCCGGCCCCGTAGTGCCAGTTCAAACTACTGGTAAAGTTTCGAAAGGAAATCCCAAAAGGGATTAACTTTCTATTGGTTTTGGTCATGGGCTAGACCTTAGGTACCCTTACACCTTCTATGTAGACTTACGTGGCAAGCCACTACGTTCATTATAAAATATATGCACATTCCGTTGCTCTGTTAATTCAGAGATTGGTCCGAGCATATAAGTTTTATGGGTAACTGACAAAACGTTATGTCTACAAAAATCAGTTACCCTATACCCCGGGGAGTATTGCATCTTGTTGTTGAGAATCAACAAGATGAACTATCTACCCCCCGGGGGGTAAAGTAAGTAAAGTAAGTCGAAGTACAGTTCGACATTGAACAAATTGTACGAGACACATCAAAATTTGTTACTGTAGTTGCTGCAGTGGAATCAAACGTCCTATCATAAATCTCCGACGAGGTACTACAGCTACCCGAAACACGAAAATACAATAACATCATAAAATGATTAATAGATCGTTATGGCGATATCCAGCAGAAGAAGACATATTGGGGATCGCAGACTAAGCCAATTACTCAACTAATTGTGCGCTTTGCCAAAGACAAAGTCAGAGAAGATTTTTTAAAAAACTTAAACAATTTAAATATGTATGTATGTGTATATGTACATATACATATAATTTTATACGTATAATTTAGAGGATAAAATTCTTGCATTTTATGATTTCTTCTTAAGCTTACTTTATCAAGTTAACAAATTTGGGGCTTATTTCGTTAATTTTGTTTGGGGCTTATTTCATTTTTCTTTTCGGGTTTATTTCATAAAATTTTTAGGGGCTTATTTCATTTTTCGATTTGGGGCTTATTTCATTGGGGCTTATTTCGTGGTGCCATAAATTACTCCTGAAATCGAATTTCTTTAGATTTTTTCAAGTCACTTTGTGATTCAATAAAAACCAAATATTTTAATTTATTTAAAAAAAAGAGAGGTGGCACCCACTATTAATTATTATTCATAAACTTGATATTAGGGCCAATTTTTTACTTGATCTATAAGTTACAATTATTTTGAAGTTCTAATTAAATACCAAATTGTGTTTTCGACTGCATATATAAAAAAGTCTTATATTTCTTAGCCATGATAACTTTTTTCTACCAAGGCCCCTTCTACCTTCCATTCTTCCTTCAATAATTAGTTGCAGCAGCTCATATTTTTCACCACTGACTATATGCCCCTGATAAGCTGTTTTTCGGCGTTTGATTATTGACAGAAGTTCACGTTCTTTATTAAGTAAATTCAGTAGTTCTTGATTTGAGACTCGATCGGTCTAACTAATTTTTAGTATTCTCCTATAACACCACATTTCAAATGCTTCAATACGGTTCATGCTTAAAATTTTCTAGGTCCAAGCTTCTGAACTGTATAATAGAATTGACCAAACATAGCATTTCAAAAATCTTAGCTTTAGATTGATGTCAATATCACGACTTACAAATATTTTCTTAAATTTGAGAAACGATGTTCTAGCTATTTCAATTCTACATTTAATTTCCTTGTCGCATTCAATATTTTCATTTATCCAGCAACCCAAATATTTACAATCTGAAACTCGTTCTATTATCATATTGTTGATTGATAACCTGCAGTTGAGGTGTGGTTGTCTACTTATTATCATTAGCTTGGTTTTCTCAACATTTATGTTAATCCCAAACAGGTTACTGTGGTTGCTTAGGGCATTAACTATTTCCTGAAGATCTTGCAGGTTGTCTGCTATTAGTGTCGTGTCGTCAGCATATCTGATATTATTTATTATTTGACCATTGACTCTGATGCCGATGTTTATTGAGTCAAGAGCTTCTAAGAAGATTTGTTCAGAATATATGTTGAACAATAGTGGGGACAGTGTACACCCTTGTCGAACTCCCCTGTTAATAGGGATGGCATTCGTCGTAACATCTCTGCTGACCTCTGCTATATTATTCCAATACAGGTTTTTTATGCAAGTGATGTCATTGGCATCAAGATTTAGTTTTTGTAAGATATATATTAGTTTTTCGTGCTGCACTCTATCAAACGCTTTTCATAATCAACAAAACACATGTATACATCTTTTTGAACGTCTCTGCAATTTTGGACCAAAACTTGAACGCTAAACAGAGCTTCGCGTGTTCCCATACCTTTTTTGAAACCAAACTGGGTTCGACCCATTGCAACTTCGCATAAGACATTGGACTGGTTTGAGTTCCATAGGAGTGCTAATTCACACTGCAAGATGTCGTGAAACATTTAGTAATATAGTTAATAGTATAATGTAGTAAAAAAATAATATAAAATAATAATATAAAATTGCAATCGCTTACATCCAGTAATGGATATGCAAATAAAGAAGAAGAAGATATAAAAAGTACTTAATTAATAATTAAATGAACAACCTTGTGTATTTAAATAATAATTAGGATTTACGATTTTCCATATGTTTTTGACTGCTTGTTCTTCTTATATATAATAAAGCCAATAACATATTTGTGGCTGCTGGCAAATGGCATAAAATTTTATGTTGTTTTGTCGGTATTAACCATTTATTCATTTTGAAAGTTGCTTTTATCTAGGCGCACGGTAGTGCGCCATGCCAAGTGCGGCCACACAGTGTGTATATTTACACGAAACCATTCAAGCTGTTTTTACCACAGATAACCAGAGATGACACGAGACGGAAGATTTTGCATACTTGTTTGTATACACTCATACAATCGCGGGTTTTGGTTTTTTTCTTTGTGCTGTCTTTCTATCCAAATTAAAATTATAAATCGCAAAACTAATTAAATATCCATATATTTCTCTAATTCACATTAAAAATATTATTAATTAATTAATTTAAGTTGGTTTTCACTGATCGTTTGTATTTTATCACTATAATATCTGCAAAATATCAGAATTTATCAAGTATGTATGTATGCATGTGTGTATGTAAGTTAAAAACCACCACCATTTGGCAAATTTCCAGCATATAAGCATTTACGTACGTATGTATATAAATTTAATATACTGAGTATATACATAAGAACACATTAAATTGTTTTATCACTTTATTTTCGAATTATATGCCGTAAATACTTAATATTATTACATTTTATTAAATTTAAGCGTGCTTTCATGTAGCATTTTCCACTAAAAACTGAAATTTTTTTTGCTTTTCGTTTTGTATATCTTCATAACAAACACACTAATGTTGTCTCTTTTTCACGATGCCGGGTTATGATAAATAAAATATGATCGAAGCCCAAATTTTTTTTTTGTCATCTCTGGGTATCTGTGGTTTTTACCCCCCTCATAACTTAAATTTGAAAGTTCTACCATAAAAGCTTCCCGAGATATTAAGTTGTGAAAAGTCCATATTTTAGTACATATTCACCGGCTCACTGACCCACTGACTCATCAATATTATTGGGCACTTCCAGTAAAGCTAGAGAGCTGAAACTGCTAGAGAGCTGAAACTTGGTACACAAGTAGGTCTTGGTGAGAAAATAACCAGAAAAATCTGAAAACGGGCACTTTCCGACCAGGGGGACTAGGGTTCCCCTTCTTTGTATAGGACACTTCTAGTATAGCTAGAAAGCTGAAATTTTCTACACAGGTAGGCCACGATAAGCAATTCGAGTACATATAAATATTTATACGAAAACAACTAAGAAAAAAGAAAGTGAGATCCGCACAAAAACATAAATGTGAAAATAAGGCCAAGTTCCTATCGAAAAAATTTCGGCCGTAAAAAGTACTGAGATCAAAATAAGGACCAAGTTCTTGATAAGTACTATTCCATCTCATTTTTAGGCAGCCTGAAAGCTTGGCAAATTTTTTTTTCCTTTATGATATGGGAAAGAATTCTTGGAAAAATTTTGCCAAGCTTACAGGTTGTTAGAAATGAGATGGAATAGTACCTATGAAGAACGTGGTCCTTATTTTGATCTCAGTACTTTTTACGGCCGAAATTTTTTTGGTAGGAACTTGGCCTTATTTTGACATTTATGTTTTTGTACGGATTCTTTTTAAACAATTCAGCAGTTCTTAATTATTTTTATTTTTAAATTTTATTTATTTGTTGCGGGTTAGCAATATCTAAATATTTATTTCGTTGGTTGCCATACCAACTCATCAGTAGATGTTTACCCGTTATGTTTAAAAAATTTTCAAAGCTCATCTATTTAGACTTAAGCTCACAAACAGATTTGTGAATTACAAAGTATAAAAATAGTTTTTTCAAAACTTTTCAAACATACACAACAAATAATTTTTATTATGAATGTGTTTACTTTTCTAAAATAAATAAAATTTAAACTCATAAATTCTTGAGTACATGCTCAAATAAATGTAAAAATTTTATATTCTTATTTTTAGCTAAAATAGAAATAAAATTTTTTAGGATTTTTCTTTATTTGTTCTAGTCTGCTGTTCTTTAGGGAAATTTGTGGGAATTTTTTTATTTTACGAAGTGCTACCATATTTTCATCGTAATTAAATAGGAACATTAATTACTCACTGAAAAAATTTAATCTTATTTAAATACAACATAAAATTAAATAATTACATACTAAAATATAAAGTCAAAAACTGGCGCTTGTTATTAAATTATATTATAATGTATTTTTATTTAAAATTAGTTAAATGACTATAATCATATCGAGCCTTTGCTGCAATAGAGTCATTACTTAAAATGTTTGATTTTTGTGTTAATAATGCAGCATTAATTCTCATATCGTTTTTCATAATGTGTAAAAATCTCATCCAAATATCTTATTTTCTATACTTTTAATCGAAAAATAAAATGTTCTTTAACCATTTTTTTGTTAGCGAGCTGAAAACATTAAACTCGTTTTCTGCAAAACTAGGCTGACTTCCAAAATGTCAATTGCTTGTTATTGCAGTACAATAATTATACAATGTATACCATTTCAAAACGCCACCGCCAAGTATTTTTAACGCAGTAAGAAAGGAAACAAGGCATCGGTTTTATAGGTGTTGCATTGTTTGGTAACTTTGCATATGGATGTGATTTAAATACAGTAGCAATACTGTATACAAACTTTGTATACGAACGTTTTGGAAGTCAGCCCTACTTTTTTGAGTTATGACTAGAGTTGTCAATTATTCGCCTTTCAACTTTGTTCGAATAATTCAAATAATAGTTTGTGTTCGTTCGATCAAACGATTAAAGCTAAACAATTTTTCGATTAATCGATGAGAACAACGAATAAAAATATGCTTAAAAATTATTTATTGACAAAAAATAAATGTTTGTCATTAACACAAAAATGCATTATTATATAACCAAAATAAATTAAAAATAATATAGTTAAAAAAAAAAAAAACTTAAAAAAAAATTAAAAATGTAATAACTGAGATTACTTTGTCCATTTTAATACTTCAAATACACATGTTTTATTCACTCAAAATATATCAAATGATTTTTTTTTTTTGTTAAATCAGAAAATTTAGGTCGTTCTTAAGAAATATTCTTTAAAAAACAATTTTTTTCCTTTCAAACGATTTTTGGTTTTTGTTTTTTTAAATTAGATTTAAAAAAAAATCTCGCTAATTGTCGAGGTAGGTGATATAGTGAGAAGAGCATAAAATAGTTTACATATCTAATTTTTCCGTTCTTTTTTTAGATTTTTCAGAACATACCATAAAGTCTAACATAACATTATCGCTGAACTTTTTTTTATTTTCTGAATTTTTAATACTTTGAATATAATTAATTAATTCGCATAAAAGATTGTTATTTTCATTAATAATAACTTCTTCTATATCATTACTTTTAGCTGAATTATTGTGGTTACTTTCAATATAAAATAATCTAGAGTATAATTCATTTGCATATTCTTTAGTTTAAATTTTTGAAAAATGTTTTAAAAAAATTCATTGCTCGGAAAATTTCCAGAATTATTAACGTATTTTAAAGTTTTATACGTCTCTTTTTAATATTATTTTAATGCGTTTTAGTAAATCTGTTACAAAAGAATTATTAATTTTTTTGTTGTTAATCCAACAATTTTGAATACTTTAGGACACTTGTTACAGGTGACTTTGTTTTTTGTTCTTGGTAATATACTTCCAAACCAAGTTCATTCTAAAAGATAATTATATAATTAAAAAAAAATAGTATACATTAACAACATTTTCTACTTACATGATAAGATTTATATAAAGCAATTGCTTTTTTTTGCTTTTAGTTTATTTCTAACTTATTCACCTGAGTGTGAAAAAAACCCAATTTTTGACAATTGTTTAACGTTTCATTTGAAACATAGCACGACTACTAGGTATGCCCAGTTCGATAACAACTACAAACATCCAAAATAACATGTATTTGGTTGATATAAAGTACTCGCTTTGTTTCATATCTTACTAACAAATTTAACATATTTTTTACGTATGCAAAAATTTGTTCGATTAATTGACATTAATTAATCGATTTATTCGTTATTCGAAATTTGGCATTTTAAAATTATTCGAACAAGAATTTGGTTTTCTTTGACCGATTAATCGAATTATTCTTAATTGGTTGACAACTCTAGGTATGACCCTATTGCAGCAAGGTTTGATATGAACGTTTAGTTTTTATGGTTTTGGAAAAAGTCATTGAAACTATTGTTGTAATTAACTTTAATGTTGTTTTTGTTTTTGTGATTTTTTAATCTTAAGAAAGTACGCTTTCCGATAGTGTAATATTTTAGCTGTATGCATAAAAATTTTAAAATATATGGCTTAAATCATCTGATCGAAAGTGTATGAACTTACTTACACATATACATATATAAATTTATAGCCCATGTTGCTGAAAATGCCAACCAACACAATCTCAAACAGTAATTATTAGATTAATTTTTTATGACTACACAGAGCCAAAACTGCCCAATAGAATCAAGAAGATTTTCTCTATGAACCGCTTTTAGGCTAAGGGGTATCCTAGCAGAAAGAAGCGAAGATTTTTTCGAAGACATTCCTTATTGTTTTTATGTGGTAAATCTTTTTAATTTTTTCAATAAGAAAAACACATAAAATCAAGAAGAAAACTTGTTATTTATAATTTTTTTACCCAATTTCCGTTATTTTTGGCACCAAAAAAACAATCCATAGAGAAAAACTTTTTGATTCTATTAGGTTTTCATATGAATTGTAAATAAAAGGGATTTATTGATTTCATTAGGCCATCTTATTGTTTTTTTCAAAAAGGTTTTCTTCTTGATTTTATTAGGTTCCTGTATGATCATGTGTAAATCATCTTCTTAATTTTTTTAATAAGAATATCTTTTTGATTATATTAGCTTGCTTGTTATTTCATACATATAAATCAACATAGGAACAATTTTTTTCATAATTTTCTTGTGCTACAATAAATCATCTTCTTAAACTGGCTGCTAACATATATACTATAGTAAGGTGTAGTAGTGAGGTGGTTAGAGTGCCAATCTACTAAACCGAAGAGTTCCTTGGTTCAACTCTCTGAATACGTAAGTTTTATAAAAAAGTTTTCATCACCCCTCCATCCAGATAATACAAATACATGCTGTAAATAAGCATTCCGGACGTACCATGACGTTCTGATGACATCAAATTTTGTATTTCCTAACATCATAACAGAGAAAACAGTGCCAAATAAATACCTAATAAAATAGAACAAAATTAATAAGATATCTCTACGAATTTTTTCAAGAAAAATAAAAAAAAAATTAATAAGGAAAACCTTTTTGAAAAAAACAATAAGAATACCTAATAAAATCAAGAAGAAAACGTTTTCGAAAAAAGTAATAAGAATACCTAATAAAAACCATAAGTTTCCTTCTTGATTTTTTTAATAAGGTTTTCCTTATTAAAACAATAAGACTTCCTTCTTGAAAAAAAAACCGTAGAGATATTTTATTAATTTTTTTCTATTTTATTAGGTATTTATTAGGCACTGTTTTCTCTGTGTATAAGGGCCAATAATTGACTTCGTATTTAAATACTCATTCGGCTAATTTTTATTTAAATTTATGTTGCATTTAAGTGCTACTTCTTTTTTTCAGTAGTATTTAATTGTTCTTATTTAATTGTATTGAGAACTTGGTAGCACAACGTAATATAAAAAATTTCCCTCACAACAGCTGACCAGAACAAATAAAGTAAAATACAAAAAAATATATTTTTTATTTTAGTTAAAATTAAGAATAATTAGGAACTGCTGAATTGTTTTAAGAGAATAAAAGCAAATTCCAGAACGATTAAAAGGATAATAACGACAAAACAAGCCAAAATTGTATGCAACTTGTCAGTAGCCACAATTTTTTTTTTGGCTTTGTTTTAAATAAGAAGAACAAGCAGTCAAAAATATATGGAAATTCGTAAAACTTATGTAGTATTTAAATGCACAATATTGGCTATTTAATGTTGACTTAATTTTGCAGTGAAAAACTCAATTTTGTATATAAATAGCATTTAAAAATAAAATAATAATAAATGACATATAACTCAGCACTGAATTATTAGGCCTAAATCAAACTGTTTAACAATATCATCGCTTAACATTTGAATTGAATTGGAAATTTCATGCAACATGAAATTTTTTCCAATTTTATTACTCGAATAAATCAATAAAAGAAGAAAACTTCTCATGCAATTAAAATGTATACCTCAAAGAAATAAAGAAGGTATTTATTTAAATATAAAAAAACTTTATATCAACTTTTTGGTATTTTTTTATGTTAAACTGTTAACCAGTGTATTTTAGGGATACCACCATGTTTTTTACGCAAAAAAATTAACTATTTGAACATGACATTTTTACGAATGTCAAAATAGAATAGAGTATAATGAAAGCAAATCCAAAAATTTATGGCGGATGCGCATTAACAGTAACAACGAGTGAAAACATATCTGGCAAAATCAAAATATAAAAGAAATTAAAACACATGTATGTATGTATGTGGTATGTATGTACCAACTGGAAAAAGTAAAGCTAAAAAGCAAACGTCAAAAGAAAATAAACTAAAAATAAAATAAATAGTGGGTGGTGAAGAAATAGCAAACGAAAATGAAAATGTATTTAAGTGGCAGCAAAGAAGCAAAAAGTTTTAAGATAAAAAAGGAAAATATAAACAAAATTGAGGGAAAGATGAAATATTCCCAAAAACAAAATTATTTAATGAAAATTAATATTTCCTAAAGTTTTAAAATTATTCAAGATTTTATTATTTTGTTAAAAGTAAAATAAACAAATTCATTGGTCCGTAAGGTGGCATTCGAGTGATATAGTAGGTAGAAATAGCTGGATAAAAGAAATGTGTATGAATAAAAGAAAATATAGAGTATACTCGTACATACATACATATGTACATATAAACACAAATATGCATTTATGTCGTATGTACTAGTATGTACATACATACATTCATATGTATGCAAATAGTGCATATTGATGTGTACATTTTTAGCGCAAAAGGAGCACATATTAATGAATTTTCTTTTGTAAAGTATTGGTCCAATTGCAATAAAACCAGCAAAAATAATAACAACATATATATGCACATACATATGTAAATATATACACACTGCCAAGCAAGGTGACAGTTGTTAAGAGATGTTTTATAATCATACGTTATGACATAAAGTCAAACAACGGTTATTAATTATGTAGTTTTAGGAAAACCCGTCAACAATAGCAGATAAATCAACGACAGTGTTCGTATGTATTGTAAAAATTAAATAAGTGAATAAAAACAAATGAAGAGAAAACAATGAGTTCAATTGATTTTATGCATATATTTATGTATGTATGTATGTGCGTGTGTATTTTAATTGATAAGTAAATTAATTTATTTTGTTCCCATTTCGGAGAGAATTTATAACGGTATATGTATATGATTTTATATTGTGCTTGATTGAAATAGTATTGTTATGCGGATTGACCTGTATGTGAGTTTTATTGCAGAGAATAACAATGAAACGAATTTTGGAATTGATTAACGAAACAGAAAAGTAAAACAAATATGCAAAAAGAAAAATGAAATACCAACTAAAATAGCAAAAATTAAATAAGCATATAAAACAAGTCCATACACTTTCGAGACAACATAAGAAAAACTAGCAACAACAACAGCTCAATAAATTCAATACAGTAGAGTGTAATTATCTTTGTATTAACCAAGCAAAATCATTATTATGCCAGAAATAAAAATAAAATAAAATGTTTAAATATTTAGAAAATCCATTGAAGAAGTGAAAACAAATGTACAAGTTCAATAATTTAAAAAAAACTTTTAATCCATTTTGTGAAAGATCTTTAACAATAGAAATTTCCAACAATCATTGAAATGTTTTTAGTGTTTAAGGCAAAGAAATGGAAAGTGTTTCTATGGCTGTGTATGTACATATGTACATACATATATACACATTGAAAACGACATGGAAAATTAATATGTACATCACATGTGTACGTTCATACTATATGTGATTTTCTTAATTTTGAATAAATAAATATGTACATATGTATGTATGTACCTACATAAGTATTAGATATGTTGATACATATGAACGCACATCCATACACACATACACGTATATGTATGTATGTATATACATATGTTTATATTATAGGATTAACAATATGCAAAGAACATGCATACTTATCAGTGATGGATTTTGAGTTTTTTTGTTTTGGGCCAAATTGACAATTTAAAATGGCCAAAATAGCGTCCAGAAGGCCAACAAAACTTTTCTGGAATATATTTGATAGCAAACGTTCACATTTATTAAATATTTGTCCAAAAAAACGCAACCACTAGTTTTGCTTATAAATAGTGACATTTTACTTTGTTTTTATATTGCAAAATAAAATTAATTATATTTTTATATTATTATTATTACGAATAAACGTAATTATTATTTGAACTTATATTGATTTACATATGAAAAGTAATATTATCAGGCTCAAGTTCAGTTTTATTGAAATAATGAAAATTCAAAATTACTAAGAGTTTTTTTGTGTTGGAAAATATTATTATTTATATCCAATCAGTTTTTAGCAGAACGTATCAGTACTGATTTCAAGGCCGCTACACCTCTCATCAGCGTTCAATTGTCCATCTTTACAATTTTCGTAAAGTGGATACTAATTGAGAAGAATATCAACTATTTAACCAGTTTTCAACAGAAATAGAATATGAGAATTAATTTTTAATTCAATTTTTATTCTACAATGAAACAGTGCTGGTTAGTACGAAATTCCCTCATTACTGTTTGGAACTAATAATCAACACAAACTCATAGTCCGTTATCATCAAAGTATTCTACTTTGTATTTTAACGTTTTTGTTGTTTTTACTCTATATTAGGGAAATTCAAATATTACTGTGACCCCTGTTATTAGGGTATTTATAGCTCGTGCCCAAGCGGAATTAATATTTTTATATTATTATTATTACGAATAAACGTAATTATTATTTGAACTTATTTTGATTTACATATGAAAAGTAATATTATCAGGCTCAAGTTCATTAATTATTCTTCAAAAAAATTAATTCTGTATAGTTTTTAAAAGATGCGAACCCATAATTAAAAAAATATTGAAATTAAAATAAATAAATTATAAGGTTTTTTGTTGGTTACTTTTTTTTCGACAAATATTTGATAAATGTAAACGTAGCTTAATACTAATACAGTATATGTGTTTTATTTTAAATAAATTTAAACAACTACCATTACTCAAAAGCAACACGGAATTTTATTTTTCAATACAAATTTTATTCATCAAGAATTTTTTACCGTTAGACAGTCTACTTAGTTGCTTTTGTGTTTACTTGATATTGGTGATAGCCAAGGCGAATTCATAACAGGTGATCGCACTAATAAAACAAGTACAACATGTAACAAAAAAACACAAGCATTTTGTTTTTGTAAAATCATCGTACAATGTCAAACTCAAGAAGCAAATAGTGTGCTTTGACATCCGACAATAATTAAAATGACAAAAAAAAGTTAACAGCTGTATTTACAAGTTTACCTGTAATGAATTCGCCTTGGGTACTAGCGCAAGACAAGTTTGCAAATAGAAGTAAGGAGTTTTTTCTTGACAAACGAAACAATGTTGTAAACAAAAGTAGGGTTCTAAACAAGGAGAAAATTACTGAACGCTTTCAGTACATTTCAAACCGTTCGAACGATTTGAAGCAGTTAGTTTAACAATGAGCTGAAAGGGCCAAAATAGATTAGAAAGTACCACAGGGCCATCAAGCATTCAAAAGTGCCACAAATGGCCCAATTGTGCCACATTTTCCATCACTGATACTTATGTTTGTAGTATATGCATAAAAAACTTTATGAAATAACCAAAAATATTTTTTTTTTTTTTTTTTTTTTTTTTTTGATAATTTTATTATTTATTGAATCTTTAATTATTTATATTAAATTATCAATAAGTTTTTCAAATCTTAAATCTAAAAAATATTAAATATAAGTTTAGCCAATGCTAAACAAAATTTTTAATTTCAACGGTTAATTTTGGTTGTTTTACATCTCTCGTGAACGGCTGAGAAAAAGAGTAACCCTTCTTTTCAGCCGGGTGTGGCCTCTATAATGAAGAATATTGCGCGCAAGTGGATTTGGGTGCAACTCAAGTTTTTTTATATATTTTTTCGCGTGTTTTGAAAATACTGTCTTCACTAACGGAACGTCTAGGTCTTTATGAATTCGATGGTTTCTGACATACCAGGGGGCTGCTGTTATTGTACGTAGAATTTTATTCTGTCGCCTTTGAATTCTTTCGACATTCGATGCTGAGGCAGTGCCCCATAACTGGATTCCATAGGACCATATTGGTTTCAGGATCGCGTTGTATAGTAGAAGTTTACAGTCTAGGCTCAGTATAGAATTTCTTCCCATAAGCCAATTAATTTGGGCAGTTTTTAATTTCATTTGCATCAACTTTGCGTCTATATGCGATTTCCATGTTAAACGGCGATCAAGGTGAACGCCTAGATATTTGACTACAGTATGTTGCGGAATAGTCTCAGTGTTGATTTGTATAGGCGGGCATGTTTCCCTTCGCAACGTAAAAGTGACGTGTACACATTTCTGTTCGTTAACTTTTATACGCCATTGTTTAAGCCATCTTTCCAATTTGGATATATACCCTTGTAAGTTGATGGAAGCTTCTACTGGATTTTCATGGACGCTTAAAAAAGCTGTATCATCAGCAAATGTTGATGTATGAATGTTATTGCTTAACGGTAAGTCAGAGGCATAAATTAAATAAAGTAAGGGACCGAAGATGCTGCCTTGGGGAACTCCGGCTTCGATCGACTGCGGAGGGCTTAAAAAATTACCTTCCCTAACTACAAATTTTCGTTCCTCTAAATAGCTTTTTAAAAGCTTGACGATGTTTGCGGGGAGATTGCGTGTTAATTTGTGGATAAGACCTTCGTGCCATACTTTATCGAAAGCTTGAGAAACATCTATAAAGAGCGCAGAGCAAAATTTCTTTTTTTCAAAGGTGTCTCTAACTACGTTCACAAGTCTGTGAGTTTGTTCAATAGTGCTATGTTGTCTGCGAAAACCGAATTGATGATCTGGAATGCAACCACTTCTAGTCACTATAGGCATCAGCTTGCTCATATACAGCTTTTCAAATAGTTTTGAAATGTTGGGCAATAAACTAATAGGCCGATAGGATTCAACCTTCGTATGATCCTTGCCGGGCTTTGGTATCATAATAATCATCGAAACCTTCCATTCTGCAGGATAGTATTGCAGCCGTAGAATACTATTAAAAATGAAGAGTATAACTCTTTTTGCAATATAAGGCAGTTGTTGAAGCATTTTGTTGCTTATTTTGTCGACACCTGGGGCTTTTCTGGTGTTAAGACTAGTAATAGTATTTTCAATCTCCGTCATGTTAAATCTCATCGGTATTTCTGGTAAAGAGACGACTGGTGGCAGTTCAACAATATCAGCAGAAATATTCGGGGTAAATACTTTTTCTAGGTGCTTAATAAATAGATCACCTTTTTCAGCATCAGTTCTTGCCCAGTCACCATTTGAGGCTCGTAATGGTGGTTTGCAAATCACTGGCCTTTTAAGTCCTCTGGCTGCACGCCACAGCGAATAATCTGTTGATGGTGTTGCATCGAGTTCTTGCAGAAATTTTTGAAGCGAAGCTGTTTTTTGTGATTGTAAAACTTTTCTTAGCTGCTTGGTACACTCCTTAAGCCTTAATTTTAGCTGAGGCGATCTGTAACGTTGCCATTCTCGTCGAGCTCTCCGTTTTTCAGTCAATAGCCTTTCTACATCTGCACAAAAAATATTGTTAATTCTCGCTTGTTGATTTGGTTGAATTGAAGAAGCATTAAGAGCAGCTTGTTTAGCATGTGCTTCAAACAACCTAATAGAATTTTCTATGTCAGCAGGTGTTCTCAATGGCATATTTTCCGTGCAATGAGCACTCAAATATTTTTTGTATTTCAGCCAGTTAATACGTGCAGGTGTCAGCGGTAAATCACATGTTGGTGTTGTAGTTGTGTGTGAGTAAATAGTGATAATAGTAGGCGAGTGATCTGAAGACAAATCCAGAGATGCTTCTACTTCAATCATTTCGCTGGGCACCCCTTTCATAATCCCAAAGTCGATAACATCAGGAATTTTTTGACGATCCGTTGGCCAATATGTTGGCTGACCACTTGAAACTACATTCAAACCCATTTTTGAAATTGTGTCAAACAAAACACGACCCTTGGGACTGATTAAACGTGAGCCCCAAAAAGTGTGTTTAGCATTGTAGTCGCCAGCTGCTAGAAAACGGGACCCCAGTGTTGTATAAAATGCGGTATATTGACTCTCTGAAATTGAAAACCTGGGAGGAGAGTAAAACTTTTGCGTAGAGAAAATTTCAAAATAAAAAAAACAAATTTTATTTCTTTTCTGCTTTCGCTTTATTTGGAATCTATCTTAAGACTGACTTAAAAACTAAAAATTCTTAATATTAAATACGAAGTTAAAATGTCCAACAAAGAAAATGCTTATTAATTTATTGATCTACTTAGGGTTTATTGGTTTTGGAGTTCTTGGGAAAATCATACTTCAACTGTAATAAAATATAGGGCAATAGAGTTAAAGTGCCTTTATGTTTAAATATGCATGTTTGTGCACAATTGTTGTGGACAAAAATGCATTTCAATAGAGAAGTGTAATGAAAACCAATTTCAAGTACACGTAAGTATATTTATTGAATTTGGGTTTCTTATGAAAATCATATTTCATACGGCAATAAAATATGGGGCAATAAAGTTGAAGTGTCTTTATATTTAAATATGCATGTTTGTGCACAAATGTTGTGGACAAAAATGCATTTCGACAAAGAAGTGTAAAGAAAATAAGTCTCGTTTATATGTTTGTATATTTGTATATGAGAACTAATTTCAAGTGTTTCAAGTGTTAGTATATTTGAATGTTTGTACGCTTTATTGTGGACAAACATTCTTCACTAAGAAAATCATGAAATGTTCATTAAATTATGATTTTCCTAGGGGTTATTATAACTCCCCCATCGTTAGAGTGAGGCTCCGACGAAACATGTAATATGGACATTTTACTTCTTATATTACGTAGGAATAATATTGTTAATAAAATTATCGTAATTATAATTATGATATTAATGCTTACATTTAGTAAATTTGAGTACACACTTTGATTAATAATTTTTTGAATTGAATTTGCATGTTTAACTTGTTCTACATATAAAGTTTCCAGCTTCAAGTTAGCCATATTGTCATTTTTCAGAGTTTTTTCTTTAATTTTTGTAATAAAATTTGGTAAAATAAATTTGTCGTAAGTTTTTATTTTTATATTAGAAAATGTTTTGTTAAGTGTTTTGATTTCACAATTTTCAAACTTTATCAAAAAGTTTCCTTTCAATTTAATATTTATTTTGTTACAATTATGTTCTATCTTTGAATAGAAATTCTTAAATACAAGTATTCCTTCGACAATCTCTGATATTTGTGTTTCAATCATATTCTGCATATTGCACTGTGCTTCTTCGAAGTTTATAATGCTCAGTAAACATTCATCAGATAACTTAATTAAGTTTTTTTCTAAATTTTCTTTAATGTTAGTGTCGAAAATATTGTTTTTTGAATCTACAAATATCTCGTATACACTTAAATTAATAGACTTATTATTTATATTTGGGATTGGCTCGAATATTATTTTTGACAGAATATTCTTTGAATATTGGGGAATTTGGAGAATAAGTATAATGTTATTGTCCTGTACTGCCACTGCTACTTTAGCATTTGTATAACTATCAAAGTCATTTATTAAGTCAAGTTCTGTTTTAGTAAGTATGTCCGAGGGAATTATGCCTAGTTTGCAAGAAAACATTATCTGTCCGATGTCATCTATATGGTCGCGCAAAAGTGAAATATCATTATTTATTTGGTAAATATGTTCTAAGAATATAATTTCGTCCTCTATATTTGTTATCTTATTTTGTAAAAAGTCTTTTAATTTATTTATATAATGTCCTATTTGTATCTGTTTTTTGTTTATGTGGTCAGTAATGTTCTGGATTTGAGAAGAGATTAAGTTATTTACTGTTGTAAGGTTGTTAATTGTGTTCGTTAGAGTCCTTTCATTTTCGTATATTGTTTTTAATGAGTTTCTAATTTCTATTTCGTCCTCGCTATCCATAGTTCCAGCTACGATTTTCAGTCCTTTCCCTAAAATGTTTATTAGTCCTCGTTTTCGTCTAAAATGCGGATTTAAGTTTTCTATTTTTCCTTCAACTATAGCAAAATTTTTGTATACGCTGTCCAATAGTGGTTTGTTTTCTGTTGTACTAAAATTTAGTGAAAGTATGTTGCTATGTAATAATGATAATGTGTCACCATATGCTGTTAGATTTACAACATGTAATATTTTATTGTAATGTTCAATCACCTTTTTCTCGTCGGTCCTAATTGGTATGTAGCCATTGTTATTTGTAAGGTCCTGCATGTCAATTGTTTGTGTGTTAACGGTTGATATCAATGTCAGCAGCAGTAAGCAGTTCATCTGAAATTACGTATATTCATTTAAGAAGTTTGATATTGTTTCTTTCGTTTAATGTGTGCTTTGTAATATTTTAACCCTGTTTTCTTGTCCACCACATGATCTTCATCTATTTTATTAGTATCTATTTTCCTATATTTTCTATGATTTTTGCCTCCCCTAATTTCTTTAATGTAATTAATTCCTTCGTTTAATTCTACATCAAATCTATCCTTATTCAATTTATTTATATATTTTTCTTTCTTACTCACAATCAATTCACGTATTGTATCGTATCTGTCTTCATGTATTTTCCCATTCAAGAAATCTATTGGTCTAATTTTTGTCGTACCATGAATGGTGTTGTTATAATAACCTATTATTCTGAATATTTTTTCTTCAACGGTTTCAGTTTTATTCCTTTCGTCATGTCTTAGAAGTCGTATGTGCTCATTTATTGTATTGTGGAGTCGCTCAATATCTGCATTGGAATTATGATTACTGTTTGATGTATAGTGTATGACAATGTTTTCCTCGTTCAAAAATTGTTGAATTGGTATAGCTTTAAATCCCAATTCGTTGTCCACTATTATTTTTTCAATTTTTCCATATGAGTTGATGTATTGAAGCAGTTTTGTTTTGAACTCCATCCATGTGCGTCCATTAATTTTGTAAGCAACTGCAAATTTGGTAAACTTGTCTATGAGTGTCATAAATAATTGTTTTTCCAATGTATAAAAGACATCTATGTGTACTATTTCACGAGGCTTCGAAGGTGTTTCGGTAATCTTGTATGGCAATTTCGGTGGTTTCCTGTCGTATTTCTCAATATTACAAATCTCACAATTATTTATAAATTGTGTAATTCTCAATTTCAATTTTGGGTTATAAATTTGTGCTTTTAATTCTTCGTACACAGCCTGAATGCCCCTATGATTTTTATCTAAATGTTCTTTTTCTATGCATTCAGTTAGCTTATTTTCATCCTCCACGTCTTCCAACAAGTTAAAGCATCTTATGATCTTAAACTTTTCATTATTAGAAAATAGTGTTTCATAGGTATCTCTCAGAACATCATAACACTCGTCGTTTAATAGAATCGCATTCAACTGTGTAGCGTTAAAGTGGTTCTTTAATAATGTAATTGATGTTTCTCTATCTAATTTCTTAAGATGGATAATTTTTCTATTATTTTTAAAAACTGATTTATTTTTTACTTTTAAAGATCCTGATGGGATTTGTTTTATAATTATTTGGTTTTTGAAAATATTTATGGGATTGGAAGTTTCTTTTATAGTGATTGGCCTGGGTTCCACGATATTTATATTAATTGATGCGGGTTCAATTCTTGATAGAGCGTCCGCGTTGCTATTTTTCGTTCCTTTTTTGTACTTGATTTCATAATCAAATTCGGAAAGCTTAAGCCTCCATCTAACAAGCTTTGAATTAGGTTCCTTAATTGAAAACAACCAGGTCAATGGTTTGTGGTCGGTTTCTATAATAAATTTACGTCCGAAAATATAAGGTCTAAAGTACTTGGTGGCCCAAATGATTGCCAACAGTTCCTTTTCTATGGTGCTATAATTGCATTCATGTTCATTAAGTGTGCGGCTGGCAAAACAAATCGGATGATTATCTTGTGATAGAATTGCGCCTAGGGCGAAGTTACTGGCGTCTGTAGTAACGGTAAATTTTTTTGAGAAATCTGGGTATGTTAAAATTGGTTCATTTATTAGTAAAGTTTTAAGGGTATTAAAACTTTCTTGATATTGCGGATCAGATGTATTTATTTTAGCGTCTTTTTTCAAGTACCTAGTCATTGGTTTTGCTATCAGAGAATAGTCCTTGATAAACTTCCTATAGTACCCAGTTAGGCCAAGGAATTGTTTTATTTGTTTTGGGGTCTTTGGAATGGGAAAGTTCCTCACGCATTCAATTTTTTTTGGGTTTGGTTTTATCCCGTCTCGAGTCACAATATGTCCTAGAAATTCTGTTTCCCTTTTTAGAAACTCGGATTTGTCCAACTGGATCTTCAAATTAGCCTCCCTCAACCTATTAAAAACCAGTCCAATGGAATTCAAATGTTCTTGTAACGACGTAGAAAAAATTATGATATCGTCTAAATAAACTAGACATATCTTATTTATATATTCACCTAGGACTGTATTCATGAGCCTCTGGAATGTCGCTGGAGCTGTCTTTAGTCCAAACGGCATTCTTAAAAACTCGTAATGTCCGTTTTCCACATTGAAAGCGGTTTTGTGAATGTCCTCTTCCGCAATTTCAATTTGATGAAATCCCTTGGCCAAGTCAAGGGTAGTGAAATACTGGCATCTGCCCAGTTTATCTAGTATTTCATCAATGTTCGGAATTGGGTACTTGTCGTCCACCGTTACTTCGTTTAGTTTCCGGTAATCTATGACAAGTCTCCACTTGGTTTTGTTACTGGCATCGCCCTTCTTAGGTACGATCCATATAGGTGCTGAGTAGGGAGATTTGCTGGGTCTAATTATTCTATCTTTAAGCATTTGTTGAATTTGTCCCTCTACTTCCTCCTTATGTATATATGGATATCGATAAGATTTGGTAAATATTGGGACATTATTAACAGTACGTATGTTATGTTTTATAGCGGATGTAAAGGTAAGTTTAGAATTTTCTTGATAAAATACATCCGGGTAGTTTTTTATAAGTTTTAAAAGACATGCTTTTTCTTCGCAGTTCAAGTGTTCAATGCGTATTTGTTTTTCTAATGGTATTCCTTTAAATTTTAATAATTCCTGAACATAGATAGTTTCCATGTTTTGGTATTCTTTTTCTTTAATTTTATCGACAACATCGTCTTTCTTTTGATATTCTTTTTGTTTGTTTTTATAGTTTCCTTCTAAAAGGGGTAAACTAACGTATCCAAACTGGATAGTTTTATTTTTATAATTTATACAGGCTTCTAGTGGTATCAGTAGATCATTTCCTACTAATCCATCATAATAATCATGAAATCTTAATATAAAAAATTCAATAAAGTCAAGTTTTTTACCGAATTCATGGAAAGTTTTAATTCTAGCTTTTTGATTCAATTGCGTTGTATTTAGTAGAGTTTTTACAAGGATAGGGTTTGTTTTGTACAACCATTTAGGGTGGCAAATGCCTGGGTTAAGAATTGAATTTGTTGCACCTGTGTCGATAATTAGTTTTATATGTCCTAACTTAGTTTTAATTTCTATATGTGGAAGGTATCCGAGGCTGATGGCTGAAAATTTTCTACTGTTAGTTCGTGTTTGTTTATGTCCATTGGCTCAATGGGTTGTTGTCGTTGTTGTGGGTTTTGAAAGTCTTGGTATTGTTGTTGGGTCGGGTATCGTGTGTTTTGTGAAAAATTTCCTGTATTTTGTGTTTGTTGTGGGAACCGTTGCTGTGGGTTCTGTGAAGGTTGGAACCGTTGTGGTGAGTATCGTGAATTTTGTGAAAAATTTTGTGATTGTTGTTGGTATCGTGAGTTTTGAAAACGTGAATTCTGTGGAAGATTTTGTAAATGTTGTTTTGAATGTTTCATAGATTTAGGTTGGTTGTAACCCCAGTTACGTGCTTCTTGTACATTATTGTTATGTCGTGTCGGATTTCTTTTGTAATTCCCCAAAGTGTTGTCGTATCCTGTATATGCATGACCTGCTTGGAACAAAATTTCCATGGCGCTTTCTAAGCTATCAGGATTTCTACAAAACAAAATTGTTTTCATGGGCTCTGGAATCTTATTTTTGAAAAGATTCAAGGCTGTGCGTTTGTTATTTTCTGCACTTTGATTTGTAGCTGGGCCTTCGCCAAGAATGTTAAATGTTTTATTGTTAAGTCTGCGCAATCTTTCTTTGATCTCGTTATAAAACTCTAATGTGTTCACTCCAAATGTTACAGCCCTGAGTTCGTCATAAATTTCATCAAGAGATGACCTGTCTCCAAAATTATTAAGGAGAACACCCTTTATCTCTAGCCAGGATGTTGCGTGGCAATTAATTTCAATGGCTTGTCTAGCTTTTCCTTTGAACTTACTCTTAATCACGTCCGAAAAGAATAATTGTGATAACTGGTCATATGTCTGTAAATGAGGATGTATTCTGTCTACTAATGTTAAAAAATTTTGTAAGTCTCGTCTTTCTCCGTTAAATTCAGGTAGATTATTCAGATATTTTAGGGGATTAATTGTAACAATATTTTCTTGTGGGTTAGCCATTTCTTAATAATTATATTTGTATATATGTATGTCTATATTTCTTTTATTTTTGTAATTAAAACAAATGAATGATAAGAGGGAAAAAAAAAATTTTTATATTCTTACGTCTAATTTTAGTTGGATGTCCTTGTAGATGTGGATGAAAGTCTTCTTGATGTAGTTTGCTTCTCAAGTGTTGAATAAGAAATTCGTCCTTTTGTTGATATTTATTGGTGTGATTATTTTGATCGGCCTCTTTTTGTAATTGTTGATTTCTGTCTCTTGTAGTATATTTTCTTTTGTAAATTTTTATGTTCAAAATTTTTTTTGAAGATTAAGTGAGTTATTATTGGTGTGATTATTGGTTATCTTGATCACTCTTATTTTTGCAATTGTTAATTTGTGTCCTTTTTTTTCTTTTTCTTTTTTTATTAAAAAAAAAAAAAAAAAAAATATTTTCTTATGTAAAAAAGTATTTAAAAGTTTTGGGAAATATTAAATCATTTGCACATCACTTTAGTTTCTCGTTGAATTTTGCAAGATTTTACTAGTTCAACTTTTTTGTTGAATTGAGTTCACTTTATTCAACTTCTTTGTTGAATTTTACACGGAAGTTCACTTGTTCAACTTCTTTGTTGAATCAAGTTCAGTTATTCAACTTCTTTGTTGAATTTTACACGGAAGTTCACTTGTCCAACTTCTTTGTTGAATCAAGATCAGTTATTCAACTTCTTTGTTGAATTTTACACGGAATACCACTCAATTTATTAAAATAAAAAAAAGGAACTTTTCATCTTTTAAGAAAATCCTTTTTGTGGTATCCTACCGACTGCGCCACTTTTGCGTAGAGAAAATTTCAAAATAAAAAAAACAAATTTTATTTCTTTTCTGCTTTCGCTTTATTTGGAATCTATCTTAAGACTGACTTAAAAACTAAAAATTCTTAATATTAAATACGAAGTTAAAATGTCCAACAAAGAAAATGCTTATTAATTTATTGATCTACTTAGGGTTTATTGGTTTTGGAGTTCTTGGGAAAATCATACTTCAACTGTAATAAAATATAGGGCAATAGAGTTAAAGTGCCTTTATGTTTAAATATGCATGTTTGTGCACAATTGTTGTGGACAAAAATGCATTTCAATAGAGAAGTGTAATGAAAACCAATTTCAAGTACACGTAAGTATATTTATTGAATTTGGGTTTCTTATGAAAATCATATTTCATACGGCAATAAAATATGGGGCAATAAAGTTGAAGTGTCTTTATATTTAAATATGCATGTTTGTGCACAAATGTTGTGGACAAAAATGCATTTCGACAAAGAAGTGTAAAGAAAATAAGTCTCGTTTATATGTTTGTATATTTGTATATGAGAACTAATTTCAAGTGTTTCAAGTGTTAGTATATTTGAATGTTTGTACGCTTTATTGTGGACAAACATTCTTCACTAAGAAAATCATGAAATGTTCATTAAATTATGATTTTCCTAGGGGTTATTATAACTAGTAAACAGATGATATCACAAGCTTTTGATAAAAATTTTCAATGCAGGTGTTCGTTGCTTGAAGATATTCTTCACGAAGGTCGTTTAGTAGGTAGTGTTTTATTCGAGTTTTTATTAGGATTCCAGAGCCACCACAAGCTCTACCAAAAATATGATTACAAATTTATAAAGAAAACACCACAAAATGTGAGTGAGAAGGGACTTTTAATAAGAAAGTAAATTAAACGAAGTGCAATGTGATTACTTAATACGGATATCCAATTGTTTAAATATTAAAGAAACAAAAATGTGCATACATATGTAAGTATATACATACTTACGTCTGCACATATGTATGGATGTATATATATATACATACATACATATGCACTAAGTATGCCATTCAGAAAACTAATAGGTACATAAAAAACATGTGTTGTGCATTAATTTATAAAAAATAGCAAATGAAAGTTTCCTAGGCAACATTTGCCAAAACCTCATTTATCCTTAAGCACTTTTTACCCTTAGCATAAACCGACGCAATATTTGTATAGGCTAAAGTTCGTAAATGTTTATAATCAGAGAAATATTATGTAGACATTGTTAACATCATCAGTAAATGTTTTACCCTTTATGTTTAAAAAATTTTAAAGCTCATCCATTTATACGAAAACTCACAAATAAATTTGTGAATTACAAAGCATAAAAATAGTCTTTAAAAACTTTTCAAACATACACAACAAATAATTTTCCATTATGAATGTGTCTAATTGTATATGTAGGTGTAGAAAAGTAAACGCAGTCATAATGGAAAATTATTTGTACAAGTACAAAATTTTTTTTAGAAAACTGGAAATTTGTTATCAGGTAAATATCTATAGTTTCTCTACTATCAAAAGTAGAAACGGATCATTTATTCTCACTAGTCGATAGTATAATAAATAAAACTAAAAAAAAACTAATTTTAAACCCTGCTCAAAATACTTCTACAAAGGTGCGTGTTTTGCTGGATTATCTACAAAATCTATTGCATACTATTTTGTATATTCAGTGCGAATTAGTGTTATGTGTATAAGTACAAAAATTATTAATCATACGTATAGAAATGGTTATTACATCACATCTGTTAGAAAATTTTTGAAAGTCGGTCGATACAAGTAGTAAATGCAAATTGTATTTATATTACATATAAGCGTAGAAGGATAGTGGTTCTTCTTGGTTTGCTGCTGGATGCAAAACCGATAGGGGAGTTGGTGCTGTTGTTTGTGATTCCAATGTTAAAATATGTCCTCGTATGAATGTAGATGTTGTTTTTTTTTAAGTTCGACTTTCGAATTGTAAAAAGTATTACAAAAAAAATTTCAATCACAACATGTTCTTAGTAGAAATGCATATCCTTATGTATAAATTTTTTTATTACATTTCACGCTCAAGTTTAGCTTCAATTTGTGTTTCAATTTTCAATACACTTACACTTTTTTACTAATATACTCACACATTCAGAAATTCACTACCAACCTAATACATATCAATTTTAGGGGTCTTCTAGATGACTCCGGAAAAGTTCTGACAACAGAGAGTAAACTTACCATTTTCCTTCTAAAATGATAAAAAATGTCCCAAACAGCATAATTTTAAGGTCAAACATTTCAATATAAGCTTAAGTTAGATATTGAATTTTATTTTAGTGATTTTAAACGCTTAAAAAGCATAACATTATAAAAAAATTGCATCATTGGCAACGCTAGAGTTACGTAATGAAGAAATGGAGAAATATGGACACGTGTACTTTTTAATGATGTGTTCAAGTTTAATTTAATCAATACAGATGATATTTATACAGATCGGCAGTATCCTGGCAAACGCTAGGAGCAACGGCATTGCAAAGTAAATTTTAAACACGTCTCTGTAATGGTGTGTCCCTGTTTCTCTTCAGGCAAAGTTGGGAACTTTTATCAAATTTATGGAATGATGGAATAACGAAGTCGCCGGGAAACGGCCCAAGAATAGAACTGAACTATTCCAAACGTTTAAATATGAGTGGGAACGTAGTTGAGTCTATGTGCAGATGATATTAGAAATAAAGGCTCTTATACAAAGTATTGATATGTTGCTTTAGTTCTGCACATTCTACTTTGTAACACAAAGAACAAATTTAAATAACAATTTATTATATCTAATTTTGTTCATAAATAATTTAGTTTTGAAGAGTAAACAAAATATAGCTATGAAATGTATGCTCCCATCTAATTTTGAAGAAATAAATATATTTTTAAGTTTTCGTCCATTTTTCTGCTTTTGTTCTGTATGTGCGAAATGTATTGAAATCACTTAAGAAAGTCAATTTCGAAAAAATTTGAGCAAGGGGCTTTCTACATGCGACCAACGATATGTAAATAGTGCAGTGTTTGGTCAGATTTTTTTTAGTTGGTGATATGGCACTTTTTCCTGACGATTTATGAAATAATTTCCGAGTTTTATTGATATTTTTTTTTTTTTAATTCGAATCTAAAAGAATTTTGACCAAGTTTTTATAATTCATGAAAACTGGAATGTTAAATACAGAGCTGATATTTTATAAAATTTTAATCGTTATCATGCATGAGCATGTATGATCGTAAGAATTTTAAAACTCGTTATGAGTGATAATAAATACTTTCTTTATGGGCTTTACAAATTTTACGTAACGCTCCAGGAGGGGTTAAAGATTTGTTACGGATTGGAAATTTTGCACTGAAAAATTAGTTAAAAGAGTTACGAAGCGGGGGGGGGGGCGGGGTACAAAACTCTGAAAACAGCGTTACGTAATATGTGCACAGCCCCTTAACTGTGTTCACGCACATATTCTTAGTTGAGGTTTGAAAACGAAACAATTTTGCGCCACATCAACATGCATTCTCTATTATAACACATGAAACAAAGATTCGTTCTCTCTGGTTGGCATGGTGAGCATCGAAGCTAAAACGACTGTAATAAAATAAACTAAAACTGGAAATAAAATGAAAATATAATGGCAATTTGAAATTTCTACTTCCGAAATGAATAAATCTGATTTTTTATATATGACTTGGTTCAGAATTATATTAAGAGAAATTCCAATAAAATCACTTTTATAATGAAAATAATAAAACTTCGTTTAAGAAATCAGTAAATTTATTTTTAAAAAATCAATTTTATACATAACTTCAGAATCATTTAAGTAAGAATAAGAGGCGAAAGTTAAAAAAACTTCGATCGTATTGGGAAAATAACGAAAATTTAGAAAAACAAATCAGAAAAAATTAATTTTTTTTTCAAAAGTTGCCTTTAGTTACTTAAATAATAAACGAATCACATTTAAAATATCCAATCAGTTCACAAATGTCCACTAAAGTTCAAGCTTTTATAAATTTTATTTGCAATCAAAACGGCAGCGCTACCGGGAATAGGGGCGTCTATTTTTGGTTCCATTTAGCGCATATATTTGACTTTGCTAAAGGGAATATTATAAATATATAAATATTTTAGATTTTTAAAAGTATTAAAATCACCCCCTAAATTATCAGATGAAAGTGTTTTCATAAGACACCAGAGCTGTAAAAGTTTACAATTAATTGGCAATCTTTTGTGATTGCAATCATTTTCAAATTATTTTTTTTAAAGCATACTGAATGCAATTGATTTAATTGCAATCAATTCAATTGCAATAAAATTTATGTGGAATTATTCGATTTCAAGCAATTACTCTGAAATCACAACTGCAATAAAATTTTTGTTTGAAAGTTTTGTATGTTGGTAATACTGTTGCCGGCAGCTGCCGCGTACGGCTTATATTGCTCTTTCACTATAATTTAACATTAACTTTTGAAAGCAATATAAAAATAGAAAATATAAGATTTTACTTGAGTAAATCTCAAGAATTTACATTTTCAAAAATTTTATTTATTTGTTATAGTTAACGATCTACTGATGATTTGGCATTTGCAACCAACACAATGCAGCATAAAGATTAATTAACCCATAAGAAATAAATAGAATTTTTGTGCAAAAATATATTAAATTATTTATTATATTATTTAAGAACATTTGATATCGTTAAGTTAAGTATTTGAAATTAAATACCAATCAATTGAAGCGTGATTATTAAGCTATTGCATAGCTTTTATCGCGGGCTTTGAGGCGGCCGGATCAAGAAATTTTGAAACGTTTGTTTTTTAAGTCTTTTGTTTTTGAAACGAAAAAACCTGACACTAAGTTTGTTTCTTAAGTCTTTGGTTTTTTTAAGTATTTAAATAGCCCAATGTATGTTAGCCCCTAAAGTATGCTATTGATTTGCACTGAAAAATTAGTAAAAAGCGTTACGGTGAGGGGGGGGGGGGGGGGGTATAAAATCTCTGAAAACAGCGTTACGTAATATGTGCACAGCCCCTTATTAAACAAAACGTAATAATATAATTGCATAAGTTGATAAAAAATGCTTTACCGCGGCAGTCCCCGAGTGCCACATGTCTTTTTAATTTAAAATTCTGCCATACATCTTTCGATAACTAATGCAAATTCAAAATAACATCGATTAGTAATTAAAATAATATTAAATCAAACAAACGATGTAATCCAATAAAACTTTCATTGTTATTTTGTTTTTCCCTTCATCGCCAGAAACAACAAGTGAAAATATTATCGTCTTAACAAAACGAAAAAAATGAACAAACATAATAAAAAGCTTACGAAAATGTTTTAAGCGTCATTTCTTGTGTAACCACCCACTAGTGCTTATGTGCGGCAAATGCTACACTTCACGCCTAAACATTAAATAGCCTTGTAAGGGCGCCAAAACTCCCTAAGGATATTTTAACTACGTAATATTTGTTTGTTGCTATATATTGCACACATACAAAAGCAACACACAATTCAACACATATAAACAAATAAATAAATAAAGGCAATAAACGAGAAGGCTAACAATAGCAGCCACTACAGCAACAACAACAGAAACAAAACCAGCAGTCATCCGCTACATTAAGTATTGTCTATGGACCTCTTAACTATTCATACAGTGTGTTCAACCTAAATTCTCTTTACACTCCTTTCATACAAATAAATTGCATTATATACACGTACATATATACAAACATACATACATACAGAAAAGAATCCTTTTGAGAAGTTTATACATCATTAAAGCGCGAACACAAAAGCAACAGCAAAAATAAAGTCCTCAAAACGGTGACAATACTCGATTCCTTTAGCTGTGTTTGCTTCCTGCACCCGGTGGCCAAGTGAAACAGAAGAAAATGAATGCCAGCTTAATGTATGAGATTCTCATGTATTTAAATTCATTCTATTTCGGACTGTATGCTGCATTCAAACTGTGCATCAGTGTGTTGAAGCCCATCTATTTGCAATATGCAGAGAATGTGTTGACACGTGAGGCGAGCATTTTATTGACCATGTGCATTTTGGAAACGATACGCATCATATTGGGTCGAAGGAGTAGCTTAAGTGATCGTGGTAAGTACATAATGCATTATTGGTGCCTTGTTTAAATAATACACATATTTTAGACATTCATATCGTTGGTATGTTCAAACAACATCATATATAACCAATAATGGTTTCATACCTAACGAATTAAAATTTTACATCTTACATTGAGAAATCATTTTTAAAGTTATGGCGTAACTAAGGTCACAAGACAAAAAATATAGTTTTTCGTAATGTTAAATAAAGAATTATTTATTGCCTAAAGAGCAAATGATTGCGTTTGGATGCAATTGTCCCAGACTTCACTTGTTGCTACGTCAAAAATATATCTACTTAAATTTCTTCCCAAGATGATGACAAATGCATGAGTTTTTTTTTGGAAAAATAATGATGTCACGATTAATTATCAATTTAAAATTTTCAACTTATGTGGTTGTTTGAGAAAATGAGAAATATCTACAGATTTTCCCTATGTGGTCTCTCAAGACATCGTCCAGAGTACGTTGGAATATTGAGGGAGCATTTTTTAGTCCGAATGGGAGTCGTACAAACTCAAATTTCCCGTTATTAACTGAAAAGGCGGTTTTCTCTACGTCACATTCCTTTAAAGGAATCTGGTGGAAACCACTCTTTAAGTCAATAACCGTAAAGTACTTGTTTTTACCTAGATTTGCTAGAACTTCATTAATTTCTGGAATGGGATACCTATCGGCCACAGTTACTGCGTTAAGTTTCCTGTAATCGATGACCATTCTATATTTTTCCTCTCCGGATGCGTCCATTTTTTTCGGAACGATCCAAACAGGTGCATTATACGGAGATCTGGAAGGTCTGATAATTCCGTCATTTAAGAGTTCATTAATCTGTTTTTCTACCTCACTTTTCAATGCCATGGGATAGGGGTATGATTTAGAATAAATTGGTGAATCTGAATGTGTTCGGATTTCCCCTTGAACTCGAGAAGTGAATGTAAGTTTCTTGTTGGGATCCGTGAATAGGTTGGGATGCTCGTTTATAGTTTGATCTAACTGAAATTTTTGAGTTTCGTTCATATGATTTGTTCTGAATTCCATTTTATTAACTGATTGGGAAGTGTGTTGATGAATTTTTATTCTAGTTGTATTGTTTATTAACAAATATTCTTTTTTAATATGGATAGTTGCATTTAGTTCTTTTAAACTATCATGACCAAGGATGCCATGAAACGATTTCAAAGAAACGAAACGATTTCTGCATACATACATAATTGCATGTTTATGCCAAATAACTACAATTAACCCAATTATGAATAATAGTGGCCGGGAATTTTTTTCCGGATTTTTCTGGTTTCCCTTAATTCTAAATTCATTTAAAAAATGGGAGATTTTTCAAGCTGAGAAAAAAAATTCTTGCGAGTTTTTTCCCCAAATATTTGAAATGTAGTACATTTAAGCCCGGCTGAAGACTGGTCATATATAAAGCCTTCACTAAGCGAAGCAGCTTTATTTCATTGGTTTATTTCATTGGAGACACCTTGCTAGCTAAAGGTTTTAAAATTTTTGATATACAACTTGTAGCGAAATCTTCAGGATATTGTATAGGGCAATGGGCCCTCGCTATACAAACATATTATAATTATTCACATATCTGAGAAACTAAAATGGTCTTAAGGTACGTTCACTTTGGGGAAACATTTGACGAAAAACGACAAATATTCCCAGCAAAAACTACCGCTTCGGAGAAAAGCGCTTCGAACACGCATGATTTTTGTTCGCGATGTCCCACTTTGGAGCGCTTGTTTTTTACATGAAGGATCGCTTTTTCTTATCATCCAAAATGCGCTAAAATCATGTTTGAATTATCTGAATTATGCCTTTGTCTTACTGCGTCATCTACACAGATATGTACATAATTCATGCGTAGGCAAATACACAAGTATAAATAAATAAATAAGAGAGATGCAGAGAGCATCTAAATGGAATTTTATCTTCCATTCGCCGTTTACTTTGTTATTCGTGTCAACCATATGTAAATGGCCGACCAACTTCAACATGCTTCAAAATAAGTTGAGCAATCTCTCTGCCCTCGGAAGCGCTTCAAAACTGCGCATCTCCAAATCATGAAATTTTGTTACTACTTCCAGAATCATAATAATTTTTTGCTGGGTTTCCTTATCGTAGTCTGACCATAAAATATTTGTTAGAGGCAAACAGCAAAAAGCAAACAAAAATTTGTGTAATGTGAGTGACCACTAAAGCGCAAATATTTTCAGATTTTTTGGGAAAACAATTATTAGATCTTACAAAGTTTTTCTAAGAACAAAGAGAGTAAAATAAAAATATCTATCTTGAGAAAAAATGCTTAAATAAAATATTTTTATGGATGATATTTTTTTTGGTAGCTTTGTTGGACATGCTTTAATAATGTAAATAAATGCCTGAATAAGATCTTAAAAATATCTGAAAAATTTCTCAGAGAAGGGAAGATATTGAAAATTTTTAATCCAAAATAAAGAATCAAGCAGCAGTTTGCTAATTATCCTGGTTATTGGCATTTGTAAAACTATTGCAATTTATTCGTGATTCTCCAAAACTACTACTGATGCTGGCTGATAAAATTTTACAAAATTGTGTTGATTCTATAAATTGCAAAATTTTTAAAAAACCAAAATATAAAAAAAAATTGGTAAAAAATAGAAGAAAGCCAAAGAGTTTGGCAGAATTGCACACTTCGTGAAAAAAGCGACAACTTGCGAAAAATTATTTAATATCTATAAAGCCTTAAGGAATGCAAAAAAATTCTTCCTTAATCGAGAATATGGCGAAAATTTTCCAAATCTTTCTAACGAGAAAATTACAAACCCAGAAACTTGCACACAAGTTGATCAGAAACCGCAAAACTGTTAAAATAAAAAAAAAAATGTAAAAACATTTCGAAAAAAAAATTGCTTCATCACGTGTGTTAAAATGTACAAATCGGTGTTGGCTCAAAATTGACGACGAAATATGGAATATGGGTGAAAGTAATATTCATATGTAGCTGCCCAAGTAGATTTACTTTTATTTTGAGTTGAGTACAAACTTTTGTAATATCATAGACCAGTCTCGGTCGTTTTTAGTGCAAACAACTCAGCTTAAGTATTCTTATCGAATTAATTACAGTAGTTTTCCGGTTTAACGAACCAGTACTTTGTCAGGCCTGTTCGTTAAACTGAAAAGTTCGTTATATGCCATATTTATGTGTAGTACCCATGTTATGAATAAATAAATAACTAGAACTGTATTATTTGTCGTTTATTTTGAAATATGTTATGAGATCTGTGTAATATATTAAAAAAAATTAAAAAAGGAACAATTCATTACACTGGTACCATAAAACCTAAAATAATTTTAATGAAAAATAGGTTCAAATTCATTGAAAATTTTACATAAAAAATTTGTAGAGTAATGTTTGTTTTTTTGGAACAAAAATATTTTTTTTTTGTGGCATATTCCTGAAGTTCTTTTAAAAACAATAAAGTTGAGAAATTGACATTATTTTGTTAAGTCTTGATAAGAGCCTATTTTGATAATGCAACTTAAGCAAACGAATGGCATTCTGATCCATTGGTTGAATCAGGAGTGTAACATTGGGGGCATATAAAGCACCCAAATTTTGCCTCTGTGTGGTTTTTCTACGATTTATTCTGCCAGAGGAATTATTTTCGGCAAGAAATTATTTAACCGCTCCACTATAAAGCTTTCTATGAATTTCTTTGGCTTTGAATGCACCAGAAACAGGCATATATGAATTTCGTTGTCGTAGAAACCAAGAAAAAAGTTGTTTCTCCATTGTTGGAAATTCACCTTGTTTCATGGCTTTCCTTTTTTTAAATCCAAGGTTTGTACTTTTCGCATTTTTTTATAAGACTTTGTTTTGATTTTAAAATCGCACATACTGTCGATTTTCTTAAGCCACACTTTTTGCACAAATCTACAACTCACAATCCATTTTGGTAATCATCCAAAATTTTTAGTTTTTCTTTAAAAAAAAGTATCTTTTTTTTACTAATTTTTATGTTTACACCAAGAAAGAATACTCGTATGCGTATCTGATCATTGCAGCATAATCAAACAAAAATGCTACATAAACAAAACCTAAAATAGAGATACTTTTTGCTACACACTTTGTTTTTAGTTAGAAATTACTTCACATTATCCTTTCTTAAACTAAAATTATGAATCTTATTTGTTCGCTAAATTGGGCAAAAGAAAATATTTTTTGTTCGCTATATAAGGTACTCAATGGAGCAAACTTGTGTGTTCGTTAAATGCGATGTTCGCAGAATCGAAGGTTCGTTAAACAGGAAAACTACTGTATATACTATTATTAAGTCTGCTTTTTCGGAGTCAAATATCCACTTTTTTAACGATAACAAATAACTCCTGTTATTTTATATTAAATTTTCGATATAACAATATTTCAATAACCGTAATTTTTTTTTTTTTATGTACATACTATGTATGTATGTAAATACCCAAACGGAGAAACGCTGTGATTATCTGTATATATTTTAAATTCCTTTTTAATATATGTTAATGTTACTTAAGGTGAGTTTACATGGTAATACAAAGAAAGTATTAACACTTTGCAGAATCAAAATATTATGAAATTCTCTTTGTGTATAAGAAGAGAGAACAAAAGTCTGTTGCAGGTATTTTTAATGTTTACACGGATAATATTAATAAAATCAAAAGTCTGCGCTACGAAATAGCTGGTGGTTACAGTTCTACAATATTTACAAAAACAACTTGAATTTGTTTTAGTTGTTTTTGTAACTATTGTATAGAAATGATGCCACCTTCTTAAAGCTGCCAATGTTTACTTAAAAAGACACCTCTGATAAAATGAGTATACGTAAGTTTCTAAAATGGTTTAAAAAATACACATTTACCGAACGCTTGTCAGATTTTTTATCCGTATTCTCTCTTACTCATAACGATTTTCGTTTATCAAGATTTTTTTCAATTTTTGACATACCGATATACATGTATTACCATGTAAAGAGGCCTTTATATCGGTATACGTTGTTTTTGATTTAAACTAAGAAAATCCTTAAAATACTTTAGTTTCTTAAACCTTAATGAAGATTTTATATTATTTCTGAACGCACAAACATTACCTGTATTCAACGGGTGGATGTATTTTTTATTGCAATTTTGTAACCTCATTTGGGTTTTCACATTGTAGTAATATCAGTCACATTGTCATAATCGTGTCTGTCTTGAGTTTCACATCCGTGTGAAAGTGAATCTTTTCGGATTTTTTTGGTGTCCTGACATTCACTTCTGAACAAATTTTTCGTTTTACTTTCGACTGCACTAAGCTGTGTGAAAGCAAATATAATCTCATTTATTACACAATAAAACTAATTTAATTTGAAAAATCTATTTTGAACTTAAGTTTGATATCTTATCTACCTAATTCGGAAATAAAAACCAATTGTTTTATAATAACACATGGGAAAGGAGATTTAAAAAAAATCCCACATAAGCCACCAATCGAGCAAAAATATTCGGAAGTAATGCGGACAACAAATATTCTATTTTGTGATTTGGAAATTTTCATTACAATTCAAAACGTTCGGAACTCTTGACAGACACGAATGTGTTATTATTTTACAATAGTTTAAGAAAATTGTTGTTGCGATTCAAGCAAAAAAGTCATACAATAATAAGACTTTTTAAGGTATGTTTATGGTTTGTCATAAAATAACAGTAGAAAACTTAAGCTACGTTCACATATATCAAATATTTGTCCAAAAACACGTAACCACTAGTTTTGCTAAGTAATGGTGACGTTTAACTTGGTTTTTATATTGAAAAATAAAATTAATTATTCTACAAAAAAGTGTTTTTATATAGTTTATAAAAAATGCGACACCCAATTAGAAAAAATATTGGATTTAAAAGAAATAAATTATAAGTTTCTTTCTCGGTTACGTTTTTTTCGACAAATATTTGATAAATGTGAACATAGCTTTAGTCGAGCATCTGAAACTCTTCAGTCGAGCCGGCGATAATATTTATAAGCCGCCGCTACTTATAAATAACACAAGAATAAAAATATGGGTTTGTGTAAATGATCTGCCTGGCAGCTTGTGAACGTTTGTCCACTTGCCGCAGTCCAAAAACTACATAGTTCAGCTCATGTTACCGACAACGGCCACTTTTGATTATATTTATTTCAGCAAGTTCGTATAGATAAAAAACAATTTGAAAACTTTAATTGATAATGGACATTTTAGAAGATTTACGGGAAATTTATTATTTTCTTTATTAACAAATCGGCCAAAATGCAAACGTATGCGCACTAATCCAACTAAAAAATGGAGTGTTGTTAAATGTTTATCAGCTGGCACAATTATGACATAGCACACTAAATTATGTCACTTATCACACTTGTCATATTTTGGTGTGTTATTATTTTATGACATATCACAATACCCCAATTGTTTTATTTTGAAGTTTTTTTATATACTTATGTATAATAGATAAATATGTATACATATAATTTCTTATAGTTTTACTAAAAATATATGTATGTACATATATTTAAATTATATTTGGTTCATGGAAAAATAAAATGCTTTTTATGACATTAATATTAATGAGTATTAACAAGAGCCAACAGACGTGCTTAATCGACAAAATTTTTCGTATTCTAGATGTAAACATCTTATTCTTTAATCTTCATAGAGAAATTATCAATGAATTTTTATATAATAGCTTTTTTATTCATAAACAATTATTAAAGTTAATAAGTTGCGCAGTTATAACAATATCCGACTTTTGTATGGAAATCCTTGCTTTATTGTGTACTTTAACTTTAACAATCAATCATAAATAAAGGTGTTAAAGTAAAAAACAATACACACTCCAATGAGATAAATCAATTTATTGGGCCTATGGTTCATAGAACCAACACATTTTAAAGTAAGAAAACTGTATAAATTGCAAATTCAGATAAAATAAAAAAAGTTAGCTTTGCAGAAAAATAATTTATACTTCAAATGACAATTTAAACACAAAAAGTGGTATGAGAATGGATTATAACGGTACTTTTTTCGCTTTCTTTGTAGTCAAGTATAAAATACTTCATTTATTTTTTGGTTCAACAGAATAGAACCACTTGCATTCTTAGTTTAAATCAGTAGGCGGTTGTGATACATCTTTATAAAAACCATATAAAATTAAAATTACAGTTTCTGACTGCAGTTAGCTAAATGAATATGGGAAGAAAAAGTTCTTTAAATTCGTCTGAAATGGTAAAAATTAATGTTTACCATTATAAGTGTTTATTCGAGAAATTATGTTTTCAAAAATTATTCTATGTACATATACATACATACATACATATGAAATAAATTGAACAAAATAGATGAAAACATAATTTGGTGCCACTTTTTTCTTATATATCCCCTTTTTTGGTGCTTTTTGAAAAAATCTAACGGTAACGCTGTAAAAAATTCTCACGTAAAGATATTTAGAGAAATTTTGGTACTTTTTTTGCAATTGTTTTGTTTCTGTTTACGTGAGTGATACATACGCATGTATCTATTAGTAGCATATTTAAACGCTTCCAAAATACTGAACTGATTTTAACAAAATAAAGATTGTTCACCATAGTGAATAAATATTTTTAATTTGGCATCAATTTTGTAAAAGTATGTTATATAATGTGTGCATAAAATCGATAACAAAGAGTATTCTTGCCTTTTAATTACATATATAGATTAAGAGACATTTATTTAATTGAATTTCATAAATTTGCAATATAAACTAGATTAACAAAACTAATATTTTAAACTTACGTGTAGTTTTTTAATCATTAATCGTCTTACATAATTCAAATATTTTTCATTTGTTTTCAGCTTGGCAGGCGATAGCATCTGTAATACTAACACTGCCCAGTCTTGCTATTGTTATTTATTTGTGTTGTTTTCAAACCTATGTTCTTAAACTTGAAATTATTATGAGTGCCTTAATGATAGCACTACAAGGTGCTGAACTGGTGTTTGCCTGTATATTTATTTGTACCATGTGTCGTCCGGTGACATATACCTAGCAGTTGATAAATTCAACGTCATCAACATCATCCAGGGGATTTCTATCATCGCCATTATCAATTGCAATGGACAACTTCGACTCTATCACTATCACTATCGTTATCATCTATTTCCTCGAATCACGACCAAAACTGCTATGTACATCTCGTCCCAACAACAATAACAAATACTACAACTATTTCATTGTTAACATTTGTAAAATATTCGTTTTAAACAAAAGCAAACGTAACAGCAACAACTATAAAAACAAATACAACAAGCCATGTATTAATTACGATATTATTAAAATCAATAACAAGAACAACAATTACGACTACGACTATAATGACAATTTTATCAAATTTAATCGAAGCGATAAAACAAAAAGTTGAAGTTAATAAAACAAATGTAAATTGTGTGATTAAACGGCAAACTTTTTCAATCAACTTGTCGTTGCAAAAACAAAAGAAACACCGAAATAATCCTTTAAAATTCGTAACAAGATGAAAACTGCATACTACATGCATACCTGGAATAATTTTATTAAATTTTAAATTTATTTTATAATGACTTGTGTATGCGTGTAAGTGATGTAATAATTAATTAATACAACAACCTGTGTACATTTTCTCTCTCGCAAAATACTGAATGAATCTGGATAAATATATAATTAAATATTAAATTAGAGGTAAGTTCAGATAATTTCTTTAATAATGACTAAATTTATTTCAATCAAATCAAGCACGATGTCTCTTATTTTAGTATATATCGAGTGTTTTTGTAGCTGCATTAAAAAATAATATGATAATACAGGATAATGGAATGTTTATATTTTTATTATAATCTGATAGATAATTTCATTGCATTTATTTGCTTATTTCGAAAGAAATAAGACCTGTAGAAATCTGTAGCGGCAACAGTGTGTAAACTGAATTTTAATGGATGCAATTGTGATCCGTTAACGGATTAAGGATTTTGTTCACTTTAAATACGGTAATTTTGGTAATTGATGTAGCCATTTATTCAGAAATTAGATTCATCACTAAACATAATTCTTTAATAAAAATGCTCTTTTTCACGATTCATTATGACTTGCCAAAAAGCGAAAAAGTTTTCAAGATACGCAGTGATCTTTATGCGCTGTTTAGAGTGCCTAAATAAGTTCAGACTGAATTGATGCCTTTGATATAATGAAACGTTTCAGTTCGGTAGATTCGGTAGGTGGAATAGGAAATATCAATCTGATAATTTTTCGAAAATATGTATTTTTAACCGTCTTAAAAAAAGGATGTTATCAATTTGTTTAAAAGTGGTTTTTTGAAGATTCGGGGGGCAAGTTGTTTCCCCAAATAATGGTTATCGAATAACTCTTCTAATTATGGACCGCTTTTCATAATTTCTTTTGTGCAGTTTGGTTCCAAAAAAAAAAAAAAAATATATTGATTATCCCATAACTCTATCCCTTCTTCAAACACTTTATGATGTTTATTGTTTTATGATACTTTTAGATTTTATAACGATAATAAAAACGGAAGGGTCGTCAATGTGGAATAAAACAAATTTAAATTTTTTAATAACGGTTTCCTATTAAATTCCTAAATTTCGTACAACATGTTTTAATTTTATATGAAGCTATTAAAATTTAAAAATAAAATATTAAATTAAAATGTTGGAAATTAAACATGGTCATGTTGCATCGGTTTCGCAATCGGTTTTATTAACTCGTGTTTTGAAGTCGGTTATCTGCCAGAATTATTTAAAAAAATTTTAAACTACTGGACCGACCACATCCAAAATCTATTTAACTCAAACAACAACGTAGACTGAAAAAATTTTAATATCTATTGATTCGTTCTACAGATTACATTTTCGATAAAAAACTGTTGATATTCTAAACTACAAACCTCAAAATTGTGTTTGAAAAATTTCGGAAAGAAAAAAAACTGATTTTTAACTAGTGTAAAACTTATGCGAAATTAAATATCAAGATTCGAGCTTACACTTAGCGGGAAGTTCCAGGGAAGATATCCCTTATTTTTTGTAGTATTTGAACTCAAAATCAGGGTTGTCAGACTCATTTTGACCTTTTCCACCAAATCAATGTCGAAAAAAGGCCGTTTCCGAACGTAATATATATATGTGACATGGCTGTATTTATGTATGTAGATATTAGTGATGTTACGAATACTCGTATTCGTATTCGACTATTCGCCTGTTTTAAGATATTTGTATTCGTATTCGCCAAATTCAAGCGAATATTTTTCGAATAATTTTCCCATACATTTTCCAAAAAAAAAATCATACAAAAGTTTAAAAAATGTACATAAAATGTAAAAAAATATATTAATTTTTATTAAAAAAAACCCTTGTATTTCACGCAGAGTAAGAAAAACGAAATCTGAAAGTATGTAAGTAAAATAATTAAAAAATGTTCTATAGAGGTTTTCAAATTCGGCATCTTAATGCAATAATAATGTTAAATCACTGAATTTTTTTTTCATTTATAGTTACTAACGCAAAGGCAGGAATTTTTTCCAATTAAATTTGAAATATAAACCTCAAAAGAAATATTCGTATTCGTATTCGGCGAATACTGTTTTAAATATTCGTATTCGTATTCGCGAATACTAAAAATTGATATTCGTAACATCACTAGTAGATATCACCCACATTTCTTAAAGTTTAAGTCTCCATGAAGAAATAAAATTGTTAAATGTTTAGTTTACAAGAATCGGTATATAAATAGATCCGAAATTTTTTTATTTTGTACATGTTGTTGGTCCGTCTAATTATCCCTGCGTTTAAGACATTTTTTCCAAAAATTTTTTTAGCTTAGGTGTGAACAGTTTTAGGATTAAAGTAAAATCCAAAAATTTCGGGATTCGAAATTTGATTAAACTCAAAAATCTCTGCGCTCACATGTAAATACTCCTACGTTTCAAAAACCTATTTTAATGTTACTTACTGTACTTTGCAATACATTCCTTTTATGTTTCAAGGAATCTTTTAAATTTCATTAAAAGCAAATGAATTATTTTACAGTTTGCTGTCCCGCCGTTTTGTTATTTATTCATCAGGTTTTAAACAAACACACATACTCGTACATATGTATGTATGTACATGATCTTATTAGTATGAATATGTCATATACAAACGTATTACATATTATTGCAAGTTGCAGCATACTTTGCAGTTGCATTCAAATAATTTATTTATTATAGTTATTTTTATACATATTCTACTTTATTCAAAGTTTGCGCGACATGTTTTTATATGAACATCAAAATACAGACTAAAAAGTTCGTTGATATATTTTATTCAAAATTTTTGATTTTCAAGTTGCAATGTTATGAAGACGAAACATTTTTAATTTGCAGCGATATTTTAATGTATTTTTGTTTTAGTTGTTTGTTTGCAACACCCAAAAGATACACAGAAAGAAAATTGTTAAACTTTCTTTAAAAAAATATTCTTTGGCATTGGATTTTATATTCAATAAATAGATTTTTCCTGATTCAGTTATTTATACTAAAAGTAACAATATTTTTATTTTCAGTTAAATCAGTTGTAGTTCTTTTAATTTATTTTTTTTTTAAAGTTATTATGTCGAGTTGTTTGAATCCGGAAATAGTTTTTACATGAAATAAAAATTTGCATGCTCTCTAAGGATCTACAGATGAGTTGTTATTAGCAACTAATGAAATCTAGCATATACATAGATTAGCTAACCAATGACAAATATATAAATATATATATATATATATATGTATACATTTCAGATATATATGTATATATATTTGAAAAAATTTATAGCAGTTTTTTCTAAGTCCAAGAGATAGTTTTTCCTTGAACAGCATTCAAAAAGTTAATATTTTTTTCAGTGTAGCCATAGTACAGATAATTAGTCTTATAGTAGTCCTCTCAGTAGCAGACGCTGGCGTAGACTCTGTCGACGTAATTTTGCCATTAATTCTTCCAATTAAAAATAGCTATTCTTAAATTAACATCTCAAGAATATTACAACAATTTTTTGTTTTCTGCATATCAAGGTATGGCAAGAGGTGCAAAATAAACTCTTAAAACATAAAATGCATGTTATTAATAACTATATCGATGTTAAGTGAATGCAATTAAACTCTACATTTGAATTACCGAATAGGGCTTAAAATATAATTATCAGCGTTGGCTTTAGTATATTTTAAACTGGATTACCATGCAACACACAACAAAAAAAATATTTTTTAATGCAACAGGGAACAAATTTTACTTGACTACTTGCTTCTTCTAATAGTCAACTAGGTGCGGTACTCGGGTTCTTGTCTGTTTGATTTCGATTTATAATTTGAAATTATTATAAATTCCAATCCAAATTATTATAAATGAATCGATATAATTTTCTTCTATTTAATTTAAGTTAAACTAGAAATAAATTTAAGCTCGTGAATAAATAAATAAACATTTGGTTTGCCGATTTTGTCAGTAATCCAAAAATTTAATTGTGTGTTTTTTATTTTAAAATCAAGTAAAAATAAGACTTCTGAACTGTCGAACTACGTTTAAGCTGTTGCTATGGGTTGAGCTTAAAAGGCATTGCAATCTAAAAAATAACTTTGCGAATTTTTTAAGGACCGAAATGAAAACTTGATAAAAAAAATAATTATTCGGGACCTTCCACGCAGTTTGGAAGAAACACAAAAAGAATTAAGCAAATCGGTCCATAGTTAGAGAAGTTTTCGATTATCGATTGTTATTTGGAGAAACAACTTGCCGCCGTTAAAACAAAAAAAAAAATAATATTAGACAAAACTGCTAGCCAAACCCTTTCAAGAATTATTTAATAATTTTGAAGTAATTCCATAGTAAATTAAATCAGTGAAGTGGTTCGTCAGTTTAATTAAAAATTAGCAACAACGATTGCTAACAATGAACGAGATTTACATTGAACTTCAATGAATATTTTCATTGAAACAACGTTTGCATACACTGAATCAACGCATTTTTGCAAAAATATAATGAATTTGACCAACATTCATTAATGTCATTTACTGAAATTTTTGCAGAGTACATTATACGATAAGCTACCGGTTGTTAAATTTAAGCCTGTTGGTTAATGAAAATATTTCTTGTTTAACTACGCTACATTAGAGTTCTGAAAAATAGTTTTACTACGCCCATTAAAATAAAATGATCATTTCTTCATCTAAGAAATTCTTGTGGTGTTCAAATCAACCATGAAAGCAAAGAGTAGCTCTAATAAATTGTGTTAACGAAAAAAAAAATTTCTAAATTTGTATTAACGAAATACTAAAATAAAACTAAATATATTTCTACATGTGCAACATAATTTGTGAAATTTTTTAATGAGGCATAAAACATTTATAAACAATTGATGCTTAAAATTTTAAATGGCAAATAAGCTTAGCAGTGATTATTTTTGCATATTTTTATTATTCTGACCATATTAGAATAGCAGCTGCTTAATACAAATACAAATTGTATGCCATAAAAAAAGAACTTTGAATAAAACGAACATCTATTTCGACAACAACTAAATTTTTTTAAAAATTTCTTTTATTAGCATCTACAAGCATTTTCATGTAAAAGATATATTAGAAAATAGTACATACTCGTACAAAAACCTTTGTAATATACATTATGAAATTCTTATCATTTACAAGCCCATTGTGCAGTAAAATTTAGCTGATTAGTCACTCTGGCATATAAACGATCCTTCTTAGTTAATTAATTAAAAATTTTGAATATGATAAACATATCAAACGAACTCGATAAACATTAAATTGCAATAATTAAATTTAATGTGTTACTGCATACACACATACATATATATATATATATATATATATATATATATATATATATATACTCGGACATGTACACTCCGAATAACTTAAATAAGGCTTTTAATTTTAACATCTGTGGACAGATGATCATACATACATAGCAATGTACATACATATGTACATATGTATTGCAGAGATATGTATATTGCAACAACTCCCAGACAAAGGGCGAAAAATTCACCTTTATCAAATTCCTACATGTCGTCGGCACAGAAAGATAACGAAGTTTTGCAACTCTGTTTCCCTCAAAAATATTTTTTAATAAATTCACCAAACGATTTTCATAGTTTTTTTTTTGTTTCAGCTAGTGTGTCTGCTGCTTCGTCCTGTAATTTTTTTTACATTGGGTCACTTTGATCCGCCCCATAAAAAACAAAATAATTAAACTATATTTCATCAATTTATTAACCGATTTTAAAATTTATTTTTGTTTGATCGGGGCTTCTTGCAGTTTGATCCCATACAATTTCTATCAGAGAGGCAAATTGTTAGTCCCATAGAAATGTAAGCGACACCCCAAAATGTTTATAAATAAACATATTTTTATGGACCGATTTAAAGTATGTTTCGTTAAAGCAGTTTAATATTTCGTGCCAGTAACATAATAAACTGAAATACATTATGGGTTGTAAACTTTTGCATAGTTGAGTCGATTTTGTAATCTGTTCGACTGAATTTTTGTATTGAAGTTTGTTTTTTCTGCCAGAATTTTTCTTTAAGAGCAATACAATTTTACCTCCTGAAAAATGATTCCCACATATTTTGGCAGAAAAAATATTTTTGGATGTGCAGTCTGCATTTTGAACTTCGAAAGCTTCATTATTTGAAAGGTCAGGTATTTCGAATTTAATGAAAAGCTTTCTGTAACCGCATTATTTTTCTCCATTACTCGTAAAGGCTCAATTTTAATTCTACGCAAAAACATTAGAGACATTTTCCAACAATCTTTTTCAATGAGCGAAAATTCTTAAAAAAAAAAATAATTTAATTTAACAATTGCATTATTGTGTGTCTTTAAATCCATTTTTTTTCTAAACTTGTAGTACTTGTAAAACCAACAAGTGTAAATGAATATAAAAAGAATTTTACATGTCTTGCATTGATTGAACAGAGAGCAAAAAATGCTCCTCTATAAACTGCACAGACGAATTTCAAGTACTACTGATCAGTCTAAAAATACTATTTCGACAAACTAGTCAGAATTATGTGCTTTTAACGTGCAATTACAATTTTTTGCTGTTGCTGTTGCAATTACTCACTAAAAGTGTTCGTTATGTGCTGCTATTTTTAACACAAATTAAAATAAAGAACAAATAATTAAAAATTATAACAGTAATAATAAAAAAAATATATATAAAAGAAAGCTAATCAACTGAAAATGTTAAAATTAAAATAAACAAAAAAATCAATTCCTTTCACTTAACGATGACGAATAAATTGGATTAATTTGAAAAGGAGAAAATGCCACGACCAAAACCTGTACCACCACAAGTGCCAAAGAAGCCAAATCCAAGTCTCACCTACGAGGTGCTGATCTATTTAAATTCATTCTATTTTGGCATGTTCGCTGGCTGTGAAATTGCTATGAGTCTTCTTAAGGCAATTAATCTTACGTATCCGATGGATATATTGATTAGAGACATGTGTATAATATTTGGATTTTGTTTGTTGGAAACGATACGCATTATATTGGGTCGCAAGGGAACTTTGGCCGCCAGAGGTAAAATATTGTTAAAATTAATCAACTTCGCCGAATTTCTCTCCCACTCTCTCCCTCTCATAAGAAGAGAATAATAATGTCATCTGAGAAGTTCACAGATGATATTAACAGCGTTGTCAACTTGGTGCGTTTCGCACCTTTTTTGGTGCTTTTCTAAATGTTTTGCGCGAAAAATATCCGAGTTGGTGCGTGGTGCGCTTTTTTTTAAATTTTGGTGCGTTTTTTTAATTTTGGGTGGCTCCAAATCATATTAAACACAATTTTTTGTTTCAGTATGAGAAAAAAGATTTTTGTACAAAAAATACAACTGTTTCAATACCATTTCATTCAATTGTGTACAATTTTTACATTCACTTTTACAGACCATAATAAGAGCAACCATTAATGATGTTTAAGAGGTACCAAAACACATTCACGAAAACCGTTAAACCGTCTTGTTATAGATTATAAGAAATTTGTTTTCCCTTTTAGATTTTCAGAGTACATAATTGTTTGTTGTCGTAAAAGTTGCTGTCAATTCTGTTAAAGAGCTTAGCAAGAACAAAGTATTCTCTAGACTAGCGATCAATGTTTGATTTTTATAAAATGCATAAAAAATGCGTTTATATAAAATTAATAAAATTTCTATTTACTAAAAGAAATATTTAAAGTTAGTGCCTGTTCGCCGATATCGAAGAAGTTCTTTCTTTCGAGCAATTACATTTGAAACAAAAACAAATTCAAAAATTTTGTTTTTATTTCAAATGTAATTGTTCGAAAGAAAGAACTTCTTCGATATCGGCGAACAGGCACTAAGTGTCAATAATGGAGTCTAAAAAAGGAGATCATAAGCGAAATACAAAAAGATTTGGAAATCACAATGTTAGTTTATGCAACGGATTCGGCCTTGACCAAATAATAACACAAAAGCAAGATGTTTTTATTGCAAATGCGATATCACGCCTAAATATCCAACCTTGTTCGGCATGCTGGAACACGGAAACACATTGCAGCTTTAAGCCCATTTAGCTACAAACGACATCAAGAACCAACATTGTACAACATGTTTTTTCCCATTACAAATATGATGTCATGCCATTAGAAGTACAATTGGAATCCGATGTCAAAACATTATCTAGTATTGAAAAAGGGTGGAGAATGATTCACTTCATGCAATGGCACAATATTGTATCAACATTAGAATTTTGACTAAAGTTAAATGTTGTAAGGACGCATAATTAATTCAATAAAAATTTTCAATAAAAAAAAAATTCTGAACTTGGTGCGTTTTTTGTTAAATGGTGCGTTTTTTTCTCCATTTTGGTGCCTTTTGAAATTTCAAAGTTGACAACGCTGGATATTAACCATTTCAATTCATAAAAAAAATATACTGAACACGGCTCTCCCAAGTTAATCTCATTTTTTATTGCCGACTATGAGGGAAGGCAGGCAACACAATGAATAATATCGAATAAGTTTGCATATGTTAAGACTGATTTTCATTAATTTAAGATCGAATAGAAATCAAACCATTATATTACTTGAAGTCTGTTTAAAAGACAAAAATATTTTAAGGTCGTTAGTATACATTAAAAAAATACAAATTTTTGATGGCATCAGATATACTCGTATGTACGTATCATTGATATACAGTATGAACATTATTGAGCCCAGACGACTGCCCGATTTATGTCCTTTTAGTTAAAAAAGAAGCAGACCAAGTGCCATCTTGTTAATAATTTTTTTTCCGTAATTTGCTTAAATTCAGAAGATGGGGCAATGATTTCGATTTTAGTAGCAGTATATACATATGTAATGTTTGGTTAAAAGTTGTAGGTGAAATCGGTTTTCCAAAGACAAAAGAAGTGTTCGTGACTTCAATATTGAACTAACGAGTGATGATTTAGACGATTGGAATGGAAAATCAGCAAAATAACGGTTACGATATAAAAACCATACCTTCTTCTATTATTTTCAAAAATTTAAATTACTAATGGTGTTTTCTTTACTACAAAAAAATGGTACATCTCCATGCAGGAAATGTACTTTGGTGTTCGTTTCTTAAAAATGTTTTGCTCTAAAAAGGGCAGTGTGTTTGATTCTAAAAAAATCGCCCTCACTAATGGTGGAAGGCACTGCACTTTTTGCCCCATAAAAAGCGACAGTGTTGATAGTGCCCTGTAAAACTTAGCTGTCAGCTGTTGAAAACAGGGTGTTCCACTTTTTCATAAGTTGTGTTCAGTTCTAGTGAAATAACCGACTGCATTACTACAGGGTTGGCAAGACATTTTATATATGTACTTTTTAAAAAGGTGCTATTTTGTGTGTAGAAAAGAAAACACCATAAGCCTTTTTATTTTGAAAAACATTAGTAATATATCCAATCAGACTAGCAGCGTTCGTTCGTCCATTTTTTCAACTTACATATGTAAAGAGGATACTAATTGGGAAAGAATATAAACTATTTAACCAAGTTTTCAACAGAAATAGAATACGAGAGTTAAAATAATTTATTTTTATTAGATTTTTACATGTTGAATCATTTTTTTTGGTTAGTTTGAACTGATACGTTCTGCTAGGCTGATTGGATATAATAATGTTTTTCAAAATAAAAACTCTTAGTATTTTAAATTTTTATTAATTCAACAAATCTCAACTTAAGCCTAATAATAATAATTTCTCATATGTACGAGTACATTAATATATTTCAAATAATAATTACTTGTATTCGTAATAATATTGTAATATAAAAATATTTTCAAAAATTGAGATTATTTTTTTATGGGGTGCTAATTTACATACATACGAGTATATGCATTTCATTGATAGCCAAATAGCAGTATATCTTTACCACCATGCTTGAAAAGTTTCCTAACCTGAGCTTGGTGGTAAAGATGTACTGATGAGTTGGTATTTAGCTACGAATGAAATGCGTAGTTACTCCCTTTACAAATATATACTAATATGTATTATAAAGAGGTAATGTCAGAAAAAGGTAAAATAAAATCTCGAATCGGAAGTACGATATTTATTAAAGTCCTTAGAATATGGTCAAGGGGCGTCTAACTCCCCATACCCATGAATTATTTATTATCGTTTTTGCAGACATTACTTTATTTATGTGAGTACGGACACTGCCTTCCAGTCCACTTCTCTGCCTTTTTGTTCCTCTAGCCGCCCTTCAGTCCATAGATCCGTGTCTATAAAAATATATAGAATACATGCATTTTTAAAACTATCGGCCTGTTTCACAATGTCGACAAGTCGATGTCGTTCTCTTATTTATATTGAAAACAAAAACAAAATATTTAAATTTGTTTTTGTTTTTAATATAAATAAGAGAACGACATCGACTTGTCGACATTGTGAAACAGGCCGTGTGTCCGAGTGCCTGAAAGGGGGAACATTTTTTCCCTTTAATACTATCCAACCGATTTTGTTGAAACTTAAAAAACATATAGATCAGCTCGAAAATGTGTTTTTAGGATCAGGAGGGTAATAGGGGACAATTTCCAACTATCCGAAATTAATTGTGATGATAATTAAGGATATGAGTCTAAAAGAACACAGAAGTTTAATAATTTGTAGAATGCTGGGACCAGGAAGTGGTGGTGGCAATACGTACTTTTCCGAAATATTCCATCTGATTTTTATAAAATCTAAAACTTAGATTAGTCTGCGTCTAGGAGCACTCACTAAGAAATTTGAGTTTATGATAATTTCTGCCCCCGAAGTTATCCAATAGATTGCCATGAAATTTTAAGTATAGATTGATCCCTATTTAAATAGGCGATATGGTCAAGGTGGGTTGGTTAGAGGAGCAATTTCTGCTTCTAAAAGAATACATATATAAATTACATAAATTTTCTAAGCTACGTCCAAGAGAGGTTAACTGTAGCAAATGTGTCTTTTTCGAAAATATCCAAATGATTTGATAACATTTAGAGCATTGATGGGTCGTTACTCAGAAAATTTAAATCCCCAAAATGAAGTTTCTCCGCAATTTTCCTCGTTTAATTACCCAAATTAATTTTTAATTGCAACACTGTCAGTAAAGTAATCAAGTTTACATAAGTCCCTATCTACAATGGACGATGTTTGTCGCTATAATTTTTGTCGTTTCTTCTTCAAATTTGTATATTCGTTTACATTGTTCGATTTTTATTGCAGCAATTTGTATGTGAATGTATACATTTGTTTATGTTTTACTTTATATTTAATTCTACGAATGCAAGAGTACATGCCTATGTGTATCCCTCTTCATACGTCTCACCACTCTTGCTTTCAAATCGTCCATGTAAACGGGGACTAAGCACCTGTCAGTCATTCGTATAACTGCATATTTATGTGTGTAAGCATATTCTGTTTTAAACAGCATAAACTAGTAGATATAACTTTCATTATACAAAATAGGCAAATTTGTGTTTTTTAATAAAATAAATTTGTGCAACCAAAATTGGGCTCGCTAATTAAATATATATAATTTAATAGTTAAAGAAAAGCTCTTGGTTATCTCAAAATACAGATGTTATATAAATTATTTTTTTTTTTAATAAAAATTTTAATAAAATGGTAATAAGGTTTATTTTTAAATATTGTTTAAAATTCCTTCTAGTTGCCCTGAAGAGGTAGTTAAGCTTAAATTCTTCTTTGAGGTAATTAAAACAATTCGCATAATTACCCCATCGATGTAATTACCGCTTAATTACCCAAAAATCTAAATTATTTTTTGTGAGTAAGGTAATCTATATGTCTGCATTTTGTCGGTTGCTAATACCGACTCAGCAGTAGATCTTTAATAGTGTTTGGAAAGCTTTCAAACTCATTGAGAATTGAAAACTACAAAAACAAAAGCTCAGAGCATATTAGGAATTTTTCATATGAAAGTCAAAAATGTATAATTATACATAGAATTTATTTACTAACATACAAATCTTATTTTTACTGACGCTCCTAACATCATGAATGTTTTTTTATCTATATACTAGCCTATCCATGTGTGCTTCGCTAACCCCTCGTTATAAAATAAAATTAAAAGTATTTATATATCCTATTGTGAAAATTTCAGGAAGATCGGTCCAAGGGTTGGTTTTCTTAAACAGGGGCGTGTTCCCACCCACTTTTCCTCCCAATTATGCCAATACCATATGTACCAAATATTATCGACGTAGGTCAAAAAATGCCCAAAATATGGCGATTTAAATTTTTTGGTTATATGGGCGGTGCCACGCCTCTTTGTCCAATCAAAACTTCATATAGCCTATTATTCCTTCCAGTCACAGTAACATGCTGTGAAAATTTCAGGAAGATCGGTCCAAGGGTTTGGTTTTCCTAAAAAAAGGGGCGTGGTCCCACCCACTTTTCTCCTGGTACGTATTCCAAATTATGCCAATACCATATGTACCAAATATTATCGACGTAGGTCAAAAAATGCCCAAAATATTGCGATTTAAATCTTTGGGTTATATGGGCGGTGCCACGCCTCTTTGTCCAATCAAAACTTCATATAGCCTATTATTCCTTCCAGTCACAGTAACATGCTGTGAAAATTTCAGGAAGATCGGTCCAAGGGTTTGGTTTTCCTAAAAAAAGGGGCGTGGTCCCACCCACTTTTCTCCTGGTACGTATTCCAAATTATGCCAATACCATATGTACCAAATATTATCGACGTAGGTCAAAAAATGCCCAAAATATTGCGATTTAAATTTTTGGGTTATATGGGCGGTGCCACGCCTCATATGGTATTGGCATAATTTGGAATACGTACCAGGAGAAAAGTGGGTGGGACCACGCCCCTTTTTGGGAAAATTAAAAATCGTAATATAGTCTTAAATACCGGACCGATCGTCATTAAATTTTCACAATAGGATATATAAATACTTTTAATTTTATTTTATAGCGAGGGGGTAGCGAAGCACACTGGGCTAGGCTAGTTTACTACAAATGAAATTTCTCTATTTTAATTTTAAAAGTTGGGCTGATTATAACAAAATTTTCGTTTTCCAAATACTCAGATTTCGGTATTGAAACCACTTTCGTCAAGAGTTAAGTTCTGCGACATGGCTGCTTATCTGTTTTAAGTTTCAAAACTTTATTTTGACTTTCGAAGTTCATAATCGGAACTTTTTATACGATCTTAAACACAAAACCATTGTATAAATTTTACAATATTCGGCCATTCATGAATGTAAGTGGTATTATGCAATATTTTATTAAAGAGTGAATGTGTTAAATAAGGTTTTTTTAAACAAAATTTTAAATAATTAAATCCTATTTTTGAAAATAGTTTTTAGCCTTGGTTTACCTAGAAAATTAATGCTGCCTTTATAATTAAAATCGAACTACATATAAATTAAAAAGTTATAGGAAAAAATATAAGGGAAAGTCAAGTCTTTAAAGTCATATATTTTCTAATCTATGAGAGATATGGAAAATGATACACATATATTATTTCCTTGGTTGGATTAGTTAAACTTAAAACGTGTTCAATTTTTAAAATCGGAGACAACATTTCAAAGACCCTGGTAGTAATTTTTTATTTAAAGCCTGACTGCTCCTCTAAAGCTGTTTCTCCTTTTAGCTGCATTTAATCAGTAGTTTAGAAGTTCCAGATTTCTTACCATTTACTTTACAACAGACCCCACTCTGCAATATATGCTGACCCCATCTTTAACAGCTTGATATACTTACATTTGTTCTTAATATAGTAAATATTTTTTATTTATTTGCTCTTTTTCTTTACAGGTTGGCCAGCTATAATGTCAGTTTTTCTAACTGTACCGTGCTTTCTTGGTGTAACCTATATATTACTTTTACAAAAATATAAAATACGTTTAGAATATGTACTTTGTACTTTACAATTGGGTCTATATCTCACCGAAATTTGGTATGCCATTTACTTTGTTTTTTCACTATGTCGTCCAGTAACTTATGATTAGGACTAAAAGAAACACAAACAAATTATATAAAAGAGTCAATAAGAACAAATAGTAATATACTCCTCGAAAAATGTATGTAACTAACTTTAAATATTAAATAAAAAAAAACGTAAATTATATTACAAAATATGTATAAAAACTAAATCTAAGTGTAAAAGGACCCCCCCCCCTCTGTTATTTATAAACGTTTAGAAAATTGTAGTAAATTTACAAAATTATAAAACCAATAAAAATTGTTATACAAAAATATTTAATAAATGTAAATTTTCTTTAAAAGTTTATGTAAAATTGATAAAAAAAACAAAAACTTCTAAGATTAATAATGTTAACAATAAAAAATCAATTGGAACCAATATAAGACAACAAATAAATATTTATACTAAACAGAAAAAAATTATTGCAATAAATATTATTTTTAGTTTATTTAGCAACAACATCTGTACGACAATTTTCCTATAAAAATGTGGAATTTATTAAAATAAATAGCAAAAACAATTAAACAAATGAAAATGAAGGACAAACAAAACTGCATATTTTGGATTTGTTTATTTAAAAAAATATATGTAAAATATATTAAAGACTTTGTAATTATATTCACAAAAAATAATAAACTAAAATAGTGTCTTTAAAACAAACAACTCTAATAACTTTTTATTATTCCCAGTTGTTGTTCCAAAATTACCGCAGCATATTAATAAGAAATTGTGAAAGTACAAATCGATGTAGAGAAAAGGAATTGATGTTGAAGAAATAGCAAATAATACATTCTGATAATAAGTGTTCATTGTTTTATCACTAGAGATAGTAAAGTGACGTTACTTTGGCAGAAAAAGCGTTACGTAAAGGCTCCATTACTCTTGCGTAACGTTGCGGACACGTACACGTTGCGGATAGTTCTAAAATTTGCTAGTTACTTAACCGTAGATCGAGCTTTAAAAAAAATTTCATAATTCTAGCTATGTATCATTTTTGATACATACTGGAGTTCATAGAAATAATTGATTTATTACGACTTTTTGATTAAAGCTTGTGATATATTTAAGTTTTATTCAGGCATTTTATGCAAATATTTTTTACATGTTCACATGTTCAAGTGTTGTTTATACAATCTATGCAGATATTTTTGGCATGCTTGTCATTGCAGTAGTGTTTTTTACATAAGAAACAAAATATTGAGGTCCACTTATTTTTGTTTTCTCCAGAATAGTAGCATTTTTGACACCTTGCGTGGCACTTTTTTGGTGACTTATCAACTTTCTGTTTCTTTGATGGACCAGGCACTTTGTCATCAGGATCGACAATATTGTGAGTTGACAGTTTCGAAAGCAACGTGATAGTGACGGTGGAAAAAGTAAAAAAAAAGAATCCCGACTGTTGTTTACCCGGCTTGATGCAAATCTTGTTACACCTAAAAACAATAATTTTATTTCTTCAACACCTCAATACACAATTACTAGGAACCTGGTCGCAAATTGATGATGTTTTCTCTACCTAGCCGACCAGTGGCATAATGCTCGCTGCGCCAAGTAGTGCCATCTTTCGCAATATACAATGAATCAGTATCTGAGTTGCTGCCAATACTGTCATCAGTTTCAGATAAATAGCTTTCAGGCAAACTGTTTTCTCCTTCAGTTTCCGGATCGGAAGCGTCTTCGTCTTCTTCACTTTCATCCATTACTTCATTCACTAGTTCTTCTAAGGTCAAAAACCGTGGCTGCGACATTATTTTGAATACGCACAATTATTTTGAGATCGATATATTCAAACAAAAGCACTCCGTTTTGCAAAAAGAAATAAAAAACATTCACAATATAAAAACACACGTCTCGAATGATACGCACCGCAACACAGAAACACTTGAAATGCCATATGTATCAAAAATGATACATAGCTAGGATTATGAAGTTTTTGAATTTCTCATGGCCTACTTGCAAGACATTTTCAAAACATGCCAAAAAATAACGGGAATAACAAAATAATTAAAGTCACAAAGAATGGTTTATGTACTTTTCTTTAGAAGAAAGTTATGATAATTCAAAAAAAAAATGTATCATTTTTGATACAAAGCTCGATTAACGGTTAAAATACGTAAACGTTCATATGTTATTGAATTCTTAAAAAAAGAAAACAAGATCGAAAAATATTTTTTAGAATAATTTATGTATAAGAATATACTTTTTAATAATTTAATTTTTTCCTATTTTTGCATACCATATAAAAATATTAAAAAGAAACGTCGTATCTGTCGTTGGAATATTCATCTTATTGATGGGGATTGCTTTAAAAGTGGGCACTACAGGTAAGTTTTCATATATATGAAAACTTTGGATAAGGAGCATTTTTTTTTCCATACGCGTATGTTGCGTATTTGTTTTGCTTCATTTTTAAAATACAAGGAAATATCCTTAAACCTAGATTCGATTAATGCGATTTAAAAACAAGTAATAGTGCTATATTCGGGTGTGCCGAATCTTATATGCCCTTTACCAATGTATAAATATGTGATTCAGTGAATATAATACATGCTTTCCTTTCTTATATAAATATAACATTTCAAACAATATAAAAAGTAAGTTAAAAATGCATGCTTGGACGCACTTTCATATTTTCTTCAGTGCTATATGTGTCAGTTTCAGTTTACAGGGAAGGGACCTAAGGGCAAAAAATGAGTTTTGGAGAAAAACTATTTTGAAGATAACAAGTTAATTTTGAAACGCCTGAACGCTTTTATAGCTCGAAACCCGTTATAAGGGGGTTTTAGGGGTCGCTGATTATGAATCTGGCATTGGATTTTGAAAATTCAAAATGGCGGATCCATTATGGCGGACTATTTTTTTTTGTAATATTATCACTCAGGGTTTTACGGGGTAGCTGGTTATGAATATAATGTCAGACTTTCCAAATTCAAAATGTCGGGGTTTAAGGCTCTGCTTAACGCTGTATAATTATTCTGGAGTTTTGAGGTTATTGATTAGCAGCACAACCAAAAAAATTTTGGTTCAACAAAAAAATAAAGATAAGAAATTGGAAGCTATGACAATAAAAAGAAGAAATGATAGTTCAGAATCAAAAGTGAAATCGAAGAAAAAAATATCTAAGAAGCAAAATTAATTAAATTTTTTATTTATATATTTAGCTATTGGCCTACCGTATTTTATATAAATAAAATACAGACATAGTACTAGACAACCTACTAGATGCTGCCTTAGACGAACTCAAACGTAAAAATATCCACGTAAAATACATAGCAAAGTATTCTTAGCTATTATTAGTTTCGACGGCAAAGATGATATATTAAAAACACTCAATAGCTACCATCCCAAAATAAAATTTACTATTGAAGTGGAACAAAAACAAGTACTAACATACCTGGATATTAAACTACACAAGGCCAATAATAAAATATTATTTGACTGGCATACAAAATGCACATCAACAGGTAGAATTATAAACATCAACTCAACACAACCAAAATCACAAATAATCAACACCGCAAAAAATGTTGTTCAAAGAGTATTTGATATCAGCGACAAACAATTTCACACACAAAACATAATGAAAATTACAAAAATATTAACAAACAATAGTTTTCCTATTGGAATAACAAAATCATTAATCAAATCCTACAAACCGACAATAATCAATAATCATGGCAACTCTAACCAAGATAAACGGTTTTTGAGTATAAATTACATACCTGGCCTTACCGACAAAAACACCATAAAAACCAGGGCTGTGGAGTCGGAGTCGAAGAGTCGGAGTTGCACTGTTTTTGCCGGAGTCGGAGTCAGAGTCGGAGTCGCTAAAAAAAGTCGCGACTCCGACTCCGACAAAGAATTTTTAAATATTTACCATAATAAAAATTCTGCGAATTTTTTTTTAATATTTTCTATTTTCAAATATTTGCCTTTTTACAGAAGTTGACTTAATCTTTTTAATGAATTATTTTTTAGTTTATTTCATTTAAATTATTAATTTTGTTGATTTTTTGTTGTGTGTTTGATTATTTAAAAACGTAAAAATGTGAGACTTTTCGTTTAAAAAAACGACTATTTTGCTCCTTTTTCAAAAACTTCAACATTAACCCTATTTGTCACTCAAAAACTTGTGCTTTTATTTTCTCATGATTGAGAAGAAACCGAAGCAAACAACAGCATTAACGTTCTCTCCCAAGTAAAAGCAATTTTGAAAAGTCACGGTTCACAGAGTGAAATTTCATTACAAAAATTTCAGTGTGCAGACAAGGATGAAAGTGTAGAAGAGAATAAAAAAAAATTCATAAGAAATATATCACTATGTAAACCCGGATTAAAATTTCGCGAAAAAAAGTTGTTTGTTTTTTACAAATTAATGCTGAATTTTTTGGTAAAATAGTGATCATTAAAGGAAAAATTTCAAACAATCGTTAGTGCACCGATTTTGATCCATAATTGCATTTTTAATACATATTAATATTTATTCATAAAAACTCCTTTTTTCCACAAAAAAAATTTTTTTTTGCAAAAAATTGCATTTAATTGTAAAATATTATAGTTTGATTATATTTTATGAGAATATTTTTAAATTTGCTTAAAACGGCAAAAAAAAATCAATGAAAAATATGTTTTTGTGAAAATTCTTTTTTAAAATTGCAATTATGATTCAAAATCGGTGCACTAAAATTTGTTTGTAATTTTTCTTTTAATGACCACTATTTCACCAAACAATACAGCCATGTTTTGTAAAAAACAAACAACTTTTGATTCAGCTTTATTTTGTAATATTTATTTTTACGTTTCTTCGCGTTTAGAGGTCCATAAGTACCCTCAAAAAAAAGTTGTAGAACATTTCGCGATTCAATTATCGGGAATGTCCATATACATTTAGCATTGGAGTTGGAGTCGGAGTCGGAGTCGTACTTTAAAAATTTTGGCGGCTGGAGTCGGAGTCGGAGTCGCAACTATTTTTTCACGACTCCACAGCCCTGATAAAAACAGCAATAGATAATAATAACATAAGTTTTGGTTACAAACCAAATAAAACGCTTAGTTCACACACGACGATTTTAGTTGGGCAATTTTTGAGTTTATAGATGTTTTTTTCAGTTTGTGGTGAGGGGAATAAAGAGGGAAAAATAATCGCCGGCTATGTCTGGGATCACACGTGAAAGTTTTCTATCATGAAAGTTGTAGTTTGTTGGTGAGAGGGGAGAGAAGTATAGTACCCGACACCATTCTTCTCTCCCCTCTCACCAACAAACTACCCACTTTCATGAAAGAAAACTTTCACGTGTGAACCCAGACTATTTCAAGCAATTCTCTCATTGGCTTTTTTTATTTAAATATTTGACATTCCTTTTCATTCGGTGTTTCGCTTCTTTGTGTGTACATCATTTATAATTTCAATTAAACGCAAAAATTACACGTTTTAAATATGTAAAAATAAAATAATTATTATAGAGTAAAAATTTTTTTTTAATTTAATTTTTAGAAGTTGTGAAAAGGTTTCCGGCATTCGAGGAAAAAGGTTTAGGCTGTACGCAATTAGAGAATCATGAAATAAAATTGGTAGCAGGCACAAACCCGGTTAAAGATAAACACTACTCAATTTCCCCTGCGGTACAGTCTATAGTTTAAGAATTGGACAACATGTTGCGCCTTAATGTGGTTGAAGAGAGCAACAGCCTATGCTGGATGATGGACAGAGTGATACCTGCAAGGCTCAAATCAAATGTATTCATTTATTTAGATGATCTGCTCATAATTTCAGAAGATTTTTCAACACATGTTAAATTATTACAATTAGTAGCCGATTGTTTACAAAAGGCCAACTTAACAATAGGACTAAAAAAAATCCATGTTTTTGTTTAAGGAACTAAAATATCGAGGGTTCATCATAGGAGGTGGTGTATTGAGGACTGACCCCAAAAAGGTCAGACCAATTCAACATATATCGCTGCCAAAATCACCCAGGGATGTCAGAAGTTTTTTAGGGACCGCAGGTTGGCACAGGCGTTTCATAAAAGATTTTGCCTCTATCTCTGCAGCCCTAACTGATACGTTAAAAAAAAGGTAAAAAGTTCGAGATGACACCTGGAGCGATCGAGGCATTTGAAACGCTGAAAATATCACTGACAACTGCACCGGTGCTGCGACACCCGGATTTTAGATTACCATTTTTTATACAATGCGACGCGTCTGAGTACGGAGTCGGTGAAGAAAACCCTACCGCATTATATAGCCAGAAACTTACGGCATGTCAACAAAATTATTCGGTCACCAAAAAAGAGTGCCTCGCAGCATTGTTGGGAGTAAAACGTTTCAGGCCTTATGTAGAAATGATGAATTTCAACGTCATAACTGACCACGCGAGTCTGAAATGGCATATGACATTAAAAGACCTCAGTGGACGCCTAGCCAGGTGGTGACTACAGCTGCAGGCCTACAATTTCGTGATCGAACACCGTAAAGGGGCAGAAAATATAGTGGCGGACATGCTTTCACGGAATCCGATTGAAGTAGCCGAAATAACAAATGAAAGCTTCTTTGATTTTGAAACAACAGCTTTCGAATCCGAAGACTATTTTGAATTAGTCAAAAATTTTGAAAAAAATAAATCAAAATTGCCTGACCTGCGAATTGAGGACAATAAAATATTTAAAAAAACAATTTTTGATGGTGAAAATGATTTAGCCGAATCAGTGTGGAAGTTATGGGTTCCACAAGACATCACAAATGTCTTAATAGAAAGAGCTCATAACTGCGCTACAGCATCCCATGGTGGCATGCGAAAAACATTAGATAGGCTAAAACGTTTTTATTATTGGCCAAGAATGGCAACTCAAGTCCAATATTACGTCAGGAACTGTAAAACCTGCAAAGAAACTAAGTCTGTCAATCAGCATACAATGCCAACTATAGGGCCTGAAGTCCAAACAGACATGCCATTCCAGAAAATATACGTAGAGTTTTTAGGTAAATACCCCGATCGAAAACCGGAAACGCAGCCCTGGACAGGAAGTATATAGAAAAAATTATGCACTGTCCGACTTCAAAAACAATATAAATGCGAATTTTGCCGTAAATATTTAAAATGCCGCATAAAGAAAACAATTGGTAACAATATGTACGAGTTGGAGACACTCCAAGGGAAACCAATTGGAATCTTTCATGCGAAAGATATTAAAATATGATGCAAAGTGCAATAATTTGCCCATTTGTGATACTTAGGGTTAGTAATTCATATAAGGTCTGTGATATTAGGGTAAGATGCAATATACACTAGGTTTATGTTCGTGTCTGTCCCGTTTTATCTTACTACCTGACATCTTTTACAGATAATGAATTTTAACACGATGTATCAAAGAACCTGTCCACGAAATGCAACAAATCCATTTTTTTTTAATGAAACAAGATCGGATTACTAATACAAATACGCTTTTTAATTGGGTAATAGGAATAGTACAGAATACAATATAAAATGGCAGTAAAATAAGAAAAAACTTACTAAGCAAAGAACTGCAACCACCGCACGTCGAATAGATACAACCCTAATGATAAAAATAAAAGCGTAGATAAAAACATAAGTACATATATTCGAATACATAACCCCAGAAGTACTTACCAAGTTTAGTCTTGCCCGGCTGGAGACATTCAGGTGTAATAAAATAGTTTTTATTTATTTTATTTTTGTGTTGAAGCTTGTATAGTTGGAGCTCCTAAGACTATTGATTTATTAATTGAATTATAATCTCAATGACATTGGCTTATATACTAATTATGAGAATAATTCTTAGGGGTACCTTAACATAAGAGTAAAAGAATAGAAATATATTATTGTTGGGTAAGCATATTTAGCTTCCCACTATTTATGTATGGCATGTGTTCAAAAGTTTTTAAGTCCAACGAGTGCATACTTAAAAGCAACAGATACCTTGTGTTGCTTATATTTACAATCAAACAAATGCAGTTAATAAATGTGATTCATTTAAGTGCATTGTGCTGCTGCACTTGATTAACCGTACAAGTGTCAAATTACCGACACACAAAATATCTTGCTTGCAGTTTGTCAATGCTTGCATGTTGCCGTACTATTGAATCGCAATGCATACTACACACTGTTGGCCACATGCTACACAGGGTGTGGGAGTTCCCCACGTTGGGTCTGATCAAGGCAACCCGCACACCGTTTTCTCCGGCGTGGACTTGGAGCCACCGGAGTATTGTTGCGTTGGTCGCCGGACACCCCGACGAAATGCGATTAGCAACCCTTTTGTTAAATGTCGAGAGTGTGGCCGACCGAATGATTGAAAGGCAGTCGATGGGAAGAATGATCGTCTTCCTGGTGACGCATGAATGGTACTCTGGATGGGTGATTGGCAATGTGAAGTGTGTGCTTAGTATGATTGGTTTATTTCTGTGTTGCCTGAATGATAGAGAATGTTTATATTTGTGCTTTCCTATAGTTTTAGAGTTTTTAATTAAATGTTGGTTTTTAATGTGCTGTCTCGTGCGAATGGTGGTATATTAATAATGGCTCACAAGTAGACTGGTTGTATCTATTGGTATGTTTTGAGACTATTGTGAATGGTTACCGATTTACATGCGAGTGGATGTTGCCATTCATTTTTTGTCCACAAAATAGTTTTTGGTGTTGACAAATGGAAATTGATTAGATATATGTGTTAAGCAATGGAAAAAGTTAGTTTAATGGAAAAGTTAGCGTAACGAAAAAATTCCTGGAAGAAAGCAAAGGGTTCAAATGGATATGTTAGGGAAAATAATTTATAGTATTAAAAGAAGAGTTGTGGTGAACAGTCCGAAAGAAAATTTTAACAGTTAAAGAAAATTTTTAAACAAACTATATTCAATAAATTGTGGCGGTAAGGACAAAGGAATGTGGCAATAAAAAAGAAAAAAACAGTTGAGTTAAATTTTTTTTTAAATTTTTTTTAATAGATTGTTGAAAACACTAAACAGGACAACGAACAAAAAGTTTCAAATCCAATAAGGTAGTGAACACGATCGGGCCAAGAGGCAAAAGATAGAGATCCTCAACAGCTACAGCCAACTGGTGGAGAAGAGACGCCGATATGGGAACCTGAAAAAAGTAAAAAATACAAAAAGAATTTTAATGCAAGGTAACCCAAAGAAATTTAGATTGTTAACGGTAAGTGCGGTACCTGAGAAACGGCCGGAAACAGTTAGCGAATAACTTTGTCTAACAATTTGTGTGACCGCTAACAACATATACAATTCCATAGCGGAACACAGTCTCATACAAAAATTAAAAAGATAACAACAACAACTCTGATTAGAAAAATAAATGATGAGATATCAAGAATCAGCGAATAATTAGAATAGAGAGAGCAAAATCAATTTTTATAGTATAGATTTTAAGAGTATTTCTTTTTTTTTTAAATTATATAGTTTATGTGTATAGAAGTGTAAGGATTGTCGGTGCCTAGATGGCAAAGGGAAGGAAATAAAGATTTAAAGTCCATTTTTGTTATTGGTGCGCGCAGTGTTATGTGGCACAAAGAAAGTAGGGAAAGTCCGTAGGATATTCTCGTCCCAAAGGTCCAAAATTGAAAGGACAACTAGCCACGTAAGCGAGCTCATTTAGGTAGGATCTAGGTACATAGGAGGGCGGTTCGAAAAGTACCGACTTCGAGATCTTCAAAGTGTTGCGGATTATTGGCGTGTAATCATTTATTTGTTTTTATATAACATCATTTTCTTTTTTGACATTTAGGCAGCAACAATATAGTTTTAAGTAAAGTTAAGAGTAATTTTATGGAAATTAATTAAAACTTAAAATTCCCTTAATTGTTTTTTTTATTTTTTTTTTGTAAAAAATTTAAAATTTGGGTACTGGTCAGAAGACCGGTCGATTTGTTTTTCTTTGTCTTTAAATATTTAATAAAGAAACATAAAAGACGCGTTTAGCCCAACAGGGGTGATTTAATTCTAAATATATTTATATCGAAATTTTAATTTAGACTTTGCGGTTTTTCTTTTCAGTTTTTTTTTGTAACAACATCTTTTTTGTAACGTTATATTTTTTTTGGTATATTTATTAAGTCCATTTTTTTTATTTGTTTATTTATATTAATTTATCTGTCTGTTTTTTTAATATAATTTAATTATTTAATTTTTTTTATTAATATAAATATTGATTGTGTAGCGTAAGTTTTTCTTTATAATAAATATGTGAATTTGATTGATTTAGTTGAAAACAGAGATGAGTGCGTACTAAATTTGGTAGTTCGGGTGAGGATGAGGTGAGTTAAACGTCGTGGTTTGAGTGTGTGTGGATTTTTGGGGACCAATTAAGTATGTTTAGGAGTGTATGGTCCCAGGTAGGGAGGGCCAGTAGTGAACGTCCATCTTGTTCACTCTCCCAAGTTGTTTCCGTTGTGTTTAGTGTTTTTTAGTTTTATTTAGTTTTTTTCAGAATTTTTATTGTTCGTGTCTCTGTTGTGCTTGTGGGTTGGAACTAAAGACGTGCACAGTTCTATCTGTTTGTACCAGTTTGTCTTAGTTTTCAACTTCTGGTATGTATTAGTAAATATTTTCTTGTATCTGGTATTAGTAAGTATTGTTATTCTGCAAAACAGATACTGTATGAGTAGATAAACAGAGAATGAGAGGAACATATTTGCTTTTATTTGTTTTCATAAAACAGATATGAACAAATACTGATGTTTATAACATAGTTATTTGTGGTACTCTGGAAAGTTGTAATAACATGATAAGAAAAAAATTTTTAATTATTTATTTTTGATACTGTTCTTCTATTTTATTCGACCTTCTTCAATTTTATATTGATCTATTTATTAAGGCTTTAGGTCGCTATTTTTTTTATAAAAAATTGTAATAATTTTCTAAAATACGAGTGCAATTTTTCTATACAATTAATTATCTAACATGATAGGTATTAAAGGAACAGAGTATGTACATATGTATGTACATACAAACATACATAGGTACATACAATAGTTTCTTATTGATTTACTAAAAACTTACCTCAAAATTAAATAATTCCAAAATGAAAGTATTATGTATAGTTTTTATTTTCAGCAATATGTTTTATTTGATATACATAAGTACATACATATGTATGTAAGTATGTAGTTACAAACATTTTATTTTTATTATTTATTGAGTCTTCAATTATAAATTGAAACATCAATAAGTTGCTCAAAAAAGCAGCATCCATACACAATTAATATTTCTTATATTATGTTACTATTGCTTGGAAATATCTCTGTTACAACAATTACAGTACTTTTCGCTTATAGTCACATCTCTTAGATGCACACATTTTGTGGACTATATCGCTAATGTGACTATAAGCACATTTTTCATATATGCCACACTATTGCATATAACCAATTCGGATAATATAATAAATTATAAGTAATTTTTTTTTATTTATTTTGACAGATTTTTCTAAGCACTTGTGATTAAATGTCGTTAAAGAAAATAAACGTCAAAAGAAACAACAGTGTTGCATTTTTCTAATTGCTCTTAGTACTTTTTGGTTTGTGTCCACAATAACTAATTAAATTTTTTTAGAATTTTTTGGTTTGTGACTATATCCAATAAAAAATGCATGCAATTTTAGTTTTTGCACTCACAACTACGTGGCTTATATGCAAAATGTGCTTATATCGCTAATGGACTATATAGTTAATAATTTGTATGAAATTGACTGTTAGAGGGCATGAAAAGCCTTAAAATGGACTATATCGCTAAATGGACTATAAGCAGTGTGGACTATAAGCGAAAAGTACTGTATTTTGAAAATATTTGTGGTACAACAGTTACTGGAGAATAAAAAACAAATACAAATATATACTGGTGCAAAATCAAAATTCAACTGTTTTTGTTTGTACCAGTAACATGTGTTACAAAAACCAAACAAATACAATGTTGTGTACTCTTTTTCGCTCTTTCGTATCAATTTTAACAGTTATGTATATGGTATATTTGTTTTGCAAATACTTTTAGGTATACTCATGCACGTCTTTAGTTGGAACCTACCAGAGGATGTCAAGTGTATTTTTGTGTGAGCTGGCTGGCATCGCAAGCACGGCGACAAGACATCACGCAACAATATACACGCATATATATTTGTCTCTTTTCAATATTATATTATCAAATAATAAAGAAATGAATTGTCTATTGATAGCAAATTATCTACGGCGAAAAGAGTAAATTTTAGCTAAGCGATTAGAGTTACAGAATATCTTTTTAGCAAAATCGGTAAAATTTTCGCCCTAAAAATTTTAGCGATGGAGATTTAGCTTTAGCTACGAGAATTACAGAATATAGCTTCTGCATTAAAAAACAAATTGCTACCTACGTGTTCACTTCTTGTTCCCACTTTCAATTGTGAATTATTTTAGTACAATTATTCGCGGAAGTAAACATTTGCGATGCCATATTTGTAAGGTATGGGAATTCATTCCAAAAAAAAATTATGGGAATCATTCACGATAGTAAAACAAAAAAATTGGGAGTTTTTTCATGGGAATGTTTATTCGCGATAGGGGTGAATCATGCCCCTTCTATGTATGGGGCACTTCTAGTAGAGCTAGAAAGCTTAAATTTCGTCAGAGGTAGGTCCTGATGAGAAATTAACAAAAATAAAATGGGCTTTGGAATTTTTTTAAACATAAAGGGTAAAACATCTACTGATGAATTGGTATAGCTACCAACGAAATATATATCTAGATATTGCTAACCCGCAACAAATAAATAATATACATATAAAACATAAATACTTGAGTACATGCTCAAATAAATGTAAAAATTTTGTAACGGGGAGATTTGCTTTTCATTTTTGCCTTATAAAATACTTTTAATGGCAACCAGCGGTTGTCTAATTGTATAGGTGTAGAAAAGTAAACACATTCATAATGGAAAATTATTGTTGTGTGTGTTTGAGAAATTTTTTAAAGGCTATTTTTATGCTTTGTAATTCACAAAAATATATTTGTGAGTTTTTGTATAAATAGATGAGCTTTGGAATTTTTTTAAACATAAAGGGTAAAACATCTACTGATGAATTGGTATAGCTACCAACGAAATATATATCTAGATATTGCTAACCCGCAACAAATAAATAAAATATAAAACATAAATACTTGAGTACATGCTCAAATAAATGTAAAAATTTTGTAAATTTTTTTTGGTTGAAATAATGTTTATTTGAAACCAAAAAATCTTTTTGGTTGATAATGGTTATTTATAACCAAAAAAGCAAAACACTCACTAAAATTGGTTGAGATGACCAAAATAAAATATACATATCTTATAAAAATGGTTAATTATAACCTTTTTATAAATTCATCAATATTAATGGTTAAAAATGAGTTTTTTACCGTTGCAGGGTTCAAACGACTGCTAGTGGAGTTGATACAATGGCCCGCGACAGAAAATCCTTGCTCCGATGATGCAGAAGTCGCTGGTATTCCCAAACAAAATCTTGCCAGTTTGGCGATGTTTGGAAATGTCTGCAATGAAATGAAAATATATAACGCCCAAATTTAAATTCAAATATATGTATGTATGTATGCAAATAAACTTTTACCTTTTCATTCTGTTGCCACCAGTCCAAGGCCTCTGTTTCTCCCACTTCTTTTAATTCCCGTTGTTCTAGAGATGTCATAATCGTGTCGTAAAGATGTTGTAGGATACTTCTGTCCTTGCAATTAACTTGTTGCATTTTCAAAAAATTTTTTAAATGTTCCAAACTCTGTAATTATTTCCTTTTCCAATTCAGTGGTGGGATTCAGTAACTTTTATTACGATTTTCGTATTGTTAAAATTAATATAACGAAAATTTATCGAATTTGGTATTCAGTAACACTTCTAACGATATTCGCAATCGGTATGTTAACGACAATAATTTTTCGGTTGTTATGAAATAAATAAAAGTCAGCAGTTCAATGGTAGCACGTTCGTTATGCCAAGAACAAAATTGATCTTTCAAAACAATATACGAAAACACAGAATCTTTTATGCATAAATAATAATATTGCCATTACTTAAACATGTAATTTATCATTCATATCTCCAAATTTCATTAAATTTAACATTCATTTTTTAAATTCTAAAAAATTTTTGAAAAAAATTTCAATAAATAAATTAATTTATTTATTTTTTGTTTATTTCTCTGTGTGCTTTTCTTATACATATATTGATAGAGATGCCAACGTAAAAGGAAATTATAACGATGTTGTTAAGAAGCAATTAATGAATAACAAAATCGTTACTGCAAATCGCAATAATTGTCGGTAAATTTAACAATTATCGAATTGTTAAAAGTTTCTGAATCGCACTACAGGTATTAAAATTGGTTCTTGTTTGACTTTTATAAGAGCTATATTAATTATATTGATATTTTTAACAAAACTTTTAATCATAATTAGGGTGGAATTCCAACGGGTAGGTACATATAGAGTTTTTTATTGAGCCATGTCTTTTGGATGATACAATATTTGCAAACCGATCGTCACCACTTGAAAATTGTTCCAAAACAACCAAAACAACAAGCGAGATTTAACAATATTTTTTGTGCAGATATAGAAAGGCTATTGACCGAAAAACGAAGAGCTCGACGAGAATGGCAACGATACAGATCGCCTCAGCTAAAATTAAGGCTTAAGGAGTGTACCAAGCAGCTTAGAAAAGTTTTGCAAACACAAAAAACAGCTTCGCTGCAAAAATTTCTGCAAGAACTCGATGCAACACCATCAACAGATTATTCGCTGTGGCGTGCAGCCAGAGGACTTAAAAGGCCGGTGATATGTAAACCTCCATTACGAGCTGCAAATGGTGACTGGGCAAGAACTGATGCTGAAAAAGGTGCTCTTTTTGTTAAACACTTAGAAAAAGTATTTACTCCATATATTTCTGCTGATATTATTGAACTGCCACTAGTCCGCGCTTTACCAGAAATTCTGCTAAGATTTAATATTGTGGAGATTGAAAAGGCTATTACAAGTCTAAACTCAAAAAAAGCCCCAGGTATTGATAAAATAAGTAACAAAATGCTGCAAGAATTGCCTTTCATTGCAAAACGAGTAATACTATTCATCTTTAATAGTATTTTACGACTGCAATACTATCCGGCAGAATGGAAGGTTTCGATGATTACTATGATACCAAAGCCCGGTAAGGATCATACAAAGGTTGAATCCTATCGGCCTATTAGTTTATTGACCAATATGTCGAAACTTTTTGAAAAACTCTACATGAGCAAGCTGACTCCTATAGTAACTAGCAGTCGATTGAAGCCGGAGTCCCTCAAGGCAGTATCTTCGGTCCTTTACTTTATTTAATATATGCCTCTGACTTACCGTTAAGCAATAACATTCATACATCTTTGCTGATGATACAGCTTTTCTAAGCGTTCATGAAAATCCTGTAGAAGCTTCCCGGAATCTACAAGGGTACATCTCAAAATTGGAAACATGGCTAAAACAATGGCGGATAAAAGTGAACGAGCAGAAATGTGTATACGTTACTTTTACTTTACGCAGGGAAACATGCCCGCCTATACAAATCAACACCGAGACTATACCGCAACACACTGTAGTAAAATATCTAGGCGTTCATCTTGATCGTCGTTTAACATGGAAATCGCATATAGACGCAAAGTTGACACAAATGAAATTAAAAGCAGCCCAAATGAATTGGCTTATTGGAAGAAATTCTATATTAAGTCTTGACTGTAAACTTTTGTTATACAACGCGGTCCTGAAACCAATATGGGCCTATGGAATCCAGTTATGGCGCACTGCCTCAGCATCAAGTGTAGAAAAAATTCAAAGGCGACAAAACAAAATTCTACGTAAAATTACTGCAGCCCCCTGGTATATCCGAAATCAGCGAATTCACAAAGATCTCGATGTTCCGTTGGTAAAGACAGTATTTTCAAAACACGCAAAAAAATATATTGAAAAACTAGTATTGCACCCAAATCCACTTGCGCGCAACATTCTAAATTATAGAGGCCACACCCGGTTGAGAAGGAGAGATACTCTTTCTCTCAGCCGTACACGAGAGATGTAAAACATCAAAAATCAACAGTTGGAATTAAAAATTTTGTTTAGCACTGGCTAAACATATATTAATGTATTTTTAGATTTAAGAATTGAAAAACTTATTGATACGTCTGGTATTGTAAAAACTTGGCTTATCTGGAACTGTATACATGTAGTATAGACGCCTGCACAGAGTCCAGATCTCAACGTTATTGAGAATTTGTGCTAGAAAATAAAATAAGAAACCATAATATTTCTAATGCTTCTGACCTGAAAATTAGTTCCGATTGTACAGCAAAACTGGTTGAATTTATGAATTCCCGATTAAAATCTGTTCTGAAACCAAAGGGATACCCCACTAAGTATTAGCCGTAATCATAAAGCCGAAATATTATTGTGTTTATGTTTTTTGAATAGTTTTAATTTAGTGCATTATTTAAGCTGTGACCTCAAAACTGTAACTGAATTATTTAATTTGCTATATACATATATATCTTTCTTATGAAGAAAAATTTTTTGTTAATTTTTGTTATTAAATAAAATATGTAATTTAACAAAATTATAAACATAAGATTTTCCTCTGTAATGGAATTACCATAAAATATATTTGATATTTTAATAATTTTTTTTTGGCTGCATCAAATAAGCTGTGAGTCACTGTATGTACATAAGTATGTATGTATGTATCTTACCTGACCTTTGAATTCCATATCCTTTTTTGCATACTCTTTTTTAACTTAAACAATTCATATAAAAATTTTAGTTTTAAAAATTTTAATTTACAAAAAATAACTTGTTTGTAAATAAAGAATTTAATAGAAAAGGAAATATTACAAAATTTAACAATCGCTATAATAAATGAGTTTTTTAAAAGAGTTTTTGCTTAGAAAAATCAATATAAAATTAAAGATGCAAGCAAGTGTTAAAATAATCTTTGTATATATCTCTACCAACTATGGCGTCATTTGGTGAGCGGTTGGAACCAAGGCGATCTATTGAACGCAGGCCTACATTGCTTTCCTCTCGCCACAGTCCAGGACTTATAGCCCCATCTACGCCTTGCCTGTCAATAAGATCGGCTTGCATATAACTCGAAGAGGCTCTATCTCGAAGGAAGTTGTGTAAGCAAACTGATTTTACAATGTTTATCACAGTTTGCTTGTTGGAAATTATGGGTTTTCTATAAATCCTGAAACGATTGCGACTATTCCGAAAGCGTTATCGACCACTCTTCGGGCCCTTGAGAGGTTTTTGTTAAAAATATCCTGCCCAGGTGGCATATTTCCGGTGCTACGGTGCTTAGCGGAAAGGCTTCATCACCAATAAATACATGCTGCACACATTTTGTAGTGACGGGTAAATTTTTTTGGCCAGGAAATTGCATGTCCTCAGAAGTCTCAAGAATAGCTTTTCCAAATTTACAATTTTTAAAAATTCCACCATCACTGCTGTTGCCCAAAGAGCTTATGTATATCAATAAGCACAAAGTTGTAGTCGGCATCAACTACTCGTACAGCCATCAACACAATACTGTGTGCTTATAGTTGCATGTCAGTGAATTGTGTGTGATTGGGTAAGGCCTGAAATTAAACCATTAATATTGCTAAAAATAACTATAGATATTTAAATACTTATACAACAAGATGTTTCCCATCTATGTCTACCAAAAAATTAGGTAAACCCCAACGTTTGTAAAAATTGCAGGCAATGTTTTAACACATGTTTGTTGTTGGTTTGGGAAGCACAAATTGCAATTTCCGCCATATAACTCCGTTGTTTCCCTTACTATTTTGGAAGTAGTGGACGCACCAATTCGAAAACCATAAAATCCAACCGAATTCATTGAATCACCACTAGCCTAATATCTACAACGAAAACAAACATTTTTAATATAAGTATTTTAATTTGTCACATAATATATACCTTGATGTTAAGGATAACCTCTCCGCTGGGATACTGTGCTCTTCTCGACGGATAGGCATAGCCTGAAACCGTGATTGCAAGTAACTCATCAAAAGTCTTGGGGTACATTCGATGGAAATTAATGAAGGATTCCACTTCATTTAAACGCATCATTGGAAAAAATGTGTGAAAATAGCCAATTTCTCTTCTTTGCTTTAACATTTTTTTTTACTGAAATTCTTTTTTTTCAGTTTTTGTACATGTATGTATGTATATGTACTTTGCTGCAAAAAAAAATTTTTGTTTGGACAATACTTAATTAAATAAAACAAAAATACATAATTTTAAAAGTTAAATTTTTCACATTAGTTTTGTAAAAAGCGTTTTTTAAAAACACAAAAGTTGTTTTATTTCATTTTAAATAGTAAGCAGCATAAATATTGCATATTATACCTACATACATACATAAGTATGTAGAAATGTATGTCGGACTCAGTCTTAAACAAATATTTTTTGGACGAGCATAATTTTTATTCGCCCAACTTTGACATTTGAAATTATACAAACTAAAATAAATTTACAGCTCTTACTCATATGTACACACATACATACATATGTATGTTCATGTTCGTTTTAATTATGAAATCTAGTCAGGATTCAGTTAACAGCAGCACCATTTCTTTGTGGACGACAACTCCCACAAATTAGCAAAGGAATTTCCACACGCACAACAATTAGCAGATTTCCTTAAATCATGCTTAGAAACTCCATCAATTTCTCCAATAAACCAAAAGTATCACACGAATTTTTAAGCGCCGGCTAACACTATTTTAATATAAAGTTCACTCGGCAATTGTAATTTTTAAAGCACATAAAAAATAATTTGTATACATGTTAACTTTTTCTATTCCTTAAGGTGGAGGTACATACATACATAACACGCGTTTCAGCGTCACGCATTCTACACGTTTCAAGCATTCTACATATTCTACGCTTTTCTTAATTTCAAGTTACATAGGACGTGTCATGGTAAAACTAACAGGTATGCGCAGTTCGACACCCACTACAATAATCCAAAAAACAAAATGTATTTTGTTAGTCTAAAGTACTCGCTTTAGTTCAGTTTAGAAATTTCAGTTTAAATAAGAAATATCCACAACAAATACATTTAGGTATGTTTTGTATGTAACTCTTCTCATGTACGTTTATAACAAGAAGGCGACGAAAATTCTAAAAATAGACGCACTTGAATATTTTCCTGAGTAATTTTTTTAATATTTTGTTGTATGTACATACTAAAGGTGAGCACAAGTCGCGTAAAAGTGTACAGTATTGCATTTTTTTCAACTGCGAATATTGATTGTAGTTGTTATTATAATTGAGTGTAAAGCAAATATAGAGAACAATGAAACAACAACACACAAAACTGTTGTACAACATTTGAATAGACAGTTGTTGGACGTGTACAATAAAACTACTGTACACTTCAAAGTAGACATTATTTCACAAGCATTTTATAGAAAGAGAAAAACAATTTAATTTTTTGTAACGAAATTTTATTTCCATTGTTTTATCTACCATTTCTGCTTGTAAAAATTAACTGCCGTTTTCCCCTTTTATTACAAATTTTGCCTTCAACATAAAATCAAAAAGCTTTTTGCTTTCACATTTTAAATTTTGTATTTATACACTATTGTTCAAAAGGGCAATAGGTACATACATACATATGTATGTATATTAATTTCAAAAAATAACAATTTATAATTATAATTAAACTCCTTACATCTAAGTATATCCATGATATTATTTTAATTCTATGTTTAGTAAATTGTTAAATTAATTATAAATGATAAAGCTTAGAACAGCATCACACACGAAATAAAATATAAAAGGCACGCTCAAAGTACGTGTCGTTCTTTGGTTTTCTTCACACATGCACATATTGCACACTATAATATTTCTGTTGACAATATTGTCAATGGCATTGCAATAGTGAAATTTGCTTTCCACACTACAATAAATAATGCCGTTGCTTGGCAGATACATAAATGTTGTTGTATACTTTTGATTAAAGGGAATAACAATTTTAGTGTTCTCATAAAATCAAGAGCAATAAAACAAAGAGAACAATTCAATACTGTACATCTTGTGTCTTAAGCAAGCATATGTTTTGTGCTCACGTTTAGTACATACATATGTATGTATGTTCCTAGAAGACAAGCCCGAAAACACTGTAGTGAACCTGATGATGACATTTACATCATCTGTAGGTATGAATGAATGTACATTCACAAAAAATAATTAAAAATATTTGGCCTGCTTACCCTTTCTGTGGTTTCGCAAGCAAATATTTTTAAGACTTTTTTCAATTTTTGAGCAGTTTGGGTTTTTCCAACATTTTATGTGTATGTTTCTTACAAGTAACGAAATGTGTATAAAACCCATCATTAACAAGATTTTTTGAAATCCAAGAAAAGATTTTTTTTAATAACTTTGAGAGACATACAATGTGAGTATGTATAATTGTATAAGGGGCAGATATTTTAACCTAAAACGTTTTTTTCGTTTTGAAATTGTATGGAAAAATTTTGTTTTGAAATGAATTTTTGTTATTTTTCATACAAATTTAAAACGTTTAGAAACGATTTTTTTTACAAAATCTGCCTATAAGTAAAAAACCAATTATCAAGGTATTTATAAACATGTATAGATATGTATATATTGTCCTTGATAATGTGGTGTTGTATTTTTTAAAGATGATTATTCTTGATGAAAAAATCTATTATTTCCTTTACTAACATTTTTTACTACTGTAAATGCGCTATGCGCATTTCTTGCTCTTTTGGCTCTTTTTGCAGCGCAAATAAAATTGCTCTTTTTTGCGCTTGCTCTTTTTATGCGCAGCGCAATAATAAATTGGCTCCGCTCTTTGCGTAAAGAGCGAAAAAGAGCGGCGCTGCGCTGCGTTTTTTCGTACTCTGATATACATACATACATAGATAACGGTAGCATATTTTTTGCGATGAACACCAGAACAAGATTGTCAGAGTGTTCTCGTTTTGTTTGTTACTTTAGACCAGCCTTTGTCATAAAGAGAACATGTAGGAAATATCAATGTATTGGCGTTTTTACACTTGTAGAAATTGATTGTTACATTTATTTTTTTACTGTAGCCTAACATCATATTAAAAGTTTGTATGCATACACACTGGATTGGTTTAGCGTGTTTATGGACGAAAGAATGAACGAATGAATGAATTTACATAATTAAAAAAATTTTCCATTAAAAAATATACATATATACAAAAAAGCTTCATCCCACTCAACATTCCACATCCTGAAAAATTAAAATATTCACAGTGTACTATGAATAACAAATAGAGACTAAAAAAAAATAAATATTTTCTTGCCCTCTTTTGCATGTGTTTTGTTGTTGCAAATTCTAAAATAAAGCGACAAAGAACCTCATTAATTCACTGCTACCATACAAATGAGTATGTTTCGTATTTTAGTTTGGCTTTTCTGTGTGGCAGTGTAGCCAGGTAAATATTGTCTAATGTCCCCAAATTAAAGGGTGTTGTCCCCAAAAATCCCCATTTTAAAACTGGAAATCCCCAATAAAGATATGTACATATATTAAGCATCATAAAAAACAATTTTTTTTTATTAATTTTATTACATACATTTATTTAAGATAATGGATGAGATCAATGGAACTTTTGAATCCATAGAATATTTTAAAATTCCCTACACGGAATCAAATTTATTGTTTTTTCTATGCTTTAGAGTTGTAAATTTATAAATAACTCAAAATTTTCCATACTCTCAGTGAATATTTTAAGCATTTATTTTGCTAGTACAGTTAAATAATCTAAAAAAATTTGTTTGAACTCCTTTTGCTTCTAATTCCTTTGAACATTCTATGCCAACATTAATTTTAGCAACAACCAAATTACTTTCCTTATTGTTACAATTTATTTTGTAACTTATTTTTTAGAATTAAAAACACAAGAGACTATTATGATTTTAGTTATTACTTTAATTTTATTTACTTTTCAATTTTTATTACTTAATCTAATTTTGTTATTTTATAACCGTCTCAGGGACCCGCTTTTTAAGGCTGGTGTTTGATCAGGTTTTGGTTTATACAAATATATTAAGCCTTCACAGGGACCCGCTTTCTAAGGCTGGTGTTTGATCAGGTTTTTGTTATGTGTGTTATGTGTTAAGAACTGACTCGACTAGAGATGACTTCACTGACTACAGTTGACTAGCGTTGACTGGATAGACTGAATAATAGTAGGCTTCCATACCAAATCACCCTCCGCTTTTATACCCACTTTTGTGCTGCTCGATGAACGGTGCTGCTGACGTTCGCTGCCGCTGGCGTGGTTGTTCCCGCGATACTGCTGAGTGTGCTATTATTGCAACTTCAGCATATCCATACCCGTGGAACTTTCAGCCGATTGCGGTTCTCACGATAATGCAATGTCAGCATATATCCGTAGGAAAATTACTGGTAATAACGTCAGTATTGTATGCAGCGTTATTGCAACGTCAGCATATGTCTGTGTATGTATGCAGCGTATGTTTTGCTGCTGTAGGTATTTTTTGTTGGTTGAGGGAAAATAACTCAACGTCAGTATGTGTGTGCAGCGTATATTCTGCTGTCGCTGATACTTCTGTTGGTTAGGGGAAAATGACTCATAACATCCCTCCCCCCTTACGGACAAGATACATCCTGTCTTAGGATGTTTCGTAGCCATCCTTCTGGAATCAAGTCAAAATAGATGTGTGTATGCATCCGACTACCTTGGCGATACAGCTTTGGCAGCTCTCGAAGTAATATGTAATTATCTCCCGAACCTCGATTGCCTGAAGGTTCGCAGTTTACCATTAGTTGGTGACTGCTAAGTGTCTGTCGACTTGGTACGTTTGCTGCGTCACCAAGGAAAAAATATGATGTTGTTGGTGAAATGTTGAGGTTGTTACTGACGTTGGGGTGATTTCCCATTTTCTAACGGAACTGCGTTTTCCGTCCATGTATGTGTTGTGCCATCGCATATAGCTTTAACTGTTGATTATGGTTGTGTGAGGTTGAAGGTTATGGCTGTCTGTCTGTTGATATTTGGATTGGATTCTTTATTGTTGTCGGAACTGGGTTTTTCGTCCATGTATGCGTTGTAGTATCGTATGTAGGTTTTGCGGTTGCGTGAGGTTGATAGGTATAGGCTGCTGTTGATGATTGTTGGATTCTTCATTGTTAACGGGATGATGATTGTTGGTTGTTTTTTAAAACGCTGGTTAATATTTTTAATCTTATAACTAACAATTTCTTCTTACGTATACTTATATAAAATTTTTTTCTTACATGAAACTATTTGTTCTATCTATTCTAGAAGTAATTTTTCAATATATATATATATATATATATATATATATGTATTTTTAATTGTATGTTTTTTTTTTCTATTCAACTTAATACAAAATTGTATGTATGTATGACACACAAAAAATTTATAATAGTTATGCTTTTACAAGTTAATTGCATAATTATTGTGTATGTGTATTGATATTTATATATATGTACTCTTATATTAACCTTGAAATAAAGTCATACAAGAAATTGAAAATTCTTAAATTATTTGAAAACGTTGCAAAAAAATGAGTAAGAAAAAAAAACAAAACTTTATTACATTTAGTACTACATATATCAAATTTCAACTTATTTAAACATTTTTTCTTCTCCCTTTTTTTTTATATATATATAAAAAAATGAGTTTAGTTTAGCTTGTATTTATCCTTGTCTTTGTGGAAGAAATTTAACACCTTTGCTGTTTTAATGATTTGAAAGAAAAATTATTCACTTGCTTATAATTTTTTTAAATCAACAGCAAAAATGGCAAAAAATTAGGAAAGTTTAAAATTGCAAACAGTTTGTTATTTAGAAGAAAGACAAAAATAAATATTAATAGGAAATTTGTTGAAATTATTTCATAAGTTGCTTGTTCTTCTTTATTTGAAAATTAAATTTTAGTTTCTGTACTTGAAATCTTTATTCATTGTTCATTATTTATTTTAGCTTAAAAGCTTACATTCAAACATACATAGATTAATTCGTGCTTTTTATTGTTATTATTAGTATTACTGAAATACCATGCATGTATGTATGTTTGGCTTTTATTTTTGTTTCAATGTCAATGCCAAACTTATTTGTATTCTTACACACATACATGCATGTGTATATCTGTTTATTCAGTTGTACCCGGCTGTGAAATAGTCTGGCAGAATTTTGCTGTGTAATCATACTTCACAGTCAAGTACTCAACTAAAATCATGCAAAACAAAAAAAAATTAAAAAAAATGAAAAAAAATGTAGATACCATCAAAGCTGCATTTCGTCTCAGTTTGGATATATTGCACTCATTTTTTACCCTGTAATTGTAAGCATGTGCAAACATTTAAAATGTTTGCAATTGCTTTATTTATGTTTCTATTAATGTGCATAAAACTGCAGGGTTTTGTTTTTATTATTCAAACATCTACTGACACAAGCATGTGCAAACATTGAAAAATTTTTGCAATTGCTTTCTGTTTATACTGCTATGCAGTCATTAATTTTCTTAAAAATTTACCAATGTGGATGTGAATACTTTTTCTTTAACTAAATTCGTTTAAATTTAATTAAAATTAAGTGCGTGTTTTGTAAAAACTTTATACAAATACAAAATGATAAGAATACTTCAACCCAAAAAGGAATTTTCACCAGCTACAAATCAACAAACATTGAAAATTGCAAACATTGAAAATTTTTGCAATTTCTTCTGCTCTACTGCTATGCAGTTATTAATTTTGTGACAAAATTTACAAATATAGATGTGAATACTTTTTCTTTAACTAAATTCGTTTAAATTTAATTAAAATTAAGTGCGTGTTTTGTAAAAACTTTATACAAATACAAAATGATAAGAATACTTCAACCCAAAAAGGAATTTTCACCAGCCACAAATCAACAAACACCAGCAGCCGATCGTCCAGAAGCCAAAAAAAAAAAAAATTTCCAATAAAAAAAAACGCAGTAATACAGGTAATTTGAATGTCTGCATTAACTCGTTCCTCATAATTATATCGGTCTTTTCTTTCTTTTTTTTTTTTTTGTTTTTGTAATTAAATTAATCTTTCCGATATGTTTCATTAAATTGGTGTAGAATCTGTTGATCTTTGTGCTAAAAACTAGTGTGTATTTGACTATAGGTTCTGCTGTTAAATTTTTGCTTTAATTATGCTGCTTATTTGGTTGCTGTTTTTAATGATTTATACTTGTTAACAGTTTATTTTCAAAATATTGCTCTTTGTTAAAGTTTTTCTTGAATTTATTTATTGCTTTTCCCTATAAAAATTTTCAATGTTATTGTCCAACAAAATAATGTTATTTTGTTTTTTCAATTTTTCTTTAATTTATTTACTGTTTTTTTTCTTCTATAAAAAATCCTCAGTGTTAATGTTTAACAAAAATCGTTGAAAAATACATAGGCAATTCGTCATGATTCCGAATCATGTCATCCTCAAGACTTCCTCTCCATTCCTACTTATCACAAGTCGATAAACCCTTCCTTGCATCGCTATGTCCTTTCTCATATGCTTATTCGGTTTCCAATTTTTTTTCATGTCCCGCAAGATAGCCGTGAGTGCAGTTCGTACCTCCGCGCTCGCCTGCGAGTCAAACTTGAGTTTAGCTTGTGCCGTGTTCATCTCCTCTCCATTGGTAACTCTCATTCTCCATCCTCCCATCACCGACACCAACAATCCTCTCGTAATTGGTTGCCTGTGTGCGGTGTGCCCACCACAAAATCTCCGCAGGCACCGATCCGCATTAAGAATCACGTGCAGGCCACAGTCCACCAAGTTGGACTGTTGAACACAGTCATCGTACCTGAGTGGAAGTAGATTCGTACAGTTCGTACCTTCTTTCTGGAACTGCCAGTGGTAGAGCAACCTGATGTAGTTTGCCGGTATGCTCATATCGTGTGGTCTGAGTGAGTCGTATACCGTTATACCGTCCTTTGTTACTGACGCCAACGTCCAGTGGTTCCGTTCGATGATAGGTATAATCACTAGTTTTTTGCTTGACAATGTTATCCCTCTCAACCCGCGGGAAATTCTTTCCTGGCATACAATTGACAGGCACCTCGCCGTATCTCTTCAGTGCTTCATAAAACATTGCGCTGAATATTTGCACCTTACCCGCTTCCTTCGTGGTGAGTGCTGTCTTCGTCACCCAATGCAGGAATACATCTATATGGTTGTCGTTCAGCCAACCATAGCCTTTCAGTACCTGGAAATCTTCCTCCGTCATCACCCTGACTCTCTTGCCGAAAAATTTTATACGTCTCTTATTTATTCTTATTTTAATACGTTTTCGTAAATCTGTTGCGGCATCTAACTAATCTGTCTGCTTAATTTTATTTTTAGAATAGTATTCGTTGGCCGATTAGAAGGTGATACCGGGTCAGTAGCGTTCCATCCTTTTTTAACCTTTTCCTTTTACTAATTATTTTGCTTCTTTCAGATCCTTGACGACGACCTGGGTCCCCGGTTCCTCAAGTTGGAACCATCTTGACGCAATTTTTTCATTGTCCCTTTAAGGTATGTTTCATTGTTTCTTATTATAGTCCTGTATAAATATGCATATCCTTTATATTTCAGCCATTGAAGACCCTAAATATTCATCATCAATACCGTCGATATTGCGGTGAGTTTTTCCTTCTTCTCTTTTTCCAATTCATTTCCGTCATAATGTTGGTTTTTAGACGCCTTATTCTTTCCTCCTGTTTTGCCAATGACAATGTGTGTTGTTGTGTTCCTCCATACTGCGTGTAGTGGTTGAATTTTGAAAATCTCGACTGGATCTCCTTCCTCCATGGGATATCTTTCTCGGTTGCGTTCAGTATGGGTACTGCTGTGCCTCCATTTTTAATGTTGACCACAGTATTTCCAACATAAACTCCAGGGGAAATCTCCTGTTTTTGTACAACCACAGTTTTAGCTGTCGAAATGATAATAACCGGCACTTTAGTAACTGCTACCGTATCTACAAGTAAGACCAATCTTCCCTCCCTAGCTCCTTGGCAGGGTAGCGTCATAAAAACTGTGTCCACATTGCTCGGCGATTCAGTACTATTATTTATATTTGGCATTATCTCTTCACTTTGTTTCTCTTCATATTTATGTTTTAATACTTTGTCTTTTTCTGCTTTCACTTCCAAAGTTTGCCCGTTCTTTTGATTTGCCTGTTTATGAACAACCACGGTTTTATCTCTTGATATGATATTAACCGGCACTTTAGTAACTGTTCCCGTATCTACAAGTAAGACCAATTTTCGCTCCCTAGCTCCTTGGCAGGGTAGCGTAATAAAAACTGTGCCCACATTGCCCGGTGATTCAGTACTACTATTTATATTTGGCATTATCTCTTCACTTTTTTCCTCCTTTTTTTTGTTTAATTTATTATCTGTCGCAGTATTTTCTTCTATAGTGCGCCCGTTCTCCTTATTTACCGAGTGTTCAACTGCCTTGGCTACTATCCTGGTTGGCTGCTCTGTTTCTGAGTCAGTCTCCGAATCATCTTTATTTACCCGAGTCTTTGTTTCTGTTTCTTTATTATACTTGTATTTGTTCTCTTTTTTATGCCAATCTAATTTTCTGTTAATTTGCCGGACCCCAGTTATTGGCGATAACTGGGCCGAATTTCGTTTCCCTGAGCATATGTCCGATTTGTGTTGCTATTTTTTTTTTTTTTTTTTTTTTTTAATTAGGACCAGCACTCAGGGGATGACCCCTACGTATGCAAAGCATTGAGCCGGAACTAGGAAAATAGGTTTTGGGAAGGAGGATAAAGGGAGTAGTGTTTGTGGACATTCGATTTGAACTCTGACACACTGAAAGTGGCAGGAAAGACCTCTGCGGGGAGTTTATTCCACATACGAACAGTACGGCCAAAGTACGAATTCTCTCTGTAATGCGTGGTGCGGTTCACTGACATATCGACCACAAAGGGATGCGCTCCTGATGAAGAGCGTGTTATACGTGAAAAGTGGCGGGTTTCAGGAACAAGTTCCCTGATTTCATCAGAGCACACTCCGTTGTAGTAGCGATAGAACAGCGAAACACACCCAACATTGCGTCGATGCTCCAATGAGTCAATAGAGTTGGCTACCCTACTGTCACCGATAAGCTTCTTCGCCCTATCCTGTACGCGGTCGAGTAACTTCAAAATAGATTTTGAAGCACCGGCCCATACATGAGAGTTGTATTCCATTTTCGGTCGGATAAAGGTGGTATAAATATTAAGGAGATCAGATGGAGTGAAGTATGTCCTACACCGTCTTAGAAAGCCGAGGCACTTGAATGCTTCTTTTGAGACATGAAAAATGTGATCATTCCATCGAACATCACAGTGAATTTTCATGCCAAGAACATCAAGAGCTTCTGATTCCTCAATATCTATACCATCCATGTTTACAGATGGAGCAGCATGTTCGGTCATACGTCTATGTGCTATGGGCCTCTACGGCATTGTTAGCTAGGTCCCTGCCGTTGTTGCTATTTCGCACCTGTTGGTAGATCCCTGCATCCATTGCTTCAGTCTGTCTAACATTACTTCTGCAGTCCCGTGCAAAATGTCCTTGTTGCTGACATTTAAAACAGGTTGGGCGTGTACCAATGTTTCTATTTGCCCCTCTGTTCATGTTTTGTCCCGTCGTTATTTGTGGGCCTCCACGGAATTCTGTGTTTGTTATCCTCCTATTGTTTTCTGCCATCCTTCTATCCAACTGATTTTGGTTTGGTATGTTTCTTCTTGGCTCGCAGAAAGGGGTTTCCTTGTGACCGTTTATCTTACACAATCGGCAGTATAGGGAGCCTGGTCTCTTTCTGCAGTTTTCCACATCGTGCCCGCTGTTTCCACAGAACGTACAGCTCACGATATTCCTGAACAGTGGCCCCATTTCATGACCGTATTTTCCACAGCTCATACAGTATGGTGTGTTTAGCCGCTTTTTGCAGCTATTCCATTCATGCCCCGTCCTGTTGCAAAAACTACAGGGGACTTCTGAATCTATTGTGTTGATGCTGTGCGTTGGTTCGCCAAACAATTCCTCAGCGTTCTCGACTATCTCTATCAACTTAGTGAGCTCTTCCTCCTCCTGCCCCACAAATCGAGCTTTAAGAGCATGGTCCTTCAGACCCTTGATGAAGCTTCTTACCGCTATCCTCTTGAAGTCCTTCAGCATGGTTTCCCGGCCCGGTCCCACCGGCCATTCGTTCTCTATTGTTGTTTTTGCCTCATTTAATAGGCTATCCAGGCGTTCTCCAAATTTGCATGCTGACTCTCTGATGCTCTGTTTGCAACCCAAGATCAGCTCCCTTATCTTATCCAGACTTTTATTTTTTAGATAAAACTTCTTGATGGTGTTACAGTATGCGTCCACTGAACCAAAAGTCATCTGGGATATTTTTGAGTATGCACCCCCCAGCAGTCGCAATTTCAGGCACTGTATCACATCTTGTGTTAGGACGTTATTTGCACCTGTGAGTACTTCTCTTTCTACCATCTTGCATCCTTGTATGTACCTGCATACTTCTGATGACAAGTCTGGCCCATCGGTCCCGAAAAATGATGGGACCGTGTTGTTTACGATCTTAATAATCTCATACAGCGAAGGCATTTTGATCCTTTCAATTTCCGCTCTCTCATTAGTATGGTTTTGCTGGGGTGACGGTGATCGTCTTTCTATGTTCCGCTGGTAATCATCTTGGTAGTGGGCTGTGTCCACGCAAGAACTTGTAGACTGTCCATTTAATAACTATACTTGTCGTTCTATTAATTTGTCTGTCTGTGTCTGTGGATTGTCCATTAAAGCTGTATTCTACTTACCCATATTCCGCTGTTTATTATCCTCATAGTGGTCTGTGGTTTAGGCTTATTTTCACTTTATATTATTATTATTATTTTATTATATAAGTTTGTTCGCAACCGCGCAGAATTTTTACAATCAAGGTAATTCTCCTTTTTGCCTTGATCTGCTTTAGCGATTAGTCCTGCAATGACAATATGAGGGTAGCTAGGATTTAGACTTTATTCAATTTGTCTGTGCAGTTCTACACCGTCGTGTGTAGGATGCAACAATACAAGGTAGCTAGGATTTAGACTTTTATGTATTGTTGGTTTTGCTACACCTGACAGTTTTTTCTTGAGCAAGATCAACACAAGGATAATTATATTTCCTTGATGTTATTATTTACGCGGCTGCCGGCTGCGCCAAAATGTTACAATTTATTTTGTAACTTATTTTTTAGAATTAAAAACACAAGAGACTATTATGATTTTAGTTATTACTTTAATTTTATTTACTTTTCACTTTTTATTACTTAATCTAATTTTGTTATTTTATAACCGTCTCAGGGACCCGCTTTTTAAGGCTGGTGTTTGATCAGGTTTTGGTTTATACAAATATATTAAGCCTTCACAGGGACCCGCTTTCTAAGGCTGGTGTTTGATCAGGTTTTTGTTATGTGTGTTATGTGTTAAGAACTGACTCGACTAGAGCTGACTTCACTGACTACAGTTGACTAGCGTTGACTGGATAGACTGAATAATAGTAGGCTTCCATACCAAATCACCCTCCGCTTTTATACCCACTTTTGTGCTGCTCGATGAACGGTGCTGCTGACGTTCGCTGCCGCTGGCGTGGTTGTTCCCGCGATACTGCTGAGTGTGCTATTATTGCAACTTCAGCATATCCATACCCGTGGAACTTCCAGCCGATTGCGGTTCTCACGATAATGCAATGTCAGCATATATCCGTAGGAAAATTACTGGTAATAACGTCAGTATTGTATGCAGCGTTATTGCAACGTCAGCATATGTCTGTGTATGTATGCAGCGTATGTTTTGCTGCTGTAGGTATTTTTTGTTGGTTGAGGGAAAATAACTCAACGTCAGTATGTGTGTGCAGCGTATGTTCTGCTGTCGCTGATACTTCTGTTGGTTAGGGGAAAATGACTCATAACATTATTGTCAATTAGTACATCCATTTTGGCAATATCGAATTCAATAAATTCTTGTTTTAAAAATTTTGAAAAATTGTTATAAAAACCAGCATCCTCAATACCATCGCCTTGAAATAATCGAAATATGGAGAAGAAAAACGCCAAGATACATAAACATATATGTATGAAAGATAATGGTAAAATAAAGCAAAATTGATAATATGTAGGTATACTGAAAATGAAAAATCCCCAAATCCCTCCCCACGATAATCTGTCCCCAAAAACCAGCTAAAATCCCCAATTTGGGGAGAAATCCCCACACCTGGCTACACTGCTGTGTGGTTCGTTTTGTGTATGTGAAAATGACGATTGGTGCTCGGCCCCTAGGGGCTAGTTTGACGATCAATGCTTTAGACTTTCGTATTCATTATATTTTCCTAAATGATGCTTCGTAAATGACGAAGAAAATTCGATGTTACGTGTGCAGTTCCAGTCAACACTGTCACCATAAAGACACTTCGCTGATGTTGTTTCACTTCTTTTTTTATTGTTATTTTCTGGCTCCGCTTGCTGTAGGAGTAGAGAAGACCGAATTTAGAAAAAAGTTCTTACAAATTCGCTGGCCCTTTAAGAAACCAACTTCTTCAATGATTTTACAATATTTTTCAAATAACAATGATCGTGTTGGATATTTCTCGTTTGCTCTATTTCAGATGCCAAGTGTTTAGAACTGGATGCCACGTCGACATTTACAATTCGTCAAAATTTCAGTAGGACATTTTCACTACTATAAACTTCAGTTTTGTTGAATAAATTTGGCGACATTATGAACTCAATGAAATAGAAACAGGAGATAAAACTAATAGCCAAAAAAATCAACTAAATTAATTACAATCGTCTTGACAATAATATTTTTATATTTAAATAATACAAAACCTATTTAGTTCGATATTTTTATTCATAATTTATGTATATACATATGTACGTACATATAAAATAAGCACTCAATTTAGTAACATAATTATAAAGAATTGAAGAACAGCGTAAGAGATGTAGAGATTATTTTTTGGAATTTTAATAAAAATTTTTTATTTATATGAAGTTAATGCATTCAAGGGATTTAATCCAAGACAAATTCTCTAAAATTTTAACTCAATTCATTATTTTGTAAAACGAATTCATTTAAAAGTTTATTTTTCATGATGAATGCATTTATACTTTATGTACTTTATACTATACGTACATACGTATGAAAACATCATTAGAAAATATAACATAAATATACCTGTATATTCCAGAATCAGGAACACAAATAAAAACCGGAAAATGATATTAAGAAATGTGAGTCTTAGTTATTTCTGTTGTAAATTTAAGATCACAAGATGGTCGCAGCAAAGCCAGAAAAAAATAATATTCCCGAAATGCTGCAGGGATTTTTAAGACGTTTTAATCTTTAATAGTTTATTAATGAGAACGGTTATATGTATGCATATATATTAGGGAAATTACACCGCCGCCAACCCAAAACTGATTTCTCAGTGACGATGAGAAAAACGCAATATACTTATATTTTTCTAAGCATCAACCAAATGTTGTCAAAAGAAGACATCAATATTTAGCCCGAGAATATTTAAAATAATCGAGAAGACGGCGGATTGATCGAAGAGAAGTTATTTGTGTATATTTAGAGATAACCGATGCTGTAGATGTTTCCCAAATTACCTTTATTAAGGATATACCTTTCGATGAATTGGACTTCATTTTAAGTTCCGAAGAGATGTGTGCCTTAGACGCGCTTCTTAATTTGTGTTGATGGTACAGATAGCTCACGCAAAATAAGGTGTGGTATGCATTATACATACATATATTTGCATATACGGATTAGGTTTATAAAATTAATTTTTCTTTTCAGAAGTTTAAAACGAAAACTATTATAAATGATGTTAAAAATTGCAATTACAATAATTACTTTGAAATTATTACAGATTTAGTTAAAATATACTTATCTCGTGTTAATGACTAATAAAGTAAATTTTTTCGTGTTCTTCTCATTGCAGCTCAACAATGCGGAAAAGTTGGCATAGCGCAAATTGAGGGTACTTTAAGTAAATTCGTGAACTTATTAAAAAGTATGTTTGAAAATCTAATTGAAAAATTTTAAAATACATTAACAAATAGTGTGAAACATACATACATACATACATTCATTTTAAAAGGTCGTTCGATGAAGTAGACGGGAGAGAAAGTTATAAAAATAATAACAACCCATTGTTTTTCGTTCGATTACGTCAAAAACAGATTCAGTTTTTTAGGAAATCTCCCAAACTCCTTTAAAAATCGGTACCATAATCGTTGTTCTTCAGTTCGAAAATCTGGAAACAATTTCAAGAAAAAACTAAAATTTTGCAAAATTTTTCAAACAGCAGTAATACAGCCGCTGCTTTACCGTTGTGACATCAGGAACTGGTTGTAATAAAATATGATATTTCTGAATCTTCCCAAAAATTGGTGATAAATGCGTTAGTCGTAAGTCCGACAATCTGGAATCGGAAATGTCCCAACATATTTTACATACAACCGCTGCTCCAACGGGAGATCAAAAAACTAACAGCGCAACTTTTCGCTTTCTAAGTTTCTGATAATAGTTTGAATTGTATAAAATTTGAATCCAAAAGAAACAGTTAATAGCAATTGAAAATTAAAAAAAAAAAATGCTGGATACTGAATTTAAAATAAATGCGGACTTGGTTTTTAACTCCGAAGACGACAAAGTCCTAAAATTAGCAAAAAAATAAATTTGTACTGGTTGTCGTACGGCAGGAACATTTGAAAATTAGCAATGCGTGTATTATATCATTTTACAGCACCACAAATACGGATTCAGGCTTATTGGTCTACGGATACTGCAATTTTATAGATTGTTGCAAATACCGATTTAATATATACATATTTAGATGGATCGGTGATAGTTAACCGATCTGGTGAGATTTGTCACGCAGAAGGATCAAAGAGAGTTGCACAAATGCGGGCTGTAACCCGTAAAATAGTGAAAAAATCTCTAGAAGGAAATAAAATAATAAATTAAATTGTTTATATTTTATTAAAATATTTGTGTTATAAAAAGTATTTAATCGAGTACCGATGATTAAATTGTTCAAATATCCAATAATATAAAAATTTTTCAACAGTACATTTATTTTATTTTATTTATTTATTTATTTATTAGATGACATAGCACAACAAGATGTTACATCTTATAAATGACAGTGCTAGTGATAAAAAATTTCAAACATATTAATAAGTAAACATTAACAATGAAATATTTAAGATATATTGAGTTTACTAGATATATACATAAGTAAGTATGAGTATTAATATAATATAAAATAATAGAATAATAAAATAATAATATATGTTAAAAATATAGATATAAGACGACGATAGGATAATTTTAACATAAGGGAATTATTGAAATATGACATATTTAAGGAAAATGTTAATTACATAAATAATTTCTTAGCTCAATTTTGAAGGTATTAGCGTTGCCTAACTTTTGTATGAAATTTGGTAATGTATTCCAAAGACTTATTGTGTGTATTAGAATTGCCGTTGAGATATGAGACTTTTATATTTGGTTTGAATTATATTTTTCCCACGATTTGATCTTGCAAATATAATTCTTTTATAAATATATGTCGGTTCTTTAGATGTTATTATTTTATGCAGAAAAGTTAAACATTTATATTTAAGCAAATTGCCAAATTCTATTTGAAAAATCTGATAAGAATATGCAGATATATGATCACGGCGACTTTTCTGAAAAATATATCGGGCTATGTTATTGTACACAACTTGGAGTTTGCGAAAGTCTTGACTGTCGCAGTTAGCAAATATTTCACATCCATATAGAAGTGAAGGAACAAGATAAGTTTTTGCAAGCAACATACGTATATCAAATGGGGTGGAATCCTTGACTATCCATAAAGACCTAAGCATACTATATATTCTACCTACGACATTATTGATATGTGCAGACCATGTGAGCCTTTCATGGAACGTGATTCCTAGATTAGATGCAGTGGTGACGAATGCAATTTCATTGTTTTGGATTTTTATTTTTAGGTTCTCAGAGTTGATTTTGGATTTCGAAATTAAGATGCATTTGGACTTTGCAGGATTTATGCACAACCCATTAGAGTTAGCCCATTTGTTAATTGTTTCCAAATCATCATTCAATTTGTTGCAACATAGATTTATGTCAGTAATATTACAACTTTTATAAAGCTGAACATCATCAGCGTACATATGAACTGAACTACTAATAAGAGTATCAGGAAAGTCGTTTATATACATGCAAAAAAGAAGAGGACCAAGTACAGAGCCTTGGGGAACTCCTCTTTCGACGTTAAGTTCATTAGAGGTATTACTATTAAGCTGAACTACTTGCGAGCGGTTTGTTAGGTAGGATTGTATAAGTTTGCAGGCAGAGCTAGAGAAATGAAAAAGTTTTTTAAGTTTGGTTAACAAGATCACATGATCGACTGTGTCGAAAGCTTTACTATGGTCTAGAAGAATCAAAAAAACAGCCATATTTCCATCAATTTTACATCTTATATCCTCAACTACTTCCACTAGCGCTGTAATACAACTTCTACCCTTCATAAAGCCTGACTGCTTCTCAGATATCAGCTTCACACAATTTAAGTATTCATTTATTTGTTTACCAACAAGATTTTCCAGAACTTTGGATAAGAAAGGAAGTATAGCTATTGGGCGGTAGTCATTATTGGGTTTGGGAATTGGAATGACTCTTGATAACTTCCATGCAGCTGGAAAAATTGATTTTGTAAGAATGGAGTTATACAGATATGTCAGATAGGGCAACAACTTAGGTATCAAGACTTTTAAAAAAATTGGATTTATACCGTCCATGCCAATTGCATTGGATTTGATACCTGAGAAACTTTTGAGGACTTCAGTCTCACTAACACAACGAAAACTAAAAAGACGTTCTAGCGGGACATAGCAAACATCAGCGTAAACATTGCTTGCTGGAGATGGAACATTAGTTCTTACGAAATCTTCGTTAAGAGCGTTTACATTAACATCCGCTGCGTATGTGGGAGAGGTTCTTTGTCCAATACCAATCTTGCGTATCTCTCTCCATCTTGATTGGCAATCAATTGCAGAAGCAAATTTTCTTCGATAAAACAAAGATTTTGCAACTTGAATACGTTTTGTTACTTCCCTTCGTGCATTATTATGAATAGCCTTAAGCTCACTGGTTTTAAACCTTTTCCATCGTTTATAAGACTCATCACGTTTTTTTATCAGTGATTTTATTTCGGCACTAAACCAAGGTGTCTGACCGGCTCTGATGCGCTTAGTTCTTGTTGGAACACACAAGTCATATAGAAACCTAACATTTTCTTGAATAAAATAGGCTTGATCGTCAATAGACTCTAACGTGTAGATTATGTCCCAATCTATATAATTTATGGTATTATTCAGTGTTGAATAATCTATGTTGTGTACATCCTTATACGAAATATTTCTTTTATCATCACTTACCGATAGATCATATGCTACGAAAAGAATGTCATGCTTTGAAAAAACCGATGCTGACAATTGATCATATAAGAGCACTCTGGATATTTGGTTTACAAATACAAGGTCAATTAATGTATTGGTTGTGGTATGAAAGTGTGTGGGATTTTTAATATTAACCGGATAGAGGTCAAGAGCTTTCATGGGTGCAATCAATGGATTTTCTACTAAAAGGTTATTGTTAAAATCGCCGGCTATTAAAATATCTTCGTATTGAATAGATATATCTTCAAGAATGGCAATAAAAGGATTTATGCTGATATTACTGCTAGCTCTGTAAATACTACCTAATAACAATTTCCTTCTATCTCGGGTAAGTATTTCAAGGAATAAATACTCTGTATCACCGTCGGCGTTATTTTTCAATATTTCTCTACATGATATACCATTGCGAACGTATATCGCAACCCCACCCCCCCTTGCACTTGTTTCTACATTATTGATAAAACTTTTCCTGTCTGAACGAAAAAGTTTAAATCCTTGAAGATTGAATATTGGGTCAGAGATGTCTGACTGAAACCATGTTTCAGAAACGCAAACTGCATCAACCCCAGATGATATAAATAAGTGTATAAATTCATTCATTTTGTTCTTTAAGCTTTGCGCATTCAGATGAACGATATTCAGACCAGATTTCTGTTTAGAAAGAACTCTAATCAGCTGTTGCCTAAATCTTACGAATTTTTACAATTTTTCCGTTCGAGTACGTTTTTTGGAGAGAAAATTCTACTGTTTACTCATTTATTACTCATTTACTACATTTTACTGTAAAAGTAAACAAACGGACCTAATGTTTTAAAAATTTGACAAAAAACCAAATCGTGTATGGGAGCCTTATTTAAACAAAAAAAGGTATAAAACGTAACAGTATTTAGTAACAGCCCTAAAATGGCTACGTTGTTATCTATATGATAGAACTCAAAAAGTTAAGTTTAGAAATGTTATTTCCATAAATATTTTCGTTCCATCTGGTGTTCCCCAGGGAAGTCATATACTTATGTCCCACCCAGTTTACATCTATATATATAAAAGAGGATGTGTGTATGTATGTAAGAAATGGACTCGAAAACGGCTGGGCCGATTTTGATGAAATTTTCAGAGAATCTTCAGAATATTCAGGCGGGTGACATAGGCTATATAAAGTTTTGATTGGACAAAGAGGCGTGGTACCGCCCATATAACCCAAAAATTTATATCGACATATTTTGGGCATTTTTTGACCTCCGTCGATGATATTTGGTACACATGGTATTGGCTTAATTTGGAATAGTACCAGGAGAAAAGTGGGTGGAACCACGCCCCTATTTAGGAAAACCAAACCCTTGGACCGATCTTCCTGAAATTTTCACAGCATGTTACTGTGACTCTGGAAGGAATAATAAGCAATATAAAGTTTTGATTGGAGAAAGAGGCGTGGCACCGCCCATATAACCCAAAAATTTATGTCGACATATTTTGGGCATTTTTTGACCTCCGTCGATGATATTTGGTACATATGGTATTGGCATAACTTGGAATACGTACCAGGAGAAAAGTGGGTGGAACCACGCCCCATTTTAGGAAAATTAAAAATCGTAATATAGTCTTAAGTACTGGACCGATCGTCATTAAATTTTCACAATAAGAATTTTATTTATAACGAGGGGGTAGCGAAGCGCACCGGGTATATCTAGTTATTCATAAATGACCTCCCTTCTGTTATTTTACATTCTAAAGTGCTTATGTATGCAGATGATATCAATATATTCAAGACTTTTAATGACTCTAATCAACAACTTTGGCTGCAGTCTGGCTTAGACAAATTTTCACATTGGTGTAAAATTAATTAAATTGATCTAAATATTAAAATATGTAAGCATATCATGTTATATCGGATAAAAAAAATCAGATTCTGGGTATTATGTTTATTATTAGAAAAAGTGAACAATATTACCGATCTTAAATTGTTATTAGATCCTCTATAATTTTCAACGTCAAGTTTGCTGCCAATTTTTAAACGATTTTTTCCATTTGACTGGTAAATAGCACAATTCTATAGAAATGTTGAAGATTATGGTTAGTGAACCGCACAATTTTTAAGTAGACAGCTAGGTATTCCATCAGGGCCAGAATTATAGGACGATTATAATTACCTTAAGTTTGATAGAACTGCTTCGTAACTCATACATAAATGAAAAATGTATACCACCTGAATGCGAAATATTAAATGTATAGGGAGAATTATGATCGTATGTATTTTTGGAATACGTAGAAGCAAAGAAATTCGCGAACATGTTCGGTCATCATCAGTAATACAGGAACCAGATTTCAAATATTTGGGATAATGAGATGCATACATACATATATGCTAAGAATATTTCTTAAAAAAATATTAGAAAAACCAATTTCAACATCATTATGTTCTAATTATTTTTTAATAGATAATTGTGATATATTATCATTATTAGATACAAATATATGCATTTCACACATCAGAAAGACAATAGCTTTAAAGCTAATTGTATAAAACTGAAGTATGTATGTATGTAGTATATCGTGTATTGTTATTCAAATCATTTGTAATTAGTTTTCCTACTTTTAGGGCCATTTTCTCATTTGGGATTATTTTTCAATTTACAAATGTTCATGTTGTTGTTTCCAATATGAAATTTTGGGACCATTATTGATGGACCCGTATGTATGTACATATGTTTGGATATCAATTATAATATGTAAATATTATCTAGTAATTCACCACAGCACTAAATTAGAATTATAATAATATAAACAATACAATCCATTTACATTTATTCCACAAAAATACAAATTAACTTTTATTGCCGTTTCCATTTTCTTTATCCGATATTAAAACCGATAGATTGCCTTCAATTAAAGAAGGCTGTGGAGTCCTCAACGGAATTTCCTCTTTTTCAACGTTAGGTTGTCTTAAGAATCTCTTGACAAATGGTGAATATAGTTTGTGATTCATTTTGTCCTTTTTATCACGTTTCCATACATAACTAAGTGGCAGTGCCGAAATCCATACGAAAAATAAACCCATTACTTTGTACCAATAGAATGATACTTCATAAAGAGAAAAAGGACGATTACTGCCATGAGTACCAGTTACACGATTATTTTCACTGGTAGGTTTAATGGTGCTGGTGGTACTAATAAATAAATTTGTGTAAAAGGAGACATCTGTAAAATACATTTATGTTTTCATAAAGCTAAGATAGAAAACTTACATATTTTGCAACATTCCTACCAAATTCAGCGTCTCACATCGTTCTAAAGAAGTTGGCAAAGGATCATATTTGATGTAGCCAGCATTCAAGTGCATTTGAGCATTTATAATGATCCATAACATTGCAATCAAGCTAAATGCGATGGAAAACAATGCCACCTGCAACAATACAATTATACAATATTACATAATGAAAACAGTTAAAGATTTTCTTACCTTGCCATTGACTCTGGGCACAAACATACCCAAGAGAAATACTCCAACTACGGCGCCAGTACTTATGCCCGATATTGTTATTATTGTTTGCAAAATTGAGTTGAACCTTTGGACTATTAGACCGCCCAATATACAATATAAACCCATTACAATTACAATTATTCTCATAATGCTATTTGCACGCGCATCTGTGTGCTTAATAAAGGGCTTTATGTAATCAAAATAGACTACACCTGCCAACGAATTTAACATGGCTGACATGGTGCTTAAGGCAGCGCTAAAAACACAAGAAATGAAAAGACCAGGCATTCCTTGCAAATGTCCCATAACGTCTTGTACAAAGAATGGCATCATTTTATCAGGTTTTTCAACAATCTGTCGAGAGGAAAAAATTTAATCTTGAAAATTTTTATATATGTACATACATACATATATATTTATGTATTAATATTATACATAGATGCTACTTACGCCACCTAAAATGGGATCACAACCAAAGTAACGTGCAAACATGACAATGCCAGTGAAGCAGTTGAAACCCATTATTATTAAAATTCCAAATCCAACGATGATCAATGCTCTGAAACAAGATCACTAAATTCAATAAATATGATTTTATGTATTTTTTAATACTTTTGAAGCTGTAATTGCAACTTAATTTTAATTAGTGGTGATGGTCAAAAAGATTTTATTGTATCTAACACATAATGGAACATTTCGCAATAATCAAACATATTATTAATATGAGCGAAAGTTAATTAGGCAACACATCTTTTGATATTCTATTTATTGAAATCGGAGAAACTTTTCCCAGGTTATAATAAAATATCCAAGAGCGACAAAAAAATTGAGAAAAATCTTTATACTGATACAAAAACTGAAAACATATTTGAATTTAGGACATTAAAGTCGTACTCCACTTAATTTTTTTCAAAGGTAATTTTCGTTGCAGATCTGTTATTTATTTAAACATCTTATCAACTACTTTGCTTAGAGGGCTAACTATTTTCTTGCTACATGTGGAAACAACAAGACACATTAAATTTAATTTAATATTAATTTTATCAAATAAAAGCGTACTAATATTATAAATGTGAAAGTTGTAACTAAAGAACCGCTTAATGGCTTTATATAAAATTTGCTAGATGTTTTAGAACGGTATGACCCACATTGCAATACAGACCACTTTTTAAGGGGTAAAAACGGGACAAATTGGTAAGTTAGCCTCTTTTCTAACTTTTTTACATTAACATATGTATGTACGTGGTACTTACTGAGGGGTAGTTTTATTAAAGACAGCTTAGCCTTCACTATCATGTAGCCTACATATGTATGTATGTATAAATGTATATTTAAATCTTTCGTTTTAAACCAGTTTTCCAACAAACTTACTCGAACAACCGTGATCATTCGATAGGCTAATAAAAAATATTTTTTTGCAATAAATTTTATGAAATATTTTCTATTTCCCAAATTTATCATACTTTAACTATGTATGTGTGTATGTATTACGATTTTACAGTGAAAAAGGGGCTCCATGAAAAATGGCCCCAATGAAAAATGGCCCCAAACCAAAAATGAAAAATGGCCCCAAACTTTTGTATTGAAAACAACAACACGAAATTTGGGGCCATTTATCCTATTTTTTGGGGCCATTTTTCATTTTTTATTTTTAAGTTTGGGGCCATTTTTCATTTTTGGTTTGGGGCCATTTTTCTATTTCGTTAATTGAAAAATGGCCCCAAACTCGAAAATGAAAAATGGCCCCAAACTTTAGGAAAAATGGCCCCAAACTTAAAAATAAAAAAATAAAAATGGCCCCAAAAAATAGGAAAAATGGCCCCAAATTTCGTGTAGTTGTTTTTTAATACAAAAGTTTGGGGCCATTTTTCATTTTTCGTGAAATGAAAAATGGCCCCAAACAAAAATGAAAAATGGCCCCAAAATAGTGTGAATGATATAAATACCACAAAAAACTCTTTAACATCAAATAATGCGTTTTCAAAACATGTATTATTATTAAACGGCGACGTTGCTCGAAATTATATGGAGTAGAGTTACCTTGAGCCCCGCCGAGGAGCCTAGAATGCAAAAAGCCGTTAGTAAGCTGTGGGCGCTGTGAGCCAACATGGAGAAAATAGTGGCTGCGCCCAACAATTGCCCAAATAATTTAAGTCCCCAGATTTGCTGCAGTGCATTGGGGTGCTAGGTCACAATAAAATTAGGTACTTATGTATTGCAATGCAGAAAATCTTTACTAAATATCGCCGTGTCGGGAAATACCATGGTGGAGAAAATCCCTAAGCCCGGCCGTAGGCCGGCTATGCAAGGAATCTTTAGTAAGCAACTCAATTTTTTGAAAATAATCCAATATTTAAAAATATTTGAATTTTATTACTAAAGTTATTCCGCGTAGCCGGCCTCCGGCCGGGCTTAGGGATTTTCTCCACCATGGTATTTCCCGACACGGCGATATTTAGTAAAGATTTTCTGCATTGCAATACATACGTACCTAATTTTATTGTGACCTAGCACCCCAATGCACTGCAGCAAATCTGGGGACTTAAATTATTTGGGCAATTGTTGGGCGCAGCCACTTTTTTCTTCATGTCGGCTCACAGCGGCAGTAGCTTACTAACGGGTTTTTGCATTCTAGGCCCCTCGACGGGGCTCAAGGTAGCTCTACTCCATAAAATTTCGAGCAACGTCGCCGTTTAATAATAATACATGTTTGGAAAATGCATTATTTGATGTAATGAGTTTTTTGTGGTATTTATATCATTTACACTATTTTGGGGCCATTTTTCATTTTTGTTTGGGGCCATTTTTCATTTTTCGTTAAATGAAAAATGGCCCCAAATTAGGAAAAATCACCCCAAATTCGAAAAATAAAAATGAAAAATGGCCCCAAAAATAGGAAAAATGGCCCCAAAAATAATTATTGTTGTTTTCAATGTAAAAAGTTTGGGGCCATTTTTCATTTTTCAGTTTGGGGTCATTTTTCATTGGGGCCATTATTCCTCAAATAGGAAAAATGGCCCCAAAATGAAAAATGGCCCCAAACTTTTTACATTGAAAACAACAATAATTATTTTTGGGGCCATTTTTCCTATTTTTGGGGACATTTTTAATTTTTGGTTTGGGGCCATTTTTCATTTTTCAGTTTGGGGCCATTTTTCATTTTTTAGTTTGGGGCCATTTTTCATTGGCGCCATTTTTCATGGAGCCGAAAAAGGTTTCTTACTTTAAAAAGCTACTTGAAATTTTCTTACATACAAAGCTCATTAAAACCTTTCCCTTAAAGCTCAGGTCCAAAGAAAATTCTCTTTGGTTGTTTGAATGCCTAAATAAAAAAATTCTACTTACTTTCTAGCCTGACTCAGTGAAGGTAAAGACACAATTCTTTGCACACAACTCTGATTTAGTCCTATGTGACCCAACCACATTAAGAAACCTCCAGAAAATAGACTCGAAAATGTTGATCTTACACGAGGATCTAATGAAAAACTGAAAGTAAAGATGATTATTTTTGCTTATTATCGCCGCTTGTATATGATGAGCCGCAGAACAAAACCTACTTTTTCGCATAATTTAGCATAATTTTTTTGTTTGCTAAGAAAATGGGTTCTAAAAAAATTTTGTGCACAACAAAAAGTACTTTTTTAATTTTTTTTTTATCAAAACGTACTTTTTCGTAGTCTTTGCCATTTCTTTGTTGTAGTTGCACTTTTAATTTAATGAAATATGCAATTAATGAGTCAATAAAACTACACTCAAAGTACAAACCAATATGAACTGCACTTTTTTGTTCTCGTTTTCTTATTTTATTTTTATTACATTTCTTAATATTTTCAATTTGTTTGACGTTTTTAATAATTGATAAACATAAGTACCAATCAAAGTATATTTATATATTTAAATATACTCTGGTATCAAGTATATCAATATCAAGTACATACATCTGGGCAACACAAAAAAAAAACTACGCTTTTTTTTTTTTGTAAAATAAATTTACAATTGTCAAAAATAGCTCAGTAGCAGAGAAGTAAAGGAATGATTCCTCTTTGAAAGAATCTATGAATCATAAACACTTGAAAAATTTTATTAATTTTTTATATTATTATTAAATGTAATTATTATTAAACGTAATTATTATTTTAACTGTAATAATGCATAAATGAGAAATTATTATTATTAGGCTTAAGTTCAGTTTTATTGAATTAATGAAAATTTAATTAAATTCAGATTTAATTTATAATAGGGGAACAGGGAATAGGGAAAAAACTCCCGGGGAATTTTTATTCATAATTGGGCGTGTTTCAATATGTAAAAATAGAATAAAAATTGAATTAAAAATTAATTCTCGTATTCTATTTCTGTTGAAAACTTGGCTAAATAGTTGATATTCTTCGCAATTAGTATCCACTTTACGCAAATTGTAAAGATGGACAAATGAACGCTGATGAGAGATGTAACGGCCTTGAAATCAGTATACTGTTACGTTCTGCTAATCTGATCGCACATGTTAGAGTTTTTTTAAAATAAAAAACTCATAGTAATTTGAATTTTCATTAATTTAATAAAACTGAACTTAAGCCTAATAATAATAATTTCTCATTTATTTTTTATTAATAATGATCCTAATCCTAGTGAAAACAGTGAATTAATAAATTGCTTTTCTTTAAATCACCTATAAATTCGCTTTAAATTTAATTCAATTAATCTTTTTAATGATGTGAATGCATGCGATAATTTTTAATTCATGAGGAATGTATTCGTGTTTTAATTAAACTCACATATTGTGTAAAATTACTCAAATAAACTTTTTGTAAATCATTTTGAACTAAAAACATAATTTTAATCATTCTTTTACAGCTCTGCTCAGCAGAACTTAAAGAAAATTGTGTAGAAAGACAAATGAAAAAATTTTGACACTAGTCAATGAAAATATGTATAAGAAAACACGATCAGCTGTGCTCTTGCATATACTTGTATAAATATACTTTGATAAGTACTGTTTGACACTCAGTGGTGTTTTCAAAAAATGTATACTTGAAACATGGAAGAATTACAAGATGCCGTAAAAATTTAAATGTTGGAACTCGTAAAAAGCAAATATGTATGTATGTAGAAATGTTCAAAAAATAAGTAAATATTCCGGGGTTTATAGCAGTCACTTTCACTTAGATTACTTTTGGAGTATAATTTTGAGAAAATTTTTGTGTTTTTTAGATGATATAACCAAAAAAAAAAAAACATTGTAAATAGAAAAATATATACATACATACATATATGACCTTCTCCGAGAAAAGGGACCTAGTGTGTGAAAATTAAGTTTTGAGAAAAACGCATTTAAAGTTTTAAACTCATTATCACTGTGAACACACCTTCAATTGGGAGATGTAATTTGGGGTAAATAAATTTTTATCAGAAATATAACTCATTTCATCTTATTCTACACCCTTTTAGGTACCAGAATCTACACTAGGTCCCTTTTCTCGGAGACGGTCACACATATTTGATTTCAATGTATAATTTTTTTATTTGGATCAGGTTTAAAAACAATTAGTCAAAAGATTAGTGTAAAAAAACGCAGACAAAACGTGCTGTTTTTATTTTTTAAACAAAACGGATACATATTTTTACTTTTATTTTTAACAAAACGTACTCAATCCAATATAAAAGTGGTTTAATATCAAACGTCCTTAACGGTTAATGTGATGACTTTTGGTATTTTGATGCATCTATTGATAAGTAAAAAAACTTGTTACCATTTCCAGGTCCATTCAGTTTTTTAAGGAAACGTAATAAATAAACATCAATTTCCCAAAAATTTTAAATGACCCAAAAAGTACATTTTGTTCTGCGGCACCCGATTTGTGATCCAGTTGAGATGTCAAATGCTTTGGTGACCCATTGTTTATGTTGACATTGTCAGCCCCAATTATGAATAAAAATTATTTAAAGTAAATATTCCTACCATTTTTCACTCACATTCACATTTAGAATTATTAATTTTTTAGTCATGGAAGTCGCAAGTTTTTTACTTTAGAATGGAAAAATAGCCGGTCAATTTTTATAAATAATGGGGATGCGTAAGTAGGTATTTTCCAAAGTGAATTGAGGCGAGTATACCTGGTATAAATATACCCTGTGAAGAAGCCTTAAATTTGTTTTAGTTTATTTTTATATATTGAAATCAAATCGAATTATTGAGCGACATGTGCTGTCACAACGGATTTCTCCTACATTTGAGCTCTATTGAATTGTTCTTCTTGTTAGTCTGTCATCTGTTTTATCAGCCCAAACACACACACATAAATATATGTATATGTTTCTTGAAGAATTGGCTACATGGCGTATTTAAAGCATATTTATACCAGGCTTCAATTCGATTAAAACTTACTAAGAAACTTGTCAAGAAAACATACGAAATAAAATAGGCGGAATTAGTCATCTTTGTTCGTAAAATAAAAGAAACGTTTTATAAAATATTGTACTTACTTGAAATCCAAACGACCACCCTCACCAGCATTTTCTAAAACCTTACTTAAGCCACCAACTTTAAGGACACCCAATACGCCCACCAAAACTACTGACGTAAGCATAATACCACCCTGAACTACATCAGTCCAAACAACTGCTTTAACACCACCCTAATAAAAATAAATAAAGATATATAAAATTTATTTGCAATAGATTAGCTCTCGATCATTCCAGAGACGTCTAGATTAACTGTCTAAACCATGATTTTTTTTTGTAACTCAATTATAGGTTTATAATTTGTGACATTTAACCGAAATCCCTGACGGAAAACAACTAATTGTAAAAGCCAGTAATAAATCCCGAACTAGTGACTGATCATTAGAGATTATATTTGCACACTGTAACTGGAGAAAGCTGGAGGAGAAGCGTATTAAATGTGCCGCGCTTTCAGTTTAAATTACCAGGCATTCGTGGGGTAATCCTTCCTACTAATATTATAAATAAGAAAGTAAGTGGAAGCCCGATTAATGGCTTTGGGTAATTCAGGATAGACGGATGCCGCCGTGGCTGATAGGTAGCAATGCTAGACTTGTAGTCCGGAGGTTGTCGCTTCGATTCGGGCCAGTGATCCTTAGTGTTTTCTGCAGACAAGCTAATCTCTTTACGGGGTTGCGTTTGTTTAAAAGAAATAAAAAATATTAAATGACCCAGATTAATTTATAGGGTACTTTTTGATGGTTAAAAACACGACAAATTAGAACTTTTAATTGTTTTTACTAATTTTTTTATACATTAGCATGCAGCGTACTTTCTGGGAGGTAAAATTAGCAAAATTCTGCACTTTTGGTACTTTTTCTTCGATAGATTTGGTATACAGATAGTTTATGCCTTCAATAACGTGTATCAAGAACAAAGTCACAAATAAAATCTAGTTTTTAATAAATGTCTCAATATATATTGAAATACTCACCAACATTGTATAAAATATACAAATCGAACATACTGCTGCATTTATTAAATGAATATTCAGGCCCGTTACTGTAAATGAAAATGAATTTTAATTATTTTATATGCAAATATAAACAATCATACATACGAGTATAAATAAACGGTTAAATTAAAAATTAATTTCCATTTTACCTTGAGAAAATGCCAAAGCTGGAACGAATATATAGACCGGCAGCATGAGACCAGCGTGTAGAATAAATGACAATGTAATTAATTGGCGTGTTCGCTTATTAAAACGCATTTCTAAATACTGTTGAAGAAAGTTGAAAAATATTAATGAGACAAAATGTGAATTTCCCTGGTCTTTTGAATGCCGCCTTTGTCGGATATGAAATTCTTATTTAGATCTTTAGGTCTCTTGAAACTGTTATGGCTTCGAAATGAGTTTCGTAACTGGATGATCTCAAAATGAAAACTGCATTTTAAAGAAAACCGTGATTAAAATCAGATTAGATCAGTTGGTTTTATAAAAGAATAAAGAAATATTTGAAATTATTCCACCAAAAAAACATGTTAAAATAAAAAATAAAGGAAGAATAATAATAGATGAAGGAAAATTAGATAATCATCCCAATATTCTACCTCCTAAAATTACCAAAATTAGTCTATAGTAAAAAGTAAACTTTTGACGTTATTAATCTTCGTTATTGATGCGTTCTGAAGTTATGTTGAGAGATCAATTAATTTATTTATGAAAACTCAATTCAAAAGACCACGCAAGAAAAAGGGTATATGTACTAGTATATCAGCTATGACACAGAATATTATTCTGATCAAAAGTGGTTCGAGTCCGTAATTTCCATCTACAGATTTCATTTGCAGTGAAAACTAAAAGATGTGTATACTTTTAGGAGCATCAATAAAATATTTGACACTTTAAGCTTAATGTTAGCTCGCTTTGCAAGTAAAAACAATTTTAATAGGTGTCTAATAGAGAGCTGCGTGAAACTTAATAATGATGATCATGAATAAATATGAACAGAGAAAAATCAACACACGATAGTTAAGAGACGAGCGTAATGAAGTTTGTGTGTTCACTTATACAAGAGCGAACGAACATTTACAAATGTGAAACCGAACATGGCTTGAATAAATATTAATAAAGTTCATGCAAAAACAATATGCTTTCAAAGATCAGTGTTGCCAGTTGTAAGAAAAAGGAAAATCATTTAAGAAATACGTTAAACATACACAATGAACTAAATCGGAAAAAAAGAAGGCAGAAAACTCTTAAAAAGTTTACAGTTTAATCATTAATGATTTATTTCACTTAAGGTACGGTCACATTGGGGAAACATTTGCTTCAAATATGTTGGTTCGTGTTTAACAAAAATTAAGGTAAATAAATACACAACTTGTTTTGTGTTCACACTAGGCACATTTATTTTCCCATTTTGTTTGATGAAACAGCTGTCAAACAACGGCAGGTGCTAACATGGGAAAACATATTTTCCCGGTGGTCACACTTGAACAAATATTTTCCTTAACAAAATATTAGAAAAAACTACCAAAAAACATAAATTTGTTTTTTAACAAACATTTCGTTGCTAATGATTAGTTTCTGCAGTTGGGCAACCAAAAAGTAATATTAACAAAATATTTTTGCAAATTGCACAAACAATATTACTTTCACGTTTATTCCATATTTCGTCGTCAATTTTGAGCCAACACCGATTTGTACATTTCAACACAAGTAATAAGCAATTTTGTTTTGCGAAGTGTGATTTTTCGCGTTTTTACCATTTATTTTTACTTTAACAGTTTTGCGATTTCTGATTAATTTATGTGCAAAATTGTGGGTTTGTAATTTTTTCGTTAACAGGATTTGCAAATTTTCGCCATATTCTCAATTTAGAAAGAATTGTTTTGCATTCTTTAAGGCTTTAGCGTTTTTTTCTTTAATATTATGGCTTTATTGATATTTAATAATTTTTTCGCAAGTTGTCGCTTTTTCGCGAAATTTGCAATTCTGCCAAACTATTTTTTTTAACAGTTTTGCGATTTCTGATTAATTTATGTGCAAAATTGTGGGTTTGTAATTTTTTCGTTAACAGGATTTGCAAATTTTCGCCATATTCTCAATTTAGGAAGAATTGTTTTGCATTCTTTAAGGCTTTAGCGTTTTTTTCTTTAATATTATGGCTTTATTGATATTTAATAATTTTTTCGCAAGTTGTCGCTTTTTCGCGAAATTTGCAATTCTGCCAAACTATTTTTTTTAACAGTTTTGCGATTTCTGATTAATTTATGTGCAAAATTGTGGGTTTGTAATTTTTTCGTTAACAGGATTTGCAAATTTTCGCCATATTCTCAATTTAGGAAGAATTGTTTTGCATTCTTTAAGGCTTCAGCGTTTTTTTCTTTAATATTATGGCTTTATTGATATATAATAATTTTTCGCAAGTTGTCCCTTTTTCGCGAGATTTGCAATTCTGCCAAACTTCTTGCCTGTTTTTATTTTTTTTTTTTGTTTTTATTTAATTTTGGCTTTTTAAAAATATTACAATTTATAGAGATTTTTCGCTTTTCTCGCAGAAGGAAGCAACATAATTTTTTAAAGTTTTTAGTTTAGTTTAGTAGTAGTTTTAGAGAATCACGAGGCATGCCGAACAAAGCAGCCAAAAAAATATCAGCCGTAAAAATTTTTTATTGAAGCATTTTGTCTAAAGGTAGATATTTTTTATTTGACTCTGTTTGTTCTTACAAAAATTTTGTAATATCTAATAATTGTTTTCCCAAAATAAATAAAAATATTTGCCTTTTAGTGGTCACACTTTGTTCACATTAGACACATTTTTGTTTGGCAGCAAATAATTTTTTTTGCCATTACACAGCTGTTTTGCTGTTTCCCTCTAATAAATATTTTATGGTCACACTACAGCAATCAAATATTTAATATTTTTCATCAAATGTTTCCCCAATGTGAACATACCTTTAGAAATGGAAATAATAAACTAAAATTCATATGGAATTTGATTTACTACTAGTGCTCGTAATACATACGTACATGCGCGTAAAAGCTAAAACTTGAAATTACATATGCAAGTAATTACACATGGGCAGCGCATGCAAAAGATTACATGATTTCACCAAATTGGCAACATTGCTATTGCGTATTAATAAGAAACTGTGAGATAAGAGCGAGAACTTCGAATAAAAATCGTTTCAATTAACAAACTCTTTGTGTTAACGAAGTGAAACAAAATGTTCTCACTCATACTATGAACAAAGCAACAGTTTCTTTGGTGTTCTGATTTTTATTCGAAATAGAGTTTTAGTCAATGAACATATGAATATGTTCATTGATGACCACGTTCACGCAGCCCTTTAGAGTCTAAGATTCAAAAAATTTTATCGGTGTAAAATCGAAATATAAAATAAAAGGAATGGGAAGACTGTTAAGATAGAACGACGAAAATACAAGTACGGAATTGAAATAATTCCAATGGGAATGTATGAAGTAGAAACCTTGTTTTTTTTGTAATTTTACCGAGATTTTAACACAAAAAGACTTATTTTAATACACTTTTTGAGAATTTTTCTGTGTTTTTACTAATGGCCACCCGATTACTCTTTCAAGTATACTTTCACCTACTTTAGTGACATTTAAAAATATTAGTGTAAAATTAGTGAATGGGGCACAAAACAAGTTTTTATTTTTTAATTAAATTTTTAGAGCATTTCAAAATTTATGCAAAAAGTTATAACGACTTTTAGAGTAAATAAAAATCATATGTCGCATCCTACGTTATTTTTAAAAAAAATCTTTCGTGCAGTTTATTGTTAAATTTAATCAAGGCATTCTTTACCATTTCTCTCGAAAAAAAAACAAATTTGTTACGTGCAGCAAAGCAGTAACCACCCGGCGATATGTACATAAATATGTATGTATGTGCAAATACTCACTTGTTGGTCGACCTTTGTATATCAATTGTACATACCTCATAACAATTCGATATATTATTGTTGTAGAATACTGGCACAATAACATAATTCAGCGCCGGAGTCACCAGGACTATAGACAAGACCATGAAAACATAAGTGAACCCAAATGTATAATTTTCCGCTGGAACTGACATAATTGCAATGCCTGAGAGCTGGCTGAAAATTAAAAAAAAATATATATTTCTTGGAATGAATAATAGATAGACATAATTTTCTATATGTATGTACAACTTGGATGTATAACTTGGATAAAATAGCAAGCACTGGGCATAAAAATAAGTCCCATTTTTCCTTATTATTAAAGTAAGTAGTTGTAGTTGTACTTAGTTCATTATTCGTGTGTGCAGTGTACTGTGAGTGTACTACAAATAGTACATTTTTCAAAAAGTACCTTCTCCATACTAGATCTGTTCCAGAAAGTACTATGTTGAAAAATACAGGTCTTTAAAATAAAAAAAAATACTTTTGCAAAAAGCAACTTTTTTCACAAAGTGCCTTTTAAAAAAGCGCTTTCATCAAAAAGGTTTTTTATCTGAACATTACTTTTTTGCAAAAATAACTTTTTCAAAATGTAATATTTCTAGTTTTCCAGCAATAGAGATTTTTATAAGAGTATGCTTCTGGAAAAAAATTCAACAGTAGTAGTCACTTTTTAAAAATTAATAAATTATTAATTTTTAAATATGTATTTGTTAGCAGAATCTAGAAAGTCTTTTTTTTCATAGTTAACAGACCGTTCATGTCCTAAAAGAACACATGTTTACCCGAATGTTCCACCATATTCCATTTTCTATCATGTCATAAATCACTTAACATGAAAAAAATTTTCCTCCAAAAGGTTCTAAAATTGTTGTCTAATTAGCGGAGCTGTTCAGGTAAAAAATTATTAATTCATAAAAATTAGGTGCGTAGAAAAAAAATTCCACAAAGTACTTAAATATTTGTAAAATTTATATATTCAAATTTCTAAAAAGTACCTAAACATGTTTGAGAGCCTTGCCAGAATGAGAGAATGCAATTTAAATTCAAAAATAATAACCTTAGATTTAGAATAGAAATGAGTTGAAGAAAAAATACAAAAATTATATTTTTACCCCTGTCGAATTAATTTTTTTAATTTCCTGTTAAAAAAAAAGTAGTAGTTACTGACTTCTTTCTAATTTTAAAAATCGGGTTTTCAACATACTTACATACGTATATGTATGTAAGTACGTGACTCCTCATAACTTAAGAACAGCTTAACTGATTGGAACCAAAGTCACGACATTGTAAGGGAAGTGACCTCAGCTATATTCCCTCGAGATAATGACCTGATTCTGTTCGATAGATTTTGGTATTTTTCGAAAGTAAAGTTTTATATAATTTGATTTGAAGTGTTTTGAATTGTATCTACTTATGTGTGTTGAACTAAATTTTTACCTATTATTAATAAATATGGATATCAATGATATGTGGCTTCAACAACCGACGAAACAATCAATTTATTATTTATTTATTATATTTAAATTGAAGTTGCTTTACTAAATTCTGTTGTCAATTGGCCGTATTGATAGTGCCATATACTGGGGACTTATTACGGGACTCGTGATCGAAATTAATTCGTATCTAAAATTATTTCGATAATTCGAGTTTTTCTAATGATGGCACTCGATACCTTGCAAGTGTTGTAAAGAAAATAACAAAAAGAATTAATCAACACTAAAAAATGTAAACAAAAATCATATCAATCAATTTTACAAAGCGCAAAATATATTTTAATAAAATACATACAAGCAAACATGTTATTCATTTAACTGGTGACATCGACGCTAATTTTTTTTATTCTTCATCATTCGAATCGGAAAATGAATATAATATAAATTCAATTAGAAGACAAATGCGCAACACCAGTGACCCATTGGGTTTGACAAACATTGAGTGAGTTTTTTCTTCCTATTTCTTTCTGAATATTCCTAGTAGAAAGTCACTAGCTATTCGCAGGTTTAAAAAACGTTTTAGGTTCTCATGGAAGCTTTCAGCTATATTTTAGAGGAGTAAAAAATAATATGTATGTATGTATGTGTATACGAGTATGTTGAACAAAAAAGCATTTAATTTTGACGTTAAGGAATCCCAAAGTCTAATGTACATGTACGAGTATTGTGTAGAATGCCTTTTGCCAAATCGTTGTGCTCAGACATACATACATACATAAATTCTACGAAATATTACAGCATTTTTGTTTTCACGAACTCTTTGAAAATTAAATTTCGATATAGAATTTGCTAACGAGTTAAAACTCGCAAGGTAACATTCGAACAGAAGCTCGTTATCAAGTAGCATCATTAGAAATTCCGATAAATTTACTCGATATCGAGTACAAGAATACCAAAAGTAAAATATATCGATAGTTCGAGTAAATCTCGCTCGTGATCGACTGCGGTAATCAGCCCCATGGATTATGTTTTTGTGGTATGTGTTAAAGATATGAAATTCAGAACCAATAAAATTGATACGGACTGATTAAGTCTGGAATGTATTTAAAATTTCGTGCGAAATGAAGTCAATTTCCATAAGATTTTTCTTTTCGTGTAATAGTGCAAAATGACCTTGAATAAAATTTTTTCCATACACCGGAATAGAGGGGAATTTCAAAATTATATTTTGAACAATTTTACTGATTTTCAGCCTGTTGTAAATTTATGTATCTTTACTCTTATTTTTTTGGTCTAATTTGACCGGACTAATCGTGTTTGCTTGTATATGGCGGATGTCTTTTGTATACATGTTACGGTTATGTTTGTTCGTAACTGCTTATATAGAAATTACTTCTACAGTGAGTTATAAATTGGACTCAATTGTACTTGTATTATTTTTGTATTATTTAAATAATTTATTGTTGTCTGATAAGAGTAGGCTTGCCACCCGTACTTTATAATAAAGTATTGTACGTTTTTTTGATTAATTGTATAAAGTATAGATAGAAACAATAAAGTACACCCAAATACTTTATTTCGCATGATTTGATTTATCTACAATTCAAAATAGATTCGGGTTATATTAGTCATTTGTTGCAGTTTTTTTACAGTGGCGACACAGATAACCAGAGATGACACGAGACGGAAGATTTTGCATACTTGTTTGCATACACTCATACAATCGCGGGTTTTGGTTTCTTTCTTTGTGCTGTCTTTCTATCCAAATTAAAATTATAAATCACAAAACTAATTAAATATCCATATGTATATTTCTATAATTCACATTCAAAATAATAATAATTAATTAATTTAAGTTGGTTTTCACTGATCGTTTGTATTTTATCACTATAATATCTGCAAAATATCAGAATTTATCAAGTATGTATGTATGTATATATGTGTGTATGTAAGTTAAAAACCACCACCATTTAGCAAATTTACATCATATACATATGTATGTACGTATGTATATAAATTTAATATACAGAGTATATAAGCACACACTAAATTGTTTTATCACTTTATTTTCGAATTATATGCCGTAAATACTTAATATTATTACATTTTATTAAACTTAAGCGTGCTTTCATGTAGCATTTCCAACTAAAACCTGAATTATTTTTGCTTTTCGTTTTGTTTACCTTCATAACAAACATACTAATGTTGCCTCTTTTTCACGATCCCGTGTTATGACAAATAAAATATGATCCAAATCCAATTTTTTTTTTGTCATCTCTGGTTATCTGTGGTGGCGATTCTTTCTTGAGACTATGTCATGCCAATTTGGATATTTGGATATGAAACAAGCAAAAAAAATTAACCTTTTGTCTGCACCGGAACTGACCATGGAAATTCACATGATTTTTTTATTATTTATCGATAAAGCCTTAGAGTACCTGAATAAATGGTTTGATTTTAAAAATATAAACTGGTAATTTACAATTAGCAATAAAAATTGAAAGAGCAAAGTTGAATTTGATAATATTGTTAGCATAAACGAAACATTAAATCTGCAAAAACTTAATACTATGTTCACACTTATGTGTTTAACGTCTCATTCGTGTTTAAGAGCTTAAACACTTCGATTTTGATATGTTTTACCGTACATTGACTTGTTTTGTTAAACATCTCAAATGACAAGTTTTAGATTTAAACATCTCGCTAAACACGCAAAAGGCAGGGTTACAAATATATTTGGAGTATGTTCAGTGCGTTTTTTGACAACTCTGTAATGTTTGTATTGCTATTAAATGGCGCCACGTCAAAAATTTTTCACCAACTCTGTCATTTTGCCATGCTATTATATGACGTCACATCAAAAAAATAAAAATTCCATTTGCATATAACATATATTTCACCTTTTAATAGGCTAGCAATTTTACTAATTTCATGAGAATGAAAATAATAATATAAATAATAGTTTTTTACTGATATTTCTTTCCAGTTGTAATATAATATTAGTTTCTCAAACGCGCAATATTACAAAAACACAATAATCAGCTGACGAAACGTTAACCTTAAACATCTCAAATGTAATGTGAACGGTTGTGTTTAGATTCTAAAGCTTACAGTACACGACATGTCAAAAGCCACATTCGCATGTGGCTCTGACGTAATTTTGACGTCACCATGAAGCTAAATTTGCAACATGTCGTGTACTTCCACTTTTTGTGACACTCACATGCAGCACACATTGATATGTGTGACACATGTTCATTTGTAGAGACATGCAAACATGCGTATTTTAGACATGTCGTGTACTAGCTTGGTACATTTGAATTTTGACATTTGTAATATTTTTACATGCGCATGTAGCAGTCCCAAACATGTGGCAGCAAACATTTTGGACACAACATTTTTCAATAGTATGTAGCCAATGGAACTCTTGCCAATGTTGATTTTCTCCAACAAAATGTGATAGGAATTTAATGACGAAAAAATTTTTTTATTATTATTAATCACACGATGACAGATTCATGATAATTTTTTTGGTTTACAAGCGGGGTAGAGATAAGAGAATGGTAGAAAAATTATCATATTTTCTCTTTTCCATGCATTTATTTGTATTTCTCTTTGCTTTGGGGTTTTTGTTTTATTAATTAATATCTTAATTAATAGCTTAATTAGTTTGGGTTTTTGTTATTATTTCTCGTTCTTGTTCTAAACCATGCAAAAGATACTTTCAAAGCTAAGATGAAAAAATTCATGTATAAATAGTAAATTTATTTAATAATTAATAAAACAACTGTGATCGCCAATTGTTGGGTTGTTTTTGTGTCAGTGCAGTATTATTTAATTTTTTTCACCATTTTATTGTTCATGGGAATTATTTCACGATAAAAGTGAATTTATTTTACTTTTTATCAGATGTTGTTTTATTTCTTCTTTCTCTTCGACATTTTATAAATTTGACTTCACACAAAACTTTAAAAATTAAACAAGCGCCATAAACATATGACTGTTGTACATGTTAATATGAAAAATGTGTACGTATGTTACATGCGGTGTACTGGCAATACATATGTAGCCAATCAAAAGTTCACACATATGCTGCCATTGCAAATGTGTACGTTTCGGCTACATTTGTCACATATAAACTTTGGGACAAAACAACATTTCATGTACTACCAAAATTTTGAAGCATGTAGACACTTCTGCATGTTTAGTAAATGTAAACAAAATGCTGCAAATTCTCGTGACGTCAGAGCCACATGCAAATGTGGCTTTTGACATGCCGTGTACTGTAGGCTTAAAACATTTGCCTTAAACACGTTTAAAAACACAAGTGTGAACTTAGTATAATATAAATATGGATGATTTTATGGAGAAATTGCGTCATTAAACAAAATTTATTATCAGATATACAGCTCTGAAGGTTTTGCGGAATTATCTACAGCAAGTAAATGGCAGCTATTATTTATTAAGTCTGATGATAATTTATCAAATTTGTATAAAGTAATTTCATTTTTAATTTCTATTGCTGCCACGTCAGCATTACAGAGAGAGTTTTTTCTGTAATGAAGAGCAAATGGCGAGACGAAAGAAACAAAGCGTCTCTGACAGCGTTGTCAACTTGGTGCGTTTCGCACCTTTTTTGGTGCTTTTCTAAATGTTTTGTGCGAAAAATATCTGAGTTGGTGCGTGGTGCGCTTTTTCTTTAATTTTGGTGCGTTTTTTTAATTTTTGGTGGCTCCAAATCATATTAAACACAATTTTTTGTTACAGTATGAGAAAAAAGAATTTTGTACAAAAAATACATCTGTTTCAATACCATTTCATTCAATTTGTGTACAATTTTTACATTCAATTTTACAGACCATAATAAGAGCAACCATTAATGATGTTTAAGAGGTACCAAAACACATTCACAAAAACCGTTAAACCGTCTTGTTGTTATAGATAATTTGTAACATTTCATTCTAAGAAATTTGTTGCCCCTTTTAGATTTTCAGAGTACATAATTGTTTGTTGTCGTAAAAGTTGCTGCCAAGTCTGTTAAAGAGCTTAGCAAAAACAAAGTATAAAAAAAAAAAAACGCATAAAAAATGCGTTTATATAAAGTGTTGTAACACTAAAATTAATAAAATTTCTATTTACTAAAAGAAATATTTAAAGTTAGTTTCAATAATGGAGTCTAAAAAAGGAGAGATCATAAGCGAAATACAAAAAAAATTTGGAAATCACAATGTGAGTTTAAGCAATGGATTCGCCCTTGACCAAATAATAACACAAAAGCAAGATTTTTTATTGCAAATGCGATATCACGCCTAAATATCCAACCTTGCTTGGCATGCTGGAAGACGGAAACACATTGCAGATTTAATCCCATTTAGCTACAAACGACATCAAGAACCAATATTGTACAAAATGTTTTATCCCACTGCAAATATGATATCATGTCATTAGCAGTACAATTTGAATCCGATGTCGAAATATTATCTAGTATTGAAAAACGGTGGAGAATGATTCACTTCATGCAATGGCACAATATTGTATCAACATTAGGATTTTGGATTTTGTAAAGATGCAAAGTTAATTAAAAAAAAAAATTCTGAACTTGGTGCGCTTTTTGTTGAATGGCGCGTTTTTTTCTCCATTTTGGTGCTTTTTGAAATTTCAAAGTTGACAACGCTGGTCTCTGAATCTGATAAAAAATGAATTATTTATTTACTTTAATTTCAATATGATAATTATTTGATAAAACTTGCGAAAAGCAATAAAAAATACGTTTTCAAATATAACAATAAAGAAAAATAAATTGTACTTCATTTTTATACTGTGTACATTTTTTTTCCTAACCTTTAACAACCAATGTACTTTAATTGCAAAAAAAAAAGGTGGGAACCCTAGATAAGAGTGTGCTATATTAGATATGTTCATAAGGGCAATAACCAAGTGTTCGGCCTAGAACCACGCAATGGCAAAAGTGGTGTTATTTACTAGAAAAATTTTTCTGGTAATTTTGCAATAAAGGGGCTGTGCACATATTACATAGCGCTCCAAGAGGGGGGGATCTTTAACCCTTTACGGATTGGAAATTTTAGATTAAAAAATTATTAAAAAGCGTTACGGAAGGAGGGGTATAAAATCACTGAAAGCGTTACGTAATATGTGCACAGCTCCAAAATCATCACCCAAAAAAGTATTATTCCAAAAAAAAAAAACCTAAATTAATTTTATCTGAAAGATATGTATACATACATATATGTATACTTATGTATGTATAAAAAATTCGACGGGTGGAACGATTTGGCTAATTTTGGTTTTGATTTATTTTTTGAAGTCCAGGTGAGAAACACATATAATGTGTAACGAAAAATACTGAAAACGACCATTTAATTTTCCAATGCAAATCTTTCCTAGCTGTGAAACATTTGATGTCGTCAATCTGATTTGAAACCACAAGAAAGGTGTTCTGCAAAAAATTTTGTGATTTCAAAACGTTCATATATGGCTCTAACGTTTTCAAATCATTTAGTTATTTTTGCGATAAATATAAAGTTACATTATAGTTCCTAACTAAATTAATCAATATATATTATTATATATATATTAGTTTCTTTAAACAAATAGTTTTATTAAAAATAAACATAAAAACTAAGAAAAATGTAGAGACACCATCAATTTCCTCACAGCCTTGGTCTACATATTTTTCAAAACGCTTAAGCGACTTTTTTAAAAGCCGTTAGCCAAAGTCGTTACTTATAAAACAAGTAGTTACACACAGAAAAAAAAATAAAATTAACATTACATTAAAAATGTGGTAGAATTAAACTAAATTTTTATTGTTAATTTAATAGAGCTTATTTTATTATTTAAATATTAATTATTGCTAATTTCAAGACTTCAGTTAATGTTTTCATGATACATATTTCATTAAAAAAAGTCAACTTTTTTAAGTAAAAAATTTAATTGGATATACGAGTAATAAAAAAATTGTTTAAAGAAAACCCTGGGTCTAATCACCCCTTACGATATCGAATTTACTATCATATCGAATAACATTACGTGTCGAATAAGCAAATTATGGCATACGATGAGTCAAATTACAATACAGTACATTCGATATCGTATACGATAATACCAAAATGAAAAATTTTTATCGATATCGTATGCGGTGATTTGGCCCCCGGTTTATTTTATTTAGTGTTATTGTGATCTTTAATTTTATAATTTTATAATAATTTTTCAAGCTTTAGGTCGTTTTTATATAAAAAATGTTTTTAATATTAATTTTTCGATATTTCGCCACACCGTTGGTTGGCTTCTTCAGGAGAAATTGAGTTTAAATCTAATTTATAACAATTTTAACAAATACCAATCAAAATATTGAAAAATATTTGTCAATTGAAAATAGTTTTTTCCTTTTTCTTTTTGAAATAAAAAACTTTAAAATAATTTAACAAAAACAAAAACAAAATACATTGAGTGAAAAAATTTTTTAAACCAATGAACAAATATTTTTGAATATACACCTACATATAAATACAAATTACATTTTTCTATTTTTATCTCTTACTAACTTATAGTCTTAAATTCTAATATCAATTTCCTTAACTGCTCTAAACCTAATTTTATTTGTAACTATATAAATACATTAATAAAAAGTACATGTGAAATGTTCTATCTTTTTGTAACTAAATGTCTGTAATTTTGAGCTATATTTTCAGTATCTGTCTCAAAATTAATTCTTTGTTGTATTGGTGTGTTAATTATTTGTAACATTTCTAACATATATCTGATACATTTTCAAAGTCTGGATGGTGATTCAATTCAAAACAATGAGAGGATAATGCTGTTTTTTGTGAATTAATATTTCTATATTTCTGATCTGATTTATGTCCTGCAATCCTTGTTTTTAATTTATTTTTCAAAAATGTGGAACGCTTCACGATTTTGCGTGTCATCCTTTCGCATTTTTTTTTTTTCGCAACTTTAAAATATTTAATTAAATATATAATTAGTTTTATCTGTAATTAATTAAGATTTAAAATTGAGTTCAGTATTTCATGCGGAATGCTGTCAAAATGTATAAAAATTTGCATGGAAAGTTTATGAAAAAATGTTGCAAATGTACTACCATAAAATATTCTGTGATAGTACTCTGTTTGCTTGAAGAAATATATACGAAATGTTTCTAGCAACATTTTATTAACTTGGGGTTCACACTATCAAGTTTTGTTTCAAATTTTGTTTAAAATATCAATACACTTTTAAAATTTGATGGAAACTTGCTTCCAAATTCTCTTTCAAATTGTATGTTTCAATTTGCTTTCAAGAGAGCTGCTGATGGCCATTTTGATTATAAGCTCTTTCGATTTTCATATACTCGTACATATGTATGTATGTATATTTTGCCGCCATAATTTTTTGTGTTCTTTCAGCTTTCAATTTTTGTGAATTTTGAAAGACAGTATGTGTAAAAAACTTGAAAGCAAAATTTGATCGTGTGACGGCAGTGTTAAGGTGCAAAATAAAGCAAACGGGGGCATTATAGGAAATTTAATAGAATTTTCACAATGTAGTTGTAGCAAGTAATAAAAATAACAGTTCTTTTTTTTATTATACTTATTCGTTATTTATTATTACGTCTTATTACTCGGACTTCACTTCTTAGACTGACTACTTAACTATATCTACCATACTCTCTTCCCTTACCAGCAGTTTACATGATTGTCTATTTGTTCTATATCTTCTTCTTTTCTCTCTTTTTTTTTTTATTTTTCTTTTGTACATTTTCATACAAAGTTGCCACAGTTCGGCCATCCTGACATGAAATCGCCCCGATTTTACCTTCATCCTTATGTGAAACGTTCAGCCATGGCTTAATGTTAGCCGCTTCCCATATCCCCTCATATGGTATCCGACTCACCTGGAAACCATCCACATCCCTCAGCATGTATCTGTCATTAGGTAGAATCTTTACAATCTTATAAGGACCCTTAAACTTTGGTATGATCTTTTTGCAAACCCCAGGCTCACTAACAAAATTCTTTATGACTACATAATCTCCCACGCTGTAAATCTTACTCACACGAAAACGATCCTTCAACCTCTTATTGTATACCTGACATTTCTCTATCTTTCTGGCCGCACATTCACGAATGGATCGTAAATCACGCTGCGATACCGGTTTGTTCACTTCAAACAACTTCTCCCTCAATAAATCCATTACTTTACCCTTTTGTCTGACACCAAAAAGTAACTCACTAGGAGTAGTACCAATACTTCTATGAATAGTATTATTCATTGTAAACTCTATATCAGGTAGGACCTTATCCAAACTCAGCATCATTCCCGCATTTGTTAATTTCGCTATCATAGGTGCCAAACTACGGTTAACCCGTTCCACCTGACCGTTTGCCTGAGGTGATCCGGTGGCAATTTTTACATGTTTTATGTTATTATCATTAAGAAACTCGTGAAAGTCCCTTGAAGTGAAGGCACTGCCCCTATCCGATACTAAAACCGATGGTCTACTGTAAGCATTGAAATACGACGTCAAACAACTACGAACCTCACTCGTACCAGTAGTACGAACTGCATAAAGACGGACAAATTTTGAAAACGCATCTATTACAAGAAATACATACTTTTTTCTAGCCTTCCTCATCGTCACCGGACCGAAGTGATCTATATGTATCGTCTCAAATGGAACATCTCCCTTGGGGATATTGTGCAACAAACCGTCATGCTTGCCATTCTTCGGAGAAAACGCAATACACTTCAAGCAGTTATCTATATGATTCCTCACTTTTTCTCTCAATTTTGGAAACCAATATGCTCTCAATATAACCTCTACTACTTTATCACATCCCATGTGTCCCATGTCATCATGATAAATGCGTAAAATATTCCCCTCCATATCCCTTGGCACAAAAAACAATATTCTATCACCCAACTTTCTATAAACAAGACCATTTCTCATTTCATATAAAGCACTTTCTCCCTTTTCCAACATCAACCTAATCCCATTTATCCTCTCGTCCCTATACTGACAAATTGACAAATTCTGCTCGAAAGTATTTTCCTCTAATACTAAAATATTCGTCATTCTGCTCAATGCGTCCACATGTTGCATTCTCTCCCCTTTGCGATGTTCCAAAATATAATTAAAATTTTCCAACTCAAGAGCCCACCTAGCTATTCTAGGATTTATTTCCTTTTTATTCAAAGTCAATGTCAATGAATTGCAATCCGTTACAATTTTAAACTTAATCCCCTGTAAATATATCCTGAACCTACGCAAAGCGTAAATAATAGCCAGAGTCTCTAGCTCGAAGCTATGGTATTTAGTCTCAGAATCCGTCGTCCTGCTTGAAAAATAAAAAATAGGATGAAATTTCCCATCCGCTTTTTTCTGCAACAATATTGCACCATATCCGTGGCTGCTGGCATCGCAATGCAGCTCTGTTTCGTCCCTTGGATCATAAATAGACAGAATAGGTGCTTCTACTAATTTCCTTTTCAATGATTCAAAACATTTCAGCTCCTCTTCGCCGAATTTAAAAACTATATTCTTTCTGACCAAGTTATAAAGAGGCCGCGCAATTAATGCAAAGTCCCTAACAAACCTTCTAAAATACGAGCACAAACCAAGAAAACTCTGAACATCTCTCGCATTTCGTGGCACCGGAAAATTCCTCACTGACTCAATATTTCTTTCATCCGGTCGAATACCGTTCTTCGAAATTGTATAACCTAAATATCTTATCTCAGCTCCCATAAATTTACATTTATCCAGTCTCAATTCTAGTTTATTCCGAACTAGTCTTTCAAAAACCGTTTTAAGAATTTGAATATGTTCATCAACGCCATCTGTAGCTATCATCAAATCATCCACGTATATCGCTATTTTCCCTTCACGTATCAGATCACTAAAAACTTGATTAACAAATCGTAGGAATGTGGATGGGGAGTTCCTCAAGCCAAATGGCATCTTCAGATACTCATATTGACCCATCGGCGTCACGAACGAGGTGTATTTTATCGAATCCTCACTCATTTTTACATGATAAAAAGCACTTTTCAAATCCAATAAAGAAAATATAGACTTATTGGCCAGTCTGTCAAGAAGATCATCGATAAGTGGTAATGGATAATTATCTTTCAATGTCATTTTATTTAAATTACGGTAATCAGCACACAATCTAAGGTCGCCTGTTTTTTTTTTTACTATCACTATCGGTGACGCATATTCCGAATTACTTGGCCTAATAACCCCTTTCGATAGAAGATCATCCAAAATTTCTTGTAACTTCTCTCTTTCATAAAATGACAATCTACGCGGAGTAAAGTGGAAAGGTTTATCAGAAGTCAGTCGCAATCTCATTTCACATTCGATTTCCGGTACATCAGGGCGTTGACAATTTTCGTAACAATCTTTAAAAATTTCCAAAAATTTTCTCTTACTACTAAAGTTGATATCATTATTTAATATCTGTACACATTCATCACTGTTACAATCAATATTTAACAACTCATTATAAATATTAGTCTCACCAGTACAATCATTTTTCACAATATGTAATTTCATGTTAGCTTTTTTCAAAAAATCTTTCCCTAAAATCATTGCATATCGCATAGTCCCATTGGGCACTACAAACAATTTCAATTCAATATATTTATTTTCAAACAAAATTTTACATTTAACTTCACCTAAAACATTAAGATAACTTCTGTTTATTCCATAGTATTCAGAACTAATATTTTTATTCTTAAAAATAAAATAAAAAGGCACGAACTGTTGGCGAACAAAACTTATTGGACTGCCGGTATCAATTAATGTTCCTAACAAAGTTTCATAATTAGCATTAAATTTAATAAATGTACAATATAAATTCCTTACATACTCATCCTGATCATCATCTTGAACAACAGCATGAATTTGATAAGGCTTCCTATTAGGACAAACGGCTGCCAAATGACCCTTTTCAGCACACACATAACAAGCGCCTATTTCTCTTTTCTGTTTACGACATTCGTTTGCTATATGTCCTACTGAATTACAATTAAAACAACGGATTTCTTTTGCTTTTACATCTACAGCACCACTTTGTCGATCTTGTTTTGGTTTTGGTATGCTCACTGCATGAAACGATTCTAACAATTGATGCTTGTTTCTGAAGCACTGCATCTGCGCGTATGATCGCAACGTAAAATCAGTTATACCCTCAATAAGATACTCTACCATTTCTGTTTCATCAATCATGGCTTTGTTTGCCAATATAATCTTGTCATGAAAGTATTCTTCAAAAGACTCACCAACCTTCCATTTTCTACCCTCAAATTGACGCTTAAGAGTTAAACGGCTTGAACGGTCCTCAAATAATAATTTCATATCGGTAAGTAGTTTTTCAATAGGAACCACCATCAAATCTGGGCGAGAATGTAACCATTTCAACGCTCTATCCTTTAATTTATTTGAAATGAGTGCACGAATGTTGTTATCATCTAGATTATAAGCAAATTTTATATTCATTAATTGCGATGACCATAACTCAAAATTATCCCCATTTCCAGTGAAATCGGAAAGAAGATCTTTTGCCATAGAAAAATTGCCTTTATATGTATTTTTATCTATACTACTTGAATCCTTATTTTGATTCTTTAATATATTATTCTCCCTCTTCAATATTTCCATTTCTTTTTTCTGTACTTCCAATTCACGCATCATTATTTCCATTTCTTTTTTCATTAAATAATATTCTTTGCTAGAAACTTTTTTGCCTTCTTTGTTCTGAGTATTTTTTTCATTAGAATTTGTTTGCATAGATTCTCTTTCATTTAATTCTTTTATGACTTTTAGTAGTTCGCTATCATTTGTATCACTCGTTTTTTCCTTCAACTTTTCACCATTCTTTTGACTTTCATTTTTTCTATTTATTGCGCTCATCTGTTCAATCTTTTTATGTATATCGATTTCCATGGAATTTTTTTCACAACCGTTTTTGCTACTTCCAAACCTCATTATTTCCCATGCCTCATTATCTTTCCAGTCATGCGCTTGCGGTTCACTCATTTGTTTTAAATTTGTCTTTTCATTTGTAGATTTCTCATACATTTCAATTTCTTTCACCGCATCTCTCAATTTTTCTGTTTCAGTCGCGCAGTCGCCTCTGTTTCTCTCTGATTCACTTTCAACTTCGCTGTCGCTGTCCTCGTTTTTTGTCTCTGCTGCAGCACATTTTTTTATTTGTTCAATAAGGCTTTGATTTGATTCCGGGAATTCGAGCAGACGCAATATTAATTCATTTTTATTGCCTGTTGTTTTTTCGCCCAGAACACTTAATAAACTCTTAAGATCTTTTACCGTGAAAGTATTGAAAATTTCCTTGTCGGCCATATTCAGTTGAATCCCACTTCTGATATTGTAGCAAGTAATAAAAATAACAGTTCTTTTTTTTATTATACTTATTCGTTATTTATTATTACGTCTTATTACTCGGACTTCACTTCTTAGACTGACTACTTAACTATATCTACCATACTCTCTTCCCTTACCAGCAGTTTACATGATTGTCTATTTGTTCTATATCTTCTTCTTTTCTCTCTTTTTTTTTTTATTTTTCTTTTGTACATTTTCATACAAAGTTGCCACATAGTATACTTGAAAACAAATAAAACGTTGCAAATTCTACAAAACGCTAGATTTACAAATGCTTATTATGGAACTGAAAAGAATATTCAACTTCTCTGAAACCGCTTCAAAATTAGTATGTATGTATGCTGATGATATCCAGCTCTACATTGACTGCACAAGAGCATTGATGAGTCATAAACTTGAAAATCTTAATTATTATCTCAACAAAACACACAATTGGGCAACGGAAAATGGTATGCTCGGCAAGAAATCTATGTTCTTTTTGATGGTAAACTTACCTGGTCGGATCATATCAGCCAAGTTTGTGGTAGAGCATATCGTATGCTCAGAAGCTTATGGTACATGTAGCAGTTCACCCCAATGAATATAAGGGTGATGACAGCTAACTCATATCTTACACCGAACTTTTTTTAATCTTCTGACAAAAAAGAATATAAGAATACTGCATTTAACAATATTACACGTTATATTTTGTGCGTTCCGAGGTTTGGTAATATACATATCAACATACTCCAGACGAATACTAGCAATGGCTCTTGATGAATATTTGAAGTTTAAAAACTTACTCTTCTTCATCATAAAATTATTACATAACGCTGTTTTCGGAGATTTCATACCTCTCCCCACCCTTCGTACCGCTTTTTACACATTTTTTAGTGCAAAATTTTTCCAATCCATAACAAATCTTTAACCCCCTCCCACAATTAGAGCATTACGTAGTATGTGTACAGCACCCAACATGCATACAAAAAAAAAATTAACATTAACCACATATGCAAGAAATAACGGTATTCGTATCTTTATATATAGAAACAGGGCATCTTTTAACCACTTTTTTATTTACACTATATAAGTATGTATCTCTTCCTGCAAGTACCCTTCAAAAATTAATGGAGTACATGGTCCATTTTAGATAAAAGGATTGGTTTTTGGACCTATGTAATGCAGCCGTGGACCATTTCATTTGTACACAAACGTTTATAGTTAAATACCATTTAGCAACACTAAAAATGTTTGGAGTTAAATTGAAACTATTACAGCTCCCCTGTTTAAATTAAAACAAATTCATGGAAGCTTAAAGAAAACAGAAAACTTTTGTTTCAATAGGAATTCAATTTGATAGACTTGTATGATATGCGAGGCATTCTAGGGTCTATGCTACCAACAGTGAGTTCGTAATATGTATACATTAGGTTGTCCCAAAAAAGTTTTTTTAAAGCTATGCTCTTTATGGCGCGATAGGGGTTGAATTTTATTTTTCGTAACATAATTAATGACACTATTACAGTTATAGTTTTCTTTTTGTTTTGATTTGCTTGTCCTTTAAAAGCGACTTTGTTGTTTTTTTTTAAATCAAGACGAGAAAATATGTATGTACATACATATTAAAGAGCTGCATGAAACTTAATAATGATGATCATTAAATTTTCATCATTATCTTTTATTCATTTCGTTTCTATTCAATACAGATGAATAACTATGAACAGAGAGCAATCAACAGCGTTGTCAACTTTGAAATTTCAAAAGGCACAAAAATGGAGAAAAAAACGCACCATCTAACAAAAAACGCACCAAGTTCAGATTTTTTTCTTATTGAAAATTTTTATTGAATTAATTTTGCATCTTTACAACATTTAACTTTAGTCTAAAATTCTAGTGTTGATATAATATTGTGCCAATGCATGAAGTGAATCATTCTCCACCCTTTTTCAATACTAGATAACATATCGACATCGGATTCAAATTGTACTGCTAATGACATGATATCATATTTGCAATGGGATAAAACTTTTTGTACAATGCTGGTTGTTGATTTCGGTTGTAGCTAAATGGGCTTAAAGCTGCAATGTGTTTCCGTGTTCCAGCATGCCGAACAAGGTTGGATATTTAAGCGTGATATCACATTTGCAATAAAAACATCTTGCTTTTGTGTTATTATTTGATCAAGGCCGAATCCATTGCTTAAACTCACATTGTGACTCCTAAATCCTTTTGTATTTCGCTTATGATCTCCTTTTTTAGACTCCATTCTTGACACTAACTTTAAATATTTCTTTTAGTAAATATATATAAAATTTTACGCATTTTATAAAAAACGAACAATGATCGCAAGTCTCAAGAATACTTTGTTTTTGCTAAGTTCTTTAACAGACTTGACAACAACTTTTACGACAAAAAACAATTATGTACTCTGAAAATCTAAAAGGGGCAACAAATTTCTTGTAATGAAATGTTACAAATTATCTATAACAACAAGACGGTTTAACGGTTTTTGTAAATGTGTTTTGGTACCACTTAAACATCATTAATGGTTGCTCTTATTATGGTCTGTAATATTGAATGTAAAAATTGTACACAGTTGTATTTTTTGTACAAAATTCTTTTTTCTCATACTGAAACAAAAAATTGCGTTATGATTTGGAGCCACCCAAAATTAAAAAAAAACGCACCAAAATTAAAGAAAAAGCGCACCACGCACCAACTCGGATATTTTTCGCACAAAACATTTAGAAAAGCACCAAAAAAGGTGCGAAACGCACCAAGTTGACAACGCTGGCAATCAACACTCGATAGTTAAGGGACGACTGTAATAAAGTTTGTGTGTTCACTTATACAAGAGCGAACGAACATTTACAAATGTGAAACCGAACATGGCTTGAATAAAGGCCGAGACACATAGAATCCGTCATACGTTATACGTCGCCTTTTTCAACTGACAGCTAAGTTAAAATACATGTTTTCTTATGACCTTGATCACATACAGTACTTCTCCGTTAACGCAAAGTACAAAGTTGGGCAACTTTTAACGTACGTTGAGTACTTTGACAACGATTAGTTGATTTGTTCTTTGTTTTGGTTTTGTTGTTCGCTCAAAAATAAAATAATTTAAATTCAAATTTATTCGATTTGATAAACTTTTGGTGGTGTTATAAAAAAATAAAGAAAAAGTTTATAATTAAATAAATTTTCAATGATTTTCTCTCCGTTAACAAAGTACTCATTGTGACAGCCTTCTCCGTCAATACGTTTACGTCAGTTGAAAAAGGCGACGGATAACGTATGACGGATTCTATGTGTCTTGGCCTTAAATATTAATAAAGTTCATTCAAAAACAATATGCTTTCTAAGATCAGTGTTGCCAGCTGTAAGAAAAAGGAAAATCATTTAAGAAATACGTTAAACATACACAATGAACTATATCGCAAAAAAAGAAGGCAGAAAACTCTAAAAAAGTTTACAGTTTAATCATTAATGATTTATTTCACTTAGAAATGGAAATAACAAACTAAAATACATATTGAATTTGATTTACTACTAGTGCTCGTAATATGAATAGTATGTACATACATACATACGTACATGCGTGTAAAATCTAAAACTTGAAATTACATATGCAAGTAATTTCACCAAATTGGCAACATTGCTATTGCGTATTAATAAGAAACTGTGAGATGAGAGCGAGAACTTCGAATAAAAATCGTTTCAATCAACAAACTCTTTGTGTTAACGAAGTGAAACAAAATGTTCTCACTCATACTATGAACAAAGCAACAGTTTCTTTGGTGTTCTGATTTTTATTCGAAATAGAGTTTTAGTCAATGAACATATGAATATGTCATACTAAATCTTCACACATGTAAACTAAACTAAAGCTATGTATAGACGATTGGCAGGTCTTACAATATTGTCAGAAAAATGTTCAGAAAATGTCTCCCAACCGTCTGAACTTACAATTTTTGTATTGCAACGTTGCAAGAAAAAGCATTGTCAGTTCATTGTAAAACAATAATATTGTCAGACATATGACAATCGTGAGAACACTCTACTTTGCCATAGTCAGATAGTTGTCAGACATTGTAAGCTCTTTTTTATTGGCAGATGTGTTTAAATTAATGCATCTGACAATGGCACCATTGTCAGATAATTTTTCTATTGGCAATGCTGTCCATAAATACTATTGGATTTGACAGTTCTCACAAAGTTTAACAATACATCTGGCAATTTTTCCACACAACAATCTGACAACCGTGTTAACTGACAATTTTTGTTGGCAGATAAATTTATTGTCTGACAATTGTCTTACAATGAAATTGTAAGGTTTTCTTACAATCGTCTGAACTGACAATTTACCTTTTGGTAACAATTTTTCATTGTCAGTACGTTGTCAGCATATTGACATATCTTACAATATTGTAAGATCTGCCAATCGTCTGTACGTAGCTTTAGTTTATTTACACACAATGGGCATGTAGAACTTATTTCGATTTTATTTCTATTTTATGGTACATTGATGTAAAAACTGTTGATATTAAAAGAAAATAAAGTCATATGTTACATACATATGTAAGTATGTTTATTCAATTTGTTTGCTGGTCTCATCGATAACCAAATGAAAGAGGATACGAATCAGAAGTGCCGCCGTAGCTACCAGATTTGACGATTTATCGTCATTTTGACGATTTTGAGTCCTAAAAATGATATAGTGACGATGGGACGATTTATACCCTAATTTTGACGACTTTAAATAATTCAAGTTTGCAACATTTATACATACATATGTATATATATACTAGAGGGTGGCTTTACTCCACTCATATGTATGGACATAGTACTGTTAACAGTGTGTAGACACGATAATTTGAACATAGTGTTCAGTAAATATCGTGTATAGTATTTTTGAGAGAGAACTATATAACAATTTTTAACACTCAAAGAGAAATAAATGTATACATTTAATAATATCGTTCTCCTTATATGAATGAGTTTTTGATATTGCACACAGAAGGAGAAAAAAAACACAAGTTATTCGTGTAATTGGTGTTGGTTATTCGCAGCAAAATATGTAGTTTGTTTATTTACCTTTTGCATGCCGGTCGCAAATACTAATACGTGTTTGTTATTATTGAAATAATTATTTTCAGATATAAGAAAATGAGTTGCGAAAGTGCCTCGGAGAATGTAAGTATTTAATATGCAATTAGTGTATTTAATTTTTGGATTTAGTGAATAGTGGCAGTTTGATTAATATTTTAATATCTCTGTACAATTTTTAATATTCTAAGGCCCGATTACACCCAAAAAATATCTCCGTAAAAACACAATATATTGCTAAAATATCAAAAAACCGCAAGATATCGCTAATAAATTATATCGCAATATATGTATATCTAAAAAATTATAAAAACGCAATATATCGCAAAATATTAACTGTTGATACCCCTGGTGAACGTTTTCTATATATGTACTTACATAAGAGTGAAACAGTAACAAAAAAACTCAATATTAAGAAGAGCGAAGTATATACTATACATAGTGAATTAACAGTGTATGAATTGTAAGTTGTGTGTCTAAACAATCATTTTGTCTTCTTTGAATGTTGTTTATGTTGTAGCCATAAAAACATTCAGAGTAATCAGAATCTTTAAAAGAGTACGACAAACTCAGACATTCATTTTTTACAGAAATCACTCAAAGGCTGTTTGCTATGGAGAAAAGCCACCCTCTAATATATACTAGTAAAGCAACCTTGAACTGCTGAAAATTGTAATGAGAAACTTTTTAAAAACTAGTTTGTTTAAAACTGAAAACTTTTATTAATTAATTATTAAAAGAAAAACAATTTTTGAAATTTTGAAGACATTTATTTAGGAATATTTGCCAGACACGTATTGGAAGAACCACAAATAAATGCAAAAGAAAAATATGTTAGTAGTAATAATTGTATTAATTTTTATATAGAGCTTCTTTTTTGTTGAACAAAGTGAAAGCGAAAGAGAAAGAGCTAGAAACTGAGTTCAGGCAATTAAAATTATTGTCCTGATAAAAACATATTTTTTTTTTTTTTGGTGGTAGTTTTATTATTTATTGAATCTTCAATTATAAATTGAAACATCAATAAGTTTTTCAAATCTTAAATCTAAAAATACATAAATATATGTTTAGCCAGTGCTAAACAAAATTTTTAATTCCAACTGTTGATTTTTGATGTTTTACATCTCTCGTGTACGGCTGAGAGAAAGAGTATCCCTCCTTCTCAACCGGGTGTGGCCTCTATAATATAGAATGTTGCGCGCAAGTGGATTTGGGTGCAATACTAGTTTTTCAATATATTTTTTAGCGTGTTTTGAAAATACTGTCTTCACCAACGGAACATCAAGATCTTTGTGAATTCGCTGATTTCGGATATACCAGGGGGTGCAGTAATTTTACGTAGAATTTTGTTTTGTCGCCTTTGAATTTTTTCTACACTTGATGCTGAGGCAGTGCCCCATAACTGGATTCCATAGGCCCATATTGGTTTCAGGATCGCGTTGTATAACAAAAGTTTACAGTCAAGACTTAATATAGAATTTCTTCCAATAAGCCAATTCATTTGGGCTGCTTTTAATTTCATTTGTGTCAACTTTGCGTCTATATGCGATTTCCATGTTAAACGACGATCAAGATGAACGCCTAGATATTTTACTACAGTGTGTTGCGGTATAGTCTCGGTGTTGATTTGTATAGGCGGGCATGTTTCCCTGCGTAAAGTAAAAGTAACGTGTACACATTTCTGCTCATTCACTTTTATCCGCCATTGTTTTAGCCATGTTTCCAATTTCGAGATGTACCCTTGTAGATTCCGAGAAGCTTCTACAGGATTTTCATGAACGCTTAGAAAAGCCGTATCATCAGCAAATGTTGACGTGTGAATGATACTGCTTAACGGTAAGTCAGAGGCATATATTAAATAAAGTAAAGGACCGAAGATACTGCCTTGAGGGAAAAGAAACATATAACTATTGGATTTTTGGAAAAAAAAAATATCAGAAATGCAAATTAGGGATTCTAGTCATTTGTTTCCGGTGTTGACTAAATTTATTACAAAAATCCTGATTAATCCAGGTAAACATAACTAAGGGGCTGTGCACATATTACGTAACGTTGTTTTCAGAGAGTTTATACCCCCCCCCCCCCACCCCATATATAATTGTAAAATATATTAAACATATACATACATATGTATATGTATATAAATCAGTGTCGGGCGCACACATACTCTCTCATATGTTTTGGTATGGGAAGCAGCAAAAAACGAACGAACGTCAATAATTATACACTCGAAAAATTTTTCTGTTGCCAAAAGTAAAATACATTTCTTGCCTTTTAGTATTTTTATTTGATTTGAATTTTTTTTCAATAATACTTTTTATGTTAATATAATAATAACGAAAACAATATTCATTTAATAATAAACTAGTTACACAACGAATGAAATAATATATAATATGTAATAAGTAAAGAAATATCGAGAAAACATAATAAATAAAATTTATTAAAAACGAAGCCCTCAAGCTTGATAATTTGTTAAATTCGATAATTAAAATAAAAAGTTCGAATAAAAACAAAATTATAAAAAAAAAAATCATTTTTCCATTCTTCATTGAACATTTTGCTTTGAGTGTAAACAAAAAAATTGTAAAGCTAGGTCTTACTCAAACAAGTGCTGATCAGCGACTGGTTTGATTTACTTTGACGAAATGATAACAAAGCAACAACCGAACGTTAATTCTCATAAGCTACACGAAGATGCTTATAGTATACGTGTGTCGACGTCGCGCAAACAGAATTTTCTTGCTAAGCACGCGTGCTTAGCATTTCAAAAATCGCCCGACACTGATATAAATCTATTTTCTTAAAAAATTATATTTTTATTGTAGTTTTGATACATACTTAACTAAATTGGAAAAAAAAATAACTTAAGAATTGAATTTTTTTATTTTTTCCCTACAATGTATATAAGTAAATAAAATTCTAAATTATTTTTATTTTTTAAAAATTTTATATTTATTTATTTATTATTTAGAGGAGAAGACTATGTCTTCTTTATCCCTTTAGTATTTCTAATTATTTAATTTGCCGGAAGACTATGTCTTCTTATTCGGACTTCTTATTATTGATTACTTACTAATTAATTAACAATTTAAACTTAATGTTAAACTTTATATAAACTTAAGAATTGTCGAACAGCAATCATCACCTTGAATGCAACGTGAGCTGTTCCAATTGCATTCAGTGCAAATAGGTCGTCAGCACTTTTAATAAATGTTGTAACAAAAAATTCGTGAATTAAAATTTAAATGGAAATGTGTCAGCAATTGAATTGCGACAGAGGAGATTGAACTTTATTAAGGTAAGTAAAATAATTATTAATTGCAACTAACGGAAATGTGTCAGCAATTGAACTTTTATTAAAAATAAATATGTTAATTATTAACTCCTCCCTTCTTAATTTGATTGTCCCCAATCATTCAAAAAAATGGGATATTGTTCAATCTAGGAGGTTTGACTGGAGCTTCAAGTTTTATTGGATTTTGAGGGTCGGAAATAGTTTGTAAACTGAGTGCATTCGGGGTTAACTTGCTACTAATGACTGGATTTTGGGGTTCCCAAATTACTACTTTTCCGGTGCGTTTAAAGAGAAAACTCAGACACGCAATTAATATGATTATTAGACAAAGTATCGTGGATATTGACCAACCTCCGATTTCTAGGTTTTTTTGGATAGTTGAGATTGTCTCAGTGTTGTTGATTTGAAGTTCGTTTAGAGCTTCGAGCGATAAGAGATTGATATGGTCAATTTCGAAAGGAGTTGGTTGTAGTAATGCGGGTATCATTTTTAGAGGAGAAGCCTCTATATTACTGAAAGTTCTATTGTTAGCTTTTATGGTACTGTTATGAAATTTAATGAGAAAAGTTCCAGATAAAGATCGATATGTTTCATCTATGTAAATGGATCCATTGTAACCATTTAGTAAGATCACGCCAGACTCAATTTCTTCAATTGGTGAAATGTGATGATTATTGCTCGTTACACATGAAGAGTTTCTATTATTAATAATATTAGGGATACAAGTATTATTTGTTATGTCAATTATTTGATTTTCTTTACAAATCATAATATCGTTATATTCTTCACATTTTTCTTTAATAGCATAAATTGTTTTTTCATTTTTTAAAATTTCTAGGAATTCATGTTTAATTACATATGTTTTCTTTTTTACTGGTCTTAAAATTATATTTTCATACATTTCCTTTTTTGTCAATGGTATTTTAACCATGTAAAATATTTTATTATAATTATTTTTGTTATACAAATTGAAGTGCCTCTTCTGGGTTTACAAAAGGAATGTGTTCCTCTTCGATTTTTTTCATAGCTACTTCGATTTCTTTTTTATTTAGTATTAATGGGTTTACAATTCCAATTTTTGCCCATTCTATTCCATTTTCAATATTTATTAACTCTTCCTTGACTAATCTTATTCTATTTTGTAAATTAATAACTATTTCATTTTCTAAGTAAACACTTTTTTTTACAACGTTTGCCATTTTATTAATGATTTCGGTTAAGTTGTTTATTCTTTTATTGAAAGCTTCATTTACATAAAATTGTTTATTGTTATTTTTATTTAGTTCGTAAACGTTATTAGTTAATATTTCAAAGTCGTCATGATCCGGAGACCCTGCGACGTATTTCCAAATTGTTCGCAAAGCGTTTATGGCTCTTTTATTTCTTGTTAGGGGTTTTAGATTTTCTAGGATGTTGTTAATTTGGGTGAATTCATGATTGAGGATAGGGTATAGGTTATGGTTATTTGGGATGTTTTGTTGGATAAAGGTGTGGGTGTTGGCTATGGATGTTGCGTATTGTTCCAGATCTATTGGATGAATAATAGTGAAGGTTCCCTGCTGAATTTTTGCTGTACCCTTATTTATGGTGACAACGTAGGAGGACGTGTAATCCATGATTTGGATTTCCGTAAGTGCGTAGGGTAAGCATAATCTGGAAAAATAAGTTATTGTCTTTTAATGTTACTTTTATAAACAATTCTGCCTGACATTGTTAATACAGTTGTATTTCGGTCTTCTTTGACTATTTCTTTTTTATATTTTGGGGTTAATTTTGAACCCAATCTCTTGTTGATCCTAACGAAAATGTTCTCTCCTGGTAAATAAGTTTTGGGTGCTTGTCTATTTTTGTTATGGTAGTCCAGGTCTTGTTTTTGTTTTTCAGTCAAACGATTTATTATTTCTTGTTTTTCCAAAATTGTTTTTCCTGGGTCACTATTAAAGTTTTTATTAAAAAATATGTCAATCGGTCTTTTACCAGTGGTAGAATGGATTGATTTATTGTATTCGTATAATGTTTTGGTGAGTAAGTCATGGAATGAATTGTGAAGTTTGTCTGACTTAAGACATCTCATCATCTCGGAAAGAGTAGAGAGAAGTCTCTCTACTTGGCCGTTGACGGTACTAGCGTAAGGGGGTGTAGTGTAGGTTTGTATGCCGAATTGGTCTTTAAGAAGGAAGTTTATCGTTACGGAATTTAGTGATTTTTCATTATCTAAGACTATAAACTTGGGGATGCCAAATGCTAAAATTATTTCTTTCAATGGTTCTTTAATGTCTTCAACTGCCTTTGATTTCAGAATTTTTCCTAAGGCGTATTTGGAAAATTTATCTATTGCTGTGAGTACTAGGTTTCCTTCAGTTGAATAGATGTCAATGTTAACAATCTCTCCAGGATTTTTTGGAATTGGTGTAGGCTGAAATTGCGGTTTGTTGGGTCGACGATCATATTTTTGTTCTTTACAGGTTTGACAATTTTTTACTATCCTTTTGGATTTTTCCATCATTTTGGGGAAGTAGTACTTTTGTATTACCTGATTTTTGTTTTCGTTGGCATTTCTGTGAGCTCTTCGGTGTTCATTAATCAATATTTCTTCTTGCTCTGTTTCACTTACAATATCTTTTACTTATGACTGAGTGAATCTTACTTTGAAGTTTTTAAAGTGTTCGGGATAGAATTCTTGAATTACCCCCATAATTGCTTCGGTAGTAAATAAACCGTTGATTACGCTGGGGTTAAGATATTTTTTAAAAATTGATATTAAGGTGTCTTTAGTGTAAAAAGGTTTTTTAATAATGTGCCTATGGTAAGTTGGGAATGGAATTTCGAATTTGTAGTTGTCTTCGTTACTAACTAAGATATGGAGTTGGTTCTTAAAGACGTTAATTGGACATTCTATTGCGGGGATCATATTATCTGAGGAACTTTCATCGCTATGTTGTGTTGCTGTCATCGAATTTATCTGTGGTGGTCTAGATAGTGAATCTGCAACTACGTTTGTTCTGCCTGGCTGATATTTGAGTTCGTAGTTATACTCCTCTAAGATGGACTTCCATCTTTTCATCTTGCTGTTTGTGTTCTTGCTACTGAGGGCATACGTCAAAGGTTGGTGGTCCGTATAAATGTTTACTTTCCCAGAACCGTACAGGTAATTTCTCAACGAATTGAGGGCCCATATTATCGCTAGCATTTCTTTATCATTGGTAGCGTAATTTTTTTCAGTTTTGCTGAGCGTTCTTGAAAGGAAGGTAATGGGCTTTTTGTTTTGCGAAAGTACTGCGCCTATCGCATAATCAGAGGCATCTGTTATCAGATCAAAGCCTTTTTCAAAATCAGGGTGAGATAACATGACATCGCCGGAGATGAGTGAATTTTTTAATTTCTGGAATGCGTCCAAAGCATTTTGATCTAAAGTAATTTTTAAATTTTTGGACGCGTTTTTCGAAATGCGTCCTTCCTCCCCTCTTAAAAGGGTTGTCAGGGGGTTGGCAAGCTTCGCATAATCCTTGATGAAGCGACGGTAATAACCTGACATGCCTAGAAAACTTCTCAGGTCTTTTACGGTTTTCGGTGGTGGTATTTTGGCTATTGCTTCTATTTTATTTTGGTTGGCTTTAATTCCTGCGGCTCCTACGATAAATCCCAGAAATTCAACTTCTGTTTTGAGAAATTCACACTTGTCTAGTTGAATTTTGAAATTTGCCGATTCTAGTGTTTTGAATATTTTTCTGAGGTTTTCGAAGTGTTCTTTCTCAGTTTTTGAAAAGATGATAATATCGTCTATGTAGACGTAGCAGATTTTCCCTATGTGGTCTCTCAAGACATCGTCCAGAGTACGTTGGAATATTGAGGGAGCATTTTTTAGTCCGAATGGGAGTCGTACAAACTCAAATTTCCCGTTATTAACTGAAAAGGCGGTTTTCTCTACGTCACATTCCTTTAAAGGAATCTGGTGGAAACCACCCTTTAAGTCAATAACCGTAAAGTACTTGTTTTTACCTAGATTTGCTAGAACTTCATTAATTTCTGGAATGGGATACCTATCGGCCACAGTTACTGCGTTCAGTTTCCTGTAATCGATGACCATTCTTTATTTTTTCTCTCCGGATGCGTCCATTTTTTTCGGAACGATCCAAACAGGTGCATTATACGGAGATCTGGAAGGTCTGATAATTCCGTCGTTTAAGAGTTCATTAATCTGTTTTTCTACCTCACTTTTCAATGCCATGGGATAGGGGTATGATTTAGAATAAATTGGTGAATCTGAATGTGTTCGGATTTCCCCTTGAACTCGAGAAGTGAATGTAAGTTTCTTGTTGGGATCCGTGAATAGGTTGGGATGCTCGTTTATAGTTTGATCTAACTGAAATTTTTGAGTTTCGTTCATATGATTTGTTCTGAATTCCATTTTATTAACTGATTGGGAAGTGTGTTGATGAATTTTTATTCTAGTTGTATTGTTTATTAACAAATATTCTTTTTTAATATGGATAGTTGCATTTAGTTCTTTTAAACTATCATGACCAAGGATGCCATGAAACGATTTCAAAGAAGGTAGGATGAAGAATTTTATATGGTGGTCGGGTAAATTGAATAAAGTTGCGAATGTGTGGTGCGTAATTTTAATGTCTCCAGATACTGAATTTGCAAAAAAGGTGTTTTCGTTTTTGATAGGATTGCTAACGAGGCATGGTTGAATGTAGTTTTTGTTAGATCCAGTGTCTATAAGAATTTTTAGAATTTTACCATTCTTCGCTTTGCACTCAAAATACGGGAGCGAAGAGTTTGTTAGCCTAAAAAATGGATATCTGTGAAATTTTGAGTGGGTATTTCATCTTGTTGATCTTGATCATAGAATTCAGCGTACTCGTCAATCCCTTGGTTTTGGATTAATTGCTCGTATTCAGTTTCATTATAATTTCCAGCTTGTTCGTCCTCGTAATTCGGTACAGTGGAAAGATCTTGTCTACTTTCTATATGAAAATTGCGTTGTTGTTTATGTGGTGGTGGAACGTAGCTTAGGGATGGAGGTCTTTTGTTATTAAATTGGGGTTGATTAAAAGGACGTGGTCTGTTTTGATAATTTACGTTTCTTGTTTGAATTGATTCGTCAACTTCCATAGGTTGAGGCCTTTGAGGTTTCGGTGCAACTGGTCTTTGTGGTTGAAAATTTTGTTGAAAAGCTTGGTGCGATTGAAAACGCGGTTGGGGATTTTGTCGAAAGTTAATGTTGGGGATGTTTTGACGATTTCGGAATGCATTTTGTTGCATATTATTCATTGGTCTATTGTATTGGTTAAAATTTTGAAATGTCAATTCTGGATAAAAGGGTTGTCTATGAATTGTATTTGCATCGCGTATTGGAAGGGGTGGTGGTTGACGTTGTCTATGATTTTGATGTTTATTCGCGTATTCTGTCCTGTAGTTTTGATTTTCTAGTTTTAAGCAGAGATTTAATGCTTGCGGGAGATCCGCAGGCTCACGGATGCCAAGGAGTCTTGGTAGATCTCCATTTAGGCCTCTAACAAAAGTGTCTAGGGCTTTGTCCCTATAGGTTTGCGTTAAAAGTCGCAAGGACTCTTGGCCTATTTCCATGCAACCAATTTTATTTAGTATGAGGGACAAATGCGTGTAAACTTCTTGATAAAATGTTTGGATGGTATTTCTTCCTTGAATTAAGGAAGTCATCTGATACTCAAGCGTCCCTAAATCTCGTTTGTCTGCGTAATGCATAGAAAGGCATTTTACAATGCAATTCCAATTTAATGGAGTATTGTAGGATTCTAAGGCAATGTCAGCGTTGCCTGTTATTTTGTTTCGGATGACGCTTAATATACCATAATATTTAAGTGTGCCTTTGCTTGAATCGTAAATTTGCAACACTCTATCCACGCTTTTTTTCCATGAGTTAAATTCCATGGGGTTACCCGAGAAATCTCGAAGACTTCTTACTATATCGGGTATTTTATCTAATTCACTCAAGTCATTTCTATATCTGTCTTCAATGTTTTGGTCTGTCCCGTGGTTAAGGTCATTATTTGGATTCATAAGAGATTGAACTATGTTTCTGCATTGTTGCGCGCAAAAAGCGGTTATTCTGTTTTCTACTTCTTCGTTGAGTTGCGCTGCTGGATTTGGAGCGTTAAGAACGGGAGGTCTTACTAGGTTGTTGGGGTTAGACATGATTTTTCGCAAATTTTGGGAACAATTTTTGTGAGATAAAAAAATTCTATTTTATGATTTATAAAAATTGGTACACAGTAAATAAAAGATTTCTTCCTTTCTTATTATTTTGTTTTATTTTCTCTTCTTCTCTCTTTTTTTTTATATAAGGGTGGTTTTTGTTACTTATGAAATAACTTAAAAATACTCTGAAATATAATGACTTACAGTATAAGGTGAATTGGACACATTATGTTGACTGACTGATGTTATTCTGTTGATCTTGTTGCAACTATCGATGTCGGCCAGATATTTGAATGGTTGTCTTCTATGGTGCAGCTTTCAATGGCAAGGGCAAAGCTGTTGTTGAATATTATGCTTTTAGATTTTTTCTAAAGTCTTTATTACCTTTATTTAATTCTGTTTCATTTGTTGTTAAAAATTCTTTTGGTTAGTGTTCTTTATTATGTCTTTGTTACTTTTTAATTAATATAGTTTTATAATATTATTTTTTAGTTATTATATTTTTTATTTGTTCACCGTTCTTTTTATTTGTTCACTGTTCTTTTTATTTGTTGTGTCTATTTTCTTATTTTAAATTGTAAACTTATTAAACTATACCGTCCCGATCATGCGAATTTTGTCCTTTTCGTACTTCTATTAAGGATTCACTTATGACACTTTATACGGACGGTCGCCTGCGGACGGACACTTACAGGCTTATTTTTTATTTTAGGGTTCTTTTAGTACACTATTTTTGTACCGGTTGCTCGGGCGCCAGTAAATAAAATTCTTAATTATTTTTATTTTTTAAAAATTTTATATTTATTTATTTATTATTTAGAGGAGAAGACTATGTCTTCTTTATCCCTTTAGTATTTCTAATTATTTAATTTGCCGGAAGACTATGTCTTCTTATTCGGACTTCTTATTATTGATTACTTACTAATTAATTAACAATTTAAACTTAATGTTAAACTTTATATAAACTTAAGAATTGTCGAACAGCAATCATCACCTTGAATGCAACGTGAGCTGTTCCAATTGCATTCAGTGCAAATAGGTCGTCAGCACTTTTAATAAATGTTGTAACAAAAAATTCGTGAATTAAAATTTAAATGGAAATGTGTCAGCAATTGAATTGCGACAGAGGAGATTGAACTTTATTAAGGTAAGTAAAATAATTATTAATTGCAACTAACGGAAATGTGTCAGCAATTGAACTTTTATTAAAAATAAATATGTTAATTATTAACTCCTCCCTTCTTAATTTGATTGTCCCCAATCATTCAAAAAAATGGGATATTGTTCAATCTAGGAGGTTTGACTGGAGCTTCAAGTTTTATTGGATTTTGAGGGTCGGAAATAGTTTGTAAACTGAGTGCATTCGGGGTTAACTTGCTACTAATGACTGGATTTTGGGGTTCCCAAATTACTACTTTTCCGGTGCGTTTAAAGAGAAAACTCAGACACGCAATTAATATGATTATTAGACAAAGTATCGTGGATATTGACCAACCTCCGATTTCTAGGTTTTTTTGGATAGTTGAGATTGTCTCAGTGTTGTTGATTTGAAGTTCGTTTAGAGCTTCGAGCGATAAGAGATTGATATGGTCAATTTCGAAAGGAGTTGGTTGTAGTAATGCGGGTATCATTTTTAGAGGAGAAGCCTCTATATTACTGAAAGTTCTATTGTTAGCTTTTATGGTACTGTTATGAAATTTAATGAGAAAAGTTCCAGATAAAGATCGATATGTTTCATCTATGTAAATGGATCCATTGTAACCATTTAGTAAGATCACGCCAGACTCAATTTCTTCAATTGGTGAAATGTGATGATTATTGCTCGTTACACATGAAGAGTTTCTATTATTAATAATATTAGGGATACAAGTATTATTTGTTATGTCAATTATTTGATTTTCTTTACAAATCATAATATCGTTATATTCTTCACATTTTTCTTTAATAGCATAAATTGTTTTTTCATTTTTTAAAATTTCTAGGAATTCATGTTTAATTACATATGTTTTCTTTTTTACTGGTCTTAAAATTATATTTTCATACATTTCCTTTTTTGTCAATGGTATTTTAACCATGTAAAATATTTTATTATAATTATTTTTGTTATACAAATTGAAGTGCCTCTTCTGGGTTTACAAAAGGAATGTGTTCCTCTTCGATTTTTTTCATAGCTACTTCGATTTCTTTTTTATTTAGTATTAATGGGTTTACAATTCCAATTTTTGCCCATTCTATTCCATTTTCAATATTTATTAACTCTTCCTTGACTAATCTTATTCTATTTTGTAAATTAATAACTATTTCATTTTCTAAGTAAACACTTTTTTTTACAACGTTTGCCATTTTATTAATGATTTCGGTTAAGTTGTTTATTCTTTTATTGAAAGCTTCATTTACATAAAATTGTTTATTGTTATTTTTATTTAGTTCGTAAACGTTATTAGTTAATATTTCAAAGTCGTCATGATCCGGAGACCCTGCGACGTATTTCCAAATTGTTCGCAAAGCGTTTATGGCTCTTTTATTTCTTGTTAGGGGTTTTAGATTTTCTAGGATGTTGTTAATTTGGGTGAATTCATGATTGAGGATAGGGTATAGGTTATGGTTATTTGGGATGTTTTGTTGGATAAAGGTGTGGGTGTTGGCTATGGATGTTGCGTATTGTTCCAGATCTATTGGATGAATAATAGTGAAGGTTCCCTGCTGAATTTTTGCTGTACCCTTATTTATGGTGACAACGTAGGAGGACGTGTAATCCATGATTTGGATTTCCGTAAGTGCGTAGGGTAAGCATAATCTGGAAAAATAAGTTATTGTCTTTTAATGTTACTTTTATAAACAATTCTGCCTGACATTGTTAATACAGTTGTATTTCGGTCTTCTTTGACTATTTCTTTTTTATATTTTGGGGTTAATTTTGAACCCAATCTCTTGTTGATCCTAACGAAAATGTTCTCTCCTGGTAAATAAGTTTTGGGTGCTTGTCTATTTTTGTTATGGTAGTCCAGGTCTTGTTTTTGTTTTTCAGTCAAACGATTTATTATTTCTTGTTTTTCCAAAATTGTTTTTCCTGGGTCACTATTAAAGTTTTTATTAAAAAATATGTCAATCGGTCTTTTACCAGTGGTAGAATGGATTGATTTATTGTATTCGTATAATGTTTTGGTGAGTAAGTCATGGAATGAATTGTGAAGTTTGTCTGACTTAAGACATCTCATCATCTCGGAAAGAGTAGAGTGAAGTCTCTCTACTTGGCCGTTGACGGTACTAGCGTAAGGGGGTGTAGTGTAGGTTTGTATGCCGAATTGGTCTTTAAGAAGGAAGTTTATCGTTACGGAATTTAGTGATTTTTCATTATCTAAGACTATAAACTTGGGGATGCCAAATGCTAAAATTATTTCTTTCAATGGTTCTTTAATGTCTTCAACTGCCTTTGATTTCAGAATTTTTCCTAAGGCGTATTTGGAAAATTTATCTATTGCTGTGAGTACTAGGTTTCCTTCAGTTGAATAGATGTCAATGTTAACAATCTCTCCAGGATTTTTTGGAATTGGTGTAGGCTGAAATTGCGGTTTGTTGGGTCGACGATCATATTTTTGTTCTTTACAGGTTTGACAATTTTTTACTATCCTTTTGGATTTTTCCATCATTTTGGGGAAGTAGTACTTTTGTATTACCTGATTTTTGTTTTCGTTGGCATTTCTGTGAGCTCTTCGGTGTTCATTAATCAATATTTCTTCTTGCTCTGTTTCACTTACAATATCTTTTACTTATGACTGAGTGAATCTTACTTTGAAGTTTTTAAAGTGTTCGGGATAGAATTCTTGAATTACCCCCATAATTGCTTCGGTAGTAAATAAACCGTTGATTACGCTGGGGTTAAGATATTTTTTAAAAATTGATATTAAGGTGTCTTTAGTGTAAAAAGGTTTTTTAATAATGTGCCTATGGTAAGTTGGGAATGGAATTTCGAATTTGTAGTTGTCTTCGTTACTAACTAAGATATGGAGTTGGTTCTTAAAGACGTTAATTGGACATTCTATTGCGGGGATCATATTATCTGAGGAACTTTCATCGCTATGTTGTGTTGCTGTCATCGAATTTATCTGTGGTGGTCTAGATAGTGAATCTGCAACTACGTTTGTTCTGCCTGGCTGATATTTGAGTTCGTAGTTATACTCCTCTAAGATGGACTTCCATCTTTTCATCTTGCTGTTTGTGTTCTTGCTACTGAGGGCATACGTCAAAGGTTGGTGGTCCGTATAAATGTTTACTTTCCCAGAACCGTACAGGTAATTTCTCAACGAATTGAGGGCCCATATTATCGCTAGCATTTCTTTATCATTGGTAGCGTAATTTTTTTCAGTTTTGCTGAGCGTTCTTGAAAGGAAGGTAATGGGCTTTTTGTTTTGCGAAAGTACTGCGCCTATCGCATAATCAGAGGCATCTGTTATCAGATCAAAGCCTTTTTCAAAATCAGGGTGAGATAACATGACATCGCCGGAGATGAGTGAATTTTTTAATTTCTGGAATGCGTCCAAAGCATTTTGATCTAAAGTAATTTTTAAATTTTTGGACGCGTTTTTCGAAATGCGTCCTTCCTCCCCTCTTAAAAGGGTTGTCAGGGGGTTGGCAAGCTTCGCATAATCCTTGATGAAGCGACGGTAATAACCTGACATGCCTAGAAAACTTCTCAGGTCTTTTACGGTTTTCGGTGGTGGTATTTTGGCTATTGCTTCTATTTTATTTTGGTTGGCTTTAATTCCTGCGGCTCCTACGATAAATCCCAGAAATTCAACTTCTGTTTTGAGAAATTCACACTTGTCTAGTTGAATTTTGAAATTTGCCGATTCTAGTGTTTTGAATATTTTTCTGAGGTTTTCGAAGTGTTCTTTCTCAGTTTTTGAAAAGATGATAATATCGTCTATGTAGACGTAGCAGATTTTCCCTATGTGGTCTCTCAAGACATCGTCCAGAGTACGTTGGAATATTGAGGGAGCATTTTTTAGTCCGAATGGGAGTCGTACAAACTCAAATTTCCCGTTATTAACTGAAAAGGCGGTTTTCTCTACGTCACATTCCTTTAAAGGAATCTGGTGGAAACCACCCTTTAAGTCAATAACCGTAAAGTACTTGTTTTTACCTAGATTTGCTAGAACTTCATTAATTTCTGGAATGGGATACCTATCGGCCACAGTTACTGCGTTCAGTTTCCTGTAATCGATGACCATTCTTTATTTTTTCTCTCCGGATGCGTCCATTTTTTTCGGAACGATCCAAACAGGTGCATTATACGGAGATCTGGAAGGTCTGATAATTCCGTCGTTTAAGAGTTCATTAATCTGTTTTTCTACCTCACTTTTCAATGCCATGGGATAGGGGTATGATTTAGAATAAATTGGTGAATCTGAATGTGTTCGGATTTCCCCTTGAACTCGAGAAGTGAATGTAAGTTTCTTGTTGGGATCCGTGAATAGGTTGGGATGCTCGTTTATAGTTTGATCTAACTGAAATTTTTGAGTTTCGTTCATATGATTTGTTCTGAATTCCATTTTATTAACTGATTGGGAAGTGTGTTGATGAATTTTTATTCTAGTTGTATTGTTTATTAACAAATATTCTTTTTTAATATGGATAGTTGCATTTAGTTCTTTTAAACTATCATGACCAAGGATGCCATGAAACGATTTCAAAGAAGGTAGGATGAAGAATTTTATATGGTGGTCGGGTAAATTGAATAAAGTTGCGAATGTGTGGTGCGTAATTTTAATGTCTCCAGATACTGAATTTGCAAAAAAGGTGTTTTCGTTTTTGATAGGATTGCTAACGAGGCATGGTTGAATGTAGTTTTTGTTAGATCCAGTGTCTATAAGAATTTTTAGAATTTTACCATTCTTCGCTTTGCACTCAAAATACGGGAGCGAAGAGTTTGTTAGCCTAAAAAATGGATATCTGTGAAATTTTGAGTGGGTATTTCATCTTGTTGATCTTGATCATAGAATTCAGCGTACTCGTCAATCCCTTGGTTTTGGATTAATTGCTCGTATTCAGTTTCATTATAATTTCCAGCTTGTTCGTCCTCGTAATTCGGTACAGTGGAAAGATCTTGTCTACTTTCTATATGAAAATTGCGTTGTTGTTTATGTGGTGGTGGAACGTAGCTTAGGGATGGAGGTCTTTTGTTATTAAATTGGGGTTGATTAAAAGGACGTGGTCTGTTTTGATAATTTACGTTTCTTGTTTGAATTGATTCGTCAACTTCCATAGGTTGAGGCCTTTGAGGTTTCGGTGCAACTGGTCTTTGTGGTTGAAAATTTTGTTGAAAAGCTTGGTGCGATTGAAAACGCGGTTGGGGATTTTGTCGAAAGTTAATGTTGGGGATGTTTTGACGATTTCGGAATGCATTTTGTTGCATATTATTCATTGGTCTATTGTATTGGTTAAAATTTTGAAATGTCAATTCTGGATAAAAGGGTTGTCTATGAATTGTATTTGCATCGCGTATTGGAAGGGGTGGTGGTTGACGTTGTCTATGATTTTGATGTTTATTCGCGTATTCTCTCCTGTAGTTTTGATTTTCTAGTTTTAAGCAGAGATTTAATGCTTGCGGGAGATCCGCAGGCTCACGGATGCCAAGGAGTCTTGGTAGATCTCCATTTAGGCCTCTAACAAAAGTGTCTAGGGCTTTGTCCCTATAGGTTTGCGTTAAAAGTCGCAAGGACTCTTGGCCTATTTCCATGCAACCAATTTTATTTAGTATGAGGGACAAATGCGTGTAAACTTCTTGATAAAATGTTTGGATGGTATTTCTTCCTTGAATTAAGGAAGTCATCTGATACTCAAGCGTCCCTAAATCTCGTTTGTCTGCGTAATGCATAGAAAGGCATTTTACAATGCAATTCCAATTTAATGGAGTATTGTAGGATTCTAAGGCAATGTCAGCGTTGCCTGTTATTTTGTTTCGGATGACGCTTAATATACCATAATATTTAAGTGTGCCTTTGCTTGAATCGTAAATTTGCAACACTCTATCCACGCTTTTTTTCCATGAGTTAAATTCCATGGGGTTACCCGAGAAATCTCGAAGACTTCTTACTATATCGGGTATTTTATCTAATTCACTCAAGTCATTTCTATATCTGTCTTCAATGTTTTGGTCTGTCCCGTGGTTAAGGTCATTATTTGGATTCATAAGAGATTGAACTATGTTTCTGCATTGTTGCGCGCAAAAAGCGGCTATTCTGTTTTCTACTTCTTCGTTGAGTTGCGCTGCTGGATTTGGAGCGTTAAGAACGGGAGGTCTTACTAGGTTGTTGGGGTTAGACATGATTTTTCGCAAATTTTGGGAACAATTTTTGTGAGATAAAAAAATTCTATTTTATGATTTATAAAAATTGGTACACAGTAAATAAAAGATTTCTTCCTTTCTTATTATTTTGTTTTATTTTCTCTTCTTCTCTCTTTTTTTTATATAAGGGTGGTTTTTGTTACTTATGAAATAACTTAAAAATACTCTGAAATATAATGACTTACAGTATAAGGTGAATTGGACACATTATGTTGACTGACTGATGTTATTCTGTTGATCTTGTTGCAACTATCGATGTCGGCCAGATATTTGAATGGTTGTCTTCTATGGTGCAGCTTTCAATGGCAAGGGCAAAGCTGTTGTTGAATATTATGCTTTTAGATTTTTTCTAAAGTCTTTATTACCTTTATTTAATTCTGTTTCATTTGTTGTTAAAAATTCTTTTGGTTAGTGTTCTTTATTATGTCTTTGTTACTTTTTAATTAATATAGTTTTATAATATTATTTTTTAGTTATTATATTTTTTATTTGTTCACCGTTCTTTTTATTTGTTCACTGTTCTTTTTATTTGTTGTGTCTATTTTCTTATTTTAAATTGTAAACTTATTAAACTATACCGTCCCGATCATGCGAATTTTGTCCTTTTCGTACTTCTACTAAGGATTCACTTATGACACTTTATACGGACGGTCGCCTGCGGACGGACACTTACAGGCTTATTTTTTATTTTAGGGTTCTTTTAGTACACTATTTTTGTACCGGTTGCTCGGGCGCCAGTAAATAAAATTCTTAATTATTTTTATTTTTTAAAAATTTTATATTTATTTATTTATTATTTAGAGGAGAAGACTATGTCTTCTTTATCCCTTTAGTATTTCTAATTATTTAATTTGCCGGAAGACTATGTCTTCTTATTCGGACTTCTTATTATTGATTACTTACTAATTAATTAACAATTTAAACTTAATGTTAAACTTTATATAAACTTAAGAATTGTCGAACAGCAATCATCACCTTGAATGCAACGTGAGCTGTTCCAATTGCATTCAGTGCAAATAGGTCGTCAGCACTTTTAATAAATGTTGTAACAAAAAATTCGTGAATTAAAATTTAAATGGAAATGTGTCAGCAATTGAATTGCGACAGAGGAGATTGAACTTTATTAAGGTAAGTAAAATAATTATTAATTGCAACTAACGGAAATGTGTCAGCAATTGAACTTTTATTAAAAATAAATATGTTAATTATTAACTTATATATATTTCAAAGTATTGAAAAACATACAATCTATTTACATGTGATTTTATTGTGAAATGTAATTGAAGTATCTGAAAATGGACCACTTATTTGGTTGGATCATACATTAAATCGTCAGAACTCTCGTCCGATGGTTCATATATTGAATCATCCGAACTATCGCTAGCAACGCTAGGGTTATCCATGTTTACCAGATATTCCGATTTAGTTGTAAGAACTCTGATTAATTCTCTAGATTTTCTGGAAAGTTGAATTACTTTTCCGAACAATCTCTTCATGTCGCGCAAGAAATTACCTCGTTTTTTTCTTCTCGATTTCGTTTTTTCTAGACTTACTCTTATTTAAAACTATCCACTTCGAGTGTAATTTTACGATTTTACGAGCAATGTTACGTACCTCTTGACTTGTTTCCCACATATCTTTAAAATTGTTTGCTATTATTCTGGCACTCTTTGTGACAGTATATTTTTGCATTAGATGTAATTTAAAAAATCTTTCCAAAATTTACATTTTTGTCGGCGGTTTGGAGGGATCAAGCGCATCAATCATTTTTTCCACATGCCAAACATTTCTTGTTTTCACAAAATGCATGTCTATTTTGAATAAAATTACACATTTTTGCACTAACCCAAAAATAAAATAAAAAAATTCTTACCGGTATGTCGACGAAAACTTTTTTATATGTATACAAAGAACTTTTCTATTTGATTTGTCGGTCAGCTAACTCAAAAATTTTTGTTATGTAAAATCGTATAACGGCTATATTATAGCGGAGAATACACATGAAATAGAAAGTGAAAATGATAGCGTGTAAAGATTTAGGTCAATAAATGTCAGAAGTTAATGGCAGTTAAAATCCCAATGTTATAATCTTGCCAGGTCTATTATTCATTCAATCCCCGAAGATTGTGGGAAAAATCCAATTAAACGGCGGATTAAATTGAAATGAAATAATACATTATTTATTCGCAGAAATCACCTTAAAGACCCAACTATAAAACTTTATGGAAATATACAATAATTATAACGAAAAAAGTATCACCATTTTTAAGGTACAAACTATAAAAATAGTGTAACTCGGGAACTGTAGGACCAAATTCCATTTTTCTTAATTGTTTAGAACTTATCCGTCTTTAAAATCGCGTCACTAGTTTTTATACCATTTTTAAAGTAATAAACCGTTTTTTACAGAATTTCTTAAAAAGATACACAAATACTTAATATGTGGAAACGTAATGGACTAAAATACTGTCGAAACTTAAAGTTTTTGCATATGGAAATAAAGTTTAGGAAATTTTCTTTACAAATATTCGGTAAAAAAAATTAAATCAACCTGGTTATTGACCAAGTTATGAATCAAGTTTGAAAAAAGGCCGAAAAACCAGAATTTCAACAAAGACTTGATTTGCACGACCTCCAAACCTCTTCCCAAAAATCTGAAAAACACTGGACCATATAAGCTTTCAAATTATGCTTGAGCCTCCGACAAAAATTTTTTTGGGATAACCTAATATACATACATATGTGTGTAGGTATTGAATGATTTCGAAATTAACCCCTGTGAGTGCTCTGTGGAGTAGAAAAATAGAATAGTTTCGAAATTAATCCCTGTGGGTACACCTTGGATTAGTGAAATGGAGTAGTTTTAGGGTTACGTGGTCCAGCCCTAGGACATCGCAATGTAAATTGGGCCATTTTTACCCCATACATTTTGATTAGTTTTGGCGTAGTTGTACTCCATTGTGGAGTAGTCTATACACGCTTGTATGGACTAGTCTCATTTTTTGTAGGGTATTCAACTCACCAACAACGCAACAAATTTTAAAAAACTTTTAACTTTTATAATTTTGATATAATGTTCAATTCCCAATGTTAATGTAATTGTATTGAAAATATTGTTATTTCAAAAATTGTCAGTATTAATATTAAATTTTATATCTGATTATTGATTTTTTCCCATACATACATATGTATGTATGTATGTAATTCTTTATATAATAACATATCTGATTCTAATGCTGTTATTCATAAAATATTATATCTTGTTACACTAAATATTAAATATCATATTTTCCAAGTGAAATAATCAATAGTAATCAAAATTTCCAAAAATTCGGACAGATTACTAGGCTTTAATCAAATACATATGTATGTACGTATGTAATTATATAATTTAAAAACTGATTTACAAACTTTACCACTATTTTGTAGTTGAGCTTTCTTTACAACCGTGAAAAAGTTATAGCATTTTTTAAATAATTTTTAATGACCGATTCGACTATGCTAGAGCCATATTGATATTTGCAAAATATTTAAAAACGTTATCGCTCTAATGTTAATATATATGTATGCATATAAGTAGGTAGACATATAAAAATGTACAGACATACACTCTAGTACGTTTGCAAGCATTATGTAAGCCATCCCAATCTATAACTTATACCGTTTCGTGTTCAATTAATTCAACAATTTGATAAAGATACATTGAACCCAAAATATATTTTTAATATGTATGTATGTATGTATGTATTAGAGTTGTCAATTATTCGCCTTTCAACTTTGTTCGAATAATTCAAATAATTGATTTTGTTCGTTCGATCAAACGAATAGTTAATATTTTTATTAACAAAAAAATACATAAAACTATGTATTAATTCAAATAAACATGCTTCATTCAGTCAAAAAATATCTATTTTGTTTTTTTTTTTTTTTTTTTTTTTTTTTTTTTTTGTGAAATTAGACAATTTGGGTTGTTCTTAAGAAATACTTTTTCACAAATAAAAGTTGACTAAATTTTTTAGCTTTCAAACGATTTTTAGTTTTGGTTTTTGAAATAAATCTTTCGCTAATTGTCGAGGTAGGTTTTATTGTGAGAAGAGCATAAATTAGTTTATCTAATTTTTCTATTCTTTTTTTACATTTTTTTAAATATACAATCGTCTAATATATCGCTGAAGTCTTTTTATATTTTGAATTTTGAATTTTTAATACTTTTAATATAATTATTTAATTCGTATAAAAGATTGTTAATTTCATTACTAGTAACATCTTCTTTATCATTACTTTCATCTGAATTATTGTGGTTACTTTCAACATAAAATAATCTGGAGTGTAATTTATTCTTTAGTTTCACTTTTTTAAGAATATTTTAAAAAACTTTCATTGTTCGGAAAATTTCCAGAATTTAAAAAATATTATTAACGTATTTCAAAATTTTATTCGTCCCTCATTTATTCTTATTTTAATATGTTTTCGTAAATCTGTTGCAAAAGAATTATTAATTTTTTTGTTGTTGATCCAACAATTTTGTTTACTTTAGGACACTTGTTACATGTGACTTTGTTTTTCTTTTCATTTTTGTTCTTGGTAAAATACTTCCAAAACGAGCTCAATTTTTTGGCTTTAGTGTATTTCTAATTTATTCACCTGAGAGTGAAAAAACCCCATTCTTGAAAATTTTTTTACGTTTCATTCAAAACATAGCACGACTACTATGTAGGTATGCGCAGTTCGACAACAACTGCAATCATCCAAAGTAACAAGTATTTGGTTGATATAAAGTACTCGCTTTGTTTTATATCATACAAGCAAATTTAAACATTTTTGACGTATGCATTTTAAACTAAAAAAAGTTGTTCCATTAATTTACATTAATTAATCGATTTATTCGTTATTCGAAAATCGGCATTTTAAAATTATTCGAACAGGAGTTTTGTTTTGTTTGATCGATTAATCGAATTATTCTTAATCGGTTGACAACTCTAGTATGTTTGTATGTACTGCAAATACATACATACATATAATTTAAAAAAACAAATATATGAATGCTCTACAACATTTAATAATTGTGACGCAGAGAATGAAAAAAACTGACTTCCTGAACGCATTTTGCTTTGCAGGGTTGTTATGGAATCTGATTGCAGTCATAATCAGAATTGAAATCGACATTAAATTGGTTTTAGTGTTACAGAAATGGATATTATGTTCGAATCAGAATTTGGTGTTATAGAATCCAATGTTATCGTTTTTTTTTTTGTCAAAAATAATCCGATCAGCTGCCAGCCGACAGAATTACATTTTTGTTTTGTGTCTATATTTCGCTTTAAGCTGTTAAAAATTATCACACAATGTAATTAAAATTAAATATTTATTACATTAAATATTTATTAATTAATATGTATGTATGTATATGTATGTATTTCCAAAACAAATAGTTTTGTTTTATGTTTATTTTTGCTAAAGCTCTTAAAGATTGGTGTACATTGGAAGTAAAATGGAATATATACATACATACATTTATGTACATATATGCATACATACATACATTTATTTGTATGAAAACAAAATAAAAAACTTTGTGTTTAATTTGTGCTTAAATTAAATATAATTTTTATTAAAATGTCTCACTTGTTAATAAATTGTTCCATTTGTGTATGAAATGCTGGTATAAAAAATGTGAACAAAGCAAAACAGCTGATTCGAACATGGTTTTTGTTTATTATCGAATCAAGACAAAACCAAGAGGGTAGTGTTGGCTGAAGTGGTAGCGCGTTGACTACTAAAGCAAACAATGACTTGGGGCCTGGGTTCAAACCCTGGCCAGAGCAAGTCAATCAACATCATTAATTTCTCGAATGTACATTAGTGAGACATTGTATTAATTATTGTCGGATTATTTAAGTGATGAAGGCATAGCACTGGTCACTAAAAAACTGTTCCGACAGCGATTGATGCAGTTCGAAGCTAATGTACACAACACCGCCCTCCTTCGTCGGTTAGCAGAAACATCGGTGAAGTAAAACAATTAATAAAATGCCTGCTAATACAGCTTAACAAAGTTAATGCGTCTACTTAACACCGGAGGCGCCACAACACTGCCTTAAAAAAAAATTAACTTAACGCGCAAAGCAGAGTTGTGAAAGAGTTAAGTCTTCAAAATTTTCAACATCTATCTTCTCTACCCTATCCCTCTCCCTGAGTTCCGGCACAGTGCACTGCATACGTAGGGATCATCCCCTGAGTGCTGGTCCTAAGTAAAAAAAAAAAAAAAAAAAAAAAAAAAAAGACGTTTTCATAACACCAATTGAAATCAGAATCGATTTTCAATTCTGATAAGTGGCAATTTTGACTAGGTTTTCATAACCACCCTGAATATCAAAGGTTCCTAAACGGTAATGCAATAAAGTATCACTGACTTATGCATGTTCGGCATAAGTAAATATGTATCAACATAGATACATGTATACATAAGACTGACTTTCCAATCCTACTTACATAAGTACATCTACATGTACACATATGTATGTACATATTCATATTACTCCATATATACATATGTATGTATATACGAAGATGGACTATATGATCCAAGTCTGCGACTTATAACTGGAATTGTAATTTTATTCTTTTCTTCTTAATACACTAAACACATTCACTACAGCAGGCTACACAATTCAACAAGCCTTCAACAATAAAATGACTTACATACATAAAATATACTTACATTTTTTATTAAATAGCACTATATTTTATTAAATTTTTACTGTTTTCGTTCTGCAGAATAAGATATTTTTAAACATTAATTTATTTTACATGGTTTATTGCATTGATATCACTTTATTGTGTATTGTCACCACTAAAAATAGAAATTAGTTTAATTGGACAGCTACGACAAAATCAGCATGGACAAAACCCTCTTGCCGTGTTGCGTTGCTGTAGACAATATAATCATTCTCATATGCGCACATGTATTCTAATTTTGAGAGATGGTAGTCAGTAGCCTGCTGTGGCGAATGTGTTTAATGCATAAGAAATTCTCAAATGTATAAAAAGTACAATTTGAAAATAATTTTATCATTTTTTTTAACGAATTAAAAAAAGTAGGAGATTATTAATTCATTTATGAACTAGGGGGCAATTTCTGGCACTCGTGAGCGAAATTACATTCGCATCGACATTCATTTCGATAATGTGAGATTTTCTAATGATGTCACTCGATTTCCTTTTTGCGAACGAGATAAAACTGGAAAGTGTGCATTCGAAACTCTCTATCGAATGCCATAATTACAAATTTCAATTCACACGAATAAGAGAATGCCAAAAGTATAAAAACACGCACGTTCGAGAAAGTAATCGCAAATAAGCGAATGCCAGAATTAGCACCCTGATTTTTAAAATTCTTTTTTTATTTGAAAGGGTTTGCTTGCTGTTGTCTCCAGTAAAACTTTTTTGAAAATCCGGCGGAAGTTATTCCACCCAAAATACTCATTGTCTTCATTTTTGAACCGATTTAAAATTTTTCTTATATGTTTGATCGGTCTGGTTTTCAATTTTGTCCCATAAATATTTTTTTTAAATTGGGTTCAGTTGCCAGTTTCGGTGACACTACAATAACGCTCAGGGAAGCGAAATCTAGCCTCAACACCATAATGGGTAGTGCTCCATAGCCGTAAGAAGATATTGTTTCTAACTAGGCTCGGCAGATAGCGCCCACAAAATATTTTCTTATGAGAGATGAAATTTGTATTTACTAACATCAAGAAATATTTTACAGAATCGCTGTAAAAAGCGGCATTGACGTCATACAAAAACCACTTTGTACTCAAATTAAGTGAAATTTGCCAAATTGTGTGCACCATTTTTTACGATAAATTCGTCGGCGTGCAGTTTGGTCCATAAGATATACATATGTACATATAAGTAGCCGCCAGAAATATTGATTAAAATTAATCGACCGACTTTTATTAATCTCTTTATTTAAATAAATGTTTTATTTCTTTAGTTTTTCTCTCAACTGAAATTGTTTTAAAAAAACTTAAGAGCTCGTATTTCGTAGAGCAATTTTTTTAAGCCGGAAGTTTTTGAGAAAAAAAAAGACTTTTCCGAAAATCTTTTGAAAATATAGAAATTTTTTAAAAGAGAACTTTAACAATGCTAGTAAAAAACTTAATTTTGAAAATGGTAAAATTGAGAAATGCACCGGTTGTAAAAAAGTACTTTTTGCAAAGTATTTTGAAATAATTTAAAAAAATATGTTTTGCAAAATGCAGTTTTATGGACTTAGCTATATTTGGAAAGCCACTTACTTTTTAGCTAACATATTTAAACTTCAGATGTTTGGTTTTCCCGGTGTTTTTAATTTTTCAATTTTGTACTTCCCGAAAACACCGTACTCCGGAAACTCTCGCTGAATTTTAAAATATACAACTGCAATGGTTTCATAAATAATATCAAACAGAAACATGTTTGCAACAGGCAAATTATAATTTCAAAAATAAATATTTTGTTAGCGATTTCAAAATCTTTGCAGCACAATGTGTGTCCAGTAAGCGAGAATAAATTTAATGTTTAACGTGGCAGAACAGAACTACATACGTTATTTTCACGAGTTGCTACACTATCACCGAAAGTGATCGTGTGTATATCCGCTTATCATCACATGTTTGGAGGATTCGGGTTGATCACATGCTTTAAACATTTTAAGTCAAACACTATTTTACTTTGAATTTTAAATACTATTGCCATTTTTACCTTGCTACCAAAGATATTGCAATTGGTATCGTCTTCATTTGCTTACTTCCCATTAAATATTCATCTGTTGTATTTTTGGATTTCGAAAAGAAGCCGAAATATACTCCGATACCGGCCGATATTGACAACATCAAAACGAATACAACATAATCGACCGTACCGAAGGTAAAGATTTGAGGTATATTTTCCGCTACCGTAGCGACCCTATTCCCAATCGTTGTTGCCATTAAAAAAAAAATAACTATATTTTTATAACTCTTATTTTTCAAATTGGTATTTATCACACTTCCCGTTTCGTCTTAAAAGAGAAAATTCTATTGATGTATTATTCGTCGTAGCCAGCCGTATTACGTGCAATGTAAACCGACACCTTAAACCTTTCTGACAATGACGATGCTTTAATCTTAAATAACAAAGAATATTAATAATTTTTATTAATTCATTTGAGATGAAATGACAGTAAAGAAATCTTATCAGATGAATAAAGAGTAGCAATTGATATATGCACTGACATAAGTATACAGTATCGTACAAAAGTTACTTAAGAAATAATTTTCATTTAAAGATAACTCAAATGATTTGTTTTTATAAATAATAACTTCTTCTCTGTTTAACTTTTGCATTTGGTAAGAGAAAAAATATTTATTTATTATTTCCAGCCCATATGCTCAGTTTTATACCTGACATGTATTTGGACAATCTCCTATTTGTTCAAATACAGTGGGTAAACTATTAACGAGAACGCACCAACAGTCTTCATTACGCTTACAAAATCTGTTTTAGTTTGAAGTTCATTTGCGTTTTTGATAAAATATCCGTGAACTAATAAAGTCAGGCTTAATCGTTCTTTTTAGTGATTTGTTCCCAGCATAAAATTGGTAATCGCAAACTGCATACCGTCCGAATTACTTTACAGCTGTTACATCAACATCGTATTAGTAAACACACATTCCATTTCCTTTACTTATTGTCTCGTTAGAACAGTAGTCTTCCGTGAGTATAACACTTTGCATAAAACGCATTGCACACGTTTCCAATGCTCAGCTGTGAGTTTTAACTTTTATGTTTTATTATTTAATAATTTTCGAATATTAAAGTTTTTCATTTTAAGTATATGATAGGTAATTGCTTCCAATGAAATCTTCATGCTAGATTAATTTCTTAAAATGCTAAAATATAAATAGTGAAGGGAATGCTCTAGCATTAAATTAAATATCAAAAACATCTCGAGAAATTCTTATTATAAATAAGTTAACAATAAAATGATGTCATTGAAACAATAAAATCATTTTATCAAAAGAATGAAATAAATTAATTGAAAAATAATATATTTTCGTTCAAATAAAAAATAATTTTATTAAAACAACGAAATTGTTTCATTACAATAATGACAAAAGTTTCGTGCAGATAAATGAATTCCTTGACATATAGCGCCTGTTCGCCGATATCGAAGAAGTTCTTTCTTTCGAGCAATTACATTTGAAACAAAAACAAATTCAAAAATTTTGTTTTTGTTTCAAATGTATTTGTTCGAAAGAAAGAACTTCTTCGATATCGGCGAACAGGCAGATAATTTCATTAAAACATTTCAATAAAATAATGAAATTTAATCCATAGAAATTTTAATTAATAACTAATTTTTTATAAATATTATTTTTTATTAGAAAATATGAATGTAGAAGCTCGTAAAAATTAAACAGACAGAGGAAATTTTGACTGCGCGGAAGATGAAACTGACATGATGATGTTTTGAGACCAACTACGATCTCATTGCGTGTCTTAGCGTAATTAATTAGTGATAAAGGATGTTCAACTACTTGAATGCGGATAACAATTCTGTTGATGAGACCGTGGTTTTTCTGGAAAACATTAAGATTGCAGTTCAGTTTTTCAGGCACTGTTGCATTCTAATACCGATAATTCAAGATTTCTTAATGCGGCACCTATTAATAAATTTATTTTAGGACTGGTTAAATATATATGTACGTACATATGTATATAAATGAATATATGTATGTATCTATACATACGTGTACATTTAATCAAATATCGGAACCTCTCCTCTTAAGACAAATCCTGACACATCAGTCCAAGACTAAGATCTCCCACTCTTCACCGACTTCACGTACAGACAGGCTGGAATGGCTCATTCAATTTACCTATCTATAAGGATCCAAAACATAAGTAAATACGATATGAGTATAGTGGAAATTACCTACTGAATGATGGTAGTGTTGACTAAAGTGGTTAGCGCGTTGACTTCTAAGCAAACAATGACTTATACAATGAAGTTATACAATGACTTAAGGAATACACTAAACTGTATTAGTTCTTTAACTAAAAATTAAGTTCTTTTATTTACCGCTCTGCAATTGACTTAGTTTACACCACACTGTAAAACGACACACATATGTATGTCTCAGTGATGGAAAATGCAGTACTTTTGTACTATTTTCAGTACTTTTTCACAACAAAAATAAAACAGTACCCCCACGTCAAATTTAGTACTACTTTTTTGTTTTGCTTTGTTCCCTGTTTAGAAATCTGCGTTATTTTTATAATCTTTGATAACATTGGCTTCAAAACAAGAACATAAGGAATGCACAAATTCGTTATTCATGTTGTTGTTAGTGTGTGTTTTTTGCAAAAGTTGTTAAGGGCACTATACACTGTCATTGACATCAAGCGCGTGTACGTATGCTTGATATCAAGCATACCCAATATCTATATTTTTGATTTTTGATCAAGCGTCGGCGGTGCCACACATACAAACAAATTTTTACTGTTACAACTTTAAATGCTTGATGTGATTTTGGCGAATGCATAGTGCCCTTTAATTTTATTGGTCCAATTAAAACGAGATTAATTTTTACTTTTGTTCTTTCGAAAACACACGAGACTAATTAATCTGGCATAAAATTGTAAAAATATACATATATGTGTGTATTAGTGTATTTTGCACACATTTGTTTTTTTAATGTACATGTATTGGTTTTGTTCTGCTAATACGGGGTTGAACCTGGTTGAAAAATTATGCAAACCAAGCTGCATTGTTTTCTTCATTTAATATTTTTTTTATTATCAAATGGATTTTTAATTTTATTTTTGATTAAAAATATATGTTTCACAAAAAGTACCACAATGTTGAAAAAAGTACTCTTTTTGTTGTCGGACAGTACCATTTCAATTTTTCATTTTCCCATCACTGGTATGTCTGTCTTTATGCAATCATACTATTTCTCAACGGAAAAATTAAACTTAATCAACGGTTTATAACAGAATGTAATTTTCTATATAAAAGAACTTACAGTTGTTGTCTAATATACCATTTTGTTTACTTTCGTATTAAATGTTTCGCTGTTAAATCACTTACGACTTATCTTTATTGCATATGATAATGAAGTATTCATTTTCAATTTAGTTTCAGTTAGTTAGCGGTAGTAAAATTTAGTTTTGGTTGATTACTTGTGGAACATAAACAGCATTCATAATTTATCTCTTTCGAGGTTTAAAAAATGGTTCAAAAACTTCTTAATAACTTTGATTTCTCTAACCAAATATGAGGTCTTTTAATTACCAAAAAAAAAAAAAAAAATACACATTCAGTTAAAGCTTATTTAATTTATTTGGGCAGTACTGCAAGAGGAAACGTTTAAAATATTTTATCGCCAGCTACTATGAATTACTGACGTAAAGTGTTCACAAACAATTTGCGTAAAACTTCCTCAGCGTTTGTAAAATTAAATCTTTATGGAAAATAAAAGCTTAAAAGTTTATTATATTTTTTTATAAAGCCCAGATTTCTATCAGTATATTTTTACCATATACATACATATACATATTCGTTTAATTTCTATACAGGCTTTTAAATTGCTCAAAAATAGAAATAAAATACACAAACATTATAACTGAAAATTTACTGCACTGTTTGTTTACTTCAAAGCTTTATAATAATACTGTTCTTTAACAGCAACGTTAACCCGCCTACATGTAATACTCTTACTTCGTTTATACGCATTTCTTATTTGCAAATAAAACTATGTATTTGCAAAAACTTAACTCACTGTTTATACGCAAATAGCATTCAGAAATATTGTTGTATTTTTGGTAATGACACGCAGTAAATATATAGTCATCTGGTAGCATCACACATCTTATTTGCAAATAGCTTGTTATTTGCAAATAGTTTTCGAAACATTTTAAGTTACAATAAAAAAGTAATACGGCAAAGCTTTCCACTCTTATTTGCAAATAAGAAGTGCGTATAAACGGGGTATCTGACTTATTCTGTTTTAATTTGTATGGCTTTAGAAAATAATAAAAGTTAATAAGCTCTGCTCATTTTTCCAGTCTTAGAGCTTTTGCTGTAATCATACATCCATTATTGTTGCATAAGTAGCGGCAGTTTTCTTTTTATTTACGTAGTGGATTTTTTCTATACAGTGAAATTTAAAAATTGTCGGATGCTCACGACATCTAACCAATTTTGCGGAGTTTAAAATCTTCGTTCGAGTTTGTGGAAAATATTGAGTAACATTGATTTTATATCTAGCGATTTGAAGAAATCGTTAAGTTTTTATTGCTTTTCAGTATACCCCACTGCACTGCGGCCAAATTTGGCAACAAAAGTTCGATCTTTCAACCTCATATTTTTAAAAATGATTTTGTAATATTCAATTTTCCAATATGTTGGAAAGAATAAAAATATATACAAATAATAAACGCTGGCAACCCTATTGTACTTAAACAGCTGATAATATATGAATTTGTGTTATTAGTTGTGAAACAATATAATTTTTAATAAATAAAACGATGGTTTCCAAAATACTCTTTCTATAAAATATACATATCTTTGAATATGGATTCTATTACTCGAGGTATATACAGATACATATTTTATATGTTTTTATTAAGTCAAGTTTTTTGTGAGTTTGTGAATATTGTTATCGTCTTTTGTGGGGTAGAACTTTGGTGGATAAAAAAATTAGTTTCCCACAAATTCAAAGGTGGGCTACAAGCCAATAATTAAGTTAAGTTATGTTAATATTATGTAATATTTTAACTTTCCAACTAAAAATCAGATTGGATTTACTTGGATAAAGTATTAATATGTAAAAATAGTTTTATTACTAAACAAGCGATTAAATAACTTACTAGTTCGTCAGATCTTGCATTAGAATAAAGTGGGCAGCTATTTAAAAACTCAAAATTGCTTTTAGAAAATCTCACTTCTTTTTGCTTCAGAAGAGATGTTGTTCGTTGCCATTTATCTTTAACATCATCCTAATTTGAAAAATCTCTTGATAGTGATAAATGCTTGAGATACTTTTTTAACCGCTCTCGACAACAAGGGTTAGACAGTGTAGCCAGGTATATATTGTCTAATGTCGCCAAATTAAAGAGTGTTGTCCCCAAAAATCCCCATTTTAAAACTGGAAAACCCTAATTTTGTCCCCAATAATTATATATATATATATTAAGCATCATAAAAAACATTTTTTTTATTAATATTATTACACACATTTATTTAAGTTAATGCATTCGTATGTGCTCAATGGAATTTTTGAATCCATAGAATATAATGTGTTATGTTTTTAATTAGGCTCTAGGTCACAATGGGTGTTTTGACAATAAAACAGAGGTTTGTTTTATTATATATATTTTTTCCTTTTTATTATTCGATATTTCGAACACCTTCGGTGTTCTTCTTCAGGAACTAAAAATTAGCAAAAAACAAATAAATGTAGATATATAAAAAACAACAAATTATTTCAGAACTTAACAAATTATTAAAAGATATGTATTTGTTAAAAAATTAAGAATTTTTATAACTAATAAAAATACAAAAATTATTGGAAAAAAAAAAAAAAAAAACATAATATTTATGTAATTTAATATTGCCTTACTTTTGAGTAAAGCCGTCTGACTGTTATTATGCACAGGCACCTGATCGCTTACTAAAGATATTTTTGTTTATATTTTGATAAAATATGTCTGTCAAAACACCCATTGTGACCTAGAGCCTAATTAAAAACATAACACATTATTAACAACTTAAGGTCGAAAAAATTAATAAAAAAATTCATCTAACTTACGGAAGGCACGCCGAATACGCATCATTATGACGTTGTACAAAAACCTAAAGAACAACTATAACAAGAATATCAACAAATATATTCGCAATTATGCAAAAACAAACAAATTAAAGGCAAAATTAGGAACAACGTTAACTTTCCTAATAAAATGCAGGAAATACGGATTCATTCCAAATTTCATCACAAATTCAACAAAAAACGTATCACAACTATTTGGTTTTAATAAAAATTTGAAAAGTAACACCAAATACATGATTGAAAACCTTGTAAAAAGGTATGTTAATTATTTTCATTTAAAGATACTTAACCTGATAATAAAACTAAAACATGAAGAGATAAAAATCAACAAAACCATATTGGAAAAGAACATTACACACATTCAGCAGAACGTTTCAGAGGAAGATTTTAAACTTTTATGTGACAGTGAAAACATAATATACGGAAGTGTAAAGAAAGTCAGAACAACCAAACACATTAAAAAGTTTCTGGATTTAAAAAATATCTATGATAACAGAGAATATATCAAACACAACAGAAATTGGTTTGTAAATAAAACAAACACAGATATTCCAAAAAATATACAAAAGCTATTATCATTAGGCCCAAAATTCGCTCTACCAACAACAAAACAACAATTTCCAATTTTTAAATGCATTGCTGACGGAGAAGATATCATCCAAAGTAATAAAGAAAAAGAAAAACAAGAGTTATCAAGAACAAAATTTGTAGCAACAATGGACAATCATCTCAACAAACAAGCTCTAACAATAAGAGACAGAGAAATAGTCCGCACAGTGGAACAAACTAGAAATTTCTTAAAGAAAAATAAAAATGTGTTAATATTAAAAGCAGACAAGGGGAATACTACTGTAGCGGTTAACAAAAGTGAATACGATACAAAAATGAGAAACATCGTACAAGACATGTGCTCTTATAAACGATTAAAGGTAGATCCAACGACGAAACTCCAAACACGTAACAATGTTTTGGTAGAAAAATTATTTAAATTAAATATAATAGATCAAGGGCAGAAATATAAAATGGTTACTAATGTGGCAATTGCACCAAGGTTTTATGGCCTCCCAAAAGTTCATAAAGAAAATATGCCTTTAAGACCAATTTGTTCGTCCATTAATTCCCCATCATATGGTTTATGTAAATTTATAGTAACCATATTAAAAAATATAACCAAAAATTCCAGATATAACGTAAAAGATGCGGTAGAGTTTAAAACGAAAATAACAAACACACCTATTTCCGAAGATGAAGTTTTAGTCTCGTTCGACGTAATATCTTTATTTCCAAGTATTCCGACAAATTTGGCTATAGATATAATAATAAGTAAGTGGGAAGAAATAGCTACTTTTACCAAGATACCGGAAGACCTGTTTTTCGATATTTTAAAATTCTGTGTTAAAGAAAACAGATACTTCAAATATGAAGAAAAAATATATGAACAGCAAAAGGGAATGCCTATGGGCTCACCAGCATCGCCGGTGATAGCAGACATAATTATGGAAGACTTATTAAACACAACTCTTGAGAAACTTCACAACAAACCAAGAATGTTAACTAAATACGTAGATGACCTATTTTGCATAACTTATAAAGATGATGTTGAAGAAACGCTTAATGCTCTAAATAGCTATCATAAACAAATACAATTTACAAAGGAATTAGAAAAAGACGGAAGATTGCCGTATTTAGATGCATTGATTATAAGAGAGAATAATAAAATTACAATAGATTGGTATAAAAAACCAACCGCTTCGGGTCGTATAATTAATTTTTATTCAAATCATCCGAAACATGTTAAGATGAATACGGCACAAAACTTCGCAAAACGAGTACTACAGATTAGCGATAAAATTTTCCATAAACAAAACTGTAGAAAAATAACGAGAATCTTACTAAAAAATAGTTTTTCACATGTCATGGCGAAAAATATAATTAAGAACGCTATAAAAAATCTAAATATAACATCTGAAAAACATCCAGAAAAAGTTTTTAAATCTCTGACACATATTCCCGGTTTCTGAGAAAGAATTATTCATTCAAACATATATGATACAGATAAAACCAAAATTGCACTAAAAACAAATAACACATTAAATAAGCTTTTCTCAAATACAAAAACAAGAATAGACATGTTAGATAAATCTAACGTGGTATACAACATACCCTGTAATGGCGACGGATCTAACATATGTAAACAAACATATGTCGGAACAACAAAATCAAAATTAAGAACGAGATTAGCTGCACATAAATCAGACCATAAAACTCGCAAAGGAGAAACGGACCAAAAAACAGCACTAGCGGCCCACTGTGCAGTGAGCGGACATTCTCCAAATCTAACAGGCACAAAAATATTACAACAAGAGAACAATTATAAAAAGAGATTTACTTTGGAAATGTTACACATAATAAATACTCCCGCGAATATAAGGATAAATTATAAAACAGACACCGAAAATTGCGCACATACATACAGACATATTTTATCAAAATATAAACAAAAATATCTTTAGTAAGCGATCAGGTGCCTGTGCATAATAACAGTCAGACGGCTTTACTCAAAAGTAAGGCAATATTAAATTACATAAATATTATGTTTTTTTTTTTTTTTTTTCCAATAATTTTTGTATTTTTATTAGTTATAAAAATTCTTAATTTTTTAACAAATATTTTTTAATAATTTGTTAAGTTCTGTAATAATTTGTTGTTTTTTATATATCTACATTTATTTGTTTTTTGCTAATTTTTAGTTCCTGAAGAAGAACACCGAAGGTGTTCGAAATATCGAATAATAAAAAGGAAAAAATATATATAATAAAACAAACCTCTGTTTTATTGTCAAAACACCCATTGTGACCTAGAGCCTAATTAAAAACATAACACATTATTAACAACTTAAGGTCGAAAAAATTAATAAAAAAATTCATCCATAGAATATTTTAAAATTCCATACACGGAATCAAATTTATTTTTTTTTCTATGCTTTCGAGTTGTAAATTTATAAATAACTCAAAATTTTCCATACTCTCAGTGAATATTTTAAGCATTTATTTTGCTAGTACAGTTAAATAATCTAAAAAAATTTGTTTGAACTCCTTTTGCTTCTAACTCCTTTGAACATTCTATGCCAACATCAATTGTAGCAACAACCAAACTATTTTCCTTATCGTCAATTAGTACATCCATTTTGGCAATATCGAATTCAATAAATTCTGGTTTTTAAAATTTTGAACAAATTGTTACAAAAACCAACATCCTCAATACCATCGCCTTAAAATAATCGAAATATGGAGAAGAAAAACGCCAAGATACATAAACATATATGTATGCAAATATATGTATGAAAAAAAATGGTAAAATAAAGCAAAATTGATAATGGGTATACTGAAAATGAAAAATCACCAAATCCCTCCCCACGATAATCTATCCACAAAAACGAGCTAAAATCCCCAATTTGTGGAGAAATCCCCACATCTGGCTACACTGGGGTTAGATCATAATAAAAGTTTATTTTTTTCAGGACCACCACGCAGGGAATGAAACCCACATATGCAATGCATTGTGCCAGAAGTAGAGAGAAAAAGGTGAAGTAGAGAAGATAGATGTTTGAAACGTAGAAGAAATCTTAATTCTCTTACAACTCTGCTATCGCGCGTTTTGGAAATTTTTAAAAGTATTGCAGCGCCTCTGGTGTTAATTAGACGCATTAACTTTCTTAAGCTGTATAAGCAGACATTGTGTTGTTTTACTTCGTCGACGGTTCTGCTAACCGAGGAAGGAGGGCTACGTTGTGTGCCGTAGCTTGAAACAGTATCAATCGGTGTCGGAGCAGTAGTTTTAAGTGACCAGTACTATGCCTTCGTCACCTTAAAAGTCCAAAAACAATTATTTATATGACTCTCTATTTTACATTCGATAAATAAATGATGTTGATTGGCTTGCTCTGTACAGGGGCCTAATCGCCGCTGTCAATATCGTACAAGCTATCGTACAAAACAAAAATTCGATACATGTCGAGTTGTCTAAGTGCGGCATTCGATTGCAATCGAATCGAGTTTGTATACAAATTTTAAAAGATTTAATTAAATTTGTAATAGAGTTATATCATATATGTACATAAAATGTAAACAAACTAAAAAGAGAAATACAAACATACTCGAAATTATTTGAACCAAGTATATGTCGCTATAAAAAATACGACATAAATAAATATATGTGTAGCTGTCCAAACAAACACAATCTCAATTACTATGACAAATATGGTGATCTTAAAATTAATAATATTAAAATATTGCCCTCTTTTCTTCAACAAATATGAGAACAAGATATTACTAAATGGTGAAAATATTTAAGACATTGAAAAGTATATCGAAGAATATTTTTAACTAACAACATTGCTGTTGCATTCCATCGACATTCCGTTGCAGTTGCCTAACGAAACTTGAGTGGTTTTGAAAAATTATGTCTTTAAATTTCAACGAAAATGTATTTCTTCTAATCTCACGTGGATTACTTTGAGCACAAATTTGTAACCTAATATCATGAGGATGCCTTACTATTTCATCAGAAATGTGCACCTATTCAAGTACATTATAATAGCGGAAGTAATCATTATCTTTTCGTCGAAGTAGGATGTTTAGTAACGATATTGAAATCAAATTCGCAAAAAGCAACAGAAAAAGGCAGTTAATATTTACTTTTCTCTAGAGAAAACACAATATTAATCGTAGCGTTCGATTTTAATTAAGAGGTTTTCAATAGAGATGTGAGCGTGAGTAAAATTACGCTCACGATCACGCACCATCACGAAACAAATATTTTTCACGCACGCTCACGCACGGCTTGATTTAAGACTTTCACGATCACGCACGCTCACGAACGCAATAAGTTTAATCACGTACTTTCACGCACGACGGGAATAATTTTGCACGCACGCTCACGGTGAAAAACAAATTTTGCAATAAAAGATTTAGCATATGCTAAAAAATTTTATTTTGTAATTAATTTCTTTATTTACTTCATCATCAATTAAATAAAAAAAATCTACGGGTAGCACTCCGGGAGTGCCGACAGAAGTGAAAACGTTTTGTGATTACAACAATACACGGCTATTGCCAAAAAAAATATGCGTAGATATAAACAATTATATAAATACATGCAACAAATGTTAAATTATCAAGGCGTATGCAACAGGTGAGCTTACTAGCACAGCTGACTGGGCTCGCTTTATAGCAAATTTTCATACAAACTGATATAGTTTGAAGAGACTACATAAAAAATGATTACAGTTTAGTACTCATACGTATTAATAGTCAATTTTCATACGCTAATATTTTAAAGAGTAACCAGATTCCGGCGCAAAAAACTGTACCAGTAAATGAAGAATCAGGGCATAATTTTAGTCGTATTGAAGCCTCAAGAGAGATCCTTATACAAACAGTAAATACATTCACTAACAACATGTCCTGTATGATGCAGGAAATGTTGAAAATGCAGTCTACCTTGTTGCAGGCTGTATTGAACAAACCATGAACTTAAGAATCTGTTTTTGGAACGCAAACGGCATCTGCCAACATAAAAATGAAATTGAATATTTTCTTCTGGATAAACAAATCGATGTTATGCTTATCTCAGAATCTCACTTGACGCCTACTATTATCACTATTTACTCACACACAACTACAACACCAACATGTGATTTACCGCTGACACCTGCACGTATTAACTGGCTGAAATACAAAAAATATTTGAGTGCACGGAAAATATGCCATTGCGAACACACCTGCTGACATAGAAAATTCTATTAGGTTGTTTGAAGCACATGCTAAACAAGCTGCTCTTAATGCTTCTTCAATTCAACCAAATCAACAAGCGAGATTTAACAATATTTTTTGTGCAGATATAGAAAGGCTATTGACTGAAAAACGGAGAGCTCGACGAGAATGGTAACGTTACAGATCGCCTCAGCTAAAATTAAGGCTTAAGGAGTGTACCAAACAGCTAAGAAAAGTTTTACAATCACAAAAAACAGCTTCGCTGCAAAAATTTCTGCAAGAACTCGATGCAACACCATCAACAGATTATTCGCTGTGGCGTGCAGCCAGAGGACTTAAAAGGCCAGTGATTTGCAAACCTCCATTACGAGCCTCTAATGGTGACTGGGCAAGAACTGATGCTGAAAAAGGTGATATATTTGTTAAGCACCTAGAAAAAGTATTTACCCCGAATATTTCTGCTGATATTGTTGAACTGCCACCAGTCGTCTCTTTACCAGAAATACCGATGAGATTTAACATGACGGAGATTGAAAATACTATTACTAGTCTTAACACCAGAAAAGCCCCAGGTGTCGACAAAATAAGCAACAAAATGCTTCAACAACTGCCTTATACTGCAAAAAGATTTATACTCTTCATTTTTAATAGTATTCTACGGCTGCAATACTATCCTGCAGAATGGAAGGTTTCGATGATTATTATGATACCAAAGCCCGGCAAGGATCATACGAAGGTTGAATCCTATCGGCCTATTAGCTTATTGCCCAACATTTCAAAACTATTTGAAAAGCTGTATATGAGCAAGCTGATGCCTATAGTGACTAGAAGTGGATGCATTCCAGATCATCAATTCGGTTTTCGCAGACAACATAGCACTATTGAACAAACTCACAGACTTGTGAACGTAGTCAGAGACACCTTTGAAAAAAAAAGAAATTTTGCTCTGCGCTCTTTATAGATGTTTCTCAAGCCTTCGATAAAGTATGGCACGAAGGTCTTATCCACAAATTAACACGCAATCTCCCCGCAAACATCGTCAAGCTTTTAAAAAGCTATCTAAAGGAACGAAAATTTGTAGTTAGGGAAGGCAAATTTTTTAAGCCCTCCGCAGTCGATCGAAGCCGGAGTTCCCCAAGGCAGCATCTTCGGTCCCTTACTTTATTTAATTTATGCCTCTGACTTACCGTTAAGCAATAACATTCATACATCAACATTTGCTGATGATACAGCTTTTTTAAGCGTCCATGAAAATCCAGTAGAAGCTTCCACCAACTTACAAGGGTATATATCCAAATTGGAAAAATGTCTTAAACAATGGCGTATAAAAGTTAACGAGCAGAAATGTGTACACGTCACTTTTACGTTGCGAAGTTAAACATGCCCGCCTATACAAATCAACACCGAGACTATTCCGCAACATACTGTAGTCAAATATCTAGGCGTTCACCTTGATCGCCGTTTAACATGGAAATCGCATATAGACGCAAAGTTGATGCAAATGAAATTAAAAACTGCCCAAATTAATTGGCTTATGGGAAGAAATTCTATACTGAGCCTAGACTGTAAACTTCTACTATACAACGCGATCCTGAAATCAATATGGTCCTATGGAATCCAGTTATGGGGCACTGCCTCAGCATCGAATGTCGAAAGAATTCAAAGGCGACAGAATAAAATCCTACGTACAATAATTGCAGCCCCCTGGTATGTCAGAAACCATCGAATTCATAAAGACCTAGACGTTCCGTTGGTGAAGACAGTATTTTCAAAACATGCGAAAAAATATATAAAAAAACTTGAGTTGCAGCCAAATCCACTTGCACGCAATATTCTTCATTATAGAGGCCACACCCGGCTGAAAAGAAGGGATACTCTTTTTCTCAGCCGTTCACGACAGATGTAAAACAACAAAAATTAATCGTTGAAATTAAAAATTTTGTTTAGCATTGGCTAAACTTATATTTAATATTTTTTAGATTTAAGATTTGAAAAACTTATTGATAATTCAATTTAAATAATTAAAGATTCAATAAATAATAAAACTATCAAAAAAAAAAAATACGTATTAAAATTCTTTAACTTTGATTGTGAGTTTTGATATGAAGCGAATGCTTTATACCAACAATATACATGTTGTTTTTGGATTGTTGTACTTGTTGTCGAACTGCACATACCTGCTAGTTTTACCATGCCACTTATTGTAAACGCAAATGCAACTGCGCCCGAGAAGTTACCCTAAATTTTTTTTCGCTCATAATGAAGAGAGTGCCATCTTTGTGTACTCTTCTTAATCAGTTTCGCTCAAATTTAAGAGTGCGCCCTCTTTGGTGCACCAAAAACTTAGTGTTTTTCTCATATGTGGAAACATCACCCACAAGAGAGGGCGCTCTCTTCATTTTGAGCGAAAAAAATTTAGGTGTAATCTGTAGGTTGTTAACTTCAGTAACATCTGTAGCAGCCATACCTAAACAAGAGCGGCAAGCGTTTTTTAGCTGTCAAAAGTTCTCATGCCCATACAATTTGTATGGAGCATCCCGAAATAACGCGGCGGCAAAATTTTGCAATTGGAAAATCCGATTTTGACAGCGCGTTTAATAGTGAAGTTAGCTGCAAAAGACAAGCACTCATGATAAAATGACTATAAGGTAGTCTTACAAGCCCAGCTGACAATTCTTGTAAATTACTTGTTTTTTATTTCAAGTGTTAAATTTTGATTTGTATTTATTTTTTCGTATTTGAATGAATAATTTTTATTTATATTTTTGTCACAGGTTGAAACATACAAACATACACATTTATACTTTTGACTTCAGAGGAATTTTTTTGTTGTGTTTGTTGTAGAGATGCATGTATTATTAGGTTATGAGTATACTATTATGATCAGGGTTGTTATATATTTTGTAATAACCCTGTTTTTATGACAAAGCATTGACGCTCTTGTTTAGGTATTGTATTTCAGCGTTAACGCTAGGCGGTAGAAAACGTTCCGCTTTCCGCTCTTGTTTAGGTATGGCTGTAGGTTGTTAACTACCCTAAAAGAACACTACCGGTTATATAACTAGTTATTTAACTGGTAGTGCTGACGGATATGTCCGTAAAAGTTTCTATTATTTTATTAAGAGCAATATGCAAAAACTAACCGAAACTCTTGTATACGTGTGATTTTACATCTTTCTCTAACTGATTAATTTCCCCGACTAAATAACATATATCTGTACTGCTTACTCTGCTGCTTTTTATTAGTCAATTATAACTTAAATATTGGTTAGCACTAACTAGTCAAACCTAACCAAAATAGTGGTTAGCACTAACTAGTCTCAGCTAACCAAAATATTGGTTAGCACTAACTAGTCACACCTAACAAATATATCCGTCAATACAAAATGTTTTTTTTTATATTTCATATAAAATGTACATATTTATTTGATATTGTATATTGTATACATATTTATCGTATGTGCCAAAGTCATCTATATTGCGAGCATCACACTGATTCAGTTGTAGTGTATTTCATATTATTTTATATTATTTTTATTATTTTATAGTATTTACCTATAATTAGTACTACCCTCGTAGGGTACTGTATTTAAATTCCTTTATAAATTCCTTAATGACAATTACAATAACTATTATTAATATTGGAATCATAATTGGAATATTATTGGAATATTTTGTAGTTTTAAGATACAGTTAAGTTAGTATTTAAGTCGTTGTTTTTAAGTAAATAAATCAATCGTTATTCAGCCTCAAATCGGCTTACATTTTATTTTTATCACTGGCATTCAACTGCCTTTTAAATTTTATTGCCAGTGGCGTTCTTAAGCGCCGGCACTATTATTTATTAAACTCTTCATTTCTTCATAAATCCTTGACATGGCGATCCTGCCAAACCTTGGCGACCACATACCTGTGGAGGAATATATCCCGGCCGGTGAACAAAAAGAAGCACCATTATACCAGGCAACACCAATAAAAAATGGCCCAAAACCTCTAACAATCGAAGACTTCCATAAGCGACAACAACAACATAAAGAGGAAAAACTCACCCAAATTCCTGCTACCAGCAAACCGAAGCACAAGAGAGGTGGCACGCAAGTGCGCGTAAGGAGGAAATTGGCAGCGTTAAGGGCAGCGGTCAACGCCGATCCACCACCATCATGGGAGATAGCATCGGAGCTTTGGCTACAAATTGCAGCACTAGAAGCTCTACAGAGCACGTTTTTAAAAAACAAAAACACATATAAATAAAAGCTTTTTTTTTAAAATGAAATAAATAAAAAACACTAAATGAAAACAAACACTAAATAAAAAAAAGAACACTACATGAAATGTAAAAAAAAAAAAATTTTAATATATACATATTTGAATTTAATTTAATTGAAAAAGAAAAATGAATTTAAAAAAGAACAATCAATTGAAATTAAAATGAAAGAAATACTGAAAAGAAACAGAAGATAGAAGTTAAAGGAAAGAAAATGTCAAAATTTTAAGAATTGCCACATCAAATAATTACAACAAAAGATATATAGAAGCTGGAAGATAAAAAAAATGTTAAAAGTAAATTAAGCGTTGCCAGCATTTTTATACATAGATAGATTTTTCACAAATAGAGGGCGACAAGAAGATTTTAAATTCAACGTTGCCAGGAAAATTTTTTAACAAGCAATAATTTGTAATCTATAATTCAACAAAAAAAAAATATAATAATCTAAACAATTAATAAATAATAAAGACAGAATTTATTCCTTTGCCATTAAAAATCAAAAATAATCGCGAAAAGTAAAGAACGAAGATTAAGAAAGAAATAAAATTAAAGAGAGAAAATTAAGGAAGAAAGAAAATTAAGGAAGAAAGAAAATTAAGAAAGAAAGAAAATTTAAAAAAAAAAAAAATTAATAAAGAAAGAAAATTAAAGAAAGAAGATTAAGAAAGAGAGAAAATTAACGAAAGAAAATTAAGAAAGAAAGAAAATTAAAGAAAGGAAATTAAGAAAGAAAATTTCATTCTTAAGGGAAAGCGTCATGAACTTTTCATTTGGGAATGAATTTCTATACCACACGTAGTATCGCACAATTTGGAGATAGTGAGATGTAGCGATAATCCATCTAGCACACAGATGCATTTGCAGAAACTACTCTCAAGAATGCTATCGATAAATTTTATGCTACAAACAAGTTCTTAAGGAAACATAAGTAAAAGAAGGAAGAAGAGTAAAGGTAATTAGAAAAAGGAAGAAGAGTAAAGGTAATTAGAAGAAAAAGAGTAAAGGTAATTAGAAGAAGAAGAGCAAAGGTAATTAGAAGAAGAGTAAAGATAATTAGAAGAAGAAGAAGAGTAAAGATAATTGAAAAAAAAATTATTAGAAGAAGAAGAGTAACGATAATTAAAAGAGGAAGAGCAAAGATTTGAAATCTTAAAGCAAAAGAGTAAAACAAATAACAAAACTTTCAATGTTCAAAAACGCGTAGTTTAAAAAGGAATAAAATCTGTCAAACAAAAAATTTAAAATCTGTCACACAAATATTTAAAATCTGTCACACAAATATTTAAAATTTGTCACACAAATATTTAAAATCTGTCACACAAATATTTAAAATCTGTCATACAAAATTTAAATCTGTCATACAAAATTTAAATCTGTCATACATTTAAACTCTGTCATACGAAATTTAAAATCTGTCATACAAAAAAAAAATTTAAATTCTGCCATATTAATTGTCAAAACGTTAATAATGAATTTTAAAACTTTAATTCATAAAAATCGAAAAAAATATTTAAAACTTTAATTTATAGAAAATTTTAAAAATTTAAACCTCAAAATTGTAAAATTTTTCTTAAGGGGTAGGTAGGTGTAGTGTATTTCATATTATTTTATATTATTTTATATTATTTTATATTATTTTTATTATTTTATAGTATTTATTTATAATTAGTACTACCCTCGTAGGGTACTGTATTTAAATTCCTTTATAAATTCCTTAATAACAACTACAATAACTATTATTAATATTGGAATCATAATTGGAATATTTTGTAGTTTTAAGATACAGTTAAGTTAGTATTTAAGTCGTTGTTTTTAAGTAAATAAATCAATCGTTATTCAGCCTCAAATCGGCTTACATTTTATTTTTATCACTGGCATTCAACTGCCTTTTAAATTTTATTGCCAGTGGCGTTCTTAAGCGCCGGCACCATTATTAGGCAGGACTTTCAAATTCACAAAAATACTACACCTCTATCACGACACAGTATTAAACGACGTCCTACACAACGTTCTTCGTAATCGAATAAATATTCCTTCATAACTTTACGTATACGATTTACACGCGATTCCATCACATCATTACATACCAATTGTTCGGGATGCAAAGTTTGTAACATTAATAAAGATTTTCCACCGGGAGCAGCAGATGCATCCAGAACACGCTCACATATAATAAAAGTGGTGGCAGAACTGAAGCTCCATAGAGTAAGTAATGTGAAAGAAAGCCTGAAAGACATTGATAAGTGAGACTTTTTATTACAATAATTTAATAATACAAAAATTATATTTCTTATCTTTTTGTCTTTTGGTAGTCGTGTCCATCTTGCTGCCTATCGTGGTTGGTTTTATCCTCCGCAAATGTGGTTGAATCTTCTAAGCGTTCTTTGGCCAAATATACATATAACAAAAAGAATCTTGGTACTGCCTTTAACGAATTTCCAGAAATCACGTTTGTTTTTGACAAATTTTGTTTGCATTCATCTGTTCAAATACAACATTGAACGATACAACAAGGCCTGTAAAATGAGCAATTCAATCACAAAGTACTTTAAGTAATGTTAAAAAAATAAATAATTCAGTCTTAAAATATTAAAGTAACAGCAAAACAAAAACAAAAAACTCTTATAAAAACAAACACATAATTCATTTATGTACATCAAAACAAAAACAAAAATCTCTTATGTATTACAAATTTAAAGCACTTTTTGGTATACTAAAATTTTTCTAATTCCTTTGTTTTAATAGCTATTTCTAAATGTAGTAGTTCAGCTTTTAGCTGAAATTGTTTTAGCTCCAACTGGTGCCGCGCTTCCGCTCTCCTATCCTCATTTTGAAAAAACATAGCCTGCTTTGAGAGAACTTCCTCGTTGGGATCGGAGAGAACGCAGCTCTCTACTTGCAGCTTTTCTGCCTTCTTACTTTTTAGCGTGGCAGGATTCCACCTACTCCAGGAGTTCAACTAAAATATTAAATAAAATGTTTTTATTTTAAATATTATTTGCGACTTCATATATGAGTAAATGAGTTTTAAAACTTTTCAAACATAAATGGTAAAGATCTACTGATGAGTTGGCATTTAGCAGAGCTGTAAAAGAATTACTCAAATCTGATTTTTAATTCACAATAAATTAGAGAAAATTTAATTAATGCATTCAAATTTTAATTCAAGTTTTTTATTTATATGAAGTTAATGGATTCAAGATATGTATTTAATTCAACAAGAATTCACTAAAATTTTAACTCAATTCATTATTTTGTAAAATTAATTAAATTAAAAGTTTGTTTTTCATTTTGAATGCATTTATACTTTGAGTCAATTCGTTTTTTGTTTTAATTCAATGTGAATACAATTGCCTTGTCCGCAATGTATGTATGTATTTTGTTGATAGAGAGGGGAAATCAGGGGTAATAAGCCAATAGTTTCAGTTTTATTTCAGAGTAGGTAAGTATTGTTTTATAATTCTTTAGTTAAATGTAGTTTACAAGTAGTTGGTAGGTATGTATTTATATAGTATATGTAGTATATATGTACATATATTCACAAAATGTTAGTTCATTGTATTTAAGTATTTAGTGAGTATTTATATGTATGTACATATGTATTTCATTTCACAAGGGTTTATTTATTTGTAGTTTATAAGTTAGATTTTAGATTAGCAAAATTGTATTTAATTCACAATTTATGTAGGTAATTTTAAGTATTTAATTAATAAGTATTTAATTTATAAGTATTTAATAATGTAAACTTTTAGGGACCCGTAGGTATGTAAGTATTTTAAATTTTATGTTTAAGTATTTTTATAGATATGTAGATTAATTTGAGAGTACTTTAAGTGTATAGTGTGACAATTTAAAGGTGAGTATTATTAAGTTCGATTTTATATTTCAAGAAGCCTCGGTTTTAACCCGACCAACTTCGATTTAGTACATTTTTTAAGTTAGGGCTTACTACAACTTTTATTTTATTTTAATTCTAGTGTTGTACAGTTTTACACTTTTTTGACGAAATATTCTTAGCATATATGTACTTATGTACATATATGTTAGTATTCATGTTAAAGAATAAAAGTTGTTTTTATTGATGCTGTTGTTGTGGCTCTTCCTTATTATTATTGTCCAAAGTTACTTTGGACACAATGCTTGAATGATTTTCAGTTTCATTCAGAAAAGAATCATTTTTTATAGCTCTGGAATTTAGCAACCAACGAAATGCATATAGATTTTCTAACTCATAACAAATGAAAATTTTTTAAAACATGAATTCTTGAGCAGTTGCTCGAATAAATGTTATATTTATCACATAAAATATTAAACTACATATGTACATACATACATATGTTTGCATACGTACCTTATCATCAGGTTCTTCAACAGATACCACTTCTTTTACATCCATCACCTCTTTATATTCGTCCAGAAACTTTATGTCAATGACATCTTCATTTTGCTTCTGACCTAAAATATAAGAAAGAATCATGGTGATATAAAACATATGCATACATACAATAATAAATCAAATAATAAACATTACAATAAACTTACGATTCTGACTATCGCAGTCATTTTCATTATATAAGCACGTTGCAGACTTTCCCAATAACGCATGTATCCGCTTGTCGCTATCGGTCACCTTGCTGGAATAGTGGCCTCCTCCTGTTTTAGAAAATTCTGTCCTATCATTTGAAAACGATACCTTTTCTTTCCGCTTCATGTTCTCGTACTTGTCCTTTAAATATTTCACCGACCTTATGTTATTACATTGGGATCCAAATTGCACTGCAATTTTTTCCCATGTTTCAATTTTTTGTTGCCAACTTACGGCGTTTGTTGTTTTATTTTCCACTATGGTGGACATTAAAATATCTTCCTCCTGGGATGTAAAGTTTGAAGACCTATAAAACTTGATTTAAAACACAATAATTCAACTTCAACAAATTCTTACCTTTGTCGCATTCCTCTGGACACATCGCAAGTGGACTCCTTAAATTGTGTTGCAAAAACGTCGTCGTGGGAGAACATACTAAAAACAAAATATTTATATAAGTGATTAATATTATATTTTTAAATTTTAATTCATTTAAATTTACAAATAAATATTATGAAATCTTTTTACAAAATAAAATTCAATAATTTTAATTGAAAAGTCAAATTTTTGATATTTTTGACAAAAAAAAGTGAGCAGATCGTTCAGAAAAATTAATCAAATCAAAAGCTGCTACATCTTAACTGTTTAGTAGCAGGTTTTTCTGCTGAACGCGCCCATTGTTTTTTTTTTTTGTAATATTTTTTTTTCTATTGGCAACTTCAAATTGATTTTTGACATTCTATCTATCATGTTTTCTTCTTCGCGTTATTTTTTTTCAATCATAGTTTAACAATTAATTTAATTTCATGTTATTATAATAATAAAAGCTATATTTAAAAATTTCATTGTTTTGTCTATTTCAAGTGTTCTTTTATTCATGTATTTATTTTATATGTGCATATATTGATTTTTTTGTTTATTTCTTTTTTTGTTCAAAAAATTTTTTCTTTTACATTCAATTTTTTTTTTATAAATTTTGCCTGAAGGGCCTCCAGCGCTGCTATCTGTAGCCACATCTCGGAAGCTACGTCCCATGCTGGTGGTGGATCGGCGTTGACCGACGCCCTCAACGCAGCCAGTTTTCTGCGTATTCTTACTTGGGTGCCACCTCTTATGCTTCGGCTTGCTGGTTGCCGGTATTAGGGTGAGTTGTGATTCTTTCCTTTGTTGTTGCCTTTTCTGGTAGTCCTCTATTGTAAGCCGCTTAGGGCCTGCTTCTTCCGGTGCCTCTTTGTTTTGGCTAGCGGGCTGGTACTGTTCTACGGGCATCGCTTCTAGGTCCGTGGGCAGGATCGCCATGTGGAGGATTGATGATGTGAAGAGTTTAAGAAAATAAATAATAGTGCCGGCGCTTAAGAACGCCACTGGCTAGTGTATATTTAAGGCAGATTAAATGCCTGTGTATTAAATAAAAATAAGAAGCCGATTTGAGGCTGAGTTAAGAGTGATTTATTATTTCGAAAACAAGGACTTAAATACTAACTTAACGGTAATCTTAAAGCTACAAAATTAACATAATACTTAATACTAGTTGTTGTCTTAAACTACAATACTTCCAATGCAACTTCCAAGGAATGTCCTTAGGAATTTGCATTAGAGAGGCTCAGATTAATGCTATATAAGTGAAGTTGTGAAATAAATAATATTATAATGTAGAGTACACTACACCACATTTTTACTAAATTCTTTTGTTAGTTAACCGAAGGATGGTGAAAAGAAAAGAAGTAACCGTTGATTAAATAGTACACGTTAGTGTAACCAGCAATTAGTTAATTTTTTGTTAACAGACATTTTACCGCACATTGTGAAATTAGGCATTAAAGTTATATATTTTCCAGTTGTAAACTTAAAAATAAAAAAATATATATACTTTTCAAAATTATTCTTCTATTTTTTTGACCTTATTTAATTTTATATTTATCTATTTTTTAAGGATTTAGGTCACTATTTTTTTATAAAAAACTTTAACAATGTTTATTATTTTTCCAATATTTCGCCACTTCCTTGTGTGGCTTCTTCAGGGATATAAAAATGTTGGTGTAAAATTATTATAATAACATTTAACAAATTGAAAAAACAAACAATATTTGTCAAAATGAAAATTTTAAAAAATTAACAGCTTTAAAAACTACTTATGTACACAATCATAAAAAAATATTATTCTTCTAAGTAATATAAATTCAATTAAGGTTTCCGTTCTTATATAATAAATACCTATAAGCATGAGCAACAGAATCTGTATCTGCCTTAAAATTAATTCTCTTATGTGTTGGAACATTAATAATTTGTAACATCTCTAACATAAATCTAAAAAAATGAATAATAACATAAACAACAACTTTAGAGGACAATTCAGAGAAGATTTTCAATACACTAATTTAAAAAGATTGGGTAAAAACAGATTACATAGAAGGAATAACAGTTCAAGAGATTATAGTGCATTTAAGAAAAATGAAGAAAAACTATCAATAGGTATAAGTACGGTGACCATCCGTCCTTTTTTTAAAAGGACAGTCCTCTTTTTTGACACAACGTCCTTTAAAATTTAAACAAAATAAATTGTCCTTTTTTTAATTGAATTGTCCTTTTTTGTCCTTTATTTTTGATGGCTAATGTTCTTCTTTAGTTTCCAAAATTAAAAGTTTTATTTTCTCAAAATAACGAAATTTTAAACTCAATACAATATAAATTTATAACCACCCAAAACAGGAATTGCCTGGCAACACTGAAAAGTGTATGTTTAATGTGTGAAATTTTTGGTCGGCTTTCAAATGGTGTGTGCAGAATTTAAATTGTTTTTATCAAATAACATTGATATAATAAAAAAAAATACATTTTCCATAAAAATATCAATAATAGATAATTATCTATTAGAATTATAATCCTTAAACTATTATTTTTAGTTATTTTTATTTATTGCATTTTGTTATTTTTGTATTATTGGCTAAATTAAATTTCTTTGTTAATTTTGATTAATTAATTAATTTTTTGTTTTAACGACGTGTGAACTTCTAGGCATATTTAATTTCTGTTTTAAACATGAATATAAGTACATACATATGTAACTACTTGTACTAGTCACTAATATTACATTGTTTGAATTATATTTTTATTTTATTGATATAAAATATATGTATCTACATATGTAATTAAGTTAATACCAATAATTTTTATTTAATATTGAGTGTCCTTTTTTTTTTTGTCGAAAATTATGGTCACCGTAGGTATAAGTCTATAAGGGATAAAATAATTAAGTGCAAGGCCTCGATAACTTTTTTAATTCGATGTCGAAACGCAGGTATTATCCCTAAATTTATAAAAAAATTCAACTAAAAATATTTTTCAAATTTTTCATGTGAATGGTATTTCAACAATTGAGCAAACGTTTTTGAGGAAAATATAATGCTTTCAATGCAAACTTCTCAAGATGGCTATAAAACAGAAGCACGAAAATTTAAAACAATTTGAAGCGGAGTTAATTTGGATCAATAATATTTTAAGACAATTTTTCAATAATGAAGAAATGAACAAATTTATAGAATACAACAATAAATTAACACTCGCGTTGATTAAGAAAACAAAACAGGTACATATATGTAAATAAATTTAATTGCCTTATTAGTTTACAAAGGAAAGAATTGGGTATTACATTTAATAATAAATGTTTTGTTAATAAATCAGATGTAGTTTTTCCAGTAGATGTACAATACATACTTTCATTAGGAAGCAAATTTGCGTTACCTATTAAGAAAGATAAATATCCCATCATGAAAATAATTTCAGATGGAGAAAATCTTGTTCAAACTCTACAGGATAGAGAAGAACAAGACATTGCCAGATCAAGTTTTACAACAGTTATTGATAGTCACATTAACAAAAATACTTTGACAATTAGAGATAAATATTTGATAGATAAAGTAGATCTTAGTGAGAGATTTTTGAAACGTAATAGGAACTTAATTATTGTAAACGCAGATAAAGATAATACTACAGTTGCTATGAATAGGAATGATTATGATTGTAGAATTAGTGATATAGTGGGAGATGTTACTACATATAAAGGAATAAATAAGGATCCTACCACTAGATTGCAGAGATTAAATAATGAGTTGGTAGATAAACTATTTAACGAAAAAATAATTAATAATTTAGATAAAAATAGACTTAAGACTAGTATAGCGATAGCTCCAAGATTATATGGATTACCTAAGATACATAAGGATAATTTTCCATTAAGACCAATTTGTTCTTCAATTAATTCACCATCGTACGAACTATCTAAATATGTCACGAATATTTTGAAAACATTAACTATTAATTCTAAATACAATGTTATTAATTTATTAGAATTTAAGAAAAGGATAAAGAATTTAACATTAGATACTAATGAAAAATTGTTTTCTCTTGATGTTGTTTCATTATTTCCTAGTATTCCAGTAGATCTTGCTATTGAAATAATAGATGAAAAATGGGAATTAATCAAACAACACACAAATGTTGAAAGGGCATTATTTTTGCGCATAATTAGGTTTTGTATAATTGAAAATAGATATTTTCAATACAATAACAAAACATATTTACAACAGAAGGGACTTCCGATGGGTTCTCCAGCTTCGCCAGTTGTGGCTGATATTGTAATGGAAAAACTACTTGATGAATGTATTGGAAAATTGATTATTAAACCTAAAGTTTTAACTAAATATGTTGATGACTTATTTTGCATTATTTCAGAAAGTGAAATAAAAACATTATTATCAACATTTAATTCATTTCATCCTGACATTCAATTTACAATTGAGAAGGAATATGATTCCAGACTTCCATATCTAGATATAGTAGTAATAAGACAAAATAATAATTTATTTACAGATTGGTATCAGAAGCAAACATCCTCAGGAAGAATAATTAACTTTTTTTCTAAGCATCCAAAGAAAATGATTATTAATACAGCTAAAAATCTTATTGATAAAATATTATCAGTAAGTGATAGTGTTTTTCATAAGAAAAACGAAAGGATAATTATGAATATTTTAAATGAGAATAGTTTTCCTAATCACCTATCTTGTAAATTAATAAGGCAATACAGTACCTCGTTTCTGTATTTCTCGCATCGTAAAATTTCTCACATGAAGTGTGAAACAAAAAATTCCATCGTTTCTCGATTTGTGAGAAAAAAGTGTTTCTGTATTTGCATGCGAAAACAGGCTGCGCTGATTTTGTTCTTACTGGAATGTTTCCAATAATTAAGTGTCAAATGTAAAAGAAACGTCAACGAGGGAAATTAATTATAGCAAAACAATGAAAGGCTGAAAATTTTTATATTAAAAAACAACAATTGTTCTTTTTAATTTTTTTTTTTATTTAAATAAAAACCCAAATGTATAAACCAGTGCTAGTTTTGATTCAAACTAAAAAAATTATTTAAAAACATATTCTTGTGTTTATTTAAAGTTTTTGCTACATACATAATATGTATATATGTATATGTACACATTAAGTACATATGTATGTACATACATATGTACATTATCTGTTGATTTCTGTTCCACATTTATACATACGAATTAAAATATATTTATATTATACTAGATGACCCGGCAAGCGTTGTTTTGCCATACAAAATATTTTTAGTGCATATTTTGGGTGATATATAAAAAATAGCAAATGTCTTAAGTGTGTGACGATGACCGCCGATGAAAAAAATACCAAACAATAATTTTGTTCTGTTTGAAATACGAACAAGGATGATTCTCCTGCATGAGGCGGACATAGAGCCAAATAGTTTAGTAAATACAGATATTGCACCCTCAATTTAAAATATACTTTAGATCCTATTCTCATATCTACCAAGTATGCATAAAAAATTTTATTAAAATCGGAGGAGTTCGACAACAAACATCGTGACACGAGAATTTTATATATTAGAAGATTTACTTTTCATATGTATATTTATATTTATTTAAATTTTGATTTTCTCGCACCAATTTAAAATGTGAGTTATTTTTACACTTCTTGTGAGAAACTTTCCGCAAAATGTTGTTACAGAAACACTTTTTCTCACATACTTCCAATAATTGCTGGAAAATTATTAAAATGACAGATCATTCTCGCAAAGTACATATACAGTAACACTTGTGTGAGAAAAACCATATTTTGTTTCATTTTACACTGTTTTTGTTGCAATTCACTCGTTTCATGCGGATAACTTTACGATGCGAGAAATACAGAAACGAGCTACAGATATGTAAAAAGAAGTTCAAATGTTTCTTTTCAACCTAAAATTTATAAATCTTTAATATATGTACCTGGAATGTCGGAAAGATTACAAATATCTAAAATTTATGATAACAATAAATATAGTATAGCACATAGAATGAATGATACAGTAGGAAAATTATTTAGTAAGACTAAACATAAAATACAGACTCTAGAAAAATCTAATTTAGTTTACCAGATACCTTGTAATGGTAATGTTATAGAAAATTGTAATAAGATATATGTATGTAGGTACAACTAAGAATAAATTAAAAACTAGAATGGCTGGTCATAGATCAGATCAAAAGTATAGAAATATTTCTTCACAAAAAACAGCATTAGTTTCACATTGTTTTAACTCTAATCATAACCCTGATTTTAATAATGTAAAAGTTTTGAACATAGAAAATAACTATAAACGTAGATTTATGTTAGAGATGTTACAAATTATTTATGTTCCAACACATAAGAGAATTAATTTTAAGGCAGATACAGATTCTGTTGCTCATGCTTATAGGTATTTATTATATAAGAACGGAAACCGGAATTGAATTTATGTATATTACTTAGAAGAATAATATTTTTTTATGATTGTGTACATAAGTAGTTTTTAAAGTTGTTAATTTTTTAAAATTTTAATTTTGACAAATATTGTTTGTTTTTTCAATTTGTTAAATGTTATTATAATAATTTTACACCAACATTTTTATATCCCTGTAGAAGCCACACAAGGAAGTGGCGAAATATTGGAAAAATAATAAACATTGTTAAAGTTTTTTATAAAAAAATAGTGACCTAAATCCTTAAAAAATAGATAAATTTAAAATATATACTTTTCTTTAAGTGTTTCATTAGAAATTCTTAAATCTGGTAATACTTCTATAATATGAAGTAAGTAAATATGTGGCATCTTTAATAACAATGACTTACTTGAATAAAATAAAATATAACCAAAAAACATACATACATACTTATGTTTGTGGAAAGAACTTTTTCCTCATACGGTCCACCACCAGTTTTTTTTTTTTTTTTGATAATTTATTGAAAGAATATTTACTTTTCACGTTTTGCTTTTGGTCAGCGTATACGGCTAAAGTTTGGCCATAAGCTGTTCCCAAAGGTGATTAGCTCGATTACTCGCTATCGAGTGTCATCATTAGAAATTTCGCTACGAGTTACTCGATAGCGTGTCAGAGAATCCCAAAAATTTAAAAACACGAACGTTCGAGTAGGATTTCGCTCGTATACGAGTGCGAGAATTTGCCCCCTGTTTTTATTATACCATGGACTTGTTTGATTTTGTGTAGTTTACATGTTTTGTGCAATTTGTGTTATGTTATACGTATGTACTAGTGATGTTACGAATACTCGTATTCGACTATTCGCCTGTTTTAAGATATTCGTATTCGTATTCGCCAAATTCAAGCGAATATTTTTCGAATAATTTTCCCATACATTTTCCAAAAAAAAATCATACAAAAGTTTAAAAAAAGTACATAAAATGTAAAAAAATATATTAATTTTTATTTAAAAAACCCATTGTATTTCACGCAGAGTAAGAAAAACGAAATCTGAAAGTATGTAAGTAAATTAATTAAAAAATGTTCTGTAGAGGTTTTAAAATTCGGCATCTTAATGCAATAATAATGTTAAATCAGTAAATTTTTTTTTTCATTTATAGTTACTAACGCAAAGGCAGGGATTTTTTCCAATTAAATTTAAAATATAAACCTCAAAAGAAATATTCGTATTCGTATTCGGCGAATACTGTTTTAAATATTCGTATTCGTATGCGCGAATACTAAAAATTGATATTCGTAACATCACTAGTATGTACATACGTACGCCAGCTTTGCAATTCTTTTCGTTTTTTATAAGCAAGTTGTTAAGCAATAAATACATACATATGTAGCTGCTATTTGACATTTATTCGGGAAAATACTCAAGAATTTGTGTTTTTTAATTTTTTTATGTTATTACAATTTTTGACATATGTATATTATTTAACATTAACATTTTTTAATCAATAAAAAGTTTTTTGTAAAATTCAATAAAAATAATTATGTACATATATTTAAACACATTAAAAATTTATCACAGTATTATTACTAAGTTGAGCACAACCCTGTAGCTAGTGTTGATGTTGGCTATGTCTTCTTTTAATTAATTTATATTATTGCTTTATATACATGTACATATGTATGTATGTATAAATAACAATATTTTAATTATTACTTACCTGAATTTTACATTATTACAAAGTTTTGTTTCTCAAATTTGCAAAAACTGGCTTTTTAACATTATTTTTTATGTAAACAAACCGATAGTATTGTCACACTTTTAATTAATTCTTTTGTTAGTTAACCGAAAGATGGTGAAACGAGAATACGTAACAGTTGATTAAATAGTGCCCGTTAGTCTAACCAGCAATTAGTTAATTTTTTGTTAACATACATTTTAGCGAACATTGTGAAAGCGGGCGTTAATGTGATATTAGAATTTTCTTTACAGCAGTTTTTTATTTTACCCTTTCGGCCCCGCTCCCGAATTGGCTTTCAGAAAAATTTTTTTTAAAGATTTTCTAAGTTATTAGATGTAAATTAAGGATTTTTGAAGATTTCAGACTACTGAAGTTATTCGATTTCTAGATATTGAAAGTGGCTTATAAGCAACTTTGGGCCGTTGAGGATGTTTTTCCTGACATTGAAAAATTAAAACAAACTTTTTAATTTTCTCTTATTTATATGTATTCAAGGAATATATTTTTTTGTTGTATAAATATATTAAGTATGATATGTTAAAAAACAATTTTTGCTGGTATTGTAACATAAGTGTACACCACATTTAACCCATTTAGATAGGAGTGTTCCAGTCTTGCAGAGCCGGCAGCGACCTTTTCCTCCCCAAACCAACCAATGGCCACTTTCGTCATATCGCTTTGAATTGGGTGGATCGTAGGTAATTTTTCGGCGCTTGGAACTCGAACTGGATGCAAGCGAGGATGGAGACGATGGTGCGGAGCTTACTTCCTCTTGTTCCAAAATATTTGAAGTAGGGCGTCCTCTTTTCTTTTGGACAATGTTCCACCGATGTTGGCAAGGTCTTATAATGCAATCTTCCTTGAGCCGCAATTATAATGATGGCCATGACCAGCATACTGGATACAACAACATAAAATGCCATGTGCCTGGGTACCAGCATACCCATCAAGAAGACACCAAATACAGCACCGAAAGTAACACCTCCAATCGAATAGACAATTTGTAGAATAGAATTTCTCAACTAAAGCGCCAGGCAAAATACAATACAGACCAAAGCATAAGACCAAAGTTTTCATTATTATATTAGCACGACTTTCGGTGTGTAAAATTCTCGGCTTAATGTAATCAAAATAAACAATACCAGCCAAGGAATTCATGCAGGCCGACATGGTACTTAAGGCAGCACTGAAGACACAAGATATAAATGCACCTGGCATACCCTTTAGATGGCCGACGACATCTTGCACAAAGAAGGGCATAAACTTATCGGCTTTCTCCGCATACCCAGCAGCCAATGGATCGCAATCGTAATAGCGGGCCTATATAATAGTACCGCTCAGGCAATTAAAGGTCATGATTAAGACGAAACCAAAACCGAATAATTACATAATAATAATGTAAAGAGTGTAAAAATATCGATATGTACTGTTTCTCTAATAAATAAAAAACGATAAACACAAAGATGGACGCACCTAATATATTGGCAACCGGTGGTCGCCAACTAGGTCATACCTAGAAAGACAATAAAACGCTCAATTGTATAATAAGACAGGAAAATAGTAAATTTCTAAACCATGTCATGTCGGTTTAAACTTCCTTGCAGTCTAAATTTTCTTTGTCTGTTCAATTTATTAATCTCCCAAAGATGTGGTTAAAGTTTACTGATGATTTGCAATAGGTACCAACTTAATGCTGGCCTATAGATAAACATCTTAACAAAAATGAAATGAGTGCTTTTTGCAAACCAAAAAATATTTTTATAGTATATGTATTAGGCTGTCCGTTATTTCCCAAATTGATTTTTTACAGCGATCGCCCCCTGAATTTTTAGTTTAAGATATAAAAAAAATATCCAATACAATTGAGCTCTTAATTTTTGAATTATACCGTGCCCGAATCATGTTTTTTGACTTTTTACTTTTAATTTTATTTCTCAGAAACAAATGAATAAAAAAATCTAAAAACAAATTATTCTGACGTAAAATTTAACGCTCTACAAAAAAGGTCTGGTATGAATTTTCGATAAAATCACTCCATTAATAGTTATTCAACATTTAACTTGTGTCTAATATTAATCTTGCAATATTTTCGACTTTTTGCTTATTTTTACTCTTTTTGACTCTAAAATCATTGGAAAAGAAGATAAAAATCATTATCATTGGAGCACCAGTGATTATTAGTGTGAATTTTATAGCTTGAACTGAAAATTTAACAGAAAAAATAAATTTTTGAGAACGAAATAAAACAAAATATTTTTCCTCATGTTATAAGTGGGTTTATTATCATTTTTAAAAAAAAAAAAATTTTTTGTTAAACAAGCTTTAGTCGGATTCGGATATTTGGTTTTGTACTCCTGCACAACTTGTATTAAGTACTGTTTTTGGTCTTCTCGTGTTGTTAAAATGTTAATATACTCTTGGGTCAATTTAACGGCTCTTTCGGCGACATCATTGATAACTTGTAGATTTTCAACAATTCTTAAGCCCTCCAAATAGTCATTATTGCTAGCCCAGGTCTGAACATCCAAATTCAAAAAATTTGTATTAATGTTAAATCTGTCAAAAAATTTTAAAGAGTTTGAAGAAATTAAGAAATCAATGTCCTTTTTTTGTAATGCTGCAATTTCACTAATTGTATTTATCCCATAGCGTTTGGAGGAATCAAAATCTTCATTCTCATTTTTTTTAAGGCCTTGACCATCTTTCGTCTGATAGAAATAGATATGTTTGAATCGAAAAATGAAAGAGCTGCTGTTTCACTATTTAAATACCACAGGTGGTTTTTAAATTTATTTAAAACCGCATCAGATAATTCTTTGTCTATTGTTTTATATTGGTACACAGCTTTCAAGAACCGCAAATCTTGATTCGGAGCCAACGCCGCAAGAGGCGCTTCAAACCAAAATGGTACATAAATAAATACAATAAATAGACAAATATCTAAAAGATTTCCTTTCGTATCATTGTCTAAATCAAAAATATCTCGAAAAATATAAATTTTTAGCGAATAAATCGCTTTAGACATCCAGCGGGCGTGGTGAAACGCTCCTGGCTTGTAAAATTTAACTTGATCAGAATCCATGGTACCAAGAAATATTTGGCATAACTCTAGGAGCTCCTTGTAGTCATCACGAGGCAGAATTGTATTCAGAAAATTTACAATTTTATGATTTATTTCTTTAACCTACATGGTAAAAGTAACATGATTCGGGCACGGTATAATTCAAAAATTAAGAGCTCAATTGTATTGGATATTTTTTTTTATATCTTAAACTAAAAATTCAGGGGGCGATCGCTGTAAAAAAATCAATTTGGGAAATAACGGACAGCCTAATATGTATGTACATATTTACTAAAAATTTATCCGCATAGTTAAAAATTTTACATAAAAAAACAAAACATGATAAGAAATACTTTCACCATAAATATTTTATATGTAACATATTAATTCCCCAATTCATAATAATTTAAGATGGATTTGAAATTTTATTTTAAAAAAAATTAGTTTTGAAATTTTTTACTAAAATACATTTGAAATCTGTTTTATTTTTTATGTATACCATCATAACTTGCTTACACACCAGAAATATCTCCATACTAATATTTTTTTATTGCAAACAAGATGCGAAAAATATTCTCTGTACTCGTAATACTTGACCCAGCAGCAAATTTTTAGTTATTAAAAAATATTTATCCATAGAAAAAACCGAAATAAACCCTACTCGAAATTATTTGAACCAAGTATATGTCGCTATAAAAAAATACGACATAAATAAATATATGTGTAGCTGTCCAAACAAACACAATCTCAATTACTATGACAAATATGGTGATCTTAAAATTAATAATATTAAAATATTGCCCTCTTTTCTTCAACAAATATGAGAACAAGATATTACTAAATGGTGAAAATATTTAAGACATTGAAAAGTATATCGAAGAATATTTTTAACTAACAACATTGCTGTTGCATTCCATCGACATTCCGTTGCAGTTGCCTAACGAAACTTGAGTGGTTTTGAAAAATTATGTCTTTAAATTTCAACGAAAATGTATTTCTTCTAATCTCACGTGGATTACTTTGAGCACAAATTTGTAACCTAATATCATGAGGATGCCTTACTATTTCATCAGAAATGTGCACCTATTCAAGTACATTATAATAGCGGAAGTAATCATTATCTTTTCGTCGAAGTAGGATGTTTAGTAACGATATAGAAATCAAATTCGCAAAAAGCAACAGAAAAAGGCAGTTAATATTTACTTTTCTCTAGAGAAAACACAATATTAATCGTAGCGTTCGAGTTTTAATTAAGAGGTTTTCAACTCCCTCCCTCCCTCAAGGCGAAAATTCACCCAAAAAGAAAATTACACGAATATTCCAACTCTCTTAACATCAAAATTAAAGAAAAGCGGAAGCGTCTCCTTCTGTGGAAGGAACATGTGACAAGCACTTAGCAACGTCCCAAACCATTACCTCAAAAAATTCCCCGGAAATATTAACTAGTATTGTGTCAGTAGCTTCCTTCCTGCAATTCTCATTTCCCAAAATCTGCTGAGATTTTATGGAAATTATGTTATTATAAAAATACAGCACTTACCGTCTTGCATGTCCTAAAGTGGGCAGCGAAACAATTCTCTGTACACAACTTTGATTTAGTCCCACATAAGCAGTTCACATGATGGTAGAACTGATGAAACAAACCCAAAATTTTGAATGGTCGTTGTATCTAATGTAAAACTATTCTTTAATATATTGGTAGTTTTTTGTTTATAAATTACACGGTGCTACAAATGAGCACTTTTTTTTATACTTGAAAAGAGACCTAGTGTAGGTTATAGACCTTATTTAGTAGATCATAAATCAATTTTTAAAAGTTCGGAAACACCCTCAAATTTCGGAGTTATTCCGAAAAAACTATTTTCGGGTAGGTTCGAGTACTTATGAACACGTAACTCAGTTGATTTTAATCGGATTAACAGTTTTTAAATGGTTTCAGAAAGAAGAAAAATGTGCTTTTCTAAATATATACTCCCTTTGCTATATATATTAAATTTTTGTAGTGATATTTTTAATTATATCTGATTTTAATTTTATTTTTTCTAGGTTTTTCAACTTTGGCGCCATTTTTTTAAATTAGATTGTTCAAAAACAGACCCATATCTATATTTCATTAAAGCTAATTTAGTTCTGAGTTAAACCAGCTTTCAATAAAAAAAATCGAGTAAAAAATAAAAAAGTTATTAAGGTTTTTCAAAAGTTAAAAATTTTGCTTTTACAAATATTGATCAATAGCTACTACATTTTCTTTATTTTTTTAATCTTATAATGATATGATTATATAAATATTTTAAAATAACAGTATTCAAATTATTTTATTTAGAAATTAAGAATATATGATTAAAAAAAGTATAAAAAAAAATTATTCTCACTTAAATTTTTTTCCGCTTGGGGGTATCAAGTGCCATTTAAATTTAAATAAAGTTCAATAACTTTCACAAATATTGTCCGATTTAAAAAAACTAAAGTTCATTTTATTTGTTATAAAATTCTATTTCAAATTTTTTATACAAATACATCTGCTTTTATAGAAAAAATTATAAAAAAAAGAACTCAAAGTTAAAAAAACATAAAAAAATAAAAAAATTGCAGATGTTATTACGAAAATTACTACCAATATTTAATTAATATAGCATAAAATGTATACGGTTGGAAAGATCTATTCTTTGTCTTTCATAAAGCGTTCAAAAATTGAAGATCGGATTAAAATCAACTGAGTTACGTGTACATAAGTACTGGAACCTACCCGAAAATAGTTTTTTCCGAATAACTCCGAAATTTGGGGGTGTTTCCGAACTTTTAAAAATTGATTTATGATTTACTCAATAATGCCTACAACTTACACTAGGTCACTTTCCAAGTATATTTTCACTGTAGCACCGTGTTATTAATGAAAACATACTCAATTGTTTTTCTACCACCTTCACCAGCAATGCGAAAAACTTCTGCGAAACCCTCACTTTATGTGCACCCAGAGTTCCCACTAATACAACGGAAACGACCATTATAGCGGCCTGTACAACATCTGTCCAAACAACAGCTTTGATGCCATCCTAAATTTGTAAATTACTTTTATTTAGAATTTCACCTTAATTTCTAATTAGTATCCTGCTATTTTTTTTTTTTTTTGTTGGCAGAACTTACAAATATGGTGTAAAATACACAGATGGAAAAGACAATACTCTTGATCACGTGAATGTTAATGCCAGTAACTGTAAAAGAAGAAGAATTATTTATAAATATTAAAATTGAATTGGGTACTGACCGTTAATTTTAACGAAGGAGAAAATTTTTAAAACAAAAGACAAGGAATGGAGGAATAATCACAAGTTCAAAAAGAACGTAACAGGAAATAATTTAGTTTGGGGTAAAAATATGTACAGACATAAAACTCAAAATTTACTTCTTTTTTTTTAATTAGGACCAGCACTCAGGGGATGACCCCTACGTATGCAGTGCATTGTGCTGGAACTCAGAGAGAGGGATAGAGTAGAGAAGAAAGATGTTGAAAATGTAGAAGGCTTAACTCTTTTACAACTCTGCTTTGCGCGTTATGTTAATTTTTATAGCAGGGTTGAGGCGCCTCCGGTGTTAGTTAGACGCATTAACTTTGTTAAGCTGTATTGGCAGGCATTTTATTAATTGTTTTACTTCGCCGATGTTTCTGCTAACCGACGAAGGAGGGCGATGTTGTGTACATTAGCTTGGAACATCATCAATCGCTGTCGGAACAGTTTTTTAGTGGCCAGTGCTATGCCTTCATCACTTAAATAGTCCGACAACAATTAATACAATGTCTCACTAATCTACATTACAGAAATTAATTATGTTGATTGACTTGCTCTGGCCAGGGTTTGAACCCAGGCCCCACGTCATTGTTTGCTTAGTAGTCAACGCGCTAACCACTTCAGCCAACACCACCCTCTTGATAGGTAATGATGTAATTTACAAGAAGACAACACTCTAATATTTTTACAAATAAGGATTTTATTAATAGAATTTAAATGTGTAATTATATATATTTAGTAAATTTAAGGTATTTTACTTCTCCTGTTAAATAAAAAAGAGTATATTTACGGCCTTTTAGATTTTACCTAACGATATATTATAGTTATTGGGTTTTTGACAGAGATGGAGCTTTAATTAAGCAACACTGTTTTCAGCGGGAAATTATAAACTATAAACAATATTGAAATAATTGTCCATGGTTATCCATGGATCACTATCGTGCACAAGGAATATAAGGTATACAGCTAAAACCGCTATTGTTCCCAAAGGATCTTTTAAATGCATCATTTTCTCGGCACTACCTTACCACGACATATTTGACTACCGAATTACTCTCTTTCGAAAGTTACTGGTTAATATCACCGAAAGATAAAGATCTAATCTAGAATTTCCTATTGTTTTCATAGCTGCCAGAATTGACGATTTATCGTGATTTTGACGATTTTGGGTCCTAAAATTGACATGGTGACGATGAGACGATTTATACCCTAATTTTTACAATTCAATAATAATTCAAGCTTGCAGCATTTATTTGTACTATTGAAGGAACCTTGAACTGCTGAAAATTGTAATGAGCAACTTTTTAAAAACTATTTTGCTTAAAACTGAAAACTGTTATTTAATTGATTAAAAAAGTAAAAACAAAATTTTAAATTTTGAAGACATTTAGGAATATTTGCCAGAGACGTATTGGAAGAAGCACAAATAAATGCAAGAGAAATATATGATATTAGTAATAATTTTTTTTTTAATTTATATATAGAGCTTTGTGATCAGATAGTATCAAGATTTTGAAAATAAATATAAAGCTCTTAGCCAAATTAATCCATTTAATATTATTAATGAAGAAAAAAGTTGCTATTCTGATATTAAAAAATTTTCCTATTTTGTTGAAGAAATTGAAAGCCAAAAGCAAGAAACTTAGTTCAGACAATTAAAATTATTGTCCTGATAAAAACATATAACTATTGGATTTTTAGAAAAAAATTTCAGATATCCAAACGAGGGAATCTATACTTTTGTTTCCGGTTTTGACTAAATTTATTACAAAAATCCTAGTTTTACCACATTATGGTGCTAAAATAAATACAAGTCCGGTACTAAAAATGTTGTAGCAGACGCGCTATCACGACAAATTATTAATACATCTTCTATAGACACGGCCGAAAGTTCCGCAAGTAATATAATAAAAACTGTTACACAGCCTTTTAACACATACATACGTACACAGAAAAAAATATGCAGATTTCTTTTCTTAACAAATATTTGTTTTATCTTTTACTAACTTATCCCGGTGTGCTTCGCTACCCACTCGTTATAAAATAAAATTAATAGTCTTTATATATCCTATAGTGAAAATTTAATGACGATCGGTCCAGTAGTTAAGACTATAATACGATTTTTAATTTTCCCAAAAAGGGGCGTGGTCCCACCCACTTTTCTCCTGGAACGTATTTCAAATTATGCCAATACCATATGTACCAAATATCATCGACGTAGGTCAAAAAATGCCCAAAATATGGCGATTTAAATTTTTGGATTATATGGGCGGTGCCACGCCTATTTGTCCTTTCAAAACTTCATATAGGCTATTATTCCTCCCAGAGTCACAGTAACATGCTGTGAAAATTTCAGGAAGATCGGTCTAAGGGTTAAATTTTCCTAAAAAAGGGGCGTGGTCCCACCCACTTTTCTCCTGGTACGTATTCCAAATTATGCCAATACCATATGTACCAAATATCATCGACGTAGGTCAAATGCCCAAAATATCGCGATTTAAATTTTTGGGTTATATGGGCGGTGGCACGCCTCTTTGTCCAATCAAAATTTCATATAGCCTACAATTCATTCGAGAGTTCCAGTTAAATACTGTGAAAATTTCAGGAAGATCGGTCCAAGGGATTGACCTCCTATAAGGAACAAACAAACACACAAATAAACAAACAAACAAATAAACAACCACACATTCGGTTTTATATATGTATTAAGATTTATACATATTTAGAAAAAGTGTTTCCAAAAATGAAATTTAAAATGCATATTTTACTGCATTGGAAAAAAATAACAAAAGGATTGATTTTTTTATTTTTTTCCATATAATGTATATATAGTATATACATATATACATCAAAGTATGTATTGAAAACCATGCAATCTATTTACATGTAATTTTATTGTGAATTTTAATTGAAGAATCTGATCTCTGTATTCAAAAGAATGCTGTTTTATTAATAAGATTTGTTGATTTAAGAGTTTTGTTATGTTTTGCCGCAAGCCTTACAAGGCCTAATTGGCAGTTCTACATACATAGTGTAAATTGATGTTACATAGGTACGTTCATTATTCAAATAAATACATTTAGATTAGATTAACAGATATTAGATGGAAATTGAATAAATTCATTCACTATACATATTCAATTATGGAGTAATAATACTTCATACCTAGTTCACATCAAAAATAGTTAATTAAAACTTAAATCTAAAAAAAATAATTACAAAAATCCTATAGTAATATTTTTATCAGAGCAATAATTTTAATTGTCTGAACTCAGTTTCTTGCTCTTGGCTTTCACTTTCTTCAACAAAATAGGAAAAAGTTTTTTATAATATCAGAAAACCAACTTTTTTCTTCATTAAAAATATTAAATGGATTAATTTTGCCAAGACCTTTATAGTTATTTTGAAAATCAAATCTTGATAATATCTGATCACAAAGCTCTATATTGTTACGAAACCGTTTTACGATAATGCTGTCACCGGCCCTGCTAGTTCCTGCGGCTTCCTCAGTTGCTTGGTTACTCAACCCTTCAGCTTACCGAATTCGTTACAAACAAAAAAAATCTATTTATCAACACAAAAAATTCATTTTTACTACAAAGACGTTGAACTTCAGTAATGGGGAGTTAGATTTTCTTCTCTAATCACCCGTTCCCTACCGTGGCTGCAAATTATTTTTACTTCCTCTGATAACTTTCTCGTGCAAGCCCCTATATGTGTCCCGCTTCACCTCTTCTGACTTACCAATCCCACATTAAATAATTTACTCCGACTTATTCATTTTCCTTAACTTTACTAACAGATACTTTATGCACAATATTTTTTTTTTGTTCTAGCTTAAAATGATACTGACTTACTAACATACAATAAAATACTTTTTTTTTCTTTTTTTTTAATTAGGACCAGCAGTAGGGGATGACCCCTACGTGTGCAAAGCATTGCGCCGGAACTAGGAAAATAAGTTTTGGGAAGGAGGATAAAGGGAGTAGTGTTTGTGGACATTCGATTTGAACCCTGACACATTGAAAGTGGTAGGAAAGACCTATGCGGGGAGTTTATTCCACATGCGAACAGTACGGCTAAAGTACGAATTCTCTCTGTAATGCGTGGTGCGGTTCACTGACATATCGACCACAAACGGATGTGCTCTTGATGAAGAGCGTGTTGTACGTGAGAAGTGATGGGTTTCGGGAACAAGTTCCATGATTTCATTCGAACACATTCCATTGTAGTAGCGATAGAACAATGAAACACGCCCAACATTGCGTCGATGCTCCAGTGAATCAATAGAGTTGGCTACCCTACTGTCACCGATAAGCTTCTTCGGCCTATCCTGTACGCGGTCGAGTAACTTCAAAATAGATTTTGAAGCACCGGCCCATACATGAGAGTTGTATTCCATTTTTGGTCGGATAAAGGTGGTATAAATATTAAGGAGATCAGATGGAGTGAAGTATGTCCTACACCGTCTTAAAAAGCCGAGGCACTTGAATGCTTCTTTTGAGACATGAAAAATGTGATTATTCCATTGACCATCACAATGAATTTTCATGCCAAGAACATCAAGAGCTTCTGATTCCTCAATATCTATACCATCCATGTTCACAGATGGAGCAGCATGTCCGGTCATACGTCTGTGCGTGAGCATAGCGCATTGGGTCTTTCGTGCATTAAAATTTACCCTATTAGCATGGCCCCCATTTGAAATTGTCAGGAGATCGCGATTAGGTGTATCATTCATATTTTGCCGCATTGCCCGGATCTCCGACGGGTTTGGCCTGTTACTGAATGAATATGAATGAACTAAGCTGCTGTCAAGTGCAAAAGAGTAGATAGGGTTGGAAGTTTGACGTAGAAGGTCATTAAGAAAAATAAGAAAGAGGGTAGGAGAAAGAACGGAGCCTTGTGGTACACCTGAATTTATCTTGAACTCGTTTGATGAAACCCCATCTACAACAACTCGTATAGTGCGATCTCCTAGTAAGCTCACCTGTTGGATACGCCTTGGCAGGGTTACCGTTAGGAATTTTTGAAAAGTCGCACAAAAGGTCGTTTTATAAAAATAAAGTCGCACATCTTTTTCTAACGATTTTTTTTATTAATAAAAAGCATAACAAAAAAAAAAAAAACAATTGAAACAAAACAAAAAGTTTAATGCAGAATCCATTTTTATCATATTTTTTAACATATGCAGATGCATTATATATGCTTCTATACATATTTTCATGTATACTGAACAAATTTACTTAAGTTTTAATAAATTTGGCTGTCGTATGCTGCCAAAGTCAAATGAATGGGATTTCTGCTAAAAAAAATCAAGTTAGGTTAAGATATTTTTTACAAAATTTAAAAATCTCCAAGTAAAGCGCAGTGAGCTTTTTACTTTACTATTTTTTTTTTAATTTCATTTCTATATTTAAAAATTAGTTCATTACAGGGAATACAGTATTCTATAACTTTATCTATTAAATTTAAGTCTCACAGCATAGTGTTGCATGTTTTTACTTTTAATTTATTAGTTAATTTGTTTTTAAGTAAAGCTAATTTCGAAAAAATTCTTTCTACACAAGCACTGCTGTGAGGTAGAGTTAATACATGTACGGCCAGTTTGTACAAATTAGGAAACATTGGTTCGTCTAACGAATTCTTTAAATTACCAATTTTATGCCAAAATTGTATACATGACAAGCGTGGTGAAATAAGTTTACCAGGTGGTCTCGTAACGGCAGCTCGTTATTTTTTGCTATAATAATTTTGTGGATATCACACGTCAAAATGGTGTAATTTTTGACAAGCATTATCCACTTTTTTGTTATACATATCCCTTTCAGACCTAGCTTAATCGATTGTGAGGTCTGCCTTAATATGTCTTAAATTATATGAAGAAATTACTTTTCGTTTAGTAACATGAAAGCAGAGATTGTGCGTTGTGTGATTTACTAAACCAAATGCAAAAAAATAAAAAAAGAACTTGCAAAAATAAAAAAATATTCTCTTTTTGATTGTGTCATTCAGCACGTGTAGATATGAGTCCATGCGGTAAGTGTTTTTGTTGTAATTATAAAAAAAAAAATTTTGGATCTAGCTTGTGGTAGCTGTATAACAGCGACCGGAAATAAGAGTTATTTTTCAATTTTTGAAGAAATAAATCATACATAAATGAACATCGTAGAAAACTTTTAATTACACCATCATGATTTTTAGGCGAAATGCATCCAACATATTGCATGATTTTTAAATTTTTGATTTTTATTTTAACAATCAAAAATAAGAGTTATTTTTGATTTTTATTTTTTTAAATGAAAAATAAAAGTTATTTTTGATTTTTATATTTTTAAATGAAAAATAAAAGTTATTTTTGATTTTTATATTTTTATATCAATAATAAAAATCAATTCAAAACTCTTATTTATTTGTTGATGCCGTATGTATTATAATATGCTGCTTCATTCAAATTTCTATATGAATATAATATACATATTACGCGATCCATTATCAGCTATAAAAACATGAATGCATAGAAATAGCTTATAAGTTTTGGCTGCCATTCAAGTCAGTGTTAAGAGGTCGTTTTCAGGTGTTCAATTATACCATCATAATTGATTTTAAATGTTCCTCAGATAAATTATATCTCAAATCTGAGTGCTGAAAATGACCTTTCTAACTGACTTGAGTGGCAGGTACAGAATGAACAATTTGTTGTTATTATAACTGTGTACTTTATTTTTACTTTAATACGTAACAAAGATTAATAAACATATTACCTACATATGTCACGAATTTTTAATTGATTTTTATTATTGATATAAAAATATAAAAATCAAAATTAACTTTTATTATTGATATAAAAATATAAAAATCAAAAATAACTTTTATTTTTCATTTAAAATAATAAATATCAAAAATAACTCTTATTTTCTATCTAAAAATATAAAAATCAAAAATAACTCTTATTTCTTGATTTTTTTGATAAAAGTCATAACAGTTACGGTCCCTGCTGTATAACGAACACGTGAAGTAATTTAGTTGTTTAACGTTAATTTTTTGCATAGTAACAATTATTTTAGGTGTAAAATAATACAGATATCACAATTGTGTTGATCAGGCACAATGCAACACTTTATTATATACTCACGTTTGTGTTATCATATAATTTTATAGGAGCATTTTTTGATTTGAACAACGATGATGACGTTGAACCAGTTTTAGGAATTCTAGACGAATCTGATGCGGACTTCAGCAACGACGATATTGATGCTGATGAAACATGCATCCCTTTGGATCTAAATGGCTAAGAAGAAATCGATGAAAGTACTGATTATTACTGATATATTTGAGTCTAAGAATGACTAGCCAATTAGACCGCCTGTTGAAGACGTTGTTAACTATACTAAACTGTATGTAATGAGTAAGCGTGGTGTAGTGGTGCGCTATGTAGATACCGTGAGACATTACGGATGTACTAATCTAATGACTGTAAAATTCCGGCCATATTCAACTTCATGGCCCGTGATAAATTCCTGGAACTTCGATCGGATATACACTTTTCAGACTCTTCCACACCAAATTCCACAAATGTGGAGAATTGAATCAGTCACCGATATGGTTTGAAAACGATGCAACGAATTGGCAACTGAAGTCACAAATTATTCAATTGAGGAACAAATGATTCCCTTTATAGGAAGATGCCCTTCACGACAAGTAATCAGGTCAAAGCCACGAGCTGTTGGATTGAAAATCTGATGGTATCGTAGTTGACTTTGAAGTCTTTCAGGGTGCTGGACATTTAAAGATAGCGGCCTTGGACATGGACCGTCTATTGTAATAAGACTAATTAAGAATTTACCAAAAGAAAGCCATATATATTTCGATAGATTTTGTACAACAGTTCCACTATTAGAATCGTTACATCATATGGGATATCTAGCAATCGGCACAATTATGGCCAACAGAATACCAAAAAGTGTTAAATTCCCTTTAGACAAAGACATGAACCGCGATGACATTGGCCAATTTGTAAATGAACATGTAGCCATTGTTAAGTGGAAGGACACAAGAGCGGTTATAGCTGCCTCGAATATGTGAGGAAAAGATCCTGTAGATGAAATCGAACTGTGGAACAAAAATCTTAAGCGCCGTTGCCCTGTCCCAGTGCCCGCAGTTATTAAAAACTACAAATAATTTGTGGGTGGTGTTGATTTGTGGGACTAAATGCTAGAATATTACTGGAATAAAATGGAAACGAAGAAACGGACTATCAAAGTATTTTTCCATTTTCTTGAAAGGAGTACAGAAAAGAATACATGATTGTCGGAATACCTAATGAAAATGTAAAGTCATTCTTGACTTTCAAAATGGAGCTAGGTACCGTATTAGCATCTTCTTTTGTAGTTCCTGAGCAAGTTGAAATTTTTCCACCAAGAGTATTCCGCAATAATTGTGGCAGTCGATCCAGACGACGATGCCAAAAATGTAAAGTAACACTTTACAAACAAAGACTGCTTCGAGAAATATCATTCAAAAGGTTGATCTCATTTAAAATAACCTTAAAAACTTATATTTTTTCATTGATTTAAAATTATACTGAATAGTTAATTTGTTTTTTTGTAGTTAATAATTTTTTATAACATATTTTTATAACTTTTTTATATATTTTGGTTAATTTAAAGCTAAAATAAATTGTTTATTTTAATTTTATTTAATAATTTTTATATGCCATAAAGCACTTGAATATTTTAAGTTAAAAAAATACATTAGAAAATAAATCGTTTAATGAAACATTTGAAATAAACAAAAAATTACTTTTTTTGGGAAATTATTTTACATGTTATGACCGAGACTACACAATTGTGCGATGCCCTGTTTACAAAAAAGGACCTTGTAAAACAGTAATGTGGGCAAATTTTAGCCATGATGATAATAAAAGTGTTGCCAAATGAACAATAATCTGCGAATTGCTTTTAAATTTTGACGATTTTTTTTTTAATTAAAAACATTTTTTAATTTACTGCAAATTAAATGCTTTTTGTGAGAAACTACAAAATAGGGTAAAAAGTTGCAACAAAATTAAAAAAGTCGCAAAAATCGGTGATAAAAAAAAAGTCTCACAAAAAGTCGCAGACCGCCGAAAAAGGGTCAAATTGCGACTTTAGTCGGGTGAACGGTAACGCTGCGCCTTGGTTCCGTTTAAAGTTGCTACTACTACATTCACACGTATTACTCATGCATGTAAGTTAACAAACAAAAGAAAGAAAGAGAAACATAACCACAAGACATCTACATATACCCAGCGGGAAAAGGTAATGAATATATAAACGTAATTTTTCATTCCATGTTGACACAGAACATGTCCTAGGAAAGTAATGAATTCGTTTAATGTGCACGGCGAATAAATCCTCTAATTCATTTCTTTTTAACAATTTAAAAGGAAAATGGGAACACTTGTGCACAACCAAAAACAATACATTCCTTCATCGTAAGAAGTGGTAATATACGTGATAAACAATGTTAAGTTAATTTTTGTGTGTGATCAATTGTTTTGCCTTGGAAAATAATACATTAAAAAGTTGTTGGAATGGCAACAACACGCGGTGTTCCCAAGCGGTCCCCCATCTAAGTACTAACCGCGCCAGTTACGTCAGAGACAGCTTCGACTTCACCAAAAATAAATATAAATTGGCAAAAGTAGTAAAAGGTCGATGGCCCAATTCAAATTGTGCAATCGACACATTTATTTAAACATTTTCATAAATAAGCAAAAGTAACAAAAGGTCGATGCCCAACTAAAATTGTGCAATCGACACATTTATGTAGAGTAAACATTAATTTTGTGCAAAAGCCACTGAACTATTTGTTAATAACAAAATGTAATTTAATTCATTTTTATTAACGTAGAATAAGCACTTTTAGTTTTAAGAAATCAATTTTAAATTAATAAATAAAAGCTGTAACTTAATTTTAAGCATAGTAATAATACATTTGAAGCATAATAAAGAGCATAAGCTCAAAAATAGTTGTTTTTTTTTTATTTAAATCCAAAAAGGATTTCATAAGTGTGGCAGTCGTGGTAGGATCTAATACCCAAGGATTAGACAAGTGAACATAATACAAAAATTGTGAAAAATTTTATATCCCGAAGGATTAAAATAACAAACAAAATTCCTTAAGGAGTTTAACAACAAAAAAAACCCACAAAGAAAATCAATCTAGTGATTATATAAATTAAGAATAACAGCAGTCAAGTAAAAACAAAAGTATACGAAACATTTTCGCTTACAAGAATAACAGTAGTCAAGTAAAAACAAAGGTATACGAAACATTTTCGCTTACAATAAAAGTTCAACAAAAAACAAGTGCAACAAGTGAACAAAAATCAAGATGGAAGCAGCCAACTCAGCAAATCCATGTTCAACAGAAGATACCTCAAAAAAGAATCTCCAATAGCCATATCGGAAGTACTTAAAGAAGCATCAAGGATCAGAGAATACACAGGAAGCCAAGATTATGCGTTATCATCGTTTATAAAGGAAGCCGAACTCTTCATCCCGATTTTTAAAGGCACCAATCTAGAGGAGTATGTTTTTCAAAGGTGCATAACGAATAAAATTCAGGGAGCAGCACTGAACGTGATACGAACATTGGGGCCCGATCCAAGTTGGGAGCAGATTAAAAAAGAGCTCATCGCAAACTTCGGTGTCAGGGAAACATATTGTAATATGATTAAAACAATTTAGTTATTCTGGTGCTCTCTAGGGAGCTCTCAATTTATTGTGGAGGATTTGAAGATGATAAGAGTTTAAGAAAATAATTAATAGTGCCGGCGCTTAACAACGCCACTGGCAAATAAAAGTAAAAGGCAGATGAATGCCAGTATGAATTAGTAATGCCGATTGAAGGCAAAATATTAATTGATTTCTAAAACTAATTTACATTGGCTTATATACTAATTATGAGAATAATTCTTAGGGGTACCTTAACATAAGAGTAAAAGAATAGAAATATATATTATTGTTGGGTAAGCATATTTAGCTTCCAACTATTTATGTATGGCATGTGTTCAACAGTTTTAAAGTTCAACGAGTGCATACTTAAAAGCAACAGACACTTTGTGTAGCTTATATCTACAATCACACAATTACAGTTAATAAATGTGATTCATTTAAGTTCATTGTGCTGCTGCACTTAATTAACTGTACAAGTGTCAAATTACCTACTCACACAAAATATCTTGCTTGCAGTTAGTCAATGCTTGCATGTTGCGGTACTATTGAATCGCAATGCATACCACACACTGTTGGCCACATGCTACACCTCCATCCTTTACAAGAATGTTCATATAATGTTAGTTTTATGGACATTCTTTTACAATTAGTTTTTAATTAGCCTAAGTATAAGTGTAATATAATATTTATTTTGTTTTTAAAGAAAAGAAAAAAAATTATAATATTTAGATGTACATATATTCTAACTTTATATTAGTTCGGCCAAACAATACTATTAAATGTTAGTTATTATTAAACATCTTAAGTCTATTTTTATAAACTATTTGTTGTTTATTTGTTTTCTTATCTTCTATGGTAACATTATTTCTTAAATCTATTTTTTTTATTTTATACGGACCCTTATATTGATTTTCCAATTTATGCCCTGAATTATTCCTAAGTAAAACTAAATCTCCTATTTTAAAATTATGTTCTAAAATATTCTTATCGTAATTTAATTTTTGTTTTATTTTATTTCTATCTAAAAATAACTGCGCGCGTTTATGAGCTAGTTCTAACTTATATTTTGCCTCTTTGGCACATTATATAGTGGCGTCACACTATCTATTTTAGCAAATTGCCTAAAATTGTTTGGTAATTTTGAAAATACTAACTCATAAGGACAGTAGTTATGCACCGTTGACGGTGTTGTATTAAAACAGTATGTGAAATACTTTAACCATTCGTCCCAGTCAGTTTTGTCCACAGATATATAAGAACGAACATATTCGTTAAAAGTTCTATGACTTCATTCTATTGTTCCTAGTGTTTGATGGTGATGTGCCGTGGAAGTTATATTTTCAATTATTAGTAGTGTGCATAGTTCCGTCAGTATAGAATTTTTGTACTCTGTTCACATGTCCGAAATGAACGTTTTCATTGGACCATAGGTTAATACAAAATTTTCAAATATCGCTTTTGCGATTGTTCTTGCAGATTTATCTGGTGTTGGTATTGTCACCAAATATTTAGTAAGATCACATATTAAAGTAATTGCATACTCATTTCCATTAATTGATTTTGGAAATGGCCCTATTGTATCTACATACACCGTGTCGAATGCTTTTTCTGGTGTTTCTGTTATAGTCATAGGACTTTTATTATGGCTTATTATTTTTGATTTCTGGCATTTTTTACATAATTTCACATATTTTGTTACATATTTTATCATATTTTTCCAATAGTAATACCTCTTTATTTTTTCTAATGTTCTATATATTCCAAAATGTCCTCCCTCTATCGGATCATCGTGGTATTTCAGCATTATATCAAGAATTGCCTTAGCATTCTTATCATTTATATTGGTCACCTCATTAAGTAGCGCTACTTTTAATTTATTTAAATATTTATTGCCCATATTTTTAAATTCATTTATGGAGATAAATTCGAAAATTTTCTCACTGGGTGCCATTTGTAGTGTCTCTACACTAAGTTTACCGGCCCCTTTCTCAAGCCTTGGGAAAAATTGTCCTAGGTCAATATTCCCATTAGTAAACAAAATCATTTATATTTATATATGTAATAACAGATTTTACGGGAGTAATCTTCAATTTATAGTACTTTCTGACGTCAGTGTTCTTTAGTGGTACATATATATTGGGCTCTTTATCATTATTTTTAATTTTATGCTGAATATTTTCAGTATTACTTTGTTGTTTCTTTTTATATGCCATAGATCTTGTTGTAATTTTCAATATTGTATTAGTTTTTATATTTATGTCTTTTATATTTATGTCTTTTAATTAGCCTTGCAGCTGTGTTAGAAAATCTATTGCTGTTTGTGCCATTATGGATGTGTTTGATGTACAAATTTGTTGCAGATCTATTTTTTCGTGCAATGTTTGTGGTAGTTGTATTTTAATAGTTTTTCTTTCCGCTATCTGTATTACTCTATTCCTTATATCTTGGAAAAATGCTTCGGCTGCTATTTTATGTGAAGGTGTTAATCTTTGATAATTTACGTTTAAAATAACCCTTATTTCTTCTAAATATTGTATAAGTTTTTTATAATATTTATTAATTGTGTCCTCTTTTATTGGTCTGTCTATATTGAGGCATTTGTAACTTTTTTCAAATTCAATTTTGATTTTTCTGCAGTGTTCTAGGATGTCTAACCAGTCCATGTGAAAATTTTATACTTTGTCTAGATCAGTTGCTCTGCTTAGATATTGCTTCCTTAGGGACCTTTTATGTAACAAGTAAATTTTTAATAGAAGACTAACTGTGTTTATTACCACCAATATTAATAGCAGTGTCCATAACGAGCCTATGTGTTCTGTATGGTCAATAATTTCTAAATTATTTACTACGTTAGCGTTTGGTTTTTCTATTTTGGATTGCGGTTTTCCATTTTATTCTTATTTCTACGTATTTTGACAATGTAAGCGACCGTTTACATTGAATTATTTGTATGGAATATCAATTTGCTTTATTTAAAATTTAGTTTTGAATTTAATTATTTTTGATTAAGTTTAATTTTATTTTTACTTATTATGAAGGTTATAAAAGTTAGTTAGTTAGTTAGTTTTTTTTTTTTTATTTTAGTTTGATCCACAATGGCAACTCTTATTTATTTTCTTTTCATATTTTTTAACTTATATATATAGTGTTTCATTTGTTCACTTCAATGTGGCAACTCTTAAATTTTTTTTTGACATTTCTTTTTATTGTGAAATTCTATTTCATAATTGTAATTTATTTAATTAGCACGGTAATAGTTAGTGTATTTTTTAGTTTTAGTGAAAAAGTTTTGTGATTTTTTTTTTTTTATTTTTATATTGAATATAATATTGTTATGTGTATTTCAGCATGTGATTTAAAAATTCATGTTGTATATAGTGCCTTAACCGCGGAAATAGCTTGAGCGACACAATTTTCAAAAAACGTTTTTTTCTGTAAATTTGTTCATTGACTTCACTCGCATCATCTCTTAAAATTGCGTTGTCATACAATGTACCGTTACGAATTCATAGCAAAAACAATTTTAGCTTAAGCGCATATTGATAGTTTGTTTATATTTTGTGTGACAGCAGCTTGTCGCTCAAGCTAAAATTGTCCGTAATAATAAAGAAAGAACAAAAAACTATTTGTATTATTAACATGACAGAGGTATGGTAAATAGTTATTATAATAAAAAACATGTTATGTTCGTGAAATAATAAAAATTTTGTATTGGTTTAACAAAATATTTCCTTATAGAAGTGTAATGAGCATGGCCTTGTTCCATATAGCGATTCAGACACATGTTCTGAATTAATACTTTCAGAAAACGAGATTGAAGAGGAAACATGTGTGGGACAAAGGGGCTGTAAAAAGCAAATAAAACTACCAAAAAGGCTCCAAAATGTTAAAGCTCGGAATACAAGTGTTCTGCCTAATCCATGCAAAAACAAAAAATGTGGAAATTCATGCGCCGATAAGTTTACAGAAACTGAAAGAGTTGAAATAAATGAACATTTTTGGGGAATTAGCAAACTTCGACAAAAAGACTGGTTGAAATCCTGTATAAAAAAAGTTGATATTAAACGACGAAGAACAAATAGCAACAAGACATTGCAACTATAATTATGTAATAAATTTTAACAAGACTGATTTTAAAGTATGTCAACAGTTTCTATTGAAAACACTTCACGTTTCCCAAATGTTTTTAAAGTCTGTAAGAACTGAAAATACCAGCTCACTATGCTTGCATACAGAAACTACCAAAAAATATACTCCCCATAATAAATGTAACGAAGCCAGCGTATCCATAGTAAAAAACTTTATTAAAAATTTGCCGGCAGTTCCATCTCATTATTGCCGAAATAAAAGCAATAAACTATATCTTCCTCAAGAGTTAAGAAATGTTAAAGGAGTGTATAAGATCTATGTTGAACATTTGAAAACAATAAAAAAAGAAACATCCAAATTGTCATTGAGAGTGTTTCGCAGCATTTTTAAAAACAACTTCCACCTAGGCTTCCATATGTCTAAAAAAGATAAATGTACTACTTGTGAAAGTGTCAAGAGCTTAGATAGTCAATCGAAAATTGCATATCAGTCAACAGAAGCATATCAAATGCACATTAGGAATAAAGAGAAGTCCAAAGAAACTTTTTTAGCGGATCAGGGGAAGAGTAAAGAAGATTCTTCATTTCTCTGTGTTAGTTTCGATTTGCAAAAAGTACTTAACACACCACACGGAAACGCAATTACACTTTTTTACTCCAGAAAGTTTGCTTTTTATAATGAAAGCTTCTACGAAAGTGGCACAAGAAATGGATATTTGGGGTATTCACACTGTAGTCATAAGTCATATGTCATAAAATAATAGCACACCAAAATATGACAAGTGTGAACAACCCCGTCATAATTTAGTGTGCTATGTCATAATTGTGCCAGCTGATACAAAAAAAAAACATTTAAAAATACAATTTCATATCAAAATGCCGAAATCAAGTGAAAAAAGTTAAAATAATAGCTGGTTTGTGCGAAAATTACATGTTAAACGTGATAATGGCTACCTCAAGTAAATATGAACAAAAAAATTCATGTATGTATGTATTCAAATTTAAATGCACCCTTTTCTAGGTGATGAAGAGGAGGAAGAACAAACTAATGACCAGTTTTTATTAGACGTTGCTACCTTGCTCAGAAGCCGTAGAAGTATTCACCTTGGGGTTCCAAAATCTGACACATGGGAAGTAAATGTGCTAAAAAAGTTCGACGACAGCAGATTCAATCAGATGGTTCGTGTTCGGCCAGAGGAATTTACATATATAATGGACTTAATTAAAGACGACGCCGTGTTTAATGCCCCTATTACGGTTTACAACTCAACTGTAATTCAGTTGAAATTTTTCAAATCGGTATTATCGATTACAACTCAACCTGCCAAAAATGTAAAAGTTGAAATTATTTCGCATTACAACTTTTTTGAGGTATTATCGATTACAACTCAGTGATAGTGAGGTTGTCTAAAATGCCAAAAAATTACAACTGCTCAGTAGCAGTTGTTAAAAAAATCTTAAGCAAATAAAATGGAAATGGGGTAAGTAAAGTTTTTTTTTAAATGCCTTACATGAATTTATTAACGATTGAGAAGTTATTTATAGAAAAAATAGAGTTATAACGAGAAAACAGAGCGTTTTGATCTTCTTCAATAATTTTTGTTGTTATCCATTTTGCACAAACATATCGCTCGAAGATATTTAATACTTCTTTAATCACTACACATATGTATTGTAGGATGTGCCAATACAACGTTTGCATCATTTCCACAACTTTTTTGATACATATGTAACTGCCGTCAGCAAGGAACCTATGAGTTTCACATAGTGTTATTATGTGAGGTGTACCCATACCTCGCACAGGCTTCTGGAAATGTTCCTTCAGCTCATTATAAAATCATATTAAATATACAATTAAAAAGCCATTCAATTATAACTTAATTTTTTTCTTACATAGCATCGGGAAGTTCCAAGGGATTGGAGTGATTACGAAGATTTTTTTGTATGACCAACTCATCAATTTTAGCATCATCACTTTCTTGAGAGTCCAAAAAATAAGAGATATCCATTTTTTTCACTTAGTAAATTTTATAATTTATTAAACAAAACAAAAAGCTCACTTTAACAAGAAACCATTTTTTTGTTTTTGTCTCAAAAATACCATAAACTGCTTTATCAACTGTCAAATCATTGCTTTTGAGGCTGGCAACATCAATACAACTTCAACTAGAATGAGTTGTAATTCATAATACCAAAAATGAGTTAAGTTGTTTTAAAGTTGAGTTGTTTCAATTTCAACTCAACTTGGTTGAGTTGTAAACCGTAATAGGGGCATAAAATTATTATTGTAAAACTATTTATTTACATTTAAAAACAACTGTTACCTAAGATCCAAGAGTTGTTCTGTATATTTTACTGCAAATGCAACTTTAAAGTGCTCATGTTAAATACAAAGGAATCGTGATTGGCGCCCGCATGTCTAGCATCAACAAACCTGATACACATTTTGTAATCGCAAAGCTAAAATAGAATAAAAATCACAATTTTTTAATTTATTTTCACTTTTAACTTACAATCATGACGTTTAAGCTGTAATATCCCTTTCTATTGAGATAAAGATGTTGCATATCTTTTTTTGGGGAAATAATTTTAACGTGAGTCCCATCGATGCATCCCAATACACCTGGAAATCCACTTTTTGTGTAAAATGAAAGCTTTGAAGTGTTTTGCTCTTCTTCACTCATTTCCGTTTTTATCCATTTTGCACAAACATATTGCTCGAAGATATTTAACACTTCTTTAATTACTACACATATTGTAGGCTGTGCCAATCCAACGTTAAAGTCATTTCCACAGCTTTTTTGATAGCTGCCGTCAGCAAGGAACCTAAGAGTTGCACATAATTTTATTATAGGAGGTATAGCCCTACCTCGCACAGGCTTCTGGAAATGTTCCTTCAGGTCATTTAACAAAAAGCAAAATGCTTCTTTATTTAAACGAAAGAAACTTTTAAATCTGAAAACATGTACCTTTATATTAGAAAGCCATTAAACTATACATAACGTTAACCTTTTCTTACATAGCATCGGGAAGTTCCAAGGGATTGGAGTGATCACGAAGACTTTTTCGTATGCGCAACACATCAATGTTAGCATCAAAATTTTCGTCAGAGTAAAATAAATCCAAAGAGATATCCATTTTTTTTACCACTTAGTACAATTTTATCACTTATTAATCAAAACACACTTTAACAACGAACCAAATTTATTTTCTTTTAATTTTTTGCCTCAAGAAATAGCATCAGCTGCTTTATCAACTGTCAAATCGTTGCTTTTGAGGCTGGCAACATCAATACAACTTCAACTAGGATGAGTTGTAATTCATAATACCAAAAAAGAGTTGAGTTGTTTTAAAGTTGAGTTGTTTCAATTTCAACTCAACTTGGTTGAGTTGTAAACCATAATAGGGGCATAACACAAGTCAAAGTACAACGCAGCTTCCAATCGATATACAGCTAAAAATCGTACTTTATCGGTTAGGCTCTTCTGGTGATGGTCTTTCAGTACGGACAGTAGCTACCCTCTTTGGTGTGGGTGATGGCGGTACGATTCAAAATATCACGAAACGTGTATTTAAAGCAATTTTAAATTTAAAACTCAAGTTTTTATACTGGCCTAATTCAAGAGAACGGGAAGCAATTGCGTTCATAGCTAAGGAAGAAATGCCTGGATGTATAGGCTATATAGACGGCTCGGAAATCAAATTATCTGAAGCACCTATGAAGAACCACGAGCTATTTTTTTCGCGGAAACGTCAATATGCAGTTAAAGTGCAAGCAGTTTGTGACTATAAACTTCGAATAAGACAACTGACAGTGGGTTATCCAGGTAGCGTACATGACGCAAAAATATTTTTAAACTCTCCCCTAGCTAAGCACCCTGAACGATTTTTCTCACCAACACAATGGATCGCTGGTGATAGCGCTTATCCCCTTAAATCGTTTTTGTTAACTCCTTTTAGGAGAAATAGCATTGAATACACAAATGCTGAACGAGATCTGTACAATAAGCACTTTTCAAAGTATCGAGTCCGCATTGAAAATTGCTTTGGTATTTTAAAGGAAAAATTCAGCAGCTTGAAAGATCTAAAATTTCAAATTAATTCCAACAAAAATAAGAAGTTTTTAACATTACCTGTAACAAACTTGCCCCCAACATGTAATAATAGAACGAGTTTGCTTCATTTTATACAAAACCAAAATGTTTAATTCATTAATTATTCATAAATAAATACTTATATCTATATTTTAACATTTATTTACATAAATAACTTAAAAATAAAACAGAAAAACAAACGCTATGAAAAACAAAACAAATATTTTAATTGAATTTGTACTTCATTATTTCACATAAATATGCCTTAAGTATAAAACGTATAAAAAACAACGATATAAAAAAACAAAAGATAAAAAAAAAACAAAATAAGTATACTAATTCACAGTTTGTAGTTATGTACTTTTTTTTCATATACATATGTAGGATGTATTTAATTATATATTTAGTTATTTATATTTCAGCTCAAGCTCCTTCATTGCCAGCCGCTCTTTAATTTCCAGCTCCATTATTTTAATTTTTTCATTGCTGGCAATTTCTTTCTCTCGCAGCTCCACTTCTTTTTGTTTCAAGGCAATTTCTTTTTCTTTTAAGATTAATTCTCTTTCGGCTTTTTCCTTTGTAAGTGTTTCTGTTTGCATTTTCATTATGTCGGAGAGAGCAGTTCTTGAGTAAATGCCTTTTCGGCTAGTGGAAGCTCTGGTATCTACATCCAAACTGTTGGTTAACGCGCTCTCTTCTTGGGTTGAATCTGTGCTGGATGACATGTTTGGGGGAGATAAGCAATCCAAACTATCTTCTATGACGACATTTTCAACCATTCTCGTACAAAACATGTCGTCCAGCTCATAAAAATAAGTGCACATTTTCAATAAGGTCGCTTAAAAAAATAGTTTCAATTGAAATTTGTTATAAAAAATTTGTACATACATGTCGCACACTAAATCATAAAGCTATACAAATAAAAATTACAAATGTTTAAGAGATTCAAAATGCTGCTAGAAGTAATTCAAGCAAAATGAAAACAGTTGTATCCGCTTGTGGTTTAGTGGGCGATAAGAACTACATGCATATGTACTTATGTACATACATATGTATGTATATATATGGCTGCACGTATAGCAAACCAAATAAGAAATAATCACAATTTTAAAAAAATAATAATGTAATGCATACCTTTCATTGTTTCACCGTTCATGCTGCCCGCTCCGGTTGATCCTTCCCAGCCTTTGGCTTTGTTGTAGCTAGTACGCATATTTCGTACTTTCGCCCGTGTAAGCTTCCACTCCACTTCAACCTTCATTTCGGCCGAAAACCGTTTATAGTAAACCTGAGCAGTTGGTTTCTTCAAAAACGATATGGGTATGTAAGTGTTTTACTTTATTTATATCCATGCATACATACCTCTTCCACTACACACCATTTTTTAGTGGGATTAATGCGCACGCGTTTGCATTTTGGCTTAAATGGAAATAATTCCTAAAGGTACGTTCACATTTGTCAAACATTTGCCGAAAAAAGCGTAACCACTAAATACTAATGACAAAACTTTTGATTTAGATACCTGTTTATTACGTTAAACAGTTTCCTTTATAATTTATAGAAAATGAAATAGAATCTTATCTTATTAGTTGCTGTTTAACTTAATAAATATATGCATAAATCAAAAAGTTTTTCATTGGTATTTAGTGGTTACGCTTTTTTGGGCAAATGTTTGACAGATGTGAACGTACCTTAATTCAGACCAACTTGTTAATAAAGAAAATAATAACTTACCTGTAAATCTTCTAAAATGTCCATTATAAATTAAAATTTTTAAATTTCTTTTTATCTATACGAACTTGCTAAAATAAATATGTGCATATAAAAAAGCAGCTGTTGACAGAAATATGAGCCGAAATATTTTTTCTTTCGGCGGCAAGTAGAAAAACATCCATAAGCTGCCAGGCAGATAGCTTACACAAACGCATAATTTTCATTCAAGGCGAATTAATTATAAGCTGGTTGCAGTGGCGAATTCACGTGAATTTATACATTACCTGCCCTTTCAAATTTGTTAAATATTTTCCGGCGCCATTTTAATGTAATTTTTTATGCATGGAGAATTTTGACAGCGTATATAATTAATTCACCGTTTACACAAACAAAATGCCTGTTGTTTGCTTTGTTGTTGATTTATTGTAGTCGTAATAAATTTGCCTTTTGCACGAAAATTACATTAAAATGGCGCCGGAAAATATCATGGTGTAATAATATCAGGTGTGCGCAACAAGGAATATGGTTTTTTGTAGGGTTGTGTTTTGACCGTTAAATAATCTGCAAAAAAAATGGTAAGTTTCACGGTCTTGTCAAAAGTTGTTCACATTTTTGGCCGCCATTATGAATATTTTTGTTTACGTTATGCTTTTTGTTTTTGCATAACCACTAAATACATACAAACCACATTTTGTTATATTTTGTATACAGCTTTTTTTGACAATATTGTGATAATTTTACACAAACAAAATGCATGTTGTTTTTTATTGTTGTTTGATAAGAGCACCTTATATTATTACACCATGGAAAATATGTAACAAATTTGACAGGACAGTTAATGTATAAATTCACGTGAATTCGCCACTGCAACCACCTTATAATTAATTCGCCTCCTGGTAATGAATTTGCCTTGTTTTCATTTTGTGTTATTTGTAGCGGCGGCTTGTTAATATTATCGCCGGCTCGAATAAGGAGTTACAGCTGCTCGACTAAGATTTCTACTGTTATTTTATGACAAACCAAAAACATACCTTAAAAAGTCTTAAGCACAACAACAACTTTTTTAAACCATTGTAAAATAATAAGACATTATGACAATATGACTGATATGACCACAGTGTGAACACCCCAATTGTTTTTTATGGGGCGAAAACCACGGAAAAAGAGGTTGTAATGAAATTGCAACTCTTGTCTATAAATATTTAAGACTTGTCGATGAAAGAAAAACTTGTTCATCTATCAGTTTTTACTGTGACAGCTGTGCGGGACAAAATCGCAACAGAGCTATACTTGCGACATTAATGTATTTTGTTAGCAATTCAAATTACATTAAAACTATAAAAATAACTTATTTATTACCCGGCCATACAATGATGCCAGTGGATTCAATTCATAGCACCATAGAATCTTTTACACGCAATAGAACAATTTGGGCACCAAGTGAATGGTATACATTAATATCTAATGCACGGACTAATCCAAAAAAATACAATTGCGTTGAAATAAATTACTCCGAATTCAAAGATTGGAAAAAATTTGCAACGCCATGAAAATTTCCTTTAAAAATTTACGCTCTGCTTTGTTTGAAAAAAATAACCCTATTATAGGCCTTAAATATGGCTATATCGAAAATAGTGAAATAAAAAATTGTAATGTAAATTCGATTTCGCGATCCAGACGAAACGCTGAACTGCTCGCAAAGGGACCAGCAGAATTATATACAAGCCCATTAAAAATATCTTCAGCAAAGTACAGGGACCTCAAAACACTATGTGACAATAAAACCATACCTGAAAGATTCCATAACGAATTCTTAAATCTACACCATGATCAATCAATAAAAGATATTTTGCCTGAAACCGATCAAGAAGACGATTCGTCCTTAAAGCAAAATATCAATTCATATTTTTTGAATTAAAAATACCTACATATGTATGTAACTTTTACTAAGAATTTTTTTGTTTTTTCTTTTTTTTTAAGTTTTTGATATTAACTGAATCTGAATATGTTTAAGTTTGTTTTCCTAATTTGTTGCTAATAAAAGTTTAAATTTAGCTAAGAATGTATGTAATGCATATTTTTATTTTATATACCAAAAATAATGTTCCAAAAATATAAAACCATATAAACAAATCACGAAAATGCAAAAAATGTAAAATTACAATATACAAAAGAATCTCTCGTCATTAAAGTATTTTATCTCAACCGACATATTCGTTATCAGTAGGTCATCAGAGAAACAGCAATATAAGCTTAAGCGCCAAAAACCCGTTATTCTTGCTGATTTTAGAAAAAAATTTAATAATTTCATGCATTGGATAAAACGAAATGTTTATTCAAAATTTGGTTTCTTTAACTTAATTTAAACAAGATATAATATAAAAAAATCTTCTCCTGTAAAATTTCATTTCTGTCGCTCAAGCTTTTTCCGCGGTTAAGGCACGATATGTTTGTAATATATTATTTTCATATACATACTTCATGCGAAAATTATAAGTGTATGTATGCATACATATGTAAAAAAAGATTTCATTATTTATTTATATAAAAAAATTTAATTTGTAAAAAAAATATAGTGAAAAAAATCTATTTGTGATTGTGTTGTTCCATCTCGGCTTCAAGTCGTCCGATTTTTGTCCATATTTCGGATGCAATGTCCCAGGATGGTGGTGGAGTTTGGTTAGCGTTCCATTAGTTGTTGTTATATTGACGCCTTTTGGCCAGGTGCATCCACCTCAGTGTTTTTTTTTGGCTTAAACACTCTTCTGAAAAAGACTTGGCTGTCCGTCAGGTTCCGTTTGGTGCTAATTTTAAAGCACTTTGTAATCCAGGACTGGCAGGATCGCCATGTAAAAAAAAAACAATTTAGTTATTCTGGTGCTCTCTAGGGAGCTCTCAATTTATTGTGGAGGATTTGAAGATGATAAGAGTTTAAGAAAATAATTAATAGTGCCGGCGCTTAACAACGCCACTGGCAAATAAAAGTAAAAGGCAGATGAATGCCAGTATGAATTAGTAATGCCGATTGAAGGCAAAATATTAATTGATTTCTAAAACTAATTTACATTGGCTTATATACTAATTATGAGAATAATTCTTAGGGGTACCTTAACATAAGAGTAAAAGAATAGAAATATATATTATTGTTGGGTAAGCATATTTAGCTTCCAACTATTTATGTATGGCATGTGTTCAACAGTTTTAAAGTTCAACGAGTGCATACTTAAAAGCAACAGACACTTTGTGTAGCTTATATCTACAATCACACAATTACAGTTAATAAATGTGATTCATTTAAGTTCATTGTGCTGCTGCACTTAATTAACTGTACAAGTGTCAAATTACCTACTCACACAAAATATCTTGCTTGCAGTTAGTCAATGCTTGCATGTTGCGGTACTATTGAATCGCAATGCATACCACACACTGTTGGCCACATGCTACAATATCACCAATTGTACCACAAAGCTTTGTCCATAAAAAACTATAATGTAAGTGAATACTATTTTAATTTAAGTAATATTTTAAGCAAACTCAATGAAAAACATGAACAAGATCAAGATAAACCTAGTGAATTTAGTCCAAAAATAAATGAGTCTATGATTTTAAAAACATTTTTGAACAACATTCCACCTTATATGGCGAGTATTATATATAGTAGGGACATATCTAATATTAGATCAGCATTTCACACCTTGGAGGAAACAGGCATAATAAGACAAAATACAAATAATAAACGCATTGAACATAGGGAATTTAACCAAATAGGACATAATCGACAAAGTAGACAGGCAAATAGTTTTGGTCAATTCAGACAAAGAAATAATTCAAACCACATCGGACAGACAAATAATTCAGGTAAGTTCAGACAAGCAAATAATTCAAACCACTTTGGACATACAAATAATTCAGGTCAATTCAGACAAGTAAATAATTCGGGATTATACCGTCATTCAAAATTTTCCTAGACACGAACAAAATGAACGAACGTCAGGATAAGTACGAAATCCTTTTAGACAAAATTCCTATACCCGTGAAGAACCAATGGAAGTCGACCATATTGATGAGGAAAATTTTCGGTTATCAGCCCAAAAGCAAATTTACCGTTAGTAGACTTGACCATTAGAAATATTAAAATAAAATGTTTAATAGATACTGGCTCTTCAACCACATTACTAAACGAAAAATTGCTTCCTCAGTACAAACGAGAAAAATTGGACAGACACTTACTTTTCAAAACATTAAACGGACAAATGGAGGTGAACTACGAAATTATTACAGAACTTCCTCAGGAATTCAAAGACGACAACCTAATGAGTCGGAAATTGACAAGTCAAAATATTCAAGGTAAACAATAATAAAATAAAATTTTGCAATTCTTGCCCATACGAATATGAAAGCATTCAAACGCTAGAAGGTTGAAAAGTTGATGAAATAATCAATAAGTTCTCAAGAACCGACTTGAACGAAGAAGAAAGTAGGATATCAAATAACCTAGTCGATGCAAACAAAGATTTATTCTTCCAGGAAGGTATGCCATTAAGTCATACTCACGAAATTCAACATGAAATTGTTACAAAAACAATTAACCCTGTATATTCCAAAACATACAGATACCCTCAAATTCATGAGGAGGAAATAAATGCTTCAACAGAACATTATTACAGAAAGCAATTCTCCTTATAACTCACTGATTTGGATAGTTCCGAAAAAGACGGATTATTTAGGAAAGAAAAATTGGCGGATAGTTATAGACTACCGCAAACTAAACGAAACAACTGTCGATGACAAGTTTTCGATGCCTAACATCGAAAGTATATTAGACAAACTTGGAAAGTCACAGTACTTCTCTAACCTTGATTTAGCCAAAGGGTTTCATCAGATCAAAATAAAAAAGGAGGATAGAAAAAAGACTGCGTTTTCAACCCCGTTAGGTCATTACGAATTTGTTCGTATGCCTTTTGGGCTGAAAAATGCGCCTTCAACCTTCCAACGCTTAATGAATTCAGTTTTGAGAAATTTAATAAACAAAATATGTGTTGTATATCTGGATGATATACCTTTTTTTAGCACAAGCCTAGAAGAACATAAAATAAATATACAAAAGGTCTTCGATAGACTAAGGGAACACAATCTCAAAATTCAGGTTGACAAATGTAGGTTCCTTGCAAAGGAAACGGAATATTTAGGACATATTTTAACAAAAGAAGGTGTAAAACCAAATCCTTCCAAGATAGAAAGTATACAAAAGTTAAAACTCCCAGAAACGCAGAACCAAATCAAATCCTTCCTTGGAGCCACAGGTTACTATAGGAAATTTATTAGAGACTATGCAAAAATAGCACAAGGGATTTCAAAGTATCTAAAGAAAAATACAAAGGTCAATAAAAATGACCCACAATATATCGACACATTTGAAAAATTGAAAAGGTTATTAATCAACCCACCAATCCTTAAGTATCCGGATTAGTCGAAAAAATTTAAACTGGTAACTGATGCCAGCGATTACGCAGTTGGTGCGGTACCTATACAAGATGAACATCCCATCAGCTACGCCAGTAGGACACTCAACGACCACGAGAAAAAACATGCAGCTGTCGACAAAGAACTTTTGGCAATAGCTTGGGCCACTAAATATTACAGGCCATATATTTATGGAAGACCCTTTGAGCTATTATTAACCGACCACCAGCCGTTAGTTTGGCTACATACCAAACATAAAGGCAAGGATATCAACCCCAGGCTACAAAGATGGCTAATGGCACTAGGAGAATATAATCTAAACATAAATCACATCAAAGGTAAAGAAAATAAAATTGCAGACTTTCTGAGCAGAATCAACCACGATACAGGAGAAATTCATACGATTGACACTGACGACAACATAAGTACTGCAGCGACAATCCATTCACAGCAGGAGGAACAAAACGATCACTTCCCAATTCTGGACACTGTTTTAAATAGTTTTATGACTCAAATAATACTAACGGAATATAAATGACTCAAATAATACTAACGGAATATAAAACTAAGGAAATAGAAATTGTCCAAGGAAAAAGGAAAATTTTTGTCAGTAAGAACGACATTGAATCCAACTTTATGACTGATATATTTAGAAGATTCTTAAAAAAAGGGAAGGTAGGAATTTTCTGTGAGCTAACCGATGGAACTTATAATCAGGTACAGCTCAAGCTGATTGAACTATTTGATAATAGTATAAAGTTTTATAGATATAGTCACCATGCAAAAGACATGGGCAATGAAGACGAAACTTATAAACAAATCGCAAAGTACCACAAATATCAAACCGGACAAGGTGGTATAACGGAAAATTATGAGGGATTAAAACAGAAGATTTATTTCAAAAACCTCAAAACTTTAGTTCACAAATACGTAAACAATTGTGACACATGTAACGATTCAAAATACGATCGTAATCCTATAAAACCAAAATTTCACATCACAGAGACCCCGTCGGATGTAAATCAAATTATACACCTAGACGTATACACCATTAGGAAACATAGTTTCATGACATTTATAGACAAATTTTCTAAGCATGCAGTTGCAATTTATTTAGAGGACCGAAATAGCACAACAATTGTTGAAAAACTAAGACAATTTTTATCAGTTAGAAGCAAACCTGTTAAAATAATTACAGATAATGAATTTAATTCTACAAATGTAAAACAGTTTTTAATACAAGAAAGAATTGAGGTCCATTTTACCAAACCCAATAATCACACCGGAAATGCGGATGTGGAAAGGCTACACAGTAAGATTTCAGAAAAATACAGGGCAATGGAATAGGAAAATTCAGTACTTTCAACACAAGAGCACATTTTTAAATGCTTGGAATGGCATAACAAATCAATTCATTCTCTTATTAAAGAAAGACCAATAGATGTTGTAGAAGGTAGAGTTGATAAAACTAAAATATAGCAAAAAATAAAACAGGCAAAAATTCGTACAATTACTAGGAGAAATGAGAATAGAGAAAATTATGAAACGACAGATGAAGAAGGTTATGTTAAAAATTACAAAACATTGAATCATAAATATGAACCTAGATACCGTAAGCTAAAACTCGAAGGCATACATCCCACAAATATTAAACGTAAAAATAAATTTTCAGAACAAATGGACATCAATCGTTATATTCATGATACTAATACCAATGACAATGGCATCCCTGACAATCCAACCAATTATCAATTCTGATGGTTTTGCGGAAATTAAACTAGAGGAAACTAAAATAATAATAAACAACAACAACATTGTTATTCATATAACACAGGTCAACAGTGAAAATGTGCTTGAATAACCACTATATAGACTTGATGCATCATGGATACCTAAGTACAAAAATACCTACATACCTTTCTAATCATGTAGTAAAAATATGAAGTTTTTGCCATTTTCGATTTTTTATATATTTTTTAAGAATAAAAATTTTCCAATTTTGCATAAAAAAAATTATTTTTAACCAGTGCAGTCTAAATAATTCCGAAACCGTTGAGTTTATAAAAAAATAATATTAACATGGCTTAAAGGTAATTTTATTTCAAGTTTTTTAGTATGTTTTCTGACAAAATTGAACAAGTCGTTCCATAGTTATGATAAAATTGGTAAATCAGCCCATTCGAAAATCCCAAATTATTAAAAAAAATTAAAAAAAAAAACTTATCCACAGAATTGAAAAATTTTACCATTTTTGTACTTAGGTATCCATGATGCATCAAATCTATATAGTGGTTATTAAATCATTTAAAATTTTTTCGAAATTGTTCCCCTGTGTAATTGATATTCAAGAAATAATGGAGGTAATTAATAATTTATGAAAGGCAATTTCAACCCGTTAGGAACAGAATACTTCTAGAACACGAACTAAACAGGGTAAAAGCACAAACTTTACATAACAACAGGCATAAAAGAGGTCTATTTAACGCAATAGGCTCAGGACTATAATGGATAGCAGGAACAATGAGTGACGACGACCGAGTAGACATCAAAGAACACCAAAAAATGGTAGATGAAAATAATCATGAGATAATAGACAATGTTAAAAAAAATATATACATAAATGACTATTTCAATCAAACATTAAACAAACTTAAATCAACTAAATATAAACGCAGATAGACTAATCATGTCAGAGCATTTAAATGCGATAAGCAAAAATGGCGATAAATTACTAGATCAAATAAACTACATAGACACTTTGCTCCAATTAAAAATTTTATCGGACAATTTAGAACACATCCAAAACAACATATGTAGCTTCTGTCAAACTCAATGTGATGACCAGTAATATTCTAACGGACAAAGAAATCAACGATTTCAAAATCGACTTTTACGAACTTCAGTACATGCAATTAGGAGCTGCAAGGTACAAAGAAGACCACATAATATTCGTCATTAAATTCCCAAAAGACACAGTTATGGTTAAAAGATCCGTCATTACACCCATCACATACACAAATTTCACACAGTTAAACTTTAAGCCACAGGAAATTGTACACTATACGGAGAAGTTTTTGAATATAAGCAAAACCCTAATTTAAGAGAAATGAAAAAATCTTATTTATGTGTCTATAAGAATCAGCGTTGTCAACTTGGTGCGTTTCGCACCTTTTTTGGTGCTTTTCTAAATGTTTTGTGCGAAAAATATCTGAGTTGGTGCGTGGTGCGCTTTTTATTTAATTTTGGTGCGTTTTTTTAATTTTGGGTGGTTCCAAAGCATATTAAACAGAATTTTTTGCTTCGTTATGAGAAAAAATAATTTTGTACAAAAAATACAACTGTTTCAATACCATTTCATTCAATTGTGCACAATTTTTACATTCAATTTGACATACCATAATAAGAGCAACCATTAATGATGTTTAAGAGGTACCAAAACACATTCACAACACCCGTTTCTTGTTGTTATAGATAATTTGTAACATTTCATTATAAGAAATTGGATGTCCCTTTTAGATTTTCAGAGTTTTTGTCGTAAAAGTTGCTGTCAAGTCTGTTAAAGAGCTTAGCAAAAACAAAGTATTCTTGAGACCTGCGATCATTGTTCTTTTTTTATAAAATGCGTAAAAGTTTATATAAAGGGTTGTAACACTAAAATTAATAAAATTTATATTTACTTAAAAAAATATTTAAAGTTAGTGTCAAGAATGGAGTCTAAAAAAGGAGATCATAAGCGAAATACAAAAGGATTTGGGAATCACAATGTGAGTTAAGCAATGGATTCGGCCTTGACCAAATAATAACACAAAAGCAAGATGTTTTTATTGCAAATGCGATATCACGCAACCTTGTTCGGCATGCTGGAACACGGAAACACATTGTAGCTTTAAGCCCATTTAGCTACAACTGAAATCAACAACCAGCATTGCACAAAATGTTTTATCCCATTGCAAATATGATATCATGCCATTAGCAGTACAATTTGAATCCGATGTCGAAATGTTATCTAGTATTGAAAAAGGGTGGAGAATGATTCACTTCATGCATTGGCACAATATTATATCAACATTAGAATTTTGGACTAAAGTTACATATTGTAAAGACGCAAAATTAATTCAATAAAAATTTTCAATAAAAAAAAAATTCTGAACTTGGTGCGTTTTTTGTTGAATGGCGCGTTTTTTTCTCCATTTTGGTGCGTTTTGAAATTTGATAAGAATGACAAAGCTGATAAGAATGATTGTAAGAAAATAAGAGAATATAAAAAAGAAATAACTGAAATTGAACCAGGCTTAATACTTTTAAAGAATTCAAACGGAAGTATTGTTACTAGTAGTTGTGATGAAATAAATCTCTCAATTAGCAAAAACTATTTATTTGCATTTCATGATTGCAAAATATCTATTGATAATGAAATATTTACAAATTCTGAAAAAACATACAGAGACAATTTCGTTATTCCATCAAAGAATCAAATTCAGTTTGATACCATAGAGCCTACATTTGATGAAATAGTTTTAAGTGAAATTAAAAATGTAAAAGAAATTGAAGAGTTAAAATATCATAAAATACATAGCAATAAATCAATTATAACAATATTTATAATAATAACCTTATTAATCTTGTTATTAACAATGGTCGGTGTCTATACAGTAAAAATACAAAGAAAACCAAAAAACAAAACTCAGGAGAGTTTTGATACAAAGGGGGGAAGGAGTTACGTCAGAGACAGCTTCGACTTCACCAAAAATAAATATAAATTGGCAAAAGTAATAAAAGGTCGATGCCCAACTAAAATTGTGCAATTGACACATTTATGTAGAGTAAACATTAATTTTGTGCAAAAGCCACTGAACTATTTGTTAATAACAAAATGTAATTTAATCCAATTTTATTAACGTAGAATAAGCACTTTTAGTTTTAAGAAATCAATTTTAAATTAATAAATAAAAGCTGTAACTTAATTTTAAGCATAGTAATAATACATTTGAAGCATAAGAGCTTAAGTCCCAAAAATCCAAAAAGGATTTCATAAGTCGCCCGATGCTGCTTAATTTCGGTGATCGGACGAGAACCGATGTATTCAGCGTGGTATGGTCGTTGGCGAAAGACTTTAGTTTATTAACGTACATATAGATAACAAAATTTCATGTTAAATACATTGCATTGATTATTTTATAAACATAACAAAACAGAATAAACATTTGTCATCAATGTTATTTTCCATATTAGTTTGCCATGTTCAGCTTTTATACATTTACGTATCTGCACAATATCTACATATGTACATATGTATGTGTATAAAAAACACAAAGCAAATCTGCTTGTATTTTTACTTCTGTAGTTAAAGAGCTTTGTATGTAAATGTACTTTTGCATTTTTGTTTTACATTTTTACTAAATTAAATACGTTCTTTAATTAATTTTGCTATTTTTGTGGATGAAATATTTTTAAAATATAGAAAAAATTTTTTTTATAAAAAAAATGCAAAAAGTTGTTGGAATGCCAACAACACGCGGTGTTCCCAAGCGGTCCCCCATCTAAGTACTAACCGTGCCCGACGCTGCTTAATTTCGGTGATCGGACGAGAAGCGATGTATTCAGCGTGGTATGGTCGTTGGCGAAAGACTTTAGTTTATTAACGTACATATAGATAACAAAATTTCATGTTAAATACATTGCATTGATTATTTTATAAACATAACAAAACAGAATAAACATTTGTCATCAATGTTATTTTCCATATTAGTTTGCCATGTTCAGCTTTTATACATTTACGTATCTGCACAATATCTACATATGTACATATGTATGTGTATAAAAAACACAAAGCAAATCTGCTTGTATTTTTACTTCTGTAGTTAAAGAGCTTTGTATGTAAATGTACTTTTGCATTTTTGTTTTACATTTTTACTAAATTAAATACGTTCTTTAATTAATTTTGCTATTTTTGTGGATGAAATATTTTTAAAATATAGAAAAAATTTTTTTTATAAAAAAAATGCAAAAAGTTGTTGGAATGCCAACAACACGCGGTGTTCCCAAGCGGTCCCCCATCTAAGTACTAACCGCGCCCGACGCTGCTTAATTTCGGTGATCGGACGAGAACCGATGTATTCAGCGTGGTATGATCGTTGGCGAAAGACTTTAGTTTATTAACGTACATATAGATAACAAAATTTCATGTTAAATACATTGCATTGATTATTTTATAAACATAAAAAACAGAATAAACATTTGTCATCAATGTTATTTTCCATATTAGTTTGCCATGTTCAGCTTTTATACATTTACGTATCTGCACAATATCTACATATGTACATATGTATGTGTATAAAAAACACAAAGCAAATCTGCTTGTATTTTTACTTCTGTAGTTAAAGAGCTTTGTATGTAAATGTACTTTTGCATTTTTGTTTTACATTTTTACTAAATTAAATACGTTCTTTAATTAATTTTGCTATTTTTGTGGATGAAATATTTTTAAAATAAAGAAAAAAATTTTTTTATAAAAAATATGCAAAAAGTTGTTGGAATGCCAACAACACGCGGTGTTCCCAAGCGGTCCCCCATCTAAGTACTAACCGCGCCCGACGCTGCTTAATTTCGGTGATCGGACGAGAACCGATGTATTCAGCGTGGTATGGTCGTTGGCGAAAGACTTTAGTTTATTAACGTACATATAGATAACAAAATTTCATCTTAAATACATTGCATTGATTATTTTATAAACATAACAAAACAGAATAAACATTTGTCATCAATGTTATTTTCCATATTAGTTTGCCATGTTCAGCTTTTATACATTTACGTATCTGCACAATATCTACATATGTACATATGTATGTGTATAAAAAACACAAAGCAAATCTGCTTGTATTTTTACTTCTGTAGTTAAAGAGCTTTGTATGTAAATGTACTTTTGCATTTTTGTTTTACATTTTTACTAAATTAAATACGTTCTTTAATTAATTTTGCTATATTTGTGGATGAAATATTTTTAAAATATAGAAAAAATTTTTTTTATAAAAAAAATGCAAAAAGTTGTTGGAATGCCAACAACACGCGGTGTTCCCAAGCGGTACCTCATCTAAGTACTAACCGCGCCCGACGCTGCTTAATTTCGGTGATCGGACGAGAACCGATGTATTCAGCGTGGTATGGTCGTTGGCGAAAGACTTTAGTTTATTAACGTACATATAGATAACAAAATTTCATGTTAAATACATTGCATTGATTATTTTACAAACATAACAAAACAGAATAAACATTTGTCATCAATGTTATTTTCTATATTAGTTTGCTATGTTCAGCTTTTATACATTTACGTATCTGCACAATATCTACATATGTACATATGTATGTGTATAAAAAACACAAAGCAAATCTGCTTGTATTTTTACTTCTGTAGTTAAAGAGCTTTGTATGTAAATGTACTTTTGCATTTTTGTTTTACATTTTTACTAAATTAAATACGTTCTTTAATTAATTTTGCTATTTTTGTGGATGAAATATTTTTAAAATATAGAAAAAAATTTTTTTATAAAAAAAATGCAAAAAGTTGTTGGAATGCCAACAACACGCGGTGTTCCCAAGCGGTCCCCCATCTAAGTACTAACCGCGCCCGACGCTGCTTAATTTCGGTGATCGGACGAGAACCGATGTATTCAGCGTGGTATGGTCGTTGGCGAAAGACTTTAGTTTATTAACGTACATATAGACAACAAAATTTCATGTTAAATACATTGCATTGATTATTTTATAAACATAACAAAACAGAATAAGCATTTGTCATCAATGTTATTTTCCATATTAGTTTGCTATGTTCAGCTTTTATACATTTACGTATCTGCAGAATATCTACATATGTATGTGTATAAAAAACACAAAACAAATCTGCTTGTATTTTTACTTCTGTAGTTAAAGAGCTTTGTATGTAAATGTACTTTTGCATTTTTGTTTTACATTTTTACTAAATTAAATACGTTCTTTAATTAATTTTGCTATTTTTGTGGATGAAATATTTTTAAAATAAAGAAAAAAATTTTTTTATAAAAAAAATGCAAAAAGTTGTTGGAATGCCAACAACACGCGGTGTTCCCAAGCGGTCCCCCATCTAAGTACTAACCGCGCCCGACGCTGCTTAATTTCGGTGATCGGACGAGAACCGATGTATTCAGCGTGGTATGGTCGTTGGCGAAAGACTTTAGTTTATTAACGTACATATAGATAACAAAATTTCATGTTAAATACATTGCATTGATTATTTTACAAACATAACAAAACAGAATAAACTTTTGTCATCAATGTTATTTTCCATATTAGTTTGCTATGTTCAGCTTTTATACATTTACGTATCTGCACAATATCTACATATGTACATATGTATGTGTATAAAAAACACAAAGCAAATCTGCTTGTATTTTTACTTCTGTAGTTAAAGAGCTTCGTATGGAAATGTACTTTTGCATTTTTGTTTTACATTTTTACTAAATTAAATACGTTCTTTAATTAATTTTGCTATTTTTGTGGATGAAATATTTTTAAAATATAGAAAAAAATTTTTTTATAAAAAAAATGCAAAAAGTTGTTGGAATGCCAACAACACGCGGTGTTCCCAAGCGGTCCCCCATCTAAGTACTAACCGCGCCCGACGCTGCTTAATTTCGGTGATCGGACGAGAACCGATGTATTCAGCGTGGTATGGTCGTTGGCGAAAGACTTTAGTTTATTAACGTACATATAGACAACAAAATTTCATGTTAAATACATTGCATTGATTATTTTATAAACATAACAAAACAGAATAAGCATTTGTCATCAATGTTATTTTCCATATTAGTTTGCTATGTTCAGCTTTTATACATTTACGTATCTGCAGAATATCTACATATGTATGTGTATAAAAAACACAAAACAAATCTGCTTGTATTTTTACTTCTGTAGTTAAAGAGCTTTGTATGTAAATGTACTTTTGCATTTTTGTTTTACATTTTTACTAAATTAAATACGTTCTTTAATTAATTTTGCTATTTTTGTGGATGAAATATTTTTAAAATAAAGAAAAAAATTTTTTTATAAAAAAAATGCAAAAAGTTGTTGGAATGCCAACAACACGCGGTGTTCCCAAGCGGTCCCCCATCTAAGTACTAACCGCGCCCGACGCTGCTTAATTTCGGTGATCGGACGAGAACCGATGTATTCAGCGTGGTATGGTCGTTGGCGAAAGACTTTAGTTTATTAACGTACATATAGATAACAAAATTTCATGTTAAATACATTGCATTGATTATTTTACAAACATAACAAAACAGAATAAACATTTGTCATCAATGTTATTTTCCATATTAGTTTGCTATGTTCAGCTTTTATACATTTACGTATCTGCACAATATCTACATACATATGTATGTGTATAAAAAACACAAAGCAAATCTGCTTGTATTTTTACTTCTGTAGTTAAAGAGCTTTGTATGTAAATGTACTTTTGCATTTTTGTTTTACATTTTTACTAAATTAAATACGTTCTTTAATTAATTTTGCTATTTTTGTGGATGAAATATTTTTAAAATATAGAAAAAAATTTTTTTATAAAAAAAAATGCAAAAAGTTGTTGGAATGCCAACAACACGCGGTGTTCCCAAGCGGTCCCCCATCTAAGTACTAACCGCGCCCGACGCTGCTTAATTTCGGTGATCGGACGAGAACCGATGTATTCAGCGTGGTATGGTCGTTGGCGAAAGACTTTAGTTTATTAACGTACATATAGACAACAAAATTTCATGTTAAATACATTGCATTGATTATTTTATAAACATAACAAAACAGAATAAGCATTTGTCATCAATGTTATTTTCCATATTAGTTTGCTATGTTCAGCTTTTATACATTTACGTATCTGCACAATATCTACATATGTACATATGTATGTGTATAAAAAACACAAAGCAAATCTGCTTGTATTTTTACTTCTGTAGTTAAAGAGCTTTGTATGTAAATGTACTTTTGCATTTTTGTTTTACATTTTTACTAAATTAAATACGTTCTTTAATTAATTTTGCTATTTTTGTGGATGAAATATTTTTAAAATAAAGAAAAAAATTTTTTTATAAAAAAAATGCAAAAAGTTGTTGGAATGCCAACAACACGCGGTGTTCCCAAGCGGTCCCCCATCTAAGTACTAACCGCGCCCGACGCTGCTTAATTTCGGTGATCGGACGAGAACCGATGTATTCAGCGTGGTATGGTCGTTGGCGAAAGACTTTAGTTTATTAACGTACATATAGATAACAAAATTTCATGTTAAATACATTGCATTGATTATTTTACAAACATAACAAAACAGAATAAACATTTGTCATCAATGTTATTTTCCATATTAGTTTGCTATGTTCAGCTTTTATACATTTACGTATCTGCACAATATCTACATATGTACATATGTATGTGTATAAAAAACACAAAGCAAATCTGCTTGTATTTTTACTTCTGTAGTTAAAGAGCTTCGTATGGAAATGTACTTTTGCATTTTTGTTTTACATTTTTACTAAATTAAATACGTTCTTTAATTAATTTTGCTATTTTTGTGGATGAAATATTTTTAAAATAAAGAAAAAAATTTTTTTATAAAAAAAATGCAAAAAGTTGTTGGAATGCCAACAACACGCGGTGTTCCCAAGCGGTCCCCCATCTAAGTACTAACCGCGCCCGACGCTGCTTAATTTCGGTGATCAGACGAGAACCGATGTATTCAGCGTGGTATGGTCGTTGGCGAAAGACTTTAGTTTATTAACGTACATATAGACAACAAAATTTCATGTTAAATACATTGCATTGATTATTTTACAAAGATAACAAAACAGAATAAACATTTGTCATCAATGTTATTTTCCATATTAGTTTGCTATGTTCAGCTTTTATACATTTACGTATCTGCACAATATCTACATACATATGTATGTGTATAAAAAACACAAAGCAAATCTGCTTGTATTTTTACTTCTGTAGTTAAAGAGCTTTGTATGTAAATGTACTTTTGCATTTTTGTTTTACATTTTTACTAAATTAAATACGTTCTTTAATTAATTTTGCTATTTTTGTGGATGAAATATTTTTAAAATAAAGAAAAAAATTTTTTTATAAAAAAAATGCAAAAAGTTGTTGGAATGCCAACAACACGCGGTGTTCCCAAGCGGTCCTCCATCTAAGTACTAACCGCGCCCGACGCTGCTTAATTTCGGTGATCGGACGAGAACCGATGTATTCAGCGTGGTATGGTCGTTGGCGAAAGACTTTAGTTTATTAACGTACATATAGATAAAAAAATTTCATGTTAAATACATTGCATTGATTATTTTACAAAGATAACAAAACAGAATAAACATTTGTCATCAATGTTATTTTCCATATTAGTTTGCTATGTTCAGCTTTTATACATTTACGTATCTGCACAATATCTACATACATATGTATGTGTATAAAAAACACAAAGCAAATCTGCTTGTATTTTTACTTCTGTAGTTAAAGAGCTTTGTATGTAAATGTACTTTTGCATTTTTGTTTTACATTTTTACTAAATTAAATACGTTCTTTAATTAATTTTGCTATTTTTGTGGATGGAATATTTTTAAAATATAGAAAAAAAATTTTTTATAAAAAAAATGCAAAAAGTTGTTGGAATGCCAACAACACGCGGTGTTCCCAAGCGGTCCCCCATCTAAGTACTAACCGCGCCCGACGCTGCTTAATTTCGGTGATCGGACGAGAACCGATGTATTCAGCGTGGTATGGTCGTTGGCGAAAGACTTTAGTTTATTAACGTACATATAGATAAAAAAATTTCATGTTAAATACATTGCATTGATTATTTTACAAAGATAACAAAACAGAATAAACATTTGTCATCAATGTTATTTTCCATATTAGTTTGCTATGTTCAGCTTTTATACATTTACGTATCTGCACAATATCTACATACATATGTATGTGTATAAAAAACACAAAGAAAATCTGCTTGTATTTTTACTTCTGTAGTTAAAGAGCTTTGTATGGAAATGTACTTTTGCATTTTTGTTTTACATTTTTACTAAATTAAATACGTTCTTTAAATAATTTTGCTATTTTTGTGGATGGAATATATTTAAAATATAGAAAAAAGTTTTTTTATAAAAAAAATGCAAAAAGTTGTTGGAATGCCAATAACACGCGGTGTTCCCAAGCGGTCCCCCATCTAAGTACTAACCGCGCCCGACGCTGCTTAATTTCGGTGATCGGACGAGAACCGATGTATTCAGCGTGGTATGGTCGTTGGCGAAAGACTTTAGTTTATTAACGTACATATAGATAACAAAATTTCATGTTAAATACATTGCATTGATTATTTTACAAACATAACAAAACAGAATAAACATTTGTCATCAATGTTATTTTCCATATTAGTTTGCTATGTTCAGCTTTTATACATTTACGTATCTGCACAATATCTACATACATATGTATGTATGTGTATAAAAAACACAAAACAAATCTGCTTGTATTTTTACTTCTGTAGTTAAAGAGCTTTGTATGTAAATGTACTTTTGCATTTTTGTTTTACATTTTTACTAAATTAAATACGTTCTTTAATTAATTTTGCTATTTTTGTGGATGAAATATTTTTAAAATATGTAAAGAAATAAATTTTTTTATAAAAAAAATGCAAAAAGTTGTTGGAATGCCAACAACACGCGGTGTTCCCAAGCGGTCCCCCATCTAAGTACTAACCGCGCCCGACGCTGCTTAATTTCGGTGATCGGACGAGAACCGATGTATTCAGCGTGGTATGGTCGTTGGCGAAAGACTTTAGTTTATTAACGTACATATAGATAACAAAATTTCATGTTAAATACATTGCATTGATTATTTTACAAAGATAACAAAACAGAATAAACATTTTTCATCAATGTTATTTTCCATATTAGTTTGCTATGTTCAGCGTTTATACATTTACGTATCTGCACAATATCTACATACATATGTATGTGTATAAAAAACACAAAGCAAATCTGCTTGTATTTTTACTTCTGTAGTTAAAGAGCTTTGTATGTAAATGTACTTTTGCATTTTTGTTTTACATTTTTACTAAATTAAATACGTTCTTTAATTAATTTTGCTATTTTTGTGGATGGAATATTTTTAAAATATAGAAAAAAAATTTTTTATAAAAAAAATGCAAAAAGTTGTTGGAATGCCAACAACACGCGGTGTTCCCAAGCGGTCCCCCATCTAAGTACTAACCGCGCCCGACGCTGCTTAATTTCGGTGATCGGACGAGAACCGATGTATTCAGCGTGGTATGGTCGTTGGCGAAAGACTTTAGTTTATTAACGTACATATAGATAACAAAATTTCATGTTAAATACATTGCATTGATTATTTTACAAACATAACAAAACAGAATAAACATTTGTCATCAATGTTATTTTCCATATTAGTTTGCTATGTTCAGCTTTTATACATTTACGTATCTGCACAATATCTACATACATATGTATGTGTATAAAAAACACAAAGCAAATCTGCTTGTATTTTTACTTCTGTAGTTAAAGAGCTTTGTATGTAAATGTACTTTTGCATTTTTGTTTTACATTTTTACTAAATTAAATACGTTCTTTAATTAATTTTGCTATTTTTGTGGATGGAATATTTTTAAAATATAGAAAAAAAATTTTTTATAAAAAAAATGCAAAAAGTTGTTGGAATGCCAACAACACGCGGTGTTCCCAAGCGGTCCCCCATCTAAGTACTAACCGCGCCCGACGCTGCTTAATTTCGGTGATCAGACGAGAACCGATGTATTCAGCGTGGTATGGTCGTTGGCGAAAGACTTTAGTTTATTAACGTACATATAGACAACAAAATTTCATGTTAAATACATTGCATTGATTATTTTACAAAGATAACAAAACAGAATAAACATTTTTCATCAATGTTATTTTCCATATTAGTTTGCTATGTTCAGCTTTTATACATTTACGTATCTGCACAATATCTACATACATATGTATGTGTATAAAAAACACAAAGCAAATCTGCTTGTATTTTTACTTCTGTAGTTAAAGAGCTTTGTATGTAAATGTACTTTTGCATTTTTGTTTTACATTTTTACTAAATTAAATACGTTCTTTAATTAATTTTGCTATTTTTGTGGATGAAATATTTTTAAAATATAGAAAAAAATTTTTTTATAAAAAAAAATGCAAAAAGTTGTTGGAATGCCAACAACACGCGGTGTTCCCAAGCGGTCCCCCATCTAAGTACTAACCGCGCCCGACGCTGCTTAATTTCGGTGATCGGACGAGAACCGATGTATTCAGCGTGGTATGGTCGTTGGCGAAAGACTATAGTTTATTAACGTACATATAGATAACAAAATTTCATGTTAAATACATTGCATTGATTATTTTACAAACATAACAAAACAGAATAAACATTTGTCATCAATGTTATTTTCCATATTAGTTTGCTATGTTCAGCTTTTATACATTTACGTATCTGCACAATATCTACATACATATGTATGTATGTGTATAAAAAACACAAAACAAATCTGCTTGTATTTTTACTTCTGTAGTTAAAGAGCTTTGTATGTAAATGTACTTTTGCATTTTTGTTTTACATTTTTACTAAATTAAATACGTTCTTTAATTAATTTTGCTATTTTTGTGGATGAAATATTTTTAAAATATAGAAAAAAATTTTTTTATAAAAAAAAATGCAAAAAGTTGTTGGAATGCCAACAACACGCGGTGTTCCCAAGCGGTCCCCCATCTAAGTACTAACCGCGCCCGACGCTGCTTAATTTCGGTGATCGGACGAGAACCGATGTATTCAGCGTGGTATGGTCGTTGGCGAAAGACTTTAGTTTATTAACGTACATATAGATAACAAAATTTCATGTTAAATACATTGCATTGATTATTTTACAAACATAACAAAACAGAATAAACATTTGTCATCAATGTTATTTTCCATATTAGTTTGCTATGTTCAGCTTTTATACATTTACGTATCTGCACAATATCTACATATGTACATATGTATGTGTATAAAAAACACAAAGCAAATCTGCTTGTATTTTTACTTCTGTAGTTAAAGAGCTTCGTATGGAAATGTACTTTTGCATTTTTGTTTTACATTTTTACTAAATTAAATACGTTCTTTAATTAATTTTGCTATTTTTGTGGATGAAATATTTTTAAAATAAAGAAAAAAATTTTTTTATAAAAAAAATGCAAAAAGTTGTTGGAATGCCAACAACACGCGGTGTTCCCAAGCGGTCCCCCATCTAAGTACTAACCGCGCCCGACGCTGCTTAATTTCGGTGATCAGACGAGAACCGATGTATTCAGCGTGGTATGGTCGTTGGCGAAAGACTTTAGTTTATTAACGTACATATAGACAACAAAATTTCATGTTAAATACATTGCATTGATTATTTTACAAACATAACAAAACAGAATAAACATTTGTCATCAATGTTATTTTCCATATTAGTTTGCTATGTTCAGCTTTTATACATTTACGTATCTGCACAATATCTACATACATATGTATGTGTATAAAAAACACAAAGCAAATCTGCTTGTATTTTTACTTCTGTAGTTAAAGAGCTTTGTATGTAAATGTACTTTTGCATTTTTGTTTTACATTTTTACTAAATTAAATACGTTCTTTAATTAATTTTGCTATTTTTGTGGATGAAATATTTTTAAAATAAAGAAAAAAATTTTTTTATAAAAAAAATGCAAAAAGTTGTTGGAATGCCAACAACACGCGGTGTTCCCAAGCGGTCCCCCATCTAAGTACTAACCGCGCCCGACGCTGCTTAATTTCGGTGATCGGACGAGAACCGATGTATTCAGCGTGGTATGGTCGTTGGCGAAAGACTTTAGTTTATTAACGTACATATAGATAAAAAAATTTCATGTTAAATACATTGCATTGATTATTTTATAAACATAACAAAACAGAATAAACATTTGTCATCAATGTTATTTTCCATATTAGTTTGCTATGTTCAGCTTTTATACATTTACGTATCTGCACAATATCTACATACATATGTATGTGTATAAAAAACACAAAGCAAATCTGCTTGTATTTTTACTTCTGTAGTTAAAGAGCTTTGTATGTAAATGTACTTTTGCATTTTTGTTTTACATTTTTACTAAATTAAATACGTTCTTTAATTAATTTTGCTATTTTTGTGGATGAAATATTTTTAAAATAAAGAAAAAAATTTTTTTATAAAAAAAATGCAAAAAGTTGTTGGAATGCCAACAACACGCGGTGTTCCCAAGCGGTCCCCCATCTAAGTACTAACCGCGCCCGACGCTGCTTAATTTCGGTGATCAGACGAGAACCGATGTATTCAGCGTGGTATGGTCGTTGGCGAAAGACTTTAGTTTATTAACGTACATATAGACAACAAAATTTCATGTTAAATACATTGCATTGATTATTTTACAAAGATAACAAAACAGAATAAACATTTGTCATCAATGTTATTTTCCATATTAGTTTGCTATGTTCAGCTTTTATACATTTACGTATCTGCACAATATCTACATACATATGTATGTGTATAAAAAACACAAAGAAAATCTGCTTGTATTTTTACTTCTGTAGTTAAAGAGCTTTGTATGGAAATGTACTTTTGCATTTTTGTTTTACATTTTTACTAAATTAAATACGTTCTTTAATTAATTTTGCTATTTTGTTTGGATGGAATATTTTTAAAATAAAGAAAAAAATTTTTTTATAAAAAAAATGCAAAAAGTTGTTGGAATGCCAACAACACGCGGTGTTCCCAAGCGGTCCCCCATCTAAGTACTAACCGCGCCCGACGCTGCTTAATTTCGGTGATCGGACGAGAACCGATGTATTCAGCGTGGTATGGTCGTTGGCGAAAGACTTTAGTTTATTAACGTACATATAGATAACAAAATTTCATGTTAAATACATTGCATTGATTATTTTACAAACATAACAAAACAGAATAAACATTTGTCATCAATGTTATTTTCCATATTAGTTTGCTATGTTCAGCTTTTATACATTTACGTATCTGCACAATATCTACATACATATGTATGTATGTGTATAAAAAACACAAAGCAAATCTGCTTGTATTTTTACTTCTGTAGTTAAAGAGCTTAGTATGTAAATGTACTTTTGCATTTTTGTTTTACATTTTTACTAAATTAAATACGTTCTTTAATTAATTTTGCTATTTTTGTGGATGGAATATTTTTAAAATATAGAAAAAAATTTTTTTATAAAAAAAATGCAAAAAGTTGTTGGAATGCCACCAACAACACGCGGTGTTCCCAAGCGGTCCCCCATCTAAGTACTAACCGCGCCCGACGCTGCTTAATTTCGGTGATCGGACGAGAACCGATGTATTCAGCGTGGTATGGTCGTTGGCGAAAGACTTTAGTTTATTAACGTACATATAGACAACAAAATTTCATGTTAAATACATTGCACTGATTATTTTACAAACATAACAAAACAGAATAAACATTTGTCATCAATGTTATTTTCCATATTAGTTTGCTATGTTCAGCTTTTATACATTTACGTATCTGCACAATATCTACATATGTATGTGTATAAAAAACACAAAGCAAATCTGCTTGTGTTTTTACTTCTGTAGTTAAAGAGCTTTGTATGTAAATGTACTTTTGCATTTTTGTTTTACATTTTTACTAAATTAAATACGTTCTTTAATTAATTTTGCTATTTTTGTGGATGAAATATTTTTAAAATAAAGAAAAAAATTTTTTTATAAAAAAAATGCAAAAAGTTGTTGGAATGCCAACAACACGCGGTGTTCCCAAGCGGTCCCCCATCTAAGTACTAACCGCGCCCGACGCTGCTTAATTTCGGTGATCGGACGAGAACCGATGTATTCAGCGTGGTATGGTCGTTGGCGAAAGACTTTAGTTTATTAACGTACATATAGACAACAAAATTTCATGTTAAATACATTGCACTGATTATTTTACAAACATAACAAAACAGAATAAACATTTGTCATCAATGTTATTTTCCATATTAGTTTGCTATGTTCAGCTTTTATACATTTACGTATCTGCACAATATCTACATATGTATGTGTATAAAAAACACAAAGCAAATCTGCTTGTGTTTTTACTTCTGTAGTTAAAGAGCTTTGTATGTAAATGTACTTTTGCATTTTTGTTTTACATTTTTACTAAATTAAATACGTTCTTTAATTAATTTTGCTATTTTTGTGGATGAAATATTTTTAAAATAAAGAAAAAAATTTTTTTATAAAAAAAATGCAAAAAGTTGTTGGAATGCCAACAACACGCGGTGTTCCCAAGCGGTCCCCCATCTAAGTACTAACCGCGCCCGACGCTGCTTAATTTCGGTGATCGGACGAGAACCGATGTATTCAGCGTGGTATGGTCGTTGGCGAAAGACTTTAGTTTATTAACGTACATATAGATAACAAAATTTCATGTTAAATACATTGCATTGATTATTTTACAAACATAACAAAACAGAATAAACATTTGTCATCAATGTTATTTTCCATATTAGTTTGCTATGTTCAGCTTTTATACATTTACGTATCTGCACAATATCTACATACATATGTATGTATGTGTATAAAAAACACAAAGCAAATCTGCTTGTATTTTTACTTCTGTAGTTAAAGAGCTTTGTATGTAAATGTACTTTTGCATTTTTGTTTTACATTTTTACTAAATTAAATACGTTCTTTAATTAATTTTGCTATTTTTGTGGATGAAATATTTTTAAAATATAGAAAAAAATTTTTTTATAAAAAAAAATGCAAAAAGTTGTTGGAATGCCAACAACACGCGGTGTTCCCAAGCGGTCCCCCATCTAAGTACTAACCGCGCCCGACGCTGCTTAATTTCGGTGATCGGACGAGAACCGATGTATTCAGCGTGGTATGGTCGTTGGCGAAAGACTTTAGTTTATTAACGTACATATAGATAACAAAATTTCATGTTAAATACATTGCATTGATTATTTTACAAACATAACAAAACAGAATAAACATATGTCATCAATGTTATTTTCCATATTAGTTTGCTATGTTCAGCTTTTATACATTTACGTATTTGCACAATATCTACATACATATGTATGTATGTGTATAAAAAACACAAAGCAAATCTGCTTGTATTTTTACTTCTGTAGTTAAAGAGCTTTGTATGTAAATGTACTTTTGCATTTTTGTTTTACATTTTTACTAAATTAAATACGTTCTTTAATTAATTTTGCTATTTTTGTGGACGAAATATTTTTAAAATATAGAAAAAAATTTTTTTATAAAAAAAAATGCAAAAAGTTGTTGGAATGCCAACAACACGCGGTGTTCCCAAGCGGTCCCCCATCTAAGTACTAACCGCGCCCGACGCTGCTTAATTTCGGTGATCGGACGAGAACCGATGTATTCAGCGTGGTATGGTCGTTGGCGAAAGACTTTAGTTTATTAACGTACATATAGATAACAAAATTTCATGTTAAATACATTGCATTGATTATTTTACAAACATAACAAAACAGAATAAACATTTGTCATCAATGTTATTTTCCATATTAGTTTGCTATGTTCAGCTTTTATACATTTACGTATCTGCACAATATCTACATACATATGTATGTATGTGTATAAAAAACACAAAGCAAATCTGCTTGTATTTTTACTTCTGTAGTTAAAGAGCTTTGTATGTAAATGTACTTTTGCATTTTTGTTTTACATTTTTACTAAATTAAATACGTTCTTTAATTAATTTTGCTATTTTTGTGGATGAAATATTTTTAAAATATAGAAAAAAATTTTTTTATAAAAAAAAATGCAAAAAGTTGTTGGAATGCCAACAACACGCGGTGTTCCCAAGCCGTCCTCCATCTAAGTACTAACCGCGCCCGACGCTGCTTAATTTCGGTGATCGGACGAGAACCGATGTATTCAGCGTGGTATGGTCGTTGGCGAAAGACTTTAGTTTATTAACGTACATATAGATAACAAAATTTCATGTTAAATACATTGCATTGATTATTTTACAAACATAACAAAACAGAATAAACATTTGTCATCAATGTTATTTTCCATATTAGTTTGCTATGTTCAGCTTTTATACATTTACGTATCTGCACAATATCTACATACATATGTATGTATGTGTATAAAAAACACAAAGCAAATCTGCTTGTATTTTTACTTCTGTAGTTAAAGAGCTTTGTATGTAAATGTACTTTTGCATTTTTGTTTTACATTTTTACTAAATTAAATACGTTCTTTAATTAATTTTGCTATTTTTGTGGATGAAATATTTTTAAAATATAGAAAAAAAATTTTTTATAAAAAAAAATGCAAAAAGTTGTTGGAATGCCAACAACACGCGGTGTTCCCAAGCGGTCCCCCATCTAAGTACTAACCGCGCCCGACGCTGCTTAATTTCGGTGATCGGACGAGAACCGATGTATTCAGCGTGGTATGGTCGTTGGCGAAAGACTTTAGTTTATTAACGTACATATAGATAACAAAATTTCATGTTAAATACATTGCATTGATTATTTTACAAACATAACAAAACAGAATAAACATTTGTCATCAATGTTATTTTCCATATTAGTTTGCTATGTTCAGCTTTTATACATTTACGTATCTGCACAATATCTACATACATATGTATGTATGTGTATAAAAAACACAAAGCAAATCTGCTTGTATTTTTACTTCTGTAGTTAAAGAGCTTTGTATGTAAATGTACTTTTGCATTTTTGTTTTACATTTTTACTAAATTAAATACGTTCTTTAATTAATTTTGCTATTTTTGTGGATGAAATATTTTTAAAATATAGAAAAAAAATTTTTTATAAAAAAAAATGCAAAAAGTTGTTGGAATGCCAACAACACGCGGTGTTCCCAAGCGGTCCCCCATCTAAGTACTAACCGCGCCCGACGCTGCTTAATTTCGGTGATCGGACGAGAACCGATGTATTCAGCGTGGTATGGTCGTTGGCGAAAGACTTTAGTTTATTAACGTACATATAGATAACAAAATTTCATGTTAAATACATTGCATTGATTATTTTACAAACATAACAAAACAGAATAAACATTTGTCATCAATGTTATTTTCCATATTAGTTTGCTATGTTCAGCTTTTATACATTTACGTATCTGCACAATATCTACATACATATGTATGTATGTGTATAAAAAACACAAAGCAAATCTGCTTGTATTTTTACTTCTGTAGTTAAAGAGCTTTGTATGTAAATGTACTTTTGCATTTTTGTTTTACATTTTTACTAAATTAAATACGTTCTTTAATTAATTTTGCTATTTTTGTGGATGAAATATTTTTAAAATATAGAAAAAAATTTTTTTATAAAAAAAAATGCAAAAAGTTGTTGGAATGCCAACAACACGCGGTGTTCCCAAGCGGTCCCCCATCTAAGTACTAACCGCGCCCGACGCTGCTTAATTTCGGTGATCGGACGAGAACCGATGTATTCAGCGTGGTATGGTCGTTGGCGAAAGACTTTAGTTTATTAACGTACATATAGATAACAAAATTTCATGTTAAATACATTGCATTGATTATTTTACAAACATAACAAAACAGAATAAACATTTGTCATCAATGTTATTTTCCATATTAGTTTGCTATGTTCAGCTTTTATACATTTACGTATCTGCACAATATCTACATACATATGTATGTATGTGTATAAAAAACACAAAGCAAATCTGCTTGTATTTTTACTTCTGTAGTTAAAGAGCTTTGTATGTAAATGTACTTTTGCATTTTTGTTTTACATTTTTACTAAATTAAATACGTTCTTTAATTAATTTTGCTATTTTTGTGGATGAAATATTTTTAAAATATAGAAAAAAATTTTTTTATAAAAAAAAATGCAAAAAGTTGTTGGAATGCCAACAACACGCGGTGTTCCCAAGCGGTCCCCCATCTAAGTACTAACCGCGCCCGACGCTGCTTAATTTCGGTGATCGGACGAGAACCGATGTATTCAGCGTGGTATGGTCGTTGGCGAAAGACTTTAGTTTATTAACGTACATATAGATAACAAAATTTCATGTTAAATACATTGCATTGATTATTTTACAAACATAACAAAACAGAATAAACATATGTCATCAATGTTATTTTCCATATTAGTTTGCTATGTTCAGCTTTTATACATTTACGTATTTGCACAATATCTACATACATATGTATGTATGTGTATAAAAAACACAAAGCAAATCTGCTTGTATTTTTACTTCTGTAGTTAAAGAGCTTTGTATGTAAATGTACTTTTGCATTTTTGTTTTACATTTTTACTAAATTAAATACGTTCTTTAATTAATTTTGCTATTTTTGTGGACGAAATATTTTTAAAATATAGAAAAAAATTTTTTTATAAAAAAAAATGCAAAAAGTTGTTGGAATGCCAACAACACGCGGTGTTCCCAAGCGGTCCCCCATCTAAGTACTAACCGCGCCCGACGCTGCTTAATTTCGGTGATCGGACGAGAACCGATGTATTCAGCGTGGTATGGTCGTTGGCGAAAGACTTTAGTTTATTAACGTACATATAGATAACAAAATTTCATGTTAAATACATTGCATTGATTATTTTACAAACATAACAAAACAGAATAAACATTTGTCATCAATGTTATTTTCCATATTAGTTTGCTATGTTCAGCTTTTATACATTTACGTATCTGCACAATATCTACATACATATGTATGTATGTGTATAAAAAACACAAAGCAAATCTGCTTGTATTTTTACTTCTGTAGTTAAAGAGCTTTGTATGTAAATGTACTTTTGCATTTTTGTTTTACATTTTTACTAAATTAAATACGTTCTTTAATTAATTTTGCTATTTTGTGGATGAAATATTTTTAAAATATAGAAAAAAATTTTTTTATAAAAAAAAATGCAAAAAGTTGTTGGAATGCCAACAACACGCGGTGTTCCCAAGCTGTCCCCCATCTAAGTACTAACCGCGCCCGACGCTGCTTAATTTCGGTGATCGGACGAGAACCGATGTATTCAGCGTGGTATGGTCGTTGGCGAAAGACTTTAGTTTATTAACGTACATATAGATAACAAAATTTCATGTTAAATACATTGCATTGATTATTTTACAAACATAACAAAACAGAATAAACATTTGTCATCAATGTTATTTTCCATATTAGTTTGCTATGTTCAGCTTTTATACATTTACGTATCTGCACAATATCTACATACATATGTATGTATGTGTATAAAAAACACAAAGCAAATCTGCTTGTATTTTTACTTCTGTAGTTAAAGAGCTTTGTATGTAAATGTACTTTTGCATTTTTGTTTTACATTTTTACTAAATTAAATACGTTCTTTAATTAATTTTGCTATTTTTGTGGATGAAATATTTTTAAAATATAGAAAAAAATTTTTTTATAAAAAAAAATGCAAAAAGTTGTTGGAATGCCAACAACACGCGGTGTTCCCAAGCGGTCCCCCATCTAAGTACTAACCGCGCCCGACGCTGCTTAATTTCGGTGATCGGACGAGAACCGATGTATTCAGCGTGGTATGGTCGTTGGCGAAAGACTTTAGTTTATTAACGTACATATAGATAACAAAATTTCATGTTAAATACATTGCATTGATTATTTTACAAACATAACAAAACAGAATAAACATTTGTCATCAATGTTATTTTCCATATTAGTTTGCTATGTTCAGCTTTTATACATTTACGTATTTGCACAATATCTACATACATATGTATGTATGTGTATAAAAAACACAAAGCAAATCTGCTTGTATTTTTACTTCTGTAGTTAAAGAGCTTTGTATGTAAATGTACTTTTGCATTTTTGTTTTACATTTTTACTAAATTAAATACGTTCTTTAATTAATTTTGCTATTTTTGTGGATGAAATATTTTTAAAATATAGAAAAAAATTTTTTTATAAAAAAAAATGCAAAAAGTTGTTGGAATGCCAACAACACGCGGTGTTCCCAAGCGGTCCCCCATCTAAGTACTAACCGCGCCCGACGCTGCTTAATTTCGGTGATCGGACGAGAACCGATGTATTCAGCGTGGTATGGTCGTTGGCGAAAGACTTTAGTTTATTAACGTACATATAGATAACAAAATTTCATGTTAAATACATTGCATTGATTATTTTACAAACATAACAAAACAGAATAAACATTTGTCATCAATGTTATTTTCCATATTAGTTTGCTATGTTCAGCTTTTATACATTTACGTATCTGCACAATATCTACATACATATGTATGTATGTGTATAAAAAACACAAAGCAAATCTGCTTGTATTTTTACTTCTGTAGTTAAAGAGCTTTGTATGTAAATGTACTTTTGCATTTTTGTTTTACATTTTTACTAAATTAAATACGTTCTTTAATTAATTTTGCTATTTTTGTGGATGAAATATTTTTAAAATATAGAAAAAAATTTTTTTATAAAAAAAAATGCAAAAAGTTGTTGGAATGCCAACAACACGCGGTGTTCCCAAGCGGTCCTCCATCTAAGTACTAACCGCGCCCGACGCTGCTTAATTTCGGTGATCGGACGAGAACCGATGTATTCAGCGTGGTATGGTCGTTGGCGAAAGACTTTAGTTTATTAACGTACATATAGATAACAAAATTTCATGTTAAATACATTGCATTGATTATTTTACAAACATAACAAAACAGAATAAACATTTGTCATCAATGTTATTTTCCATATTAGTTTGCTATGTTCAGCTTTTATACATTTACGTATCTGCACAATATCTACATACATATGTATGTATGTGTATAAAAAACACAAAGCAAATCTGCTTGTATTTTTACTTCTGTAGTTAAAGAGCTTTGTATGTAAATGTACTTTTGCATTTTTGTTTTACATTTTTACTAAATTAAATACGTTCTTTAATTAATTTTGCTATTTTTGTGGATGAAATATTTTTAAAATATAGAAAAAAATTTTTTTATAAAAAAAAATGCAAAAAGTTGTTGGAATGCCAACAACACGCGGTGTTCCCAAGCGGTCCCCCATCTAAGTACTAACCGCGCCCGACGCTGCTTAATTTCGGTGATCGGACGAGAACCGATGTATTCAGCGTGGTATGGTCGTTGGCGAAAGACTTTAGTTTATTAACGTACATATAGATAACAAAATTTCATGTTAAATACATTGCATTGATTATTTTACAAACATAACAAAACAGAATAAACATTTGTCATCAATGTTATTTTCCATATTAGTTTGCTATGTTCAGCTTTTATACATTTACGTATTTGCACAATATCTACATACATATGTATGTATGTGTATAAAAAACACAAAGCAAATCTGCTTGTATTTTTACTTCTGTAGTTAAAGAGCTTTGTATGTAAATGTACTTTTGCATTTTTGTTTTACATTTTTACTAAATTAAATACGTTCTTTAATTAATTTTGCTATTTTTGTGGATGAAATATTTTTAAAATATAGAAAAAAATTTTTTTATAAAAAAAAATGCAAAAAGTTGTTGGAATGCCAACAACACGCGGTGTTCCCAAGCGGTCCCCCATCTAAGTACTAACCGCGCCCGACGCTGCTTAATTTCGGTGATCGGACGAGAACCGATGTATTCAGCGTGGTATGGTCGTTGGCGAAAGACTTTAGTTTATTAACGTACATATAGATAACAAAATTTCATGTTAAATACATTGCATTGATTATTTTACAAACATAACAAAACAGAATAAACATTTGTCATCAATGTTATTTTCCATATTAGTTTGCTATGTTCAGCTTTTATACATTTACGTATTTGCACAATATCTACATACATATGTATGTATGTGTATAAAAAACACAAAGCAAATCTGCTTGTATTTTTACTTCTGTAGTTAAAGAGCTTTGTATGTAAATGTACTTTTGCATTTTTGTTTTACATTTTTACTAAATTAAATTTTTACTTTAATTAATTTTGCTATTTTTGTGGATGAAATATTTTTAAAATATAGAAAAAAATTTTTTTATAAAAAAAAATGCAAAAAGTTGTTGGAATGCCAACAACACGCGGTGTTCCCAAGCGGTCCCCCATCTAAGTACTAACCGCGCCCGACGCTGCTTAATTTCGGTGATCGGACGAGAACCGATGTATTCAGCGTGGTATGGTCGTTGGCGAAAGACTTTAGTTTATTAACGTACATATAGATAACAAAATTTCATGTTAAATACATTGCATTGATTATTTTACAAACATAACAAAACAGAATAAACATTTGTCATCAATGTTATTTTCCATATTAGTTTGCTATGTTCAGCTTTTATACATTTACGTATCTGCACAATATCTACATATGTATGTGTATAAAAAACACAAAGCAAATCTGCTTGTATTTTTACTTCTGTAGTTAAAGAGCTTTGTATGTAAATGTACTTTTGCATTTTTGTTTTACATTTTTACTAAATTAAATACGTTCTTTAATTAATTTTGCTATTTTTGTGGATGAAATATTTTTAAAATATAGAAAAAAATTTTTTTATAAAAAAAAATGCAAAAAGTTGTTGCAATGCCAACAACACGCGGTGTTCCCAAGCGGTCCCCCATCTAAGTACTAACCGCGCCCGACGCTGCTTAATTTCGGTGATCGGACGAGAACCGATGTATTCAGCGTGGTATGGTCGTTGGCGAAAGACTTTAGTTTATTAACGTACATATAGATAAAAAAATTTCATGTTAAATACATTGCATTGATTATTTTACAAACATAACAAAACAGAATAAACATTTGTCATCAATGTTATTTTCCATATTAGTTTGCTATGTTCAGCTTTTATACATTTACGTATCTGCACAATATCTACATACATATGTATGTATGTGTATAAAAAACACAAAGCAAATCTGCTTGTATTTTTACTTCTGTAGTTAAAGAGCTTTGTATGTAAATGTACTTTTGCATTTTTGTTTTACATTTTTACTAAATTAAATACGTTCTTTAATTAATTTTGCTATTTTTGTGGATGAAATATTTTTAATATATAGAAAAAAATTTTTTTATAAAAAAAAATGCAAAAAGTTGTTGGAATGCCAACAACACGCGGTGTTCCCAAGCGGTCCCCCATCTAAGTACTAACCGCGCCCGACGCTGCTTAATTTCGGTGATCGGACGAGAACCGATGTATTCAGCGTGGTATGGTCGTTGGCGAAAGACTTTAGTTTATTAACGTACATATAGATAACAAAATTTCATGTTAAATACATTGCATTGATTATTTTACAAACATAACAAAACAGAATAAACATTTGTCATCAATGTTATTTTCCATATTAGTTTGCTATGTTCAGCTTTTATACATTTACGTATCTGCACAATATCTACATACATATGTATGTATGTGTATAAAAAACACAAAGCAAATCTGCTTGTATTTTTACTTCTGTAGTTAAAGAGCTTTGTATGTAAATGTACTTTTGCATTTTTGTTTTACATTTTTACTAAATTAAATACGTTCTTTAATTAATTTTGCTATTTTTGTGGATGAAATATTTTTAATATATAGAAAAAAATTTTTTTATAAAAAAAAATGCAAAAAGTTGTTGGAATGCCAACAACACGCGGTGTTCCCAAGCGGTCCCCCATCTAAGTACTAACCGCGCCCGACGCTGCTTAATTTCGGTGATCGGACGAGAACCGATGTATTCAGCGTGGTATGGTCGTTGGCGAAAGACTTTAGTTTATTAACGTACATATAGATAAAAAAAATTTCATGTTAAATACATTGCATTGATTATTTTACAAACATAACAAAACAGAATAAACATTTGTCATCAATGTTATTTTCCATATTAGTTTGCTATGTTCAGCTTTTATACATTTACGTATCTGCACAATATCTACATACATATGTATGTATGTGTATAAAAAACACAAAGCAAATCTGCTTGTATTTTTACTTCTGTAGTTAAAGAGCTTTGTATGTAAATGTACTTTTGCATTTTTGTTTTACATTTTTACTAAATTAAATACGTTCTTTAATTAATTTTGCTATTTTTGTGGATGAAATATTTTTAAAATATAGAAAAAAATTTTTTTATAAAAAAAAATGCAAAAAGTTGTTGGAATGCCAACAACACGCGGTGTTCCCAAGCGGTCCCCCATCTAAGTACTAACCGCGCCCGACGCTGCTTAATTTCGGTGATCGGACGAGAACCGATGTATTCAGCGTGGTATGGTCGTTGGCGAAAGACTTTAGTTTATTAACGTACATATAGATAACAAAATTTCATGTTAAATACATTGCATTGATTATTTTACAAACATAACAAAACAGAATAAACATTTGTCATCAATGTTATTTTCCATATTAGTTTGCTATGTTCAGCTTTTATACATTTACGTATCTGCACAATATCTACATACATATGTATGTATGTGTATAAAAAACACAAAGCAAATCTGCTTGTATTTTTACTTCTGTAGTTAAAGAGCTTTGTATGTAAATGTACTTTTGCATTTTTGTTTTACATTTTTACTAAATTAAATACGTTCTTTAATTAATTTTGCTATTTTTGTGGATGAAATATTTTTAAAATATAGAAAAAAATTTTTTTATAAAAAAAAATGCAAAAAGTTGTTGGAATGCCAACAACACGCGGTGTTCCCAAGCGGTCCCCCATCTAAGTACTAACCGCGCCCGACGCTGCTTAATTTCGGTGATCGGACGAGAACCGATGTATTCAGCGTGGTATGGTCGTTGGCGAAAGACTTTAGTTTATTAACGTACATATAGATAACAAAATTTCATGTTAAATACATTGTGCATTGATTATTTTACAAACATAACAAAACAGAATAAACATTTGTCATCAATGTTATTTTCCATATTAGTTTGCTATGTTCAGCTTTTATACATTTACGTATTTGCACAATATCTACATACATATGTATGTATGTGTATAAAAAACACAAAGCAAATCTGCTTGTATTTTTACTTCTGTAGTTAAAGAGCTTTGTATGTAAATGTACTTTTGCATTTTTGTTTTACATTTTTACTAAATTAAATTTTTACTTTAATTAATTTTGCTATTTTTGTGGATGAAATATTTTTAAAATATAGAAAAAAATTTTTTTATAAAAAAAAATGCAAAAAGTTGTTGGAATGCCAACAACACGCGGTGTTCCCAAGCGGTCCCCCATCTAAGTACTAACCGCGCCCGACGCTGCTTAATTTCGGTGATCGGACGAGAACCGATGTATTCAGCGTGGTATGGTCGTTGGCGAAAGACCTTAGTTTATTAACGTACATATAGATAACAAAATTTCATGTTAAATACATTGCATTGATTATTTTACAAACATAACAAAACAGAATAAACATTTGTCATCAATGTTATTTTCCATATTAGTTTGCTATGTTCAGCTTTTATACATTTACGTATCTGCACAATATCTACATATGTATGTGTATAAAAAACACAAAGCAAATCTGCTTGTATTTTTACTTCTGTAGTTAAAGAGCTTTGTATGTAAATGTACTTTTGCATTTTTGTTTTACATTTTTACTAAATTAAATACGTTCTTTAATTAATTTTGCTATTTTTGTGGATGAAATATTTTTAAAATATAGAAAAAAATTTTTTTATAAAAAAAAATGCAAAAAGTTGTTGCAATGCCAACAACACGCGGTGTTCCCAAGCGGTCCCCCATCTAAGTACTAACCGCGCCCGACGCTGCTTAATTTCGGTGATCGGACGAGAACCGATGTATTCAGCGTGGTATGGTCGTTGGCGAAAGACTTTAGTTTATTAACGTACATATAGATAGAAAAATTTCATGTTAAATACATTGCATTGATTATTTTACAAACATAACAAAACAGAATAAACATTTGTCATCAATGTTATTTTCCATATTAGTTTGCTATGTTCAGCTTTTATACATTTACGTATCTGCACAATATCTACATACATATGTATGTATGTGTATAAAAAACACAAAGCAAATCTGCTTGTATTTTTACTTCTGTAGTTAAAGAGCTTTGTATGTAAATGTACTTTTGCATTTTTGTTTTACATTTTTACTAAATTAAATACGTTCTTTAATTAATTTTGCTATTTTTGTGGATGAAATATTTTTAAAATATAGAAAAAAATTTTTTTATAAAAAAAAATGCAAAAAGTTGTTGGAATGCCAACAACACGCGGTGTTCCCAAGCGGTCCCCCATCTAAGTACTAACCGCGCCCGACGCTGCTTAATTTCGGTGATCGGACGAGAACCGATGTATTCAGCGTGGTATGGTCGTTGGCGAAAGACTTTAGTTTATTAACGTACATATAGATAACAAAATTTCATGTTAAATACATTGCATTGATTATTTTACAAACATAACAAAACAGAATAAACATTTGTCATCAATGTTATTTTCCATATTAGTTTGCTATGTTCAGCTTTTATACATTTACGTATCTGCACAATATCTACATACATATGTATGTATGTGTATAAAAAACACAAAGCAAATCTGCTTGTATTTTTACTTCTGTAGTTAAAGAGCTTTGTATGTAAATGTACTTTTGCATTTTTGTTTTACATTTTTACTAAATTAAATACGTTCTTTAATTAATTTTGCTATTTTTGTGGATGAAATATTTTTAAAATATAGAAAAAAATTTTTTTATAAAAAAAAATGCAAAAAGTTGTTGGAATGCCAACAACACGCGGTGTTCCCAAGCGGTCCCCCATCTAAGTACTAACCGCGCCCGACGCTGCTTAATTTCGGTGATCGGACGAGAACCGATGTATTCAGCGTGGTATGGTCGTTGGCGAAAGACTTTAGTTTATTAACGTACATATAGATAACAAAATTTCATGTTAAATACATTGCATTGATTATTTTACAAACATAACAAAACAGAATAAACATTTGTCATCAATGTTATTTTCCATATTAGTTTGCTATGTTCAGCTTTTATACATTTACGTATTTGCACAATATCTACATACATATGTATGTATGTGTATAAAAAACACAAAGCAAATCTGCTTGTATTTTTACTTCTGTAGTTAAAGAGCTTTGTATGTAAATGTACTTTTGCATTTTTGTTTTACATTTTTACTAAATTAAATACGTTCTTTAATTAATTTTGCTATTTTTGTGGATGAAATATTTTTAAAATATAGAAAAAAATTTTTTTATAAAAAAAAATGCAAAAAGTTGTTGGAATGCCAACAACACGCGGTGTTCCCAAGCGGTCCCCCATCTAAGTACTAACCGCGCCCGACGCTGCTTAATTTCGGTGATCGGACGAGAACCGATGTATTCAGCGTGGTATGGTCGTTGGCGAAAGACTTTAGTTTATTAACGTACATATAGATAACAAAATTTCATGTTAAATACATTGCATTGATTATTTTACAAACATAACAAAACAGAATAAACATTTGTCATCAATGTTATTTTCCATATTAGTTTGCTATGTTCAGCTTTTATACATTTACGTATTTGCACAATATCTACATACATATGTATGTATGTGTATAAAAAACACAAAGCAAATCTGCTTGTATTTTTACTTCTGTAGTTAAAGAGCTTTGTATGTAAATGTACTTTTGCATTTTTGTTTTACATTTTTACTAAATTAAATTTTTACTTTAATTAATTTTGCTATTTTTGTGGATGAAATATTTTTAAAATATAGAAAAAAATTTTTTTATAAAAAAAAATGCAAAAAGTTGTTGGAATGCCAACAACACGCGGTGTTCCCAAGCGGTCCCCCATCTAAGTACTAACCGCGCCCGACGCTGCTTAATTTCGGTGATCGGACGAGAACCGATGTATTCAGCGTGGTATGGTCGTTGGCGAAAGACTTTAGTTTATTAACGTACATATAGATAACAAAATTTCATGTTAAATACATTGCATTGATTATTTTACAAACATAACAAAACAGAATAAACATTTGTCATCAATGTTATTTTCCATATTAGTTTGCTATGTTCAGCTTTTATACATTTACGTATCTGCACAATATCTACATATGTATGTGTATAAAAAACACAAAGCAAATCTGCTTGTATTTTTACTTCTGTAGTTAAAGAGCTTTGTATGTAAATGTACTTTTGCATTTTTGTTTTACATTTTTACTAAATTAAATACGTTCTTTAATTAATTTTGCTATTTTTGTGGATGAAATATTTTTAAAATATAGAAAAAAATTTTTTTATAAAAAAAAATGCAAAAAGTTGTTGCAATGCCAACAACACGCGGTGTTCCCAAGCAGTCCCCCATCTAAGTACTAACCGCGCCCGACGCTGCTTAATTTCGGTGATCGGACGAGAACCGATGTATTCAGCGTGGTATGGTCGTTGGCGAAAGACTTTAGTTTATTAACGTACATATAGATAAAAAAATTTCATGTTAAATACATTGCATTGATTATTTTACAAACATAACAAAACAGAATAAACATTTGTCATCAATGTTATTTTCCATATTAGTTTGCTATGTTCAGCTTTTATACATTTACGTATCTGCACAATATCTACATACATATGTATGTATGTGTATAAAAAACACAAAGCAAATCTGCTTGTATTTTTACTTCTGTAGTTAAAGAGCTTTGTATGTAAATGTACTTTTGCATTTTTGTTTTACATTTTTACTAAATTAAATTTTTACTTTAATTAATTTTGCTATTTTTGTGGATGAAATATTTTTAAAATATAGAAAAAAATTTTTTTATAAAAAAAAATGCAAAAAGTTGTTGGAATGCCAACAACACGCGGTGTTCCCAAGCGGTCCCCCATCTAAGTACTAACCGCGCCCGACGCTGCTTAATTTCGGTGATCGGACGAGAACCGATGTATTCAGCGTGGTATGGTCGTTGGCGAAAGACTTTAGTGTATTAACGTACATATAGATAACAAAATTTCATGTTAAATACATTGCATTGATTATTTTACAAACATAACAAAACAGAATAAACATTTGTCATCAATGTTATTTTCCATATTAGTTTGCTATGTTCAGCTTTTATACATTTACGTATCTGCACAATATCTACATATGTATGTGTATAAAAAACACAAAGCAAATCTGCTTGTATTTTTACTTCTGTAGTTAAAGAGCTTTGTATGTAAATGTACTTTTGCATTTTTGTTTTACATTTTTACTAAATTAAATACGTTCTTTAATTAATTTTGCTATTTTTGTGGATGAAATATTTTTAAAATATAGAAAAAAATTTTTTTATAAAAAAAAATGCAAAAAGTTGTTGCAATGCCAACAACACGCGGTGTTCCCAAGCGGTCCCCCATCTAAGTACTAACCGCGCCCGACGCTGCTTAATTTCGGTGATCGGACGAGAACCGATGTATTCAGCGTGGTATGGTCGTTGGCGAAAGACTTTAGTTTATTAACGTACATATAGATAAAAAAATTTCATGTTAAATACATTGCATTGATTATTTTACAAACATAACAAAACAGAATAAACATTTGTCATCAATGTTATTTTCCATATTAGTTTGCTATGTTCAGCTTTTATACATTTACGTATCTGCACAATATCTACATACATATGTATGTATGTGTATAAAAAACACAAAGCAAATCTGCTTGTATTTTTACTTCTGTAGTTAAAGAGCTTTGTATGTAAATGTACTTTTGCATTTTTGTTTTACATTTTTACTAAATTAAATACGTTCTTTAATTAATTTTGCTATTTTTGTGGATGAAATATTTTTAAAATATAGAAAAAAATTTTTTTATAAAAAAAAATGCAAAAAGTTGTTGGAATGCCAACAACACGCGGTGTTCCCAAGCGGTCCCCCATCTAAGTACTAACCGCGCCCGACGCTGCTTAATTTCGGTGATCGGACGAGAACCGATGTATTCAGCGTGGTATGGTCGTTGGCGAAAGACTTTAGTTTATTAACGTACATATAGATAACAAAATTTCATGTTAAATACATTGCATTGATTATTTTACAAACATAACAAAACAGAATAAACATTTGTCATCAATGTTATTTTCCATATTAGTTTGCTATGTTCAGCTTTTATACATTTACGTATCTGCACAATATCTACATACATATGTATGTATGTGTATAAAAAACACAAAGCAAATCTGCTTGTATTTTTACTTCTGTAGTTAAAGAGCTTTGTATGTAAATGTACTTTTGCATTTTTGTTTTACATTTTTACTAAATTAAATACGTTCTTTAATTAATTTTGCTATTTTTGTGGATGAAATATTTTTAAAATATAGAAAAAAATTTTTTTATAAAAAAAAATGCAAAAAGTTGTTGCAATGCCAACAACACGCGGTGTTCCCAAGCGGTCCCCCATCTAAGTACTAACCGCGCCCGACGCTGCTTAATTTCGGTGATCGGACGAGAACCGATGTATTCAGCGTGGTATGGTCGTTGGCGAAAGACTTTAGTTTATTAACGTACATATAGATAAAAAAATTTCATGTTAAATACATTGCATTGATTATTTTACAAACATAACAAAACAGAATAAACATTTGTCATCAATGTTATTTTCCATATTAGTTTGCTATGTTCAGCTTTTATACATTTACGTATCTGCACAATATCTACATACATATGTATGTATGTGTATAAAAAACACAAAGCAAATCTGCTTGTATTTTTACTTCTGTAGTTAAAGAGCTTTGTATGTAAATGTACTTTTGCATTTTTGTTTTACATTTTTACTAAATTAAATACGTTCTTTAATTAATTTTGCTATTTTTGTGGATGAAATATTTTTAAAATATAGAAAAAAATTTTTTTTTAAAAAAAAATGCAAAAAGTTGTTGGAATGCCAACAACACGCGGTGTTCCCAAGCGGTCCCCCATCTAAGTACTAACCGCGCCCGACGCTGCTTAATTTCGGTGATCGGACGAGAACCGATGTATTCAGCGTGGTATGGTCGTTGGCGAAAGACTTTAGTTTATTAACGTACATATAGATAACAAAATTTCATGTTAAATACATTGCATTGATTATTTTACAAACATAACAAAACAGAATAAACATTTGTCATCAATGTTATTTTCCATATTAGTTTGCTATGTTCAGCTTTTATACATTTACGTATCTGCACAATATCTACATACATATGTATGTATGTGTATAAAAAACACAAAGCAAATCTGCTTGTATTTTTACTTCTGTAGTTAAAGAGCTTTGTATGTAAATGTACTTTTGCATTTTTGTTTTACATTTTTACTAAATTAAATACGTTCTTTAATTAATTTTGCTATTTTTGTGGATGAAATATTTTTAAAATATAGAAAAAAATTTTTTTATAAAAAAAAATGCAAAAAGTTGTTGGAATGCCAACAACACGCGGTGTTCCCAAGCGGTCCCCCATCTAAGTACTAACCGCGCCCGACGCTGCTTAATTTCGGTGATCGGACGAGAACCGATGTATTCAGCGTGGTATGGTCGTTGGCGAAAGACTTTAGTTTATTAACGTACATATAGATAACAAAATTTCATGTTAAATACATTGCATTGATTATTTTACAAACATAACAAAACAGAATAAACATTTGTCATCAATGTTATTTTCCATATTAGTTTGCTATGTTCAGCTTTTATACATTTACGTATCTGCGCAATATCTACATACATATGTATGTATGTGTATAAAAAACACAAAGCAAATCTGCTTGTATTTTTACTTCTGTAGTTAAAGAGCTTTGTATGTAAATGTACTTTTGCATTTTTGTTTTACATTTTTACTAAATTAAATACGTTCTTTAATTAATTTTGCTATTTTTGTGGATGAAATATTTTTAAAATATAGAAAAAAATTTTTTTATAAAAAAAAAATGCAAAAAGTTGTTGGAACGCCAACAACACGCGGTGTTCCCAAGCGGTCCCCCATCTAAGTACTAACCGCGCCCGACGCTGCTTAATTTCGGTGATCGGACGAGAACCGATGTATTCAGCGTGGTATGGTCGTTGGCGAAAGACTTTAGTTTATTAACGTACATATAGATAACAAAATTTCATGTTAAATACATTGCATTGATTATTTTACAAACATAACAAAACAGAATAAACATTTGTCATCAATGTTATTTTCCATATTAGTTTGCTATGTTCAGCTTTTATACATTTACGTATCTGCACAATATCTACATACATATGTATGTATGTGTATAAAAAACACAAAGCAAATCTGCTTGTATTTTTACTTCTGTAGTTAAAGAGCTTTGTATGTAAATGTACTTTTGCATTTTTGTTTTACATTTTTACTAAATTAAATACGTTCTTTAATTAATTTTGCTATTTTTGTGGATGAAATATTTTTAAAATATAGAAAAAAATTTTTTTATAAAAAAAAATGCAAAAAGTTGTTGGAACGCCAACAACACGCGGTGTTCCCAAGCGGTCCCCCATCTAAGTACTAACCGCGCCCGACGCTGCTTAATTTCGGTGATCGGACGAGAACCGATGTATTCAGCGTGGTATGGTCGTTGGCGAAAGACTTTAGTTTATTAACGTACATATAGATAACAAAATTTCATGTTAAATACATTGCATTGATTATTTTACAAACATAACAAAACAGAATAAACATTTGTCATCAATGTTATTTTCCATATTAGTTTGCTATGTTCAGCTTTTATACATTTACGTATTTGCACAATATCTACATACATATGTATGTATGTGTATAAAAAACACAAAGCAAATCTGCTTGTATTTTTACTTCTGTAGTTAAAGAGCTTTGTATGTAAATGTACTTTTGCATTTTTGTTTTACATTTTTACTAAATTAAATACGTTCTTTAATTAATTTTGCTATTTTTGTGGATGAAATATTTTTAAAATATAGAAAAAAATTTTTTTATAAAAAAAAATGCAAAAAGTTGTTGGAATGCCAACAACACGCGGTGTTCCCAAGCGGTCCCCCATCTAAGTACTAACCGCGCCCGACGCTGCTTAATTTCGGTGATCGGACGAGAACCGATGTATTCAGCGTGGTATGGTCGTTGGCGAAAGACTTTAGTTTATTAACGTACATATAGATAACAAAATTTCATGTTAAATACATTGCATTGATTATTTTACAAACATAACAAAACAGAATAAACATTTGTCATCAATGTTATTTTCCATATTAGTTTGCTATGTTCAGCTTTTATACATTTACGTATCTGCACAATATCTACATACATATGTATGTATGTGTATAAAAAACACAAAGCAAATCTGCTTGTATTTTTACTTCTGTAGTTAAAGAGCTTTGTATGTAAATGTACTTTTGCATTTTTGTTTTACATTTTTACTAAATTAAATACGTTCTTTAATTAATTTTGCTATTTTTGTGGATGAAATATTTTTAAAATATAGAAAAAAATTTTTTTATAAAAAAAAAATGCAAAAAGTTGTTGGAACGCCAACAACACGCGGTGTTCCCAAGCGGTCCCCCATCTAAGTACTAACCGCGCCCGACGCTGCTTAATTTCGGTGATCGGACGAGAACCGATGTATTCAGCGTGGTATGGTCGTTGGCGAAAGACTTTAGTTTATTAACGTACATATAGATAACAAAATTTCATGTTAAATACATTGCATTGATTATTTTACAAACATAACAAAACAGAATAAACATTTGTCATCAATGTTATTTTCCATATTAGTTTGCTATGTTCAGCTTTTATACATTTACGTATCTGCACAATATCTACATACATATGTATGTATGTGTATAAAAAACACAAAGCAAATCTGCTTGTATTTTTACTTCTGTAGTTAAAGAGCTTTGTATGTAAATGTACTTTTGCATTTTTGTTTTACATTTTTACTAAATTAAATACGTTCTTTAATTAATTTTGCTATTTTTGTGGATGAAATATTTTTAAAATATAGAAAAAAATTTTTTTATAAAAAAAAATGCAAAAAGTTGTTGGAACGCCAACAACACGCGGTGTTCCCAAGCGGTCCCCCATCTAAGTACTAACCGCGCCCGACGCTGCTTAATTTCGGTGATCGGACGAGAACCGATGTATTCAGCGTGGTATGGTCGTTGGCGAAAGACTTTAGTTTATTAACGTACATATAGATAACAAAATTTCATGTTAAATACATTGCATTGATTATTTTACAAACATAACAAAACAGAATAAACATTTGTCATCAATGTTATTTTCCATATTAGTTTGCTATGTTCAGCTTTTATACATTTACGTATCTGCACAATATCTACATACATATGTATGTATGTGTATAAAAAACACAAAGCAAATCTGCTTGTATTTTTACTTCTGTAGTTAAAGAGCTTTGTATGTAAATGTACTTTTGCATTTTTGTTTTACATTTTTACTAAATTAAATACGTTCTTTAATTAATTTTGCTATTTTTGTGGATGAAATATTTTTAAAATATAGAAAAAAATTTTTTTATAAAAAAAAAATGCAAAAAGTTGTTGGAACGCCAACAACACGCGGTGTTCCCAAGCGGTCCCCCATCTAAGTACTAACCGCGCCCGACGCTGCTTAATTTCGGTGATCGGACGAGAACCGATGTATTCAGCGTGGTATGGTCGTTGGCGAAAGACTTTAGTTTATTAACGTACATATAGATAACAAAATTTCATGTTAAATACATTGCATTGATTATTTTACAAACATAACAAAACAGAATAAACATTTGTCATCAATGTTATTTTCCATATTAGTTTGCTATGTTCAGCTTTTATACATTTACGTATCTGCACAATATCTACATACATATGTATGTATGTGTATAAAAAACACAAAGCAAATCTGCTTGTATTTTTACTTCTGTAGTTAAAGAGCTTTGTATGTAAATGTACTTTTGCATTTTTGTTTTACATTTTTACTAAATTAAATACGTTCTTTAATTAATTTTGCTATTTTTGTGGATGAAATATTTTTAAAATATAGAAAAAAATTTTTTTATAAAAAAAAAATGCAAAAAGTTGTTGGAACGCCAACAACACGCGGTGTTCCCAAGCGGTCCCCCATCTAAGTACTAACCGCGCCCGACGCTGCTTAATTTCGGTGATCGGACGAGAACCGATGTATTCGGCGTGGTATGGTCGTTGGCGAAAGACTTTAGTTTATTAACGTACATATAGATAACAAAATTTCATGTTAAATACATTGCATTGATTATTTTACAAACATAACAAAACAGAATAAACATTTGTCATCAATGTTATTTTCCATATTAGTTTGCTATGTTCAGCTTTTATACATTTACGTATCTGCACAATATCTACATATGTATGTGTATAAAAAACACAAAGCAAATCTGCTTGTATTTTTACTTCTGTAGTTAAAGAGCTTTGTATGTAAATGTACTTTTGCATTTTTGTTTTACATTTTTACTAAATTAAATACGTTCTTTAATTAATTTTGCTATTTTTGTGGATGAAATATTTTTAAAATATAGAAAAAAATTTTTTATAAAAAAAATGCAAAAAGTTGTTGGAATGCCAACAACACGCGGTGTTCCCAAGCGGTCCCCCATCTAAGTACTAACCGCGCCCGACGCTGCTTAATTTCGGTGATCGGACGAGAACCGATGTATTCAGCGTGGTATGGTCGTTGGCGAAAGACTTTAGTTTATTAACGTACATATAGATAACAAAATTTCATGTTAAATACATTGCATTGATTATTTTACAAACATAACAAAACAGAATAAACATTTGTCATCAATGTTATTTTCCATATTAATTTGCTATGTTCAGCTTTTATACATTTACGTATCTGCACAATATCTACATACATATGTATGTATGTGTATAAAAAACACAAAGCAAATCTGCTTGTATTTTTACTTCTGTAGTTAAAGAGCTTTGTATGTAAATGTACTTTTGCATTTTTGTTTTACATTTTTACTAAATTAAATACGTTCTTTAATTAATTTTGCTATTTTTGTGGATGAAATATTTTTAAAATATAGAAAAAAATTTTTTTATAAAAAAAAATGCAAAAAGTTGTTGGAATGCCAACAACACGCGGTGTTCCCAAGCGGCCCCTCATCTAAGTACTAACCGCGCCCGACGCTGCTTAATTTCGGTGATCGGACGAGAACCGATGTATTCAGCGTGGTATGGTCGTTGGCGAAAGACTTTAGTTTATTAACGTACATATAGATAACAAAATTTCATGTTAAATACATTGCATTGATTATTTTACAAACATAACAAAACAGAATAAACATTTGTCATCAATGTTATTTTCCATATTAGTTTGCTATGTTCAGCTTTTATACATTTACGTATCTGCACAATATCTACATACATATGTATGTATGTGTATAAAAAACACAAAGCAAATCTGCTTGTATTTTTACTTCTGTAGTTAAAGAGCTTTGTATGTAAATGTACTTTTGCATTTTTGTTTTACATTTTTACTAAATTAAATACGTTCTTTAATTAATTTTGCTATTTTTGTGGATGAAATATTTTTAAAATATAGAAAAAAATTTTTTTATAAAAAAAAATGCAAAAAGTTGTTGGAATGCCAACAACACGCGGTGTTCCCAAGCGGTCCCCCATCTAAGTACTAACCGCGCCCGACGCTGCTTAATTTCGGTGATCGGACGAGAACCGATGTATTCAGCGTGGTATGGTCGTTGGCGAAAGACTTTAGTTTATTAACGTACATATAGATAACAAAATTTCATGTTAAATACATTGCATTGATTATTTTACAAACATAACAAAACAGAATAAACATTTGTCATCAATGTTATTTTCCATATTAGTTTGCTATGTTCAGCTTTTATACATTTACGTATCTGCACAATATCTACATATGTATGTGTATAAAAAACACAAAGCAAATCTGCTTGTATTTTTACTTCTGTAGTTAAAGAGCTTTGTATGTAAATGTACTTTTGCATTTTTGTTTTACATTTTTACTAAATTAAATACGTTCTTTAATTAATTTTGCTATTTTTGTGGATGAAATATTTTTAAAATATAGAAAAAAATTTTTTATAAAAAAAATGCAAAAAGTTGTTGGAATGCCAACAACACGCGGTGTTCCCAAGCGGTCCCCCATCTAAGTACTAACCGCGCCCGACGCTGCTTAATTTCGGTGATCGGACGAGAACCGATGTATTCAGCGTGGTATGGTCGTTGGCGAAAGACTTTAGTTTATTAACGTACATATAGATAACAAAATTTCATGTTAAATACATTGCATTGATTATTTTACAAACATAACAAAACAGAATAAACATTTGTCATCAATGTTATTTTCCATATTAATTTGCTATGTTCAGCTTTTATACATTTACGTATCTGCACAATATCTACATACATATGTATGTATGTGTATAAAAAACACAAAGCAAATCTGCTTGTATTTTTACTTCTGTAGTTAAAGAGCTTTGTATGTAAATGTACTTTTGCATTTTTGTTTTACATTTTTACTAAATTAAATACGTTCTTTAATTAATTTTGCTATTTTTGTGGATGAAATATTTTTAAAATATAGAAAAAAATTTTTTTATAAAAAAAAATGCAAAAAGTTGTTGGAATGCCAACAACACGCGGTGTTCCCAAGCGGCCCCTCATCTAAGTACTAACCGCGCCCGACGCTGCTTAATTTCGGTGATCGGACGAGAACCGATGTATTCAGCGTGGTATGGTCGTTGGCGAAAGACTTTAGTTTATTAACGTACATATAGATAACAAAATTTCATGTTAAATACATTGCATTGATTATTTTACAAACATAACAAAACAGAATAAACATTTGTCATCAATGTTATTTTCCATATTAGTTTGCTATGTTCAGCTTTTATACATTTACGTATCTGCACAATATCTACATACATATGTATGTATGTGTATAAAAAACACAAAGCAAATCTGCTTGTATTTTTACTTCTGTAGTTAAAGAGCTTTGTATGTAAATGTACTTTTGCATTTTTGTTTTACATTTTTACTAAATTAAATACGTTCTTTAATTAATTTTGCTATTTTTGTGGATGAAATATTTTTAAAATATAGAAAAAAATTTTTTTATAAAAAAAAATGCAAAAAGTTGTTGGAATGCCAACAACACGCGGTGTTCCCAAGCGGTCCCCCATCTAAGTACTAACCGCGCCCGACGCTGCTTAATTTCGGTGATCGGACGAGAACCGATGTATTCAGCGTGGTATGGTCGTTGGCGAAAGACTTTAGTTTATTAACGTACATATAGATAACAAAATTTCATGTTAAATACATTGCATTGATTATTTTACAAACATAACAAAACAGAATAAACATTTGTCATCAATGTTATTTTCCATATTAGTTTGCTATGTTCAGCTTTTATACATTTACGTATCTGCACAATATCTACATACATATGTATGTATGTGTATAAAAAACACAAAGCAAATCTGCTTGTATTTTTACTTCTGTAGTTAAAGAGCTTTGTATGTAAATGTACTTTTGCATTTTTGATTTACATTTTTACTAAATTAAATTTTTACTTTAATTAATTTTGCTATTTTTGTGGATGAAATATTTTTAAAATATAGAAAAAAATTTTTTTATAAAAAAAAATGCAAAAAGTTGTTGGAATGCCAACAACACGCGGTGTTCCCAAGCGGTCCCCCATCCAAGTACTAACCGCGCCCGACGCTGCTTAATTTCGGTGATCGGACGAGAACCGATGTATTCAGCGTGGTATGGTCGTTGGCGAAAGACTTTAGTTTATTAACGTACATATAGATAACAAAATTTCATGTTAAATACATTGCATTGATTATTTTACAAACATAACAAAACAGAATAAACATTTGTCATCAATGTTATTTTCCATATTAGTTTGCTATGTTCAGCTTTTATACATTTACGTATCTGCACAATATCTACATACATATGTATGTATGTGTATAAAAAACACAAAGCAAATCTGCTTGTATTTTTACTTCTGTAGTTAAAGAGCTTTGTATGTAAATGTACTTTTGCATTTTTGTTTTACATTTTTACTAAATTAAATACGTTCTTTAATTAATTTTGCTATTTTTGTGGATGAAATATTTTTAAAATATAGAAAAAAATTTTTTTATAAAAAAAAATGCAAAAAGTTGTTGGAATGCCAACAACACGCGGTGTTCCCAAGCGGTCCCCCATCTAAGTACTAACCGCGCCCGACGCTGCTTAATTTCGGTGATCGGACGAGAACCGATGTATTCAGCGTGGTATGGTCGTTGGCGAAAGACTTTAGTTTATTAACGTACATATAGATAACAAAATTTCATGTTAAATACATTGCATTGATTATTTTACAAACATAACAAAACAGAATAAACATTTGTCATCAATGTTATTTTCCATATTAGTTTGCTATGTTCAGCTTTTATACATTTACGTATCTGCACAATATATACATACATATGTATGTATGTGTATAAAAAACACAAAGCAAATCTGCTTGTATTTTTACTTCTGTAGTTAAAGAGCTTTGTATGTAAATGTACTTTTGCATTTTTGTTTTACATTTTTACTAAATTAAATTTTTACTTTAATTAATTTTGCTATTTTTGTGGATGAAATATTTTTAAAATATAGAAAAAAATTTTTTTATAAAAAAAAATGCAAAAAGTTGTTGGAATGCCAACAACACGCGGTGTTCCCAAGCGGTCCCCCATCTAAGTACTAACCGCGCCCGACGCTGCTTAATTTCGGTGATCGGACGAGAACCGATGTATTCAGCGTGGTATGGTCGTTGGCGAAAGACTTTAGTTTATTAACGTACATATAGATAACAAAATTTCATGTTAAATACATTGCATTGATTATTTTACAAACATAACAAAACAGAATAAACATTTGTCATCAATGTTATTTTCCATATTAGTTTGCTATGTTCAGCTTTTATACATTTACGTATCTGCACAATATCTACATACATATGTATGTATGTGTATAAAAAACACAAAGCAAATCTGCTTGTATTTTTACTTCTGTAGTTAAAGAGCTTTGTATGTAAATGTACTTTTGCATTTTTGTTTTACATTTTTACTAAATTAAATACGTTCTTTAATTAATTTTGCTATTTTTGTGGATGAAATATTTTTAAAATATAGAAAAAAATTTTTTTATAAAAAAAAATGCAAAAAGTTGTTGGAATGCCAACAACACGCGGTGTTCCCAAGCGGTCCCTCATCTAAGTACTAACCGCGCCCGACGCTGCTTAATTTCGGTGATCGGACGAGAACCGATGTATTCAGCGTGGTATGGTCGTTGGCGAAAGACTTTAGTTTATTAACGTACATATAGATAACAAAATTTCATGTTAAATACATTGCATTGATTATTTTACAAACATAACAAAACAGAATAAACATTTGTCATCAATGTTATTTTCCATATTAGTTTGCTATGTTCAGCTTTTATACATTTACGTATCTGCACAATATATACATACATATGTATGTATGTGTATAAAAAACACAAAGCAAATCTGCTTGTATTTTTACTTCTGTAGTTAAAGAGCTTTGTATGTAAATGTACTTTTGCATTTTTGTTTTACATTTTTACTAAATTAAATTTTTACTTTAATTAATTTTGCTATTTTTGTGGATGAAATATTTTTAAAATATAGAAAAAAATTTTTTTATAAAAAAAAATGCAAAAAGTTGTTGGAATGCCAACAACACGCGGTGTTCCCAAGCGGTCCCCCATCTAAGTACTAACCGCGCCCGACGCTGCTTAATTTCGGTGATCGGACGAGAACCGATGTATTCAGCGTGGTATGGTCGTTGGCGAAAGACTTTAGTTTATTAACGTACATATAGATAACAAAATTTCATGTTAAATACATTGCATTGATTATTTTACAAACATAACAAAACAGAATAAACATTTGTCATCAATGTTATTTTCCATATTAGTTTGCTATGTTCAGCTTTTATACATTTACGTATCTGCACAATATCTACATACATATGTATGTATGTGTATAAAAAACACAAAGCAAATCTGCTTGTATTTTTACTTCTGTAGTTAAAGAGCTTTGTATGTAAATGTACTTTTGCATTTTTGTTTTACATTTTTACTAAATTAAATACGTTCTTTAATTAATTTTGCTATTTTTGTGGATGAAATATTTTTAAAATATAGAAAAAAATTTTTTTATAAAAAAAAAATGCAAAAAGTTGTTGGAACGCCAACAACACGCGGTGTTCCCAAGCGGTCCCCCATCTAAGTACTAACCGCGCCCGACGCTGCTTAATTTCGGTGATCGGACGAGAACCGATGTATTCAGCGTGGTATGGTCGTTGGCGAAAGACTTTAGTTTATTAACGTACATATAGATAACAAAATTTCATGTTAAATACATTGCATTGATTATTTTACAAACATAACAAAACAGAATAAACATTTGTCATCAATGTTATTTTCCATATTAGTTTGCTATGTTCAGCTTTTATACATTTACGTATCTGCACAATATCTACATATGTATGTGTATAAAAAACACAAAGCAAATCTGCTTGTATTTTTACTTCTGTAGTTAAAGAGCTTTGTATGTAAATGTACTTTTGCATTTTTGTTTTACATTTTTACTAAATTAAATACGTTCTTTAATTAATTTTGCTATTTTTGTGGATGAAATATTTTTAAAATATAGAAAAAAATTTTTTATAAAAAAAATTCAAAAAGTTGTTGGAATGCCAACAACACGCGGTGTTCCCAAGCGGTCCCCCATCTAAGTACTAACCGCGCCCGACGCTGCTTAATTTCGGTGATCGGACGAGAACCGATGTATTCAGCGTGGTATGGTCGTTGGCGAAAGACTTTAGTTTATTAACGTACATATAGATAACAAAATTTCATGTTAAATACATTGCATTGATTATTTTACAAACATAACAAAACAGAATAAACATTTGTCATCAATGTTATTTTCCATATTAATTTGCTATGTTCAGCTTTTATACATTTACGTATCTGCACAATATCTACATACATATGTATGTATGTGTATAAAAAACACAAAGCAAATCTGCTTGTATTTTTACTTCTGTAGTTAAAGAGCTTTGTATGTAAATGTACTTTTGCATTTTTGTTTTACATTTTTACTAAATTAAATACGTTCTTTAATTAATTTTGCTATTTTTGTGGATGAAATATTTTTAAAATATAGAAAAAAATTTTTTTATAAAAAAAAAATGCAAAAAGTTGTTGGAACGCCAACAACACGCGGTGTTCCCAAGCGGTCCCCCATCTAAGTACTAACCGTGCCCGACGCTGCTTAATTTCGGTGATCGGACGAGAACCGATGTATTCAGCGTGGTATGGTCGTTGGCGAAAGACTTTAGTTTATTAACGTACATATAGATAACAAAATTTCATGTTAAATACATTGCATTGATTATTTTACAAACATAACAAAACAGAATAAACATTTGTCATCAATGTTATTTTCCATATTAGTTTGCTATGTTCAGCTTTTATACATTTACGTATCTGCACAATATCTACATATGTATGTGTATAAAAAACACAAAGCAAATCTGCTTGTATTTTTACTTCTGTAGTTAAAGAGCTTTGTATGTAAATGTACTTTTGCATTTTTGTTTTACATTTTTACTAAATTAAATACGTTCTTTAATTAATTTTTCTATTTTTGTGGATGAAATATTTTTAAAATATAGAAAAAAATTTTTTATAAAAAAAATGCAAAAAGTTGTTGGAATGCCAACAACACGCGGTGTTCCCAAGCGGTCCTCCATCTAAGTACTAACCGCGCCCGACGCTGCTTAATTTCGGTGATCGGACGAGAACCGATGTATTCAGCGTGGTATGGTCGTTGGCGAAAGACTTTAGTTTATTAACGTACATATAGATAACAAAATTTCATGTTAAATACATTGCATTGATTATTTTACAAACATAACAAAACAGAATAAACATTTGTCATCAATGTTATTTTCCATATTAATTTGCTATGTTCAGCTTTTATACATTTACGTATCTGCACAATATCTACATACATATGTATGTATGTGTATAAAAAACACAAAGCAAATCTGCTTGTATTTTTACTTCTGTAGTTAAAGAGCTTTGTATGTAAATGTACTTTTGCATTTTTGTTTTACATTTTTACTAAATTAAATACGTTCTTTAATTAATTTTGCTATTTTTGTGGATGAAATATTTTTAAAATATAGAAAAAAATTTTTTTATAAAAAAAAATGCAAAAAGTTGTTGGAATGCCAACAACACGCGGTGTTCCCAAGCGGTCCCCCATCTAAGTACTAACCGCGCCCGACGCTGCTTAATTTCGGTGATCGGACGAGAACCGATGTATTCAGCGTGGTATGGTCGTTGGCGAAAGACTTTAGTTTATTAACGTACATATAGATAACAAAATTTCATGTTAAATACATTGCATTGATTATTTTACAAACATAACAAAACAGAATAAACATTTGTCATCAATGTTATTTTCCATATTAGTTTGCTATGTTCAGCGTTTATACATTTACGTATCTGCACAATATCTACATACATATGTATGTATGTGTATAAAAAACACAAAGCAAATCTGCTTGTATTTTTACTTCTGTAGTTAAAGAGCTTTGTATGTAAATGTACTTTTGCATTTTTGTTTTACATTTTTACTAAATTAAATACGTTCTTTAATTAATTTTGCTATTTTTGTGGATGAAATATTTTTAAAATATAGAAAAAAATTTTTTTATAAAAAAAAATGCAAAAAGTTGTTGGAACGCCAACAACACGCGGTGTTCCCAAGCGGTCCCCCATCTAAGTACTAACCGCGCCCGACGCTGCTTAATTTCGGTGATCGGACGAGAACCGATGTATTCAGCGTGGTATGGTCGTTGGCGAAAGACTTTAGTTTATTAACGTACATATAGATAACAAAATTTCATGTTAAATACATTGCATTGATTATTTTACAAACATAACAAAACAGAATAAACATTTGTCATCAATGTTATTTTCCATATTAGTTTGCTATGTTCAGCTTTTATACATTTACGTATCTGCACAATATCTACATACATATGTATGTATGTGTATAAAAAACACAAAGCAAATCTGCTTGTATTTTTACTTCTGTAGTTAAAGAGCTTTGTATGTAAATGTACTTTTGCATTTTTGTTTTACATTTTTACTAAATTAAATACGTTCTTTAATTAATTTTGCTATTTTTGTGGATGAAATATTTTTAAAATATAGAAAAAAATTTTTTTATAAAAAAAAAATGCAAAAAGTTGTTGGAACGCCAACAACACGCGGTGTTCCCAAGCGGTCCCCCATCTAAGTACTAACCGCGCCCGACGCTGCTTAATTTCGGTGATCGGACGAGAACCGATGTATTCAGCGTGGTATGGTCGTTGGCGAAAGACTTTAGTTTATTAACGTACATATAGATAACAAAATTTCATGTTAAATACATTGCATTGATTATTTTACAAACATAACAAAACAGAATAAACATTTGTCATCAATGTTATTTTCCATATTAGTTTGCTATGTTCAGCTTTTATACATTTACGTATCTGCACAATATCTACATACATATGTATGTATGTGTATAAAAAACACAAAGCAAATCTGCTTGTATTTTTACTTCTGTAGTTACAGAGCTTTGTATGTAAATGTACTTTTGCATTTTTGTTTTACATTTTTACTAAATTAAATACGTTCTTTAATTAATTTTGCTATTTTTGTGGATGAAATATTTTTAAAATATAGAAAAAAATTTTTTTATAAAAAAAAATGCAAAAAGTTGTTGGAATGCCAACAACACGCGGTGTTCCCAAGCGGTCCCCCATCCAAGTACTAACCGCGCCCGACGCTGCTTAATTTCGGTGATCGGACGAGAACCGATGTATTCAGCGTGGTATGGTCGTTGGCGAAAGACTTTAGTTTATTAACGTACATATAGATAACAAAATTTCATGTTAAATACATTGCATTGATTATTTTACAAACATAACAAAACAGAATAAACATTTGTCATCAATGTTATTTTCCATATTAGTTTGCTATGTTCAGCTTTTATACATTTACGTATCTGCACAATATCTACATACATATGTATGTATGTGTATAAAAAACACAAAGCAAATCTGCTTGTATTTTTACTTCTGTAGTTAAAGAGCTTTGTATGTAAATGTACTTTTGCATTTTTGTTTTACATTTTTACTAAATTAAATACGTTCTTTAATTAATTTTGCTATTTTTGTGGATGAAATATTTTTAAAATATAGAAAAAAATTTTTTTATAAAAAAAAAATGCAAAAAGTTGTTGGAACGCCAACAACACGCGGTGTTCCCAAGCGGTCCCCCATCTAAGTACTAACCGCGCCCGACGCTGCTTAATTTCGGTGATCGGACGAGAACCGATGTATTCAGCGTGGTATGGTCGTTGGCGAAAGACTTTAGTTTATTAACGTACATATAGATAACAAAATTTCATGTTAAATACATTGCATTGATTATTTTACAAACATAACAAAACAGAATAAACATTTGTCATCAATGTTATTTTCCATATTAGTTTGCTATGTTCAGCTTTTATACATTTACGTATCTGCACAATATCTACATACATATGTATGTATGTGTATAAAAAACACAAAGCAAATCTGCTTGTATTTTTACTTCTGTAGTTACAGAGCTTTGTATGTAAATGTACTTTTGCATTTTTGTTTTACATTTTTACTAAATTAAATACGTTCTTTAATTAATTTTGCCATTTTTGTGGATGAAATATTTTTAAAATATAGAAAAAAATTTTTTTATAAAAAAAAATGCAAAAAGTTGTTGGAATGCCAACAACACGCGGTGTTCCCAAGCGGTCCCCCATCCAAGTACTAACCGCGCCCGACGCTGCTTAATTTCGGTGATCGGACGAGAACCGATGTATTCAGCGTGGTATGGTCGTTGGCGAAAGACTTTAGTTTATTAACGTACATATAGATAACAAAATTTCATGTTAAATACATTGCATTGATTATTTTACAAACATAACAAAACAGAATAAACATTTGTCATCAATGTTATTTTCCATATTAGTTTGCTATGTTCAGCTTTTATACATTTACGTATCTGCACAATATCTACATACATATGTATGTATGTGTATAAAAAACACAAAGCAAATCTGCTTGTATTTTTACTTCTGTAGTTAAAGAGCTTTGTATGTAAATGTACTTTTGCATTTTTGTTTTACATTTTTACTAAATTAAATACGTTCTTTAATTAATTTTGCTATTTTTGTGGATGAAATATTTTTAAAATATAGAAAAAAATTTTTTTATAAAAAAAAAATGCAAAAAGTTGTTGGAACGCCAACAACACGCGGTGTTCCCAAGCGGTCCCCCATCTAAGTACTAACCGCGCCCGACGCTGCTTAATTTCGGTGATCGGACGAGAACCGATGTATTCAGCGTGGTATGGTCGTTGGCGAAAGACTTTAGTTTATTAACGTACATATAGATAACAAAATTTCATGTTAAATACATTGCATTGATTATTTTACAAACATAACAAAACAGAATAAACATTTGTCATCAATGTTATTTTCCATATTAGTTTGCTATGTTCAGCTTTTATACATTTACGTATCTGCACAATATCTACATACATATGTATGTATGTGTATAAAAAACACAAAGCAAATCTGCTTGTATTTTTACTTCTGTAGTTACAGAGCTTTGTATGTAAATGTACTTTTGCATTTTTGTTTTACATTTTTACTAAATTAAATACGTTCTTTAATTAATTTTGCTATTTTCGTGGATGAAATATTTTTAAAATATAGAAAAAAATTTTTTTATAAAAAAAAATGCAAAAAGTTGTTGGAATGCCAACAACACGCGGTGTTCCCAAGCGGTCCCCCATCCAAGTACTAACCGCGCCCGACGCTGCTTAATTTCGGTGATCGGACGAGAACCGATGTATTCAGCGTGGTATGGTCGTTGGCGAAAGACTTTAGTTTATTAACGTACATATAGATAACAAAATTTCATGTTAAATACATTGCATTGATTATTTTACAAACATAACAAAACAGAATAAACATTTGTCATCAATGTTATTTTCCATATTAGTTTGCTATGTTCAGCTTTTATACATTTACGTATCTGCACAATATCTACATACATATGTATGTATGTGTATAAAAAACACAAAGCAAATCTGCTTGTATTTTTACTTCTGTAGTTAAAGAGCTTTGTATGTAAATGTACTTTTGCATTTTTGTTTTACATTTTTACTAAATTAAATACGTTCTTTAATTAATTTTGCTATTTTTGTGGATGAAATATTTTTAAAATATAGAAAAAAATTTTTTTATAAAAAAAAAATGCAAAAAGTTGTTGGAACGCCAACAACACGCGGTGTTCCCAAGCGGTCCCCCATCTAAGTACTAACCGCGCCCGACGCTGCTTAATTTCGGTGATCGGACGAGAACCGATGTATTCAGCGTGGTATGGTCGTTGGCGAAAGACTTTAGTTTATTAACGTACATATAGATAACAAAATTTCATGTTAAATACATTGCATTGATTATTTTACAAACATAACAAAACAGAATAAACATTTGTCATCAATGTTATTTTCCATATTAGTTTGCTATGTTCAGCTTTTATACATTTACGTATCTGCACAATATCTACATACATATGTATGTATGTGTATAAAAAACACAAAGCAAATCTGCTTGTATTTTTACTTCTGTAGTTAAAGAGCTTTGTATGTAAATGTACTTTTGCATTTTTGTTTTACATTTTTACTAAATTAAATACGTTCTTTAATTAATTTTGCTATTTTTGTGGATGAAATATTTTTAAAATATAGAAAAAAATTTTTTTATAAAAAAAAATGCAAAAAGTTGTTGGAACGCCAACAACACGCGGTGTTCCCAAGCGGTCCCCCATCTAAGTACTAACCGCGCCCGACGCTGCTTAATTTCGGTGATCGGACGAGAACCGATGTATTCAGCGTGGTATGGTCGTTGGCGAAAGACTTTAGTTTATTAACGTACATATAGATAACAAAATTTCATGTTAAATACATTGCATTGATTATTTTACAAACATAACAAAACAGAATAAACATTTGTCATCAATGTTATTTTCCATATTAGTTTGCTATGTTCAGCTTTTATACATTTACGTATCTGCACAATATCTACATACATATGTATGTATGTGTATAAAAAACACAAAGCAAATCTGCTTGTATTTTTACTTCTGTAGTTAAAGAGCTTTGTATGTAAATGTACTTTTGCATTTTTGTTTTACATTTTTACTAAATTAAATACGTTCTTTAATTAATTTTGCTATTTTTGTGGATGAAATATTTTTAAAATATAGAAAAAAATTTTTTTATAAAAAAAAAATGCAAAAAGTTGTTGGAACGCCAACAACACGCGGTGTTCCCAAGCGGTCCCCCATCTAAGTACTAACCGCGCCCGACGCTGCTTAATTTCGGTGATCGGACGAGAACCGATGTATTCAGCGTGGTATGGTCGTTGGCGAAAGACTTTAGTTTATTAACGTACATATAGATAACAAAATTTCATGTTAAATACATTGCATTGATTATTTTACAAACATAACAAAACAGAATAAACATTTGTCATCAATGTTATTTTCCATATTAGTTTGCTATGTTCAGCTTTTATACATTTACGTATCTGCACAATATCTACATACATATGTATGTATGTGTATAAAAAACACAAAGCAAATCTGCTTGTATTTTTACTTCTGTAGTTACAGAGCTTTGTATGTAAATGTACTTTTGCATTTTTGTTTTACATTTTTACTAAATTAAATACGTTCTTTAATTAATTTTGCTATTTTTGTGGATGAAATATTTTTAAAATATAGAAAAAAATTTTTTTATAAAAAAAAATGCAAAAAGTTGTTGGAATGCCAACAACACGCGGTGTTCCCAAGCGGTCCCCCATCCAAGTACTAACCGCGCCCGACGCTGCTTAATTTCGGTGATCGGACGAGAACCGATGTATTCAGCGTGGTATGGTCGTTGGCGAAAGACTTTAGTTTATTAACGTACATATAGATAACAAAATTTCATGTTAAATACATTGCATTGATTATTTTACAAACATAACAAAACAGAATAAACATTTGTCATCAATGTTATTTTCCATATTAGTTTGCTATGTTCAGCTTTTATACATTTACGTATCTGCACAATATCTACATACATATGTATGTATGTGTATAAAAAACACAAAGCAAATCTGCTTGTATTTTTACTTCTGTAGTTAAAGAGCTTTGTATGTAAATGTACTTTTGCATTTTTGTTTTACATTTTTACTAAATTAAATACGTTCTTTAATTAATTTTGCTATTTTTGTGGATGAAATATTTTTAAAATATAGAAAAAAATTTTTTTATAAAAAAAAATGCAAAAAGTTGTTGGAATGCCAACAACACGCGGTGTTCCCAAGCGGTCCCCCATCTAAGTACTAACCGCGCCCGACGCTGCTTAATTTCGGTGATCGGACGAGAACCGATGTATTCAGCGTGGTATGGTCGTTGGCGAAAGACTTTAGTTTATTAACGTACATATAGATAACAAAATTTCATGTTAAATACATTGCATTGATTATTTTACAAACATAACAAAACAGAATAAACATTTGTCATCAATGTTATTTTCCATATTAGTTTGCTATGTTCAGCTTTTATACATTTACGTATCTGCACAATATCTACATACATATGTATGTATGTGTATAAAAAACACAAAGCAAATCTGCTTGTATTTTTACTTCTGTAGTTAAAGAGCTTTGTATGTAAATGTACTTTTGCATTTTTGTTTTACATTTTTACTAAATTAAATACGTTCTTTAATTAATTTTGCTATTTTTGTGGATGAAATATTTTTAAAATATAGAAAAAAATTTTTTTATAAAAAAAAATGCAAAAAGTTGTTGGAATGCCAACAACACGCGGTGTTCCCAAGCGGTCCCCCATCTAAGTACTAACCGCGCCCGACGCTGCTTAATTTCGGTGATCGGACGAGAACCGATGTATTCAGCGTGGTATGGTCGTTGGCGAAAGACTTTAGTTTATTAACGTACATATAGATAACAAAATTTCATGCTAAATACATTGCATTGATTATTTTACAAACATAACAAAACAGAATAAACATTTGTCATCAATGTTATTTTCCATATTAGTTTGCTATGTTCAGCTTTTATACATTTACGTATCTGCACAATATATACATACATATGTATGTATGTGTATAAAAAACACAAAGCAAATCTGCTTGTATTTTTACTTCTGTAGTTAAAGAGCTTTGTATGTAAATGTACTTTTGCATTTTTGTTTTACATTTTTACTAAATTAAATTTTTACTTTAATTAATTTTGCTATTTTTGTGGATGAAATATTTTTAAAATATAGAAAAAAATTTTTTTATAAAAAAAAATGCAAAAAGTTGTTGGAATGCCAACAACACGCGGTGTTCCCAAGCGGTCCCCCATCTAAGTACTAACCGCGCCCGACGCTGCTTAATTTCGGTGATCGGACGGGAACCGATGTATTCAGCGTGGTATGGTCGTTGGCGAAAGACTTTAGTTTATTAACGTACATATAGATAACAAAATTTCATGTTAAATACATTGCATTGATTATTTTACAAACATAACAAAACAGAATAAACATTTGTCATCAATGTTATTTTCCATATTAGTTTGCTATGTTCAGCTTTTATACATTTACGTATCTGCACAATATCTACATATGTATGTGTATAAAAAACACAAAGCAAATCTGCTTGTATTTTTACTTCTGTAGTTAAAGAGCTTTGTATGTAAATGTACTTTTGCATTTTTGTTTTACATTTTTACTAAATTAAATACGTTCTTTAATTAATTTTGCTATTTTTGTGGATGAAATATTTTTAAAATATAGAAAAAAATTTTTTATAAAAAAAATGCAAAAAGTTGTTGGAATGCCAACAACACGCGGTGTTCCCAAGCGGTCCCCCATCTAAGTACTAACCGCGCCCGACGCTGCTTAATTTCGGTGATCGGACGAGAACCGATGTATTCAGCGTGGTATGGTCGTTGGCGAAAGACTTTAGTTTATTAACGTACATATAGATAACAAAATTTCATGTTAAATACATTGCATTGATTATTTTACAAACATAACAAAACAGAATAAACATTTGTCATCAATGTTATTTTCCATATTAATTTGCTATGTTCAGCTTTTATACATTTACGTATCTGCACAATATCTACATACATATGTATGTATGTGTATAAAAAACACAAAGCAAATCTGCTTGTATTTTTACTTCTGTAGTTAAAGAGCTTTGTATGTAAATGTACTTTTGCATTTTTGTTTTACATTTTTACTAAATTAAATACGTTCTTTAATTAATTTTGCTATTTTTGTGGATGAAATATTTTTAAAATATAGAAAAAAATTTTTTTATAAAAAAAAATGCAAAAAGTTGTTGGAATGCCAACAACACGCGGTGTTCCCAAGCGGTCCCTCATCTAAGTACTAACCGCGCCCGACGCTGCTTAATTTCGGTGATCGGACGAGAACCGATGTATTCAGCGTGGTATGGTCGTTGGCGAAAGACTTTAGTTTATTAACGTACATATAGATAACAAAATTTCATGTTAAATACATTGCATTGATTATTTTACAAACATAACAAAACAGAATAAACATTTGTCATCAATGTTATTTTCCATATTAGTTTGCTATGTTCAGCTTTTATACATTTACGTATCTGCACAATATCTACATACATATGTATGTATGTGTATAAAAAACACAAAGCAAATCTGCTTGTATTTTTACTTCTGTAGTTAAAGAGCTTTGTATGTAAATGTACTTTTGCATTTTTGTTTTACATTTTTACTAAATTAAATACGTTCTTTAATTAATTTTGCTATTTTTGTGGATGAAATATTTTTAAAATATAGAAAAAAATTTTTTTATAAAAAAAAATGCAAAAAGTTGTTGGAATGCCAACAACACGCGGTGTTCCCAAGCGGTCCCCCATCTAAGTACTAACCGCGCCCGACGCTGCTTAATTTCGGTGATCGGACGAGAACCGATGTATTCAGCGTGGTATGGTCGTTGGCGAAAGACTTTAGTTTATTAACGTACATATAGATAACAAAATTTCATGTTAAATACATTGCATTGATTATTTTACAAACATAACAAAACAGAATAAACATTTGTCATCAATGTTATTTTCCATATTAGTTTGCTATGTTCAGCTTTTATACATTTACGTATCTGCACAATATCTACATACATATGTATGTATGTGTATAAAAAACACAAAGCAAATCTGCTTGTATTTTTACTTCTGTAGTTAAAGAGCTTTGTATGTAAATGTACTTTTGCATTTTTGTTTTACATTTTTACTAAATTAAATACGTTCTTTAATTAATTTTGCTATTTTTGTGGATGAAATATTTTTAAAATATAGAAAAAAATTTTTTTATAAAAAAAAATGCAAAAAGTTGTTGGAATGCCAACAACACGCGGTGTTCCCAAGCGGTCCCCCATCTAAGTACTAACCGCGCCCGACGCTGCTTAATTTCGGTGATCGGACGAGAACCGATGTATTCAGCGTGGTATGGTCGTTGGCGAAAGACTTTAGTTTATTAACGTACATATAGATAACAAAATTTCATGTTAAATACATTGCATTGATTATTTTACAAACATAACAAAACAGAATAAACATTTGTCATCAATGTTATTTTCCATATTAGTTTGCTATGTTCAGCTTTTATACATTTACGTATCTGCACAATATCTACATACATATGTATGTATGTGTATAAAAAACACAAAGCAAATCTGCTTGTATTTTTACTTCTGTAGTTAAAGAGCTTTGTATGTAAATGTACTTTTGCATTTTTGTTTTACATTTTTACTAAATTAAATACGTTCTTTAATTAATTTTGCTATTTTTGTGGATGAAATATTTTTAAAATATAGAAAAAAATTTTTTTATAAAAAAAAATGCAAAAAGTTGTTGGAATGCCAACAACACGCGGTGTTCCCAAGCGGTCCCCCATCTAAGTACTAACCGCGCCCGACGCTGCTTAATTTCGGTGATCGGACGAGAACCGATGTATTCAGCGTGGTATGGTCGTTGGCGAAAGACTTTAGTTTATTAACGTACATATAGATAACAAAATTTCATGTTAAATACATTGCATTGATTATTTTACAAACATAACAAAACAGAATAAACATTTGTCATCAATGTTATTTTCCATATTAGTTTGCTATGTTCAGCTTTTATACATTTACGTATCTGCACAATATCTACATACATATGTATGTATGTGTATAAAAAACACAAAGCAAATCTGCTTGTATTTTTACTTCTGTAGTTAAAGAGCTTTGTATGTAAATGTACTTTTGCATTTTTGTTTTACATTTTTACTAAATTAAATTTTTACTTTAATTAATTTTGCTATTTTTGTGGATGAAATATTTTTAAAATATAGAAAAAAATTTTTTTATAAAAAAAAATGCAAAAAGTTGTTGGAATGCCAACAACACGCGGTGTTCCCAAGCGGTCCCTCATCTAAGTACTAACCGCGCCCGACGCTGCTTAATTTCGGTGATCGGACGAGAACCGATGTATTCAGCGTGGTATGGTCGTTGGCGAAAGACTTTAGTTTATTAACGTACATATAGATAACAAAATTTCATGTTAAATACATTGCATTGATTATTTTACAAACATAACAAAACAGAATAAACATTTGTCATCAATGTTATTTTCCATATTAGTTTGCTATGTTCAGCTTTTATACATTTACGTATCTGCACAATATCTACATACATATGTATGTATGTGTATAAAAAACACAAAGCAAATCTGCTTGTATTTTTACTTCTGTAGTTAAAGAGCTTTGTATGTAAATGTACTTTTGCATTTTTGTTTTACATTTTTACTAAATTAAATACGTTCTTTAATTAATTTTGCTATTTTTGTGGATGAAATATTTTTAAAATATAGAAAAAAATTTTTTTATAAAAAAAAATGCAAAAAGTTGTTGGAATGCCAACAACACGCGGTGTTCCCAAGCGGTCCCCCATCTAAGTACTAACCGCGCCCGACGCTGCTTAATTTCGGTGATCGGACGAGAACCGATGTATTCAGCGTGGTATGGTCGTTGGCGAAAGACTTTAGTTTATTAACGTACATATAGATAACAAAATTTCATGTTAAATACATTGCATTGATTATTTTACAAACATAACAAAACAGAATAAACATTTGTCATCAATGTTATTTTCCATATTAGTTTGCTATGTTCAGCTTTTATACATTTACGTATCTGCTTAATATCTACATATGTATGTGTATAAAAAACACAAAGCAAATCTGCTTGTATTTTTACTTCTGTAGTTAAAGAGCTTAGTATGTAAATGTACTTTTGCATTTTTGTTTTACATTTTTACTAAATTAAATACGTTCTTTAATTAATTTTGCTATTTTTGTGGATGAAATATTTTTAAAATATAGAAAAAAATTTTTTTATAAAAAAAAAGCAAAAAGTTGTAGGAATGCCAACAACACGCGGTGTTCCCAAGCGGTCCCCCATCTAAGTACTAACCGCGCCCGACGCTGCTTAATTTCGGTGATCGGACGAGAACCGATGTATTCAGCGTGGTATGGTCGTTGGCGAAAGACTTTAGTTTATTAACGTACATATAGATAACAAAATTTCATGTTAAATACATTGCATTGATTATTTTACAAACATAACAAAACAGAATAAACATTTGTCATCAATGTTATTTTCCATATTAGTTTGCTATGTTCAGCTTTTATACATTTACGTATCTGCACAATATCTACATACATATGTATGTATGTGTATAAAAAACACAAAGCAAATCTGCTTGTATTTTTACTTCTGTAGTTAAAGAGCTTTGTATGTAAATGTACTTTTGCATTTTTGTTTTACATTTTTACTAAATTAAATACGTTCTTTAATTAATTTTGCTATTTTTGTGGATGAAATATTTTTAAAATATAGAAAAAAATTTTTTTATAAAAAAAAAATGTGTCGCTGGCTGCGACTGTAGTTGGTAAAGGGGCGAATTTAACAACACTTAGAAACTCCAAAATATATAAAATTACTTGACAAATACGAGTATTAAAATGAGTGCGTGCGTAAGTGCGTGCGCGTGCGTTTATTTCTAATAATAAAAAATATAAAGTTATTTTACAAAATATAATATTCTACTTTACGACTTACCGCAGTGCTTTTCCTTTACAAACTGAACTTTAATATTTAACATTCTTTTGGACAACTATTAATATAAATGTATACTTGTATGTATATATGTATGTGTGTATAAGAAACACACGAAAACCAACGGGACTAACTTGACGAAAATAAGCACTGCAGTTAGATAATGTAAAAAAGAACAACAACTTTTACATAAGCATCACAAGGAATTTAAGTAAATAAGACAAATAAGACTACATTAAGGGGGCTCAAATTGAGCCAAACAAATTAATTTAAAATAACAAATCAAAAATAAAATAATTAATTCAAATACAAAATCAAATTAAATGGACAAACGAATAATCATTTTATACGCCATTTGGCGACATTCCCACCCCCGTGGATCGGCTACGATTCACTACTCCAAGTCCAGAACGGCAAGTTTCGACACTGGTCGCTTCAGAACTCCACTGTTCGTTTGAATGTCAGCCCTTCTAATAACACCATCGGCTCCAGGATATACACGAACAACACGTCCTCTTTTCCAGTCTCTTCTTGAAACTGCTGTATCACACACTAAAACAAGATCACCGATGCCTATGGGCTTTACGTGTTCACACCATTTAGAACGTCTGGTAAGCGTAGGCAAATATTCAATAATCCATCTCTTCCAAAAATGATCTCGCAATTGGCGAGCAATGCGCCACTGTTTCTTCAGGACCACGGGCTTCATAATTTCAGTTCCTTCAGGGGTTTGTGCAGTATTCGTTGAGCCTAACAAGAAATAATTAGGCGTTAGTGGCTCTTCATCTTCATGGCTGACAGGCAAATGAGTCAGCGGACGGGAATTTAATATATTTTCTGCTTCGATCAGAAAACCATGTAGCGTGTGCTCTCTTGGGGCGACTTCTTTTAGCGTTACTTTTAGCACTTTTTTAACGCTCTGCACCATTCGCTCCCATATGCCACCTTCTGCAGGATTAAGTGGACAATTAAACTCCCACACAATACCCTTCGTTGACATTTCATCCTGAATTTTAACCATGTCAAAAACCTCATCGAACCGTTTAGCTTCTTGGTTGGCTCCAACAAAATTCTTCCCATTATCACTGCGCATTTTGGATGGCGCGCCACGTCGATTAATAAAATTTCGTATGGCCAAAATACATGCATCTGAGGAAAGATCAAACGCTACTTCCAAATGTACTGCTCTGATTGTCAAACACGTAAAAAGAGCCACCAAACGTTTCTCGTGACGTCGACCAATTGTGATGTTAACTGGGCCAAAGTAGTCTACACCAGTAAAAGTAAACGGACGAACATACGGGGTTAATCTATCATTTGGCAACGATCCCATAAGAGGCGGTACTGGGACGGCACGACGGAGTTTACATATACAGCAATTTTGAACCGTTTTTCTCAGAAGTCCTCGTAAGCGAGGCACCCAAAATTTACTTCTTATTTCACCAATTGTTGCCTCGAAATTTTGATGTTTCATTCTGTTATGCACATGTGCGGCAAAAATTTGCGTGAAGCGATGCGAGGGCGACAATATAACAGGCCTCTTTGTATCTAAAGGCAACCAACTGGCGGCATCGATACGACCATTTACTCGCAGCAAATTGTTTTCATCAAAGTACGGTGAAAGCTTGTACAAATCGTTGTCTCCTTTCAGAGTACCACCAGACTTTAAGATTTGTATTTCAAGAGCAAAACTTTCCTCCTGTGAAATACGGCACAAAACAACTTCTGCAGCTTTTAACTCTTCAGTAGACAAACAAATGGGTCTACTAAATTTTAGCCTTTTCTTGCAGCTGCTTACAAATCTCATAACCCAAGCCATTGTTCGAGTTAGCCTGAGAAATGAAGAAAAACGATTAAAATCAATAAATAAATTTGTACTAACCAGCAAAGTAAATTTTGGTCGTAGTTCCTCATCGCATGTAAGGGCGGTTCTTATTGGGCCATTCTTCGGCCAGTCATCTTCATATTTATATAAAAATTGTGGTCCTTGAAACCAGCGAGCATCATTCAAAAAATTAATCTTGCCCTTAACCCTCGTAGTTTCATCGGCAACATTGAGGTCAGTAGATAACCATCTCCAATCATTTGGCCGTGTAGAATCTAATATTTCTGTAACTCGGTGGGCCACAAAGGGTTTATATCTCCTGCTTTCAGAGCCAATCCAGCTGATTACAGTCGTAGAGTCGCTCCAACATATTCGACGAGAAACACCAATCTCGTGCTCTTTTAGTATTGTACACATTAACCGTGTCCCAAGTACAGCAGCTTGCAGTTCCAATCGTGGTATTGTCATAGATTTCAACGGAGCACATTTTGTTTTAGCAGCAATAAACGATACTCCGATGTTTCCGTCGACTGTAATGTATCGCCAATAAGCCACAGCACCAAATGCATCTTCACTAGCGTCAACAAAAATGTGTAACTCGAGATCAGAATGCAAACCTTTTCCAAAATAGTATCGTGGGATTTTTAACATGACAACATTTTTTAACTCTTGGCGCCAATTATTCCACATCTCTTTTAGCGACTCAGGTACTTTCTCATCCCATAGCAGACCGTGTCTCCACACCTCTCGCATTAATAGCTTAGCCGATATCATAAAGTTGCTCAAAAATCCAAGCGGGTCGAAAACAGACATAACCACACTTAAAAGTTCGCGTTTTGTAGGACACTTTATGCCTTCTAGGACCTCAGCATTCACATTGTGAAACTTCAAATTGAACCTGAAAGTATCATCTTTTGGTTGCCAATACATACCAAGAATTTTTTCTGAATGGGGCTCATTGACATTATCGGAGAAGTTCATTGGGGTGTCTACTGAGCCTCTGAGAGCTTCTACGACATCGGAAGAATTTGACGAAAAATTACGTATCTCGAACCCAGCAGATTTATGTATGTCACGAACTTGTGACGCAATTTCAATAGCCTTCACTGCCGTCGGAAAACTGTCAACAAAATCATCTACATAGTGATGATCCACAATAGACTTTACTGCTCGGGGATATTTATCACGGTATGTTAGGGCATTTGTATTTTGACATAATGGGCTACGCAAGGCGAACATGCAGCTCCAAATGTCATGACCATCATTTCGTAAGAATCAGGTTGGACTTTATTATCGTCGCGCCATAGAAAACGTTGCGAGCATCTATCTTCAGAAGCCACAAGAACCTGGTGAAACATTTCTTTAATGTCTCCACAAACTGCCACAGGGCCAGTACGAAAATTAAACAAAACTGATGGTAGCGGCTTATATTCTTGCGGACCTTTCAATAAATTTGTGTTCAGCGAGATACCTTCAACGGAAGCAGCAGCATCAAAAACCAAACGAATTTTTCCCGGCTTGTTAGGGTTGACTACTCCAAAATGGGGAAGATACCAAGTCCTAGGGCACACATTAGCAGCTTCAATAGGGGACAATTTACGAATATAACCCTTAGACAAATAATCCTTCATAATAGATTTATAGGCTTCACCAAAATCAGGATTTCTCTTCATTTTTCGTTCAATACCATTTAGTCTGTTCAGAGCCATAGAGTAACTGTCAGGCAACACAATATCATCACTGCGCCATAAGAGCCGAGTTTGAAATCTACCATTAACTTTAAATGTAGATTTCTTCATAATTTCACGAGCTCTTAAATCATCTAATGATTCAATGACTGGTAAAGCCTTTACACCGAAGTTTTCCGTTTCAAAATAATTTTCAACCAAGTCATGAAGCATTTTCTCTGGTTGCACTGACAATAAACACAAATGGGAATCAGATGACTTACCCCTCATTTGACCAAATACTACCCATCCCAATGGCGTGTTGGCAGCATAAGGACCATTTTCCTCTAGCGGCACGATTTCATCAGGTAGACCCAAGTGGCAGTGATCCAAACCAATCAAAACTCTTGGAGCAACATCATTATATAATTTAATTGGCAGACCAGAGTGAGCGCTCAAATCTATGTTAAGGCTTTGAGCCGGCAATTTTAGATTTGAGACTCCATACACGTTTTGTAATGCATATTTTCTTTTACTTCCAATTCCACTTACATGCATATTTACCACTGTTGCTATTTCCTGTGCTGCCTTTCCAGCGTACCACTGCAAATTCAATTTACTTTGTTGCCCTTGGATACCCAATTGCTTCACCAAAGAGCTGTCCACCATAGTAACTGAAGAGCCTTCATCCAACAACGCATAGGTTTCAATTTTGTTACTAGGACCATATAGTATTATTGGTACCACTCGAAATAACAGCACACCCTTTTTTCTTGTATTAGACACACAACTGAGAACAGATTCACGATCATTTTTTGAGCCACTTGTAGTGGCTGACTCAGATGGGACGACGTTGTTAACTTGGACATCATGTAACAATTTGTTATGTTTTCTTAAACATCCATCTACTGAACAAGGCTTACGAACACGGCAAAATCTGCTCGAATGTCCAGTAGCGAAACACGAAAAACATAATCTCATTTTTTTTACTTCATTCCAACGATCTCTTACGTTTAATGCAGCAAATTTCCTACAATCAAATAATTTATGATTTGCCTGGCACATAGGGCACCTTTGTTTTCGCTGATCTTCAGTAGTATGAAGCACGACCTTTCTTTTCTGATCACTTGTAGGACGACTGACTACAGAGTTTGTTGTTTGTATACTTCTTACCAAATTTGCAACTCGCTGAAGCCAGGTACTAAAATCCAACACGGTAGGCCACTGTTTCAAAGTCGATGCGAACTGAGCCCAATCTAAACGTTTACTCATTGGCAGCTTCTGAACTAATTCTTCCATCAGGGTAGGATTCGACAAATGTTGTTGACCATTTGCAGACTCTAAAAACGCTGCTAAATTTCTCACCTTTACGGAGTACGGCACTAATTTGTCAACAGCATTTTCTCCAATGGGCTGAATCTCTCTAATTTGTTGCAATTGGGATCGAATTAGAACATCGGGACGACCATATTGTAGCTTAAGCTGATCAATAACTATGGGCACATTGTTCGGATGAATGAGCAAAGACTTCACACACTCCCTAGCTTCACCTTTTAGGGCCTTCTGCAATCTCAAAGAATTTTCAAAATTAGTATAAAAATAGGCGGCAGTAGAATTTTCAAAGGCAGAGAAAAACATAGGCCAGTCCTCAGGAGCACCATAAAATTCGGGCAGATCATATATTTTACGCGGCATAGGAATGGACTGAGTAAGAGGTTGCATACTGATAGGCTGTGTTGTCGACAATTGCTGCTGGGATTGGTAACTAGGTGTCGCAGTAGAATATGGCGTTGGACTACGGCGTTCAATTACATGTTCATTTCCAAAATTGTTACCACTTACTACTGGTATATTTTGCTGAATATTCAGCACATTTGTAGTTTCAACAGCTTTTATTGCTCTTTGAGCATCCTGTAATTGTGCTTGCAAACTTTGTATTTGTCGTTGAAGAAACTGCATATCATTACTTTCATTAAATGATTGTAGCCTAACGCTAGGGCCAGGTACCAATGGTGGCAGAATTTGTTGCACATCACCAATTGTGCCAAATATATTTTGTGACGGTGCTGCTGTTGTTTTAGCAGAAGCACGAGTAAATGTTGTTGTTGTCTCGGCATTAGAGACTCTATACATTTCTGTAGGTGTCGCTTGAGAAATTTGTTCAGGAATGAGCATTGCATCAGCCGCAGCAGATATACTGTTTTCTTCACTTGTGGCGGTCTGATGGCCTGAACTTTTCTTTGTTGGAGAACGTTGCGTCTTCAAAAATGACATCGTTTAGACGTATTCGGCAAGTAAAAAATAAATTTTAAATGTTCCGGCAGGCAAGGAACCACAAACAAATAAATTTATCCTTAATAAAATATTCCGGCAGACGAGGAATCAAAAATCCAATAAATTTATTTTTCAACTGTTCCGACAGGCAAGGAACCACAAACAAATAAATTTATCCTTAATAAAATATTCCGGCAGACGAGGAATCAAAAATCCAATAAATTTATTTTTCAACTGTTCCGACAGGCAAGGAACCACAGACGAAATAAATTTATTTTTCTTTGTTCCGGCAGGCAAGGAACCACAAACAAATAAATTTATGTTTTGTATATAAAACGTTCCGGCAGACAAGGAACCACAAACTGACGTAATTTATTTTATATGTTCCGGCAGGCAAGGAACCAAATTTCGCCAAACAGTAGTTGCGAAATAAAATTTGTCGCTGGCTGCGACGCAGTTGGTAAAGGGGCGAATTTAACAACACTTAGAAACTCCAAAATATATAAAATTACTTGACAAATACGAGTATTAAAATGAGTGCGTGCGTAAGTGCGTGCGCGTGCGTTTATTTCTAATAATAAAAAATATAAAGTTATTTTACAAAATATAATATTCTACTTTACGACTTACCGCAGTGCTTTTCCTTTACAAACTGAACTTTAATATTTAACATTCTTTTGGACAACTATTAATATAAATGTATACTTGTATGTATATATGTATGTGTGTATAAGAAACACACGAAAACCAACGGGACTAACTTGACGAAAATAAGCACTGCAGTTAGATAATGTAAAAAAGAACAACAACTTTTACATAAGCATCACAAGGAATTTAAGTAAATAAGACAAATAAGACTACATTAAGGGGGCTCAAATTGAGCCAAACAAATTAATTTAAAATAACAAATCAAAAATAAAATAATTAATTCAAATACAAAATCAAATTAAATGGACAAACGAATAATCATTTTATACGCCATTTGGCGACAAAATGCAAAAAGTTGTTCGAACGCCAACAACACGCGGTGTTCCCAAGCGGTCCCCCATCTAAGTACTAACCGCGCCCGACGCTGCTTAATTTCGGTGATCGGACGAGAACCGATGTATTCAGCGTGGTATGGTCGTTGGCGAAAGACTTTAGTTTATTAACGTACATATAGATAACAAAATTTCATGTTAAATACATTGCATTGATTATTTTACAAACATAACAAAACAGAATAAACATTTGTCATCAATGTTATTTTCCATATTAGTTTGCTATGTTCAGCTTTTATACATTTACGTATCTGCACAATATCTACATACATATGTATGTATGTGTATAAAAAACACAAAACAAATCTGCTTGTATTTTTACTTCTGTAGTTAACCTTCTGTCAGTGCATAGGGGTCAAATTGACCCCAGTCTTTGTAAAAGTGATTTAATAAGGTTTTACACCAACTTACTATACCAAGCAACTAGATAAGCCTCAACTAATGTTTAACTCACACATTGCAAAAAAAATAATCGAAAAAACATTATAAATGACTAAGCTACGACAGTTTTAAGCAAGTCAAGCATATTTTGGTGCATTGGGGTTAATCTGACCCCAATTATTTTGCTATGCATTTTGTATTTAGTTTTAAATTTCTTTGTGTTTTAGGGGATTTCCCGTGTAACAATATATTGAAGTTCTTTCTTTTTCAAATGCAAAAATTGAAAATAGAAAACATTCAGTGTTTTCTATTCAACACATATGAATAGAGGTGTTTTTATTATAAATTTATTTGTCTGTAATAATTATAAATATATTCACATAAATAACTATTATTATAAGGTGAGTATATATATTTTTTTGGTTACTTTATGTAGTGTAATTTTCTATGCATATAATAATTTGTTTTGTTATTTAGATGGCCCTAAAAAGACAAAATAGCCAGGATATTCGAAATCTTTTCGATAGCATTACCGAATCTGATGAGGAAGAGGTAGCAGATGATAACATTGATAGTGACTTTTCTGATTGTGATTTAGCAGCAGATGAAGCTGCTGTTGAATTGCAAAATATAGAAAACGAAGAAGAAAATATAGAAACTGGTGAAGAAGAAGAAGTACAAAATATTGAAACTGATGAGGAACCTGAAGTGGAAGAAGAAGGAATTTGGTATTACGCGCAAAATAAAAAGTACAAAAGAAAATGGAGAGCAAGTCCACCAAATGTAACCAGAGTTCGCGACTTTCAGATCTTGAGAGAACGACAAGGAATTTCTGCAGAAACAGCTGTAAATATAAATACTCATCTGTCCGCATTCAAAAAATTAGTTCCAGAGACATTAATAAATGTAATAGTGGCCGAAACAAATAGAAAAGCTCGCCATTTCTACACTAATAGTAACCCTGCACGTATTTGGTATGATACAAATTCAAATGAAATTTATGCCCTGATTGGTATACTTATATACGCTGGTGTTCATAAAAACTGGGACGAAAGATTGGATGAATTGTACCGCCTAGACAATCGTCCTTTTTATCGGGCTGCAATGTCATTACAAAGAGTGCAGCAGCTTTTACGATTCCTGCGCTTCGACAATTATCAGACTAGAGCAGAACGTTTGAAGGAAGATAAGCTAGCAGCTTTCCGTGATGTTTGGAATATGTTTTTGGCAAATATCAAAGGACCTTATAAACCATCATCATTCTTAACTATAGATGAACAATTGGTATTAACTCGTGGCCGATGTTCATTCAGACAGTATATACCATCAAAGCCAGGCAAGTACGGGATTAAGATTTTTTGGATTTGCGATGCGTTGAATTCGTACCCATTGAAAGCAGAAGTTTATGTAGGCAAACAACCGAATGAGATACGTTCGGTTGATTACGCATTAAATTTAGTTCATCGATTATCTACACCATATATCAATAAAGGACGAACTATTACGATGGATAACTTTTTTACAAGCTGTCCATTAGCAGAACAAATGTTGCAGAAAAAAACAACAATAATTGGAACGATTCGCTCAAATAAACCAGATCTACCTAAAGAATTTACGAACAAGGCCGAAATTAAGAAGCGAGACCTGAATTCTTCTAAATTTTGCTTCGACAACCATCTGACTTTGGTAAGTTATGTTCCGAAGCCAAACAAGAATGTATTGTTACTATCCACTCTACACAATGATGCTATTGTTGACCTCGATACGAATAAACCCAACATAATATTGGACTATAATAAAACAAAGGGAGGTGTTGACACACTCGACAAATTAGTTCGTACCTATACCTGCAAGAGAAAGACCAAACGATGGCCAATGGTTCTATTTTTTAATATGATTGATATCGCAGGTATAGCCGCTTATAATCTGTACAAATGTGCTAATCCACAACTATATATTCAGCGGAAAAACAATGAACGTAAAATCTTTTTGAAGGAGCTGGCTATGCAATTGGTAAATGATCATATATTGCACCGATTATCAAACCCACGGGCAATGAAAAAAAATGTTAAAATTGCTATTCATCAAATTGGATATGATATAATAAACATAAGACAGAGCACAACAACTGAAGGAACAGCGGCGAATAGATCTGTCAGTAAGCGACCAAGATGTTACATTTGCCCTCGATCCGCTGATAAAAAAACAGGAACAAGATGTTATGTCTGCAATCAGCCTTCTTGCACAACACATATAAAAACCGTTTGCATAAACTGTGTCAACGAAGAAGTAATGGATTCCCTTGAAGAAGAAAACAACGAAATCATGTCAGACGATGCATCTGGCTAATTTTTTATGTAATATAATATAATTTAAATTATCTTAATGTCAATCTTATATATTCTGAATAAAATAAGTTTTTTTTTCATTAATAAATAACAATAGAAACGACTATTTTTTAACAAAAAGCTTAGAAAATGCATTTAAATATATGTGGGGTCAGGTTGACCCCATGCACAGACTATGTAAAATTTACTATGCACTGACAGAAGGTTAAAGAGCTTTGTATGTAAATGTACTTTTGCATTTTTGTTTTACATTTTTACTAAATTAAATACGTTCTTTAATTAATTTTGCTATTTTTGTGGATGAAATATTTTTAAAATATAGAAAAAAATTTTTTTATAAAAAAAAATGCAAAAAGTTGTTGGAATGCCAACAACACGCGGTGTTCCCAAGCGGTCCCCCATCTAAGTACTAACCGCGCCCGACGCTGCTTAATTTCGGTGATCGGACGAGAACCGATGTATTCAGCGTGGTATGGTCGTTGGCGAAAGACTTTAGTTTATTAACGTACATATAGATAACAAAATTTCATGTTAAATACATTGCATTGATTATTTTACAAACATAACAAAACAGAATAAACATTTGTCATCAATGTTATTTTCCATATTAGTTTGCTATGTTCAGCTTTTATACATTTACGTATCTGCACAATATCTACATACATATGTATGTATGTGTATAAAAAACACAAAGCAAATCTGCTTGTATTTTTACTTCTGTAGTTAAAGAGCTTTGTATGTAAATGTACTTTTGCATTTTTGTTTTACATTTTTACTAAATTAAATACGTTCTTTAATTAATTTTGCTATTTTTGTGGATGAAATATTTATAAAATATAGAAAAAAATTTTTTTATAAAAAAAAATGCAAAAAGTTGTTGGAATGCCAACAACACGCGGTGTTCCCAAGCGGTCCCTCCATCTAAGTACTAACCGCGCCCGACGCTGCTTAATTTCGGTGATCGGACGAGAACCGATGTATTCAGCGTGGTATGGTCGTTGGCGAAAGACTTTAGTTTATTAACGTACATATAGATAACAAAATTTCATGTTAAATACATTGCATTGATTATTTTACAAACATAACAAAACAGAATAAACATTTGTCATCAATGTTATTTTCCATATTAGTTTGCTATGTTCAGCTTTTATACATTTACGTATCTGCACAATATCTACATACATATGTATGTATGTGTATAAAAAACACAAAGCAAATCTGCTTGTATTTTTACTTCTGTAGTTAAAGAGCTTTGTATGTAAATGTACTTTTGCATTTTTGTTTTACATTTTTACTAAATTAAATACGTTCTTTAATTAATTTTGCTATTTTTGTGGATGAAATATTTTTAAAATATAGAAAAAAATTTTTTTATAAAAAAAAATGCAAAAAGTTGTTGGAATGCCAACAACACGCGGTGTTCCCAAGCGGTCCCCCATCTAAGTACTAACCGCGCCCGACGCTGCTTAATTTCGGTGATCGGACGAGAACCGATGTATTCAGCGTGGTATGGTCGTTGGAGAAAGACTTTAGTTTATTAACGTACATATAGATAACAAAATTTCATGTTAAATACATTGCATTGATTATTTTACAAACATAACAAAACAGAATAAACATTTGTCATCAATGTTATTTTCCATATTAGTTTGCTATGTTCAGCTTTTATACATTTACGTATCTGCACAATATCTACATACATATGTATGTATGTGTATAAAAAACACAAAACAAATCTGCTTGTATTTTTACTTCTGTAGTTAAAGAGCTTTGTATGTAAATGTACTTTTGCATTTTTGTTTTACATTTTTACTAAATTAAATACGTTCTTTAATTAATTTTGCTATTTTTGTGGATGAAATATTTTTAAAATATAGAAAAAAATTTTTTTATAAAAAAAAATGCAAAAAGTTGTTGGAATGCCAACAACACGCGGTGTTCCCAAGCGGTCCCCCATCTAAGTACTAACCGCGCCCGACGCTGCTTAATTTCGGTGATCGGACGAGAACCGATGTATTCAGCGTGGTATGGTCGTTGGCGAAAGACTTTAGTTTATTAACGTACATATAGATAACAAAATTTCATGTTAAATACATTGCATTGATTATTTTACAAACATAACAAAACAGAATAAACATTTGTCATCAATGTTATTTTCCATATTAGTTTGCTATGTTCAGCTTTTATACATTTACGTATCTGCACAATATCTACATACATATGTATGTATGTGTATAAAAAACACAAAGCAAATCTGCTTGTATTTTTACTTCTGTAGTTAAAGAGCTTTGTATGTAAATGTACTTTTGCATTTTTGTTTTACATTTTTACTAAATTAAATACGTTCTTTAATTAATTTTGCTATTTTTGTGGATGAAATATTTTTAAAATATAGAAAAAAATTTTTTTATAAAAAAAAATGCAAAAAGTTGTTGGAATGCCAACAACACGCGGTGTTCCCAAGCGCTCCCCCATCTAAGTACTAACCGCGCCCGACGCTGCTTAATTTCGGTGATCGGACGAGAACCGATGTATTCACCTGGTATGGTCGTTGGCGAAAGACTTTAGTTTATTAACGTACATATAGATAACAAAATTTCATGTTAAATACATTGCATTGATTATTTTACAAACATAACAAAACAGAATAAACATTTGTCATCAATGTTATTTTCCATATTAGTTTGCTATGTTCAGCTTTTATACATTTACGTATCTGCACAATATCTACATACATATGTATGTATGTGTATAAAAAACACAAAACAAATCTGCTTGTATTTTTACTTCTGTAGTTAAAGAGCTTTGTATGTAAATGTACTTTTGCATTTTTGTTTTACATTTTTACTAAATTAAATACGTTCTTTAATTAATTTTGCTATTTTTGTGGATGAAATATTTTTAAAATATAGAAAAAAATTTTTTTATAAAAAAAAATGCAAAAAGTTGTTGGAATGCCAACAACACGCGGTGTTCCCAAGCGGTCCCCCATCTAAGTACTAACCGCGCCCGACGCTGCTTAATTTCGGTGATCGGACGAGAACCGATGTATTCAGCGTGGTATGGTCGTTGGCGAAAGACTTTAGTTTATTAACGTACATATAGATAACAAAATTTCATGTTAAATACAATGCATTGATTATTTTACAAACATAACAAAACAGAATAAACATTTGTCATCAATGTTATTTTCCATATTAGTTTGCTATGTTCAGCTTTTATACATTTACGTATCTGCACAATATCTACATACATATGTATGTATGTGTATAAAAAACACAAAGCAAATCTGCTTGTATTTTTACTTCTGTAGTTAAAGAGCTTTGTATGTAAATGTACTTTTGCATTTTTGTTTTACATTTTTACTAAATTAAATACGTTCTTTAATTAATTTTGCTATTTTTGTGGATGAAATATTTTTAAAATATAGAAAAAAATTTTTTTATAAAAAAAAATGCAAAAAGTTGTTGGAATGCCAACAACACGCGGTGTTCCCAAGCGGTCCCCCATCTAAGTACTAACCGCGCCCGACGCTGCTTAATTTCGGTGATCGGACGAGAACCGATGTATTCAGCGTGGTATGGTCGTTGGCGAAAGACTTTAGTTTATTAACGTACATATAGATAACAAAATTTCATGTTAAATACATTGCATTGATTATTTTACAAACATAACAAAACAGAATAAACATTTGTCATCAATGTTATTTTCCATATTAATTTGCTATGTTCAGCTTTTATACATTTACGTATCTGCACAATATCTACATACATATGTATGTATGTGTATAAAAAACACAAAGCAAATCTGCTTGTATTTTTACTTCTGTAGTTAAAGAGCTTTGTATGTAAATGTACTTTTGCATTTTTGTTTTACATTTTTACTAAATTAAATACGTTCTTTAATTAATTTTGCTATTTTTGTGGATGAAATATTTTTAAAATATAGAAAAAAATTTTTTTATAAAAAAAAATGCAAAAAGTTGTTGGAATGCCAACAACACGCGGTGTTCCCAAGCGGTCCCTCCATCTAAGTACTAACCGCGCCCGACGCTGCTTAATTTCGGTGATCGGACGAGAACCGATGTATTCAGCGTGGTATGGTCGTTGGCGAAAGACTTTAGTTTATTAACGTACATATAGATAACAAAATTTCATGTTAAATACATTGCATTGATTATTTTACAAACATAACAAAACAGAATAAACATTTGTCATCAATGTTATTTTCCATATTAGTTTGCTATGTTCAGCTTTTATACATTTACGTATCTGCACAATATCTACATACATATGTATGTATGTGTATAAAAAACACAAAGCAAATCTGCTTGTATTTTTACTTCTGTAGTTAAAGAGCTTTGTATGTAAATGTACTTTTGCATTTTTGTTTTACATTTTTACTAAATTAAATACGTTCTTTAATTAATTTTGCTATTTTTGTGGATGAAATATTTTTAAAATATAGAAAAAAATTTTTTTATAAAAAAAATGCAAAAAGTTGTTGGAATGCCAACAACACGCGGTGTTCCCAAGCGGTCCCCCATCTAAGTACTAACCGCGCCCGACGCTGCTTAATTTCGGTGATCGGACGAGAACCGATGTATTCAGCGTGGTATGGTCGTTGGCGAAAGACTTTAGTTTATTAACGTACATATAGATAACAAAATTTCATGTTAAATACATTGCATTGATTATTTTACAAACATAACAAAACAGAATAAACATTTGTCATCAATGTTATTTTCCATATTAGTTTGCTATGTTCAGCGTTTATACATTTACGTATCTGCACAATATCTACATACATATGTATGTATGTGTATAAAAAACACAAAGCAAATCTGCTTGTATTTTTACTTCTGTAGTTAAAGAGCTTTGTATGTAAATGTACTTTTGCATTTTTGTTTTACATTTTTACTAAATTAAATACGTTCTTTAATTAATTTTGCTATTTTTGTGGATGAAATATTTTTAAAATATAGAAAAAAATTTTTTTATAAAAAAAAAATGCAAAAAGTTGTTGGAATGCCAACAACACGCGGTGTTCCCAAGCGGTCCCCCATCTAAGTACTAACCGCGCCCGACGCTGCTTAATTTCGGTGATCGGACGAGAACCGATGTATTCAGCGTGGTATGGTCGTTGGCGAAAGACTTTAGTTTATTAACGTACATATAGATAACAAAATTTCATGTTAAATACATTGCATTGATTATTTTACAAACATAACAAAACAGAATAAACATTTGTCATCAATGTTATTTTCCATATTAGTTTGCTATGTTCAGCGTTTATACATTTACGTATCTGCACAATATCTACATACATATGTATGTATGTGTATAAAAAACACAAAGCAAATCTGCTTGTATTTTTACTTCTGTAGTTAAAGAGCTTTGTATGTAAATGTACTTTTGCATTTTTGTTTTACATTTTTACTAAATTAAATACGTTCTTTAATTAATTTTGCTATTTTTGTGGATGAAATATTTTTAATATAAAGAAAAAAATTTTTTTATAAAAAAAATGCAAAAAGTTGTTGGAATGCCAACAACACGCGGTGTTCCCAAGCGGTCCCCCATCTAAGTACTAACCGCGCCCGACGCTGCTTAATTTCGGTGATCGGACGAGAACCGATGTATTCAGCGTGGTATGGTCGTTGGCGAAAGACTTTAGTTTATTAACGTACATATAGATAACAAAATTTCATGTTAAATACATTGCATTGATTATTTTACAAACATAACAAAACAGAATAAACATTTGTCATCAATGTTATTTTCCATATTAGTTTGCTATGTTCAGCTTTTATACATTTACGTATCTGCACAATATCTACATACATATGTATGTATGTGTATAAAAAACACAAAGCAAATCTGCTTGTATTTTTACTTCTGTAGTTAAAGAGCTTTGTATGTAAATGTACTTTTGCATTTTTGTTTTACATTTTTACTAAATTAAATACGTTCTTTAATTAATTTTGCTATTTTTGTGGATGAAATATTTTTAAAATATAGAAAAAAATTTTTTTATAAAAAAAATGCAAAAAGTTGTTGGAATGCCAACAACACGCGGTGTTCCCAAGCGGTCCCCCATCTAAGTACTAACCGCGCCCGACGCTGCTTAATTTCGGTGATCGGACGAGAACCGATGTATTCAGCGTGGTATGGTCGTTGGCGAAAGACTTTAGTTTATTAACGTACATATAGATAACAAAATTTCATGTTAAATACATTGCATTGATTATTTTACAAACATAACAAAACAGAATAAACATTTGTCATCAATGTTATTTTCCATATTAGTTTGCTATGTTCAGCGTTTATACATTTACGTATCTGCACAATATCTACATACATATGTATGTATGTGTATAAAAAACACAAAGCAAATCTGCTTGTATTTTTACTTCTGTAGTTAAATAGCTTTGTATGTAAATGTACTTTTGCATTTTTGTTTTACATTTTTACTAAATTAAATACGTTCTTTAATTAATTTTGCTATTTTTGTGGATGAAATATTTTTAAAATATAGAAAAAAATTTTTTTATAAAAAAAAAATGCAAAAAGTTGTTGGAATGCCAACAACACGCGGTGTTCCCAAGCGGTCCCCCATCTAAGTACTAACCGCGCCCGACGCTGCTTAATTTCGGTGATCGGACGAGAACCGATGTATTCAGCGTGGTATGGTCGTTGGCGAAAGACTTTAGTTTATTAACGTACATATAGATAACAAAATTTCATGTTAAATACATTGCATTGATTATTTTACAAACATAACAAAACAGAATAAACATTTGTCATCAATGTTATTTTCCATATTAGTTTGCTATGTTCAGCGTTTATACATTTACGTATCTGCACAATATCTACATACATATGTATGTATGTGTATAAAAAACACAAAGCAAATCTGCTTGTATTTTTACTTCTGTAGTTAAAGAGCTTTGTATGTAAATGTACTTTTGCATTTTTGTTTTACATTTTTACTAAATTAAATACGTTCTTTAATTAATTTTGCTATTTTTGTGGATGAAATATTTTTAATATAAAGAAAAAAATTTTTTTATAAAAAAAATGCAAAAAGTTGTTGGAATGCCAACAACACGCGGTGTTCCCAAGCGGTCCCCCATCTAAGTACTAACCGCGCCCGACGCTGCTTAATTTCGGTGATCGGACGAGAACCGATGTATTCAGCGTGGTATGGTCGTTGGCGAAAGACTTTAGTTTATTAACGTACATATAGATAACAAAATTTCATGTTAAATACATTGCATTGATTATTTTACAAACATAACAAAACAGAATAAACATTTGTCATCAATGTTATTTTCCATATTAGTTTGCTATGTTCAGCTTTTATACATTTACGTATCTGCACAATATCTACATAGATATGTATGTATGTGTATAAAAAACACAAAGCAAATCTGCTTGTATTTTTACTTCTGTAGTTAAAGAGCTTTGTATGTAAATGTACTTTTGCATTTTTGTTTTACATTTTTACTAAATTAAATACGTTCTTTAATTAATTTTGCTATTTTTGTGGATGAAATATTTTTAAAATATAGAAAAAAATTTTTTTATAAAAAAAAATGCAAAAAGTTGTTGGAATGCCAACAACACGCGGTGTTCCCAAGCGGTCCCCCATCTAAGTACTAACCGCGCCCGACGCTGCTTAATTTCGGTGATCGGACGAGAACCGATGTATTCAGCGTGGTATGGTCGTTGGCGAAAGACTTTAGTTTATTAACGTACATATAGATAACAAAATTTCATGTTAAATACATTGCATTGATTATTTTACAAACATAACAAAACAGAATAAACATTTGTCATCAATGTTATTTTCCATATTAGTTTGCTATGTTCAGCTTTTATACATTTACGTATCTGCACAATATCTACATACATATGTATGTATGTGTATAAAAAACACAAAGCAAATCTGCTTGTATTTTTACTTCTGTAGTTAAAGAGCTTTGTATGTAAATGTACTTTTGCATTTTTGTTTTACATTTTTACTAAATTAAATACGTTCTTTAATTAATTTTGCTATTTTTGTGGATGAAATATTTTTAAAATATAGAAAAAAATTTTTTTATAAAAAAAAATGCAAAAAGTTGTTGGAATGCCAACAACACGCGGTGTTCCCAAGCGGTCCCCCATCTAAGTACTAACCGCGCCCGACGATGCTTAATTTCGGTGATCGGACGAGAACCGATGTATTCAGCGTGGTATGGTCGTTGGCGAAAGACTTTAGTTTATTAACGTACATATAGATAACAAAATTTCATGTTAAATACATTGCATTGATTATTTTACAAACATAACAAAACAGAATAAACATTTGTCATCAATGTTATTTTCCATATTAGTTTGCTATGTTCAGCTTTTATACATTTACGTATCTGCACAATATCTACATACATATGTATGTATGTGTATAAAAAACACAAAGCAAATCTGCTTGTATTTTTACTTCTGTAGTTAAAGAGCTTTGTATGTAAATGTACTTTTGCATTTTTGTTTTACATTTTTACTAAATTAAATACGTTCTTTAATTAATTTTGCTATTTTTGTGGATGAAATATTTTTAAAATATAGAAAAAAATTTTTTTATAAAAAAAAAATGCAAAAAGTTGTTGGAATGCCAACAACACGCGGTGTTCCCAAGCGGTCCCCCATCTAAGTACTAACCGCGCCCGACGCTGCTTAATTTCGGTGATCGGACGAGAACCGATGTATTCAGCGTGGTATGGTCGTTGGCGAAAGACTTTAGTTTATTAACGTACATATAGATAACAAAATTTCATGTTAAATACATTGCATTGATTATTTTACAAACATAACAAAACAGAATAAACATTTGTCATCAATGTTATTTTCCATATTAGTTTGCTATGTTCAGCGTTTATACATTTACGTATCTGCACAATATCTACATACATATGTATGTATGTGTATAAAAAACACAAAGCAAATCTGCTTGTATTTTTACTTCTGTAGTTAAAGAGCTTTGTATGTAAATGTACTTTTGCATTTTTGTTTTACATTTTTACTAAATTAAATACGTTCTTTAATTAATTTTGCTATTTTTGTGGATGAAATATTTTTAATATAAAGAAAAAAATTTTTTTATAAAAAAAATGCAAAAAGTTGTTGGAATGCCAACAACACGCGGTGTTCCCAAGCGGTCCCCCATCTAAGTACTAACCGCGCCCGACGCTGCTTAATTTCGGTGATCGGACGAGAACCGATGTATTCAGCGTGGTATGGTCGTTGGCGAAAGACTTTAGTTTATTAACGTACATATAGATAACAAAATTTCATGTTAAATACATTGCATTGATTATTTTACAAACATAACAAAACAGAATAAACATTTGTCATCAATGTTATTTTCCATATTAGTTTGCTATGTTCAGCTTTTATACATTTACGTATCTGCACAATATCTACATACATATGTATGTATGTGTATAAAAAACACAAAGCAAATCTGCTTGTATTTTTACTTCTGTAGTTAAAGAGCTTTGTATGTAAATGTACTTTTGCATTTTTGTTTTACATTTTTACTAAATTAAATACGTTCTTTAATTAATTTTGCTATTTTTGTGGATGAAATATTTTTAAAATATAGAAAAAAATTTTTTTATAAAAAAAAAATGCAAAAAGTTGTTGGAATGCCAACAACACGCGGTGTTCCCAAGCGGTCCCCCATCTAAGTACTAACCGCGCCCGACGCTGCTTAATTTCGGTGATCGGACGAGAACCGATGTATTCAGCGTGGTATGGTCGTTGGCGAAAGACTTTAGTTTATTAACGTACATATAGATAACAAAATTTCATGTTAAATACATTGCATTGATTATTTTACAAACATAACAAAACAGAATAAACATTTGTCATCAATGTTATTTTCCATATTAGTTTGCTATGTTCAGCTTTTATACATTTACGTATCTGCACAATATCTACATACATATGTATGTATGTGTATAAAAAACACAAAGCAAATCTGCTTGTATTTTTACTTCTGTAGTTAAAGAGCTTTGTATGTAAATGTACTTTTGCATTTTTGTTTTACATTTTTACTAAATTAAATACGTTCTTTAATTAATTTTGCTATTTTTGTGGATGAAATATTTTTAAAATATAGAAAAAAATTTTTTTATAAAAAAAAAATGCAAAAAGTTGTTGGAATGCCAACAACACGCGGTGTTCCCAAGCGGTCCCCCATCTAAGTACTAACCGCGCCCGACGCTGCTTAATTTCGGTGATCGGACGAGAACCGATGTATTCAGCGTGGTATGGTCGTTGGCGAAAGACTTTAGTTTATTAACGTACATATAGATAACAAAATTTCATGTTAAATACATTGCATTGATTATTTTACAAACATAACAAAACAGAATAAACATTTGTCATCAATGTTATTTTCCATATTAGTTTGCTATGTTCAGCGTTTATACATTTACGTATCTGCACAATATCTACATACATATGTATGTATGTGTATAAAAAACACAAAGCAAATCTGCTTGTATTTTTACTTCTGTAGTTAAATAGCTTTGTATGTAAATGTACTTTTGCATTTTTGTTTTACATTTTTACTAAATTAAATACGTTCTTTAATTAATTTTGCTATTTTTGTGGATGAAATATTTTTAAAATATAGAAAAAAATTTTTTTATAAAAAAAAAATGCAAAAAGTTGTTGGAATGCCAACAACACGCGGTGTTCCCAAGCGGTCCCCCATCTAAGTACTAACCGCGCCCGACGCTGCTTAATTTCGGTGATCGGACGAGAACCGATGTATTCAGCGTGGTATGGTCGTTGGCGAAAGACTTTAGTTTATTAACGTACATATAGATAACAAAATTTCATGTTAAATACATTGCATTGATTATTTTACAAACATAACAAAACAGAATAAACATTTGTCATCAATGTTATTTTCCATATTAGTTTGCTATGTTCAGCTTTTATACATTTACGTATCTGCACAATATCTACATACATATGTATGTATGTGTATAAAAAACACAAAGCAAATCTGCTTGTATTTTTACTTCTGTAGTTAAAGAGCTTTGTATGTAAATGTACTTTTGCATTTTTGTTTTACATTTTTACTAAATTAAATACGTTCTTTAATTAATTTTGCTATTTTTGTGGATGAAATATTTTTAATATAAAGAAAAAAATTTTTTTATAAAAAAAATGCAAAAAGTTGTTGGAATGCCAACAACACGCGGTGTTCCCAAGCGGTCCCCCATCTAAGTACTAACCGCGCCCGACGCTGCTTAATTTCGGTGATCGGACGAGAACCGATGTATTCAGCGTGGTATGGTCGTTGGCGAAAGACTTTAGTTTATTAACGTACATATAGATAACAAAATTTCATGTTAAATACATTGCATTGATTATTTTACAAACATAACAAAACAGAATAAACATTTGTCATCAATGTTATTTTCCATATTAGTTTGCTATGTTCAGCGTTTATACATTTACGTATCTGCACAATATCTACATACATATGTATGTATGTGTATAAAAAACACAAAGCAAATCTGCTTGTATTTTTACTTCTGTAGTTAAAGAGCTTTGTATGTAAATGTACTTTTGCATTTTTGTTTTACATTTTTACTAAATTAAATACGTTCTTTAATTAATTTTGCTATTTTTGTGGATGAAATATTTTTAAAATATAGAAAAAAATTTTTTTATAAAAAAAAAATGCAAAAAGTTGTTGGAATGCCAACAACACGCGGTGTTCCCAAGCGGTCCCCCATCTAAGTACTAACCGCGCCCGACGCTGCTTAATTTCGGTGATCGGACGAGAACCGATGTATTCAGCGTGGTATGGTCGTTGGCGAAAGACTTTAGTTTATTAACGTACATATAGATAACAAAATTTCATGTTAAATACATTGCATTGATTATTTTACAAACATAACAAAACAGAATAAACATTTGTCATCAATGTTATTTTCCATATTAGTTTGCTATGTTCAGCGTTTATACATTTACGTATCTGCACAATATCTACATACATATGTATGTATGTGTATAAAAAACACAAAGCAAATCTGCTTGTATTTTTACTTCTGTAGTTAAAGAGCTTTGTATGTAAATGTACTTTTGCATTTTTGTTTTACATTTTTGATAAATTAAATACGTTCTTTAATTAATTTTGCTATTTTTGTGGATGAAATATTTTTAATATAAAGAAAAAAATTTTTTTATAAAAAAAATGCAAAAAGTTGTTGGAATGCCAACAACACGCGGTGTTCCCAAGCGGTCCCCCATCTAAGTACTAACCGCGCCCGACGCTGCTTAATTTCGGTGATCGGACGAGAACCGATGTATTCAGCGTGGTATGGTCGTTGGCGAAAGACTTTAGTTTATTAACGTACATATAGATAACAAAATTTCATGTTAAATACATTGCATTGATTATTTTACAAACATAACAAAACAGAATAAACATTTGTCATCAATGTTATTTTCCATATTAGTTTGCTATGTTCAGCTTTTATACATTTACGTATCTGCACAATATCTACATACATATGTATGTATGTGTATAAAAAACACAAAGCAAATCTGCTTGTATTTTTACTTCTGTAGTTAAAGAGCTTTGTATGTAAATGTACTTTTGCATTTTTGTTTTACATTTTTACTAAATTAAATACGTTCTTTAATTAATTTTGCTATTTTTGTGGATGAAATATTTTTAAAATATAGAAAAAAATTTTTTTATAAAAAAAAATGCAAAAAGTTGTTGGAATGCCAACAACACGCGGTGTTCCCAAGCGGTCCCCCATCTAAGTACTAACCGCGCCCGACGCTGCTTAATTTCGGTGATCGGACGAGAACCGATGTATTCAGCGTGGTATGGTCGTTGGCGAAAGACTTTAGTTTATTAACGTACATATAGATAACAAAATTTCATGTTAAATACATTGCATTGATTATTTTACAAACATAACAAAACAGAATAAACATTTGTCATCAATGTTATTTTCCATATTAGTTTGCTATGTTCAGCTTTTATACATTTACGTATCTGCACAATATCTACATACATATGTATGTATGTGTATAAAAAACACAAAGCAAATCTGCTTGTATTTTTACTTCTGTAGTTAAAGAGCTTTGTATGTAAATGTACTTTTGCATTTTTGTTTTACATTTTTACTAAATTAAATACGTTCTTTAATTAATTTTGCTATTTTTGTGGATGAAATATTTTTAAAATATAGAAAAAAATTTTTTTATAAAAAAAAATGCAAAAAGTTGTTGGAATGCCAACAACACGCGGTGTTCCCAAGCGGTCCCCCATCTAAGTACTAACCGCGCCCGACGCTGCTTAATTTCGGTGATCGGACGAGAACCGATGTATTCAGCGTGGTATGGTCGTTGGCGAAAGACTTTAGTTTATTAACGTACATATAGATAACAAAATTTCATGTTAAATACATTGCATTGATTATTTTACAAACATAACAAAACAGAATAAACATTTGTCATCAATGTTATTTTCCATATTAGTTTGCTATGTTCAGCTTTTATACATTTACGTATCTGCACAATATCTACATACATATGTATGTATGTGTATAAAAAACACAAAGCAAATCTGCTTGTATTTTTACTTCTGTAGTTAAAGAGCTTTGTATGTAAATGTACTTTTGCATTTTTGTTTTACATTTTTACTAAATTAAATACGTTCTTTAATTAATTTTGCTATTTTTGTGGATGAAATATTTTTAAAATATAGAAAAAAATTTTTTTATAAAAAAAAAATGCAAAAAGTTGTTGGAATGCCAACAACACGCTGTGTTCCCAAGCGGTCCCCCATCTAAGTACTAACCGCGCCCGACGCTGCTTAATTTCGGTGATCGGACGAGAACCGATGTATTCAGCGTGGTATGGTCGTTGGCGAAAGACTTTAGTTTATTAACGTACATATAGATAACAAAATTTCATGTTAAATACATTGCATTGATTATTTTACAAACATAACAAAACAGAATAAACATTTGTCATCAATGTTATTTTCCATATTAGTTTGCTATGTTCAGCGTTTATACATTTACGTATCTGCACAATATCTACATACATATGTATGTATGTGTATAAAAAACACAAAGCAAATCTGCTTGTATTTTTACTTCTGTAGTTAAAGAGCTTTGTATGTAAATGTACTTTTGCATTTTTGTTTTACATTTTTACTAAATTAAATACGTTCTTTAATTAATTTTGCTATTTTTGTGGATGAAATATTTTTAATATAAAGAAAAAAATTTTTTTATAAAAAAAATGCAAAAAGTTGTTGGAATGCCAACAACACGCGGTGTTCCCAAGCGGTCCCCCATCTAAGTACTAACCGCGCCCGACGCTGCTTAATTTCGGTGATCGGACGAGAACCGATGTATTCAGCGTGGTATGGTCGTTGGCGAAAGACTTTAGTTTATTAACGTACATATAGATAACAAAATTTCATGTTAAATACATTGCATTGATTATTTTACAAACATAACAAAACAGAATAAACATTTGTCATCAATGTTATTTTCCATATTAGTTTGCTATGTTCAGCTTTTATACATTTACGTATCTGCACAATATCTACATAGATATGTATGTATGTGTATAAAAAACACAAAGCAAATCTGCTTGTATTTTTACTTCTGTAGTTAAAGAGCTTTGTATGTAAATGTACTTTTGCATTTTTGTTTTACATTTTTACTAAATTAAATACGTTCTTTAATTAATTTTGCTATTTTTGTGGATGAAATATTTTTAAAATATAGAAAAAAATTTTTTTATAAAAAAAAATGCAAAAAGTTGTTGGAATGCCAACAACACGCGGTGTTCCCAAGGGGTCCCCATCTAAGTACTAACCGCGCCCGACGCTGCTTAATTTCGGTGATCGGACGAGAACCGATGTATTCAGCGTGGTATGGTCGTTGGCGAAAGACTTTAGTTTATTAACGTACATATAGATAACAAAATTTCATGTTAAATACATTGCATTGATTATTTTACAAACATAACAAAACAGAATAAACATTTGTCATCAATGTTATTTTCCATATTAGTTTGCTATGTTCAGCGTTTATACATTTACGTATCTGCACAATATCTACATACATATGTATGTATGTGTATAAAAAACACAAAGCAAATCTGCTTGTATTTTTACTTCTGTAGTTAAAGAGCTTTGTATGTAAATGTACTTTTGCATTTTTGTTTTACATTTTTACTAAATTAAATACGTTCTTTAATTAATTTTGCTATTTTTGTGGATGAAATATTTTTAAAATATAGAAAAAAATTTTTTTATAAAAAAAAATGCAAAAAGTTGTTGGAATGCCAACAACACGCGGTGTTCCCAAGCGGTCCCCCATCTAAGTACTAACCGCGCCCGACGCTGCTTAATTTCGGTGATCGGACGAGAACCGATGTATTCAGCGTGGTATGGTCGTTGGCGAAAGACTTTAGTTTATTAACGTACATATAGATAACAAAATTTCATGTTAAATACATTGCATTGATTATTTTACAAACATAACAAAACAGAATAAACATTTGTCATCAATGTTATTTTCCATATTAGTTTGCTATGTTCAGCTTTTATACATTTACGTATCCGCACAATATCTACATACATATGTATGTATGTGTATAAAAAACACAAAGCAAATCTGCTTGTATTTTTACTTCTGTAGTTAAAGAGCTTTGTATGTAAATGTACTTTTGCATTTTTGTTTTACATTTTTACTGAATTAAATACGTTCTTTAATTAATTTTGCTATTTTTGTGGATGAAATATTTTTAAAATATAGAAAAAAATTTTTTTATAAAAAAAAAATGCAAAAAGTTGTTGGAATGCCAACAACACGCGGTGTTCCCAAGCGGTCCCCCATCTAAGTACTAACCGCGCCCGACGCTGCTTAATTTCGGTGATCGGACGAGAACCGATGTATTCAGCGTGGTATGGTCGTTGGCGAAAGACTTTAGTTTATTAACGTACATATAGATAACAAAATTTCATGTTAAATACATTGCATTGATTATTTTACAAACATAACAAAACAGAATAAACATTTGTCATCAATGTTATTTTCCATATTAGTTTGCTATGTTCAGCGTTTATACATTTACGTATCTGCACAATATCTACATACATATGTATGTATGTGTATAAAAAACACAAAGCAAATCTGCTTGTATTTTTACTTCTGTAGTTAAAGAGCTTTGTATGTAAATGTACTTTTGCATTTTTGTTTTACATTTTTACTAAATTAAATACGTTCTTTAATTAATTTTGCTATTTTTGTGGATGAAATATTTTTAATATAAAGAAAAAAATTTTTTTATAAAAAAAATGCAAAAAGTTGTTGGAATGCCAACAACACGCGGTGTTCCCAAGCGGTCCCCCATCTAAGTACTAACCGCGCCCGACGCTGCTTAATTTCGGTGATCGGACGAGAACCGATGTATTCAGCGTGGTATGGTCGTTGGCGAAAGACTTTAGTTTATTAACGTACATATAGATAACAAAATTTCATGTTAAATACATTGCATTGATTATTTTACAAACATAACAAAACAGAATAAACATTTGTCATCAATGTTATTTTCCATATTAGTTTGCTATGTTCAGCGTTTATACATTTACGTATCTGCACAATATCTACATACATATGTATGTATGTGTATAAAAAACACAAAGCAAATCTGCTTGTATTTTTACTTCTGTAGTTAAAGAGCTTTGTATGTAAATGTACTTTTGCATTTTTGTTTTACATTTTTACTAAATTAAATACGTTCTTTAATTAATTTTGCTATTTTTGTGGATGAAATATTTTTAAAATATAGAAAAAAATTTTTTTATAAAAAAAAAATGCAAAAAGTTGTTGGAATGCCAACAACACGCGGTGTTCCCAAGCGGTCCCCCATCTAAGTACTAACCGCGCCCGACGCTGCTTAATTTCGGTGATCGGACGAGAACCGATGTATTCAGCGTGGTATGGTCGTTGGCGAAAGACTTTAGTTTATTAACGTACATATAGATAACAAAATTTCATGTTAAATACATTGCATTGATTATTTTACAAACATAACAAAACAGAATAAACATTTGTCATCAATGTTATTTTCCATATTAGTTTGCTATGTTCAGCGTTTATACATTTACGTATCTGCACAATATCTACATACATATGTATGTATGTGTATAAAAAACACAAAGCAAATCTGCTTGTATTTTTACTTCTGTAGTTAAAGAGCTTTGTATGTAAATGTACTTTTGCATTTTTGTTTTACATTTTTGATAAATTAAATACGTTCTTTAATTAATTTTGCTATTTTTGTGGATGAAATATTTTTAATATAAAGAAAAAAATTTTTTTATAAAAAAAATGCAAAAAGTTGTTGGAATGCCAACAACACGCGGTGTTCCCAAGCGGTCCCCCATCTAAGTACTAACCGCGCCCGACGCTGCTTAATTTCGGTGATCGGACGAGAACCGATGTATTCAGCGTGGTATGGTCGTTGGCGAAAGACTTTAGTTTATTAACGTACATATAGATAACAAAATTTCATGTTAAATACATTGCATTGATTATTTTACAAACATAACAAAACAGAATAAACATTTGTCATCAATGTTATTTTCCATATTAGTTTGCTATGTTCAGCTTTTATACATTTACGTATCTGCACAATATCTACATAGATATGTATGTATGTGTATAAAAAACACAAAGCAAATCTGCTTGTATTTTTACTTCTGTAGTTAAAGAGCTTTGTATGTAAATGTACTTTTGCATTTTTGTTTTACATTTTTACTAAATTAAATACGTTCTTTAATTAATTTTGCTATTTTTGTGGATGAAATATTTTTAAAATATAGAAAAAAATTTTTTTATAAAAAAAAATGCAAAAAGTTGTTGGAATGCCAACAACACGCGGTGTTCCCAAGCGGTCCCCCATCTAAGTACTAACCGCGCCCGACGCTGCTTAATTTCGGTGATCGGACGAGAACCGATGTATTCAGCGTGGTATGGTCGTTGGCGAAAGACTTTAGTTTATTAACGTACATATAGATAACAAAATTTCATGTTAAATACATTGCATTGATTATTTTACAAACATAACAAAACAGAATAAACATTTGTCATCAATGTTATTTTCCATATTAGTTTGCTATGTTCAGCTTTTATACATTTACGTATCTGCACAATATCTACATACATATGTATGTATGTGTATAAAAAACACAAAGCAAATCTGCTTGTATTTTTACTTCTGTAGTTAAAGAGCTTTGTATGTAAATGTACTTTTGCATTTTTGTTTTACATTTTTACTAAATTAAATACGTTCTTTAATTAATTTTGCTATTTTTGTGGATGAAATATTTTTAATATAAAGAAAAAAATTTTTTTATAAAAAAAATGCAAAAAGTTGTTGGAATGCCAACAACACGCGGTGTTCCCAAGCGGTCCCCCATCTAAGTACTAACCGCGCCCGACGCTGCTTAATTTCGGTGATCGGACGAGAACCGATGTATTCAGCGTGGTATGGTCGTTGGCGAAAGACTTTAGTTTATTAACGTACATATAGATAACAAAATTTCATGTTAAATACATTGCATTGATTATTTTACAAACATAACAAAACAGAATAAACATTTGTCATCAATGTTATTTTCCATATTAGTTTGCTATGTTCAGCTTTTATACATTTACGTATCTGCACAATATCTACATAGATATGTATGTATGTGTATAAAAAACACAAAGCAAATCTGCTTGTATTTTTACTTCTGTAGTTAAAGAGCTTTGTATGTAAATGTACTTTTGCATTTTTGTTTTACATTTTTACTAAATTAAATACGTTCTTTAATTAATTTTGCTATTTTTGTGGATGAAATATTTTTAAAATATAGAAAAAAATTTTTTTATAAAAAAAAATGCAAAAAGTTGTTGGAATGCCAACAACACGCGGTGTTCCCAAGGGGTCCCCATCTAAGTACTAACCGCGCCCGACGCTGCTTAATTTCGGTGATCGGACGAGAACCGATGTATTCAGCGTGGTATGGTCGTTGGCGAAAGACTTTAGTTTATTAACGTACATATAGATAACAAAATTTCATGTTAAATACATTGCATTGATTATTTTACAAACATAACAAAACAGAATAAACATTTGTCATCAATGTTATTTTCCATATTAGTTTGCTATGTTCAGCGTTTATACATTTACGTATCTGCACAATATCTACATACATATGTATGTATGTGTATAAAAAACACAAAGCAAATCTGCTTGTATTTTTACTTCTGTAGTTAAAGAGCTTTGTATGTAAATGTACTTTTGCATTTTTGTTTTACATTTTTACTAAATTAAATACGTTCTTTAATTAATTTTGCTATTTTTGTGGATGAAATATTTTTAAAATATAGAAAAAAATTTTTTTATAAAAAAAAATGCAAAAAGTTGTTGGAATGCCAACAACACGCGGTGTTCCCAAGCGGTCCCCCATCTAAGTACTAACCGCGCCCGACGCTGCTTAATTTCGGTGATCGGACGAGAACCGATGTATTCAGCGTGGTATGGTCGTTGGCGAAAGACTTTAGTTTATTAACGTACATATAGATAACAAAATTTCATGTTAAATACATTGCATTGATTATTTTACAAACATAACAAAACAGAATAAACATTTGTCATCAATGTTATTTTCCATATTAGTTTGCTATGTTCAGCTTTTATACATTTACGTATCCGCACAATATCTACATACATATGTATGTATGTGTATAAAAAACACAAAGCAAATCTGCTTGTATTTTTACTTCTGTAGTTAAAGAGCTTTGTATGTAAATGTACTTTTGCATTTTTGTTTTACATTTTTACTGAATTAAATACGTTCTTTAATTAATTTTGCTATTTTTGTGGATGAAATATTTTTAAAATATAGAAAAAAATTTTTTTATAAAAAAAAATGCAAAAAGTTGTTGGAATGCCAACAACACGCGGTGTTCCCAAGCGGTCCCCCATCTAAGTACTAACCGCGCCCGACGCTGCTTAATTTCGGTGATCGGACGAGAACCGATGTATTCAGCGTGGTATGGTCGTTGGCGAAAGACTTTAGTTTATTAACGTACATATAGATAACAAAATTTCATGTTAAATACATTGCATTGATTATTTTACAAACATAACAAAACAGAATAAACATTTGTCATCAATGTTATTTTCCATATTAGTTTGCTATGTTCAGCTTTTATACATTTACGTATCTGCACAATATCTACATACATATGTATGTATGTGTATAAAAAACACAAAGCAAATCTGCTTGTATTTTTACTTCTGTAGTTAAAGAGCTTTGTATGTAAATGTACTTTTGCATTTTTGTTTTACATTTTTACTAAATTAAATACGTTCTTTAATTAATTTTGCTATTTTTGTGGATGAAATATTTTTAAAATATAGAAAAAATTTTTTTTTAAAAAAAAAAATGCAAAAAGTTGTTGGAATGCCAACAACACGCGGTGTTCCCAAGCGGTCCCCCATCTAAGTACTAACCGCGCCCGACGCTGCTTAATTTCGGTGATCGGACGAGAACCGATGTATTCAGCGTGGTATGGTCGTTGGCGAAAGACTTTAGTTTATTAACGTACATATAGATAACAAAATTTCATGTTAAATACATTGCATTGATTATTTTACAAACATAACAAAACAGAATAAACATTTGTCATCAATGTTATTTTCCATATTAGTTTGCTATGTTCAGCTTTTATACATTTACGTATCTGCACAATATCTACATACATATGTATGTATGTGTATAAAAAACACAAAGCAAATCTGCTTGTATTTTTACTTCTGTAGTTAAAGAGCTTTGTATGTAAATGTACTTTTGCATTTTTGTTTTACATTTTTACTAAATTAAATACGTTCTTTAATTAATTTTGCTATTTTTGTGGATGAAATATTTTTAAAATATAGAAAAAAATTTTTTTATAAAAAAAAATGCAAAAAGTTGTTGGAATGCCAACAACACGCGGTGTTCCCAAGCGGTCCCCCATCTAAGTACTAACCGCGCCCAACGCTGCTTAATTTCGGTGATCGGACGAGAACCGATGTATTCAGCGTGGTATGGTCGTTTGCGAAAGACTTTAGTTTATTAACGTACATATAGATAACAAAATTTCATGTTAAATACATTGCATTGATTATTTTACAAACATAACAAAACAGAATAAACATTTGTCATCAATGTTATTTTCCATATTAGTTTGCTATGTTCAGCTTTTATACATTTACGTATCTGCACAATATCTACATACATATGTATGTATGTGTATAAAAAACACAAAGCAAATCTGCTTGTATTTTTACTTCTGTAGTTAAAGAGCTTTGTATGTAAATGTACTTTTGCATTTTTGTTTTACATTTTTACTAAATTAAATACGTTCTTTAATTAATTTTGCTATTTTTGTGGATGAAATATTTTTAAAATATAGAAAAAATTTTTTTTATAAAAAAAAATGCAAAAAGTTGTTGGAATGCCAACAACACGCGGTGTTCCCAAGCGGTCCCCCATCTAAGTACTAACCGCGCCCGACGCTGCTTAATTTCGGTGATCGGACGAGAACCGATGTATTCAGCGTGGTATGGTCGTTGGCGAAAGACTTTAGTTTATTAACGTACATATAGATAACAAAATTTCATGTTAAATACATTGCATTGATTATTTTACAAACATAACAAAACAGAATAAACATTTGTCATCAATGTTATTTTCCATATTAGTTTGCTATGTTCAGCTTTTATACATTTACGTATCTGCACAATATCTACATACATATGTATGTATGTGTATAAAAAACACAAAGCAAATCTGCTTGTATTTTTACTTCTGTAGTTAAAGAGCTTTGTATGTAAATGTACTTTTGCATTTTTGTTTTACATTTTTACTAAATTAAATACGTTCTTTAATTAATTTTGCTATTTTTGTGGATGAAATATTTTTAAAATATAGAAAAAAATTTTTTTATAAAAAAAAATGCAAAAAGTTGTTGGAATGCCAACAACACGCGGTGTTCCCAAGCGGTCCCCCATCTAAGTACTAACCGCGCCCGACGCTGCTTAATTTCGGTGATCGGACGAGAACCGATGTATTCAGCGTGGTATGGTCGTTGGCGAAAGACTTTAGTTTATTAACGTACATATAGATAACAAAATTTCATGTTAAATACATTGCATTGATTATTTTACAAACATAACAAAACAGAATAAACATTTGTCATCAATGTTATTTTCCATATTAGTTTGCTATGTTCAGCTTTTATACATTTACGTATCTGCACAATATCTACATACATATGTATGTATGTGTATAAAAAAAACACAAAGCAAATCTGCTTGTATTTTTACTTCTCTAGTTAAAGAGCTTTGTATGTAAATGTACTTTTGCATTTTTGTTTTACATTTTTACTAAATTAAATACGTTCTTTAATTAATTTTGCTATTTTTGTGGATGAAATATTTTTAAAATATAGAAAAAAATTTTTTTATAAAAAAAAATGCAAAAAGTTGTTGGAATGCCAACAACACGCGGTGTTACCAAGCGGTACCCCATCTAAGTACTAACCGCGCCCGACGCTGCTTAATTTCGGTGATCGGACGAGAACCGATGTATTCAGCGTGGTATGGTCGTTGGCGAAAGACTTTAGTTTATTAACGTACATATAGATAACAAAATTTCATGTTAAATACATTGCATTGATTATTTTACAAACATAACAAAACAGAATAAACATTTGTCATCAATGTTATTTTCCATATTAGTTTGCTATGTTCAGCTTTTATACATTTACGTATCTGCACAATATCTACATACATATGTATGTATGTGTATAAAAAACACAAAGCAAATCTGCTTGTATTTTTACTTCTGTAGTTAAAGAGCTTTGTATGTAAATGTACTTTTGCATTTTTGTTTTACATTTTTACTAAATTAAATACGTTCTTTAATTAATTTTGCTATTTTTGTGGATGAAATATTTTTAAAATATAGAAAAAAATTTTTTTATAAAAAAAAATGCAAAAAGTTGTTGGAATGCCAACAACACGCGGTGTTCCCAAGCGGTCCCCCATCTAAGTACTAACCGCGCCCGACGCTGCTTAATTTCGGTGATCGGACGAGAACCGATGTATTCAGCGTGGTATGGTCGTTGGCGAAAGACTTTAGTTTATTAACGTCGATCATTACAACTCTCGTAGTGAACAGACGCGTTTTTATAATCGTCGCAACTGAATATAAAAAAAATATAAAAGAAAAAAAATTTTCAAGTCACAAAAAAATATAAAAAAAACAAAACATTTATTGAACAGTTATTTTACTGGTTTTATTTTATTTTTTGCTTGTGTACAATACACATAAATATTTGCATACACAAACTAATAGAAGTGAAAATAAAAAAAAGAGAACTCTGATGAGTTCATCTTCTGATAAAAACAACAATAATCCTACAAGCAGTAGGAATGTACAATACATAACTTTAGTTGCTGATGACGACAATAAAAAAAATGAATTAAACAAAAACCTGAATTTAACAGAAAACACAAATACTCGTGCGCGATCATTATCTCTCAACATGTTAAATAGTGATCAAGAAGCAACAACAATTGCACCCATCAGCAAACTTGTCAGCTTAGCTGTACAAACAAACAAACAAACAATAAGTAACAAGGTGACCAACGTGCACAAAATGGTAGATGCGGTGAGTACATTAAATGATAATAAAATTCAAACAGGAATGGACAGATACATAACCGTGTTAAAAAGGGGAAGAAGTCCAAAATCAGCTGAAATAGCTTCAACAGCGAAAGTTCCCAGAGATGAAAAAAACAAAATAAAAAATTCCGAAAATCGTTTCGCGATCTTATCAGAACAAGACAATGAAGACACAACTACAACAAGGTCGAGTAAACCTCCACCGATATATTTAAGAGAGCAGAACTCTAGTTTTTTGGTAAAAAGCCTTATCTCCTTAATTGGAGAAAATGAGTTCTATGTAACTCCAATTAAGCGCGGAAATATTAACGAAACAAAAATCCAGGTAGTGCAAGAAAGTCATTACCGAAAAATAGTTTCTGACCTTGAGTCAAAAAACAAAAATTTTTATACGTACCAATTAAAGAGTGCTAAAGGTCTAACCGTCGTAATAAAAGGTATAGACTCTAGTGTGGATCCAGAAGAGGTAAAGTCTGGCCTTGAAGATAATGGCTTCAAAGTGAAAAATGTTTCAAACATTAAAAACAGGGAAAAAATCCCCCAACCTATTTTTAGAGTCGAGCTACAGCCAGGCGACATGAAAATTAAAAAAAATGAATCGCACCCAATCTATAGCTTAAAATACTTGCTGCATCGAAGAGTTACCGTTGAGATGCCACATAAAAAAACTGGACCTATCCAATGCATGAACTGTCAAGAATTTGGCCATACCAAAACTTATTGCAAGTTGCCTACCGTTTGCGTTGTTTGTGGCGAGTTACACAGTACCGCTAACTGTGACAAAATAAAAGGTGATACCAAAGCAAAAAAATGTAGTAATTGCGGCGGAAACCACACTGCCAACTATAGGGGCTGCCCTCTTTATTCTCTTTTTAAAAATTCGTCGAACAGAAAAACAAATGCTACTCCCGCTCAGCCCAACACTCCTTTAAACTACCCACAGTTACCTCAACCGTCGTCTAGCCATAATCAATACTCAAATGTTTTAAAGTCTAACACGACTCTTACTCAACAAAAACCAAATAGTCAATTTTCATACGCTAATATTTTAAAGAGTAACCAGATTCCGGCGCAAAAAACTGTACCAGTAAATGAAGAATCAGGGCATAATTTTAGTCGTATTGAAGCCTCAATAGAGATCCTTATACAAACAGTAAATACATTCACTCTCAACATGTCCTGTATGATGCAGGAAATGTTGAAAATGCAGTCTACCTTGTTGCAGGCTGTATTGAACAAACCATGAACTTAAGAATCTGTTTTTGGAACGCAAACGGCATCTGCCAACATAAAAATGAAATTGAATATTTTCTTCTGGATAAACAAATCGATGTTATGCTTATCTCAGAAACTCACTTGACGTCCCGAAGCTATTTTCGAATTAGTGGATATAATTTCTACGACACCAAGGATCCTCAAGGTAGAGCTTGTGGTGGCTCTGGAATCCTAATAAAAACTCGAATAAAACACTACCTACTAAATGACCTTCGTGAAGAATATCTTCAAGCAACGAACATCTGCATTGAAAATTTTTATCAAAAGCTTGTGATATCATCTGTTTACTCTCCTCCCAGATTTTCAATTTCAGAGAGTCAATATACCGCATTTTATACAACACTGGGGTCCCGTTTTCTAGCAGCTGGTGACTACAATGCTAAACACACATTTTGGGGCTCACGTTTAATCAGTCCTAAGGGTCGTGTTTTGTTTGACACAATTTCAAAAATGGGTTTGAATGTAGTTTCAAGTGGTCAGCCAACATATTGGCCAACGGATCGTCAAAAAATTCCTGATGTTATCGACTTTGGGATTATGAAAGGCGTGCCCAGCGAAATGATTGAAGTAGAAGCGTCTTTGGATTTGTCTTCAGATCACTCGCCTACTATTATCACTATTTACTCACACACAACTGCAACACATACATGTGATTTACCGCTGACACCTGCACGTATTAACTGGCTGAAATACAAAAAATATTTGAGTGCTCATTGCACGGAAAATATGCCATTGAGAACACCTGCTGACATAGAAAACTCTATTAGGTTGTTTGAAGCACATGCTAAACAAGCTGCTCTTAATGCTTCTTCAATTCAACCAAATCAACAAGCGAGATTTAACAATATTTTTTGTGCAGACATAGAAAGGCTATTGACTGAAAAACGGAGAGCTCGACGAGAATGGCAACGTTACAGATCGCCTCAGCTAAAATTACGGCTTAAGGAGTGTACCAAACAGCTAAGAAAAGTTTTACAATCACAAAAAACAGCTTCGCTGCAAAAATTTCTGCAAGAACTCGATGCAACACCATCAACAGATTATTCGCTGTGGCGTGCAGCCAGAGGACTTAAAAGGCCAGTGATTTGCAAACCACCATTACGAGCCTCTAATGGTGACTGGGCAAGAACTGATGCTGAAAAAGGTGATCTATTTGTCAAGCACCTAGAAAAAGTATTTACCCCGAATATTTCTGCTGATATTGTTGAACTGCCACCAGTCGTCTCTTTACCAGAAATACCACTAAGATTTAGCATTGTGGAGATTGAAAAGGCCATTACTAGTCTTAACACCAAAAAAGCCCCAGGTGTCGACAAAATAAGCAACAAAATGCTTCAACAACTGCCTTATATTGCAAAAAGAGTTATACTCTTCATTTTTAACAGTATTCTACGGCTGCAATACTATCCTGCAGAATGGAAGGTTTCGATGATTATTATGATACCAAAGCCCGGCAAGGATCATACGAAGGTTGAATCCTATCGGCCTATTAGTTTATTGCCCAACATTTCAAAACTATTTGAAAAGCTGTATATGAGCAAGCTGATGCCTATAGTGACTAGAAGTGGATGCATTCCAGACCATCAATTCGGTTTTCGCAGACAACACAGCACAATTGAACAAACTCACAGACTTGTGAATGTTATCAGAGACACTTTCGAAAAGAAGAAATATTGCTCTGCGCTCTTTATAGATGTTTCTCAAGCTTTCGATAAAGTATGGCACGAAGGTCTTATACATAAATTAACGCAAAATCTACCCGCAAATATTGTTAGGCTTTTAATAAGCTACCTAATTGAACGAAAATTTGTAGTTAGAGAAGGCAATTTTTTAAGCCCACCGCAGTCGATCGAAGCCGGAGTTCCCCAAGGCAGTATCTTCGGTCCATTACTTTATTTAATATATGCCTCTGACTTACCGTTAAGCAGTAACATTCACACGTCAACATTTGCTGACGATACAGCTTTTCTAAGCGTTCACGAAAATCCTGTAGAAGCTTCCCGCAATTTACAAGAATATATATCCAAACTGGAAAAATGCCTCAAACAATGGCGTATTAAAGTTAACGAGCAGAAATGTGTACACGTCACTTTTACGTTGCGAAGGGAAACATGCCCGCCTATACAAATCAACACCGAGACTATTCCGCAACATACTGTAGTCAAATATCTAGGCGTTCACCTTGACCGCCGTTTAACATGGAAATCGCATATAGACGCAAAGTTGATGCAAATGAAATTAAAAGCAGCCCAAATGAATTGGCTTATGGGTAGAAATTCAATACTGAGCCTAGACTGTAAACTTCTACTATACAACGCGATCCTGAAACCAATATGGTGCTATGGAATCCAGCTATGGGGCACTGCCTCAGCATCGAATGTAGAAAAAATTCAGAGGCGACAAAATAAAATTCTACGTACAATAACTGCAGCCCCCTGGTATGTCAGAAACCATAGAATTCATAAAGATCTAGACGTTCCGTTGGTAAAGACAGTATTTTCGAAACACGCGAAAAAATACATTAAAAAACTTGAGTTGCACCCAAACCCACTTGCGCGCAATATTCTTCATTATAGAGGCCACACCCGGCTGAAAAGAAGGGATACTCTTTTTCTCAGCCGTCCACGAGAGATGTAAATCAACAAAAATTAACCGTTGAAATTAAAAATTTTGTTTAGCATTGGCTAAACCTATATTTAATATTTTTTAGATTTAAGATTTGAAAAACTTATTGATAATTTAATTAATAATTAAAGATTCCATAAATAATAAAATTATCAAAAAAAAATTAACGTACATATAGATAACAAAATTTCATGTTAAATACATTGCATTGATTATTTTACAAACATAACAAAACAGAATAAACATTTGTCATCAATGTTATTTTCCATATTAGTTTGCTATGTTCAGCTTTTATACATTTACGTATCTGCACAATATCTACATACATATGTATGTATGTGTATAAAAAACACAAAGCAAATCTGCTTGTATTTTTACTTCTGTAGTTACAGAGCTTTGTATGTAAATGTACTTTTGCATTTTTGTTTTACATTTTTACTAAATTAAATACGTTCTTTAATTAATTTTGCTATTTTTGTGGATGAAAGATTTTTAAAATAAAGAAAAAAAATTTTTTATAAAAAAAATGCAAAAAGTTGTTGGAATGCCAACAACACGCGGTGTTCCCAAGCGGTCCCCCATCTTACCCTTTATATAAAGAATACAAAAGATGTGCACTTGTATGTTTGGCATGAAGGGGAAGGTGGTGTTACCTCTAACAATATAAAAAGCTGTATTCTTCACTTTTTGCAAGAATATTGTACTTCGTACAAAAATGTAGTATTGATTTCTGATGGATGTACATATCGGAACAGAAATAAAGTTTTGTGCAGTGCACTCGCCAATTTTTCATCATCACACGGCATACAAATAGAACAAATAATACTTGAAAAGGGTCATACCATGATGGAGGTAGATAGTGCACATTCTACTTTAGAAAAACTATTTAAATCACCAATATACTCTCCTGCTGATTACGTTAGTCGAATGATAATTGTTAGACCATCTCAACCATACATAATAAATTATTTAGAATATACATTTTTCAAGAACTACGAAAACCATCCAGGAATCTTTACTTCAATAAGGCCGGGAAAAAAGTCTGGTGAACCAACAGTTTGCGATATTCGCGCTCTTCTTTATAAAAACAATGATGTTATGTATAAATTACGTTACACTGACGAGCGGAAATCTTCACCTCAAAGAAAAAATCAATCGAAGAAAGTTACTTACGAACCTTTATATAAAACGCCTATAAAAATTGATAAGTCCAAATTCGAATGCTTACACTCTTTAAAAAAATATATACATAAAGATTTTTAAAATCACGTATTATATTATGTACTACTATTTTTCTATTATAATTAATTTATTATTTTTTTGTTAGTTATTGAATTTTTTTGTTAAATAAAACTTGTTTTGGTTTAAATTTGCAAATTTTTAATTTTAAACAACACATTACACTTTATTGAAAATTAATTTTAGAACAAAAGCACCTATGTGTATTATATTTGTTCTATTCACATATAAAAAGTCCGAAAAAAAGTCAGCTATGTGTAGTTTTTTGTTAAATTCTTGTACCACTTCAGGATAAAGAAAGATTTTGTATTTTTTTCAACGCGTAATATTTTTAAATGGGCTAAGAAAAATTCACTTTAAAAATATGTTGCGAATTGACAAAATAAAACGGTTTTTTTGCTCTCCTGAACAATTCATAAAAAACACATAGGTGTTTTGGTCGGCGCACAGACGAACTGCGAATATGTTATATTCATCGTACACTTTCAACGACAAACAATCACAATTAAGAAACTAAGGCAAAGTTATTCTGTAATTGACTATGTAAAGGTGAGATGGGAATTCCAAAGACTCAATAAGACCCAAATTACCCAATACTACAACTGCCAAATGTTTGGCCACGGTTCAAGTCGTTGCAGTGTTAAAACCAGGGACCGAATTTAATTGTTATTTTTTATATCTGATAAAAAGGTTACAAGAAATTTCGTTTTATTTAATATTTCGTTTTATTTTAACCATTATCACTGCATATATATTATATTGGTTATCGTAACCAATTAAAGTGAGAAATATTTTTTTTTGGTTATAAGTAACCATTAGATATATCAACCAAAAAAAAATTTTATTTTAAATAACCATTTCCTCAACAAAAAAGATTTTTTGGTTAGAAATAACAATTATAAAAAATAATTTCTTTGTTTTGATTATCATTGATGGCACAACTCAACAAATTCGTAAACGATTAAAATCGCAATCTTAGCTTTAAAAGTAATAAGTTAGCACTATTGAAATATTTGTACTTAAAATTGTGTTTTTTTTTGCGTTCCAGCAGTTCCAGGTAATTTTTAGAATTTGGGAGTTAGTGTCGAGCGCGCATTCTCAGCATTAGGGTTAGTACTAAGTGATCTTAGATGCAACCTTTCAGACGATTCCTTAAGATCGCTTATGTTTGTTAAGTTAAACAAAAATTTTAATAAATGAACTCCAAGACTTATGTCTATTTTTTCATTCAATTCGACCATATAGGGAACGTCCTGGCCTCTGGAAATCTGTTGCGGTAGTAACAAAACTAAAGACAGATAAAGGCTATGTATGTTTTTTTATATTTTAAAACCTTACACAAAACCTAATAAAGGTTACATACAGGCAATTGGAATTTTTATAATGATTTTAATGGATTTAGAAATCCCTATTCAACATTTTCAATGGGAGAAATATGCCCACTAAAACTTTATGAATTAATTTTTTATTATAAATTTTATTCCTGATAACCAAAAAAATTAATTTTATTTTTTATTGGTTATTTCTAACTCATGCCTGATAACCAAAAAAAAAAACATTTTATTTTTTATTGGTTATTTATAACCAAAAAATCTTTTTGGTTGAAATAATTGTTATTTATAGCAAAAAAAACAAAACACTCACTAAAATTGGTTGCGATGACCAAAATAAAATATATCTTATAAAAATGGTTAATTATAACCTTTTTATAAATTCATCAATATTAATGGTTAAAAATGAGTTTTTTGTCGTTTATCTTATAATTGTTAAGTCCCTGGTTAAAACTTTTTGTGCAAATTGTGCTGGCCAGCACAAGACATCAGAATGTAATGAACCCACAATTAAATGTGCAAATTGCAACGAAGCGCACAAGTCCACTTCAGAACAATGCCCTAGCAAGGCAAATTATTGAAACATATGACAACGGGCACAATCAACACCACGACGTCCTTCACGTATCAATTCTGTTCGTGACTCATCTAAAAATTATAACAGCATCTTCCCCGATACATTGTGACAGAGTCAACCGGAAAATATTGGCATCTGGCAGACCCAAAGGAATACAATCAACAATAACAATTTTCGCAATGCTACAGAAAATAATGAACTCTTTTCGCTTCAAGAAATTAAAAATTTAACATTAGAATTAATTACTAACCTAAAAAATTGTAGAAATAAGGCTGATCAGTTCGAGGTAATTACAAACCTTGCAGTTAAATTCCTTTCATAATGGATTACAATGGCATAAGTATAATAACGTGGAATGCACGAGGCATTCACAATAAAAGCGTAGAGCTTTTTAATTTTCTAACAACCCAGGGCATCCACATTTGCTTACTTGCAGAAACTGGGTTAAATTCAAATTTATCAATCAGACACAAGGAATTTTGCGTGTACAGGAATGATAGGACTACTTCGAGAGGAGGTGGTGTAGCAATTATCATAAAGAAAAATATGCCACACCAACTACTTCCGATTATTAATACTAAACGACAATTTGCTTCTGATATTCACAAACTGACGCGCGATAATATATACATTTTAAGGGGAGATTTTAATTGTAGGCATCAGACTTGGGGATGCATTAGATCCAATTGTTGGGGAAACACATTGTATGAAAAGCTAGACTCATACAATGTTAATATTCTATTTCCATGTGAAATATTCTATTGCATGTGCAAACAGGAAAGGCTCCACGTTGGACATATTTTTAACTAACGTAGTTGATATATTATTTCCTGCAATTGTAATAAATGACTTAAGCTCTGATCATTTACCAGCCAAAATCTTTTTGACCAGCTCCTACAATAGTTCAGCAAAATTTAAGTATGATTTTAATAATGCCATCTGGAAAAACTTTGCTAGATATTTCAATAGACATCTTACCCTACCCGACATTAATAATATCACATGTACCATGCAAATCGATAATTTAATAACAAATTTCAGAAATATTACAAACAGTGCTGTAAACTGTAATATCCCCAAGAAACACATTTCCAATACAAACAGGCCATTGCCACAATTCTTAGACAACATGATCCAACAGAGAAATACATATAGACGTTATTGGCAGCAAAACAGGAACCTAAACGACTTGTACCAAATGAAAATATTAAATATAGAAATACGAGAAGAAATTTAGAAACAAATCGTGGAATCATTTGCTATCTAGGTCATATAAAAGTAGTGTATTTGTGAGGCTTACGTATCACTTCTTCCATAAAAATCGGCTGCTCATGCAGAGCTGGGAACTCGATTTTTTAAAAGGGGGTGCATTGTCTGAGATATTGTTTTTTCCATCACTGAATTCCATTCATAGCTGGGCAATCGAATTTTTTAAAAAGAGTATTACATTCTTTTTTAGTTATTGTTATTTTTCATTCATGAATTATATAACTATCAGATTTTGAAAGGTGTGCTGTCAGATATGGTATTTTAGTTGTTAGTCCTGAGTTCGGATGTTTCACATGTCTGTTATGAGTCAGTCGGGGCACCTCACGATTGTTGATAAAAATTGCGAACCTCGCATTGTATGTAAGGTAGAGTCCGCGGGCCTCGCCTTGAATGTATGCAACATTTTCCACCCCTGAAATGTATGACTCATAGCTGCAGAGTTTTTCAGTTATTTTTTTCCTTAAGACTATATGTTATAGAATTTCACATTTTAATAACAAGAAAATAGAAATTATAAAGAGTTGTGTTAATGAAGTTCTAATTATATTTTTTATTTTAATTTTTGTTGGTTAGTGGTGTTTTTCAATGAAAATTGTGATAAGATAGATATTTGATTTTTCGTTTAATGTCTAGATTATTCCCCATGCAATTGATTGAAAAATTTAGTTTAGAGTTGTGTTGATAAGTTGAATCCATAAACTTATATAATGTTATGAGAATGTAGATGAATGATTTTAAAAATTTGTTAGAATGAGTTGTATGGATTTTAATTTTTTTAAAAATGCTGATCTTGTATGAATACATTTAGGAATGAAAAACAGAATTATTAGGTTTGCTAGAGTGAGCATGTATGTATGTACATATGTATATAAGAGTGGGTACGGAAAAATGTATATGTTTTTTTAGTTGGATGTTTGTAGTTAAGATCACGTATGAAGAAATTAAAATAAGGAAGAGATGTGTTAATGAAGTTGTAATTATATATATATTTTTTCATATTGTTGGTAGTGGTGTTTTTAAATGAAAATTGTGATAAGATAGAGATTTGATTTTTAGTTGAATACCTAAGTTATTCCCCATGCAAGGAGAGGTATTAAGTGAAAAATTTAGTTTAGGGTTGTGTTGATAAGTTGAAGCCATAAACTTGCATATAAAATGTTATGAGAATGTAGATGAATGGTTTTAAAAATTTGTTAGAATGAGTTGTATGTGTGGTTGTTTTCTTTTAAATGCTGATCTTGTAGGTATGAATACATTTATGAATGAAAAACAGAATTATTAGGTTTGCTTGAGTGGGCATGTATGTAAGTATGTACTGAATATGGATGTACATATGTATATAAAAGTGCTAAGAAAATAGAAATTGCGAAGAGTTGTGTTAAGGAAGTAGTAGTTATATGTTTATTTTGATTTTATTGCTTAATGATGTTTTATATGAAAATTGTGATAAAATAAAGATTTGAGTATTGGTTTAATGTTTAAGATTTATGACTTTTTTTAATTCACGGCGAACTTTTATACCTATACAGTATAGCGATAAGAATATATAAATTGTGTTTATAAATATTCTTTTCTTAAAAAGTAGAGTTGTGAAAAATATTTATCCTAGAAACTAATAAAAAAATATTAGAGATCTTCTTTAGTTTTTTCCGTTTTAAATTGTAAGAATTTAATTTTTTAGTTCAATCTTTCTCTTTGCGCTTTTCTGTATTAAAATCATGATAATTTTTTTATATTCAGTTTAGAGATACAAAAAATAGAAATTGTTTCTCATAAATATTATTTTCTTAATATTTAATACAGTGATTTGGAAGAAATATTTATCCTTGGAACTAGTAAAACAAAGTTACAAATGTTCTTGTGGTTTTATTTCACAATATTTGAAATATGTACATACATATGTATTATGGAGTTGTATAAACAGAGAAAAGACATGTTTGAAGATGTTCGGGTTGTTTTACATCATACCCGACTATCTTCATTGTGTTGTTATCACGATGAGTATACATGTATGAACTATAAACACTAGCGATCAACTACGAACTTGAACATAAACACAAAATGACTTACATACATGTTATAACAACGACCACAGTATAAACAACTACAAACACGGTAGCATGTTACAAAAATCATATATAAATACAGGAAAATAAGGTTTTACTTTTATTAATAAAACTTAAATATCTTCACATTTAAAAATTTATTAAAATATAGATTCAAAATTAACTTTGTTTTCTTATAAAAATGTAATTTATATTCACTAAATCTTATAATATCATAATAAATATTGAAACAGAATACAATGAACTCGCAAAAATATGAACACCATATTATATGAACACCCCCATATATAAACACTTTTTCCTCCATTGGCTACTCTAAAATATAAACTTAGTGCGAATGCTTTAAAATGTGAACAATTTATTTTAGCCGTTCTTAACGGACTTTTATCGAAACAGCGATGAAATCTTTGTAAACAGGGTTGTAGATAAATTCTACTTTAACTGCATAAAAATTTTGAGATTTCCCTATTTGTTTTTGAATTGCATTTAGCTGTCAATCTAAAATTAGAGAAATCAGATGTCATTCGCACATATGAATAATCTTAGTTAAGAAGTGAACTGGCTTGATTTTAATTATTTGATATCATCGCGTGCGAACTGTATAAAAACATAACTTAAGCATTAAACACATTCGCCACAGCAGACTACCGACTACCACCTGTCAAAATTAGAATACATGTGTGCATATGAGAATGATTATATTGGAGACAGCAAGGCAACACGGCAACCGGTTTTTGTCCATGCTACTTTTGTCGTGTAGTCGAATTAAACTAATTTCTATTTCTGATGGCCACAAAACCAAAACAGTGTTGACAATATAACAAAATATGTAAAGCAAATTAGTGATTAGAAATATTTTTTATTGTAAAATAAAAAAGAAAACAACTAAATTTAAATGTTATAATATATATGCATCAAGAATTTTTATTAGCTTTATTGTTATATGGAATACTGAATTTAGTCAAAAATACCAACATTGTTAAAGTTTTAAAAAAACTCACAGGGTAATAGCCCTTTTTTACCTAAAAACTTTTGTGTAATTTTTAGGTGCTCTCTCTCTCGATTCCGAAAAAAATCGATTGAATAAAAAAATCAATTTTCACTTTTTTTTTTTTTTGATGTGGACAACATCAACAGAAAATTGATATTAAATGAATTTGCTTAATTCCTATATAAAAAAAAAAATCTAATTATAAATATTTGTACTTAGTACTTTTGTTAATTCATTTATGTTGTATATATAAATGAAAAAAAAAAAATAAAATTATGAATTCTTATTTTTAACAGCTTTAATTTTGTCAATCTGGCTCACAACTTTATGTTATGCCAGTTATAGATCATTATTTACATTTAAACAAATTTTGTTATTATATTAGTAAATGAATCTATTAAAATAAATAAATAAATAAACATCTGAGCATCACATGCCCCAAAACTGTTCCCTCCCAGAGATATGCGCGTTTTATGAAAGTGATGGTACACCAAAGATACACGTATTTAAATCTTTAAAATGGCTCTCCTGAACAAAACCGGTTTTTACCCTTAGGTCCCTTTCTATTTTGCGCGTCACATATACATAGGTATTTTAGAGAAGTTTAGAGTGATATCCTCATCGCTTATATCCGTTCCATATTCTAGGAGTCAATAAAAAATAAGTTTTCAACCCCGTAACTCCGGAGCCAAAAGAGATCCATGAGATGAATTTTTTCAGTCAAAGCGAATCCATACAAAGTAATGTGAGTGGCGAATTCAATTCGCTCTAGCAAACTTTAAAAAAGTAAAAGCGCTAAATATCACCACTGTAATATACATAAATGAATCGTTGCAACAATTCAGGATCAGCTGCTTACTGTGTATCTGTCGTATCCAAAATAATTAAGTAGCTGCTAAACGGCTACAACGGTAGCTAGCAGCATTTGTGTTCTTGTGTTCGTGTAGTCTGCTGTGGCGAATGTGTTTATACCTTTATTTCAAATACAATAACTTACAAACTTATTATTTCGAACTTCGAACGCAACTACATATATGTCCACGAACACAGTGTTCATGAGCACAAAAAACAAAATCAATTAATTAATATTAACAGAGTTCGCTCGTTGATGGTATGATCAACCTTCTGATTAGAAACGTCGGAGTTCAATCAAACATGTGTTCGAACATAGACATTTTATGATGAACACAACAGTATGCTTATATATAAAAACAACTGTTCTGTGGATAAACAAATCATTGAAACACGGTATTCCAATATCAGCACAACAATAGAAAATGGCGAGCATTATTTGTGAGATTTGTCGAAAAGAATACAATTTAAATTCATCATTAAGAAGACATCATCGACTACATCACAAAAAGCATCATCTTTACATTACTCAAATCCTTTGAATTATCATCATGAATTATTAGAATATTCTAAAAAAATTATGTTAGAAGCAGAACCCAATGTTAATTGTATTGAATGCAATCAATATATCGCAAAATCAAATTGCTACTACCATATCAGAACAAATCAGCATAAATTTAATTGTGCTAAAATATGTAATGTTATTGATGAAGTGAAATATAATAAATCAGTATTTAAAGATCGCATCATTACATATTTAATTGAAAATAAAAATAAATCCGATTTAATAGCTGAGAACTTTTTATCGAACATTAAAATCAAAGTGATTGAATTGTTAAGGAATATGATTCAGAAATTTCTGAGCATAAAATTTAACATTGAAATATATTGCGAATACGTTTTGATTAAGGAAGAACAAGAATCGTGTACCATCGAAGTAAAGTCACATCAAACCAAAATGGATGTCATTAATATGTCATCATCAACAACAGATGATATTAATATTATTTACAATAAACAATGTGATACTATTATCCGAAAGATGAGTGAATTTCAGGAGCGTGACAGTGGTTGGACTTTAACTGAAATATTGCGTTTGGAAATAAACATTAATCAATATCAAAATATTAAAGGATATCAGTATATCGCTTTGCCGTTAACAATACAGAGAAAGCATGCTTGCATTAATGTTCAAAATAATGATGAATACTGCTTCAAGTGGACAGTAATATCAGCATTCCATCCAATTAATCTTAATTCAAATAAATTAACCTTTTTTTCAGTTTCAACTCTCGCAGTGTACAGACGCGTTTTATAATCGTCGCAACTGAATATTAAAATTATCAAAATTTAAAGTCACAAAAAATACAAAAACAAAACATTTATTAAACAGTTATTATACTGGTTTTATTTTATTTTTTTTGCTTGTGTATACATAAATATTTGCATAAACAAACTCTTATAAGTGAAAAAAAAACAAGAGAACTCTAAATGAGTTCATCTTCTGGCAACAACAACAACAATAAACCCACAAGCAGTAGAAATGCTTATTTAACTTTTGTTGCTGATGACGACAATAAAAAAATTGAATTAAGCACAAACCTGAATTCTACACAAAACACAACTATTCGTGCGCGATCATGCTCTCCGCACATGTTAAATAATGATCAAGAAGCAACAACAATTGCACCTATTAGCAAACTTGTCAGCTTAGCTGTACAAGCAAACAAACAAACAATAAATACCCAGGTGACCAACGTGCACAAAATGAATAAAATTATGGATAAAGTAAGTGAAAATAGTGATAATAAAATTCAAACAGGTATGTATAGATACATAACTGTGTTAAAAAGGGGAAGAAGTCCCAAATCTGCTCAAATTGCGTCAACGGCAAAAGTTCCCAAATATGGACAACATATAAAAAATTCCGAAAATCGTTTCGCGATTTTAACTGAACAAGGTGATGAATACACAACTAATACAAGTTTGAATAAATCACCACCGATTTATTTATGAGAACAGAACTCCAGCTTTCTGGTAAAAAGCCTTATCTCGTTAATTGGAGAAAATGAGTTTTACGTAACTCCAATCAAGCGTGGGAAAATTAATGAAACAAAAATTCAGGTGTCGAAAGAAAATAATTACAGAAAAATAGTCTCAGACTTTGAGACTAAAAATAAAAATTTTTATACATATCAGCTTAAGAGTGCTAAAGGTCTAACCGTTGTAATAAAAGGTATAGATTCTAGCGTGGATCCAGAAGAGGTCAAGTCTGGCCTTGAAAATACTGGATTCAAGGTGAAAAATATTTCAAACATCAAAAATAGAGAAAAAATCCCCCAACCAATATTTAGAGTCGAGTTACAGCCAGGTGACATAAAGATAAAAAAAAAATTATGTGAGTCCGATCACAGGGGAGATGTGTAAACATGTAGTAGTGATGTTACGCATATCAATTTTTAGTATTCGCGAATACGAATACGAATATTTAAAACAGTATTCGCCGAATACGAATATTTCTTTTGAGGTTTATATTTCAAATTTAATTGGAAAAAATCCCTGCCTTTGCGTTAGTAACTATAAATGAAAAAAAAAGTTTAGTGATTTAACATTATTATTGCATTAAGATGCCGAATTTGAAAATCTCTACAGAACATTTTTTAATTATTTTACTTACATACTTTCAGATTTCGTTTTTCTTACTCTGCGTGAAATACAATGGGATTTTTTAATAAAAATTAATATTTTTTTTACATTTTATGTACTTTTTTTAAACTTTTGTATGATTTTTTTTGGAAAATGTATGGGAAAATTATTCGCTTGAATTTGGCGAATACGAATATCTTAAAACAGGCGAATAGTCGAATACGAATACGAGTATTCGTAACATCACTAACATGTAGTAATGAAACATTTTTTCAGCTGTTTACTAAAATGTAGAGCATGTAGTTATTTTACAGCAATGGTTTTCGAACTGTACAGCGCTAGCATAATTATATGTTAGTGAAAATTAGTAACTCCTATTGCGCCATCTAGTGTTTATATTATTGCGCACTAGATGGTGTTAGTGTATTTCTATGCAGCTGTTAAGTTTCTCGGTACTTCTTGTTGTCCGTATGATTACACTAATACACTCATACACAGCTTACACCGTGTTATCAAAATCTCACATCTCACCAAAAATTTGTGATTGTATTGTGAAAATCAATTTTACCCCCTAGCGTATAGATGTTTACACATCAAAAAATGAATCGCATCCAATTTATGATTTAAAGTATCTGTTGCACCGGAGAGTTACCGTTGAGCAGCCACATAAAAGAGCTGGACCTATCCAATGCCTGAACTGCCAAGAATTTGGGCACACGAAAACAAGTTGCAAGTTGCCTACAGTCTGGGTTGTATGTGGTGAGCTACACAGTACCGCTAACTGTGACAAAACAAAAGGTGATCCCAAAGCGAAAAAATGTGGCAATTGCGGCGGAAATCACACTGCCAACTATAGAGGCTGCCCTCTTTACTCGTTTTTTAAATGCTCCTCGCACAAAAAAGAAAATATTATCCCCGCTCAGCCTATCACACTTTTAAGCTACCCTCAGTTACCTCAACCGTCTACCAGTCAGCAACAATATTCAAACGTATTGAAATCAAACGCGACTATTGCTCAGCAACAACCTAATAATAAATTTTCATACGCTAACATTTTAAAAAGTAACCACAATATAGCGCAAAAACCGGTACCAGTAAACGAAGCTCCAGCTCTGTATGATGCAGAAAATGTTGAAAATGCAGTCTACTTTGTTGCAGGCTGTATTAAGCATACCATGAACTTGAAAATATGTTTTTGGAACGCAAACGGCATCTGCCAACATAAAAATGAAATAGAATATTTCCTTCTGAATAAACAAATCGATGTTATGCTTATCTCAGAAACTCATTTGACGTCTCGAAGTTATTTTAGAATTAGTGGATATAATTTCTACGACACCAAGGATCCTCGAGGTAGAGCTTGTGGTGGCTCGGGAATCCTAATCAAAACGCGAATAAAACACTACCTGTTAAATGATTTTTGTGAAGATTATCTTCAAGCAACAAACATCTGCATTGAAAATTACTATCAAAAACTTCTAATATCATCTGTCTATTCCCCCTAGATTACCGAGAGTCAATATACGGCTTTTTACAAATCACTGAGCTCCCGTTTTCTAGCGGCTGGCGACTACAATGCTAAACACACATTCTGTGGTTTACGTTTAATCACTCCTAGGGGACGAGCTTTGTTCGACACAATATATAAAATGGGTTTGAATGTAGTTTCAAGTGGTCAGCCAACATATTGGCCAACGGATCGACAAAAAATTCCTGATATTATCGACTTTGGAGTTATGAAAGGTGTGCCCAGCGAAATGATTGAAGTTGAAGCATCATTGGACTTATCTTCAGATCACTCGCCTACTATTATCACTATTTACTCACACACAACTGCAACATCAACACGCTAAAGGAATGCACCAAACAGCTCAGAAAAGTTTTACAAACACAAAAAACAGCTTCGCTGCAAAAATTTCTTCAAGAACTCGATGCAACACCACAAACAGATTATTCGCTCTGGCGTGCAGCCAGAGGACTTAAAAGGCCAGTGATTTGCAAACCTCCATTACGAGCCTATAAAGGTAACTGGGCAAGAACTGATGCTGAAAAAGGTGCTCTATTTGTTAAGCACCTAAGAAAAGTATTTACCCCGAATATTTCTACTGATATTGTTGAACTGCCACCAGTCATCTCTTTACCAGAAATACCGTTAAGATTTAACATTGTGGAGATTGAAAAGGCCATCACTAGTCTTAACACCAAAAAAGCCCCAAGTGTCGACAAAATAAGCAACAAAATGCTTCAACAACTGCCTTATATTGCAAAAAGAATTATACTATTCATTTTTAATGGTATTTTACGGCTGCAATACTATCCAAAAGAATGAAAGGTTTCGATGATTATTATGATACCAAAGCCCGGCAAGGATCATACGAAGGTTGAATCCTATCGGCCTATTAGTTTATTGCCCAACATTTCAAAACTATTTGAAAAGCTGTATATGAGCAAGCTGATGCCTATAGTGACTAGAAGTGGATGCATTCCGGATCATCAATTCGGTTTTCGCAGACAACACAGCACAATTGAACAAACTCACAGACTTGTGAATGTTATCAGAGACACTTTCGAAAAGAAGAAATATTGCTCTGCGCTCTTTATAGATGTTTCTCAAGCTTTCGATAAAGTATGGTACGAAGGTCTTATACATAAATTAACGCAAAATCTACCCGCAAACATTGTTAGGCTTTTAATAAGCTACCTAATTGAACGAAAATTTGTAGTTAGGGAAGGCAATTTCTTAAGCCCACCGCAGTCGATCGAAGCCGGAGTTCCCCAAGGCAGTATCTTCGGTCCATTACTTTATTTAATATATGCTTCTGACTTACCGTTAACCAGTAACATTCATACATCAACATTTGCCGATGATACAGCTTTTCTAAGCGTTCACGAAAATCCTGTAGAAGCTTCCCGCAATTTACAAGGGTATATATACAAATTGCAAAATTGGCTCAAACAATGGCGTATTAAAGTTAACGAGCAGAAATGTGTACACGTAACTTTTACGTTGCGCAAGGAAACATGCCCGCCTATACAAATTAACACCGAGACCATACCGCAACACACTGTTGTCAAATATCTAGGCGTTCATCTTGATCGTCGTTTAACATGGAAATCGCATATAGATGCAAAGTTAATACAAATGAAATTAAAAGCAGCCCAAATGACTTGGCTTATTGGAAGAAATTCTATACTAAGCCTAGACTGTAAACTACTATTATACAACGCGATCCTGACACCAATATGGTTCTATGGAATCCAGTTATGGGGCACTGCCTCAGCATCAAATGTCGAAAAAATTCAAAGGCGACAAAATAAAATTCTACGTACAATTACAGCAGCCCCCTGGTATGTCAGAAATCATCGGATTCATAAACATCTAGATGTTCCGTTGGTGAAGACAGTATTTTCAAAAAACGCTAAAATATATATAAAAAAACTTGAGGTGCACCCAAATATACTTGCGCGCAATATTTTAAATTATAGAGGCCACACCCGGCTGAAAAGGAGGGATTCTCTTTTTCTCAGCCGTACACGAGAGATGTAAAACAACATAAATTAACCGTTGAAATTAAAAATTTTGTGTAGCATTGGCTAAACTTATATTTAATATTTTTTAGATTTAAGTTTTGAAAAACTTAGTGATAATTTAATTTATAATTGAAGATTCAATAAATAATAAAATTTATCAAAAAAAAAAAAAAAAAAAAAAAAAATTGATTAACGTCCTTTAATGTTGATAACATACAGGATGAAATTATAACATTGACAAATAATATTGTCTTAAAGTTTAAAAGCTTAAAGTTTCCCCTACCAGTTAATAAAATTAAAGTCTTTGAAACACACAATCCTGAAATAAGCATAAATGTCTCCTTCTTCTCCTACCGAGGAAAATGTTAAACACATTAACTTACTATTATTGGAAGATGGTGGGAGATTTCACTATGTGTGGATTAAAAATATTTCAAGGTAAGTTTCTACATTATATGTTATTATTTAAAAAAGTTAATATTTAGTTTTAAATTTTCATTTCCAGATTGATAAAATCGCAATTAACAAAACACAAGAGGTGTCTTTATATATTTAACAACTGTTTAATTCATTTTCATAATGAGTCATCTTTAAAAAATCACAAAGGAGAATGCAATAAAATTGTAACCAGACTACCAACTGCAGACAATAATATTGTAAGTTTTAAAAATTTCAAAAAGCAAATGGATGTACCTTTTGTAGTGTATGCTGATTTTGAATGTATTCTAGAATCAGTTAATATATCAAATTCAGTTAAGGTTAAATCTATACAAAAACATATTCCATTTGCTTATAGCTACTATGTAAAATGTTCATTTAACTCTAGTTTAGATATTTTTAGTTAACGATTGTAGAGTTATATATAATAATTATTTAAGTATAGTTAAACCAATGAATTCCTTAACACCACTTCAGCAGATAAAACAAATGGAGGATCCAGTTTGTCACATTTGTAAAAAGTTTTTACCTGCTGAAGATCAAGTGGCGGATCATTGCCACTTAACAGGTGAATATAGAGGACCGTCACATAACAAATGTAATTTAGATTATCAAATTGCGAAATTCATACGTATGTATATTATTTCATAACCTTTCGTCATATGATTGTCATTTATTCGTAAAGGAACTTTCATCTATTGAAGGTGATATAAATATAATTCCTTTAAATAAGGAATTATACGTATCTATATCGAAAAGAATTAAAGTTAATAATCATGCTCATGAAAAAAAACAATAGAACTACGTTTTCTAGATTCATATCACTTTATGTCATCAAGTTTAGAAACACTAGCAGGATACTTATCCGATAACGATTTGTCAACTGTGAAATCAATATATCAAATTGATAATGAATTCAGTTTAATGAAACGTAAAGGTATCCTTCCATATGATCTAGATTCAGCGAATCGTCTCGAAGAGACACAACTACCACCCCGATCATGTTTCTTTAATAGACTTACTAATGTATCGTGCAGCGAAGATGATTATGAACACGCTGAAAAGGTTTGGAGTACATTCAAATGTAACAAACTTTTAGATTATCTTCTTCTATATTTAAAAGTTGATGTTCTATTGCTTTGTGATGTTTTTGAAAATTTCCGAAAAGTTTGTAAAAACATTTACAATTTAGATCCTTGTCAATATTATACTACACCAGGTTTATCTTGGGATGCAATGTTGAAAACAACTGAAATAGAATTGGAATTGCTGACCGAAATTAACATGTACAATTTCGTTGTTCAGGGTATTAGGGGCGGAATTGTTCAATGTAGTAAACGACATTCGACAGCCAATAATAAATACGTTTGTGATTATGATTCTACAAAAGAATCAAATTATCTAATGTATTTTGATGTAAATAATTTATATGGTTATGCAATGTCACAATACCTACCCTTTAAAAATTTCAAGTGGTTTGAAAACTGTAAAGACTTTAATATAAATAATATAGAAGACGATTCTGAAATTGGATACATACTGGAAGTAGATTTAGAATATCCAACCACACTGCACGACTATCATAGTGACTTTCCATTTTGTGCAGAAAACAAAAAAATTGAAAGCATGAAACAGCGAAAATTAATAACTGACTTAAACAATAAAAACAATTATGTAATACATTATCGCAACCTTCAACAATGTCTTAAACATGGACTGATTTTAAAGAAAATTCATAGAATTCTTGGATTCAATCAGTCGAATTGGTTGAAAAAATATATTGATGTAAATAATCATCATAGAACATTGGCTAAAAACACATTTGAACAAAACTTTTTTAAATTGTTAAATAATGCTGTATATGGTAAGACTATGGAAAATGTTGATAAAAGAAAAGACATTAAAATAGTGTGTTTTTTTTTTTTTTTTTTTTTGATAATTTTATTATTTATTGAATCTTTAATTATTTATATTAAATTATCAATAAGTTTTTCAAATCTTAAATCTAAAAAATATTAAATGTAAGTTTAGCCAATGCTAAACAAAATTTTTAATTTCAACGGTTAATTTTGGTTGTTTTACATCTCTCGTGAACGGCTGAGAAAAAGAGTATCCCTTCTTTTCAGCCGGGTGTGGCCTCTATAATGAAGAATATTGCGCGCAAGTGGATTTGGGTGCAACTCAAGTTTTTTTATATATTTTTTCGCGTGTTTTGAAAATACTGTCTTCACCAACGGAACGTCTAGGTCTTTATGAATTCGATGGTTTCTGACATACCAGGGGGTTGCTGTTATTGTACGTAGAATTTTATTCTGTCGCCTTTGAATTCTTTCGACATTCGATGCTGAGGCAGTGCCCCATAACTGGATTCCATAGGACCATATTGGTTTCAGGATCGCGTTGTATAGTAGAAGTTTACAGTCTAGGCTCAGTATAGAATTTCTTCCCATAAGCCAATTAATTTGGGCAGTTTTTAATTTCATTTGCATCAACTTTGCGTCTATATGCGATTTCCATGTTAAACGGCGATCAAGGTGAACGCCTAGATATTTGACTACAGTATGCTGCGGAATAGTCTCAGTGTTGATTTGTATAGGCGGGCATGTTTCCCTTCGCAACGTAAAAGTGACGTGTACACATTTCTGTTCGTTAACTTTTATACGCCATTGTTTAAGCCATTTTTCCAATTTGGATATATACCCTTGTAAGTTGATGGAAGCTTCTACTGGATTTTCATGGACGCTTAAAAAAGCTGTATCATCAGCAAATGTTGATGTATGAATGTTATTGCTTAACGGTAAGTCAGAGGCATAAATTAAATAAAGTAAGGGACCGAAGATGCTGCCTTGGGGAACTCCGGCTTCGATCGACTGCGGAGGGCTTAAAAAATTACCTTCCCTAACTACAAATTTTCGTTCCTCTAAATAGCTTTTTAAAAGCTTGACTATGTTTGCGGGGAGATTGTGTGTTAATTTGTGGATAAGACCTTCGTGCCATACTTTATCGAAAGCTTGAGAAACATCTATAAAGAGCGCAGAGCAAAATTTCTTTTTTTCAAAGGTGTCTCTAACTACGTTCACAAGTCTGTGAGTTTGTTCAATAGTGCTATGTTGTCTGCGAAAACCGAATTGATGATCTGGAATGCATCCACTTCTAGTCACTATAGGCATCAGCTTGCTCATATACAGCTTTTCAAATAGTTTTGAAATGTTGGGCAATAAACTAATAGGCCGATAGGATTCAACCTTCGTATGATCCTTGCCGGGCTTTGGTATCATAATAATCATCGAAACCTTCCATTCTGCAGGATAGTATTGCAGCCGTAGAATACTGTTAAAAATGAAGAGTATAACTCTTTTTGCAATATAAGGCAGTTGTTGAAGCATTTTGTTGCTTATTTTGTCGACACCTGGGGCTTTTCTGGTGTTAAGACTAGTAATAGTATTTTCAATCTCCGTCATGTTAAATCTCATCGGTATTTCTGGTAAAGAGACGACTGGTGGCAGTTCAACAATATCAGCAGAAATATTCGGGGTAAATACTTTTTCTAGGTGCTTAACAAATAGATCACCTTTTTCAGCATCAGTTCTTGCCCAGTCACCATTTGATGCTCGTAATGGTGGTTTACAAATCACTGGCCTTTTAAGTCCTCTGGCTGCACGCCACAGCGAATAATCTGTTGACGGTGTTGCCTCGAGTTCTTGCAGAAATTTTTGCAGCGAAGCTGTTTTTTGTGATTGTAAAACTTTTCTTAGCTGTTTGGTACACTCCTTAAGCCTTAATTTTAGCTGAGGCGATCTGTAACGTTGCCATTCTCGTCGAGCTCTCCGTTTTTCAGTCAATAGCCTTTCTACATCTGCACAAAAAATATTGTTAAATCTCGCTTGTTGATTTGGTTGAATTGAAGAAGCATTAAGAGCAGCTTGTTTAGCATGTGCTTCAAACAACCTAATAGAATTTTCTATGTCAGCAGGTGTTCTCAATGGCATATTTTCCGTGCAATGAGCACTCAAATATTTTTTGTATTTCAGCCAGTTAATACGTGCAGGTTTCAGCGGTAAATCACATGTTGGTGTTGTAGTTGTGTGTGAGTAAATAGTGATAATAGTAGGCGAGTGATCTGAAGACAAATCCAGAGATGCTTCTACTTCAATCATTTCGCTGGGCACGCCTTTCATAATCCCAAAGTCGATAACATCAGGAATTTTTTGACGATCCGTTGGCCAGTATGTTGGCTGACCACTTGAAACTACATTCAAGCCCATTTTTGAAATTGTGTCAAATAAAACACGACCCTTGGGACTGATTAAACGTGAGCCCCAAAAAGTGTGTTTAGCATTGTAGTCACCAGCTGCTAGAAAACGGGACCCCAGTGTTGTATAAAATGCGGTATATTGACTCTCTGAAATTGAAAACCTGGGAGGAGAGTAAACAGATGATATCACAAGCTTTTGATAAAAATTTTCAATGCAGATGTTCGTTGCTTGAAGATATTCTTCACGAAGGTCGTTTAGTAGGTAGTGTTTTATTCGAGTTTTTATTAGGATTCCAGAGCCACCACAAGCTCTACCTTGAGGATCCTTGGTGTCGTAGAAATTATATCCACTAATTCGAAAATAGCTTCGGGACGTCAAGTGAGTTTCTGAGATAAGCATAACATCGATTTGTTTATCCAGAAGAAAATATTCAATTTCATTTTTGTGTTGGCAGATGCCGTTTGCGTTCCAAAAACAGATTCTTAAGTTCATGGTTTGTTCAATACAGCCTGCAACAAGGTAGACTGCATTTTCAACATTTCCTGCATCATACAGGACATGTTGAGAGTGAATGTATTTACTGTTTGTATAAGGATCTCTATTGAGGCTTCAATACGACTAAAATTGTGCCCTGATTCTTCATTTACTGGTACAGTTTTTTGCGCCGGAATCTGGTTACTCTTTAAAATATTAGCGTATGAAGATTGACTATTAGGTTTTTGTTGAGTAAGAGTCGTGTTAGACTTTAAAACATTTGAGTATTGATTATGGCTAGACGACGGTTGAGGTAACTGTGGGTAGTTTAAATGAGTGTTGGGCTGAGCGGGAGTAGTATTGGTTTTTCTGTTCGACGAATTTTTAAAAAGATAATAAAGAGGGCAGCCCCTATAGTTGGCAGTGTGGTTTCCGCCGCAATTACTACATTTTTTTGCTTTGGTATCACCTTTTATTTTGTCACAGTTAGCGGTACTGTGTAACTCGCCACATACAACGCAAACGGTAGGCAACTTGCAATAAGTTTTGGTATGGCCAAATTCTTGACAGTTCATGCATTGGATAGGTCCAGTTTTTTTATGTGGCATCTCAACGGTAACTCTTCGATGCAACAAGTATTTTAAGCTATAGATTGGGTGCGATTCATTTTTTTTAATTTTCAAGTCGCCTGGCTGTAGCTCGACTCTAAAAATAGGTTGGGGGATTTTTTCCCTGTTTTTAATGTTTGAAACATTTTTGACTTTGAAGCCACTATATTCAAGGCCAGACTTTACCTCTTCCGGATCCACGCTTGAATCTATTCCTTTTATAACTACTGTTAGGCCTTTAGCACTCTTCAGTTGATATGTATAAAAGTTTTTGTTTTTAGTCTCAAAATCTGAGACAATTTTTCTATAATTATTTTCTTGTGTTACCTGAATTTTAGTTTCGTTGATTTTGCCGCGCTTAATTGGAGTTACATAGAACTCATTTTCTCCAATTAATGAGATAAGGCTTTTTACCAAAAGGTTGGAGTTCTGTTCTCTTAAATATATCGGCGGTGGTTTAGTGGACCTTGTTGTACTTGTGTCTTCATCGACTTGTTCATTCAAAATCGCAAAACGATTTTCAGAATGTTTAATATTATTTTTCCCATCTTTGGGCATTTTCGCCGTTGACGCTATTTCAGCTGATTTGGGACTTCTTCCCCTTTTTAGCACGGTTATGTATCTGTCCATACCAGTTTGGATTTTATTATCACTATTTTCACTCACTGCATTTACAATTTTGTGCACGTTGGTCACCTGGGTATTTATTGTTTGTTTGTTTGATTGTACAGCTAAGCTGACAAGTTTGCTAATAGGTGCAATTGTTGTTGCTTCTTGATCGATATTTAACATGTTCAAAGATAATGATCGCACACGAGTATTTGTGTTTTCTGTTAAATTCAGGTTTTTGTTTAATTCATTTTTTTTGTTGTCGTCATCAGCAACTAAAGTTATATATTGCACATTCCTACTGCTTGTAGGATTATTGTTGTTGTTAGAAGGTGAACTCATTTAGAGTTCTCTTTTTTTGTTCTCTTATGAGTTGGTGTATGCAAATATTTATGTGTATTGCACACAAGCAAAAAATGAAATAAAACCAGTAAAATAACTGTTCAATAAATGTTTTGTTTTTTTTTATATTTTTTGTGACTTGAAATTTTTTTTTTCTTTTATATATTTTTTTTATATTCAGTTGCGACGATTATAAAAACGCGTCTGTTCACTACGAGAGTTGAAACTGTTGATAAACCTTTTAATGTATATTGAAAATATATATTTTATGTTATTATTCCTCTTCAATAAAAATAATATTTTTGTTATGGATAGCTTTTTGTGCTTATATATATTGTGATTTGGTATGTGTACAAGTTATTTTTTTGCTAACTGTACATAGAATCATAATATATTTTTTCTCCAGCAAACATTTTCGAAAATCATTAATACTTAATCTATCTGTTACATTATTCTTAACACTTTTAATTTTCTTAATTTCTTTATTTACTGTATCTATTTGGATAGAATACATTTTAGCTCGTAAACCAATGAATTCCTTAATAACTTTACCATTACAGTCATCTTTCATCATTCCCAACACTTTTTTATTAATTAATGGGAAATTATAAACATTTGTTTTTGAATATGCAGATGTATCGAAACGTATTGCGATATCATTTCTAATATCATCATATATATCATTTGTTCCAACATCATACACAAATGAATCAGTATCCATATAGCAGAGATTAATATTTTCAAGATATTTTCGTTTCATATAGTCGTAATGAAAATCATACATTTTCCATTTTGATAGTTCTAGAACAGAAAAGCCAATATAAATGGGTTTATTATATTCAGTTCGCATTCTTCTCATTTCAATGGCAACCATTGTCTCATCAAATTTAAGATAACTGTGAAAGTTAGGTTTAGCAATAAGTGATCTAGCTCCTAATCGCTTACCTCTATTTTCCCATTCACACACTATTTTAATGTCTTTTCTTTTATCAACATTTTCCATAGTCTTACCATATACAGCATTATTTAACAATTTAAAAAAGTTTTGTTCAAATGTGTTTTTAGCCAATGTTCTATGATGATTATTTACATCAATATATTTTTTCAACCAATTCGACTGATTGAATCCAAGAATTCTATGAATTTTCTTTAAAATCAGTCCATGTTTAAGACATTGTTGAAGGTTGCGATAATGTATTACATAATTGTTTTTATTGTTTAAGTCAGTTATTAATTTTCGCTGTTTCATGCTTTCAATTTTTTTGTTTTCTGCACAAAATGGAAAGTCACTATGATAGTCGTGCAGTGTGGTTGGATATTCTAAATCTACTTCCAGTATGTATCCAATTTCAGAATCGTCTTCTATATTATTTATATTAAAGTCTTTACAGTTTTCAAACCACTTGAAATTTTTAAAGGGTAGGTATTGTGACATTGCATAACCATATAAATTATTTACATCAAAATACATTAGATAATTTGATTCTTTTGTAGAATCATAATCACAAACGTATTTATTATTGGCTGTCGAATGTCGTTTACTACATTGAACAATTCCGCCCCTAATACCCTGAACAACGAAATTGTACATGTTAATTTCGGTCAGCAATTCCAATTCTATTTCAGTTGTTTTCAACATTGCATCCCAAGATAAACCTGGTGTAGTATAATATTGACAAGGATCTAAATTGTAAATGTTTTTACAAACTTTTCGGAAATTTTCAAAAACATCACAAAGCAATAGAACATCAACTTTTAAATATAGAAGAAGATAATCTAAAAGTTTGTTACATTTGAATGTACTCCAAACCTTTTCAGCGTGTTCATAATCATCTTCGCTGCACGATACATTAGTAAGTCTATTAAAGAAACATGATCGGGGTGGTAGTTGTGTCTCTTCGAGACGATTCGCTGAATCTAGATCATATGGAAGGATACCTTTACGTTTCATTAAACTGAATTCATTATCAATTTGATATATTGATTTCACAGTTGACAAATCGTTATCGGATAAGTATCCTGCTAGTGTTTCTAAACTTGATGACATAAAGTGATATGAATCTAGAAAACGTAGTTCTATTGTTTTTTTTCATGAGCATGATTATTAACTTTAATTCTTTTCGATATAGATACGTATAATTCCTTATTTAAAGGAATTATATTTATATCACCTTCAATAGATGAAAGTTCCTTTACGAATAAATGACAATCATATGACGAAAGGTTATGAAATAATATACATACGTATGAATTTCGCAATTTGATAATCTAAATTACATTTGTTATGTGACGGTCCTCTATATTCACCTGTTAAGTGGCAATGATCCGCCACTTGATCTTCAGCAGGTAAAAACTTTTTACAAATGTGACAAACTGGATCCTCCATTTGTTTTATCTGCTGAAGTGGTGTTAAGGAATTCATTGGTTTAACTATACTTAAATAATTATTATATATAACTCTACAATCGTTAACTAAAAATATCTAAACTAGAGTTAAATGAACATTTTACATAGTAGCTATAAGCAAATGGAATATGTTTTTGTATAGATTTAACCTTAACTGAATTTGATATATTAACTGATTCTAGAATACATTCAAAATCAGCATACACTACAAAAGGTACATCCATTTGCTTTTTAAAATTTTTAAAACTTACAATATTATTGTCTGCAGTAGGTAGTCTGGTTACAATTTTATTGCATTCTCCTTTGTGATTTTTTAAAGATGACTCATTATGAAAATGAATTAAACAGTTGTTAAATATATAAAGACACCTCTTGTGTTTTGTTAATTGCGATTTTATCAATCTGGAAATGAAAATTTAAAACTAAATATTAACTTTTTTAAATAATAACATATAATGTAGAAACTTACCTTGAAATATTTTTAATCCATACATAGTGAAATCTCCCACCATCTTCCAATAATAGTAAGTTAATGTGTTTAACATTTTCCTCGGTAGGAGAAGAAGGAGACATTTATGCTTATTTCAGGATTGTGTGTTTCAAAGACTTTAATTTTATTAACTGGTAGGGGAAACCTTAAGCTTTTACACTTTAAGACAATATTATTTGTCAATGTTATAATTTCATCCTGTATGTTATCAACATTATAGGACGTTAATCTATTTGAATTAAGATTAATTGGATGGAATGCTGATATTACTGTCCACTTGAAGCAGTATTCATCATTATTTTGAACATTAATGCAAGCATGCTTTCTCTGTATTGTTAACGGCAAAGCGATATACTGATATCCTTTAATATTTTGATATTGATTAATGTTTATTTCCAAACGCAATATTTCAGTTAAAGTCCAACCACTGTCACGCTCCTGAAATTCACTCATCTTTCGGATAATAGTATCACATTGTTTATTGTAAATAATATTAATATCATCTGTTGTTGATGATGACATATTAATGACATCCATTTTGGTTTGATGTGACTTTACTTCGATGGTACACGATTCTTGTTCTTCCTTAATCAAAACGTATTCGCAATATATTTCAATGTTAAATTTTATGCTCAGAAATTTCTGAATCATATTCCTTAACAATTCAATCACTTTGATTTTAATGTTCGATAAAAAGTTCTCAGCTATTAAATCGGATTTATTTTTATTTTCAATTAAATATGTAATGATGCGATCTTTAAATACTGATTTATTATATTTCACTTCATCAATAACATTACATATTTTAGCACAATTAAATTTATGCTGATTTGTTCTGATATGGTAGTACCAATTTGATTTTGCGATATATTGATTGCATTCAATACAATTAACATTGGGTTCTGCTTCTACCATAATTTTTTTAGAATATTCTAATAATTCATGATGATAATTCAAAGGATTTGAGTAATGTAAAGATGATGCTTTTTCGTGATGTAGTCGACGATACAAGAACATTTGTAACTTTGTTTTACTAGTTCCAAGGATAAATATTTCTTCCAAATCACTGTATTAAATATTAAGAAAATAATATTTATGAGAAACAATTTCTATTTTTTGTATCTCTAAACTGAATATAAAAAAATTATCATGATTTTAATACAGAAAACCGCAAAGAGAAATATTGAACTAAAAAATTAAATTCTTACAATTTAAAACGGAAAAAACTAAAGAAGATCTCTAATATTTTTTTATTAGTTTCTAGGATAAATATTTTTCACAACTCTACTTTTTAAGAAAAGAATATTTATAAACACAATTTATATATTCTTATCGCTATACTGTATAGGTATAAAAGTTCGCCGTGAATTAAAAAAAGCCATAAATCTTAAACATTAAACCAATACTCAAATCTTTATTTTATCACAATTTTCATATAAAACATCATTAAGCAATAAAATCAAAATAAACATATAACTACTACTTCCTTAACACAACTCTTCGCAATTTCTATTTTCTTAGCACTTTTATATACATATGTACATCCATATTCAGTACATACTTACATACATGCCCACTCAAGCAAACCTAATAATTCTGTTTTTCATTCATAAATGTATTCATACCTACAAGATCAGCATTTAAAAGAAAACAACCACACATACAACTCATTCTAACAAATTTTTAAAACCATTCATCTACATTCTCATAACATTTTATATGCAAGTTTATGGCTTCAACTTATCAACACAACCCTAAACTAAATTTTTCACTTAATACCTCTCCTTGCATGGGGAATAACTTAGGTATTCAACTAAAAATCAAATCTCTATCTTATCACAATTTTCATTTAAAAACACCACTACCAACAATATGAAAAAAAATATATATAATTACAACTTCATTAACACATCTCTTCCTTATTTTAATTTCTTCATACGTGATCTTAACTACAAACTTCCAACTAAAAAAACATATACATTTTTCCGTACCCACTCCTATATACATATGTACATACATACATGCTCACTCTAGCAAACCTAATAATTCTGTTTTTCATTCCTAAATGTATTCATACAAGATCAACATTTTTAAAAAAATTAAAATCCATACAACTCATTCTAACAAATTTTTAAAATCATTCATCTACATTCTCATAACATTATATATGTAAGTTTATGGATTCAACTTATCAACACAACTCTAAACTAAATTTTTCAATCAATTGAATGGGGAATAATCTAGACATTAAACGAAAAATCAAATATCTATCTTATCACAATTTTCATTGAAAAACACCACTAACCAACAAAAATTAAAATAAAAAATATAATTAGAACTTCATTAACACAACTCTTTATAATTTCTATTTTCTTGTTATTAAAATGTGAAATTCTATAACATATAATCTTAAGGAAAAAAATAACTGAAAAACTCTGCAGCTATGAGTCATACATTTCAGGGGTGGAAAATGTTGCATACATTCAAGGCGAGGCCCGCGGACTCTACCTTACATACAATGCGAGGTTCGCAATTTTTATCAACAATCGTGAGGTGCCCCGACTGACTCATAACAGACATGTGAAAATCCGAACTCAGGACTAACAACTAAAATACCATATCTGACAGCACACCTTTCAAAATCTGATAGTTATATAATTCATGAATGAAAAATAACAATAACTAAAAAAGAATGTAATACTCTTTTTAAAAAATTCGATTGCCCAGCTATGAATGGAATTCAGTGATGGAAAAAACAATATCTCAGACAATGCACCCCATTTTAAAAAATCGAGTTCCCAGCTCTGCATGAGCAGCCGATTTGTATGGAAAAAGTGATACAGAAGCCTCACAAATACACTACTTATAAGGGCTTTCCTCCATTTTGGAACTTAACTAAAATCTTGAGGAAGAAGTCCATCAATCTTCCTATATTAAAAATGAACGGTTATCGTTGTACAACTAACCAAGAGAAATGCGGAATCTTGGCTCAAACATTTGCTTTAAATCATACGATTTTAGCTAATCTTGGGGACTCCGTCACTAAGTCATTAGTCGATAATACCGTTGAATCTTTCATATCTCTAAACAACTATAACGTGAAATAAGTACTAGCACTTCTCAAATTTTTGATATCATCAATTCATTAGAAAATAAAATAGCACCTGGAATTGATGGGATTAATAATAGGTGCCTAAAAGCGCTTCCTCGTAAAGGCATAAAATTTCTAACAATACTTATAAATTCTTGGTTCAAACTTTCGTATTTTCCTTTGGAATTCAAAGAGTCTAAAAACATCCCAATTATGAAGCCTGGTAAAGATCCAGTAAGTCCGCTATCATATCGTCCCATCAGCTTATTATCCTCGATAAGTAAAATTCTCGAAAAGGTCATAAAATGTAAAATAACAGACTTTTTCGAAAACAATAGTATAATTCCTCCACAACAGTTCGGCTTTCGTAGAGATCATAACGCAGCAGATCCATTGATTCGAAAACTTTAACGAAAACTTTAAAGCCCAAAAATCAACTGGAATGGTATTGCTTGATGTGAAAGCTGCCTTTGACTCAGTGTGGCATAAAGGGCTAATTTTCAAATTGTTGAACTATAACTTCCCCGTACACATACATTCATTGGCATTGAATTTTCGTTGGCATTATTTTAAACATTTACAATGAAAAAAAAAATCAGTACCAATAAATGCCATTTCTTTTTTTTAAATATAATTTTTCTACTATTTATAATGAAAATACAATGAAAGCTTTGAAATACTAATTACAATTGATAAAAAAATAATTAATACTATCTGTATAAAAAAAAATATGGTCACATCAGCTTTTGAAAAAATAAAATTATATGTACATTTTTTAAAACATACACATACATACATATATATGTCAATAAATATGTGAAATAATATTGACGTTTAATACTGATAATGCTTTTGAAAAACTTTAGCATTGATTATTTGTAATGCTCTTACTTTTTAACTAACTAATAATGAAATTATTTCATTGAAAAGCATTAGCATTGTTCAAAAAATTGATAATGCTAAAAATTTAATTGGCATTGTTTATAAATCAATGCCAATGAAATCGACAATTAATTAGTCAATTTATTTAATTACTCCCATGTATGCCCGTATATCTCATTAAAATGATCCACAGCTTTCTTTCCGATAGGACGTGCAAAGTTTGCATCGGTAGTACTTGCTGTGAACTATTTTCGATCACAGCAGGGTGCCCCCAAGGCTCTTGCTTATCGCCTATATTATATAATTTGTACACAGGTGATTTCCCACAATTAGACACGGCGATACTCATCTCCGATATGCTAGCAGTTAACGTTATATCAAATCTTCATAGAGCATTAGATGAGTTACAAAAATATTTTAACAAATGGCGAATCATGTTAAATTACGATAAAACTCAAGTCATATATTTTTCAAGAAAACGTAAACCATGCTTTTTACCACAAAACAATATTTAATTCAACAACAATACAGTTGAGTGGAAAAATGAAGTTAAATACTTGGTATTTTTATATTATTATTATTACGAATAAACGTAATTATTATTTGAACTTATATTGATGTATGTATATATGAAAAGTAATATTATCAGGCTCAAGTGGAGTTACTAAGAGTTTTTTTATGTTGGAAAATATTATTATTTATATCCAATCAGTTTTTAGCAGAACGTATCAGTACTGATTTCAAGACCGCTACACCTCTCATCAGCGTTCAATTGTCCACCTTTACAATTTTCGTAAAGTGGATACTAATTAAGAAAAATATCAACTATTTAACCAGTTTTCAAGAGAAATAGAATATGAGAATTAATTTTTAATTAATTTTTTTATTCTACCTTGAAACAGTGCTGGTTAGTACGAAGTTCCCTCATCACTGTTTGGATATTACTAATAATGAAAACAATCTCATTGGATATAAATAATAATATTTTCCAACATTTACATAAAAGTTTCACCTGTTTCTGGCTCTCTAGAAGGTCAGTAATTACCACCTTTTGTCTACGTAATATACCTACAATACATAATTTATAAGCACAACACAACCGATAACTATAATTGTTTATTATTTTCATGTTATATTTTTATAATATTTTTATAATATCACTTGAAAATAATAAACAATTATGGTTATCGGTTGTGTTGTGCTTATATATTATATTGTAGGTATATTACGTAGACAAAAGGTGGTAATTACTGACCTTCTAGAGAGCCAGAAATAGGTGAAACTTTTATGTAAATGAAAACAACAAAGATGTTTACGAAAACAAACTTACAACTCATATGCTGATTATATCCATTCGTCCAGTGAAGTCGACAGGAAATGAAGCCATTCGCCTTGTTATGCTGTAACTAAATAAATGAATAATTAAATATTAGTATCAACAAATTATTTTTTTGATTTCAAAATATTGCTAATTACCAATTGTCTGCTGAAAACTTATCCATTTGTGTTGATTTTCCATTCTACATATGTATGTATACTATCTTTTTTAATACTTTCTTCATTAAAATTGTAAATTTTAATCATTTTTATAAATTTTAAACAATTTTAATAAAATCAAAAATTTTCAACCCCAATTTTATTTTGTTTGTTTACATTTTTATTTTTTTTCACAGTATTTGGTAATGTATGGTTGTTGTCACTTTCTTATTAAATTTTTAGATTGCCACATATATTTTTACTACTCATAATTAAGGGTTATCACCACATGATATGTCCACTTGACACCTGCCGACGTTGCCATATCTGTTTACGTCTGTGGTATAGGCGTGTTAAAATTTAGACATGGTTACAGTCACGCATTCTTCTGTCGAATGAGTACTTCCGGATTAGTGCATATTAGTGATGTTACGAATATCAATTTTTAGTATTCGCGAATACGAATACGAATATTTAAAACAGTATTCGCCGAATACGAATATTTCTTTTGAGGTTTATATTTCAAATTTAATTGGAAAAAATCCCTGCCTTTGCGTTAGTAACTATAAATGAAAAAAAAAGTTTAGTGATTTAACATTATTATTGCATTAAGATGCCGAATTTGAAAATCTCTACAGAACATTTTTTAATTATTTTACTTACATACTTTCAGATTTCGTTTTTCTTACTCTGTTTGGGTTTTTAATTAATAATTCAGTGCTGTTTAGCGAACATATTTTTGCAGAAGGCGCATCCACCTGTGTCAGTGGAATTTCATATATAAAAAGTTTTAGTTTGATTCCTGTAGCTTCCCACCCTTATACATTTACATATAAACAGAATCAAAACATCTCACCGAGTTTCTTTAAATATCATGCATTTAAGTTATACGAGTATATTCCAATTTATTGCCGATAGATGATGTACTTTGTTCAATTCACTGCTGCGAAAGCATTTTTAATTTTATTAATACATTTGAGACAACTTAAATTATTATTTATATATATTTTTGTTTATTTTTTAAGAAGGTTATTACTTTGCGTGAAATGCAATGGGTTTTTTAATAAAAATTAGTATATTTTTTTACATTTTATGTACTTTTTTTAAACGTTTGTATGATTTTTTTTTGGAAAATGTATAGGAAAATTATTCGAAAAATATTCGCTTGAATTTGGCGAATACGAATACGAATATTTTAAAACAGGCGAATAGTCGAATACGAATACGAGTATTCGTAACATCACTAGTGCATATCAAACAGTATCGGTGTAGCTTCTTGCCAGATAGTAGTATTACTTTCCCTGATCTTTCTTTTGTTAACTTTGTTAAGCTGTATTAGCATGCATTTTATTAATTGTTTTTCTTCGCCGATGTTTCTGCTAACCGACGAAGGGGGCGATGTTATGTACATTAGCTTGGAACAGCATCAATTGCTGTCAGAACAGTTTTTTTAGTGGCCTGTGCTATGTCTTCATCACCTAAATAGTCCGACAACAATTAATACAATGCCACACTAACGTACATTAGAAAAATTAATGATGTTGATTGACTTGCTCTGGCAAGGGTTTGAACCCAAGTCCCTAGTCTTTCTTTGCATAGTAGTCAACGCGCTAACCACTTCAGCCAACGTCACCCTCATTCGCATTACGCTGCAGAAGAGGGTTCCCAGATTTCTTTTGAGTCGCATCCACAATTTGAAAATTTTCATCCCCGAAATTCCCCAAAAAGCAATTTATACTATCCCCAAAAATCCCCACTTAATACTACTTCAATTTCACGTTTCAATTCACTTAAGTATTAACTTTATTTGCAACGTATTTCATTTCTAAAGCTATGTACAGACGATTGGCAGATCTTACAATATTGTAAGATATGGCAATATGCTGACAACGTACTGACAATGAAAAATTGTTACCAAAAGATAAATTGTCAGTTCAGACGATTGTAAGAAAATCTTACAATTGCCAACAAAAATTGTCAGTTTACATGGTTGTCAGATTGTTGTGTGGAAAAATTGCCAGATGCGTTGTTAAACTTTGTCAGAACTGTCGAATCCAATAGTATTTATGGACAGCATTGCCAATAGAAAAAATATCTGACAATGGTGCCATTGTCAGATGTATTAATTTAAACACATCTGCCAATAAAACAAGAGCTTACAATGTCTGACAATTATCTGACTATGGCAAAGTAGAGTGTTCTCACGATTGTCAGATGTCTGAAAATATTATTGTCTTACAATGAACTGACAATGCTTTTTCTTGCAACGTTGCAAGACAAAAATTGTAAGAGTTCAGACGGTCGTCTGACATTTTCTGAACATTTTTCTGACAGTATTGTAAGACCTGCCAATCGTCTGTACATAGCTTAAGTATATATTTGTATATGTGTTCTAACAAATTAGTTAAGTTGACTGATAAAATCAAAAAGTTCGGAGTCCAAATCTTCTTTACCGCTGTCTGAAAAAATTTTTTGGTACATGCTTTTAGATTTAAACAATTTGACCATTTCTGGAGATGGATCAAAAGTTTCACAACAAATTCCATTATTTTTAAAATGTATATTAATTCTCAACAGAGATTCGAGCAACTCGTACTGCATTTTGTTTCTAATTTTTGGTTTTACCGTGTTCACTGCCGAAAAACCCCTTCAACGCAAGCGTTGCTCGTTGATACGCAAAGTAAATTTAATACCAAGTCTGCCAGGTCCTTAAACGGCCGTGATCCAGCGGCATCTTGATATGAATAAACTTCTGTCCAAAACATATTTAAGTTGTTTGTTATTTGTATATCAAATAAATCATTCCACCTTATAAATGGCATTTTTTTCCACTGTGACTCAAATATATCTCTTGGAACATTTTAATTTAACGCTGGTTGTAGTATTTTTATGCTTGAACTAAATTTGGGTTGTCCTAATGGGTTGCAACACATGTTTGGAGAAAATTGCTTATATGTTTTGAAAATGTTGAGATTTGACGGCAAATGTTTTCAATAAAGTTTTTAGGTATAAAAAAACAAGTCCGCTTTACTTTTAATAACAAAGTTTTTTACCACACTAAAAACACTTATGTACTCAAAAAAGAACAATTAGAATGTGTTGATATTAAAATAATAGTCCAAAAAATAAACCAAATTATATAAACAAAATAAAAATCCCCAAAAAATCTCATAAATTCCTCAAAGCATATAAATTATCCAATCCCCAAACCAAATTTTTCATCCTCATTTTGAAAAACAAAATCCCCGATTAGTGACAACACTGCTGCAGAAAGATTTCCATGTCTTTGATTTTAAGTTCTTTATTAGACTCTTAAACTTGCTTATCGAAGAGATGAAGTCAAAAAAATACTTATTCTCTAGGTCTCGTTGGAAATTAACAGATAAATTGATTATAATAGTTCGCTATTTTGAAACTGCATCATTAAAATTTTGTTCTTGCTTTGTTCGTCATTGATGGACTTTAAATGGGCATTGCTTTGTATTCTTCGTAATTCTTTTTGACTGATCTTTTGAATGCAATAAACATATTTTTGATTAGCGAAAGAACAATACACTTCAAATGCACCATAGTATGCATAAGTAGAGTACTTCCCGACAATAATGACATATAGTCGATTTCTGTTAAGCGAAAACGTCAAATTAGAACTACTTAGTTCTGCGTATGCGAGATTTTTGATAAAAAGAAGTTCGCATGAGTGAAAAACATTTCGTTTAAACGAACTCACTATAAAATTTCTTTATAAAACGAAAGTATGGCATTACAAGAAAAACATATGTGAGTTGATTTCGATTTCAGATTAATTTTAAAAACTTAAATATAAGAATGCGTCTCCCCAAATCAAAAATAATAAATAATGAGCCGTCGTTAAATATTAATTCGTCAGCAGTAAATTAATATTTTTTTCTTATATGCGGTGTTTGTTTTATATGAATAAATTCGAGTATTTTTAAGCAAAATGTGTTTCAATTAAGCTTATTTTTTTTTTCAAGCAAATATAACTTGATGGAAATTGATCCAAATTAATAAATTTACTATCAATTAACGTTTTTTCTCATTAAACAGCGTCCTCTTATCCAAAGTCGATTGTAATAAATATACTCATCCAAGACTCTGCTCCGTCTAGCAATTTTTGCAGTTCACCTTTCCCCTTACCACGTTAGAGATAACTGTGTAAATGATTCGGAAGCACATAGCTTTTGAAGATCTATTATATTCCACTTATTGATTTAATTGTTGCATTGCAAATCAAAATAAATTGCAATGAAATAATGAAAAATAATGATGACACCTTTCAAATCAATGCAATCTGAGTTGTTTTTATTCAGACAGGCATCAGTACGAGTGTTCGAAAATGTACTTATTCGTACATTGCATTTAGCAACCTTAAGATACTAAAAATCCTTTCACTTTTTATACGATTTGTAAAATGCAAAGCCAGTTATATGCATACATTTGTTTTTACATATATGTATGTGCATCTGTATTCTTGGGAAAGAGTATAAACAATCATATAATGCTAGCATCTGCAACATAGCCATGCATTAGTATGCAGTATACATACATATGTGTATATCTCTAGCATGAGTTTGTGAGTTAGTTTAAATGGACTTCATAGTCCATCCTCTTATAGATTGCATTCAGTTTTAATCAGGGATTAAAAACAAAAACTAACACATTTACTAAAAGTTGTCCGCATATTTAATAATTTTATATGAAAACTAGAGAATATTTACAGTTTGACAAAAAAATATATTTTATAAATACCTCCAAGTTACTTAATATTTTTCGTAACTTATAGAACAAAAATATTTACATTCAGCCGATTATGAATAATAATTAAGGGGAATTTTTTCCCATTTTCCATTCTTCTTAATCTGATGGAGGCTAACAATTTTTCTCCTCCCTTACATTTATAATCAGCCCAATTACGAATATTCCCTAGGAATTTCTCTAACACGGAAAATATTTTTCTCGAGAAAAAATTTCCCCAATTATAAATTTTTATATGTAAATAAAAGGGAAAAGTGAAAAATCTCATGCGGAATTTATATTCATAATAGGAGGAATGGGAAAAGTGAAAAAAATTCCCACGGAATTATTATTCGTAATTGGGCTGAATATCTACTATTTTTCTTATTCAAATCGCAATAGGAGGAATGGAATAAGCGTAAAACCCCCGGGAATTATTATTCATAATTGGACTGATAATAACAAAATTTTTCATTGCATCCAAATAGAAATAAATTCTTTGTAATATATTCCGCAGCAACAACTTTCATTATTTGCCATTTTTAGCTTTGTTATTTTTTTAATTGTAAAGGTGTAATTATAATACATACCTACATATGAGCCGTTTATTTTGAAAGTGATATAGTCACTTTTTTTTATTGCAAATTTTTTACAAATGAAAAGATATCGTTCAATTTTATTTAGTGTTGCCATTAACTCGATTTTTTTTTGAAAAAGTGACTTATGCCACTTTCAAAATAAACGGCTCATATATGATTATTAAAGTTAATGTGCACATAAAAGGCCGTGCTTCACTATCCTACACAATCTTACGATTCATTCACAGGAAAATCTTGCAAAAATCTGACGGAATTTAAAAAAATCGTTTCAAAATGGTGTTGTAGGTGCCACACTATCATACAAATCTGATGCCAAAACATCTGGTTGACAATAAATACTCCTCTGATCGCATGAAAACTATCATTTTATGAAAATTTTCATAAAATTTTACAAATCGCACGACTTGCCAAAAAATCTGTCACACAGTTGCATTTTTAGTCCACACTACCATACATTTTTAGCACACATGTCATATATTGCAAATCGCGCGACTGTGTAGGATAGTGCGGCACGGCCTTAAAGCCGGTTTATTCATTAAAAAAACTCGTACATTAACGCCACAATAACTTTAATAATTAATATATAAATTATATCTTAAATGTTGAACGATACAAATATGTGGAATACAAACTACATAAACAAACAATACTTATGTCAATATGAAATATATAAAGCAGTTAAATATGTAAAACTCCAAATATGAAGAACTAAAAAATTGTTATTCAATCTTTAATGATTTTCTCATTAATACACATTATTGTGAGACAAACATATTGCATATATTTTTCAAGAAACACCAAGCGATTTAAAATATACCTTAGGACCTATTCGCATACCTACCAAATATGCATAAAAAATTTTAACAATACAGCTGTTTCTCAATGTTGGCACAGTATGCGGCAATCATGTAACTGGAAGTCGGCAATTATTGCCCATTAATCGTTGTGCGCCAATTAACGGCAACCGAATATGTGAAATTTGAGGCAATCATGTAACCGCAGAAAATTTGGTTGGGACAATCGTTTTATTGTCGTCCAAATTAGCACAATAAAAATTGTTATAAATTGGTGCATTGCGGCAATCGTGTAACCCTAGCTTAATATAACCCGAATTTATTTTGAATTCTAGATAAATCAAATCATGCGAAATAAAGTGTTTTGGTGTTCTTTATTATTTCTATAAAGTATAGAGTACAATTAATCAAAAAAACGTACAATACTTTACTATAAAGTACGGGTGGCAAGCCTATTTGCCGCACAAGAAACCAATATATCGCTCCTTTATTGCAACATAGTCATATCTCAAAAAACAAAATTTTTCAGTTACTGACGAAAAAGAGTTTCTCAATACATTCTTTATTTGTAAAAAAATTTGCATAAACATATCTCTATCTAAACCCAAGTTATAACCGCTTACATGCTCAAGCCGTCCCTATAAATGCTTACGCTTTGAAAACTTTAAATGAATTTTGCCACATTTGAGTTTTTTTGAGATATGACTACGTTGCAATAAAGGAGCGATATATTGACGCAATTAGAACATTTTATTGTCGTTTTATTGTCTAATAAGAAATATATTGTCGAAGGTTGCCGTATGAACCAATAAATTGGGAAATTACACGATTGACGCATTAAGTAAACCAATAATTGGTGCATTGCGGCAATCGTGTAATCCTACCTTAAGGCGATGTGTTACAATCATGTGAGTTCTATGTTCTATTGAGTTCAAGAGTGGGCAAAAATAAATTTGTAATTTAAATGAGTAAGTAAATAATTAAATTTAGCGTATTAAAAATATCACTTCAATTGTGTTCCAGGATAAATAATATGCGCAATAATTATAACTGTAATGAAAACACATGCATTGTGCAGTTACCATAATTTTTGTAAAATATTATTTTACAATTTTTATTGGTTGTTTGAACTATTTTCATTGGTTGCTGCAATTTTAACCAACACTTTTTTTTCCTGTGGTCAAATATTTATAAATTAAAGAAAAAAACTTAACTAGAAATGAAAAATTAAGAAATTAGTTGCTTTGGAATAGAATTACATAAAATTCAGTTTTATTTTTTTTTACAATATATAATATTATTATGGAAATATTTGACATTTTAATATTTCTCCAATATAGTTTTCGTTTTCGTTAGTTGGTATAGTAGAAGTAATAAAAATAAACTTTTAAACCCTGTTTCCAACAATTATGTAGTTGCAACAAACAATTGAATTTACTTCAAGCCTTACTGAAAATAATATTATTATGTAAGTACATACTTACATACATATGTATTTATGTACGTACGTATGGATGTACAGGTGATGAGCAAACAACTTTCAAGCCACAAGACGAAACGACAACAGTAGCAAGAAGCTACAATTTAAAGTGTACATACATATGTATGTTGTAACAAAAATATATGTGTGTACATATTTATATATGTATGTACATACATATGTATATTGAAAAAAAAATTGTAAGGCCGTCTTGAGAAACAGTTGCACTTAAAGTTATTACGACTAACCAGTCACACATTATTATGCGTACGAGTACGATTCCGTAGATAAGATGCAATACCAGCAGCAAGAAAATTTTATACATTTATTTGCAATTGCCTATAGAAGATCGCCAATGATGAATTGTTCATACCAATAGACAATTACGCTTGAATATACATAGATAATTACAGCTGAGGGCAGAGAAATAGCAAACTTTGTCGCAATAGTACAGAATAAATGATATTTTGGCATGTAGGGAAAATCCATAAGGACGGAAATCAATCAAATCAAACTTTTGGTAAACTAACAAAAAAAATTTTTAAAACATGCTTCTGTTTCAGGTCGAGGTACTGCGGAATAGTTCCTATAAGACCCACTAAAACAAGTTCCAACTGAAATAAATAAAAGATCAATGAATCAAATTTTGTAACAGCCAAAAGGTGAAATAATTCACAATTAAATAACTTACATAAAACTAAGGAATTCCCAACATAAAAATCAAACAAATATAAGAAAACATATATACATATATTTATGTAATGATATATATTATTGATTATATAATTTTATTTTTTAAAATGTTTTAATTAAGAACTAGGTCTTTTTATTTTAATCAACCCTATCGTGAATACTTTTTCCCTCGTAATTTTTTTACTTTTCACGTATTTGCAATCATGAAAATGTTTATTATGCAATGAAAAATGTTTATTCAGTCTAGAATAACAACGTGAAAAAATGTTCACTGAAAAAAATTCCCCTTATCGTGAATAATTTTTTCCCTCGGAATTTCTTCATTTCTCCCTTTAACATTTTCACTTAATTTTTGGTGGGGAACAGAACAGAGCATATAAGTGTTCTTCTTATTATTCGAATGTAAAAGTTTAACAAATTAATTTCAAGGGCAAGATTCGTTTGTTTTTGTAACTATTCTTCAAAATTATATTCTTATGTATGTTATATTTTTGAATAAAAATTTTTTTAATATGTTTTAATTTTCCTTTTTTTACGTATGAACTTCTAGGCATATTTAAATGCTGTTTTAAACATTAAAATAAATACATACATATGTAACTACTTGTAGTAGTCACTAATATTAGATTGTATTGATATAAAATATATCCATGCAATTAAGATAATACCAATAATTTTTATTTAATTTTGAGTTTCCTTTTTTTTGTCGAAAAATATGGTCACCGTAATTATATGTAAATTCATATCATGTTAAGTTAGTAATCAATTCTCAGTAGAGGAATTTTGGACTTCAAAAATGGAAGAACTAAAATTTAATATGTGAAAGCCCACGAAAATATGTTCTCCCAAACAACACTGAAATACTAATTTAAAGCGCAAGCAGAGTAAGAAAAGCGAAATCTCAAAGTTGTATGTAGGTAAAATAATTTAAAAATGTTCAGTAGTGGTCTTCAAATTCGCATCTCAATGTCATAATAATGATATATACCTAAAGTAGTGTGACAGTTGTTTTCAATTTATTGTTACTGACGCAAAGGGAGGTATCTTTTCCAATTAAATTTTAAATATTAAGTGGCTCTAAACCTTAAAAGTAATATTCGTATTCGTATTCGGCGAATATTGTTTCAAATATTCGTATTCGCGAATACTAAAAATTAATATTCATAACATCACTAATATGTATATAAAAAATAATCAAAATTTTATTTTTATTTAACGTATGTATACATACATACATACATACATACATACATAGGTAATTGAAAATTCCACATGCAATATCTCAAGAATTTCTGCGATGGCAGAACTTCTTGCAATTATTCTATTGGATGTATGTATGTACAATGACTCAAGAAAAATCATTGGCAGCATTAAACCGTACAATGCAAGACCTACGTCGTAATCACATTGCCCGTGATTCCACGATTGATACCAGCGGATGAGAACAATGCATGCTTGAAATCTTCTTTTCTTTGGCGACATGTCCAAAAATTGACATTGAATATAAACATGCGAGCTCATTTGCTCGTTAATCAATCCGAAGATCGGCTCTCGAGGCAATTGTTAGAAATCTGAAATGGCAAAATTCGAATCGATAACACAAATGGATTGATCACTTTGCCCAACAAGTTTTGTACAATTCTGCAATTAAAAGCAAAATTGATTGAACGTGTTTTCCAAAATATTCACCCCCATTATGAATGTCGACGTCGACCTCAACACAATACTATAGTAGTCGTCACATTCGTATTCCGTCAACATCAACACAATGCCATATCGGCATTAACTAAAGCTATTGTGTTATTGATAATTTGGAAGAAATAAATGTCATCGCTATAAATTTTGACGTTAGTTTAAGGTGCCTATACAATACATGTTTTTACCATTGCACCTGTCAAATTCTACATAATTCGGTAAAAACATGTAGTTGGTGACCTCAAAAACTTTGCTTGTGTAAAAATACACAAGCAAAAACATAAAACGAATTTTCAATTAGAGCATGTTCTATTTTCTTATGTTCTCAAATGTGTTTTCAAATGTCTATGCCATGTGGAAACATTTATCGACGGTTGAATGTCTCCGATATCATTAGCCGTCCGTTTAAAGTATTTGCATTGGTGATAAATTAATTATTTTTTATCGCATTTTAAAATTTTAATAACAATGATATAAAGTATATAACAAGTGTTGATACAAGTTCCATATTTTGCAGATTAAAAAGAAAAAAAAATTAAAAAAATATTTGTGACGCCGGCACTTCAGCAACGCTACCAAAGAAATTCTCAGCGGCTTTAATATATATAATAATATGAACATATCAGCTGTTGTAAGCAATCATGGCCGATGTCATGTGTAATTATACATACAAGTTGGTGACCAAAAATTAAAAACCTTATATAACTTAATCAAGTTTGACAGACACAAAAGAAACATGTGAATTGTAGACTTGAAAAAACACAAGCAAAAATATGTAGTGTATTGGTACCTTTAATATGTTTTCTTGTTTTTTTTTTTAATATATGAGAAAAATGTCATTAATATTCGGTTTTATCCTTTATCGATATGAACAACACGATATTAGGTGATAGGATGTTACTATCCAAAAAAACAAAAACGTTAAAAAACGTTAACAGTGTAGGCGTCTAAAATATGTAAATAGATGGGTAGGTGGTAACCCTGCAACCGCGATGAATAGATAAAAAAGTTTGCTAACCCTATTTAATGCGCGTCATTAATATTCGGTTTATGCGTTATTTCTTAAAGTGATTGCAAAAAACAAGTAAATAAATTAATTTTACAGCAATAAAAAATAAAGTGCATAATAGTTTCTTTATTGTCTGATGAAAATTCTGTTTGGTGGCAAAGTATACAAATGGGACGCAAAGGAAAAAATACTTCTTTGGAACAGAGAAAACTTGTGATTTTTCATTACGAAGGAGGTAAAACCTATAAAGAAATTGCCGAAATTCGCAATATGAAGACAACTACTGTTGGAGACATTGTCCGAAGACACAAAAATGAAGGAAGAATACACTTCATAAAGCAGATAGGCAAGCCCAAAAAATTGAACAGGCGCGAAGAAAACTCGATTGTTCGAAAAATTAAAGCAAACCCCCGCTTAAGTGCACCAAAATTAGTCACAGAGGTTTTAAATGAATTCCAGAAAAAGTATCAGTATCAACCATTCGAAGAACTATAAGGGCAAAAGGGTTTCATGGTCGAGTAGCACGTCGTAAGCCCTTGGTTAATTTACCTTCATAAGCCGGAAACTTGGTGGGATGATGTTATTTTTGCAGACGAGAGCAAATACAACGTATTTGGATCCGATGGACGTGTAATGGTGTGGCGGAGACCAAACGAGGAGCTACAACCACAAAATTTAAGACCAACTGTAAAACATGGAAATGGACACGTTATGGTGTGGGGTTGTATGGGAGCTAAAGTGGTTGGAAAATTAGTATTTATTGACGGAATCATATTTGAATATTTTTCGCCAAAATTTAAAAGATAGTGCTATTAAGCTGGGTGTTTTGGAATCGTTTAAATTCTACCAAGATAACGACCCAAAGCACAAGTCACGTTTGATCCAAGAATGGCTTCTTTATAACTGCCCTAAGGTTCTCCAGCCACCTGCTCAATCCCCAGACATGAAACCAATAGAGAATTTGTGGGATGAGTTGGACCGCCGTATCCGCAAACACCCTCAACGTCAATATCTGACCTGAAATTGAAGCTTCAAGAAGAATGGGACAAAATTCCGGTATCTTATACAGCTAGCGTAGTCAAAAACATGCCACACTGTCTAAGCGAAGTTATTAAACAAAAGGGTTACCCCACAAAGTATTAAATTTAAGTATTAAAGTTTTTTAAAATACGTTATTTGGCACAAGTAAATGAAAACCGAATATTATTGACGCGTAATATATTGTGTTACTTGAATTAATTTAATTTTTTTTATTGAATTATTTTTTTTTTATAAATAAAAATGTAAAATCCCAAACGACTAAATAAAGTCTTAATTAAGGCAAAAATAGTTTAAAAATAAACAAATATGTCTTGAAAAGATGCGCTTGAATATATGTATGTCACGAATAAAACCGAATATTAATGACATTAACTGTACATATTTTATGTTATATTAACAGGTTTTGTGTGTCTTTTAAAATATCTTTGATTTATTTCTTTGAATTACATATTTCCCTAAAAACCTCCTTTTGCATAACATTATGCTCAAATAATTCATTTCGTTGGCCTCTTTCACGATTTTCACATCGTTTTCTTTTTTTAGTTGAGGGAAACTTTTCGGCATCCTCAAGCAAACAAAACACTGTCTCAAATATGTTTAGTGTTGTTGTTTCACCAATAGAGGGTTCAATTTCTTAAAGTAACCCATCAGGATTATGTCGCTTTAAAAATTGGACCAAGTTAGTAGCAGCTTCTTATAGAGGTGAAATGGTGAATAATTTGCAAGTTCTTCCTCCTGTTCCATTAACATATGCTTTATTGGGCATCAATTTATTTTTTACTGTTGAATTTTGAATTTCTCTAAGTTACAACTCTGCATATGTTTCATATTATCTTTGCCTATATAGTTTATTATCCTTTATAATTATTCTTATGTTCTATTAGTATACATATTTTTAGTTTGAAAAAAGTGTCTTATACCTTTTTATTAGGTTATGGGCCCAGGCACGAAATAAGCTGGTACGGTAAGAGAGTCAGTCATTTACGAATTTTTGGTTGTCGTGCAATTGGACTAGACAAGACCCTGTTGCGAAAATTTTTTGCAAAAGGTGAAGAGTATATATTCCTTGGATATTCTTTGACTGCTAAGGCGTATGTATAGGTTGTTTGACGACAAGAAAAAATGAGTTGTTGAAAAACGGGATGTAAATTTTTGCGAAAATTTCTTTGATAAAACAAAACTGGCAAAACATAAAGCCGAAATAAATACGTTTCATTTTATTCCTTTTTCCCTTGATGAAACAACAATTAGTACAATTAATATGGAAACAACAAAAGAAACAGAAGCACAAACTGACGAAGAATATGAATTGAGTACGGAATCTGAATTTGTGGGTTTTGAGGAAGAATCCAGTAACGAAATTTTGGAAAATCAGCAACAAACAATCCGAGAGAGATCCATGAGACTTAATTTGGTTAAGAAAAAATGTGCACGGTAACACAATCAATTATCCCATGCAAGAATAGTTACAAGGTCCAGTGATATCATACAAATCTGTTTATACCGCTATGAATCAAGATGACGCAGTCAATTATCGAGTTGTATTTTTGAATTCATTGGAACCGCCTTGTATGTCACCGCTTGTTTGAATTTAAAGGTCGGCGCATCTATTATTTTACTGCCGAATTTAAATGCGCCTAAACTGTGTAATAGCACAAGACTTGCAGCAAAAAATGTATGCCGAATTTTATTGAAGCCACAATATTGACTGGCAAATCGAAAATTTGCTTATACCGCGTATTCCACTGAATTTGGTGGAGCCGTGCTTCTCTCATGGGCAACTAACGTGGCCTTTTCAAGAGTTGTCATTCGAAATGCTTTGTTCATTCATGCTGCAGATGGAAAAAATGTTGTGTATCCAAATACGACTATATTACATTAACAATTAAGATAAGACCTTAAAAATAAAACAAATTTTTGAAATTTTCATATAAAAAAAATCTAGCACTTTTTATTATTTTTAGTGTAGTGAAGCACTATAGACCCAACTTACGTTTATGGTGCAAAATTTTGTTTTATAGGTGACAAAACAAAAATTTAAAGGCAAAACAACGATTCCTCTTCAACCACCTTGAAGGCAAAACAACGTTTGGCGGGTCAGCTAGTAATAATATATATACATACATAATACATATGTATAAACAAGAAGAAAATAAGAATTTGTTTAGCATATAATCTTTACCGACGAAGCCCATTTCCACTTCAATGATTACGTCGAAACAGACAGAATTGCCGAATTTTGAATAAAGAGAATCCAAGAGTTATCTTAAAGCAAGCATTACATCCACAAAAAAATACGGTTTGGTGTGGTTTGTAGTCCGGAGAAATCAGCGGACCATATAGATGACTCGAAGCTTTTTGTGGCGAAAAATTTATACACTTGGGTACACCCAAGGCGAATTAAACCAGGTGGCAGCAGGAGAAAACAAGAACTTGGCAGCACATTTGTTAGTGTGGTTGTTGACTAGGCTGATTAGTGAAGACAATTCAAATACTTAAAAATCTACACAATGGCTTAAAAAACAAAAGACTTAAGAAACAAACTTAGTGTTAGGTTTTTTTTACTTCCGTTACGGAATTTCTAGATTCGGTCGCCGCCCTCTAAGCCCGAGATAAAAGCTATGCAATAGCTTAAAAATTCAAATAGTTTAGTTATTTTTTTTCCAATTTAGTAAAATATAAATTTTAACTTTTATTTTTGGAAACACTTTTTCTAAAAATGTATAAAAACTACAATAAAATGTATACAATAAAAATATAATTGTTAAAGAAAATAGACTTATGTATGTATATGTACATATACATATATGTACATACATATGTATAATATATTTTACATGTTGATTAATTCAGGTACAACTGTTAGATAATAGCAGCTACATTTATCTAGCTTTAAATAACCTTTTGTATATAATATTGCTTCCAAAGACGAATTTTTCAATGAATTTCTTACTTTAGTTTTATTTATTTTAAGAGACTAAATATTCTTTCCACATTTGGTGAAGAATGTGGTAAAACTAGGAGTTTTGTAATAAATTTAGTCAAAAACGGAAACAAATGACTAGAATCGCTCGTTTGCATATCTGATATTTTTTTTCCAAAAATCTAATAGTTAGATGTTTTTATCAGAACAATAATTTTAATTGTCTAAACTCAATTTCTAGCTCTCGGCTTTCACTTTTTTCAACAAAATAGGAAAATTCTTTTATAATTTCAGCATAGCAACTTTTTTCTTCATTAATAATATTAAATGGATTAATTTGGCTAAGAGCTTTGTATTTATTTTTAAAATTAAATCTTGATTGTATCTGATCACAAAGCTCTATTATTAATAATATCATAGCACGATTATTAATAATATCATATTTTTCTTTTTCATTTATTTGTGCTCCTTCCAATACATACGTCTCTGGCAAATAATCCTAAATAAATGTCTTTAAAATTTAAAAAATTGTTTTTGTTTTAATAATCGAGTATATTAAAGTTTTCAGTTTGAGCCAAACTAGTTTTTAAAAAATTGCTCATTACAATTTTCAACAGTTCAAGGTTGCTTTCATAGTACAAATAAATGTTGCAAACTTGAATTATTTAATATTGTCAAAATTAGGGTATAAATCGTCCCATCGTCACTATATCTTTTTTAGAACCCAAAATCGTCAAAATGACGATAAATCGTCAAATCTAGCAGTTATGGTGTCAGCTGCTGTCAATATGGTTATAAAACAATCCAGATTGTACCAACCATGTTCTAATAATATCAGGTCCGCGCAACAAGGAATATGGTTTTTTGTACTGTTGTGTTTAGACCGTTAAATAATCTGTCAAAAGTTGTTTACATTTTTGGCCGCCATCATGAATATTTTTGCTTACGTTATGCTTTTTGTTTTTGCATAACCACATTTTGTTTTGTTTTGTATACAGCTTTTTTTTGACAATATTGGCCTTTTTTTACACAAACAAAATGCATGTCGCTTTTTATTGTTGTATTGATAAGCAGATCTTATATTATTTGTTCATGGTAGCAACCGTATCAAGTACATTATTTAAATCAGACATTTTTCCAAGATTCCCCTTGAATCGATTACTTAAAATCAAAGGCGACCCATGCGTTATAAATTTACGAGGTGTGAATTCTTTTTTTTTATACTTTCTTGCAAATAAAATATTCATTCAATTAAATATTGTTTTCATTGGATAATTTTGGTATAACGACGTGGTTTGTTTAGCTATGAGTGCAACAAACAAGTAACTTATTCATCAAGTATCAAGAATTAAAATTACTGATAATGCAGCAAACTCGTATCTCAATAAATGCGTTTCATTTTTAAACTAAAAAGGATTAGTATATTATTACTAGTAATACACATAGATGTAATCAATTCCTTAATAATTGCATTTTAGCTTTTACCCAAACACCGAAGTATATAAAGATAAACAGTTTTTTTCCTCTCCTGAAAAGTTGTATTTTTTAAGATACGAGGTTGAGAAACTAAGGCATCGATATATGCATTTCGTTGGTAGCTATGTAAATACCAACTCATCAGTAGATCTTTACCATTAATGTTTGAAAAGTTCCAAAACGCATCTACGCATCTAATATTTGCGAATTACTAAATCGCAAGCAAAATAGTTTTTTAAAAATATTTGCAAACATCATAACAAAGAATTTTCTTCATTCGATATGAATCTGTTTATTTTTCTGCAAACCTTTATACAATTAGGCGCCCTTGGTTGCCAATAAAAGTATTTATAAATAAACTGAAGACTTAGGGGCCAATAAGTGACTTCGTATTTAAATACTCATTCAGCTAATTTTCATTTAAATTTATGTTGCATTTAAGTGCTACTTCTGTTTTCCAGTCGTATTTAATTGTTCTTATTTAATTGTATTGAAAACTTGGTAACACAACGTAATATAAAAAATTTGCCAAAAATTTCCCTGCAGAACAGCTGACTAGAACAAATAAAGTAAAATCCAAAAATATATATTTTTATTTTAGCTAAAAATAAGAACAATTGAGAACTGCTGAATTGTTTTAAGAGTTTATAATCAAATTTCAGAATGATTAAAAAGATAATAGCGACAAAACAAGCCAAATTTATATGCAACTTGTCAGCAGCCAGAAATTTTTTTATTGTCTTCGTTTTAAATAAGAAGAACAAGCAGTCAAAAACATATGGAAATTCGTAAAACTTATATAGTAAGTGTGTTCGAGTACGCAAAAGTTTTTACTATTTTTTACTGAACTTTACTGCATTTTACTAAATTGCGTTCGTTTACACAAAATACAGTAAATGAGAACACAAATTGAGAGCGTAAAGTGACAGTTCTTAATTGAGAACTTGCAAATTTTTACTGCAGAAATTTTTCGCAGTAAAGTTTAGTAAAACAAGAAAACATATGATTCAAAAGGTAAACAAACAAAAAGTGTGCAATTTGTGACTAAAATTTTTAACAAAATAAAAATTTAAGTAAAAATTAAACAAAACTTAAAGTAAATTAACATTAAATTGAACTTGTTTGTGAAACAATTACCTACATGCCTTTTAATGGAAAATAAGTTATTTTAGTTTTGTGGAGTTGTTATTTTAATTCTTTGGAGTTGTGAAATTCTTAAGTACTTGAGTACTTAGTACTGTATTTCTTTTTACGATAGTCAGTAGCAAAAGCAAATATTCATGTATTTTGAATAAATTTAACCACACACAGATATGTAAAATCAAATAAAATGAAAAAAGAAGAAATGGGAAAGATTATATATATTAAATTGTTTATATTTTATAAAAATATTTGTGTTTTAAAAAGTATTTAATCGAGTACCGATGAATAATTGCTCAAATATCCAAAAATGTAAAAATTTTTCAACACCACATTTATTTTCCATCAGCTGTTGCCTAAATCTTACGAATTTTTACAATTTTTCCGTTCGCGTACTTTTTTGGGCAAACATTTTTTTGGAGAGTAAATTGTGCTGTTTTACTCATTTATTACTCATTTACTGCATTTTACTGTAAAAGTAAACAAACGGACCTAGTATTTAAATGCACAATGTTGGCTATTTTAATTTTGCAGTGAAAAACTCAATTTTGTGTATAAATAGAATTTAAAAATAAATGGCATATAAATAACCACTGAATTATTGGCCCTTATTAATCAATTCATAGATAAAAATAGTTGAGAGTTAATTGCATGTTTCACAATTCATGATCTTGTAGAAAATGTACTCTTTATCTGCACTCAGCTGTATGGTCATAATTATATTTGTAATCAATTATACATACATATGTATGTATGTATGTATGTATTTTGTGTATCAAGCAATAAAGATAAATGGTCTAAATATCGACACTGTATGTGCATGAGCAATTGCTACAAAAAATACTTAATACATATTACAACTTTTCATTCAACTCTTCAAATGAAATTGTTTTCGATTATGTCATAACATTTTTCGCAAGCATTAGGCGAAACTTTGTAGGCCAGGCTTTAAAAATCATCGGCAAATAATTAATGTATTGTTGGTTTTTTGCCATCATCATCACAAATACATACATACATATGTATGTATATTAGGGTGGGGCAATTTGTTCGGGACCGAAAAACATGACAAAGCGTATAGCAAGGTCGTAATCTACGAAAAATTCTAAGAACTTTTCCCAAAGAAACCATGGTTCTAAAATCAAAATCGAGCTTCCGGTATTTTAAAAGAAAATTTGGTGCTGAGGACTATTGTTATTTTAACATAAACCTCCAAAACCATTATTTGGGTAAATAATTTTCTATAAATGAGGACAGATATAGAAAGCTGAGAAAATTTCCTTTAAAATAAGCCGAAAATAATGCTATTTTTTTGGAAATATTCATTGCAATTCATTGCAATTGGTGAATAGTTGACCTGTAACGCTGGAAGAGGGCTGCTGCAATTGTACGTAGAATTTTATTCTGTCGCCTTTGAATTTTTTCGACATTTGATGCTGAGGCAGTGCCCCATAACTGGATTCCATAGGAATATATAAGATTGTACAAACTATGTATGTATGTATGCATTTTGTTACCTAATTCAATATGAATGTATTTAGATCAGAGAGTTTTGCTGCAATTCAAATCAAATGAATAAAATGATAATTGTTCAGCATACGCAGTTACCCTATACAGAACATAATGATTGTATGATAAGATAGTTCCAATATTGACTTGTAGCAAAATAAAGAATAAATAATAAGATAAGAAAATAGTGCGAACTCAGATAATTTTTAGTGGCTTCCACATAGAGTTACCATTGCTTGAATTTCTTTTTATTTGATTCCCAAATTTTGCACATCCATTTAGTTTTCCTGACAATTTATTTCACTCGACTAATTTTTAAGAAACATCGGTTTCATCTGTAGCGGCATACCACAAATCAAGACGAGTTTACATCAGGTGGCCCTGACAGATAAGGTGATTATATTCGCCTTCTTTCGCTGCATGTATTTTTGATCTCCCTCAAATCTCAAAATATTTTTCAGCTCTGTTTTTTATATCCCTGGGAGGCAATTTTTTAAAGCAATAGGGGGCGCGTATATCTGATACAAATATGATATAAGACTTAAAGTTTTTCTACCCTACTAATATATAGTACATCCATATATAATGTCATAAATGTGAAAGTTTGTTTGTTTTGATGTTTGCGCCGCTATACCGCGAAAACCGCTTTATGGATTCGGATGAGGTTTGTTAAAAGAGTAGCATGTGACCCTGATTAAAATATTTGGTAATTTTAAGGGATAAAAACGAGACAAATTAACAGTTTTGGTACACTTTGCTTTTTGTATTAATAGTTTATTATTTAACATACATTCTGGGAGCTGAAATAAGAAAAGCTGCTACTTTCACAATTATGGTACTTTTTAATTTTCTGGTGCTTTTTTAAATTGTTGTACTTTTTCTCTTTAGAAATTCTGCTAAGGATTTGATTGAAATATAGAATGTGATTCATAAATATTGGGTACTTTTTAAAGAAGTGAAAACGAAACAAATTGGAACTTTTTATATTTCTTACAAATTTTTTTACATCAACAAACATTTTTTAGGATTTGAGATTTGAACAACTTATTGATGTTTCAATTTAAATAATAAAATTAAAAAAAAAAAAAAAAAAAAAAAAAAAAAAACATCAACAAACAGTGGGGGTTAAATAAGGAAAACCTTGTAATTTTGGCTTTTAGTGCTTTTTCTTTTTTCAATCAATTTGGTATACAGAAAGCTTATTCCTTTATTAACGTGTAGCGTGAAAGAAGTCACGAAGAACTGTTCAAAAGCGATGCCGCTATTTGTATTATAATACAAAATTGGCAATTTTTAAATTTATTCAATTATTTTAGTAACTTGAAAATTTAGTATTATTTTGCTAACTTGCAGAAAACTAAGAAAACTTTAACAGCAAACTTTACTGTGTTTCATTATATCTTATTTTTTGTTTTCCTACATTAAAAACAATATCTTATTATTATGTATATATGTAGCTGCCTTTGGCTCTGATTTAATATTATATAGAGCAGCCATAAATTGTAATCATTAGATAAATATATCCGCACAAAAACACAAATGTAAAAATAAGGCCAAGTTCCTATCCAAAATATTTCGGCCGTAAAAAGTACTGAGATAAAAATAAGGACCAAGTTCTTGTAAGGTACAATACTATCTCATTTCTAGGCAACCTATAAGCTGTATGGCCGAACTTGGCTTGCCACACTACCGTGCGCCTAGATAATCAGTAATACCATAATAAAAAAAATCTTATTTAGTATTACATACGAGTAAATCAAAAACTGTATCATATCATTTGATATATAGCGAGCTGAGTCAGATGTGCAAGTAAGTTCAGTTCACCTGTTGAAAATGCCTTGACTTCTGCATACATATGTACTTTATAAAATCAATATATTTATTAAAATTAAAAAAAATCTATGTATATCACAAAAAGAAGCACATATTAAAGTAAAAATTAACATTATTTACTAATATATTTGGAAACTAAAAAACTTATTTATTCGTCGTTCGTCGGCGTATGAAATAGGAATAAAACAATCAGAGAATTCGTCACGCACGACGAATTTCGTCGACGTCGGTGCTGTGTTCACTTTCATATGGATACATGTGTTCTATTTTTGACGAAGAATATTCGCAACCAAAAATTCTTCGTTCGCCCCAATTGTGTTCCCAGCACTAAAGTTAGATTTTTTTCGATCATTTCATAATATATTTATCAAGCCAATAACTTGAAATATGGCTCATATTTTAGTAAAAAGTATAACATAATAATTTTATTTATTTGTTGCGGGTTAGCAATATCTAAATATATATTTCGTTGGTTGCCATACCAACTCATGAGTAGATATTCTCCATTTATGTTTGTGACGTAGGTGGCATTAAATTTCAAAGCAATTTACTTTCAAGACCACAAAAAATTATGGCGACAGAATATACATAATATGTACTTATGTACGAGTATATGAAAACAAGCGAAAGATCTTATAATTAAAATGGCCATCAGCTGTTTTCTTGAAAGCAAATTGAAACACACAATTTGAACGAAAATTTTAAAGCAAATTCTCAGCAAATTTTAAAATGAGAGACATTTTAAAATTTAAATGAAAACTATCAATCAGCTGAAAACTAAGATTCACAGCTGTTAGATCGGTGTTGCCATATCTGCTTGTTCATTTGTAAAGTAGTATATTTTTTATTTTTCTTCAGTTGTAAATCAAAAGTGTGTCGGCTGTTATTCAAAACGGATAGATTTAACATCAGTTTGGAAAAGGTAAAAATGGATAAATATCCATATACATAGATCCAGAAATTTAAGACATTTAATGAAAAAACGAAATTCATACGCTAATATTTTAAAAAGTAACCAGACTACGGCGCAAAAAACAGTATCTGCAAATGAAGAATCAGGGCCTAATTTTAGTCGTATTTAAGCCTCGACAGAGAGCTTAATACAAACAGTAAATACTTTTACTCTCAACTTGTCCTGATGATGCAGGAAATGTTAAAAAAACAGTCTACCTTCTTGCAGGCTGTATTGAAGAAACCATGAACTTAAGAATCTGTTTTTGGAACGCAAACGGCATTTCCAAACATCAAAATGAAATAGAATATTTTCTTCTGGATAAACAAATCGTGTTATGCTTATCTCAGAAACTCATTTGAACTCTCGAAGCTATTTTAGAATTATTCTACGACACCAAGGATCCTCGAGGTAGAGCTTGTGGTGGCTCTGGAATCTTAATAAAAACGCGAATAAAACATTATCTGTTAAATGAATTTTGTGAACATTATCTGCATTGAAAATTATTATCAAAAGCTTGTGATATCATCTGTTTATTTTCCTCCCAGGTTTTCAATTTCAGAGAGTCAATACACTGCATTTTCTAGCAGCTGGCGACTACAATGCTAAACACACATTTTGGGGTTCACGTTTAATCAGTCCTAAGGGTCGTGTTTTGTTTGACACAATTTGAAATATGGGTTTGAATGTAGTTTCAAGTGGTCAGCCAACATATTGGCCAACGGATCGTCTAACGGATCGTCCAAAAATTCCTGATGTTATCGACTTTGGAATTATGAAAGGTGTGCCAAGCGAAATGATTGAAGTAAAAGCATCTTTGGATTTGTCTTCAGATCACTCGCCTACTATTATCACTATTTACTCACACACAACTGCAACAACAACATGTGATTTACCGCTGACATCTGCACGTATTAACTGGCTGAAATACAAAAAATATTTGAGTGCTCATTGCACGGAAAATATGCCATTGAGAACACCTGCTGACATAGAAAATTCTAGTAGGTTGTTTGAAGCGCAAGCTAAACCAGCTGCCCTTAATGCTTCTTCAATTCTACCAAATCAACAAGCGAGATTAAACAATATTTTTTGTGCGGATATAGAAAGGCTATTGACTGAAAACGGAGAGTTCGACGAGAATGGCAACGTTACAGATCGCCTCAGCTTAAATTAAGGCTTAAGGAGTGTACCAAGCAGCTTAGGAAAGTTTTGCAAACTCAAAAAACAGCTTCCCTTCAAATATTCCTTCAAGAACTCGATGCAACACCATCAACAGATTATTCGCTGTGGCGTGCAGCCAGAGGACTTAAAAGGCCAGTGATTTGCAAACCTCCATTACGAGCCTATAAAGGTAACTGGGCAAGAACTGATGCTGAAAAAGGTGATCTATTTGTTAAGCACCTAAGAAAAGTATTTACCCCGAATATTTCTGCTGATATTGTTGAACTGCCACCAGTTATCTGTTTACCAGAAATGCCACTGAGATTTAACGTGGCGGAGATTGAAAATACTATTACTAGTCTTAACACCAGAAAAGCCCCAAGTGTCGACAAAAAAAGCATTAAAATGCTTCAAGAATTGCCTTACAATGCAAAAAGAATAATACTATTCATTTTTAATGGTATTTTACGGCTGCAATACTATCCAAAAGAATGAAAGGTTTCGATGATTATTATGATACCAAAGCCCGGCAAGGATCATACGAAGGTTGAATCCTATCGGCCTATTAGCTTATTGCCCAACATTTCAAAACTATTTGAAAAGCTGTATATGAGCAAGCTGATGCCTATAGTGACTAGAAGTGGATGCATTCCGGATCATCAATTCGGTTTTCGCAGACAACATAGCACTATTGAACAAACTCACAGACTTGTGAATGTTGTTAGAGACACTTTTGAAAAAAGCCATATTGCTCAGCACTCTTTATTGATGTTGCATAAGCTTTCGATAAAGTATGGCACGAAGGTATTATCCACAAATTAACACGAAATCAAGCTTAGTCAAGCTTTTAAAAAGCTATTTAATGGAACGAAAATTTATAGTTCGAGAAGGCAATTTTTTAAGCCCTCCGCAGTCGATCGAAGCCGGAGTTCCCCAAGGCAGCATTTTCGATCCTTTACTTTACTTAATATATGCCTCTGACTTACCGTTAAGCAGTAACATTCACACGTCAACATTTGCTGATGATACAGCTTTTCTAAGCGTTCATGAAAGTCCTGTAGAAGCTTCCCGCAACTTACAAGGGTATATATCCAAATTGGAAAAATGGCTCAAACAATGGCGTATAAAAGTTAACGAGCAGAAATGTGTACACGTCACTTTTACTTTACGCAGGGAAACATGCCCGCCTATAAAAATCAACACCGAGATTATACCGCAACACACTGTAGTCAAATACCTATGCGTTCATCTTGATCCTCGTTTAACATGGAAATCGCATGTAGACGCAAAGTTGACACAAATGAAATTAAAATCCGCCCAAATGAATTCGCTTATTGGAAGAAATTCTATACTAAGCCTAGGAGGAGGGATACACTTTCTATCAGCCGTACACGAGCGATGTAAAACAACAAAAATCAACCGTTGAAATGAAAAATTTTGTTTAGGATTGGCTAAACATATATTTAACATTTTTATATTTAAGATTTGAACAACTTATTGATGTTTCAATTAATATTGAAGATTCAGTAAATAATAAAATTTATCTCAAAAAAAAAAAAAAAAAATATGTATGTATATATATTTTAGGTAGACATTGTTAACATATTTCGAGCAACAAAGGAAAAATTTAATATTTATACATCCCTTTTGTAGATTATTAATTGAAACATCAATATTAATTGAAACATCAATAAGTTGTTGAAATCTTAAATATAAAAATGTTTGTAGATTTTTCTACAAGGGATGTATAAATATTAAATTTTTCCTTTGTTGCTCGAAATATGTTAACAATATCTACCTAATAATGATTAATTGAGTAATTAATGATATTCATGACTTGACCTGACCAAGGATCGAACCCATGTTCTTCGCAATACTCTGCTTCAAACATATTTATTAAAACAAAAGACCCGCTCAATGCTCGAATTTCGACCCTTTGATCCGTTGCTGGTTTATTTTTACAGGGTTTGTAACCCGATTTTTAGCCAAAAAGTATATTGTGTATATCTAGAGAAAAATACCTTTTTAACCATTTACATTTTTCAAATATGTATATATTTACCACAAATATAGCAAAAACAATCTAGATTAAGCATACAACATCTTCTTGAAGAAGCCATATCTAAAACATCAACAAAATATTCTTTAGTGTTCAATAAAAAACGAAAATATAAATAAACGTAGTAAAAGTGGGTAGTTAGCTATAACTCAAAAACAAAAGCTGTTAGGGAAAAACTGCTGACGTATTTAGAAAATACGCCTCAAATTGAGATAGAAAAAAATTATTTTTCCCTTTGTTGACCAGTGTAATTTTTATTTAAAAAAAACCTCTTTTGTTTTAGCCGCGAGTTAAGAGCCTTCTTAAATAACAAACAAAAATATAATTTTGCAACAAGAATTAACAAATAAAGTCTTATTTGTTCGTATTATGTTAAGTTGGTAATCAAACCTCAGTAGAGAAATGTAGATCTCCCAATAGAAGAACTAAAATTTAATATGTGAAAGTAGACTGACACAGATGGCTGCGCCATCTGCAAAAATATGTTCTCCCAAACCCCACTAAATTACCAATTAAAAGCGAAAACTGAGAAAAACAAAATATGAAATTATGTACATAAGAAAAATAATTTAAAAATTGTCAGTGGTGGTCTTCAAATTTGGCATCGCAAATGTCATAATAATGCTAATTAGTAATTACCTATAGTAGTGTGACAGTTTTTTCAAAAGCAAATAAATAAATAAAAATTTTCAACGACTTTGGTGGGAAGCTCTAGAAATGGTCTGCAAGTTCAACATGCCAATATATGTTGAAAATATTGCAAAGTTATCTTAAATGGCGCTGATTGATCTCGAAGATGTACTCCATAACAGTTTAATTTTGTTCGTTACATTTAACTTTAAATCTATTAAAAATTTTTAATCTATTCGTTTAATACACACATACTTATGTACATGTGTACATATGCATGTGTTGTAATTCAAGATTTAAATCATTTAAAAACTTTGTTTAAAAGAAGTTACCAGTGTGTATGTAGATGATGTTAAATTTAAACTAATAGTCAGTATGTATGTGTGTATGCACAAAAAAAATATAAATATAAATACATAGTATGTATGTAGTATGTATGTATATAATAAATGTCAATAATTTCATATGGCATGTCAATGTTATTGAATATTGAAAGTTGCACAGTTCTTTTTTTTTTTTTTGCTCATGACATTAAAACACTTAAAGTAAAATCAAACTACTCTTGTACATACACAGAATAATTTTTGCAAAAGTAAAACAAACGACTTCAGTAGAAAAAGCCAATCGTCACATAACAAATTCGACTCAACTATGAAAAGCTAAAAAACCGATATAATTAATTTCTGTTTTATATTTTACTCGTATGAAATATTATAGTACTTTTTTTTACCAAAAAAATTTAAATCGGCCCATTAATAAATCAACATTTCAGGTGGCCAACAATATACTATAGAACAAAAAATATGAGACCAAACGGCAAGAAAACCAGATCAAAGAAATTTTAAAATCGGTAAATAAATTGAGAAATTTTAGGATAATCAAAAATTTTTCTTGTTTATTAGGAGCCAGTAACAACTTGCCCCGATTTTCTAAAAAACTATGGGACCAAGCTGCAAGTTCATTATGATAATCGGTATGTACTTAAGTGAAGAATTTATAAAAAAAATTGCTTTGTAAAACAAATTTCGCCCCTTTAAAAAAGTTATGATGCCAAACGATCAAACATAAATATTGGAATTTTTCAAAAGCTGTTATGGGACCAAAATGTAAGCAAACCTTTTCAAACCAAAAAACGAATTCCTAAATGATAGTGTTATTGATAGCTTCCATCTTTTTTTGAAGTTGGCTGAAAAATAAATTAATCCCAACGTATGTACATAAACCCATCCCAAGCGGTGTCGAAAGCACGTAAAAGCGTTTTTTAATCACGTATATAAAGATTAATTAAAGTTCGGATCATTTAATCCCTTACCACTAAATGGAAACACAAAAAATATTAGTTCAAGAAGGCGTAAAGGCTGCCAACCTTTTTCAAAAATTTCTGTTTCTAATGAATTCCTAATCTTGGTTTTTAAATATTCTTTCAACATTTGCTGATGAGTTTGGCAAAGTTCTTTTATTTTTTTGAGAAAAAACTAGTGATGTCATCAATTTGTCGAATCATAAGGGCCACTGAACATAACATCGTCAACTGTCAGTTTGCAGAATTCGCTCTCAAAAATCGTCAAAATTACTTAAAATCGTATTGGTATTTCCACATTTTTCTCTTTGAAAATATATTAAAAGTTATATAAGATCAATTTTATATTCCCGCAATAAAATGAATAACAGTTGTTGAAACCAAAATTGATTTCTAACTGAAATTTGAATAGTTCTCAATTAATTAAGAACGCAACATCCTACAAACGTACCTACAATTTTCTAAGTGGCAGTCTAGTGAATTTTTATATCTGCTAGAGAGATTTCATGGAAAAATATAAGGGTATTTGAATCTACCTAATTTCAATTTAATTGCAGCACTCAAGGTCCTAAACAATTATGAGATAAGATAGGGTTCCGATATGCTGTGTTACACCACATAATGAGCTTGTCTCTCATATAGGAAGTTTGAAAATTTTAGTGCTGTGGTACTGACGACCGGGAAATTCATTTATCTGCCCAACGAAAAAAGCAAAGGTCGTGAAATTTTAGGTAGGTTTTTTCCAAAACGAAATACAAAATTTACAGTAAAATCTTGAAGTGATTGGAGTAGAGAAATTGTTGTATTGTATGTGTTGTATTATTTTACATTCGTCTTCGTAAGACGTGAAGGATAGTTACATTTCCGACAATAAAATCAAAAAATTAGGGCAAGAGTTTCATACTTTTATAGCTGAAATCTATGAGCTGTTTTTTTGAAAGTGGCATAAGTCACTTTTTCAAAAAAATCGAGTTAATGGCAACAGTAAATAAAATTGAACGGTATCTATTTATTTATAAACAATTTGCAATCAACAAAAAAAAGTGACTTATGCCACTTTCAAAATAAACAGCTCATATATTCTGTATATTGTTGATAATGGTACAGAATTGTTTTCTTAATAATGTAATTCATGTCCTGTTGTTGTGACATGAACAATGTCTGCTAATTATATTAAATGTTTTTAATACTTTTGATCTATCTTTGCATGTACGAGTATGTAATCATACGTATATCACGTTTATACAATATAATAAATCTGAGATGGCCTACTTACCTTTAAATTAAATCCGTTGTATACAAGTGTTCATAACCTAACCTAACATTATATATAACGACTGTAATTTTTGCCATGAAACAAAACAGCAGACTAAATACAACAAAAACAAATCAAAAGAAAACGAAAGTTATTAAAATAAATATTTCTTAAGATGGATTTTAAAGTCATGCCATATTACCAAGTTGTAAACGAAGAAAAATAAGTATCAAATGTTATTATCAGGGAAACCGCAAATATGGAAGTGTCTGTAATTTGCCATACGATAAATGTATGTACATAGTATGTATGTACATTCAAAATATTTATACGTTTCAGAACTTTTTTAAAAATTTTTGCTATCGATTTTTTACCCCTTTTTGCATATTTTAACATTTCCAACATGCTTTTGCATATTTCAGCTTTAATCATATTTTTATGGAAATATTCCGGTTTTGCGGATTATGGAATCTTATTTCTACATATTTTAACGTCATTTATAAATCCGTACAGTTATGCAATGATAAATGAAGAAGTCTATTTAGTGATCGAATAATTTCGAAATTTTTAAGTTAATTTTCTAAAATTAGTCATTTTTACTTTAGCGATTTTCAACTTATTTTAATGAATTTTCGCTGCAAATTCTACAAAAACATCTTCTTTAGTCCAGTAATTTATGATCCGTTTTTTTTTTATAGACTTTTGCTGTATTTGCAAATAATCGAAAATGTTCATAGTTGCGATCATAGACTAATCTCGGTTAAAATAAAAATATATTTTTAAAGTATAACGTACTAGTATAAAATATAGACGCCGCTTTGGTAGGCATGATATCCTGTCGTTTCTAAGGTCGTGGGGTCGACTTTCAACATAGACCGTAGATAGTTAAAATTTTCAGCGTAAAACCATCTATTTCAAATGCGGAAATCATGTGATGGCCGGCCAAGTCAACGCTTTTTTATTCTTTTGGTTAACAAATGAAAGTATGTATGTATATGGTCTGATCAAATGATGTGAATGCTTTGGAGATTGGCGAAGATTTTTTTGGTACGACCTTGAACTTTCAGCAGTTAAGTTTAATTGACTAAAAGTTCTTAAAGCTTAGACAACACCCCTTTTTTTGTCAATTTTTAATCGTAAAGTAGCGACTAGAGTGTTAGACTACGATTAAAAAGTTTGTATAGTTACGATTATAATCACCCAGCAAAATCTTACGTGACAAGAAAGTAATTTAATCATATGTTTGAATGACTACGAACTATTTAGATTTAGGTGAAACATGCATGATTTTAACACAGGCGTGACATTGGAGATCATGTGGTTATGCACCAATTTAAATAAAAAGCAATACTTCAGAACGTATGAACTAAACCAATGCAAAATAGAGAATTTAGATACGTTTTTTCATTGGTAAAATAAATCAGTTCTAATAAATGACAGATATTTTTTATATGAAGCAATTGGTGAAATGAATGGGTTTTTGAGGAGTTCGACAATGACAATTATAATGAAATCTATGAATACATTAAGAACGCATTATAAAAATTACATTCTTAAGAAGTCATGAAAAATCACTTCATTTAGAACCCATTCAATTTTATTTTGCTGTCCACTTTACACATACAAATTAATTATTTTTTTTTATCCGACTTCTAAAAAATTTGTGAGTTTTCTTTTGGGTTCGTACACACATAACCGATATTCAATATTATTTATGTATTTGTTTGACTGGATTTGCTTGCAGTTTGGTCCAAACCATAAGACAAGTTGTCCGCCCCCTACCCCACAATAGTTATTATTGAAAATTTATTTTTGGAAAATCGGAGGAGCAAGTTGCCTCCCCAATTCCTTCTCACAAAGTATTTACTATCGCATAACCCCGCCATTTAATGGCAGATTTTCAGAATTCCTTTAGTTTTAAAAGGTTTTGCTTGGAGTTTGTTCCAATAAATTCTCTTTGAAAATAGGATAGGCAAGTTGCCCACCTCGCTGTATTGATTTTCATTCAGCTCCTACATTTTTAGGACCGATCTTCAAATGTTTTTTTTATTATATTTTAAATGTGATTTTCTAACCTCTATCGGTATATTGATTTTCGCGTAACTCCTACATTAATGGCTTTTGTTGTGGCTGCCTTAAATATTAAATAAAAAATGAATTTGCTTTTTATGGATTTATTTCCCATTATTACCTTAGTAAACTTAATATAATTATTTGTGATCTGTCGGTGACTAACACCTTATAATCGACGAAAGAATAGACTGGAAATGGTTAGTCGATTCCCATACAACGATGAGCAAGCAGAATGTTGGCCACAAGTGAATATTTCAAAAGTATTATTGAAATCAAAATGTAATTTATTTTGTATGGGCTAGCTAATCTGCATGCATTTCGTTCGTTGCTAAGTGCCACCTCATCAGTAAATCTTTACCAACATGCTTGTTGAGTGGATTTTTTGCCACCAATTAAATGTATAATAATTAACTAACCCATAACAAAAAATAAATTTTTAAAAACATAACTTCCTGAATACTTACTCCAATAAAATTTTACTCATATTTGAATAAATGAAATCATGAAGTTTGCATTTATAAATTTATTTAGAACATATTTCCGGTTTCCCTGGTTATTATGTATGTATGTATGTATTAAATATTTTGAGGAGACCAGACCACTTGATGCATCAAAGATGATTGCTGTTGTTAATGTGGTTTACTTACGTAATTATCTTTAATAAAAAATATATATTAAAAAAATAAATTACATTGTACAACAAATGTATGAGTGAATGTTTGTAACATTGGTTTTTTTTTGTTATTGTATTGTAACAATACTTGAAGATACAAGAAGAAAAAAACGTTATGTGAGCAATAAAAAGTCATTAAATTGCTTTTGTAAAATGAAGCTACAAAATAAAATTAAGAAAGTATGTTACTGAGGAACGCTTTTAACCAATTAGGTTGTGTGAAGAAAAACAAACAAAAAATTTGGTATTTTTAACGAATTCAATTCCATGTAAGGAAATTGCATAAGGGGCTGTGCACATATTACGTAACGCTCCAATGGTGGGGGGGTTAAAGATTTGTTACGGATTGGAAATTTTGCACTGAAAAATGATTAAAAAGCGTTATGGTGGGGGGTATAAAATCTCTGAAAACAGCGTTACGAAATATGTGCATAGCCATAAGGAGCAAATGTCACTTAAGGATTTATAAACTGAATATGGAATTTCCTACGTATTGCAACATTCAAATTTATTGCACCACATTCCATAAGCATGTATGTGTGGCGTAACAGTTAGTGGAATGACCTTTGGGGTGAGTTTGCAAAGCACTTGTTTAATTCCATACGTTTGCGCGTGTGTGTGTATATACATACATACTATATCATGCCATAAAATAATGCTCCGAAGTGTGAAAGTGTCTTTCATTTGCAACACCATCAGAAAACTTGAAAATAAAACTCGTGTTTTTTTAACGGTGACAAAATTTACTATTTTTTTATTATTTTTTAAGTTTTTTTTGTTGTTTCTTTGTTTGTTTCATATTTTTATAAAAAAAATCACTTAGTAACTAAAATATATTTTTTGTTATTATTAAAATTATTAAAATAAAGAAAACTATTTACAATAATAACAATGTTCCCGCTAGGAAAAGTGAAAATATAAAATAGACTGTTAGCGAGAGCGGACTTAACAGATAGTGATAGAGAAATTGATAGTCACTGAGTTGGGGACTGTTTAGATTGTGGTATGAAAATGAAAATTTTTGCAAAATATTAAAAGAAAATTCTAACCTAAAACTATTGGTTGTAGTTTTTGGAAAATGAAATTTTTTAGATGTTAGAATTTTTTTTTAACATTTTGCTGAAAAACGGAAAATTATTAAGAAAATTTTAAATCACAATTGTTAAAAATTGTGATTTTTCATTTTCATTGATTTGGACAAAAAACAACACAATTTGCTTTTCGCAATTAATACAAACATCAAATTCCCAGTTATTTAATGGTGTGTTGCGTAACGTCTGTTTGTTTTGTTGTTCTTCTTCAAAACAATAACGGTATTTCAAGGTTTGTATTTACGAACATGCCTTCACGTGTTTTATCGATCGATGGATATCTGAATGTTTGTTGATGGTTGTTGTTGTTGTTGTTTTCCTTTTTATTTAGCGTATCCGTTTTCAGAGGCGTTTATTAAATTGGCGCGCGCGTTTGTCTTTTCAATTATTTGGCAGCAATTGTTTTATGATGAATTTGAAATGTAATCTACATTATGCTAATAAAATAACTAACGGTTGAGCTTAAAATGGCGCGCCGTAGCTACCGCTGGGTCTTGAAGGAGCACCGTATGAACCTGATGGAGCACTTGGATAGCCACCACCGCTTGGATAGCCACCACCACCACCACCACCAGCTTGTGTGCTTTGCTGGGCAAATTGAGCAACTTGAATGGCTTGACGAACATTCTCCAAATCGATGCCAACAACGCGACCACCACCACCACCACCACCACCAAAGTTTGGTGCACCGTACTGAGGTGATGGAGCTCCATACGAACCAGATGGAGAGCTGGGATAACCACCACCACCGCCGCCACCGAAACCACCACCACCACCGCCGCCTGATTTGCTTTCTTCTTGTAATAAGATTTGACGCACTTGTTCTAATAATTGGGGATCAACATTTTGGCCTTCATTGGTTTGGAATCCACCACTAACAGCTTGATAGCCACCACCGCCGCCACCCAAACCACCACCGATGCCTCCTCCAAAGCCACCGCCAAATCCGCCACCGCCGCCACCACCACCACCACCGCGCTGATAATTGTAACCCGATGGAGGCTCTGCTACGACCAGTGCTGCCAAAGCAAACACCAAGAACTGCAAAGAGAAAACAAACATTTATTTTAATTTGAATAATCCATAACGATTTCTATTTTTGCTTCCATATATGTATGTATGTATTTATTAGTTGCTTGTGCGGAAATCCTTGAATTTAGTATCCTTTTTGTTTATTCGTTGTTCAACTTACCACGGAGAAGGAGTTCATAGTTGTGAGTCTTGTGTGTGTGGGGGAAAGAAGTAAAAAACTTAAATTAAAAATAAATTTAGTTGTTTTCAAGTAGGGAACCAACGACTGAATGCCAATGGAAGGCCAAAACAGCCCTCTTTATAGTCAGACAATCATCAAACTCCACACTGTACAGCCAAAAAACAAAACTAAAAACATAGTTTGGCAGATCTCTTTGCCCCACAAACCAAACAAACGAACAAACGAACGTCCAACTAAACTGATTTTTTTTAGTACGGTGACAGTTAACAGAGAAGCTAACAAATGTTGTGGCTGACGATGATCATGATGATGATGGCAAGCGAGGTTTGAAGATGGCTAAAATACACTACAAGTGATTTTAGCTTAATATTTAACCAGCTTGTTTGGTTGTTTTTTTTTTTTTTTGTTTCAAGTCGTTGTTTTACATTATTTGTTATGAGAGAGGGGCCAATGCGTGCGTTACTTATTTATTTTTAGACTCGTAAGTAAGTATTTTGTCATGTTGAACATCTTCTCCACTCTTCGTTAGTCGCCATTGTCAGCAAAGCGGCAACATTATTACCTTTGTGATGAGCAACAGCGTTTGAGTCTGTAATTTTAATGAATTTCAAAATGATGAGGTTAAAATTGTTTTGCACCCTCTGGTCTCTATACAGCTTATTTCAAAAATAGTTTCCACATAAAAAAAACTAAAACTCTTACAATTTTTTTGATTTTTGTGAAAAAACTAACAAACAAACAAAAACTGCACAAGCACCTTAAATGGCAAAAATATTTGTTGCTTGTGTTTTGTGAATAGGAAGTGATTCCGATTTTCTATCAAAGAAGAAAAGTAAAATCAATATATGATTTAACAAACGTGATGTAAACATTTGCTAACGAGCCCTCCATAATTGACAAACTAAGATGTGGCCGGCCCATCGATTAAATATTCAACATTATTTCCTTAAAAATTTGCTTAAAGATATTGAAGAAATAGCAAAAGATGTTGGATAACTTTCTGTGAGAATTTCTTAATAAAACTTTATTTTTTTTAATTTGAATATAAGATATCGTAACATTTTTATTAAAAGTACTACAGGTACTTTTGAATTTACATTTTGTATTCATACAAGATGTGTATTATGTATTATGGCTGCTGCTATTAACGTACATACATATTGACAAATAATTTTACTGGTCAAGCCTACTTCCTTCCTCTTTGTTCGTTGAAGTCTGATTTTTATATAGTGATGAATATTTTTTTTAGTTATTTAGAGCGTTTTTCTTTTCAGGTTACGATATGTATGTATTATGCAACTTGTTGCATACTGCTGGCTACATGACACATATCAACAAGGTGTTTCCTTTTCGCACATACATATAAACAAACTCACAGAGTTTCCCAAAAAATGTTCGTTTTTCTGCTAATTCTTTTTTAACCCTTCACCAAAAATGGTAGTATACATGCACGTGTCACAATATTGACATGAGACAAAAAAATATATATTATATTCTCGATCCTTTGAACGGAAATTGAATAAGCCATATCCGTCTGTCTGTTGTACGTGAAGCAGGTTTTCTTAAGCAACCGGAAAAGTTGGAAACTTGGGTCTTGGACTGATGTTTCAGGGTTTGTTTGTCTTAACACGAAAAAGAAAAATGTATCATATAATATTTTTTGTCAATAGTACATATAAATTACTCAAATCACTTTTACTTGTTAATTTTGTTAAGCAAAAAATGCCACTGAAATTTAAATATTTCTCCACATTAAGCGACAATCTTCATAGATTTGACATGGTTCTTAGTTGCAAAGCAGAAAGCGATCTTAACAATATTGCTCGTGTAAAACATTCGAAAAAAAAACATTAACTATTGAATTCAATAGACCAGCGATCTAATAGACCAGCACATTCCCACGGCAGATTACCGTGGCGGATATTTTCTATTCAATTATTTTCTGTAAATTACACCATAACGTATATAATCACGAAATTACTAGAAAGAGTTTTATATTTCAAACATTCTCACTTCATAATTATGGAGAAAAATTTTCTTTTCGCGGCCACTTATTGTACAATTTCGAAAATTATTTAGATTATTTGTTACAGTCAATTCGTAGGCCAATTGGATAATTGTTAAAAATTTAACTTGTTTTTTATTCATTAATTTCGTTGCGATAATGATCGAGTTTCAATATGATCTTGTTTAGATCAGAAATTGGAAAAATCATACACGAGAGAACTGATGTTTTGCTATTTTTATAAATTACACTGTTTTGTTCTGCCAATCGGTTGAAAATTAATTTATGTTAATTTTTCTTTAATTTATTGCATATGTAAAATTCCTTCAGAATAACGGTTTACTTACTTTCGTATTATTTACTATTAAATAGGGAAAAAACGCCAAAACCAAAAATAGCTAAAACAAGAAAAAAATTTCTAAAACTTAATCAACACGGTAAAAATTCCTAAAACGAAAAAAACGCTTAAATTAAAAAATTTACACAAGTAGAAAAGTTTTTAAAAACATTAAGAAGCTGTCAAAATATAGAAAAAAATTCAACGAACGGTTAAACAACACAATAATTTTAAGTCAAGCATAAAAGGCCAATGAAATTAATAATATTGCACACAGAGAAAACAGTGCCTAATAAATACCTAATAAAATAGAACAAAATTAATAAGATATCTCTATGGTTTTTTTTTTCAAGAAGGAAGTCTTATTATTTTAATAAGGAAAACCTTATTGAAAAAATCAAGAAGGAAACTTATGGTTTTTATTAGGTATTCTTATTGTTTTTTTCAATAGGGGTTTCTTCTTGATTTTATTAGCTATTCTTATTTCAAAAAGGTTTTCTTCTTGATTTTATTAGGTATTCTTATTGATTTTTTCAAAAAGGCTTTCCTTATTAAAATAATAAGACTTCCTTTTCGAAAAAAATTCGTAGAGATATCTTCTTATTAATTTTGTTCTATTTATTTTATTAGGTATTTATTTTGTTAGGTATCTATTAGGCACTGCTTTCTCTGTTGTGATGTTAGGAAATACAAATTTGATGTCATCAGAACGTCATGGTACGTCCCGAATGCTTATTTACAACATCTATTTGTATTATCTGGATGGAGGGGTGATGAAAACATTTGTATAAAACTTACGTATTCAGGGAGTTGAACCAAGGAACTTCGGTTTAGTAGATTGGCACTCTAACCACCTCACTACTACACCTTACTATAGTATACATGTTAGCAGCCAGTTTAAGAATATGATTTACTGTAGCACAAAAAAATTATGAAAAAATTGTTCCTATGTTGATTTATATGTATGAAATAACAAGCAAGCTAATGAAATCAAGAATATATTCTTATTAAAAAAATTAAGAAGATGATTTACACATGATCATACAGGAACCTAATAAAATCAAGAAGAAAACCTTATTGAAAAAAACAATAAGATGCCCTAATAAAATCAAGAAGAAAACCTTTTTGAAAAAAACAATAATACGACCTAATGAAATCAATAAGAAATCCCTTTTATTTACAATTCATATGAAAACCTAATAGAATCAAGAAGTTTTTCTCTATGGATTGTTTTTTTGGTGCCAAAAATAACGGAAATTGGGTAAAAAAAATTGTAAATAACAAGTTTTCTTCTTGATTTTATGTGTTTTCCTTATTGAAAAAATTAATAAGATTTACCACGTAAAAACAATAAGGAATCTCTTCGAAAAAATCTTCGCTTCTTTCTGCTGGGATACCCCTTAGATTAACGGCGTTTCATAGAGAATATCTTCTTGATTCTATTAAGCAGTTTTGGCTCTGTGCATGTTTATAAAGCAAATTTACATTCAGAATTAATTTGAATAAGCATTTTTAATTACAACAAATATTTAAAAATAAGTAGTATATGTCCGCAGATATTCATAAAGGCAATAAACTTGTGAAACCGTTGGAAAAGTTACCAAAACCTTAGTGTAATTGCAATCTGTCATTTCCATGTTTTTCACAAAGATTAAATGTTTCTGGTACCACTGATTACAGGCAAAACTCTTTGGGAAACTCTGGCTATTTTTTCTGCCTGCAATCTTTTCGGCAATTGTATGTACATAAATTTTCTTATTGGCAACCGGTATCGTTTGGTAGCATCTGCCTGAGAGGCTACTAATTGTACTCGTAATCTTGCATATTTTTAAGTAAAAGTAGTTTTTCTTTTCTGGCATGTAAATTTTATATGTATGTATGTATGTTTCAACGAACGATTTCGTATGTTTGATTTCAGTTATGTAAAAAATTATTTATTAGATACGATTATTAGTGTGACAGTCAAAAAAATTTTTGAAATCGTCATCAACAATTTAAAGTGTTTAGATTTTTCGAATACATAAATAAATAAGTACATATGTATGAATGTACATTAAATCGATTTCGTTAATGGGTTTCATAAAGTCTACGAGTACGGTGGCGTTAAGTTCATGCGAAGCATACATTCAAGTATTCATGTTTGTCTGCCATGTAAATATAAATTTCTTTATTACTTACTTTTGCAGCTATTTGATCTAATTTTGCCATCTGGCAGCACTGAAATTGAATAACTCTGCAATCATGATCATGCACGGTCTTCAATTTCAGGACATAATTTTCTAAAACTTGCCAAAAAATTAAACTTCGTCGTGAAGTATTTTTCAATACTCGTACGTTTATTTTATTTTTAGAACATGCTGAGAATTCTTAGAAACATACGTACATACATACATACATATGGACTGTATACGTATTTTCAAATCCTTCTGTTTTAAAACTCTCACAAAAATGCTACCATATTGTTATAAAACTTCGTTATATTTGAACTAAACACACTCATCCCTATTATGAATATCAATGTTGTCTCATGTGACGTCGACGGCTCAATAATAGTATTACCATTGTCATATGCCGATAACAATTGACAATGTCATCGCATTATGAAAGTCAATTTAAAGGCGACATTGTCTTAAATTGACTCTCTTTTTGTCGACAACAATTTTAGCAACGACTTGACTCAATTGGTGTTTGTTATTGGCTCAGTGTTTAAAAAATAGAGAAAAAAATTAAAATAACGACAACTAAACCATTTGATGAGTTAATTCAGCAGCTGGAAAATACACTATTCCCAGCTAAAGGATTCCATAGGGGCATGACACAAATTAATTTAAAGAAAGAATGAAAAGGTAAAAAAGAAATTGATGCTCAATAAAGCAGAAGTTAATGCAACATGAGGAAGAACTTGCAAATTATTCACCATTTCACGTTTGAAAGAAACTGCTACTAACTTGGTCCAATTTTTAAAGCGAAATAATCCTTATTGGTTACTTATAGCGATGACATTTATTTCTTTCAAATTATCGAATAACAGGGCAACGTCAACTCAATAAAGGCCTGTTCGGGCCGCATCTGATGCGCATGTGTGATTAATTTGCTCAGCTGATACAAAACAACATATGCAGTGTTACCAGCCGTTGATTTTCAGAACGTACAACGCATCAGATGCGGCGCAGTGATGCATTTCCGAACAGGCCCTACCTGTAGTTAATGCCGATATGGCATTGTGTTGATGTCCATGGCATACAAATGTGACGACGACTATATTTTTGTGTTGGCATACATAATGGGGGTGATTGATTTGACCCGTACCTAAAACTTATGAGAAATTTGTTGCTACGGCTTTGTCTGTCTCAGACGGCTCCATGGCCCCAAACAAAAAAATTAAAATGGGCCCAAACCAAAAATAAAAAATTAATTATTTTCGGCCAAGTTTACAGTCTCAGTCTGTTTTATTAAATAAACTGATAATTTTGATTGAAAAACGAAAAAAAAAAACTAATTTTAAAATATTACCTGAACAGACAGAAAATTAAAAAACAAATTCGAATATCCGAGTTTTGTCGCTAACGATATCTTTCGAAATACTTAACCGATCAAAATCATATTCATATGTATGCTCATTTCAGAGACTCACTTGACGTCTCGAAGATATTTTAAAATTAGTGGATATAATTTCTACGACACCAAGGACCCTCGAGATAGAGCTTGTGGTGGCTCGGGAATTCTAATAAAATCACGAATAAAACACTACTTATTACATGATTTTTGTGAAGAATACCTTCAAGCAACAAATATTTGTATTGAAAATTATTATCAAATTATTATCAAAAACTTGTAATATCATCTGTATATTCCCCCCCCCCCCAATTTTCAATTACCGGGAGCCAATATACGGATTTTTATAACTTACTGGCCCCCCGTTTTCTAGCAGCTGGTGATTACAATGCTAAACACACATTCTGGGGTTCACGTTTAATAACTCCTAAGAGTCGTGTGTTGTTTAACACAATTTCTAAAATGGGTTTGAATGTAGTTTCAAGTGGCCAGCCAACATATTGGCCAACAGATCGACAAAAAATTCCTGACGTTATCGACTTTGGAATAGTGAAAGGTGTGGCCAGCGAAATGATTAAAGCTGAAGCATCTGTGGATTTATCTTCAGATCACTCGCCTACTATTGTCACTATATTCTCACACAAAACTTCAACACCTACAAGTGATTTACCGATGATATCTGCACGTATTAACTGGTTGCAATACAAAAAATATTTGAGTGCTCATTGCACGGAAAATATGCCATTGAGAACACCTGCTGACATAGAAAATTCTATTAGGTTGTTTGAAGCACATGCTAAACAAGCTGCTGTTAATGCTTCTTCAATTCAACCAAATCAACAAGCAAATTTTAACAATATTTTTTGTGCAGATATAGAAAGGCTATTGACTGAAAAACGTAGAGCTCGACGAGAATGGCAACGTTACAGATCGCCTCAGCTAAAATTAAGGCTTAAGGAGTGTACTAAGCAACTTCCCAACAGCTTTCCTCCAAAAATTTCTTCCAGAACTAGATGCAACACCTCAAACAGGTTATTCGCTGTGGCGTGCAGCCAGAGGTCTTAAAATGCCGGTGATTAGGGTTCCTACCTTTTTTTTTTTAAATTAAAGTATATTGGTTGTTAAAGGTTAGGAAAAAAAACACAGTATAAAAATAAAGTACAATTTATTTTTCTTTATTGCATTTTTTATCAGATTCAGAGACACTTTGTTTCTTTCGTCTCGCCATTCGCTCTTTATTACAGAAAAAACTCTCTCTGTGAATGCTGACGTGGCAGGAATAGAAATTAAAAATGAAATTACTTTATACAAATTTGATAAATTATCATCAGTCTCATTAAATAATAGCTGCCATTTACTTGCTGTAGATAATTCCGCAAAACCTTTAGAACTGTGTATCTGATCATAAATTTTGTTTAATGACGCAATTTCTCCATAAAGATCATCCATGTTTATATTAAGTTTTTGCAGATTTAAATTTTCGTTTATGCTAACAATATTATCAAATTCAACTTTGCTCTTTCAATTTCTATTGCTAATTGTAAATAACCAGTTTGTATTTTTAAAATCAAACCATTTATTCAGGTACTCTAAGGCTTTATCGATAAATAATAAAAAATTCATATGAATTTCCATGGTCAGTTCCGGTGCAGACAAAAGGTTAATATTTTTGCTTGTTTCATATCCAAATATCCAAATCAGCATGACATAGTCTCAAGAAAGAATCGCCACTGTAAAAAAACGTCAACAAATGACTAATATAACCCGAATCTATTTTGAATTGTAGATACATAAATCAAATCATGCGAAATAAAGTATTTTGGTGTACTTTATTATTTCTATAAAGTATAGAGTACAATTAATCAAAAAAACGTACAATACTTTATTATAAAGTACGGGTGCCAATCCTAGTGAAAACCAACTTAAATTAATTAATTAATAATATTTTGAATGTGAATTATAGAAATACATGGATATTTAATTAGTTTTGTGATTTATAGCTTTAATTTGGATAGAAAGACAGCACAAAGAAAAAAACCCGCGATTCTTCCGTCTCGAGTCACTTCTGTATATTTTGTGATATTATTTATTCCGTAATATCTACATATACATAACTGGTGACGGAACGTGGGTATATGGTTATGACGTCGACACCAATCATCCCAATGGAAGCGGCCAGATGGGCCAACACCAAAAAAATCAAAAATCACACACAAACGTGACTAACCTTTTCAGTTGTCAACAACAAACTACTAATCCAAATGGGCTGATAATACCAACATATGACTAACACATGTGTACCAACATAACAAAAAAAAAATTTCGATAATCGAATGTACACGGCCCGCAAAAATTCAAAATTCACCTTTTCTTTTGTACAAACCTCATGTGTAGATATTTTTCGTTATTTTGCTCATATTTTATAACGGAATGAAAAAATATGTATGAAATATATAAAATTTCGAAAAAAGACAATTAGACCAAGTTTATTTTGTTTCTTTTATTTGAAAAAAATAAATTGTGGAAGTAAAAGAGAGAAATTCACAAGTAAACTGTAAATAAATTATTTGCATTCTGAAAAACATCTTAAATAAGTTTATTTCTTCCAGAAATTGAAGTTTTGGAAATTTTGCCCAGTGTCCGCTATAATATTTTTGAAAACTGCAAAACATAAAAACTGTATACCACAAACATCTATTGAAATTGTTTCTTCCTTCCTGAAGCCAGAATAATTTAGTATCTACGAATAAGTTTGAATAAATAGAAGTACGAAATAGGTCCATAATTATAATTCAGTTTCATCACTTTCATGTTACAAACAAAATATACATAATTCTTTCTCAACTAAAATTTCTGTATAAATTTAATGATTTTCATGAAAACTACTAACAAATTTTTTACGCTTGTGTTTAATTATTAATTTACGTAATTTTTAATTATTATTAGTTAAGAGTAAAAATACTGCAAGTCAGAAATTCGTATACAAAATGTATTTATGTTCGTATCATACATTTATAAAATAAAATAAAACAGAGTGATTTGAATCGTAAATCTGTTAAGTGCAGAACTGAAAGCAAAGCAAAAAATTGAAAACATTACTTTGAGGCCTTAACGAAAGTCTTAGCTTGATGTCGGCAACATATAATTCTTATTCTTCTTCGTTTGTGTTTGTTTTAAAATTAAAAATTGTTTGTTAATTGTAACGGTTTTCTTTATTCTTTAGTATTTTATTGAGAATTTTTTACTTATTATGAGTTACGGCCTTTTACATGTTAAATTTAAAAATATGTTTATATATGTATGGCTGACTTCGAAAACGTTTGTATACAAAGTTTGTATACAGTATTGCTACTGTATTTAAATCACATACATATGCAAAGTTCCGGAACAAAGCAACAACTATAAAACCGATGCCTTGTTTGCTTTCTTACTGCGTTAAAAATACTTGGCGGCGGCGTTTTGAAATGGTATGCATTGTATAATTATTGTACTGCGGCGTTATGAAATGTGATGCTTTGTTCAAACACAAAGCAATTGACGTTTTGGAAGTCAGCCTTTGTATATATGTAGCTGCACAAAATATCCATGGGTCGCGGTGCGGTGCCTATGGTCTAACCTAATAATATATAATAATGTACATGACACCTACAAAACTTCAAGAAGTTCATATCATATTTTCAATCATATTTCCAAATTCAGCTCATAGGAATGAATGTTATATTATGAATGAGAGGCTTATGGCTAACCAGCTTTTATCATTGAGTTCGTTTACACGGGATGTTAATGTAGGCAATGAATATCAATCTATATACGAAATTGATCGAAATGAGAAAATTCACTGTATGCTATTGTATAACAAATTAGTAAAAATAACATATAAAAAGTATCATATGTTTCAAACATATGCTATCCGTCTACCAAAAATTCTTCCAAATTCGTTAAGCGGATATCGTGATATAGTGCAACTCACATCCAAACACACAAACATGCCAACTTTTCATATATAATATTAGTAGCATGTATTATTACAGGCAACAAAAAGTACAAAAATTACAAATAAATAATAGATATAATAGATAATAGATATTCTAATAGTTAATGCAATTTTGACAATGAGTTGCATCTGATATTAAGCTATTGACCATTTTCGTTGTTAGTGAATTATACATACATATATATATGTATTTATGTATTATAGAAACAAGAACATGAAATAAAATTAATAAATAAAGGACGGACACCTAGTAGTGTAACAATACGAAAAGAAAATCACCTACATGATAACACAACACTATTATTAACAATAACTACAATCTAAGAAAAATGCTACACCGAATAGAAAGAAAGTCGGCAAACTGAACCAAAAAATTGCAAAAATGAAGTCAAATGTTCATTGTAGTGATAATTCGACTATTCGCCTATTTCAAGATATTCGTATTCGTATTCGCAAAATTGAAGCGAACGGTTCTCGAATAATTTGCACATACTTTCCAAAAAAAAAAAAAAATACATCAAGTTTAAAAAGTACATAAAATGTACGAAAATATATTAATTTTTAATTATTTTTATTCCATAATAATGTTAAATATCTAAAGAAGTGTGACAGTTTTTTTTTTGATTTATTGTTACTTACTCAAAGGGAGGGATTTTTCCAATTAAATTTTAAATATTAAGTTTCGGCGAATAGTAAAAATTGATATTCGTAACATCACTAGTTCATTACAGCCGCCAAGTTCCGTCGATGGCACCTATCTTGCAAATAATACACAGGTGGCAACTTCTTGTATATCGATCACCCATTACACATAAACATTTTCTTAGAAAGTTTGCACTATCTAAAGTTTTATTGCACCAGAAGTATAAGCAGTACAACTCGGTTAAAAGCTTGCCACAAAGGCAGAAATCTCATAAAGCGACCTGAAACAGGTCGTGATCACATGCCGATGCAGAAGCGCAAGGCTGGTCTGAAAAAAACCGAAACCAAATTAAAGAAAAAATTGCCAAGGTTGCGTTTTGTTAGTGTAAAATAACAATATACTATACAACCTTGGAAGTTATGTGATGCAAAAACATTCGCACAGGATTGTGAATGGGGCTGTACAACATAATGTTCATCCGATGTTAACGTTTTAAGGCCAAGACAATCCATTTTGACTATTTTTACGATGATGTCGGTGTAGATGTATGTATGTATTTGTGTGTGTATATGTAAGTATGTAACTCCTAATAAATTATGTAATTGGTCGATTAAAAATCAATTTTATAATAAAAAATACACTAATACACATACGAATATATATATGTATATTTTTACAATTTTATGCCAGATTATTTAGTCTCGTGTGTTTTCGAAAGAACAAAAGTTATGCGAACTAAAAATTAATCCCGTGTAAATTGGACCAATAACATTAAAGGGCACTATACATTAGCCAAAATCACATCAAGCATTTAAAGTTGCAACAGTAAAAATTTGTTTGTATGTGTGGCACCGACGACGCTTGATGAAAAATCAAAAAATTTAGATATTGGGTATGCTTGATATCAAGCATATGTACACGCGCTTGATGTCAATGACAGTATATAGTGCCCTTAACAACATACACTAACAACCACATGAATAACGAATTTGTGCATTCCTTAGTTCTTGTTTTGAAGCCAATGTTATCAATGATTATAAAAATAACGCAGATTTCTAAACAGGGAACAAAACAAAACAAAAAAGTAGTACTAAATTTGACGTGGGGGTACTGTGGTATTTTTGTTGTGAAAAAGTACTGAAAATAGTACAAAAGTACTGCATTTTCCATCACTGTTATGGCTAGCAACTGGCAACTGAGAGCTGCCAGTTTCAGTTTTTATTTAGTTCTTTTCTGGCAACCACTAATTTTCAGTGCCGGCTGGCAACGTAACTGAAGTTCGTTTGCAATCCATAATCGAGCCATAAGAATGGATGAACCCATCGGAACAAAATTCTCTATATTCGTAAGGAATTGACTTCAGCTAGATGCCTTTGATAGAATCGACCGATTTGGTTCGATAACTTTTGGGAATTTTCAAAATGGAATTTTTTTTTTAAAAATATGATATTTATCTGAGCAAATAATCAAGAATTTATGTTGTTAAAATTTATTTATGTATATAGAAATGTAAGCAGATTCACATCGAATGAAAAAAATTATTTGTTATGATGTTTGCAAAGTTTTTTAAAAAACTATTTTGCTTGTGCTTTTGTAATTCGCAAATTTTATTTCCAAGTTCATGTATGAGTAAATGAGTTTTGGATCTTTTCAAACATGAATGGTAAAGATCTACTGATGAGTTGGTATTAAGCAACCAACGAAATGCATATAGATTTGCTAACCCATAACAAATAAATAAATTTTGGTAAAAATTTATTTTTTAGATAAATTTCAAACTACTGGACAGATCAAATCCAAAATTTAATCAACTCTTAAGCTCAAAAACAACGTCGACGGAACAATCGACAGATATCGTTGTAGAAAAGTTTCAAACAACTCAAAAAGCGCTTTTCAATACAAGTGATTTTTTAGGGTAATTTCAAAATAGTGAGGAATTTTTTTTTTTTTTTTGAGTAGCGTTGAATTCTATACAGAAAATATTGATTTCAGTATTTGTATCGAAGCGATTTCTTATGGAGTACCTTGAATTTTTCTTGCGAACTTTGATTTTGCTTTTCATGCTCTAACCTTAATTTGTTGAGAGTTTTTGATTTCCTTTCTGAAATTATATATACCGAGCTGACTCAATTTCGGACTTCACTTTAGATTGTGGAATTTCGCTAAAGACTTACGTCTTTATGCATAAAAATTTTAAATAAATAAATTTAAATTTTTTAAAAAATATTTGTACTGAAATTTTGGACTGAGATCTATTTAATTTTTTATGAACACTACATACATGCATAAATATTTCTTCTTTCCCATGCAAACTTTCGTTGTGTTTCTAGTGAATCTTATGGCGTTTTCTTTTCTGAACAAAAATTTTGTTCTTTAAATGGGTAACACTTTTTTCAGTTTGCCAATACCTTTAAAAAGTGGTACATTTTTCGTTGCCACAATAGTACAACATATTTGAGGGTTGTAGCTGCTATCATCATTTTTTCAGCAACTCTTCAATTAAAATTCTTTTAGTGTTAATTTTTGTTTTCAACTTTTTTAACAATTTTTTTATAAATTTCCCGCTTCACAGTGGCTGAAAATCGTTTTTCATTGGCCAAAATTCTGTAACTTTTGAACCGATCAAAATCTTAAACTAATTTTTATTTTAATGGATAGATATTTAGTTCAGCTTGACTCAGTTTTAATTACATTAAAATTGATTGAGGACTTTTTAAGGAATTCTAGGTCAAAGTTGAACTTTTGAATTTTTTTAACTTTTAGAGTGAAATATGGGTTTATTATTTTTTTATTTTTAAAAAAATTTAATATATGGAAATTAGTAATAATTATAAATATTTTTTGTAATAATGGAGTTTTTTTAATGTTACACTCAAAAAAATTTTTATACAAAAAAAAATAGTAAAATCAACTGGAGATTTTGCTATTATTACACAAAAATTAAAAATTTTTTGCTGTCAAATTTGCAAATTTGTTTACACTCAAAGAATAGTTACACTTAAAAAAAACATTAATAATATTATCTAAAAATATTTCTATTACTACAGAAAAATTTATTATTTTTTGCTGTCAAATTTGATCATTTTAAAAAACATATTAAAAATAAAAACTGCAATAAATTTTAATAGCATTTGTAACAATGGTAGGTTCTGTTTATTATTATTTTTTACTAATACTATGTTTTTCGTACTTAAATATCAATGAAAGGCAATTATAATTATTATTCATTTGACTCAAATATTGATTGCAAATATTCCATATTTTGTTCTGTGCTATTTCTGTTCTTTAGTAGTTTTTTGGCTTCTTCATCTAAATCCCGATGTTCCACTTTCCATTGATTTCGAATACTGGAGATGAACGGATCTGACGTTGCCAATAATATATTAAATAGATCTTCATTTGTTGATTTTCGTGAAATTTTTCTAGTATTGCGCTCTCTATAAAATCTGTAATCCTTGTTCCTTTTTTCCTGAGCCTCCTCTGATAGATCTCCAAGTGGCACCAAATGATATTTAATGACATCTTCTCCATGATAAAGGATTTTGTGAACTGTTGCAGACATATTTCTCCATGGGTAGTTGGTTGTATATATTTTTGCAGTTTCCTTAGCATAATCTCCAAATTTTCTAGAGTCAATTTCTTCATTGCACGCAAGTACTTCTAGGATTATTTTAAATCTGAAAATAAGGTTTAAATCCACTCCAGTTATTTCAGATGCTGTTTCTGGATCTGAAAAGAATCTTCTTGCGGTATTGCCATCATTTGCATTGCTTAACCCTTGTTTTGGCTGATCTATAATCAATCCAAATTTGCGATGTTCATCTTGAACATGTTTCTTAACTCTTTGTTGGTTTCGTTGTTTCTTATTGGTCCTGAAGACCCGAAATCCAAATCATAACTGATTTTTAGTATGTGTTCCATAAGTCGTATTCTTGCATGTAGTGGTGATAATCCAAATTCATATGCATCGATGTTATCTAATGATTTTGTCGGGACTTGGTTTAATTGGGTTGATGTTGCTTGGCATATAATGCAGCTGGATGCAGCCTTCGTGTTAGTCAAAGCCTGACCTACTTTTCCATCTATCACTGTCAGCACTAATTGGTAGCTTACTTCAATTTGCTGCCCATCTAACTGTAATTGTAATGGCTGTAGTGTTGCAATTTGGGCCTTGATATCACTAACTTCTTTGTTAATGGCATCATGAGTTTCTTTTTTGAATTCAAATTTGATTGGCCTGCAGTATTTCGTAGAAGATGGTGAATATATCTGAGTCCGAAATATTTTCACATACAATGTTTTGTTTTGTCCCGAAGAACCATCACATCCCCATTTACAAAAAAGAATTAACTTTCTGTTTCCATATTTCTTTAACTCATTTCCTGTTATTAACAACTTTTTCAATGATATCCACTTTTGTTAATTGGTTCTGTGATCGTAATTGATGTAGGAAAGATTTTTTTATATATGTACAACCAATTGCATCGTTAATATCTTTAAGTTTCCGCCTCTTAGATCTATCGCCGCAGTTGTCCATTAATAATTTGCGTGGTCTTGCAGCCTTATCTTGCTTTGCTGTTTCTGCAGCGACAGTAAGTTGACCTTTTAACCAGTTTGCACTTTTTATATAAAAGTTTTGTTTATTGTAGCTAACTTCTTTGTAGCGCTTTTTTTAGTGCTTTGACGAAATTAGATAAGTGCTCTTGCATTTCGGTGCTACACGAATTTAAGTTTAATTTTATTTTAACGTAACTAAGAACATCTTCCTGGTTTTTGTTTCTAAAATACTCCTCAGCCAGTTCTTTATAACTGAAGCTCTCCATATTTTTCTGAATATTTTTATTTGCGTCTGTTATATTTTATCCGTACACTTAAAGAATTAACTTATTACCGAGTAATCCCTTATCGAATCCCTAGTTTTATACATTTTTAGATACATGTTGTTCACACATTGATCTTTAATTTCATAGCAGGTAGTGCTTAAATTGAACAAAACTTCACATGTTATCCAGACCTTAATATCAGGTAAAACTGATAAGTATATCGCCAATATGGGGTTGTTTTTTATCTTTAGTGGTTTAATGTCGCGATTATTATAAAATTGTTTATGACTTTGGTTGACCCTAACATTTGATAACAGGTAAATTTAGAAAGAGATCATATGTTTACTGTAGAACCTATTGTGATAATTTTATGACTTAGTTTTTGCTGATCCAAACAAAGCCATTAAACCCTTTCGCAGGTATTATATTTAATTTTTTTAGTTTTACGTAGTCTAAAGTAAAAAAAACATAAACTTTTAGGCAAAAAAGTGAAAATTTAATACACCATTGTATACGAGTACTTATAGGGCTGTTTAATTAATTTGAATTTTTGTTTAGAGTAATTTCATTAAAATGAAAAAAGTGTTCTACCCACGGGTCGTCACGGGTGCAAAAGTATATATAGCGCTAAAGAGGACACTTTCGTATACGTTTCTTGTTCCCTTTTGTTCCCTAGAAGTTCTATTCCACTAAAGTTTAAATTTGAGAAAAATATAGAAGTTTCATAAATATTTCGTAACGCCCCTAATATTAAAAAATATTAAACTTACAACAACTAAAGACTATAATCCTACCAACATTATAAAAAAGGCCGCAGGCCATTATAGGTGATAGCTTGCGAGTAGTAGCCATTTATTTTTGATAAAAAACAAAAGAAAAACACCTTTTTCTGAAATTAAAAAAACACTTGAGTTTGACAGCATGCCACGCCCACAATTATCAATAGTTTAACCTAATTTTTTGTCTACCTTAATCTGTATATATTAGCTACAAAAAGGCGTAAAAATTAAAAAAATCGGTGACGAAAAAAAAATAGACTTTTGGCCAATGAAAAACGATTTTCAGCCACTGTGCGCTTGAGTAAATAGAATAAAAGTTCATATTTGTATAAAAAGTAATTAACAAAGTTGTAAAAAGGGCTTTCTCACCCCGACTTGATAGTAGAGGGTCAAACATGTTGCATATTTTCCCATTTATTGGTGCAACATATCTAGAATGGAACGTAATCGTTGTTTTGAATTTTACATAATTTTTAGAATGGAACACGAATATGAACGTAATGTATCTTATATGTAACACTTTTGTCAGAAAAGAAAACGCTATTAGCGATGTACCTTTAGTATATTTTCGACAACAAATATTTAAATGATTTTCATATCTTTAGGAGTTACTTTGGTTTTTGTGTTAAGTTTCTGATAAATTAAACCCCAAAATTAGTCAATATTCGAAGTAACTTCTATTGTCCTTACAGATATAATGTGTTTATTTGTATCTGAATTTTCGAAAATGTGTTAAATATCGAATTTTTGGCTGAATATTCGTATGGTTCGAAGTAACTTTTTTGCAAATTTTTGATTTCTCAGTAAAATTTTGAATTTTTGGTATCATAAAAACTTTGTCGGTGGACTTAAAAATATGTGTAATACATATTTAGAATTTTCGAAAAAAATGTTCTAGAGCACTGAAAAGCAATTCAGTGCATTTTCGAATCTGTTTTGTATTTTCTTCGGGGTAAATTCGAGTTTTGGCAAGTTTTTTATTTCTGTAGTAAAATCGAATTTTCAAAACATATTTTATATACTAATTCGGAATATTCGGTTGGATTTATGCAATTATGTATTGCTACTGTATTTAATACACATTTGATAGCTTTTTCCAATATACAAGTACATACATACATACTCGTATGTATGTACATATCAAAATATCAAAAATTTCTAAACTTTTTTAAACCGATCTATAAATTGATTAGTATTTTTGAACTAGATATTTGTATATTTCTGGCAGCCAGCCAAAATCTTTAAGTAATTTTTTGCGACAGCGCTTATATTTTTTATATAAAAATTGTACGTAGTTTTCTAAGCAAATATAATTATCAAAATATTAAAATTAATTAAAAATAAAATAATTTAGTACTCAATCAAAATATTTTTAGCATTCAGCCTTTTGATTTTCAGATCTCGGTTGTTCATTAATCTGTCATTGATGTCAAGTGGCAAGCAAGTAAGTTCATGCTATAAGCCGATTATTGTTTCGTTAACAAAAACAACTTTATAAATTCCAAGCACTTGAAAGTCCTTCATATTATTTATTCCTTCCACAATTTGGTGTTTTAATTGTTAGGCTAGACTCACAAACAATAACAAAACATAATAAAAAAAATAAGCGACTGAGATGAGCTCAAACGACCTCGCCCTTAAAATATCATTCAACCGTTTTAAGACCTCTAAAACTTGCCTGCAACAAAAATAAAACACAATGACAGCCGTTGGTGTAGACTCTAAAAAATCTCTTTGGTAAAAACTCATTGTGGATGGTTTTGATTTCATAAACTTTATGAAAAATGAAAGATGTTTAAATTTTTCAACATAAAAAAAAAAATAAAGTAATGCACGTTTATAATGGAATATGATATGGCTGTTAATGATCTTATTTCGTTTATTGCTTTTATTTTTTGTATGATGTTAATTCCCATAAAGGGTTTCATACTACATAATAACTCTCGTTTTTGTTTACATTCATATTTAAACTTTTTAATTTTAAGGCTTCGCTCATATTTAAATTGTTTTAAACATGAAAGTGACTGGCAGCCGTGCTATTTGCAAAATGTTTATTTCTGTGACAAAAATATGTGTATCAAGTCTTTGTGTTAATACGCGAAATACTATATTTGCCGCATAGACTATACAATGCATATTCTGTGATTTGCCGTGCAACAAGCACCAAGATGATGGCACTAAGAATATTAAAACTGCTCCCTGCCATGGTCCAATTACAAGTTCTGTGCAAATCGCCAGATGGTTTTTTGTAGGGTTGTGTTTTGTCCGTTAAATAATCTGCAAAAATGACTATGTTGTCAAAAGTTGTTTACATTTTTGGCTGCCATCATGAATATTTTTATTTACGTTATGGTTTTTATTTCAGAAAAACCCGTTTTTCTCTGTGTTGTAGACAGCTGTTTTTGACATCACCAGCTTGTTTTTTTTATTGTTGTACTAGTAAACAGACCTTGGAATTTTTTTTTTTTTAATTAGGACCAGCAGTCAGGGGATGACCCCTACGTATGCAGTGCATTGTACCGGAACTCAGAGAGAGGGATAGAGTAGAGCAGATAAATGTTGAAAATGTAGAAGGCTCAACTCTTCTACAACTCTGCTTTTCGCGTTAGGTTAATTTTTATAGCAGTATTGAGGCGCCTCCGGTGTTAGGTAGACGCATTAACTTTGTTAAGGTGTATTGGCAGGCATTTTATTAATTGAAGGAGGGCGATGTTGTGTACATTAGCTTGGAACATCATCAATCGCTGTCGGAACAGTTTTTTTAGTGACCAGTTCTATGCCTTCATCACTTAAATAGTCCGACAACGATTAATACAATGTCTCACTAATCTACATTAGAGAAATTAATGATGTTGATTGACTTGCTCTGGCAAGGGTTTGAATCCAGGCCCCACGTCATTGTTTGCTTAGTAATCAACGCGCTAACCACTTCAGCTAACACAACCCTCACAAATTGGACCATGTTCCCTACTTTATCAAATGTTACATTAAAACATCGCAAGAAAAGATAAACATTTTAAATCACTTCCATTTTCATCAATCATAGGACAAGTTCCTTGATGACAATTGAAACGAAAGTACACTTGTAATATAATGAAACAATTTTTCGTATTGTATAATAATGTTGCCAATGTGAATTTCATATTCGAAGGTGGCATAATATTATTAAAATTTTTTCTCGTCAATGATTTCAATCTTATATTAAGAATTTTTGTTCGATTAACTATTAAAGCGTGATCTTAATTACGACAATTGGACAAAATTATCGAATTTACTGTATTCTCATACGTCCTTGACAACTGTCAAAAATTTTGAATTAATCTGGCCTCTTAAGCTAGATTTACACGATTGATATTTTCTTCAAAATTCCTCTTCAAAATGCTTCAAACTCGTGTAAACAGCAAAATTTCTTCAAAATTTATTGATCAACATTTTTTGAACAAAACTTTTGAAGATTTTATTGATGCCGTGTAAATAAGCATCAAAATCGCATCTGGCAATATTGATAACTATAAATAATTTGACAGCATGTTCATTCTTTTGATTCAATATTTTATGTATGTATGTATGTATACATATGTGAACAGAATGTGATTTCTTTTTAATATTTTAATTTTATTTGTTATATATGTACATAGAAACAGAATGTGATTTAAAGTTCCCAAATAAATGAATTGAACTTTTTATTTCGATTTATTGGGTTTTTAATTAATTTTTAATAAATATGCTTGTATTGGCATGGAACTTCTCCGCCATCGGACTCTCTACCCTTTGCACCAACCTCGATGTAAACAAAATTGTAGTTCGCGTCCACAAGCGCCATCAAAACAATGCTGTTTTTCTTTTTATAATTGAAATATGCGCTTCCACAGTGTGCTGGTGCTATAATATCGATGTGTTTTCGATCATTCAAATTCATCCCTTAATACTTTATATAATGCAGCGCAGACTTCAGGCACAATATCGCATCTTAGTATTGGCCTTTTCTATTGATGGGGTGACGAGATTAAGCAAATAATGAAAATCGTCTGGTGACATTCCCACAAAGTTTTTGTATAGGTCAGGATCATTCCTTTTCAGTCGCTCCCTAAAAGAGACATACATACCATTACCTTCCAAAAGAAAAGGTCGAACCCAATATTCCTTTTGTTTTCTTCTTTTTTTTGCATTATTATCAGCTACTTCTTCCTCCAATATTAAAAATGTTGATGCTATGATGATTGTGTAGTCGTCCATACTTATTAATTGTTTTTTTATAATAATACATTATTTTTTATAATAATAAATTATTGAACAAAACAAACAAAACAGCTGATCAAGGTCAATATTTTCAATATAAAAAGTTTACCAATAGTGTAAATTAGCTTCAACAAATTTTGATCAAATTTTTATCAAAAGATTTTGAAATATATTGAAAGAATATTTTGATCAAATTTTTGAAACGTGTAAATAGAACATCAAAATAAATTTTCAAAATTTTGATAAGACTTCAAAATACCTTCAATCGTGTAAATCTAGCTTTAACGTGGGTCAAAATCGAGTTAAAATATTCCGTTACAGATACATACGCATACAGGTGACGCTAATAAGAATGAACTAATAAATTAAGTCGGTCCATAAATATCAGAACTATTTGACAATCAATATTTCCGATTCCCACTGTGGGACCAAACAGCAGGCGTGCACTTCTGAACTCAGTCCACTAGTGGAATATGTGATTATTAAAAAAATTATGGGACCAAACTGAACTCTAATACTTCAAAACAAAGAGGAATCAGACTCCAAAAAAAAAAAATATTATGGACCCAAGTGCATGAAAACAAACAAACAGGAAAAGAAAATGAAAATACATATTTTATGAATGAACATACATTGAACGTACATTGTACATATGTATGTATATGAGTATTTTTTTTTAGAACACTCACATATGTATATACACACGGTGTTAAAAGCACGGTGGGCTTAAGCCGTAATGGCTGGTTTCCACCTTAATCTGTAATACATCTGTACATACATATCTTTATTACATATTAATAAAATTTAGGTTCGAATATAAATTTTTAGTATTCGCGAATACGAATTCGAATATTTGTAGCAATATTCGCCGAATACAAATAATACTTTTAAAATTTAGCGCCACTTCATATTTAATTAGTTTAAACCCATCCCTTTGTGTCAGTAACAATAAATTGAAAAAAAATTAACACTTCTATAGATATTTAACATTTTTATGACATTATAGATACAAAATTTGAAGAACACTATGGTTAAATTATTTTACTCACATACTTTCAGATTGCGAAAAATTAAAAATGCAGTTCTTAATATTTTTTTTCATTCCCTACACGATTTTACCTTAGGATTTATGATATTTGAAAAAAAATTCATCCATATACATACATACATGTACATACATACGTATGTATATGTATTTACTTTCAGGCAATGATTAATTATTACTTTTAATCTAATTATATATAATATGCAATTGAAATATGCATTTAAATGTATTATAAGTCAGAAATATGGATTTATCACAAAATATATGCATTAACAAGTCGATGTTATTTTATTAAAAACTTTCTAATTCCAGATTGCTTTTGATCTCCTTGCCTGCCAAAGCCCCTGGTCATAATAAACACAGTTTCACTGACATATGTACCTATGTATATTACAAATATATTTCTTTGTAATGTTTTAATCTATATTTGGGAGCCTTAAACAACACCTTGTATTTTGTTTGCAATAATGAGCCTCCAGTTCATAGAAGAAAATATTAAAACAAATAAATGCTGAAAACAACAATAAAAACTGAAAACTTAAATATATGGAATTACGTAATGTCCTCATAGCTGGAAGATTTTGTTTTTTCATTAATTTTCTTTGGGAAGAAAATCCACAGTTGCAGCTTTAAGATATTGAAGAAACAAACAAAGCCAACCAAACAATTGTAAAAAAGGCAACAAAAACGAAAATATGTTTAATAATAAATGTTATTTAAAATACTCCTAGTGTGCAACTACACATACATACATACTTCACATAAACAGAAATTGGTAAGTATATTTCCTTGTTACAGTTGGTCTTTAAAAGCTTTGGTAGACATCTAGCAGCTACAGATACTCATCACCAACAAAGAAAGAAAGAAAAAAAAAACAAATCTGAAACAAGTTTTAGCACACAATGCATCTTCAAACTTCAGGTTAAAATGCGAAAAGAATAAATGGAAATTTGAAGCGACTTGAGAAAGCCCTACAATTCATACTACAGGTGAAATCACTTCGGCCTTATCTTTTAGTGCTTGTTCTCACTACCTTTTACATATTATTTCTTTTACGTTTGTTATTTATTGAATCTTCAATTCAAAATAAATCTAGCAATAGGTATTCAAATCTGAATATTTTAATTATATGTTTAAGACAAAATTTTAGTTTAAGCGTTTGATTTTCTGTTGCCTTACGTCACTCACGTACGGCTGAGATAAAGAGTATTTCTCCATTTCAGCCGAGTGTGACCTCTTTAATTTAGAATATTGCGAGCTAATGGATTTGGGTGCAACTCATGTAATTTTTCAGTCTTCACCAACGGAACATCGTTACTTTCTGACTAGGGTTGCCATTCGTACGGATTTTACCAGTACACGTACTGGTTTTTATTCAATGTACTGGTTTATGCATAACACCCAAATCAGTACGCAAATGTACTGGTTTTTTAAAATTTTGCCTCCAAATTATTTTACTTGTTTAAAATTGGTTTACTTCCCTAATTACTTTTGATTTGTTATGAATCACCCAGTTAAAATTCAGTCTTACGTTTTATTTTTCTTTCTCTTAACTTACCATATACTTTGTATTCAAATAAATGGAAGTGTCATTAGTGCTCTTCAAAAGAAAATGGTGATTTTGCGAAAAAGAGAAGAGTATAAAATCACTCGCAGGATTGTTTGCTTCACTTGTCTTCGTTTTGAACAACTGCCAACGTTAACACTTCTTTGGCTTGGTAATAATCAGGGAAACCAAACATAAGCTCTAAAAAAAGAGTTTTATGCGCATTAAAAATGCAGTAAAAACTGAAAATATGACCTAAAAATTCAAAAAAATATGCTCCTAAAACCAAAGATGCCATATTTGGTATTAAACACACATTTTTATTCAAAAATTGCATGCAAAATAAGATAAAATAAACAAAACAAAGAACAATACCAACAAAGGGGCTGTGCACATATTACGTAACGCTCCAAGGGGGGGGGGAGGGGGGGTTAAAGATTTGTTACGGATTGGAAATTTTGCACTGAATACTTACTAAAAAGCGTTATGAAGGGGGGTATAAAATCTCTGAAAACAGCGTTACGTAATATGTGCACAGCCCCAAAACAGAATATAAACAAAAAAGACATGTGGCACTCGGGGACTGCCGCAGTAAAGCTATTTTATAGCATTTTTTTTATCAACTTATGCAATTGTATTATTACGTTTTGTTTAATAACTCCGTTGTTTTTCTGGCAATACTGTATGTTAATGAATCAAAATCAATAGCACACTTTAGGTGCTAACATACATACATTAGGCGATTTAAATACTTAAAAAAAAACAAAAGACTTAAGAAACAAACTTAGTGTCAGGTTTTTTCGTTTCAAAAACAAAAGACTTAAGAAACAAACGTTTCAAAATTTCTTGATTCGGTCGCCTCAAAGCCCGCGATAGAAGCTATGCAATCGCTTTAAAATTTTAAGGGGTTTTAATATTATAACCTTTGACAATATGGCTAGATAGGAGACCTCGTGAATACCCTCACTATATTAACAATAATTTGTATGAATTTAGAATTTTTTGTGTATTTACAACAAATGTACCGATCAATGTCATTACTTCTATCTATTTTTAATAGTTTGACGTGATGTTTTTGTTATATGTATTTTGTTAAGTTCTTGTCTTAAAAAATAGAAAAATGAATTATTTTTAATGTATGATTTTCTTTTTGTTTTAATAATCGTTTAAAACTTATGAATTCAATAAAATTTTGCGTCAAAATTTGTGTACTGGTTTTTTTTCGAATGTACTGGTATTTTTCTTACGATGTATTAATTTTTCTAATTTCAAAAATGGCAACCCTATTTCTGACGCTTTTGATTTTGGAATTCAATTGTATAATAGAAGTTTACCGTCGAAGCCTAGTGCAGAGTTTCGTCCAATAGGCCAATTCCTTTTACCTGCTTTTAAATTCATTTGGATCAGATTTGCGTCCATGTGCAATTTCTATGTTAAACGGCAATCACGATGGACACAGAGATATTTTACTTCAGAGTGTTGCTGTACAGATGGGCATGTATCCCTGTTTAACGTTAAGTCAGAGATATATTAAATATAGTACACGACTGAGTATGCAGCCTTGAGGGACTAAGGCTGCGGCGGGCTTATAAAACTACATTCTTTTACTACAATTTTTTTTTCATCTAAATAGATTTTTTAAAAGCCTGACGATGTTTGAGGGTTGGTTTTGCATTAATTTGTGGATTAGACCTTCGTGCAATACTTTATCAAAAGCCTGTGAGAAATCAATGAAGAGCGCAGAGCAATAGTTTTTTTTTCGAAAGTGTCCCATTCACAAATCTGTGAGTATGTTGTATCCGAAAACTGCATTGGTCATCTGGAATGCATCCGTTACTTTTTAGGTTGGGGTCAGCTTGGCCATAAATAAATAGCTTTTCAAATACTTTTGAATAGCTATTGTTTAGCTTATGGACCGATTATATTAAAAATTCTAATGGTATTTTCTGCGCTTTGGTATCAAAGTAATCAGCGAGACCTTCCATTCTGTAGGGTTGTATAAGGTGAAATACCTCTAAAAATTAAAAAATATATAATTTTTGGAACACATGGTAGTTATTGAATTACTAAAACCAAAAACACCAGCTTTCGTCCAACATTGAGGGGTTTTTGAGTTACAGAGAAACAAACAACCAAACATCTGAACATATAAGTATTAAAATTTATAATATAAAGTAGTAAGATTTTCAATAAATACAAAACAATAGATATATTAACTGATTTTTTTATTTTAATAATGTAAAAAACAAGATCGAAGTAATCTGAACATCTATTATTTTAATTATCTAAACTCATATCGCCGTTAAAAATAATCATAGCCAAAGTTTTAAAAGCATTTTAAAGAAGAACTAAACTCTAGTATTCTCTTTCTATGAATTGGTAAATTAAATAGATTGTCGCATAATCATAGTCCCACTACTAAAAGCCAATTTGTTTTAGAAATAATTTTATAGTAAAATCCCATTATTAACTATTTTGCTGCCATCGCAAAATAAAGAGTAAGAATGGATATAGACCTATTGATGAGTTGGTATTAGTACCTAACAACATGCAGACATATACATAGATTAGCTTTTCCACAAGAAATACATATTTTTTTGGAAAAGAAAGTATGTTCATGTGTATGTTCATGTGTAACTTTGAGGAGCGATCGGAGTGAAAAAAGTTTGTATGGTACCACTTTTGTATTGAAAACGAACCAAAACTAGCTAAATAGTCCCTAAAACTTGTTATTGAAAATCAGTTAACGAAATCTTGACCAGCAAAGGGCCGTTTTTATAAAACTACTTTAAGGTTTGTTTTTTACCACTTCAGTTAAAATTTAATAATTTTGCTAAGAACACAATCACTTTGCAATTATTTTATCATTTTTTACGGAAATTTATTCTTAAATTATTTTAATAAAAAGTAAAATATTATTTAAGTTTTTTTAAAAATTCCATCGTTCGAAATATTTTCTACCCTAAAGTGTCGCCCGCTTTGTATGAAACCAATATTACCCGTTTCTTTTCATAATGGTGTGGTTCAAACATTGCATATAATGAGAAAGGGAGAGAGTTAGGGTACTCAATTTGTTCGATTAATCAAATGTGTAATCGAAATGTTTGAAGCACAACGCCTTAGACAACTCAGCTACATTAATTATGAAGTAAATACTTATTTTACTATAATTGGTAATGCCAAATGAATAATCGGTTAGGAGTATCAACCAAACCATATTCATTGCCAATTATTTAATTGTTCTCGCCATTTTTTTTTTATTAGGACCAGCACTCAGGGGATAACCCCTACTTATGCAATGCATTGTGCCAGATCTGGTAGAGAAGACAGATGTTGAAAATTTATATTATGTTATGTTTTTTTAGAAGTGTTGAGGTGCCTCTGTTGTTAAGTAGACGCATTAACTTTGTCAAGCCGTATTAGGAGGCATTTTTTTAATTGTTTTACTTCGTCGATGTTTCTGCTAACCGATAGCTACAATATCTTGGAACAGCATCAATTGCTGTCGGAACAGTTTTTTAGTGACCAGTGCTATGTCTTCATCACTTAAATAGTCCGACAACAATTAATACAATGTCACACTAACGTACATTAGAGAAATTAAAGATGTTGGTTGACTTACTCTGGTCAGGGTTTGAACCCAGGCCGTAAGTTATTATTTGCTTAGTAGTCAACGCGCTAACCACTTGAGCCAACACCACTCTTTGGCAATTATGAGCTGCAAAAGAACGCATCCGATTGAACTAACAAATTTAGGAATTGTCACAACCATATGTTGGTTACAATTGTAGTAGTATGGTTATAATCATGGAATGTTGGTTGGATCTATAGAATATTGGTAGCGGTAACCGATATGTAGTCTATACAACTGATATTCTATTGACACAACCTATATCCAACCAATCTTTTTTTTGAGTGTGAATAAGTGGGATATGTCATCACTATCAACAGAGCTACCTAACACGTAGTGAAAGCATTTACATAATACTGACAGGTTTAAGTTGTTTCTACCGAAAACAAAGTTCCTTCTATTCTATTAATAATTAAAGTTTTATATTGTCATATGTATATTATTATTGGGCAAGTCCGATTTTATTATTAGCACTCAAATCTTATTTTACTGACGCTCCTAAAAGTATGCAATTTTTATTGTTTACTATAAGTAAAGTTAGAAGAAAATTCTTTGAAAGTTCCCTTTTAACTTTTAAAAGCGCGGTGATTACATTTTCCTTTTCTAAAGAGAAACAAATTTTATTTGTTTATATTTTTATGAAGAGAAACGGATTTGCATCGTAAAAATAATATTCAACCTGCACACGACATTAACTTGGTTCTATTTTCGTTAAAATTAACTAATTTGGGTACTTTCAATGATTGTAAAAAAAACCAATCAATGCAGCTTCCTCAATATTTATATTAATATACATATTAGTGTTGAAAAAGTATTGAGTATTTGAGTACTGAGTACTCAATACCAGCTGTTTTTCCCGGTACTCAATACTCAAAAGTAACTACTCAATACTTTCAGGGTTGTATTTTGTAGTATGTAAGCGAAAGTTTTACTTAAAAATGTGTCAAAATTATACAACTATGTGTGCAAATTTAAGCTTGTTTAAAATATATGTAAAGCTGAATACTTGTTAAATACACAAACTTTTATAAATATTAAAATTACACTTTTAATAAAGCTAAAATAACATACAAAAATCTAATAAAACAATGGCTTCATTTTAAAGAATCTGAGGGAGGAGACATAGCCAAATGCAAAATTTGAAAAACGATGATTTCCCATAAAGGTAAATTTTTTATACTAATGTATGTTGTACATGTGTTAAGTTTTAAAATATTATCTTTTGTATAGGAGGAGGAAGCTCCAATTTAAAGAAGCATTTGGTTTCTAAGCACCCGACAATTGATTTGAAAAACCCAAGTGAACCCGAAGGCAGTATCGTCAAACGACCCCGTCTAACATTTTGAAAATTGTTCAGGAGGAGGAAAAAAATTTGTTTAAATTAAAAATATGGAGATTTTCAATGCTAATTTCTTCAATATGATAAAAGCGCCATGACCATGTGGTAACCTCAGTTCCCAGCGAACGCGTTTTCTCCAAAGCAAGTCAAGTTCTTACAGATAGGAGAAATCTTTTAAGTTCTAGCAATGTCGATAAAATTTTATTTCTACATTTCAACGATGAGTAAGTAATAACTTAAATTTTGACAAGAGCTTAAATTAAAACTATTTTGAAGAAGTCAAGGTCAGTGACAAAGTACGTTAAAAACGATTAATGTACAAAAGCTAAAGTTCAAACCTATTTACAAATTTTTATTTTTTATAAATGGATTTATAATGTGATTTAATAAACAATAATATTTAACCTCATATGTATGTGTATGCGTGTTTTTACTTTGAAATACAAAAAGCCGCTAAAGTATTGAGTAGTATCGAGTACCCAATTAAAAAAAGTATCGAGTAGTATTGAGTAGTCAAAAGTAACCGCTTTTTACAACACTAATACGGTGGCACGAAATAAGCCCCAAATCGAAAAATTAAGTAAGCCCCAAAAAATTTTCAAACTTTTTGTTTGGGGTTTATTTCATTTTTTTGGGGATTATTTCATTTTTTAAAAATTTGGGGCTTATTTCATAAAATTTTTTGGGGCTTATTTCATTTTATTTGGGGCTTATTTCATATCCGTAAAATAGATCTAAAATCCTTGCGCCCTGCCGTAGGCCGGTTATGCAGAGAATACTTTGAACGCGAAGCCGGTGTTCGATATACCATAGAGGATAAATTCCTTGCGCCCGGCCGTAGGCCGGTTATGCAGAAAATACTTTGAACGCGAAGCCTGTGTTCGATATACCATAGAGGATAAAATGCTTGCGCCCGGCCATAGGGCGGTTATGCAGAGAATGCTTGGAACGCGAAGCCGGTGTTCGATATACCATAGAGGATAAATTCCTTGCGCCCGGCCGTAGGCCGGTTATGCAGAAAATACTTTGAACGCAAAGCCGATGTTCGATATACCATAGAGGACAAATTCCTTGCGCCCGGCCATAGGCCGGTTATGCAAAAAATACTTTGAACGCGAAGCCGGTGTTCGATATACCATAGAGGATAAATTCCTTGCGCCCGGCCGTAGGCCGGTTATGCAGAAAATACTTTGAACGCGAAGCCGGTGTTCGATATACGATAGAGGTTAAATTCCTTGCGCCCAGCCGTAGGCCGGTTATGCAGAGGATGCTTGGAACGCGAACCCGGTGTTCGATATAATTTAGAGAATAAAATTCTTGCATTTCATGATTTCTTCTTAAGCTTACATCATAAAGTTAACAAATTTGGGGATTATTTCATTTTTTTGGGGGTTTATTTAATATTTTAAAAATTTGGGGCTTATTTCATAAAATTTTTTGGGGCTTATTTCATTTTATTTGGGGCTTATTTCGTAAATTTTTTTTGGGGCTTATTTCATTTTTTTTTTGGGTTTATTTCATAAAATTTTTTGGGGCTTATTTCATTTTTCGATTTGGGGCTTATTTCATTGGGGCTTATTTCGTGGTGCCCACTAATACATATCCACATATCGCACTTGATCAACAAGAGGGTATTAACTTAAAATTTTCAGTAGAGGCAAAATACTTTTTTTTTAATACTAATCTTTTTTCACAAAGAGATATACAACTGTATTTTTTGGTAAGAGTGAAGAAAATGGTGTAAAATTTTTACAGTGGGTAGATATGATCACTGTACATCAATTTCTTGCAAAAAATTAAATTTTAAAAATTTCGATTTGTTAATCAAGTGCGATATACATATATGTATATAAAAATCATGCTGTTCGTTTGTCTCGCTATATATTTTATATTCTTAAACACATATGTATGTACATATAAATCCGATCAATCGAGCAAAATATTGTTAAAGGAGTGAATACCCTAGAGTTTAGTTTGTGTGCATCATTGTCATTATGAGGTTTTATATTTAATTCATTTTATATAAGACACTTGCAGCTTTTAAACAACACTAAAACCATTATTTTTTTCGTCATAGCATGTGGACGACAGGTTTATAAGGTTTTCTTAATTTTTTTCTACATTTTGCGGCTGCAAATTTATTGCAAATGTAAAACGCAATGATACCTGAGTTGTATTCACTTCCTATAACATACATATGTACATACATATGTACAAAAATAAATATCTATATATACATAGTACATACATATGTATGTACATCCCAGCTAGCTTTGGCTGTTTGTTAGGCGATTGTGTTTAATAAACAAGTCCTAGAAGAATCTAGCACGAGCATAAATAATAAAAACATCAAATATTTTTAAGCTATTGCATATCTTCTACCGCGGGCTTTGAGGCGACCGAATCAAGAAGTCTTTTGTTTTTGAAACGAAAAAACCTGACACTAAGTTTCTTTCTTAATAGTGCATTTACATTGTCTCGAAATCTAGTGGATTAGATTTTAAATCTCTCTCAAAATCTAGCTCGTTTACATTGCATGTTTTTGACATTAGTTAGATTTTATATTCTTAACAAAAACAGCTGACTAAAATGTAAAAGAAAAATTGTTATACATATGTATATTCAAATTGTATTTGATAATTATTAGTATTTTGTTCATCCAGAGCGATAAAATCCAATCGGAAATTATGTTGTTGCGTAAAAAGAAGCGCCAGCATCTGTTAAATATAAAATTTCAGAAAACAATTCAAATGTATGTATTGCTACACACAATTGTTAAACAGCAGAATGAAATGGGTACATGTAATTACATATTGACAATAACATACAGTTTTTTCTTTCTTTTTTGTACAGCGTAGTATTTTTTGGTACAATTTGGAAAGAAACCATAGTTGCATCACTAAGTACTACTAGATTTAGGTAGATTTCGTCGAAATCAAGTGACATAGTAGATTTTATTTTGTATGGGAAATCTAGTAAAAAAAACTAGATTTAGCTCGAAATCTCGTAAGTACTAGATTTCGAGACAATGTAAATGCACTATAAGTCTTTTGTTTTTGAAACAAAAAAACCTGACACTAAGTTTCTTTCTTAAGTCTTTTGTTTTTGAAACGAAAAACCTGACATTGAGTTTGTTTCTTAAGTCTTTTGTTTTTTAAGTATTGAAATCGCCCAATGTATGTTAACACCTAAAGTATGCTATTGATTTTGATTTCAATAACATACAGTGTTGCCAGAAAAACAACGGAGTTATTAAACAAAACGTTATAATATAATTGCATAAGTTGATAAAAAATGTTATACAATAGCTTTACACCGCCAGTCCCCGAGTGCCACATGTCTTTTTAATTATTATGTACTTTTTAAAAATTTTTTCACACAATCGTCTTTTGATCTTTGAATGTTTAATATGCAATTCATGATATGTTTATTGGACGATGACTGCAAATAAAATATGTACGGACAGGTCGTCATAGACCGTCTATATTTTTTAAGTCATTGGGGCAAGCCGATATCTCCCGCAGTAAATTTAATGCTAAATTATATTTTTCCACTAAAAGAGTCACAACAGATTTTGATCTATAACATGTATATTAGGGTGGGTAAATTTGTTCGGTTGATAAAAAAAACGTGACAGGCGTATAATAATCGAAATCTACGCAAAATTCGAAGAAAATTACCCACTGAAAGTATGGAGTTACTCCCGCCGAGAGGTTTGATTATGAAAAATAAAAAACTAGCAACTCCTGGTATATCACTACAAAATACAAATTAAGTTTTGAGTACATAAGCCCTATAACATAATCCCTGCATGAGTCTCATACGATTCTTGACACGTTTAGTAAGGACTTGGTTGATAGTCTCAACACACAACACCCCACGATTAATACATATACATACATACTTACATAAGCAGCTTCCACTTCGTTTCACAAGAACCTCTCAAAGTATCAGCTCGAGTAACAGTTTCTCCCATGCAAGGAGTCGTCTACATTAGTGATTTACGAACACTCGTATTCGTATTCGATTATTCGCCTATTTTAAGATATTCGTATTCGCCAAATGCAAGCGAATATTTCTTGAATAATTTGCACATACTTTCCAAAAAATATATATATATAAAGCTCAAAAAAATTACACAATTACACAAAATTCACACTGTAGTCATAAGTCATATGTCATAAAAAATAGCACTTCAAAATATGACAAGTGTCAACACCCCGTCATAAATAAGTGTGCTATGTTATAATTGTGGCAGCTGATAAACATTTAACAACACTCCATTTTTAGTCGGATTATTGCGCATACGTTTGCATTTTGGCTTAAATATAAATGTTTTTTAATTGTTAATGAAGAAAAAAATAAATTTCCTGTAAATTTTCTAAAATGTCCATTATCAATTAAAATTTTAAATTTTTTTTATCTATACGAACTTGTTGAAATAAATATAATCAAAATCAGCTGTTGCCGGTAACATGTGCTGTACTATTTTTTCGGACGGCGGCAAGTTGAAAAACGTTCACAAGCTGCCAGGCACATCATTTACACAAACACATACATATTTTCATTCAAGGAGTATAAGGTGGATGCAGTGGCGAATTCACAATAATTTATGCATTACCTACAGTGTCAAATTTTTTACATATTTTCCGGCGCCATTTTAATGTAATTTTCGTGCAAAAGGCAAATTCATTACGACTACAATAATTCAACAACAAAGCAAACAACAGGAATTTTGTTTGTGTTAACGGCGAATTCAGACCTACGCTGTCAAATTCTCCATGCATAAAAAATTACAATAAAATGGCACCGGAAATATGTAACATATTTGACAGTGTAGGTAATGTATAAATTCGCGTGAATTTGCCACTGCATCCACCTTATAATTAATTCGCCTTGGTAGTGCATATATGTACCTGGGGGTAGATTCTGGTTCTGCGATAACGTGAAATGTAAAAATTTTTCTCGTTTACATTTTGTTTCTGATTCCCGTTCTGTGAAGAAATTAAAACAAATTAAAATCTTTTCACAATGAGAGAAACAAATGGAATGAAACAATTTTTTTCTCAGTTTCACAGCAAAACTGATTCTCGTTTTATGTAACTGCGAAAACAAATGTCAAAACATTTTCATATGACGCGTTTTTTTTCACTTAAAATTTGTCAGCGAAAATGGAAAAGCAGCAAAAGGCATGCGCACAAGCATAAATCGAAAAGAATTTTTATTAATTTTTAGAACATACATATGTAAATGTCGATATTGCAAACGATAAATGTGTAAGTACATACATACATATGTATTGAGTTCAAAAATAAAAAAAATCATTTATATAATTGATTTATGTATACATGCATATGTACATACATACATATGAACATATGTATCTGTATTTACAGATTTGTTACATGTACAACGTAATTTATTTTTGTTGTTTGACAATTGTACAGACCCAAGCAGAGAGAAAGTTGGTGTCGGCTTAAAAAAAATAAACTAAGAGGCGACTTAAACTTATTTTGGAGCCGGCTGCTTAAAAAATACATAAGGCGATAGAAAATCGAAAAGTAAAAAAAACTTATTTTGCAGTAAATCTCGGAAACGCATAAAATTGAATATCTAGCACATTTAAATAAACTCAGGCCAAAACTAGAAAGCAATTAGCATATGTTATGGAAAATGTATCAATAAATAGAAATAATTAAAAAAAAAAATTGTATTCGACTTAGTGCTATTTTTTCTGCTAATGATTTTTCCGATTTTACTATCGATTGAATGTTTGTACTTAAGTAGGAAAATTTTACCTAATTATAACTATTCAGGCAATTTGTTGTTATTACTTTATTTAAATTACTACCTGCAACCGCGGGTCTTGTGCAATTTTGTCAAAAAACAAAAAAATATATGCCTTTGACACTGTTTATACACAAAAATACCAGAGCATAAAATTAACAAATATGCGTGTGCTGCCATCGTTTTTCTCATTACACTTCGATACAAAACAAGTGACATTTTCTTTGTCAATCACAATTGGAGACTATCAAAGTAATATATCACAAGATTATGGTTTTCATCAATCAGAGCCGACAACGTATATGTGTACCCGAAAAAGCACGACTGCACACACACACTTAGAACGTTGATGTGTTTTTTATCGTCTCCAGAGAGCACAAGAGAAACGTTAAATAAATCATTTTTAAAACATCTAGAATTAATCCCGTTTAAAAATTTGTTGCTCTTCGCAACATGCATACATACGAGTATGTAATTTGAAATCATATCATTTTATATATAAGTATATATTTATTCCTTATTCAACTTGTAGGATTAAGTCAGTATCTGTAATGATAGACTATTAATAAAATTGCCTACTTATGTAATTCATACAATTTCTTCACCACCGCTAATTTGTTTATTTAATATTTTCTAATTTTTATTCAATTTTCTATAACATAAGCTATGTACATATATTATGTAATATATGTTGAAAAATCAACTTCAAAATTTCAATGAAGAATATATGCATGTTGTAAAAGCCACAAAAGCAAATAAATATTTGCATGCGGCCTTGCACCGCATCGAAGTAGTTCAACTTCGTTCTCTGTGTATGACATTTCAAGTTGAATAACATGGATATAAAGTTACACTGCAACAGATGGAATGAAACACTTTTTCATAATATAAACGGGAGTCGCATTTTGTGCAACTGCGAAAAGATATTGCGTAAAGTTGTAATGAAAACGAAAATGAAACATTTTTTTACATTTCACGTTATCGCAGAACCAGAATCTACCCCCTGGTCACGAATTTGCCTTGTTTTCATTCTTGTGTTATTTAAAAGTAGCGGCGGCTTGTAAATATTATCGCCGGCTCGAATAAGGAGTTGCAGCTCTTCGACTAAGATTTCTACTATTATTTTATGACAAACCATAAACATATCTCAAAATGTCTTATTATTATATGACTTTTTTGCTTGAAGTACAACAACAATTTTTTTTTAAACTATTGTAAAATAATAAGACATTATGACAATATGACTGATATGAAAACAGTGTGAACACCCCAAATATGTACAAAAGTATATTAATTTTTAATAATTTTTACTTCACGAAAAGTCTTTATCTTTGACGCAAGATAATAAATAACCTTCGTTAAAAACAGACACAAATAAATATATATTTTGCAACAATCATTTAAAAGTTTAAGTCTTATACATAAGTATGTATGTATATTCATATTATGTTAAGTTCCCTGAAGGAATCCTGGGGCAAGTGTCTCCAAGTCACCACTTTTGTCTACAATATTGGTGACTATTAGGCGACATTGTCAATAAAGCGTCTACAAATTTAAATTTGGCTTTGATGACAAAAAAATTTGTGGTGGCGAAAGATGGCAGATAATGTGTCGGTTAAGGTGAAAAAATATGTATTTTCATTATCGACATCTGCTTTAGAAAAGCACCAAAAGCGTAGACTATAATTTCTTAATTGAACTAGTGAATCAATGGTTCCAATGTCTACATATGGTAACTACCTAGTCAATAGTACCAATGTCAGTAGTGGATTTTTAATGAGACGCAAATGTTAAATGTCTATCGTAAATAACATTGTCTGGGGTATGATAATACACTAGTACTGGTGATAATGTCAGTAGTGAATCAGTACAGTTTCACTATAGACATTTCCTGCAGGGTTAGTAATCAATTCTTAGTAGAGGAATGTTGGAGTTATAAAATGGGAGAATTAAAATTTAATATGTGAAAGTCCACCGACACAGGTGGCTGCGGCATATGCCCAAACAGCACTGAGTTACTAATTAAAAGCGCAAGCAGAGTAAGAAAAACGAAATCTTAAAGTATGTATGTATGTCGGTGAAATAATTTAAAAAATGTTCAGCAGTGTTCTTCAAATTCGGCATTTAAATGTCATAATAATGATATATACCTAAAGTAGTGTGACAGCCTTTTTTTCCATTTACAGTTACTGACGCAATGGGATGGTGTTGTTCCAATTAAATTTGAAATATTACGTGGCCCTAAACAGTGATGCCAACTATTTATAATCGAAATGCACACAGGAGTGTAACAAAAAGCGCCAAAATGCGCTAAATATTAATAAAACAAAAGCGTTAAAAATATTAATTTAAATATAAGCTTTTTTATTAATTAAAAATAAAGTTAGAGCTAATTTGTACCTTTGAGATCGGTTATTATTATTATACTATTTTTGTAAACGCTTCATACGCGTATTTAAATTCAAGTTACATGCAACGCTTTTTACGCGCTAATTGTTTTGCTTTGATCATGTGTGGTGTAAGTATTTTCATAAAAAAATTATTATTAGTACAAAAAATAGAAGAAATTAATCCACGAAACAAATATATTTATCGATAACAGTGAAAGTATAATATAATTTGGCATGCTTGGCTATCCAACACAGCTGTCATTTTATCTTGGCGCGAGAGACGCGTACAAAAGTAGAAAGTAAACCTACTTTACGTGTCGTACGCGTTTAAGCGTCGTACGCGTTGTGCTGTGTAACTTGCCACATGCAATTACACTGATTCTACTTTTTTGACAGCCGCGTATGACGCATAAACGCGTGAAACGCGTGGTATGGACCTCCAGCTTGAAAATAATACTCGTATTCGGCGAATATTGTTTCTATTTCGTTTCGTATTCGCGAATACTAAAAATTGATATTCGTAACATCACTAGTCTACATTAAAAAATGCGCTCGTCGAGTGTAGCCAGGTATGGGGATTTTAGCTGGTTTTTGAGGACAGATTATCGTGGGGAGGGATTTGGGGATTTTTCAGTATACCTATTATCAATTTTGCTTTATTTTACCATTTTCTTTCATACATATATTTATATACATACATATGTGGTATTGAGGATGTTGTTTTTTATAACAATTTGTTCAAAATTTTTAAAACCAGAATTTATTGAATTGGAGATTGCCAAAATGGATGTACTAATTGACGATAAGGAAAGTAATTTGGTTGTTGCTAAAATTGATGTTGGCATAGAATATTCAAGGGAATTAGAAGTAAAATGTGTGCAAACAAATTTTTTTAGATTATTTAACTGTACTATCAAAATAAATGCTTAAAATATTCACTGAGAGTATGGAAAATTTTGAGTTATATATAAATTTACAACTCGAAAGCATAGAAAAAAAAAATAAATTTGATTCCGTGTATGGAATTTTAAAATATTCTATGGATTCAAAAGTTCCATTGAGCACATACGAATGCATTAACTTAAATAAATGTATGTAATAAAATTAATAAAAAAATTGTTTTTATGACGCTTAATATACATACATATATTTATTGGGGACAAAATTAGGGATTTCCAGTTTTAAAATGGGGATTTTTGGGGACAACACTCTTTAATTTGGGGACATTAGACAATATTTACCTGGCTACACTGCGCTCGTCGACGACCAAAATCACTCATGAGATTCCCAGTAGACTGCAATTGCTAGTTGGGATATTTCGTTTGTTTTACATACATACATATGTACATACATGTATACAAACATACATACATACATAAATATATAACTCACTTTTTTCCTGCAGACAATTGTATTTAACACATTCGTTATCTAGAAATTCATGGGAAAACTTTTGTTTGCTGGCTGAGACTAAAGTAAGACAAAAGTTAAAATAAATAAACATAATTTTAATTAATTTATTCATAAATTGTCTAGACAAATTTTCACTAGCATGCAGTTATGTTGTACTAATGGTAAGGTTTCACAGGCTACTAGTTAAACAATATTATACCCAGGGCTGCCAAAGATGACGAGCTAACGTCATTTTGATAATTTTCGAGAGCGAAGTCTCCAAAATGACGATTTATTGTTCAATGTCCCTTATACTTTGACAATTTGTGTAAATCACTAGTTTAATATATACCAAAATTATTTATTTATTTATTCAACATAATCATAAAGCCAAAAACTGATTACAAGATTAATCCAACCTATGCATTTTAAAAAAATATATAAGAAAAAGTTTAATACTTATAGCTATTCTAAATCTTAACATATAAGATATAATTATGTTAACAAATAATTATATATAGTTATAGTTTCCCAGTACAGATGAGGGAGGTTTCGCAAATGTATCTAAAAGCTCAATAATAAGCAAACAATGACGACACACAATTAGATCAGTTTCATCAAAAGATTGGTAAAGCTGTTAACGGAGTTACAAAAGATTCTTTCATTATACGGAATAACCGTATTCCATAAGCGGGCAACTCTCACATCAAATGATCTTTACATAACAAGTCTACTGAAATTTGGAATTCTAAGTGAGCTTGTTCTAGATGAACTTAAGAAAACAAATCTAGACGCAAGATATCATATCTTTGCTGTTCTATAAAAATATGTCAGTAACCTAACTCCAACGAAATCTTCAAATTTACAGCTTAAGAAATCCTTTACATACTCAGAAACGAGTTCATGAGACCGAAGATGATAAACATGCCGAATAATGGTATTAAAACACTTTTTTTTTCTATACAAATTATGATTACTTGCCAAGGAATATATATCCAGGCCATATAACACTAAAGGCATGAGTAATGCGTGTGCAATATGGTAGCAAGTGCTATAAATTCTTCTTAATTTAAATATGACCCTACGAGTCACAAAACCAATATGATGTTGAAAAGTTATCTTATTATCAATGTAGATTCCTAAAACTCTCAAATAAGATACAAAACATAAGCTTTCTCCATTTACAATAATTTCTGGAGATCTATGTGAGTCTGCATCGCCAAATAGCATAGCTCTTGATTTTTGCGCATTCAGTATAACAAAGATTTCCCTACACCAACTCACAACACATCTCAGATTCACATTTAAATTAATTTCCAAGACATCAACAGACTTTGCAGCCAAGATCATCGGCATAAAAATAGCATTTTAATCCTGACATTTTAGATAACAAATCGTTTATATAAACAGAAATAACTGAGGACCTAGGACAGAACCCTGACGATCTCTGAAAATATTTCTCACTGCAGAAACATTATCCCCGTTCTCTATATACTGCGGCCTGCCTCTTACAAAGCTATCAGTTAGACGACACACCGAGGAAGACAAATTATATAAAGTAAAAAACTTGTTAAGCAAAACTTCATGCGATATAGACTCGAAAGCCCTACTAAAATCAAGGCTTACTAGGGAAACTAGTTTTCTATGATCAATATCAGCCCTCACGCCTTCCATCATGTAAAAAACTAGCGCAGTAGTACTATGGCGCTTCCGAAAACCAGATTGAAACTCGGATAAGATTTTCATATTTGTTACATATTGAGAAACTTGCTCATTGATCAGAATTTCTAATAACTCATTAGACACCGTTACCCTTGAACGGATTCTATTTTCAAAAGAGTATTATCATAAAACATAGCATTAATATGTATGCATATAAAGTAGTTTTATTTCGTAGCTTACCAATTAGTCCTTATTTTCGTATTTCATATATTACTTAAATCGAAAACTTAGAGAAAATATAATAAAGTTTTAAACACGAAAGGAAAGTGTTTGAAAACATGTATTTATGTAAAAATATACAAATAAAATCTACATACATATGTTGATTTTAAATTAATTAGAAAATACAATTTTTAACTGTTCCGACACATAACTTGCTCTTCATTGGCCAAAATATTGTTAACTTTTTCATTATTTCTTTTGTAAAGTCCCTATTTTTTTAATATAATTTTTAATTGGTACAAAAGATGTATAATAATTTATATAAAATAGTATTATGTTTTAAAAAACCTTTGATTTTTGTGCGACGATGTTTTTAGGTTTCTTTTTTGATATCATGACGATTTTATTTTTAAAATATAACGAATTTTCGCAAAAACAAGTTGGCAGCCCTGATTATACAAGACCAATTACAAATTTCTAGTTGGCGCGGACACCTCCACAGTTCCCCTGTTCGGTACAGTGCTAAACCATCTCGATAATTGAATTCATGCTTCTCATAATAGACTATCTCCACTGAGGAAGGAGTGAGTGGTAGGGAGCGGGTGGCAAAGATAGAAACTGTACTCAATATCCTACTGCCCACTAACACAACTGCTACAAGTCATCATTTACATATATACATACGTGTTCTCAACGGACTATTATACTATTATTTTATTTTCTTCAATATTTAACGAAAATATGTGGATTTATTTATTCTCGTAAAAAAATAGTAAAGGTCAAAGCGGCCCACAAACTAATTTATCGCGAAAATTCTTAATATATGTATGTATGTATGTCTTTGCTAGCTGGAAATTGATAGTTGCCTTTAATTAAAAACGTTAATTACAAAACCAAATTTTTTTAGAAAATAACCTTATTTTTAACGCTTTTATATAATAAATTTTAAGGCGTACTTGATTTTTAAAATAGGTTTGAACTATGTATTGCCTCAAAAATTATATAAATTGCATTCAGTTTTGTGAACTACCGGTTTAAAGTGCTTTCCGTAAGAGATATTTTGTGAATTATATAATAAAATATATAATATTGCCCTCGTTAAGATAAGACATATTTTTAATAGGCTATTCAAAACATCAAATAATTAGTTGGCTCTAAGGCTCCTTACAATTTTTTTTTCAAAGTAGATACTGCTGATCTTGTGCTAAGAGAGTGCTCTATTTTTTGGGAAAAGGTCCGAATTCCTGTTCAAGATTTGCATTCTTGTGCAAGAAAGAAAAATGTTGCGCCTGTATGCGGAATGGAAAGAATTGAAAAATATATATCTAGAGTGTCCGACATTCATAAAAATAGAAGACAACTGTGGAGGGATAATTTAGACGATCTGTTCGATATTGCTCGTACTGATGCACTGAAATTAATAGAAGACAAACAACTTTTAGTTAAACAAAGAGTAAAAGTGGGAGTGGGCAATAATCTAAAGAAAAATAAATCGCAGAAAACTCTTACGTAAAAAATTAAGAGACAAAATACCATCTTACTTCATCAGGTAAAAATTTAATTAGATATTGTATAACGTTGTTTTAAATTTTTGTTACAAGTACTGAACTGAGACAAACTTTATTCCAACTTACAATATGATTGAACTTTCTGCAGCTGAGCATGCTGCAACATCCATAAGCCAGCAGAAAGCGCCATTAAGATTACGGCAAAGTAAAAAAAATTACACAAAAGTTTATTGCAAGTGATCAACATTTGACCATTCATTGGGACACAAAACTGTTGTCGACATTAACAGGAAAATCAGAAAACCGTTTGCCTATAATTTCTACGGCTCCAGGCATAGAGCAAATTGTACATAGGCCTGATAATCCCTCTGGGACCGGAGGTGAAATATCTTCTGCAGATTTAGCTTTTTATAAAAATCAACGACTCGTTTCCGAGAGACGATTATAAAGAATTTTTCGATATTCCTTGGCTGCAATCCTCCTTTAAGAATAAAGCTCTGCAAATCCGGTGCATTACACTACGCTAGATGGGTGGCCAAGACTATTTATTCTTTGTAATTTTCGCAACCAGTTTCCTAAATTAACCGATTTAGAAATCAATGTTTTGATAGAAGTAACTGGTTTTATTGAGAGTTATTATTCATCTTTTGTATTTGATTCGAATAAAACGGATAAAGCTGCTTTAAATGATATTATATTTTTGAGATAATTGGAAAATTACAAAGCAGTTGATCAAAATATTGCGGACAAAGCCATTTCTTTTTTACTTAAACGAAGAATGCGTGGGTTTTTGTTTCTTTGACAGAAGGATACATAGCATAACAAAAAGGCAAGTAAGTCGCGAAGATGTCTGTAGATATATCCGGAAATGAAGCTGAACAAATACTAAAGAAGCTCCACATTATTGGTATATGATAGGAGAGCAAAAAAATATCCAAAACTGGTGTTGTTAATTCAAGAATTCAATAAAATTATTTGTGGGTCACTTTGAGAAACAGGATATATGAGGGTTAATCCATATGTTGTTTGTAAAATTATATAGAAAATGAGAAATTATTAATATTAGGCTTATTTCGGTTGAAAACTTGGTTAAATAGTTGATAAACTCTCCCAATTAGTATCCACTTTACATACATAAATTCTAAAAATGGTCGAGCGAACGCTGAAGAGAGGTGTAGCGACTTTGATACGTTCTGCTAGTATGATTGTATATACCAGTGGTTTTCAACCTTTTTGAAGCCGCGGCCCGAAAATGATTTTCAAAAAATCTGGCGACCCCTTAACGTTTTTGTTCTCAAAGTTTGAAAATATTATTATAAAAAAAAAAGAAAATTCCTAATCATTGAGGTAATTTACACGAGATTAATTTTTAGTCCGCATAACATTTGTTCTTTCCAAAACACACGGGATTAATTCATCGAAAAATACAACTGACGAGTGTTTGTATGAAATGTTGAATGTTGAAAGTTACAAATCCTAGGTTATTGACCATTTTGGTCATTCAACTTATTTCGATTTGTATATTAGTAAAAGAAAGAAAAAACAATTATGGCTTAAGATTTACAAAATGTTTTTCGCTTTGATTTGCATAGAATGTATTTGGCATCACATTTGGACTTACAGCAATTGCAAATTTCTCGTTTTCTAGGACCCGCTTGACCTTTACTATTATAGGACGAAGGAGCTCCGCTCCAAATGGAGGTTTTACTGTCCTTTTCAATATGTATTATCTGATAAGCGCATATCTAGTGGACGAAAAACGTAGGTCTTCGGCGATATAAATCCTTTGCAGCCTACGAAGAATCAATTTCCGTGTATAAAATAATAAATGCATTCAATGCCGATATACATGACAACGATATTACATCATTTGACCGTTAATTCACTGACCGTTAATATTTAAAAAAAGGCTTTTAATATACAACATATTTTGCACTATGTATCGGTTTTAAAACAAATGTGAAATTGTTTTACACATTTATTTAAAACATTTGTTTTATGTTTAACTGCTTATAAAAAAACAAAGTAGACCAAAATGGTACCATCCTAAGATCCGTAAATTTTTTTCAACCTAATTTTGAGAAAGGATTTGGGTTTACAAGTTTACAATCTAGGCTTAGTATAGAATTTCTTCCCATAAGCCAATTCATTTGGGCTGTTTTTAATTTCATTTGGATCAGCTTTGCGTCTATGTGCGATTTCAATGTTAAACGACGATCAAGATGAAGGCATAGGTATTTGACTACAGTGTGCTGCGGTATAGTCTCGGTGTTGATTTGTATAGGCGGGCATGTTTCTCTGCGCAACGTAAAAGTGACGTGTACACATTTCTGCTCGTTAACTTTAATACGCCATTGTTTGAGCCATTTTTCTAATTTTGATATGTACTCTTGTAAGTTGCGGGAAGCATCTACTGGATTTTCATGAACGCTTAGAAAAGCTGTATCATCAGCAAATGTTGATGTATGAATGTTATTGCTTAACGGTAAGTCAGAGGCATATATTAAGTACAGCAAGGGACCAAAGATGCTGCCTTGGGGAACTCCGGCTTCGATCGACTGCGGAGGGCTTAAAAAATTGCTTTCTCGAACCACAAATTTACGTTCCTTTAAATAGTTTTTTAAAAGTCTGACGATGTTTGCGGGAAGATTTTGTGTTAATTTGTTGATAAGACCTTCGTGCCATACTTTATCGAAAGCTTGAGAGACATCTATAAAGAGCGCAGAGCAATATTTCTTTTTTTCAAAAGTTTATCTGACAACATTCACAAGTCTGTGAGTTTGCTCAATTGTGCTATGTTGTCTGCGAAAACCGAATTGATGATCTGGAATGCATCCACTTCTAGTCACTATAGGCATCAGCTTGCTCATATAAAGCTTTTCAAATAGTTTTGAAATATTGGGCAATAAACTAATATGCCGATAGGATTCAACCTTCGTATGATCCTTGCCGCGCTTTGGTATCATAGTAATCATCGAAACCTTCCATTTTATTGGAGAGTGTTCTACGCGTAGAATACTGTTAAAAATGAATAGTATTATTCTTTTTGCAATGAAAGGCAACTCTTGAAGCATTTTGTTGCTTATTTTGTCGACTCCTGGGGCTTTTTTGGTAATGGCCTTTTCAATCTCCACAATCTTAGTGGTATTTCAGGTAAAGATATGTTCTTTGCTTTGAACTTTTCATGACTTAGTCTTATAATTATATTCTGAATCCACACAACCTATTAAACAAAAAATTAATACAGCAAATAATTTAATTAGTAGGGTTATAAGACTAAGTCATGAAAAGTTCAAAGCAAAGAACATATCAATTATTAGAAACATTTTAAAGAAAAATAACTTCCCGAAATGCATTATAAACAATTTAATAAATAAAGTAACATATAATACCAACACACGGGATAATACTGAAGAAAAAACATCTGGCAACACCACATATTACGGAATATCATTTATACCAAAACTTAAGCTATGTACAGACGATTGGCAGATCTTACAATATTGTAAGATATGGCAATATGCTGACAACGTACTGACAATGAAAAATTGTTACCAAATGGTAAATTGTCAGTACAGACGATTGTAAGAAAACCTTACAATTTCATTGTCAGATAATTGTCAGCCAATAAATTTATCTGCCAACAAAAATTGTCAGTTTACACGGTTGTCAGATTGTTGTGTGGAAAAATTGCCAGATGTGTTGTTAAACTTTGTCAGAACTGTCAAAGCTTTTGACAGAAATTATCAATTGTGAGTTTATTATTATTGTGTGAAAATATTAAATTAAAGAAGTGGAAATATGGAACATAAAAAAGCAATTGCAACGATTTTAGCTGCATATGTATTAGAAAGTAGCGAAGATGATGACAAAATAGCAAAAAGACGCCGCAAAGTTTGGGTGAAGGATTGGGTGCTTCACCGCCAGCAGGAGGGATTTTATGCTAAATTGCTCATCCAACTACGAACTGACGAGCCTGATTTGTATCGCAATTTTTTACGAATGGACTCCGAACAATTTGACAAACTTCTTTGCTTAGTGACTCCACATATTCAAAAACAAGATACAAACATGCGCAAGAGCATTTCAGCAGGTGAGCGACTCGTGTTAACTCTACGATACCTTGCTACCGGCGAGAACTTTCGGTCCCTGCAATACCTGTTTCGTATTCTAGCATCAACTACATCGTCCATTATTCCCGAAGTCTTAGATGCCATTTACAAAGTGCTTGTAGATACGTATCTCAAAGTAAATATACATACATATATTTTTCATTCATACCAGCATCAAACCAATTTTAATAAATATATTTCTAGACGCCAAAAAAATCATATGATTGGGAAGCTATTGCTGATAAATTTGACGAATTTTGGCAATTTCCTAACTGCATTGGAGCAGTAGATGGAAAACACGTCGTAATGGATGCACCAGCCAATGCTGGCAGTGTCTTTTATAATTACAAGGGTACGCATAGCATTGTATTAATGGGAGTCGCTGACGCGGAATATAGGTTTCTGTATGTTGACGTAGGTCGTAATGGCCGATTTTCTGATGGTGGTGTTTTTAATCGTTGTACATTTGGACAAGCGCTGGATACCAACCAGCTATTTTTACCACCCCCTAAGGTACTACCCGGTCGACAGCGGCCTGTTCCCTACGTTATCGTTGCTGACGATGCATTTGCTATGCGACATAATCTACTAAAGCCATATAGCCAACGAGGTCTCACTATGGTGCAGCGTGTTTTCAATTATCGATTAAGTCGTGCTCGCCGTATTATTGAAAATGTATTTGGCATCATGTGCTCACGTTTTAGGGTACTGCGCAAACCAATATCCCTGAATCCGGAAAAAACAATTAAAGTGACACTTGCTTGTTGCGTGCTGCACAACTTTTTAATCACAACAAATAAAAAAAAGTATGCTCCGGGCAATGCATTTGACAGTTACGATGACAACGGTGCACTTATTCCAGGTGATTGGCGTAGCGAGGAAGTGGTGGGCAATTCTATGTATCCGTTGCAAAAACCACGTAATGACACTTTCAATGCCAAAGATATTCAAAAAGAATTTACAGAATATTTCGTTGAAGAAGGTGAACTGGATTTTCAATACACACAAATAAGTCGACAATGACCACCTACTTTCACACATCCACAGAGCACATCAACTTGGAGACCCAATTAGATTTATTGTGATTCCCTTTATATTAAATAAAATAATTGCTAATTATTTATTATTTTGGTTTTCATTATTTTGAGGATAGGTACCAGTGAGACAATTTTATACTCGCTCGCTTTTTATGCTCAAGCAGAAAATTCATCAACAAGTGCAAATAATTTCTTGTTCATAGACAGGTAGTTTTTTGCAGGACGGCTTTGTTGTGGATGATCTGATTGCATGATAGAATGAATATAAGGTATATGCAGAAATGCAAACAAAACTAACTATTCACAATCTTTCAACGAAGCTACCTAACAAATAGTGATTCTCTGATTATTAACATTTACGAACTTTAGCCTGTATAAATATTAATAAATAAAAATTCAGTCGGTTTCCGAGTTTTGGGAAAAATATCACAAATTTTTATTACAAAATATCACAAATTTTTATTTATAACAATTAAAAATATTACTTTAAAGTAAGTATGAAAACAAATAATTATATATTAAAATTTCTTGTACATATTTTTTAAAGGCACATTGTAGCTTGAGATCTATCCTTACATTAATATATAAAGTTAATTTTACAAAAAACAAAAACATTTCATTCGTAAATATATACATATAAAATAATTAAAAACAAAACACTTAAAAAAGAAAAAATTATTAAGAGGCAGTCATTTAAAGCTAATTATAGGAAAACAAAAACACTTCATTCATAAATATATACATATAAAAAAATTAAAAACAAAAACAAAACATTTAAAAAAGAAAAAATTATTAAGAGGCACTTGACCTACGGTGGTGGTACGGTGGTGTTTATGAGATGCTGGTTGAATTGGATATAAACTGCACAAAGATGTTTTATGGCAAGAGGTTCCAAATTCCATTGGTTTTTGTTTTTGTTCTTTACAAAAACTAACATAAATTTTACTACTGTGGTACCTGTATTCGAGGGTAAAGTGATTAAAAATACATTAGAATAAAACCGATTGGCAGAAAGAAAATTATGATAGACTTACCATCAAACCAACCTCATCCAATATGTCATTGAATGCACGCCTTAATTTCGCTTTAGCGATTGCAGCTGATTCTGGTGGGAGACTTCTTAACTCGGCGGCAATATACTCTCCAAAAGCCGTGAATGGATCCTTAGGTTGAGAGTCGCTACATTTTATTGATTGCAGTGCCTCTATAGCCATCACCTTCAGATCAGCTTTGCATTCAGTGCGTGATGGTGTTGATGACGTTGTTGGACCTCTTTTGCGGTTGCGTTGTTGCCCCGACGTGTATGGTGCAGGTGACTTCAATTCGTCGGTAAAGCCCATATCACATACTACCGACTCATCCGTTGTTGCAGATTCCTATAACAATAAAAAAAATATAATAAGCGAACATATAGTATGTACATTCATATCTATGTATGTATGAACACCTTATTTACAAATTCATTTAATACTTACCAATTGCATAGAGGAAATGGATTGCGTTGTTTGCCGCACTTTTGTGGTCTCCAAACAATTTTGAACTGCTCATCACTGCAATGGTGCCATTGTCAGATGTATTAAATTAAACACATCTGCCAATAAAACGAGAGCTTACAATGTCTGACAATTATCTGACAATGGCAAAGTAGAGTGTTCTCACGATTGTGAGATGTCTGACAATATTATTGTCTTACAATGAACTGACAATGCTTTTTCTGGCAACGTTGTAAGACAAAAATTGTAAGTTCAGATGGTTGTCAGACATTTTCTGAACATTTTTCTAGCAATATTGTAAGATCTGCCAATCGTCTGTACATAGCTTTACAGAGAAAAATAAACTTAAGGAAATAATCAAAGATGAGAACGTAACAATTGCTCACAAACCAAACAAAACAATTAAAAATTTATTTACACAAACAAAAACAAAAATAGAATTAAGAGAACAGAGTAATGTGGTATATGAAATTAAATGCATTGGAAAGAAGGACGAACAGTGCGGCAAAGTATATATTGGTACAACGAAGAGAAGTTTAGGAGTAAGAATAGACGAACACAAAGCAGATATAAGAAAAGGTAAACAATCAATTGCACTGGCGCAACACCTTATAGAAAGTGGACATGAAGCTAACTTCAACGAAGTGAAAATATTAAATAAAGAGAAAAAAGTAAATAAAAGATATACGTTGGAGAGCTTAAGAATACAACAAAAAGCTGATGCAGGGAACACAATTGGGACGAACGCCGAATTTCGTCTACCACGACGAATTCGTTCGCAAAAGTTCGTTGCATAAATTCGTCGTGTGGCGCACAACTGGGACGAACAAACAACTGCTGTCATAATATTCACAAAAAATTGTGTGTATTTTTTATTATAAATTTGTTTTTATATACATACAAACATAACAACGATAGTGTTACCGTATAAAGAAAATAATTCCTTTATAAAATTAAACATTAAAAAAAACTATTAAAAACAAATTTCATCATTAATAATTATGCATGTATATATAACTAAAATGCTCTATATCATAAAAAGAAGAACTTATTAAAGTAAAAATTAACATTATTTGCTAATATATTTTAAAACTAAAAAAGCATGGTAACGCTCTACTGATTTCTTCGTCGTTCGTCGGCGTATGAAATAGAAATAAATCTATCAGAGAATTCGTCACGTACGACGAATTTCGTCGACGTCGGTGCTGTGTTCACTTTCATATGAATGCATGTGTTCGATTTTTGACGACGAATATTCGCAACGAAAAATTCATCGTTCGTCCCAATTATGTTCCCAGCATGAGAGTGCAATAAATACCAAAGATGACATTGACAACATTAATGCTAACTATAACTTAGTTTTAATATAGTGACAAAAATTGTTCATCTGTGATATTTTTTCTTATTTTTTAATTATACATTTTTAATATATTAAGTTTGTGTTTTCTGTTTGTCCCGTTTACACGAAACACTGTGATATTTTAAATAATGTAGAAGAAAGATTAAATGTAAGTAAAATACAATTAGCTAATAATATGTAAAAAAAAAATTTATATTATTGTCTTAAAAAATTTTTCTTTTTGCTTTTATATATATTATGGTTGCCAGATTGTAATAAAGACAACATCCCTGAAGATGTTGGAAAATCCCAACGAAACGTAGGATGAAAACCTAAAATACATAAATAATCTTTCAATTATTATTTATATATTCTAATAATGATCTTGAAAGCCTGAATTTTGGGGAATAAAACAAAAACCAAAATAAAATATAAATCACATATAAAAATTAAAAAGGTCGAAGAATAACTAAATTTAAAATCACATTTTCATAAAATAGTTAATATTTTTATTAACAAAAAAATACATAAAACTATTACTTCAAATAAATATGCTTCAAAAAATATCAAATGTTTTTTTTTTTATGAAATCAGACAATTTGGGTTGTTCTTAAGAAATAATCTTTTACAAATAAAAGTTGACTAAATTTTTTTGCTTTCAAATGATTTTTGGTTTTGGTTTTTGAAATAAATCTTTCGGTAATTGTCGAGGTATGTAGGTGATATTGTGAGAAGAGCTTAAAATAGTTTATCTAATTTTTCTGTTCTTTTTTTACATTTTTTCAAATATACCATATCGTCTAATATATCGCTGAAGTCTTTTTATATTTTGAATTTTTAATACTTTTAATATAATTATTTAATTCGTATAAAAGATTGTTAATTTCATTACTAGTAACATCTTCTTTATCATTACTTTCATCTGAATTGTGGTTACTTTCACATAAAATAATCTGGAGTGTAATTTATTCTTTAGTTTCACTTTTTTAAGAATATTTTAAAAAACTTTCATTGTTCGGAAAATTTCCAGAATTTAAAAAATATTATTAACGTATTTAAAAATTATATACGTCCCTCATTTATTCTTATTTTAATACGTTTTCGTAAATCTGTTGCAAAAGAATTATTAATTTTTTTGTTGTTGATCCAACAATTTTGTTTACTTTAGGACACTTGTTACATGTGGCTTTGTTTTTCTTTTCATTTTTGTTCTTGGTAAAGTACATCCAAAACGAGCTCAATTTTTTGGCTTTAGTGTATTTCTAATTTATTCACCTGAGAGTGAAAAAACCCCATTCTTGAACATTTTTTAACGTTTCATTCAAAACATAGCACGACTACTATGTAGGTAATGCACAGTTCGACAACAACTGCAAACATCCAAAGTAACATGTATCGCTTTGTTTCATATCATACAAACAAATTTAACACATTTTTTACGTATGCAAAAATATGTTCGATTAATTGACATAAATTCATCGATTTATTCGTTATTCGAAATTCGGCATTTTAAAATTATTCGAACAAGAGTTTCGTTTTGTTTGATCGATTAATCGAATTATTCTTAATCGGTTGACAACTCTACTGTTTGTGGTGTTGCATCTAGCTCTTGAAGAAATTTTTGAAGGGAAGCTGTTTTTTGTGTTTGCAAAACTTTTCTAAGCTGCTTGGTACACTCCTTAAACCTTAATTTTAGCTGAGGCGATCTGTAGCGTTGCCATTCTCGTCAAACTCTCCGCTTTTCAGTCAACAGCCTTTCTATATCTGCAGAAAAAATAGTGTTGAATTTCACTTGTTGATTAGTTTTATTTGAAGAAGCACTAAAGGCAGCTTGTTTAACGTGTGCCTCAAGCAACCTGAGAGAATCGTCTATATCAGAAGGTGTTCGCAGCGGCATTCTTTCCGAGCAATGAGCACTCAAATATTTTTTGTATTTCATCCAGTTAATACGTGCAGATGTCACCGGTAAATCATATGTTGGTGTTGCAGTTTTATGTGAGTAAATGCTGACAATTGTAGGCGAGTGGTCTGAAGATAAGTCCAAAGATACTTCAACTTCAACCATCCCACTGGGTACACCTTTCGCTATTCCAAAGTCGATAACATCAGGAATTTTTTGTCGATCAGTTGACCAATATGTTGGCTGACCACTTGAAACTACATTCAAACCCATTTTATATATTGTGTCGAACAAAGCTCGTCCCCTAGGAGTGATTAAACGTGAACCACAGAATGTGTGTTTAGCATTGTAGTCGCCAGCCGCTAGAAAACGGGAGCCCAGTGATTTGTAAAAAGCCGTATATTGACTCTCGGTAATTGAAAATCTAGCGGGGGAATAGACAGATGATATTAGAAGTTTTTGATAGTAATTTTCTATGCAGATGTTCGTTGCTTGAAGATAATCTTCACAAAAATCATTTAACAGGTAGTGTTTTATTCGCGTTTTGATTAGGATTCCCGAGCCACCACAAGCTCTACCTCGAGGATCCTTGGTGTCGTAGAAATTATATCCACTAATTCTAAAATAGCTTCGAGGGGTCAAATGAGTTTCTGAGATAAGCATAACATCGATTTGTTTATCCAGAAGAAAGTATTCTATTTCGTTTTTATGTTGGCAGATGCCGTTTGCGTTCCAAAAACAGATTCTTAAGTTCATGGCTTGTTTAATACAGCCTGCAACAGGCTATACAGCATTTTCAACATTTCCTGCATCATACTGGACATGTTGTGAGTAAATGTATTTACTGTTTTTATTACGCTCTCAATTGAGGCTTCAATACGACTAAAATTAGACCCCAAGTCTTCATTTACATTTACGGTTTTTTTGCGCCGTTCTCTGGTTGCTTTTTAAAATACTAGCGTACGAAAATTTATTATTAGCTTGTTGTTGGGCACTAGTCGCGTTAGACTTAAAATCGTTTGAATATTGATTCTGGCTGTTGGACGGTTGAGGTAACTGAGGGTAGTTAATAGGGGTTTTAGGCTGAGCGGGAGTAGCATTAGTTTTTTTGTTTGATGAATTCTTAAAATACGAGTAAAGCGGGCAGCCTCTATAGTTGGCAGTGTGATTTCCGCCGCAATTGCCACATTTTTTCGCCTTGGGATCACCTTTTATTTTATCACAGTTAGCGGTACTGTGTAACTCACTACATACAACGCAGACTGTAGGCAACTTGCAATAAGTTTTCGTGTGCCCAAATTCTCGGCAGTTCAGGTATTGGATAGGTCCAGCTCTTTTATGTGCCTGCTCAACGGTAACTCTCCGGTGCAACAGATACTTTAAATCATAAATTGGACGGGATTCATTTTTTTTTATCTTTATGGCTGTAACTCGACTCTAAATATTGGTTGGGGGATTTTTTCTCTATTTTTGATGTTTGAAACATTTTTCACCTTGAAGCCACTATTTTCAAAGCCAGACCTTACCTCTTCTGGTTCCACGCTAGAATCTATACCTTTTATTACAACGGTTAGACCTTTAGCACTCTAAAGCTGATATGTATAAAAATTTTTTTTTTTTTTTTTTGTTTCAAAGTCTGAGACTATTTTTCTGTAATTATTTTCTTTAGATACCTGAATTTTTGTTTCATTGATTTTCCCACGCTTAATTGGTGTTACATAGAACTCATTTTCTCCAATTAATGATATAAGGCTTTTTACCAGAAAGTTAGAGTTCTGTTCTCGTAAGTATATCGGTGGTGGTTTACTCGAACTTGTGTCTTCATCATATTGTTCAGTTAAAATCGCGAAACGATTTTCGGAATTTTTTATATATTGTCCATATTTGGGAACTTTTGCCGTTGACGCGATTTGAGCAGATTTAGGACTTCTTCCCCTTCTTAACAGTTATGTATCTATCCATACCTGTTTGAATTTTATTATCACTATTTTCACTTACTGCATCTATAATTTTATTTATTTTGTGCACGTTGGTCACCTGGGTATTCATTGTTTGTTTGTTTGATTGTACAGCTAAGCTGACAAGTTTGCTAATAGGTGCAATTGTTGTTGCTTCTCGATCAATATTTAGGTTTGGAGAGCAAGATCGCGCACGAGTAGTTGAGTGTTGTGTATAATTCAGGTTTTCATTTTTGTCGTCATGAACCAAAGTTAAATAAACATTCTTACTGCTTGTAGGTTTATTATTGTTGTTGTTGGTAGAAGAGGAACTCATTTAGAGTTCTCTTTTTTTGTGTTCACTATATGAGTTTGTATTTGCAAATATATATGTATTACACGCAAGCAAGAAGTTAATTAAAAACCAGTGTAATAACTGTTTAATCAATGTTTTGTTTTTCTTTTATTTTTTTTGTGATTTTAACTTTAAATAATTTTTAATATTCATAAAAACGCGTCTGTACACTGCGAGAGTTAAAACTTTTTTTGTAAATTTAGAAAATGATTTGATTGTTTGCGTGTCACAATTGCAACCACTTTTTCGCATTTAATTAAAAATAAAATGCCCTGCGTTCGCATTAATATACAGTACTTTTATGTTTTTGAATTAAAATTTCTTTTATGATTTTAAAAATTAAATTAAAATAAAACATCGATGTATTTTATTTAGATCAGCTTGTGACTCCTGAGAAAGGTCGCCGCGACCCCCAGGATATTACAATGTAATAACACTTTGTAGAATCAAAATATTATGAAGTTCTCTTTTTATATAAGAAGAGAGAACAAAAGTCTGTTGCAGGTATTTTTTATGTTTATACGGATAATATTAATAAAATCAAAAGTCTGCGCTACGAAGTAGCTGGTGGTTACAGTCTACAATATTTACAAAAACAACATGAATTTGTTTTAGTTGTTTTTGTAAAAATATATGCGTTTTGACAATTCCCAAATTAAGTAATTTTACTTAATTTCGCCAAAATCAACTTCAAATTATAATAATCAACCCTGTTTTTGTGATAAAACCCCTTTTTGTTCCAACCGTGCTCTAATGTACAACCGTGTTTACCGAGAAAAAATTGACGTTTGCTTCAAAAATATATTGAATTAAATATTTAAAACTGAAATTTTTAATTAGTTGTTTGTTTTTTGAAATTTAATAGAGTATACATATGTATATATTACAATGGCAAAGTAAGTACATGCATAAATACCTACGCATAATTATCAGCTGTTCTTAAAATTAACTCATGTGTCAAATGTACTAGCATGAACACCTTAGATTTCGTTCGTAATTGCAACTTGAAATTACTTAATTTCGCGTCACGCTGAACGGGCTATTAGAAAATAAACATTTACCGAACGCTTGTCAGAAATTTTATCCGTATTCTCTCTTACTCATAACAATTTGCATTTACATGATAAGATTTTTTTAAATTTTTGGCATACCGATATACATACATGTATTACTTTACATGGCCTTAAGCGCATACAAGCAACTTTTTAACTTAGAAACGCTAAAATTTAAGCAACATTATTTTGAAGGTGCTAAAAGTTAATTTAAGCAAAATATTTTTTATATCATTTTTGTTTAGCATTTTTTTGGGAAAAATAATGTAGGAAACTACAAAAACGATAAAAAAAAAGGGCAAAAATACATGCTCATTTAGTATTTGGAATAGCATAAAGAGTTTGCCCATGACAGGTTGAAGTCTTTTAGCTGTTATGAGTAGTTTAATTTAAATAAAACTCAAATACTAAATTTTATAGAAAAAAATTTTTCAATAGAAAAAAATAAGATTTTTACATTTTGTATATTTGTCAAGCAGTGAACAAATATTACAAAATTAAAGAAAACTCTGTACAAAAATTTTAAATTTATTATGATCAAAAACATTTTTAACATAGAAAAAATTTCAATTGATTACTGAAATTAATTCTTATAGTGCATTTACATTGTCTCGAAATCTAGTGGATTAGATTTTAAATCTCTCTCAAAATCTAGCTCGTGTACATTGCATGTTTTTGACATTAGTTAGATTTTATATTCTTAACAAAAACAGCTGACTAAAATGTAAAAGAAAAATTGTATATTCAAATTGTATTTGATAATAAACAACAATGAAAAATATAGAACATTTATTAGTATTTTGTTCATCCAGAGCGAAAAAATCCAATCGGAAATTATGTTGTTGCGTAAAAAGAAGCGCCAGCATCTGTTAAATATAAAATTTCAGAAAACAATTCAAATGTATGTATTGCTACACACAATTGTTAAACAGCAGAATGAAATGGGTACATGTAATTACATATTGACAATAACATACAGTTTTTTCTTTCTTTTTTGTACAGCGTAGTATTTTTTGGTACAATTAGGAAAGAAACCATAGTTGCATCACTAAGTACTACTAGATTTAGGTAGATTTCGTCGAAATCAAGTGACATAGTAGATTTCATTTTGTATGGGAAATCTAGTAAAAAAAACTAGATTTAGCTCGAAATCTCGTAAGTACTAGATTTCGAGACAATGTAAATGCACTATTAACGGTGATGCCATCTCTTATAAAAGTGCCCGTAACTTTCGGACATAATGCTTTCATGAGAAAATACTACGCAAAAATCATGCGCTGTAAAATTTTCAAAATACATGTGCTGCAAAAAAACAATAAGTTTGAACTAGAACTTTGTAAAATAGCTTTCAGAAATAGACGTTTTAACACATATTTTAAAAATATTTTTAACAAAAATACAATCATTATTACGGAGTATAAATTATAATGTAAGGTAACACTAATATATAATTTTAAATATACATGCATATATATTTGTCTCTTTTCAATATAATATTTTTGTAAATAATAACGTTTGAATACTTTTTTAGTACTGATTTATTTCTATTAAAATGTTTCCTCATATACTAGAAATCTTAAAACTATTTTAGCTATTATAACAATAAATGTTTACAAGCATAGATCACTAATGATATTTTCAAAGATAAAAGACATGTGTGTAAACACAGACAACTATCGATATTTCTAATTACTTAGGTCTAACAACTTATATTGAATCTTTATTAAAATGAACCAATAAACTAAGATAATTATAAATCCTAAATAAACACACAACTAAGTCTAGACCGTTAGTCTAGACCGTTAATATTTTGTAAATATATGTTCATATTTGAACATTCTGCCGGCCGGAACGTGTTGAAGGAGCTGTGAAGTTTATTTGTATTGTTGTCCTTTTCTTGCAGTACCTAATTTTAATGAAAATGATTAACGCAATAATTAATATTACCAGTAGAATGATTAGAGATGAATGTCCACTGATAGTATGGAAACGCAATTGTCTTAGCTCGACCTTCGTTGATTGTAGCATTTCCAGCTGTTCAGATAAGTCGTTGAATTGAGTAAAATTAGAACTGTGAACTTTTAGTGGTTTAGTGTGCCAAGAGGTAAGTTCACTTATATTTTTGCGCCACATGATGAATTTGGGTACAAAGTCAGTGTTTGAATTTAATTGTTTTGAAGATTCTAAGAAGATTTGTGGGGAGCTCGCTTTGCATCTACATTTGAGTGTCAAAATGCCTTGTTTTGGTAAATTTAGCCAGTTTATTAGACCCTTTCCACAATTAATCAATATGTCCATGTCTTCATTCAATTTATAGAGCCATTTGTTTTCTTCCCAGAATTTATACCAAAGATTTTGATTCTCAATCTGCTTAAATTTACAGTCGGCCTTACGTATATCCTTTAAAGCTGCTATTTCACATCCCTTATTTGTAGCGGGTATCCATGCCCAGTTTTTGTTGCACATGTATTTCTCATAAATTTGTTTACAGCTGCTTAAATCCGTCTGAGACATCATTGTATAGACACTATTTCCATTATTGTATATAATGTAGTCAGCTTCAATTATCGGTATCATCGTCGCTTTCTCTTTACTTACTGGAATAGGTATTATTCTATATATATCTGATGAGTCAGAATTCAACAGAGGAATTTCCGCTTTGATTATTAATTTGCCGTCTAGTATCATTCCTTTAGCCATCAATGCATTGCATACTTCTTTTAGGGGAATTCCTGGAGTTCCTCCTGGAAGAGTAAGTTTTTCTGGTAACTGCTCTTGAATTTTTACTAATTCGTGCTGTAACTGAGCGGGCTGCAGAAGTTGTGGATTGATATGTCCATGATTAAATCGATAAGTAAATTAATAATAGACATTTGTGTGGTTTCGCAATCTTCAATCATCATGAACAGCCTTGTTACGAGTATTTGGAACGTAGATATTTGTCTTTCGGTATCTTGCGTTTCTGCTGTTTTATCATAAAATTGTTGTAGCTGTCTTGACATAATTTGAAAGTTATTATTGACTTCATCTTTTGTTTTCTTCACTATATTTACTGTTGAATTGATGATAGACGTTTGTTGTTTCGCTAGGTTCACCAAATCTTCCTGGTTATCCAAAAGGTTTCTCATGTTCTCCTCCATTTTTCATTCTAAAAAGTATATGGTAGATAGATCCAACAAATTCAAATGGAGCTCTTTTTGTTCTTTCACGGCTGATTAGCAAGTCATTATTACCTTTTAAAGTATTATATCTTTGATTCATCGCGTTTGTCATTTGTTTACATATTTCTTCATAATAGTTTAGTTTTAGACAGATCTTCTCCAATTCTTTTAATGAAGTTTGAATTCTAATGACTTCTTCAAAGTATGAATTTAAGTCGTAGTATATAACTAGATTCCATTTGGAATTCACCATGTCTAGTTTTCCGATGTGATCAAAATATATTGCTGATTGACTGTCAATTGTAGATACCGTTGCTCCAATGGTTCCATACAGTTTTTGTGGCGCCGCTTGTACTTGTGCCATTATCATAAGCAATAGTAGGAAAAACCACTGTTTAATTGGTAATATGTTTTTTTTTTTTTATGCACAATATTCATTGCCTTGACTTTCGTAATATTGTTTTTAGGATTTGCATACTCCACAGAATCATACATATTGGAAGTCATGAGCGGGCACAACTTGTTTATAGGACGTTTGATACTTCCATTTTGAACCTTTAATGTTACTACCCGTGACTTACCATCTTCTCCTTTGTTTACCTTTATTATTCTTCCCAAAGGCCATTTACAAGGATGAGTCACCTCATTTTTTATTAACACTACCATATTTTCTTCTAAGTTTTCTTCTGGGTGTTTCCATTTATACCGCTGTTGTAATGTTGTCAGATATTCTTCCTTCCATCGTTTCCAAAAATCCTGTTTAATTTTTAGGATCAGCTTCCATTTATTGAGAGAAGATACTGTTGACTCGCATGCTGGCTCAGCGATGTCGATAATCTGATGTCCAATTAGAAAATGTCCTGGAGTTAATGTATCGATTTCATCTGGGCTGCTACCAATGGCGTATAATGGTCTTGAATTCAGGACCGCTTCAGCTTGTGCTAACATTGTACTTATTTCTTCGTACGTTAGCTTTACGTCACCAATTACTCTGTTCAAATGATATTTCATAGATTTAACCCCAGCCTCCCAAATTCCTCCAAAGTGAGGAGCTGCCGGTGGAATTAATTTCCATTCTATTTTTTCCGTTGCTAATATTGGTGCTACTTCTGCATTATTCTGCATTATTATTTTGAAGTCTTTGTCAAGCTTTCTTGATGCTCCAACGAAATTAGTACCATTATCAGAGTACATGATTTTACATTTACCTCTTCTGCTGAAAAATCGTCTTAACGCCGCCAGGAAACAATCCGTAGTCATATCTGATACTGCTTCTAAGTGAATAGCCTTTGTAGACATACAGACGAATATAGCAACGTATCCTTTGAACGTCTTTTGACCTCGTCCCCAGGAACACCTTATTTGATAGGGCCCTGCGTAGTCAACTCCAGTATAAGTAAACGGATGGGATTCTGGTACGCGACATCTTGGTAAGATACCCATTATTTGATTTATGTTGATTGTATCGTGTACATTCGGTACAATATCTTATACATTTCTTGATGATATGTTTTGCTCCAATAATCCAGTAAAGTCTTCTTAATGTGCATTCCATTACTCGAATACTTCCATGTAATGTTATTCTGTGGATCTGTTCAACCAATAGTTGAACTAATTTTGATTTATGAAGAATTATTTGATGTTTTTGATTGTAGGTTAACGCAGATCGCTCTAATCTTCCTCCAACTCTTAGGATACCATCGTTATCTAAAAATGCGTTTAGCGTTGACAATTTACTTTTCATATTAATTTGTTTGTTGTTTTTGATACTATTAATTTCTTCAGCAAACTCTAGGTATTGTTGATATTTGATGATGGTTTTATGAGCTAACTCTAATTCTTTCACTGTTAGGTAAGGTTTTTTTTATCGAATTCCTTTTGTTTTATAGCGAACCGCTGCACATATGCTACTATTCTTTCTAATTTTGTATAGCTTGATATTTTAACTAGTAATGGCATCATGAAATGGTCTAGTTTTTGCATTGTTGTAGCAGTAATAATTATGTTTTCTGATGATGTTTCTTCCATAGTTTGAAAACTACTTTTAGATAGCCATAATGGCCCGTTCCACCACATCTTATGTTGTAATAGTTTTTCTGGAGCAATTCCTCTTGATGCCACATCTGCGGGATTATCTTTGCTGCTAATATGATTCCATGACGTTTTAGGTAAGATTGCATTTATTTCGTTTACCTTGTTTCTCACAAATTTGTCTTTATTTTTGTTGTTCTGTATCCAACTTAATGTTATAGTTGAATCACTCCATGCATACTTATATTCTACATTGTCGATTTAAAATACACCTTATTTTTTGCAGCAGCTTGCTTAGCAGATGAGCAGCACATAGCTCTAACTTGGGTAGAGTTTTTCTGTTTTTGATCGGATTTATTTTAGTTTTAGCCGCTAGTAGCTTAATAGATGTATTTTGTTTTATATACACTACCGCCGCATATGCTTTTTCAGAAGCATCTGAAAATCCGTGAATTTCTAATTCATCTCCTTTTGTTGTTTCTACCCATCTTGGAATACGTATTTTTTGAAGATCGATTATACTTTGGCAAAATTTACGCCATTCATCCTGAAATTCGTCTGGTAATGCTTCGTCCCAAGTAGATTCCTGCAGCCATAATTTTTGAATGAATAGTTTTGCTAGTACTGTTACTGGAGACATCCAGCCCAAAGGATCGAAAATTTTTGCTACATCTGACAGGACTTGACTCTTGGTTATTACATTAGTTTGTGTAAAGCTTACCTTAAATTGGAAATCATCATTTGCTGGATCCCATTGCAGACCCAAGGTTTTTATAGTTTCGTTATCTTTAAATTGAATTATCATATTATCAATTGCTCCTCGCTCATGGTTTACAATTTCTTTTTCATTTGATACCCATTTGCGTAATTTAAAACCAAAATTATTTAGCTGGGATTGTATTTCGTGCTGAATGTTTTTACATTTTTGAATAGTATCTGCTCCTGTTATTAGGTCATCCATATAGAAATCTTCTTTTATTATTTCCTTGATTGATTCGTATTTAATTGAACCGTGATCACTAATGTAGAATAGAGATTTTACTGCTAAAAATGGTGCTGATGACATGCCGTATGTAACTGTTGTTAATTTATATTCTGTTACAGGGTTGTTTTTATTTGTTATTTGTTAATATATATTGATATGCTTGATCGCTTTCTTCCAGTTTTATCTGGCGGTACATTTTCTCAATATCGGCTGTTATTACATATTTCCATAATCTCCATTTAATGATAATATCAAAAAGATCTTTTTGGAGTTTGGGTCCTACGAACATGACATCGTTTAAACTCCTGCCATTTGTTGTTTTAGCAGAAGCGTCAAACACTACACGCAATTTTGTTGTTAAGCTGTTATCTCTTATTACAGGGTGATGTGGCAAATAATACTTTCCGGTGTTATTGCCCTTCACCTTTTCCATATGGCCGAGATTTAGATACTCATTCATAAATTGTTTGTAGCCTTCTTTAAGCTTTGGGTCTTGATCTAAATTTTTCTCAAGCGATAGAAACCTTGCCATTGCTTGGTTTCTCGAATTTCCCAATTCATGGTCTTCTTTAAATGGCAATTTAACTTCACTTCGACCGTTTTTATCTACTGTGGTTGTTTGTTCATAGTATTCTTCGCAATACTTATCATCATGACATTCTTCTATATTTGAAACCTCCTCAAGCTCCCAAAATCTTTCAAGATTTGTTGTCATAGCTGTGAAACCTTTATTTTTGCGCGGGCATGCTCTTAATATTCCTGATAATATCCATTCCAGTTTTGTAGCCTGATCTAAAATGTTATCAATTTTATGGATTCCTTTTTCCCAAATAGTTGAATAGATATCACTGCCTAGCACTATATCAATTCTATCCGATCTGTTGAAACTCGGATCAGCTAGCGTTAAATTTTTCCAGTCATTATTATTACATTTAAATGATTTATCTAGAATCAATCATAAACTTTTCATTACATACTAAGAAATCTGGGTCGCATTTCCAAATATATTTTTGACTTTGATATGCCAACAATCGTATTTCCAAGACCCTGCAGTTGTGTTTTTTCTTTTATTCTTGGTAGTTGTAATATTTGAGCTGCTTCTTCAGAAATTGTAGTTTTTTTTTATCCTTGATCTATTAGCGCCCTTAATGTAATTAGGCTACCGTCTGCAGCTTTTACTCTTATTTGTGCTGTTGCTAGCAACACTGTTGAATTTTTCTCTTGTTCGGTCATCATATTTATACCTGTTTCTGGATTTTTTGATTCTTTCTTAAATTCTTCAATATGAAGAAGAGTATGATAATATCTACCACATTTTTTACAGTTATCAGTGTTATTTGCACATTTTTTATCTAATTTATGACTCATACAACGATAACATAGTTTATTTTTTCTAATGAAATTTCTTTTTTCTTCAATTGTTATTGCTTGAAACCTTTTGCAATTTACCAGCTCATGATTTGTTAGTTTACAATAATCACAACACTTTTGTGATATGAGGAATGAATTTGCCTGCTTCTGATTTGTTTTAAGGTTGTTGCATTTTTTTCCTTTAAATGCTTCCAGAGCCTGATACTGTTGTTCCAAGAAGAGACATACGTCTTCTAGTGTTTGTATTTATTTTGTTTTCTTTACATTTCGTTCATACATACGCAGCCCATCTTTATCTAACTTGCGGACGATAATTCTTGCTATCCATACAACTAAGTCTAGACCGTTAGTCTAGACCGTTAATATTTTGTAACTATATGTTCATATTTGAACAATTTTCAAATAAGAAAGAAAGGGATGGTGAAATTAGCTACGGCGAAAGAAGTAAATTTTAGCTAAGCGATAAGAGTTACAGAATACCTTTTTGGCAATATCGCTCAAATTTTCGCCCTGACATGTTTTTGTTGAAGTCAACAACCATTTTCGGTTTGAGTGAATTTAGTCCCCTTTTTGAAGTTGTGTTAACCATGTCAGAATTATGCTTCGTAGAAATCATAAGTACGTCCCTTTTGTCATTCCATTTTAAAACAATTGTTGCATGACCCCAATTCGCCGCGGTTGTGATGCCAGCCAGCTCACGGAGCATCGCTACAGGGCAGGTTCCAACCCTCAACCTCAGCTGGGATCCCAACAATAAAAAAAAACAAACTAACAAAAAACAAAAAAAACTAAACACAGCGGAAACACCTTGGAGGGAGGACACGGATGTTATTCCTCTACTTGCCCGCCCTACCTGGGACACAATGACTCCAGACATCTGGTTAGGTCCCCCAAAAACACTCACGCACTCTTTTTACAAACCTAGTCTCACATCACCTCGCCCGAACAAAGAAATTAGAACACGAACATATTCGTTGCAAACAATAAGGATACATTACATATTTTTTTATTGAAATTCAAAAAAAAAAGGAACTTAAGATAAAGTATTTAAAATATCAAAAAAAAAGCTTTTCACTATGAATAAAAAAAAATCTTGTATATAAAAATGTAAATAAATATTTTTATATTTTTATTATTACGAATAAACGTAATTATTATTTGAACTTATATTGATTTACATATGAAAAGTAATATTATCAGGCTCAAGTTCAGTTTTATTGAATTAATGAAAATTCAAAATTACTAAGAGTTTTTTTGTGTTGGAAAATATTATTATTTATATCCAATCAGTTTTTAGCAGAACGTATCAGTACTGATTTCAAGGCCGCTACACCTCTCATCAGCGTTCAATTGTCCATCTTTACAAATTTCGTAAAGTGGATACTAATTGAGAAGAATATCAACTATTTAACCAGTTTTCAACAGAAATAGAATATGAGAATTAATTTTTAATTCAATTTTTATTCTACAATGAAACAGTGCTGTAAATGTAAATAAATAATATAATTTGAATAAAGATAAAAAAAACTTAAATCATAAGAAATACATATAATGCGTTTACTGGTTTTTTTTAGAACTTTATTAACACCCTTTTTGCGCTTCCTTTCTTTTAAATCTCTATGTTTTTTCTTATTCACAAAAAAAAGAAGTTTTATCGTATACTTAATTTTTCCCTACCTAACAGAGCTCTATTAGTGGGTTACGTCCTCTTGAAGTTTGGGACAAAATACAGAAACAACTACGAAAATAAATCAAACACAATATATAAAAAAAAGGAAATGAAATTATGGGGTTAAAACCACTAACGCGAATTAACAAAATAAAATGACTAACAAAAATAAACTATAATTAACTAATATCTAGAACACTATTTATTGTATTACAAATAATTTAATATATATTAAACTCAACGTTCTTATAATTCTTAACCTAGATCAAAATCATCACCGGCAACACCGGATGGCCTTTGTACTTCTTTTATTTTTTCTATAATTTATAGCACAGATTAAGTCAGCGGGTTTAACACTCCACTCTATTCAATGCAGCGAGTTTGCCACCACAGATGGCGTTCGCCTCTTCCTGGGTGCTAGTTCTGAATATTTTGGTGCGCTCTGATATTTAACTGCCGTGTTATTCTTTTCTTAACTTTCCTCTTTTCCGAACAAAAAAAATATATTTTTATTTTAGCTAAAAATAAGAATAATTATGAACTGCTGAATTGTTTTAAGAAAATAAAAGTAAATTTCAGAATGATTAAAATGATAATAGCGACAAAACAAGCCAAAATTTTATGCAACTTGTCACCAGCCACAAATTCTTTAATTGGCTTTGTTTCAAATAAGAAGAGCAAGCAGTAAAAAACATATGGAAATTCGTAAAACTTATGTAGTATTTAAATGCACAATATTGGCTATTTAATGTTGACTTAATTTTGCAGTGAAAAACTTAATTTTGTTTATAAATAGCATTTAAAAATAAATGACATATAAATCAGCACTGAATTATTGGCCCTAACGTTGCCTTTACACATGAAAGTAGTTTCATGAAATTTCTGTATAGGTACGTACTATAAATGAAAATTGTGATGAAATAGGCGACTGTCCAATATACATACATACGACGAGTTGCCAATATACATACATACATACACATAGACATCAATAGGGCAATAGTTGGAAATAATTATTTATATTTGATTGATGAGCTTGAGGTAAATTTTTTTTAAAAAACGTTATAAAAATTTATTTATCGATATTTCGCTACTTCTTTGTGTAGCTTCTTCAGGATTAGATTTACAAATAACAAAAAACTGGATAACAACAATATTTTTAAACAAATTAATGAACTAAACAATATTCGCTTTAAATTGATTTTTGTTTTTCCGGTTTTTAAAATAAATTAAAAAATTGTGTTTTATATTTCAAAAAAAATATTTAATTCAAAAACCATTTGAAAAGAATATACAAGAAAATTACCTCCTACAAACTACTATGAAATTAAAGCTAAATACATTTCAGTAATAATACTACACATACATACATGTGACATGAGTTTTTATGAAAACTTCCACGTCACATATATGTATGTGTTGCTGAGTGGCGAACGTGTTAAGATGTAGTTTCTTGTTCATGAGCCTTGCATTTGGGCTCATGCATTTAATTGTATGTGAATTTAATTAATTAATAAAACAACCCTGTATGAAGTCAAACACATTTTTAAGTAACTTCAAATTGGTTTTTTAATAACCATATCTACATAGTTGACTAAGGCCCAAATTCACAGTCATTAGTTAGCTAATAGCAATAGTTTAACTAATAATATTTGATTCACAGCTTCTAGTTTTTCATTAGTTAAACCATCAAACGTCATTCGTTAACTAACAGTTAGACAACAGCTGATTCGTTGGAATTTATTATTAGTATTTTTGTTTTGTGAAAAATTTTAGATATAGCATGTGAAATTGAAAACACGGAGTCCGATATTGAAAGAGACACTGGTACTGATAATACGCGGAATATTGTTGCTGAGCGTCGCCAACGTAATGTAAAAAGATTTTATGGATATATTCCGTCTTAGCAAGTAGGTGGCGTGGCAAGTTCTTGAATGTATACGCCATTTTTTAAGAAATAATATATCAAATATAAACAAAAGCCATATGCTATAACAGCATTGCCAGTACTGAAAGTTAATAGTTTGATAGGGTTACCATTTTTTGTTCATATTAAGAGTATTGGTTAAATAATACACTGTGAATATGAAGTATTAGTTAAACAGTAGTTATCATTTTAGTTTACTAATAGCTAACTAATTACTGTAAATTTGGCCCTAAGTGTCTTTTTTCCTTGTTGCCAACTCATTATTTTAACATAGGCATGTCATAGGCAATAGTCAATTGGCCATCTCTGCATGACTTTTTAATTGACTACTAGTTACTTTTTTTTTCAACCAATTTATAGTCAGTTTATACTAAATCATTTAAAAACCACTTTTTTTATTAATTTTTAAGCAGTTTAGTTTTAATTCATTTTATATACATACGTATCTTTATATATAGAAATAACTATAATAATAATAACAGAGAGGTCGAACCGCATCTTTCTATGCACCAAAAACTTTTATAATTCTTCAAGCGTTTTTTGCCATGAGTGTCATCAATATTTATAGCCCGAATCAGTTGCAAAGATAAAATTGTCGTTAACGTTTTTGGCAACTTCCCTTTCAGAGATAATTGCAAAGCATTTATCTGTAAAAAAAGCACGAATAAGTATGTATTTGGAATATGATCTTACACGAGTATGATGATTTTTATCAATTATAACGTCATTGAGGACTTTCAACTCCTCGATATTGTTTATTGGAAAAACATTCATAATTTCCACATTTTCTTTTTCCTGGCGAACAAGGCTTTCAGTTAGTACTTTTTGGACAGGCAATGCAGCCATTAAGGTATTTTCATTTTGAGATTGATCAATCTTTTTGAGCTGCTTAATTTCGCCTGGAAGTATAAATTTTTATATGAAAAACGTTATACCTTTGTAGCAGTGATGGAATATTCAGTACTTTTGTACTATCTTCAGTACTTTTTCACAACAAAAATACCACAGTACCCCCACGTCATATTTAGTACTATTTTTTTATTTTGCTTTGTTCCCTGTTTAGAAATCAGCGTTATATTTTATAATCACTGACAACATTGGCTTCAAAACAAGAACATAAATAATGCACAAATAAAAGTTGTTTGTGGTACTATTTTGATTAGCTTTTTAAATTTCGTATGTTTCGTACATTTTTGTAATTCTCATTTCTTGTTTGAGATTTTTTGTGTATCATATGTGCTTGAAAACTTTTCAAACATATTCGTGAAAGATCTATTGATGATATGGCATTAACCCTAACAAAATGCAGGCATGCACTTATGTATGTATATTTATTAACTTAACCCACAACAAATAAAAATTGTTGAAACATATATTTGTATATCAAAATTAATTAATTTTTAGTTTGTTGTTAAAATAGTTTTGTATTTTTTATATTAAATTTAATTAATTTTTAGTTATGTCATGTGCACCCTGTTGCATGGTAAAAAGCAGTTGCATAGAATTGGCAGCACAATGAACAGTTGTTTGTGTTTACCTTTTTTTTTAGGGGGAAATCTGCAAATTAAGTAAAGGGTATGACAAGGAAGAAGATGAAAGGCCAGAGGCTGCTTTCTGGAATTTTTTATTATGATGGAGGTATAGAAAAAAAGATGGAGAAATAGGGGTCTGTTTTTGGCGGCATAGAGGCTACTTGGGTCATCAGGAAGATGAAAAAGGGGCTTTTTGAGTTTGCCGTTGAAGAGAAAAGAGGTGACAAAAGTTGCGAAACAGAAAAATTTAATTGTGTGCTGAAAATTAAAGAACAATTTAATGAAACAAAATAAAAGTTTAAAGTTGCTTAAGATTTTATTTACTTATTTGAAATTGTTATAAATAGAAATAAAAAACTACATAAAGAAAAAGAAACTGTAAATCTTAGTGCTGTGCGAAGCTTTCAATAAACTATAATAAAGGAAAGCAAAATAACGTAAAGCTAAATAAGAAATTAATATAAAGAAAAGTTAACTCCGCACAACAATAGTTGAAAGACACCAATTACTTACCTAACTCCATCACCGCCGTCACATCCAGTGTGGGAAGTGGATCGTCCATAGTTGCCGAAAATTCATCGTCCTCCTGTCTAGATGACCTAAACGTACGAAATATATAAAATACTAGATATATCCGGTGCGCTTCGCTACCCCCTCGTTATAAAATAAAATTCCTATTGTGAAAATTTAATGATGATCGGTCCAGTAGTTAAGACTATATTACGATTTTTCATTTTCCTAAAAACGGGCGTGGTCCCACCCACTTTTCTCCTGGTACGTGTTCCAATTTAGGCTTATACCATATGTACCAAATATCATCGACGTAGGTCAAAAAATTCCCATAATATGGCAATTTAAATTTTTGGGTTATATGGGTTGGTGCCACGCTTCTTTGTCCAATCCCGCCCATATTTGCAGCAGCACTTAAGAAATGCACACCAAACCGACATACAAAATTTTGTTCAAATACCATTATCAGGAGCAGAAATAATAGATTTTTAATTTGTGGTTTGTATGAGAGGTACCACGCCCCTTTGTCCAATCCCGCCCATATTTGCAGCAGCACTTAAGAAATGCACACCAAACCGACATACAAAATTTTGTTCAAATACCGTTATTAGGAGCAGAAATAATAGATTTTTAATATGTGGTTTGTATGGGAGGTACCACGCCCTTTTGTCCAATTGGACCGAATTGTAAATCTAAACCACCCGGGGCGCCACCCAAACGCATACAAAAAAATTTATGCAAATCGGTCCAGCCGTTTAGGAGGAGTTCAGTTACAACGCAAGTTACGATGTTATCTTATATATGTATGTATCTTTTTCATTATTCCAACGTTCTTATTATTTTAATATTCTGTTTTATTATATACTAATTTATACTTTGAATACATATTTAAGTTTTCATATTTTTTCTAATCATAATTTTTTTTGACTTCATAGTTTTTTGATCATTGATATATTATTCATTATTATTTTACTTTTTGAAGAAATAAAACTAATATTTATACAAATACATATGTATACGTTATCTTATTTAAAAGCATATACATACATAACTCGCACGTACAGTAGAATTATATATATAAAGATATATTATTCTTTTAAATTTTAGAGATAGGGCAAACACCTTTTCTTACTTAACTTAGCGGAATTTGTATTTTTTTTATTTCCTTTTGCGGTTTGTGGACAAAAGGTCCGTCGGGTTAGGTTGAGCTCATCCTAGGATTACGACGAGGATAATTTTTGGTGCGTAAGACCCAGTTGCCCACCTTATTTCTAGGTGTTCGCCTAAGCCTGTGAAGATAAGAAAAATATATGTTGAAATATAAGTAATGCTCAAGTTAGCCAATCGACCTACTTGTACTTAAAGACACCCACTGCAGTTTTGCTCCGGAACATAACCTAAAATAGAGTTTACATAAAAAAAAAAAAAATTCATATGTAGTTTTGGTTCATTCAGAAATTGTCATGTTTTAAGTTTTCATATAAATTTCACTTTTTAAAATTTGTGTTTTTTATTTATTATATCGTGGCCATTTTGGGGTAGACATATTTTTTTGGAGAGTCGGCCATTTTATGATTTATTTAATTAATTAAATAAATTTTTATTGTTAACAATACATCATCTTGTTTTTCTCATTATTTACTTAATTTCTTTATTTAATTTATGCTTAATGGCCAAAATTCTAGTTTTTGATTTATAAAACTTATAATAATGAAATTATTTTTGTGTAAATTAAATTCCTTTTATTGAATTTCTTAATTTATACATATGAATAAATCGTCCCCTCAATATAACAATAGCGTATGTGCTATATATAATAGCGTATTATACGCTATTGTTATATTGAGGGGACGAAATAATATCGGCAAAAAACACCCCAACACGGCGAGCTTCAGCCGGAGCATACGCCAGCATGCCAGCACGGCCGATCATCTGGCAACACCTTTGCAGGCGTAGGTCCAAGAGCAGCTGCTACAGTTACATAAGTCATTTATGTATAATATGAATTAATTGTTTACTTTAAATAAGTGCATTCGAGATACAAAAATGTATATGTATGAAAGTACAATGCACACACTTAATGACAGTTTTTGTATAAGTAAATTAATTTTTTTGAGTAAAGTATTTTAAATATTTATTTATTTATAACAAAAACAATTTTAATTTTCTTCAATAAATTTTTTTTTTATTATATAATTGGATTTTTAATTTTATTTTTGAATAAAAATATTTGTTTCATAAAAAGTACCACATTTTTCAAATAAGTACTCTTTTTGTTGACGGACAGTACCATTTCAATTTTACATTTTTCCATCACTGCTTTGTAGACAATAAATATTATTATTTTTATATTATTATTATTACGAATAAATGTAATTATTATTTGAACTTATATTGATGTATATATGAAAAGTAATATTATCAGGCTCAAGTTCAGTTTTATTGAATTAATGAAAATTCAAAATTACTAAGAGTTTTTTTATGTTGGAGAATTTATATCCAATCAGTTTTTAGCAGAACGTATCAGTACTGATGTCAAGGCCGCTACACCTCTCATCAGCGTTCAATTGTCCGTCCCTCTTTACAATTTTCGTAACGTGGATACTAATTGAGAAGAATATCAACTATTTAACCAGTTTTCAAGAGAAATAGAATATGAGAATTAATTTTTAATTCATTTTTTATTCTACCTTGAAACAGTGCTGGTTAGTACGAACAATTGAACGCTGATGAGAGGTTTATATTTCTTTTAGCGCGGTAGGCATATTTTACCTGAGGCTAAATCTCTGAACTTGCGACCACAGATATACAGATGAGACTCGAGACGGAAGATTTTGCATACTTCTTTGTATACACTCATACAATCTCGGGTTTTGGTTTTTTTTTCTATAATTCACATTAAAAATATTATTAATTAATTAATTTAAGTTGGTTTTCACTGATCGTTTGTATTTTATCACTATAACACATAAATAGTGGTCCAATGAATTGTTTTCTGCAAATAAACTAACAAAAAAACCATAAATAAAAGAAAATTTATAAAATTAAAAAATTTTCATACCTTTTACTTACCAAAAAAAGCAAATTGTGATTTTATTGCGCCAGAAATAAAGCACAAAGAAAAAACGAAAACGAAGGATTGTATGAGTGTATACAAACCAGTGTGCAAAATCTTCCGTCTCGTGTCATTTCTTATAGGCTATTGAAGTTTTGATTGGACAAAGAGGCGTGGCACCGCCCATATAACCCAAGAATTTAAATCCCTATATTTTGGACATTTTTTGACCTACGTCGATGATATTTGGTACATATGATAATGGCATAATTTGGAATACGTACCAGGAGAAAAGTGGGTGGGACCACGCCCCTTTTTTAGGAAAACCAAACCCTTGGTTTTTATTTTATTTTTTGCTTGTGTGCAATACACATAAATATTTGCATAAACAAACTAATATAAGTGAAAATAAAAAAAAGAGAACTCTGATGAGTTCATCTTCTGATAAAAACAACAATAATCCTACAAGCAGTAGGAATGTACAATATATAACTTTAGTTGCTGATGACGACAATAAAAAAATGAATTAAACAAAAACCTGAATTTAACAGAAAACACAAATACTCGTGCGCGATCATTATCTTTGAACATGTTAAATAGTGATCAAGAAGCAACAACAATTGCACCCATCAGCAAACTTGTCAGCTTAGCTGTACAAACAAACAAACAAACAATAAGTAACAAGGTGACCAACAGCGTTGTCAACTTCGAAATTTCAAAAGGCACCAAAATGGAGAAAAAAACGCACCATTCAACAAAAAACGCACCAAGTTCAGAATTTTTTTTTTATTGAATTAATTTTGCGTCCTTACAAAATTTAAATTTAGTCCAAAATTCTAATGTTGATATAATATTGACATTGCATGAAGTGAATCAATTTCCACCCTTTTTCAATACTAGATAATATTTCGACATCGGATTCAAATTGTACTGCTAATGGTATGATATCATATTTGTAAAGGGCTTAAAGCTGCAATGTGTTTCCGTGTTCCAGCATGCCGAACAAGGTTGGATATTTAGGGCGTGATATGGCATTTGTAATAAAAACATCTTGCTTTTGTGTTATTATTTGGTCAAGGCCGAATCCATTGCTTAAACTCACATTGTGATTGCCAAATCTCTTTATATTTCGCGTATCTCCTTTTTCAGACTCCATTATTGACACTAATTTTAAATATTTCTTTATTAAATAGAAATTTTATTTTAGTGTTACAACACTTTCTATAAACGCATTTTTTATGCATTTTATAAAAATCGAACAATGATCGATAGTCTCGAGAATACTTTGTTTTTGGTAAGCTCTTTAACAGACTTGACAGCAACTTTTTCTCTTATTATGGTCTGTAAAATTTAATGTAAACATTGTACACAATTGAATGAAATGGTATTGAAACAGTTGTATTTTTTGTACAAAATTCTTTTTTCTCATACTGAAACAAAAAATTGTGTTTAATATGATTTGGAGCTACCCAAAAATAAAAAAAACGCACCAAAATTAAAGAAAAAGCGCACCACGCACCAACTCAGATATTTTTCGCACAAAACATTTAGAAAAGCACCAAAAAAGGTGCGAAACGCACCAAGTTGACAACGCTGGTGACCAACGTGCACAATATGGTAGATGCGGTGAGTACAATAAATGATAATAAAATTCAAACAGGAATGGACAGATACATAACCGTGTTAAAAAAGGGAAGAAGTCCAAAATCAGCTCAAATAGCTTCAACAGCGAAAGTTCCCAGACATGGAAAAAACAAAATAAAAAATTCCGAAAATCGTTTCGCGATTTTATCAGAACAAGACAATGAAGACACAACTACAATAAGGTCGAGTAAACCTCCACCGATATATTTAAGAGAGCAGAACTCTAGTTTTTTGGTAAAAAGCCTTACCTCCTTAATTGGAGAAAATGAGTTCTATGTAACTCCAATTAAGCGCGGAAATATTAACGAAACAAAAATCCAGGTAGTGCAAGAAAGTAATTACGGAAAAATAGTTTCTGAGCTTGAGTCAAAAAACAAAAATTTTTATACGTACCAATTAAAGAGTGCTAAAGGTCTAACCGTCGTAATAAAAGGTATAGACTCTAGTGTGGATCCAGAAGAGGTTAAGTCTGGCCTTGAAAATAATGGCTTCAAAGTTAAAAATGTTTCTAACCTCAAAAATAGGGATAAAATTCCCCAACCTATTTTTAGAGTCGAGCTACAGCCAGGTGACTTGAAAATTAAAAAAAAATTAATCGCACCCAATCTATAATCTAAAGTACTTGTTACACAGAGGAGTTACAGTTGAGATGCCACATAAAAAAAATGGACCTATCCAATGCATTGTTGAGAAAATGTAATTATTAAGATGTTGTATCAATGAAAGTCTTTAATTTTATGTTGAGTTAGTTTAACTTTTTTATTATATTTTAATTCTGGACAGCCGCTTGTGCGAGTTTAAGACACAATTATGAACTTAATTATTATTTAATATTAAAATCTTAACATAGCTTAAACATTCTACTTCTTAAACTAACACATACACAAAGTATGTGTGGGAATATGCATGATCAGCATAATACATTAAGGGTAATCACGATGGGTAGTGCAAAGTGTGCAAACGATGCAAATGTGTGCAAATATGCAAATATGCACACATTTGCACAACATAACAACAAAATGTATGTATTTGCAATTTGCTTAATTTTGCTTCGTTTGCACTAAAAAACCATGAGCAAAGATAGTAGTGCATATTTTATCAATTGCAAACGAAAATAAACAATAACTTGTGACATACAGACTATCATATTTTTATGTTTAGAAAAAGAAAATTTAATTTTGTAACTAATTTTAATTTTTAGTCTTCTTTTTTTAATTTATTAGTAAATAATAAATTTATGCATTTGTAACTTGACATCTGAAGTCAGTGTTCCCAGAATTTTTGATGGGCTGCCACATTTTTCTGAACAAAATTACATGCTCTTCACTAAAATGCAATAAATTTAAAAGTACGCTCACGAAGTACACTAATATGCACAGCAAATTTGCAAAATGCATATTTGCACAATCACCATCGTGATTACCCTTATTCTGTATATTCTGATCATGCGGTTATAGCATGGACAAATATTTAAACAATAACAAAAGTGTTGTGTTTCCCTTGCTGCATGCAGACGGCATGCAGTAGTGGTTAGTCAAACACACTACACCTCCCTTTTTCAGAAAGAATAATCAATACTGAGTTGATTATTCTTACAGGGATTTTTAGGGAATATGCCTTCCCTCCCTTTTTTTTGAAAACGTTAATTCATATATGTACATATATTATTAAAAATTTTATTATTAAAAAAATTATAGGATTATTACTAATAATTGTGGGCTTAATATAGCTGGTAAGAAGTTGTACAGTTAATAAAGAAACGCAAAAATTATATAAAAAATTAAAGTAAGGGTTATATATTTGAATTAATATGTAATATTTATAAAGATAAAGCTTCAATTAATATAAGGAGCTTTGCATATCATAATAGTCATAAATCAAAATTATGAAAGTAGAGTAAAAAAATAAAAAAATTAAAGTAAATATAATATATGTATTATTTTGATATATTTAAATGTTTTGTTGGATATATTTTAATGTTTATTTTAATGTTTATTTGGATATATATTAATATTTATTTGGCGCCAATTTTTTTTATACATATGCATATGCTAAAATAAAAATTACTTTATTATAAAATTGTATTTTTATGAAATTCTACATTTATTTGAGCATGTACTCAAGTATTTATGTTTCAAATTTTGTTTATTTGTTGAAAATCAGTTTAAAAATTTTATTCATTTACTTTGTTTATATTTATTTGTTGAAAATCAGTTTAAAAATTTTATTCATTTACTTTGTTTATATTCATTTGTTGAAAATCAGTTTAAAAATTTTATTCATTTACTTTGTTTATATTCATTTGTTGAAAATCAGTTTAAAAATTTTATTCATTTACTTTTTTTTTTTTTGATCGGTGGTGATTTATTTAATTTTTTTTTTGTGAGCTCAATAGTTATATCTGCATCTTGCAAGATTTCAATACCTTTCTCTTTGAAGGTTTTCAATATTCATTCCTAGGTTATTAAGCGTACTATCGTCTAGTCAAAGTCGCAATGTTGTCAGAGCAATATTATCAGCTACTTTTTCAAGCTTTAGAAAGTGGTGACCTAAGTCTACGTTTCTATTTATAATTTTGTCGTTCAACTCAAATTTGGAAAGTACTCGCTTTCCCTTTTTTATATTCATTATTAATTTGTTGAAGTAGTCTAGGTACTTCACAGTGCTCATGGGCATTTATCGCCTCATATATTTATTTCTAAACCAACCGATAATAATTATGTTTGAATTCATTTATTCTTCATTTTATATATTTCTTTTACAATATTTAAAAATTTTTCAAAATTCGAAGCATTACTTTATATTAAAAAAATATCATGGTATTACCAAAAATGTATTCAAAAGAAAAATCTGTTATTAGGTTTTAAAAAAAAATCAATATTTTTATGGAATTATTTCACCATATTATTTATTATTTCATATTATTTCTCAAAATTCGAAGTATGATCATTAATCAATTAATATTTCATTAATAGTATCTAATCCATTCAAATTATTAAATCTGCTCAAGTTATTTTTATGGGTTTATTTCACCCTATTATTTTAGGAAAATTACAATCATAAATTAAAATTTAATTTAATTAAAAAAATCAATCAATATCTCAAATTATTTAATTTGTTCGTGTTAGTCTTTCATACAGTTGTTTACATTAGACAAAATCAAGTTTACAAAAATCTTACTTATATTTAAGTTTACACAACTGCATGAATATTAGTATGTCCCTTTTTTATGTCATGGGTCGTATTAGTTTAAAAAAAAAATGGTACATATGTCTAAGTTTCAGCACTCTGTATACTCTGTATACCGAGGACCGGTCATCAGACATATATCGATCAGAACCAATTACTGATCGAAACGGTTACCCTTATATAGTAGAATATATATATCAACTGGAGGGACTCGTGAGTTTCTCAGTGACATACATATTAGTTATAATTTTATTTAATTTATTTTTGATATTATCGACTGGAGGGACTCGTAAGTATCTCAGCGATAAATCTTATATGTATATTTTCTTTAAAGCGAAAAAAAAATAAAAGACAAAACATAACTTTATATTTTTTGAGAAAAAATATTACATTATTTAAAAATATATGTATGTATATTTAAATTAAATTTAAATTGAGAAAAAAAAGAAATATTACATTATTTAAAAATATGTGTATGTATGTATATTTAAATTAAAAGATTAAACATAGAGCACAAAATTATACTTAGAAAAGTGTCCTTTGATTTTTTAATTCTTTATGCTTTTAGTTATATGGATTTTTCAACATACGACATTTCTTTCATCTTTACAGTAAACACATTATATTAAAATGATGACTTTTTATCTGTTTTATTATTCATATGTCTTTTTTCTTTTTCATTATTTTATCTTTAGAAAAACAAAGTTCTGTTGTTTACACTTAATAATTTTCTCTTTCTTGGCAATGAATAAAATATTATAAATTTATACAAGGAATGAGTAAATTCCGCAAAAATTTCAAACTGCACGAAATTTAATAGATTTAAATTTTAAATCTACAAAAAAATAATTAGGATTTCATTACCAGACCAGTTATTAGAGTTGAAATATTCTTCGTCTGGATCACATCAAACTACAATTAGATGTTGATTTATTAGAGTTGTAATATTCTTCATCTGGATCACATCGGACCATAATTAGATGTTAAGTTATTAGAATTGAAATATTCTTCATCTGAATCACATTAGATGTTGAGTTATTAGAATTGAAATATTCTTCATCTGAATCACATTAGATGTTGAGTTATTATAGTTGAAATATTTTTCACTTTTCGAAGTTTGAAGTTCCATTCACCAGTTTCTTATTTTATTTGTATGAGTTTTGAAAAAAAATATTTATTTTTTATTTTTATTTACTTCACAATGTTTTTATTTTATTTGGCAGGATTATGTTCGCAGGATCGCCATGTTGAGAAAATGTAATTATTAAGATGTTGTATCAATGAAAGTCTTTAATTTTATGTTGAGTTAGTTTAACTTTTTATAGCTTTGCTATTTATGGCGCGGTAGGGGTTGAATTTTATTTTTCGTAAGATAAATAATCGACACTATTCCCGTTATGTTTTTCTTTTTTTTTTTGATTAGCTCATCCTTTAAAAGCGACTTTGTTGTTGTTTTTTAAAATCAAGACGAGAAAATATGTATGTACATATATAGTGTGTTACTCACATTCAACCGCAATAACAAAAACAAAACAATAACAAGTATGTATATATATGTATGTATATGTACATATGTGTGTATGCAAGTAAAAAACCACCACAATTTGGCAAATTTACATCATATTCGCCTTGCAAGAAACGAAATTTCTTTTTTTTATTTTGATTTCAACTTTAACAAAAAACCGAAAATATTATGTGTACATACATATGTATGTACATACTTACTTCTTCTTATTCGCCTTCGTTCCTTATAAAAAAAAAATGAGCAAAGCTATAACCGGGTGTCCTAAGACACCTCTCTTCTTTTTTTTATTATATTTTAATTCTGGACAGCCGCTTGTGCGACTTTCCAGTTTAAGACACAATTATGAACTTAATTATTATTTAATATTAAAATCTTAACATAGCTTAAACATTCTACTTCTTAAACTAACACATACACAAAGTATATGTGGGAATATGCATGATCAGCATAATACATTCTGTTTATTCTGATCATGCGGCTATAGCATGGACAAATATTTAAACAATAACAAAAGTGTTATGTCTCACTTGCTGCATGCAGACGGCATGCAGTAGTGGTTAGTCAAACACACTACAGCATGAACAGTCAAGAATTTGGCCATACCAAAACTTATTGCAAGTTGCCTACCGTTTGCGTTGTATGTGGTGAGTTGCACAGTACCGCTAACTGTGACAAAATAAAAGGTGATAGCAAGACAAAAAAATGCGGCAATTGCAGTGGAAACCACACTGCTAACTATAGAGGCTGCCCTCTTTACTCTTTTTTTAAAAATTCGTCGAACAGAAAAGCAAATGCTACTCCCGCTCAGCCCAACACTCCTTTAAACTACCCACAGTTACCTCAACCGTCGTCTAGCCATAATCAATACTCAAATGTTTTAAAGTCTAACACGACTCATACTCAACAGAAACCTAATAGTCAATTTTCATACGCTAATATTTTAAAGAGTAACCAGATTCCGGCGCAAAAAACTGTACCAGTAAATGAAGAATCAGGGCATAATTTTAGTCGTATTGAAGCCTCGATAGAGATCCTAATGCAAACAGTAAATACATTTACTCGCAACATGTCCTGCATGATGCAGGCATCTGCCAACATAAAAATGAAATAGAATATTTTCTTCTGGATAAACAAATCGATGTTATGCTTATCTCAGAAACTCACTTGACGTCCCGAAGCTATTTTCGAATTAGTGGATATAATTTCTACGACACCAAGGATCCTCAAGGTAGAGCTTGTGGTGGCTCTGGAATCCTAATAAAAACTCGAATAAAACACTACCTAATAAATGACCTTCGTGAAGAATATTTTCAAGCAACGAACATCTGCATTGAAAATTTTTATCAAAAGCTTGTTATATCATCTGTTTACTCTCCTCCCAGGTTTTCAATTTCAGAGAGTCAATATACCGCATTTTATACAACACTGGGGTCCCGTTTTCTAGCAGCTGGCGACTACAATGCTAAACACACATTTTGGGGCTCACGTTTAATCAGTTCTAAGGGTCGTGTTTTGTTTGACACAATTTCAAAAATGGGTTTGAATGTAGTTTCAAGTGGTCAGCCAACATATTGGCCAACGGATCGTCAAAAAATTCCTGATGTTATCGACTTTGGGATTATGAAAGGCGTGCCCAGCGAAATGATTGAAGTAGAAGCATCTCTGGATTTGTCTTCAGATCACTCGCCTACTATTATCACTATTTACTCACACACAACTACAACACCAACATGTGATTTACCGCTGACACCTGCACGTATTAACTGGCTGAAATACAAAAAATATTTGAGTGCTCACTGCACGGAAAATATGCCATTGAGAACACCTGCTGACATAGAAAATTCTATTAGGTTGTTTGAAGCACATGCTAAACAAGCTGCTGTTAATGCTTCTTCAATTCAACCCAATCAACAAGCGAGATTTAACAATATTTTTTGTGCAGATATAGAAAGGCTATTGACTGAAAAACGGAGAGCTCGACGAGAATGGCAACGCTACAGATCGCATCAGCTAAAATTAAGGCTTAAGGAGTGTACGAAACAGCTAAGAAAAGTTTTACAATCACAAAAAACAGCTTCGCTGCAAAAATTTCTGCAAGAACTCGATGCAACACCATCAACAGATTATTCGCTGTGGCGTGCAGCCAGAGGACTTAAAAGGCCAGTGATTTGCAAACCTCCATTACGAGCCTCTAATGGTGACTGGGCAAGAACTGATGCTGAAAAAGGTGATCTATTTGTTAAGCACCTAGAAAAAGTATTTACCCCGAATATTTCTGCGGATATTGTTGAACTGCCACCAGTCGCTCTTTACCAGAAATACCAATGAGATTTAACATGACGGAGATTGAAAATACTATTACAGCCTGTTTTTCGAAAATGAATTTTTGTATACGTTCTCATAAAAAACGAACGAAACCACTTTTACGTTTTTATAAAACATTCATTTTCATGTGAGTGACGAAAAAGCTTTATTTATTTTTTATTGTATTTTTGGTTCTTATAAAATGAAAATATCTGTAATAACGATAGCAAATGTCAAAAACAAAACGATAAGTAAAATGCTATCGTTTGAAAAATTCACACAATAATAATACGTACATATGTAAGTATTTATGTATGAATGTATTTAAAAAAAGTTTGAAACATACATATGTATATTATAATTGTTTTATTTATTTAAATATACGGAAAGTTTTATTTTTTAGGCTCCATGAAAAATGGCCCTGAGCTATATATTAAAAATCGATTTACTTTATAGTCACAAGTCTTTTGGGGTATGTTATTAAAGTAGTCGAGGAATACATACTTTTTGAAAAGATTTATGATAAGAAGAAGAACTTCAAAAATCGCCCCAAAGTTTCGGATTGACAAAAAAAAAAAAAAAACAACTCGAATTTTGTGACCCAATTTTTCTTATATCTGAGTGAATTTTTTTAATTTTTAAATATTGAAAAAATTTTTCCTAATTTTTTGTTAAATTTTTATTAAAGTGACAAAAAATACCAAAATTAAAAATGGCCCCAAATAAAATAACAAAAATTGTAAATTGCACCAAAAGTTTTTATTTGTTTTTAACAAAACCTTCTGGGTGCATTTTTCATTGGTTATAAACCAAATGATATATTTTGCTCTGATAACTAAAGACTCCCCGAATAGTTGGTATTCCGCCATATTGCAGATTTTCTCCACTATTGAATTTCCTGAAACGAAGATGCTTTCCAAAGACAGCATTCCTGTCATTCGGCCACAAAATAGTACATAGTAGAACAGTGTGAGAATATGTTTAATTTTTTTGCGGTCTCAGTGCACTTGAGGGAGTTAATTTTTTTGGGTTATAGCTCGTTCAGCAATTTTTCCATTTAAAACAACAAAATAAATTATTGGACCATTTTTAATTTTTTGTTCGGTGCTATTCATAATTTTTCAGCTTGTGAAAATTTTTCAATTCGGGCCATTTTTCATGGAGCCTTTTTTGAACTCAAGATTATTTTTTGTAAATAAAAAACATTTGATTTATAGAGTTAACACCAAACACAGTACGTTTATATGAGAAAAAAATTTAAATTTATGAAAACGAACGCATTGGCAATAATGTTCCTTTACGAAAGCAAAAAGCTTTATACATGTCAAAAGTGAATAAACGAAAGCTTTCTAACATTTTATAAGATCCAAATTTAAAACGATATCGTTACAAAACGAAATTTCGTGTGAGAAGACTTTTGTTTTAAAAAACGGGCTGTTACGACTCTTAACACCAGAAAAGCCCCAGGTGTCGACAAAATAAGCAACAAAATGCTTCAACAACTGCCTTATATTGCAAAAAGAGTTATACTCTTCATTTTTAATAGTATTGTACGGCTGCAATACTATCCTGCAGAATGGAAAGTTTCGATGATTATTATGATACCAAAGCGCGGCAAGGATCATACGAAGGTTGAATCCTATCGGCATATTAGCTTATTGCCCAACATTTCAAAACTATTTGAAAAGCTGTATATGAGCAAGCTGATGCCTATAGTGACTAGAAGGGGATGCATTCCAGATCATCAATTTGGTTCCGCAGACAACATAGCACTATTGAACAAACTCACAGACTTGTGAACGTAGTTAGAGACACCTTTGAAAAAAAGAAATATTGCTCTGCGCTCTTTATAGATGTTTCTCAAGCTTTCGATAAAGTATGGCACGAAGGTCTTATCCACAAATTAACACGAAATCTCCCCGCAAACATCGTCAAGCTTTTAAAAAGCTATCTAGAGGAACGAAAATTTGTAGTTAGGGAAGGCAATTTTTTAAGCCCTCCGCAGTCGATCGAAGCCGGAGTTCCCCAAGGCAGCATCTGCGGTCCCTTACTTTATTTAATTTATGCAATAACATTCATACATCAACATTTGCTGATGATACAGCTTTTTTAAGCGTCCATGAAAATCCAGTAGAAGCTTCCATCAACTTACAAGGGTATATATCCAAATTGGAAAAATGGCTCAAACAATGGCGTATAAAAGTTAACGAGCAGAAATTTGTACACGTCACTTTTACGTTGCGAAGGAAAACATGCCCGCCTATACAAATCAACACCGAGACTATTCCGCAACATACTATAGTAAAATATGTAGGCGTTCACCTTGATCGGCGTTTAACATGGAAATCGCATATAGACGCAAAGTTGATGCAAATGAAATTAAAAGCAGCCCAAATGAATTGGCTTATGGGAAGAAATTCTATACTGAGCCTAGACTGTAAAATTCTACAATACAACGCGATCCTGAAACCAATATGGTCCTATGGAATCCAGCTATGGGGCACTGCCTCAGCATCGAATGTAGAAAAAATTCAAAGGCGACAAAATAAAATTCTACGTACAATAACTGCAGCCCCCTGGAATGTCAGAAACCATAGAATTCATAAAGATCTAGACGTTCCGTTGGTAAAGACAGTATTTTCGAAACACGCGAAAAAATACATTAAAAAACTTGAGTTGCACCCAAACCCACTTGCGCGCAATATTCTAGAGTATAGAGGCCACACCCGGCTTAGGAGGAGGGACACTCTTTCTATCAGCCGTACACGAGAGATGTAAAACAACAAAAATCAACCGTTGTAACTAAAAATTATGTTTAGCATTGGCTAAACTTATATTTATTATTTTTTTTTAGATTTAAGATTTGAAAAACTTATTGATGTTTCAATCTATTATTGAAGATTCAATAAATAATATACATATACATACATATATCAAAAAAAAAGACATGTGGCACTCGGGGACTGCCGCAGTAAAGCGATTGCGCAATATTTTTTATCAACTTATGCAATTAAAATTATTATTTACTAGCTGAACCCGCGTGCTTTGCTACCCCTCGTTATAGTCAAGAATTTATTATTTCGTAAGAATATCCTATTGTGAAAATTTAATGACGATCGGTCCAGTAGTTAAGACTGTATTACGATTTTTAATTTTCCTAAAAAGGGGCGTGGTCCCACCCACTTTTCTCCAGGTACGTATTCCTAATTATGCCAATACTATATGTACCAAATATCATCGACGTAAGTAGGTAAAAAAATGCCCAAAATATGGCGATTTAAATTTTTGGGTTATATGGGCAGTGCCAAGCGAAGGATGCGAATTCGCCGTTTATACAAGCAGAATGCCTGTTGTTTGTTTTGTTGTAGTCGTGCATATACCTGGTAATAAATTTGCCTTGGGTACAGTCAAGCTAATTACAAAGTAATGCAATGGGTACAATCAGTCAAGGCGAAGTAAACCAGGTGGTATCGTTACGACAGCTGACTATTTTTTTCCTATTTTACTAATTATATTTTAGTTGAAAATGTCAAAGGGCTGTTTCCTGGTTATATTATTGACAACTTCAATTGCTTAAGCATTACTTTTTCTCGTGCTGCCAAGTTCTTCTTTTCTCCTGATGCCACCTGGTTTAATTCGCCTTGGACACTGCCGCCGAAAATATTTGCCCCAAGGCGAATTTATTACCAGGTGGATGCAGTGGCGAATTCCGGCGAATGTATCCATTGCCCACACTGTCAAATTTTGTACATAGTTTTTGGCACTATTTTTATGTAATTTTTTATGAATTCGCCGTTTACACAAACAAAATGCCTGTGTTTTGTTTTGTTGGCCAATTGTTGTAGTGGTGCATACAAGGCGAATTCAATACCAGGTGGCCTCGTTAGCCAAAAGAGAGATCAGCTGTGAATCTGAGCTGTCAAAAACTGATTTTGTTTAAAAGTTGGGTTAACTTTTTTTTATTGCTTACAATACATAGTGAAGCAATAGTGAATTAAATTGGAAAAATAATAATAAAAAAACAATATTATAACAAAGCTAAATATATTAAAATATATAAAGCTGTATACATATATATATACAGTGAATTAAAGTATATATGTATATAGAATATATTAAAATATAAATACAATATGCGGTGTGCAGTGTGTAAAACAAAATACCCAATTGGAATGGGAAATTTGTTTTGTGTTCCTAGAGACGAGGAAGGACGGAAAAAGTGGATACAAATTTGTGGTGTTAGCCTTTCCATAACAAAAGTAAACCTAAATTCAATTTTTTAAAACATAAATTATTGAGAAGTACTCGAATAAAATGTTATATTTTCCTAACAATAAATTATTTTTTCCACCTTTTTTCTTTTTTTTCTTCAAATTCTGGTATTTCAGGTAACTTGCTCAATATTTTTGCTGCTATTAAATGTGCTTCTCTTGATACTTTTATTAGTTTCGAGGAAGCTGTTTTGAAACCAGTGATGTTGCTAGATCCAGCGATTTCCATTGAGATCTCAGGTGCTCTAAAATATTCAGCGCGATTTGGCGATTTACTAATAGAATCTTCTACAACATTCACCGTTATATTATGCTTGGTATGGGCATTATGTTGTTCCAAAAGTTTTTCCGTGTTAATGCAAGCAAATATATCGTGACTATCATCTTCGTTCCAATCATCTGAGCGACTATTGTCTAAGCAGTAGAAATATAAACAAAATTATAAATTGATGCCATTATTTATTTTTATTGCATTTCACCTTTTAGTTTTCTAATTAAATATGTATTAAGTTTCTACATTTTCAATGTACATACATGCCTGTAGTTATAAAAAATTATTTCCTAATACTAAGCATAGATACTTAAAATTTCAATTTTAATTTATTAAAACCCGTTATTTACCTTCTTTATTAAACAAAGTATTCCACTGGGGAATATTAAGAACATCCAATTTTCGCGTTCTGTTTCGATTTGTATTCGTTACAGTTTCTTCAATATTTTCGTCGTCCATCAAATATTCTTTACAAGGAAATCCATGGAAATCATCAAAAGAATCGCACGAATCATAACGTATCATGGTAGGAGGGTATATTGAACGAAGAGTAAGTATATCGTTTAGAAGATCTTGCACATTAACTGAAACATTTTCCTGGCTATTCGTTGATAAACATGAATCAATTGGTTCTTGCATTTGCTGTTCATCTGATGAACTTTGTTGTGACTGATTTTGTATGTAATATTCGGATAAATTGAGAAGATTTTCACATAAACGTTGTGTGCTGCTTGCATTTGTTACCTCTGATTGTTCGTTAAGGTTTACAACCAATGTAGCATCTTCTTGTATAGATAAAGAGGAAAAACTATTATTATCGTCATCGTTTTCTGACGCTTCTCTTGTAGTATGTGCTCCAAAGAGTTGGTTTAAATTTGTTTTTGCACTATTTAAGAACTTACGACTATAAGTTTTTAGAGGTTTTCTTCGCAGGCGAAATTCTGGTGTATACTGTAAAAAGTGCTTTTCTATAATTTGTCCCTCACGAATAGGAGCTTGAGAAAAATCCTTTAGTATGGAATTAGCTAGCACCATATTATGGTTTTAATCAGGAGTTAGTTCATGTTCTACTAATTTAGCATTATATTGCTCCTCGGGAGTAACAATATCCAATATTTTTTCTGCTTGATCACAACAATTAATAAGTTCTGATTCTGTTATAAGAAATAAAGAACTTCTTTCTTCACTATCTGTTTTTTTGTTAATCTTTCTTTTAATAAAGTTTACATCATAGACTATACAAAATATTCTGTGTTTTACATTTTAATGTTGAATTTTATACCACACATTGACGCATTTGTTTTGACAACTCAGATCATAGCGAATTCTTTAATTCGCCTTGCGACTACCTGGTGTAAATTCGCCTTGGGTTCATATACCTGGTATGAATTTGCCTTGGTCGTGCATATACCTGGTATGAATTTGCCTTGATTTGCCCTTTCAGCCGCCGCCAAATTTTTTAGTCGGCTTGTTTGTCTGGTTGTCAACGCTGCCAATTATTATTGACGTGTTTATTTTAGTGCTGAGAGGAATAATCTTCTGTAATTAATATATTGACTATAATATATTCAATTGGTTTATTGCTGCTTGGTTGGTACATTTCCCTTCCATTCTTTTGTATCTGGACTTATAAGCACATTGAGCTGCTTTGCACTGGGAATATGTTTGCGCCTACATGCAAATCCTCTAAACAAGAACGTGTTTGCCGGCATTTCTGCAGAACGAGGATTTGCTGACTTTAATTTGCGCATGTAATATTACATATAGTTGTAATGAATTTTATTGGATTAGAAATTGAATATGTAAGTATGTATGTATGTTTTTTTTTGTTTGAAAAAACGACAGGTTTTTCGTTTCAAAACAAATGACAGGTTTTTCGTTTCAAAACAAATGCCAGGTTTTTTCGTTTCATAAACAAAAAAATTTTTGATTCGGTCGCCTCGAAGCCCGCGATAGAAGCTATGCAATAGCTTAAAAAAAATGTTACTGTGACTCTAGAAGGAATAATAGGCTATATGAAGTTTTGATTGGACAAAGGGGCGTGGCACCCCCCATATAACCCAAAAATTTAAATCGCCATATTTTGAGCATTTTTTACCTTCGTCGATGATATTTGGTACATATGGTATTGGCATAATTTGGAATACGTACCAGAAGAAAAGTGGGTGGGACCATGCCCCTTTTTAGGAAAACCAAACCCTCGGACCGATCTTCCTAAAATTTTCACAGCATGTTACTGTGACTCTGGAAGGAATAATAGGCTATATGAAATTTTGATTGGACAAAGAGGCGTGGCACCGCCCATATAACCCAAAAATTTAAATCGCCATATTTTGGGCATTTTTTTACCTACGTCGATGATATTTGGTACATATGGTATTGGCATAATTTGGAATACGTACCAGAAGAAAAGTGGGTGGGACCATGGCCCTTTTTTAGGAAAATTAAAAATCGTAATATTGTCTTAACTACTGGACCGATCGTCATTAAATTTTCACAATAGGATATATAAATACTTTTAATTTTATTTTATAACGAGGGAGTAGCGCAGCACACCGGGATAAGCTAGTAATTGATAAAATACAATTCATAAATATAAGTTTTCACTTCTGTCGGCACTCCTGGAGCGCTGCCCGTAACTTTTTTTTTTTTATTTGTTTGTATTCTCTTGTTTTCTTATTTTTTTCATTCATGTGTATGTACTTATTTTGCTTTTTTTCATTTCTTACGTATGCCTCTATTCAACATGTTTGGTTGATATTAGCATGAGATTTAAACCAATTTGTCGTCAGTTGCAAACTAGTTAATTTATAGTTATTGTTTTATCAACCGATTATTTTATTTAATACAGGGAAATTACATATAACTAATAATTTTGTTTGTTTCTGGGCTACCTTTAATTATTTTTGTTCTAAACTTTCATTCCATTATATCCAAAATCTCCAAATTTGTTTTTTGAAAGTAAATTCAAATATATGAAGAATATTGACTTAGAAATTTATATTATTTACTACAAAAATATAAAAAAAAAAATATCGTAAAATTCCTATTAATTAGGGTTAATTCAAAACACACAATTTATATCTAAATACTTAGCACTTTGATATAGAATTTTAGAAGATGGATTGAGTGTCAGATCGAATATATTTATTATATAATAAATATTTTTCAAAAAAAGATAATTGCGCGGATTGAAAATTGTAAGAAAACCTTACAATTTCATTGTTAGATAATTGTCAGACAATAAATTTATCTGCCTTCAAAAATTGTCAGTTTACACAGTTGTCAGATTGGTGTGTGGAAAAATTGCCAGATGCGTTGTTAAACTTTGTCAGAACTGTCAAATCCAATAGTATTTATGGACAGCATTGCCAATAGAAAAATTATCTGACATTAATTTAAACACATCTGCCTATAAAAAAGAGCTTACAATATCTGACAATTATCTGACAATGTCAAAGTAGAGGGTTCTTACGATTGGCAGATGTCTGACAATATTATTGTCTTACAATGAACTGACAATGTTTTTTTTGACAACGTTGCAAGACAATAATTGTAAGTTCAGACGGTTGTTAGTTCATTGTAACACAATAATATTGTCAGACATCTGACAATCGTGAGAACACTGTACTTTGCCATTGTCAGATAATTGTCAGACATTGTAAGCTCTTGTTTTATTGGCAGATGTGTTTAAATTAATACATCTGACAATGGCACCATTATCAGATAATTTTTCTATTGGCAATATTGTCCATAAATACTATTGGATTTGAGAGTTCTGACCAAAGTAAATTTATACCAAGTGTTGCGGGATGAGAAACCTGCAGAGAAATAGTAATAGTAAAATTGTTGTTGCATGTTTTTTCTTATGATGAATGTTTTGTATACCCTTAAATAAACAGTAGTAAAATAATATGGTAATACTTTCCTGTTTTGAGTAATGGGCAGTTAGCAATTGCGACAGGAACAAGCCACCGACAGGAACCCAGAAATAGCCATAGCCTAAATGATTGCGAATAGAATGGGAATAATATGAATAGCACTTACTTGGATGTGAAATTGTTCCACTGCCGGAATGAAGTACATATGTAAGTGCTTTTTTCTATATAATAGTCTTTATTTCTGAGAGCAATGTATAATATTGTATTTAGCTTATGTTTTTTTTATATTTTGAATTGAATCCTGTAAAAGTGTATTTTCGTGCACAGCTAAGCATGGTGGAATAATAAGGTGCGCGTAGGAATACAACAATAAAAACCGACATGCATTTTGTTTGTGTAAAATTAATTCAAAATTGTCAAAACAAAGCTGTATACAAAACAAAAGTTGTTTTTTATGTATTTATTAGTTATGCAAAAACAAAAAGCATAACGTAAACAAAAATATTCATGATGGCGGCCAAAAATGTAAACAACTTTTGACAAGAAAAGCATACTTTTCCATTTTTTTAACGGTCAAAACACAACCCTACAAAAAACCATATTCCTTCTTGCGCACACCTAATTATTCCACCATGCAGCTAAGAAGATAAAATAATGAACAGTGCTAGCAACATGCGAAGTACGAAATATTATACAGCAGCAGCAGCTATATTCTGTAAAGGTAGAAGTACATAACACGCGTTAATGCGCGTACGAGTTTCGTGCGTTTAAAAACTTTACCGCATCAAAAATTGCAAGTTACACAACGCGCGCTATAGAGCCTTTTCCGTCAGCTGTTTTTTATTTTTACATTGTAAAATGGATTTGCAAATATATCAAGATTTTTTTGATTTTGTTGAATTTGTTCTATTTGTTTGGAATACGGTCAATATTTGTAATTCGCGTTTAAATAAAAGAAGATTTTGGGTGCGGGAAATGTTTTTAGAGAGAGATTGCGCTGGTTTTTTTGCTACAAGTTTTCAAAAACTAAAAAGTGATCCAGAGCAATTTTTTATAGCTACTAGAATGCAACCAGCCGTCTTTGAAGAACTTTATAGCGCATTAGCAGAAAAATTGGGAAAAAATTCGACACGAGAAATTCCCCCAGACTGTCGATTGTTTTTAACGTTAATGTAAGTATGTATGTATATTTTGACTGAAAATAAAAGACTAAAAAATCGAAATTAGTTTCTTAGCTCATGGCCCCACTATCGTATCGGTCATAAGAAATATAGTTTTGGAGACTTGCCAAATAATATGGGATGAACTTCATTCAATTTATATACCTACGCCAAATGAGAACAAATGGAATGAAGTTTCAAAGAATTTTCTTTCTGCATGGAATTTTCCTAATTGTGTAGGTGCCATCGACGGCAAACACATTGCGATTACATGCCCTCCGAATTCAGGGTCTCAATTTTATAACTATAAAGGTATGTAAAGCTTTGGACTACCTTTCAGATATAATTATGTACATGTATAACTGTTTTATTGTATGTAGGTACCTATAGTATTGTTCTCCTTGCTGTGTGCGATGCTAACTACAACTTCATTGCTGTAGATGTAGGAGCATATGGTAGTCAGATGATTTTCCGAATTCGGAAAACAACTTTTTAGTAACAGTCTTGGTTTCCCTCACGATTCTGCTCTGCCAAACAGTAATATAGTTTTCCCATTTTATCTTGTTGGTGATGCTGCCTTCCCGCTTAAATCTTATTTAATGCGACCGTATCCCGGTCTCCTGCTAACTGATGAAAAAATCAACTTCAACAATAGGTTATCAAGAGCTCGTAGAACAATAGAGAACGCTTTTGGTATTTTGACAGCCAGATGGAGAGTTTTACGAGGAACATTGCATATGGCACCTGAATCCGCTGAAAAAATTGTTTGTTCCGCTATAGTTCTCCATAATTATATTAAAATGCATGATGCAACATATTGTCCCCCAGATTTCGTTGATACATATGTTAATGGAGAAATTTTAGAAGGCTTATGGCGAAGGGAGGTTTCTCCATTACAAAGAGTTTCAAAATGTTCTTCAAATAATTCTTCAAGAGACGCATTTAATCTAAGAAATATTTTATGTAATTATTTATACTTAAATAAAATTTAAATTGAATAAAGAAATTTATAAAATCTAAGTTGCTCTTTGTAAACAAATTCTAAAATTTTTTTGGCAGAATGGAAAGAGTTGCGCCAAAGTACAACGGACTATACAAGCTCAATTCAACAATTCTCTTTTCAATCTTTCTTAGGCTACCTAACTTGTAAGTATAATTTTTTGCTATAATTAACTTTAATGAAAAAAGCTTGGGAAAAAAATTATCATGTTCAATTCATATCTACTACTTATGAAAACATTCCATGTATGTAATTTTTTTCTGTGTAACATATAATTTTATTTTTGAAATTAATTTATTTTCCATAAGCCATTAAAATAATAGAAAGCATAGCAGAAAACAAACATAACAAAAACATAAATCCATTTACTAAACGTGAAATTCAAAAATTTTTCCATAAGTTATTAAAATAATTAAAGCATAATATAAAACAAACATAAATCCATAAAAAGTACAAAAACATTTTTACTGCCTAACCCACGATATCGAACGATGTCGATCGCTTGATTTTTAGACTTAAAAAATCAAGGTTGCACTCTACTAATAACCGAGTTTATTTAACTTATTGATTGCTTACTGGAAGAAAAGCTAAACAAATAAATAAAATCGGTTATTAGTGGAACGCAACCTTGATTTTTTGAGTCTAAAAATCAAGCGATCGACATCGTTCGATATCGTGGGTTAGTCAGTTAATTTATCAAAAATCATATAATATAAAATAGATATACGAATTTTCGAGCTTGAGGCCACTTTTAATGTGATGTTTTTTTATTTATTTATTTGCGATATTTCGATATCCATCGGATATCATCATCAGGCAAGCTACAAAATTTATAAATAAGTTACTAACATAACATAAGTTACTAAAGGCTGAACAAAACTATATTATATAAAATAGATATACATACATACATAAACTAATTTCTAAAGTCACAGACATAACTTCTATATTGTGGAAACCACAGGCACTGGAAAAAAAATAAAATGTTTAAGTTCAAAAGGGCCGGCCATTCCTTATGTTTTTTGTTGTACCGTTTTCATCAGTGATGTATGCAAAAGAAATCTAAGTTTTTATATTCCCATTCAAATCTTTAATAAGGTTATGCAAATAATTTATAAAAAAAATTTTGCTATCATCAATAAGGTTGTCTGGAACTTTTTTAAACAGATCCTGAACCATTAAAAAAAACCCCTTATGTTTATCATCTTGTGGCGTGAACAAAAGCGTTTTTCCGCAATACTTGACATTTTCGTTAAAAAATCAGAAAGATAATCTGAATTGGAGTTTCTTTTTCGGCTACGTTTACTTGTTGAAGGTTTTTCACTTGAGCAATCTTCAATGGATGTCTACAAATACATACATACATTCATACAAATAATAATTTAAGATATTAAATTAATAAAGAAAGGAAAACGGTTTACTCACAATCGCACAGTCACTGTAATCAATAAACGAGTCTTCTGATAATATTCCATCGGAATTTACATCAACATTATCTTTGCTTGTATCAAGAGAGTCCGATAGGATACTGGATTTTGTTCTACAAAACTTTTTAAATTAGATGCATAAATAAAAACATTTTAGTAAATGCATACTTCCTTGGTACTATTTGTTCATGAAGAAATTGCATATTTGTGAAATATACGCACTGGCTTTCTATAATTTCATATGCGCTTCCTGATGCAAAATGAATTTTGTTAAATTCTTTTAGGTAGCGATCGCGCAAGGTCTTCCAGCGGGTTTGGCAAGCAGACTCTGAAATTTTCTGAATAAGCCTTTTTTGTATTTTTTTATTTAACATTTTCTTACCTGGAATGTTTAACACTTTACTTATGGAATTCCAAGCTTCGGCTCTTTTTTTTTTGTTTTTGTAGTCCTGGCTTCCTTTTTTATACAAAACTGTATGTTTTTTAACTTCTTCAATTAGTTTTTCCTCCATTATTCACAAATTTGTATAATTTGAGCAAATATTTGTCAGCTGATTACTTGTCAAAAATGCACAACGCGTTAAAAAGTTGAAAGTTAACCAACTTTCCGCCGCAAACGCGTCAAAATGTTTTTTATGTAACTTGTTCTATGAAAAAACACTAGTTTAACTTTTTTTGACAGAAGTTTACAGCGCTCTCGCGCATTAACGCGTGTTATGTACTTCTACCTTAATTCTCGTAGCTAAAGCTAAATCTCGATCGCTAAAATTTTTAGGGCGAAAATTTTAGCGATTTTGCTACAAAGGTATTCTGTAACTCTAATCGCTTAGCTAAAATTTACTCTTTTCGCCGTAGCCATTTTGCTATCATTAGACCATTCCTTTCTTTCTTATTTGATAATATAATATTGAAAAGAGACAAATATGTATGCGTGTATATTTGGCATTTTATATTAGTGTTACCTTAGATTATAATTTATACTCCGTAACAATGATTGTGTTTTTGTTAAAAAAATTTTTAAAATATGTTTTAAAACGTCTATTTTTTAAAGCTATTTCACAAATTTCTAGTCAAAACTTATTCAGCCCAATCACGAATATTCCCTCGGAATTTCTCTCCCACGGAAAATACTTTTCTCGAAAAAAATTTCCTCCAATTATAAATTCCGCGGGAACAAAAAAGTTAAAAAGTGGCATCACTGAATTTTGAAGCCAGCTGTTTTGCTTATTGGCATATAATTTTCTTGTTTTTGTTTCCAATTTGCGGTTTTGTGTGTGCAAAGACAATTAAATAAAAATAAAAAATACTGAAATTGAGCCTGATAATATTAATTTTCATACGTCTAATATAAATTAATTTGTGTTAAAAAAAATTTGAAATGAATAATTTAACTTTACGAGCACTTGTTGTTGAAGAACAACACCAAGAAAGAAATAACCAACGGTTCACCAGAAGGCAGTTACGGGATGCATCTAATCCTCTTGAGTTGCCGCTGTCACTGTAAGTACATATGTAAATACAATTAATTACTCGATTTAAAGTTTTTAGCTTGCAACAGGTTTCAAAAGTACTATAGAGTAAATAAACCGGCTTTTCGGTATTTACTAGAAGTTCTGACAGCTCACTCTCTACCAACAAAAAAGCAATTTGGAGTTGCACCTATCGTTAAATTAAGTGCGAGTTTGCGGTTTTTCGCCGAAGGTGGCTATCAGACTGGTGTTGGGAAAGATTCTGACGTGTCGTTAGCACAGTCGACTTTCAGCAAAGTGCTTGCAGAAGTGGTCAATATTTTCGAAGCTCATCTCTGCCCAGTTTGGATCGAAGTACCAAAAACCACAGAGGAAAAAAGAAAAATTGCAATAGCGTTCTACAAGAAACACAATATTCCAGGTGTTGTCGGCTGCATCGACGGTACGCATGTGCAAATTATAGCCCCTTCGGACAATAAACACCTTTTTTATAACAGGAAAGGAAAATTTACCATGAATGTATTGTTGGTAAGTTAGCCAATTTAATATATGTATATGTATGTAACAAGAAAACTTAATTGGAAATTTTTCAGCTTTGCGACCACCAGCTAAAGATTAGATATGTAGATTCATCACATCCAGGTGCGTGCCACGACTCCTTCATATGGAACACCAGTGACCTAAGAGCTTACTTTGAGCAAAGGTATTTGCTAGGTGAAACGAACTTTTGGCTGTTAGGTACAAATTTTCAGCATAAGTTAAACGTAATATTAATTACATTTTACCCAAATAGGAGATGCTGGATATCCTTTGGAGCCATGGCTCTTAACACCACATCGAGTTCCAGAGGATGGTACGCCAGAAATGCTTTTTAACGAAACTCACGCAAAATGCCGCAACATTATCGAGCGAACTAATGGAGTGTTAAAGAACCGTTGGCGATGCCTTCTTGGCGCAAGGGAATTACATTACACCCCAAAAAAGGCAGCTAAAATCATAAAGGTATGCTGCGCTTTACATAATATATGTATCAATTATAATGTAAAAGATGTACCAAGCGAATTCTTAGAGTTAAGTACGCCGGAGGAGGACGCAACACCACCAATTTCTAACCAATACCTAGCAACCGCTCAAACTATTAGGTTAAATATTGGACAAGCTCTTTTGTAGTTATTAAGTAATTTTTATTGAAATCTTTTTCAATATTTTGTATTAAAAATAAACAAAAATAAACAATTCATAAAAAACATTCATATGTACATACGTTAAAAATTCAAAAATAAACAATTCATAAAAAACATACATATGTACATACGTTAAAAATTCTTTTCCAATTTAAAAAATACTAAAAACTATAAATAATTCATAAAAAAAACAATTTCGTTCACAATGTATGCAGTTAAAAAAAACAATAACAATTAAACTACTTTACACATCACTTCGGTATTGCATTTCTAATCTGGTTTTTTCCAACTTGTATTCTACTTCTTTCACTCGCAACTTCTCCATAAAGTTATTGTGCCGCTTCATTTCTTCTATTTCCTTTCGTTTTAGTCTTTCTATCTCATTAAAATGTTTTTGTTGATGATCTCCTAATTTATCTAGCGATCGATAAATTTTTTTGTTAGTTTGATCTTGATCCTTTTGGTTCACCACTACTAATTTTATTGTTTCCAGAAGTTCGTTCTGTATAACAAGTTCGGCTTGCAGCGCGTCATAGGAACTTTTAAAAGGAACTTTTTGGTCTTTTTTGCGGTTACAATCTAATAAATCTACAATAGTTGGTGTTGTTCCTTCTTTCTCCTCCGCTGTATCTAACGACACATCCATACAGGAAATATTTTGCGAAGAGTCTAGAATTTCTTCTGTGACAGATACATCATTAAGACCAACGGGCTTCACCAACACACCCTCGACAGAAGACTTCATTCCTATGAGGTTATAAATTGCCTCTTCTGTCGGGGAAAACATTTGGTCCTTGTTTGGGCCACCTCCTGTGCACTTTTTGTTTTTTAAATTATGTGCTGCCTTTTGCCGTACGTACTTCTTTTGATCTGCCCACACCTACATACATACATATGTATAATTATGAAGATGTTAGTTTCGTTAATGAATTATTTCTCAAATTGACAAGCAACCTTTTTCCACTCAGCAACACACTTTGTTGGAGGACCCATGGAGTTGAGCTCGATTTCAGCGTTCCTCCAAAAACGCGCAAGCGCCTCTTTGCTACCTTTATGGAAACCACAGGCAATGGCTGCATTGGATTCCATTAATGTTACCAAATGTTGCAATTGCGCTTTATTTGTGCTCTTCGACCTAAATAAACAATTAAATATTTTTTTTATTTATTTAAACTGTGTTTTATTAAAAATTACTTACATTTTTATGTAAACTCCCTTCAGTTTTCTAAGTGAAATATTTTCAGGGAAAAAACTGTATTCAAAGGCATTCAGAATAACTACTTTTTTCCCCATTCACTTTTATTCTCTTTCACACGGTTGATAAAAATCGTACAAATATGTAGAAAAGGTAAAGTGAGAAATCTCATGCGGGATTTTTATCATAATAGGAGGAATGGGGAAAGGGAGAAAACTCACGCGGAATTATTATTCGTGATTGGGCTGATTGTTTTTTTGCAGCACATGCATTTTGAAAATTGTAAAGCGCATGATTTTTGCGTAGTAATTTCTCAAGAAAGCATTACGTTCGAAAGTTATGGGAACATTTATAAGAGATGGCATCACTGGTAAGAAATAATTTCAGTATACAATTGAAATTTGTTTCTATGTGGTATTTGCTGGCGGTACTGTGGCGTAGTTATTTGAAAGTATTTATTTGTACAAAAATTTTTTTGATCATAATAAATTTAAAATTTGTGTACAGAGTTTTGATTAATTTTATAATATTGTAAAAATCTTATTTTTTTATTAAATACATTTTTATATAAAATTTAGTATTTGAGTTTTATTTAAATTAAACTACTTGTCTGATCATAATCAAAGCTGTTATTATTATTATTCTTCGTATTATTATTATTACTTAAACTTGTTAAAGTTAATGTCATTAAACACAACACTCATTTATATATCTGGAAAACCTGTTTAGTAATAGCCGACATTTGCAAAATGTATCGCCAATTCTTAATACACGAACAGGATCGTAACTTTCAACTGATTTTGTGGAGAGAAAACATAAGACACCCTATCAACATTTATCGACTTAACACCGTAACGTATGGCACATCCTCTGCACCGTTTCTCGCAATACGAAGTCTGTTTTTCATCGCCGATGCATATGAACACGAATTTCCTATTGGCTCTAAAGTGTTAAAACAAGATTTGTATGTAGACGATTTGCTTACGGGGGCAGCGAATATTTTCGATCTATCAGCAACAAAAGCTGAAATAACACAACTTTTAGAAAAAACTGGTCTTCAATTAACGAAATGGAGTTCAAATTTCCCACCATTAGCGCATTCAACGGAAGAAATGGAACTAAAATGTAGCAATGAGAATATTACTAAAGCTCTTGGTATGTGGTGGAAGCCAAATTCAGATTTATTCTGTTTTCGATTCAACCTACCAATTATTGAAAAACCAACCAAACGTTCAGTACTATCCATAGTGGCTAGAATTTTTGATGTTCTCGGATTATTAAGTCCTATTGTTATTACGTGCAAAATCCTAATTCAAGAGTTATGGAAACAGCAAATTGGATGGGATTCACCACTAAATGAACGTTTGCAACGTCGGTGGGATCAAATTGAAAAAAGTTTTCGGTATATAAATCAAATTGAGGTGCCTAGATTCGTGCAAACAACTCCTGATGGTCAATTTGATATACATGAATTTGCAGATGCATCGCAATTAGCATATGGTTGCTGCATTTATATTCGTGTAGCTGATGCAGATTCCTTCCGTTCAGACTTACTTATTGCAAAATCAAAGGTGGCACCAGTTGTCCAGCAATCACTACCAAGATTAGAATTATGCGCTGCGCTCTTGTTGTGTCGAACGTGGAATAAAATCAAACACAAATTTGAAGCTTATAATTATAGAATTTTCTTTTGGTCAGATTCAAAAATTGTTTTAAATTGGATACAACATCATTCATCGTCCTTTATGTGTTTCGTGGCAAACCGAGTGTCGGAAATTCAAAACATTTCACATAATATACCTTGGAGGCATGTCCCATCAAAGCAAAATCCCGCAGACATTGTTTCTCGTGGGTGTCTTGCAAATGAAATAATGGCTACGATGTGGTTCACTGGTCCCGAATTTCTGGAAGATTGCGATGAAAAGTGGCCACAAACTTCTATCATTGATGATATACTACCGCAAGATGAAATTCGAAAATCTTCGTTCATAACAAACACTGTTCCAACATCAATAATCTCACAAATCATCGACAGCCAATCATCATATCTTCGCATTTTGCATATAATCATATATATTCATCGCCTATTTCATAAATCAAAAAGAAAGTCGTTTCTTTCATCAGAAGAACTGCAACTCGCCTTTTGGAAAGTAGTGCATGACGTTCAATTAACAGCATTCAAAGATGAATTCGATCTTCTACGCAAGGAACAAACTCTAAAGCCAAGTTTTCAAAAACTATCACCCTTTGTCGACACGATTCACAGTTACAAAACCACTTTGCCCATACTTAGAGTTGGTGGCCGTTTAGCAAATTCCTTACTTTCGTATGAAACTAAGTTTCCTGCGCTTCTTCCAAAAGATCATCGCTTCACAACATTGTACATCAAATATCTTCATCTGAAACACTTACATGCTGGTCCGAAATCACTTATAGGGATCATTCGCCAACAAGTCTGGGTGATCAACGCGAGAGACGTCGTTCGAAAAGTGGTTCGCAATTGCGTTCACTGCTTTAAATACAAACCTCGACTAATGCAGCAAGTCATGGGAGATCTTCCAGCTGATCGTGTAAAAGCCCAGCGCCCTTTCTTCGTTTGCGGAGTGGATTTTTGTGGACCGTTCTACACTTCCTACAGAATCAGGGGAAAGCCACCATACAAAACTTATGTAGCTATTTTTGTCTGCTTCGCCTCTAAGGCTGTTCATATAGAACTAGTTTCAGACTTGTCAACTAATACCTTTATCCTCTGTCTAAAACGATTCATAGGTAGACGTGGCATACCTCAGCGTTTGTACTGCGACAACGCTACAAATTTTGTTGGAGCAAACTCGAAGCTACGTGAATTCAAACAAAGATTTTTTGACAACGAAGCTGTTAAAACTCTAATGAACTACACTGAAGTTACAGGATTCAAATTTGTATTCATTCCACCACGATCACCCCATTTTGGTGGACTCTGGGAGTCAGCTGTTAAGTCTGCAAAAACCATCCTCGTTAAAAACATGTCAAGGGCCAGTATCACATATGAAGAACTACAAACCATTCTCATCGAAGTGGAAGCGATTTTAAATTCGCGTCCACTGACACCCAGATCTGATGATCCAAATGATGATGAAGCTCTAACGCCAGCCCATATGCTCATTGGGTCATCGTTATTGGCATTACCGGACGAAAATGTAGCCCACTGTGCAAATATAAACAATTTAAAACGATTTCAACTTATTACTTACTTAAAACAACAATTTTGGATAAAATGGGTTCGAGAATATGTGCTAACTCTCCAACAAAAATCTAAATGGTACAAACCATGCATCAACATCAAAGAAGGACAGCTAGTAATTGTCCATGAAGACAATTTACCACCGCAACATTGGCTCCTCGCACGAGTTATAAAAACTATACCTGGACGTGATGGAAAAATACGAGTAGTAGATGTTAAAACTTCTAGAGGTGTTTATCGAAGATCAATACACAAAATTGCTCCTATTCCAAAAGATGAAACTGATTGAAAGTGTCCTTTCAATGGGGGCAGTATGTCTGATCATAATCAAAGCTGTTATTATTATTATTCTTCGTATTATTATTATTACTTAAACTTGTTAAAGTTAATGTCATTAAACACAACACTCATTTATATATCTGGAAAACCTGTTTAGTAATATACTAACAATGCTCTCGTTTCTTGTTGAATTTGTAACAGTAACCTCTTATTTACTTTGAATTATAGATACATAAAATCTACTTGTATCATTAGCAATCTGAAATGTAAAAAGCATTGCAAAAAGATCATTAAAGCAAGAAACATCAACCATATTTTTTTTCGTGTTTCATTTATTGATATACACTACTCATAACAGCTAAAACACTTCAACCTATCATGGACAACCTCTTTATGCTATTCCAAATACTAAATGAGCATGTATTTTTGCCCTTTTTTATCCTTTTTGTAGTTTTCTACATTATTTTTCTAAAAAAAAAGGCTAAACAACAATGATATAAAAAATATTTTGCGTAAATTTCTTTTTAGCGCCTTCAAAATATCGTTGCTTAAATTTTGGCGTTTCTAGCTAGAAAAGTTGCTTAAATGTGCTTAGAGAATACAAATTTATAACATTTTAGCGATGGGAGAGAGCATTGTTTGCTCTTAGAGCAAACGCCAAAATTGCGGCGAATTTATTTTTTATGCCATTGCACTATGGGTAATTTTACCCATTTTTGAGGCAAAAATTAATAACAGACAAACTTAAGGGATATATGAACTAAAGTTTTGATTTTATGACATAATAAGATGAAAGCAAAATTTTTGAGATTTTTTTTTTTTAACCCTTGTTTGCTATGGGTACTAGGTGGAATTTTCTAATCTAAAATGAATTTTTAGCCAAATCTATTTTTTTTTTTATTTTTTTTTACAATTTTTATTTATTTTATTGTTCATTTTCTAAACATATATCATTTAATTCATTTTCATATGCCTCACTTAGTAATTCATTGAAATTATCTTCATTTCCATTTTCATCTTCATCTTCATCGACAATTTCCTCAGATACTTCAACAGCACAATACATGTCAAGAACTTCTCGTGGAAACTGCATACGTTTCTTATGTTCCAGTCTTCTCTTCAAACATATTGAAGACAAAAGAGGATCAGACATGTCCAATGCCCTATTAAATACATCTGTTAAGTTGTTTTTTCGGCTGTTTTTGCGGGCATGATGAAGTCTATCCGATTTGTATAATTTATTACGCGATTCAGCACCTTCCTCCCCAAAACATCCTACTGGCAGTAAAGTATTTTGCATAATATCTTTTGAGTGAATTAACACTTTGTGCACTGTCGCTGTCATTGGAAGCCAAGGGTATTCTGTTATTATTATCTGGGCAGTTTTATAGCAAAAAGCTTGAAATTTTTCTGTATTTAATGGGAATTGACAGCATATAGCGACAAGTATTATTTTAAAATTACACTAGGTCACAAATAACAAACTTTTGTCTGTTATTTGTTTCTAGCATACTTTTTCTCATGGATTTGGACCTACTGAACACGAAAATGAATTTTAAAAATTTTTCTGTCGATTGGTTTGCGAGATACAAATTTTTTAATTTTTTTTTTAATTTTTGGAGGTACACTTACTATTTTGAGCATATCTTTAGTCTTCTTTGACCTATTTTATCCTACTACTACTCAAATTAAAGACAATTGAGCCGTCTACAACTTATTCTCAGAAAATTTTCAAATCGGGTTAGTAGTTTTGATGTTGGCGGCTTAAAAAGGTTAAAAAACTGCGTTTTTTTAGTAAAAATGTGGCTGAAAAATTCATATAAAAATTCATAGAAAATATAAAACGCGATGTTAACAGCGATTTTAATTTTTTTACGTATAGCTGACACTTTTCCAAAGAAAATAAGCCCTTACTTAACAAAATCTGATGACAAATGGCCGACTTATTATTTTTTTGGTAAACGACCGAAATTCCGCTATTTCACGATTTTTTGATTTTCATTATTTGCACAGCTTACCTACCCAACGCAAACGAATAAATACATTTGAACTTAATTTAAAATAAACAAATTAGTCTTCGTATATTATTTTTTAATTTATTTACAGCACTACATGCTCATACATATTTAAACATAAGGAGACACGGTTATCAATTGCATTTCAAAACTGTCTGTGAAAGTGTAAAGAAGTTAATATTTAGAAAACGCAAGGAAGACAATGAGTAAAAGACTACGTGTGGTCGAGTGTTTGAACGATCCAGACAATTTCTGCAATGTTTGTGGCCAGTTTATAAAAAAAAATCACGCACACAAGTTTACTCCAGCAGTACAATTGCACTATTTGAATTATTTTGGTATTTCACCAAATATCACAGAACCATGGACACCTAAGTCGCTGTGTGATCTTTGCTATATAATCTTAACCAACTGGGCAGCTGGCGGAAGGTAAGAATTTTTATTTAAACACATTATACATAGCGAATATAGTAATTTATTTTAATTTTAGCCGCCATATGAAATTCGATACACCAATGATGTGGAAAAAGCCGCTATGCCATTCCACAGACTGTTATTTTTGCCTCACCACAAACAGTGGGGTAGGAAGATTTTTTAAATGGAACTACGCTCAAGTGGGATCGTTTGCGCTTCCAGTACCACATTCGCATGATGTGCCATATCCAGTGTGCCCTGGTGCATCTCTTCAAAAAGCAGAATCGTCAGAAGAAGAGTCCGAGTCAAATGCAAGCGAATTTGAGCCGGGTGCAAAGCGAAAATTACTGTCACAGGCCGAACTAAACGATTGGGTGCGCGATTTTGGTCTCACTAAGGAGAAATCCGAACTTTTTGCGTCTCGGATGATACAGTGTGGATTTGCGGCTTCAGAAGTGAAAGTATCAGCGTACAGAAACCGTCACAAGGAGTATGCAAAATTTTATACAAAGAAAGACCAAATATGTTTTTGCAGCGACATTTCAGGCTTGTTCCAAGAGCTTCACCAAATTCACAACCCCAACGAATGGAGGTTGTTTATTGACAGCAACAAAGAGAGGTTGAAGGCAGTTCTCTTACATAATGGGAATGAAAAGCCATCTGTTCCTATTGCTCATGCGGTTCATTCAAAGGAGAACTATGAAACTATGGACATTTTGCTGAAATGCATAGAGTATAGGAAATACAATTGGAAAATATGCGCCGACCTTAAAGTTGTGGCCATCCTGTGTGGACTCCAAGGAGGCTATACGCGACATTGCTGTTTTCTGTGCCTTTGGAATAGCCGCGCTGATGATCAGCATTATATAAAAAAAAAATGGCCGGTACGAACGAAACCTGTAGTTGGAGAAGCGAATGTTCAGCGCAAACCACTAATAGAGAACCGTGAAAATATAATACTTCCGCCGCTGCACATAAAATTGGGTTTGATTAAAAATTTTGTCAAAAAATTAGACAAAGAAGGTGAAGCTTTTGCCTATTTACGGTCAATTTTCCCTTACCTTTCGCTGCCAAAAATTAAAGAAGGAGTCTTCGCAGGACCCGAGATAAAAAAAATGTTGAAAGATGAAAAATTCCCAAAGCTGTTATCACCCATCGAAGCCGCAGCATGGAATTCCTTCAGGCTTGTTGTGGAAAACTTTTTAGGAAACAACAAAAGCCCGAATTATAAGGACATAGTTGAGGATCTGGTAAAGAACTATGAGACCGATTGCAGCGAATACAAAAAACAAAGAAGAAGTCAGCAGTTTTTCCACATGTAGTGCTGTAAATAAATTAAAAAATAATATACGAAGACTAATTTGTTTATTTTAAATTAAGTTCAAATGTATTTATTCGTTTGCGTTGGGTAGGTAAGCTGTGCAAATAATGAAAATCAAAAAATCGTGAAATAGCGGAATTTCGGTCGTTTACCAAAAAAATAATAAGTCGGCCATTTGTCATCAGATTTTGTTAAGTAAGGGCTTATTTTCTTTGGAAAAGTGTCAGCTATACGTAAAAAAATTAAAATCGCTGTTAACATCGCGTTTTATATTTTCTATGAATTTTTATATGAATTTTTCAGCCACATTTTTACTAAAAAAACGCAGTTTTTTAACCTTTTTAAGCCGCCAACATCAAAACTACTAACCCGATTTGAAAATTTTCTGAGAATAAGTTGTAGACGGCTCAATTGTCTTTAATTTGAGTAGTAGTAGGATAAAATAGGTCAAAGAAGACTAAAGATATGCTCAAAATAGTAAGTGTACCTCCAAAAATTAAAAAAAAAAATTAAAAAATTTGTATCTCGCAAACCAATCGACAGAAAAATTTAGCGATGGAGATTTAGCTTTAGCGAGTTACAGAATATAGCTGCAGGCATGCATAATTTGTTACGCTACTCAAAATAAAGTTGAATGAAAGTAGTAGGTATTGCGGCGAATTCAAATAAGGGCAGTTAAATTCATTCAGTAAGATGCGGTTAATTTAAAAAGAAAACAGAAAGAAAAATCGGAATATCGGACAATAATTATTAAGACGCAATAAAACTGGTTCTTATGGATTAACACGAAACAGTTGAAACGGCAAGTTTAATTTAAGGAATTTTCGAGAAAAATATGTATAAAGGACTGGAAAATTGGAAAAGTTTGGAAATTTTTAAGGTTTCATAGTAGCGATAGGATGAGTTAGTAAGCAGAAGAAAATTGGCATTGTGACTAGATAGTCGAAAAAAAATAAAAAAAAAAATAACGAACAAGTCGGAGTGAAAAATATATAAAGGAAATTACATCAGAAAAATAAAAAAAGAAAGGGAAATGCAGAAAAATACCGAGTGCCTGGCTATAGAGAAGTCCTACAACGGTCCAAAATAAATCCTTGGAATTAAACGGACCGTAAGTTCACCAAATAGAGGCCAACAAAATAGAAGAAACCACTAAAGGTTCGGCATCAAAATAAATTAAATATATGTAAATAAAAAAAATTAAAAACAAAGTAAAGGAATAGCCAGGTAACCAAATTATTATATCCTCCGAAGAAGAACACAAATCTAATATACTCCGTAGAGAGTCCAAGAAAAAAAAATTTTTTTTAATATAATAAAGCGTTATAATCGCAACAACAAAATTTAAAAGAAAATCTAAAGAATTTGAAATATGCAAGAAAATAAAAAAATCCGTTATCTGATCAGTTATAGTTATACGGCTGTAAGATAGTGATATTGTAATATTATTTAGTATTTATTTATTGAGTTATTATAGATGGTAGTTATTAGTATATTATATTTACTCACCCTTTTGCTTATATAAGTTTTACTGCCGATTTCACGATGTCGAAAGAATTTTGAATTTTATTTTCATTCGTACAAATACATTTGATACAAAAACAAAATTTTAGAATTTGTTTTTGTATCAAATGTATTTGTACGAATGAAAACATATGGAAATTTTCTTTCGACATAGTGAAATAGGCCGTTAGTCTTTGTATATATTAGGTTTGTTTAAGTAAATCGAGTAAATCTGTTTATAAAATTTGAGTTACCCCTCAAAATACATATGTAGAAAAAAAAAAAAAAGTTTGTGCAAGAAAAAATTGTAAATTATTAAATAGCCAAAACAGGGCACAAAAGTGTTACATTTCCGATTTGGGTTTGATAAACCGGAAAACATTCCCAAATATATAAAAGGCCAACATTAGTTCTAGTGTTGATTTTTTGGAAGAAAAGTCGAAAAGAAAATAATTTTGTAAGTTTTCTAACCTTAGCGAGCTCCTGCAGGGTGGATTTCAAGAAAATAATAGGGATTCCAAAAAAATTTGTGGATTTTTGGTTAGAGTAAGCCAATAAATATATGATTGGGAATTTTTTTTAGGTAGTAAGCAATTTTTTTTAATTATTATATAAAAGAAAAAAAAATAGATTAGAAAGTAAAGAGTATATATATATAGGGTAAATAATTATGTGAATATGTAAAAAAAAAAAAACGATAAGAATCAATATGAAAATTTTGAGCTAAATTAACTAATTTGCTGATGCTGGAAAGGTAAGGAAGGTAAAGTGTGCAAAATGTGGGTCGCAGAAAAAATAATTTTCTGAGGAAATGTCGCGACAAGGTTGGGAGGGCGAAATAGGGGAAACCACATCTGTCTCCTATATCGGTTCCAAAAAAAAAAATGGTATTATTGTGATAGATGTCTATTTTATTTTATTTTAGTTTTTTTTTTCTTTATGCATACATATATACTTTGTTTTATGCCCAGACACGCGACTGGCGGGAAGGGTTGAGAACCTCCTGAGGTGTGTGCGAAGCCGACAAAACGGTTAGAGTGCTAGGTGGAAACTTCGCCATGTCAACCGGTCTGCAACACAAGTATATGCAACTAAGCAGCTGATTAATTTTTTTCGCGTTTAGTGGTAATTTATGACTGTCAAAAGCTATTTACAATTTTCGTACACCATTTTGGTTTGTTTTGCTTTGTTATACATAATTCTACAAGTTGTGTTGTTGTTTTCTTCATGTTGTTCTCATCTGTTTTTGACATTCATCCATTATTTTTACACAAACAAAATACATATTGTTTTTTGTTGTTGTACACTTGCATATACTTGGTATAAATTTACTTTGGTTCTGACAAAGTTTAACAACGCATCAGGCAGTTTTTCCACACAACTATCTGACAACCGTGTAAACTGACAATTTTTGTTGGCAGATAAATTTATTGTCTGACAATTTTCTGACAACGAAAATGCAAGGTTTTCTTACAATCGTCTAAACCATGGTGGAATAATAAGGTGCGCGTATCAACGCAACAACAAAATCGACATGCATTTTGTTTGTGTAAAATTAATTCAACATTGTCAAAACAAAGCTGTATACAAAACAAAACAAAAGTTGTTTTGTATGTATTTATTGGTTATGCAAAAACAAAAAGCATAACGTAAACAATAATATTCATGATGGCGGCCAAAAATGTAAACAACTTTTGACAAGACCGAATTAACTTACCATATTTTTGCAGATTATTTAACGGTCAAAACACAACCCTACAAAAAACCATATTCCTTCTTGCGCAGACCTGATTATTAGACCATGGTCTAAACCATGGTGGAATAATATAAGATGTGCGCAAGAAGGAATATGGTGTTTTGTAGGGTTGTGTTTTGACCGTTAAATAATCTGCAAAAAATGGTAGTCTCTTCGGTTTTGTCAAAAGTTGTTTACATTTTTGGCCGCCATCATAAATATTTTTGTTTACGTTATGCTTTTTGTTTTGCATAACCACTATGTATGTTATGTATACAGCTTTTTTTTTACAACATTGGCTAATTTTTACACAAAAAAAATGCATGTCGTTTTTTATAGTTGTGTTGATAAGCGCACCTTATATTATTCCACCATGGTCTGAACTGACAATTTACCTTTTGGTAACAATTTTTCATTGTCACTACGTTGCCAGCATATTGCCATATCTTACAATATTGTAAGATCTGCCAATCGTCTGTACATAGCTTAATAGCCTGTTCAGCGTGACGCGAAATCAAGTTGAAATTACGAACGAAATCTAAGGTGTTCATGCTGGTACATTTGACACATGAGTTAATTTTAAGAACAGCTGATAATATTATGCGTAGGTATTTATGCATGTACTTACTTTCCCATTGTAATATATACATATGTATACACTATTAAATTTCAAAAAACAAACAACTAATTAAAAATTTCAGTTTTAAATATTTAATTCAATATATTTTTTAAACAAACGTCACTTTTTTCTCGGTAAACACGGTTTTACATTAGAGCACGGTTGGAACAAAAAGGGTTTTTATCACAAAAACCGGGTTGATTATTGTAATTTCAAGTTGACTTCGGCGAAATTAAGTAAAATTACGTATGGCCAATAAATGAGTGGATGATAATGTTTCATTTATTTTTACAACTCGTTTAAATGAAAAATTTTGTTTTTCATTGCAATATTAAATCAACATTAAATAGCCAACGTTGTGTATTTAAACTTGGTTTAAGTTATGCAAATTGAACATATGTTTTCGACTGCTTGTTCTTCTTGTTTGAAAAAAGCAAATAAAATATTTGTGGCTGCTGACAAGTTGCATAAAATTTTGCCATCTTTTTTCGCTATTACCCTTTTAATCGTTCTGAAAGTTGCTCTTATTCTTTTAAAACATTTCAACAGTTCTTAATTATTCTTATTTATAGCTAAAATAATAATTTATTTTTTTTAGATTTTTCTTTATTTGCTCTAGTCAGCTGTTTTTTTGGGAAATTTGTGGGAAATTTTTTATATTACGTAGTGCTACCATATTTTCATCGTAATTAAATAAGAATTTTAAGTTTGACTAAAAAAATGAAAGTGTGTTTAAACGAATTTTAAAGTTTTATGAAAATTAACTAAAACTATAATTAAATATCCACTCATTTATTGGCCATTAATTTGGGAATTGTCAAAACGCATGCGAAATAACATAATTTCAACTTGATTTCGGTCGAAATCAGGAAATTACTTACTGCCTGGTCCACGATGTCGATCGACAACTTAAGCGAGCGACAGCAAGTCACTCACTATCGATCGCTTAAGCGCCCCACTAAATATCGACTTGTCGGTCGTCTGGCTTTACGTGTTTAACGTAATCATTGTCAAATGACTATATTGCCACATCAAATATTCCACGTGGCACAACTACCAGGTATGCACACTTCGATAACAAGTACAACAAACAAAAAACAACTAGTATATTGTTGGTAAAAAATACTCGCTTTTTTATTCAAACAATCAAATAAATTTAACAATTTCTTAAAAATGCTTTACAAACTGTAACAATTATTTGTGTATGCTGTAAAACTGTATCAGTTAGTATGCAAATTTGATCTAAAGCTATCTGAGTCAGCTGTGCTAGTCAGCTCACCTCTTGAATATGCCTTGCTTCAAATGTAAACACAAAACATATGTTTTCAATAAATCCACAAAATTTAAATAACTTATAGCAAAACAATTTTTTGATATTGAGTATATTTTACAAATTCAACTAGAAGCTGCATCTGCTTCAGATTTGCCTTTTTAAGGCTGAAAAATGTTGTTGGTAATAAATAATTATTAGCTGTACAAGAATATTTTTATCAAAATACATATTTATATACATACATGAATACCTACATATCAATTTTCCATCATAAAATTTCTAAAATTATTTATAAAATAACCAATTTTTTATATATTTTGTCAAATTAATTTCTCAGTCGACAGCCAAAAAGCAAGTGACTGATTTTGACAGTTGTTGTCGTACAATATTTCTTAGTGGGGCGCAAATTTGTACAAGAACGCTTACGTTATCGCTCGCTTTGATTGTCGATCGACTTGTCGTGCTGAAAACTCTTAGTGGGGCGCAAATCAGCTGTTTGTCGTCACAAAAGCAAGCGAGAGATAGCGGTCGACATCGTGGACCAGGCAGTTAATTTCGCGTCACGCTGAACGGGCTATAACTCACGAAAACAAATCCTGATTAACGACACTAATTGCAAGCATAGTTGCCAAATTTTTTAGAAGTAATATCGTCATATTTTTGGACAAAAATCGTCGTTATCGTCAATATAGGTTATTGAAATCGTCACAAAAACGTCAAATGAAAAAACCGCTTTTTTACCAACAAAACATATTTTATTAGAGGCAAAACATAACAAAAGTCTTAAATCAACAAATCTTATTAATAAAACAGCATTCTTTTGAATACAGAGATCAGATACTTCAACTAGAATTCACAATAAAATCACATGTAAATAGATTGCATGTTTTTCAATACCTTGAATATATATACATATATTATTTATATATACATTGTATGAAAAAAATAAAAAAAAAAATCAATCCTTTAGTTATTTTTTTCTTCCAACTTAGTAAAATATGCATTTTAGATTTCGTTTTTGGAAACAGTTTTTCTAAAAATGTATAAGAACTACATTAAAGTTTATGCAATAAAAATATAGATGTTAAAGAAAATATACTTATATACATACATATATGTATAATATATTTTACAAATATATATTGCAATTAAACATATTGATTAATTCAGGTACAACTGTTAGATGAAAGCAGCTACATTTGTTTAGCTTTAAATAATCTTTTGTATATAATATTGCTTCCAAAGACAAATTTTTCAATGAATTTCTTACTTTAGTTTTATTTATGTTTACCTGACTAAATATTATTTACACATTTGGTGAAGAATGTGGTAAAACTAGGATTTTTCTAATAACTTTAGTCAAAACCGATAACAACTCACTAGAATCCCTCGTTTGCATCTCTGATATATTTTTCTAAAAATCCAATAGTTTTTTTTTTATCAGAACAATAATTTTAATTGTCTGAACTCTGTTTCTACCTCTTGGCTTTCACTTTCTTCAACAAAATAGGAAAAAAAACTAACTTTTTCTTAATTAATAATATTAATTTTAATATATTAAAAATTTGGCCAAGAGCTTTATATATTTTTTCAAAATCAAATCTTGATAATATCTGACCACAAAGCTCTATATAAAAATTAGCAAAATTATTACTACTAACATATTTTTCTTTTGCATTTCTTTGTGTTTCTTCCAATACGTCTCTGGCAAATATTCCTAAATAAATGTCTTCAAAATTTAAACAATTGTTTTGGTTTTAATAATCAATTAAATAAAAGTTTTCTGTTGTAAGCAAACTAGTTTTTAAAAAGTTGCTTATTACAATTTTCAGCAGTTCAAGATTCCTTTAATAATACATATAAATTTTGCAAGCTTGAATTATTTAAAATCGTCAAAATTCGAGTATAAATCGTCCCATCGTCACCTTGTCATTTTTAGGACCCTAAATCGTCAAAATGACGATGAATCGTCAAATCTGGCAACTATGATTGCAAGTAAGATTTTAAACATTGCCACATGTTTTACCGTTTTTAGTTTTTTTCGATGTGGCACACCTATTACCATATGACAACAAAAATAAATTACATGCTTGAAAATTGTTCGGTTTGCATTAATTGGACTCGCGTGAAGAAATCATACCGTGAACATATATATGTGTTCATACTTTTTTGAACGGTTGATAAAAAAAAGTAAATTAAAAAAAGTATTAAAAAAATCTCCGTGAAGAAAACAAGATCTGCATTACCATTAAATTGGCAAGATTTTTTTTGTTTTGTGTACGTGTGAGCACGCTAGTTTTATGAGTGTATGTGTAACAAGATTTTTAATGTTTACAAATATTTCCAAGAACATGTGCGCAGTATGTATATATGTAGATATGTATATATTTTTATATATACGGAGCTATATTTTTAGCTCCAATAGCACATATTTATTAATAACTCCAAAACTAGGAGGGGTCCCGCCATGGCACTAGGCTCATTCGAAAGGTAATAAAATTTCCAATATTCCAGGATCAATTTTATATTTCGGGAGACTTTCAGAAAAAAGTTTATAAGCTGGCAAGTTTTAAAAAAATATTTTTATATATGCCTAAAGGCACTAAATTTAGTAATGGGCTATTATCTCCAAAACTAGGAGGGTTCCCGCCATGGCACTAGGCTCATTCGAAAGGTCATAAAATTTCCAATATTCCAGGATCAATTTTATATTTCGGGAGACTTTCAGAAAAAAGTTTATAAGCTGGCAACTTTTAAAAAAAAGTTTACAATTTTTTATATTTGCCTAAAGGCACTAAATTTAGTAATGCGCTATTATCTCCAAAACTAGGAGGGGTCCCGCCATGGAACTAGGCTCATTTGAAAGGTAATAAAATTTTCAATATTCCAGGATCAATTTTATATTTCAAGAGACTTTCAGAAAAAAGTTTATGAGCTGGCAAGTTTTAAAAAAATTTAAAAATATTCCTATATTTGCCTAAAAGCACTTAATTTAGTAATGCGCTATTATCTCCAAAACTAGGAGGGGTCCCGCCATGCAACTAGGCTCATTTGAAAGGTAATAAAATTTCCAATATTCCAGGATCAATTTTATATTTCGGGAGACTTTCAGAAAAAAGTTTATAAGCTGGCAACTTTTAAAAAAAATTTTAAAATTTTTTATATTTGCCTAAAGGCACTAAATTTACTAATGCGCTATTATCTCCAAAACTAGAAGGGGTCCCGCCATGGCACTAGGCTCATTCGAAAGGTCATAAAATTTCCAATATTCCAGGATCAATTTTATATTTCAGGAGACTTTCAGAAAAAAGTTTATAAGCTGGCAAGTTTTAAAAAAAATTTTAAAATTTTTTATATTTGCCTAAAGGCACTAAATTTAGTAATGCGCTATTATCTCCAAAACTAGAAGGGGTCCCGCCATGGCACTAGGCTCATTTGAAAGGCAATAAAATTTCCAATATTCCAGGATCAATTTTATATTTCGGGAGACTTTCAGAAAAAAGTTTATAAGCTGCCAAATTTTAAAAAAAATTTTAAAATTTTTTATATTTGCCTAAAGGCACTAAATTTAGTACTGCGCTATTATCTCCAAAACTAGAAGGGGTCCCGCCATGGCACTAGGCTCATTTGAAAGGTAATAAAATTTCCAATATTCCAGGATCAATTTTATATTTCAAGAGACTTTCAGAAAAATGTTTATGAGCTGGCAAGTTTTAAAAAAATTTCAAAATATTCCTATATTTGCCTAAAAGCACTAAATTTAGTACTGCGCTTTTATCTCCAAAACTAGAAGGGGTCCCGCCATGGCACTAGGCTCATTTGAAAGGTAATAAAATTTTCAATATTCCAGGATCAATTTTATATTTCAAGAGACTCAGAAAAAAGTTTATGAGCTGGCAAGTTTTAAAAAAATTTAAAAATATTCCTATATTTGCCTAAAAGCACTTAATTTAGTAATGCGCTATTATCTCCAAAACTAGGAGGGGTCCCGCCATGCAACTAGGCTCATTTGAAAGGTAATAAAATTTCCAATATTCCAGGATCAATTTTATATTTCAAGAGACTTTCAGAAAAAAGTTTATGAGCTGGCAAGTTTTAAAAAAATTTCAAAATATTCCTATATTTGCCTAAAAGCACTAAATTTAGTACTGCGCTTTTATCTCCAAAACTAGAAGGGGTCCCGCCATGGCACTAGGCTCATTTGAAAGGTAATAAAATTTTCAATATTCCAGGATCAATTTTATATTTCAAGAGACTTTCAGAAAAAAGTTTATGAGCTGGCAAGTTTTAAAAAAATTTAAAAATATTCCTATATTTGCCTAAAAGCACTTAATTTAGTAATGCGCTATTATCTCCAAAACTAGGAGGGGTCCCGCCATGGAACCAGGCTCATTCGAAAGGTCATAAAATTTCCAATATATCACGATTTACTTTAAATTTCAAGAGACTTTCAGAAAAAAGTTTATAAGCTGGCAAGTTTTAAAAAAATTTAAAAATATTCCTATATTTGCCTAAAGGCACTAAATTTAGTAATGGGCTATTATCTCCAAAACTAGGAGGGGTCCCGCCATGGCTCTAGGCTCATTTGAAAGGTAATAAAATTTCCAATATTCCAGGATCAATTTTATATTTCAAGAGACTTTCAGAAAAAAGTTTATAAGCTGGCAAGTTTTAAAAAAAATTTTAAAATTTTTTATATTTGCCAAAAGGCACTAAATTTAGTAATGCCCTATTATCTCCAAAACTAGGAGGGGTCCCTTCATGGCACTAGGCTCATTCGAAAGGTAATAAAATTTCCAATATTCCAGGATTAATTTTATATTTCAAGAGACTTTCAGAAAAAAGTTTATAAGCTGGCAAGTTTTAAAAAAATTTTAAATTTTCCTAAATTTGTATATACATATAACGTCGCATGGCATCACAAAATAACACAAATATACACATATGGTAGCATGCTAATTTAATTCATGATGGCGGCTTTTCAATACTGTCATTGTAGCGTTTAAAATAAGCATATACTCATGTTATGCGTTTTATTTATAGGAAAACTGAATCGAACATTGACGAATTTGCTTTGTAGTGAAGCAAAGCAAAACATTCGAAAAGCAATTAAATTTAACAGCTAATGTTTGTCATATCTGGGAAAACTTTATGAAAACAACAAAATGTGAGACTGCGGCGAATTACCAGGTGGATGAATTGGCGAATTCGGCAGAATTTATCCATTTCCCACACTGTCAAATTTGGTACATATTTTCTGGCGCCATTTTTATGTAATTTTTTATGCATGGAGAATTTTGACATTGTACGATATGAATTCGCCGTGTACATAAAAAGTGCCTGTAGTTTGTTTTGTTGTTGAATTGTTGTAGTCATGCATATACCTAGTAATGAATTTGCGGTGGACCAAAGTACTGTCGCACATATACAAAGGACTAATAAAGGCGAAAATAATAACCTGTGCTGTCAAGAATACCTGTCATGAATTTGGCTTGCAAACTCACAATATATCGTAATTCGCCGCAGTCTCACATTTTGTTGTTTTTATAAAGTTTTTCCAGATATGACAAACATTAGCTGTTAAATTTAATTGCTTTTCGAATGTTTTGCTTTGCTTCACTACAAAGCAAATTCGTCAATGTTCGATTCAGTTTTCCTATAAATAAAACGCATAACATGAGTATATGCTTATTTTAAACGCTACAATGACAGTATTGAAAAGCCGCCATCATGAATTAAATTAGCATGCTACCATATGTGTATATTTGTGTTATTTTGTGATGCCATGCGACGTTATATGTAAATACAAATTTAGGAAAATTTTAAAATTTTTTTTAAAACTTGCCAGCTTATAAACTTTTTTCTTAAAGTCTCCCGAAATATAAAATTGATCCTGGAATATTGGAAATTTTATGACCTTTCAAATGAGCCTAGTGCCATGGCGGGACCCCTTCTAGTTTTGGAGATAATAGCGCAGTACTAAATTTAGTGCCTTTAGGCAAATATAAAAAATTTTAAAATTTTTTTTAAAACTTGCCAGCTTATAAACTTTTTTCTGAAAGTCTCCCGAAATATAAAATTGATCCTGGAATATTGGAAATTTTATGACCTTTCGAATGAGCCTAGTGCCATGGCGGGACCCCTTCTAGTTTTGGAGATAATAGCGCATTACTAAATTTAGTGCCTTTAGGCAAATATAAAAAATTTTAAAATTTTTTTTAAAAGTTGCCAGCTTATAAACTTTTTTCTGAAAGTCTCCCGAAATATAAAATTGATCCTGGAATATTGGAAATTTTATTACCTTTCAAATGAGCCTAGTGCCATGGCGGGACCCCTTCTAGTTTTGGAGATAATAGCGCAGTACTAAATTTAGTGCCTTTAGGCAAATATAAAAAATTTTAAAATTTTTTTTAAAACTTGCCAGCTTATAAACTTTTTTCTGAAAGTCTCCCGAAATATAAAATTGATCCTGGAATATTGGAAATTTTATGACCTTTCGAATGAGCCTAGTGCCATGGCGGGACCCCTTCTAGTTTTGGAGATAATAGCGCATTACTAAATTAAGTGCTTTTAGGCAAATATAGGAATATTTTTAAATTTTTTTAAAACTTGCCAGCTCATAAACTTTTTTCTGAAAGTCTCCCGAAATATAAAATTGATCCTGGAATATTGGAAATTTTATTACCTTTCAAATGAGCCTAGTTGCATGGCGGGACCCCTTCTAGTTTTGGAGATAATAGCGCATTACTAAATTTAGTGCCTTTAGGCAAATATAAAAAATTTTAAAATTTTTTTTAAAAGTTGCCAGCTTATAAACTTTTTTCTGAAAGTCTCCCGAAATATAAAATTGATCCTGGAATATTGGAAATTTTATTACCTTTCAAATGAGCCTAGTTGCATGGCGGGACCCCTCCTAGTTTTGGAGATAATAGCGCATTACTAAATTAAGTGCTTTTAGGCAAATATAGGAATATTTTTAAATTTTTTTAAAATTTGCCAGCTCATAAACTTTTTTCTGAAAGTCTCTTGAAATATAAAATTGATCCTGGAATATTGAAAATTTTATTACCTTTCAAATGAGCCTAGTTGCATGGCGGGACCCCTCCTAGTTTTGGAGATAATAGCGCATTACTAAATTAAGTGCTTTTAGGCAAATATAGGAATATTTTTAAATTTTTTTAAAACTTGCCAGCTCATAAACTTTTTTCTGAAAGTCTCCCGAAATATAAAATTGATCCTGGAATATTGGAAATTTTATTACCTTTCAAATGAGCCTAGTTGCATGGCGGGACCCCTCCTAGTTTTGGAGATAATAGCGCATTACTAAATTAAGTGCTTTTAGGCAAATATAGGAATATTTTTAAATTTTTTTAAAACTTGCCAGCTCATAAACTTTTTTCTTAAAGTCTCCCGAAATATAAAATTGATCCTGGAATATTGGAAATTTTATGACCTTTCAAATGAGCCTAGTGCCATGGCGGGACCCCTTCTAGTTTTGGAGATAATAGCGCAGTACTAAATTTAGTGCCTTTAGGCAAATATAAAAAATTTTAAAATTTTTTTTAAAACTTGCCAGCTTATAAACTTTTTTCTGAAAGTCTCCCGAAATATAAAATTGATCCTGGAATATTGGAAATTTTATGACCTTTCGAATGAGCCTAGTGCCATGGCGGGACCCCTTCTAGTTTTGGAGATAATAGCGCATTACTAAATTTAGTGCCTTTAGGCAAATATAAAAAATTTTAAAATTTTTTTTAAAAGTTGCCAGCTTATAAACTTTTTTCTGAAAGTCTCCCGAAATATAAAATTGATCCTGGAATATTGGAAATTTTATTACCTTTCAAATGAGCCTAGTTGCATGGCGGGACCCCTCCTAGTTTTGGAGATAATAGCGCATTACTAAATTAAGTGCTTTTAGGCAAATATAGGAATATTTTTAAATTTTTTTAAAACTTGCCAGCTCATAAACTTTTTTCTGAAAGTCTCTTGAAATATAAAATTGATCCTGGAATATTGAAAATTTTATTACCTTTCAAATGAGCCTAGTTGCATGGCGGGACCCCTCCTAGTTTTGGAGATAATAGCGCATTACTAAATTAAGTGCTTTTAGGCAAATATAGGAATATTTTTAAATTTTTTTAAAACTTGCCAGCTCATAAACTTTTTTCTGAAAGTCTCCCGAAATATAAAATTGATCCTGGAATATTGGAAATTTTATTACCTTTCAAATGAGCCTAGTTGCATGGCGGGACCCCTCCTAGTTTTGGAGATAATAGCGCATTACTAAATTAAGTGCTTTTAGGCAAATATAGGAATATTTTTAAATTTTTTTAAAACTTGCCAGCTCATAAACTTTTTTCTGAAAGTCTCTTGAAATATAAAATTGATCCTGGAATATTGAAAATTTTATTACCTTTCAAATGAGCCTAGTGCCATGGCGGGACCCCTCCTAGTTTTGGAGATAATAGCGCATTACTAAATTTAGTGCCTTTAGGCAAATATAAAAATATTTTTTTAAAACTTGCCAGCTTATAAACTTTTTTCTGAAAGTCTCCCGAAATATAAAATTGATCCTGGAATATTGGAAATTTTATTACCTTTCGAATGAGGCTAGTGCCATGGCGGGACCCCTCCTAGTTTTGGAGTTATTAATAAATATGTGCTATTGGAGCTAAAAATATAGCTCCGTATATATAAAAATATATACATAAGTATATACATACTGCGCACATGTTCTTCGAAATATTTGTAAACATTACAAATTGTGTTATACATACACAAAACAAAAAAAATCTTGCCAAAAACTTGCCAAGTACTGCATTACCCAATCTTGTTTTCTTCTCACGCGTATTAAAAAATGCAAAAAAAACAAGAAAATACTAATTTTTGCACCCTTAATATCAAAGTATGTTGCCAGAAAAAAACGCGTGTGAAGAAAAAAACATGGAGTTATCAAACCGGAAGTTAATGTTTTTATGTTTTTCTTATGAAAAATGTAAACAAAGAGTGAAAAAACATTACGACTTTGAATGCAATAATTTTAAAGTAATATTTTAATAAATTAAAAATATAAAAATGAGAATATATAGCAAAATTCCTCTAGTATCAGATTTTATGACTGTCATTATGGACATTTTAATTATAACGAATATATCCGGAGGTTTCTTCGAACAATTTTCAAAACACTATTTCATTGATATCTCAGAAACTAGAGAGGGTGCGCATATGACACTACACGCAATCAAATGAGGTTGAGAATACGCATCGATTGTGGTTTCAACTATTTTCCCGGATGTTTTCTGAGAAAAGTTGTACACTTATCAACATTTTTTTTACAAAAAAAAAACACTTTTAGTAATTTGCAAATAACTCATAAAGTAGAAGGGGTGCGCATATGACACTACACATAATCGAATGAGGTTGAAAATACGCATCGATTGTGGTTTCAACTATTTTCCCGGAGGTTTTCTGAGAAAAGTTATATTCCATCAAAAATATGAAAATCGGAAAATGATTTTTTGGTTTGAACCTGTTGGGCAGCACTGTACAATATTTTAGCGAACACGTTTTTTTCTGAGTTAACATATTGACTTGGCTGTACTTGTAAGCAAAACATATCGCACCCTAAATACAAAAGGGTCACATTTTAAAATAATAAAATTTTCATGTGTCAAAACAAAAACAATATCCTGAAACAGTGTGTGTAAAAAATATTTAATTAATGTGAAATAATATTGACGTTTAATAATGATAATGCTTTTGAAAAACTTTATCATTGATTATTTGTAATGCTTTTACTTTTTATCTAACTAATAATGAAATTATTTCATTGAAAAGCAAAAAAAAAACTACCCATTAAAAGTTATTGCTGAACTAACTATTATAAATTCGTTTTGAAAATTGCAAATTGTGTAGGTTTCCACACTACCACTGAGGTACTACACTTAGTGCGTTGTCATTTTTTTTTAATGGTTGAATTCCCCGATAGGCCTAAACCATTATTCACTTAAATATATAAAATTCATTTGTGTATAAACGAAATATGCCACATTTACATGATGAGCCATTTTTTGTTTATCACTCGTATACATATGTACTTGACATACTAGTCATAACTCAAAAAATTAGTATTGTAGAAAATTACTTTAATAAATTTTAAAATTTAATTGCAACTGAAAAATATAATTTTTTAATAAGTGTATACTAACTATTAGTTAAAAATTTTTACACAATGCAAGATCCGATAAATTAAATTATTCTGCATTATATCGTAAACGAATTTTATGAGATATGACTATGTTGGCTTTTGGCAATTTTGAACACACTTCTTTATCTTAAAATATGGTTAGTACAAATTTTACATTCAATGAAACTATCGTTATATATTTGTTTCAAGCAACTTTCGCAAACATAATAATTGCAGTTTGGGCATTTAGGTTTTTTTCTTTTAAAATTACCACAGTTTCCACAATGTAGATAATGGTCATCTGCTACATCAAGATATCAATAGGCGCATTGCAACTGTGACATTTAAGGTGCGATATGTTTTGCTTACAAGTACTGCCAAGTCAATATGTTAACTCAGAAAAAAACGTGTTCGTTAAAATATTGTACAGTGCTGCCCAATAGGTTCAAACCAAAAAATCATTTTCCGATTTTCATATTTTTGATGGAATATAACTTTTCTCAGAAAACCTCCGGAAAAATAGTTGAACCCACAATCGATGCGTATTTTAAACCTCATTCGATTGTATGTAGTGTCATATGCGCACCCTTTCTAGTTTCCGAGATATCAATGAAATAGTGTTTTGAAAATTGTTCGAAGTAACCTCCGGATATATTCGTTATAATTAAAATGTCCATAATGACAGTCATAAAATCTGATACTAGAGGACTTTTGCTATATATTCTCATTTTTATATTTTTAATTTATTAAAATATTACTTTAAAATTTTTGCATTCAAAGTCGTAATTTTTTTTCATTCTTTGTTTACGTTTAGCATGTACCAATGATGTTTTTTACAAAATATCTGTGATGTTTTTGCTTACAAGTGCTGCCAAGTCAATATGTTAACTCAGAAAAAAACGTGTTCGCTAAAATATTGAACAGTGCTGCCCAATAGGTTCAAACCAAAAAATCATTTTCCGATTTTCATATTTTTGATGGAATATAACTTTTCTCAGAAAACCTCCGGAAAAATAGTTGAAACCACAATCGATGCGTATTTTCAACCTCATTCGATTACGTGTAGTGTCATATGCGCACCCTTTCTAGTTTCCGAGATATCAATGAAATAGTGTTTTGAAAATTGTTCGAAGAAACCTCCGGATATATTCGTTATAATTAAAATGTCCATAATGACAGTCATAAAATCTGATACTAGAGGAATTTTGCTATATATTCTCATTTTTATATTTTTAATTTATTAAAATATTACTTTAAAATTATTGCATTCAAAGTCGTAATTTTTTTCACACTTTGTTTACATTTTGCACGTTGAAAAGTTAGCAAACCAGATGTGTTGTTTTGTACCTCACTATTTCCGGTTTGCTTAAATGTTGTTTTCTTCTCGCCGATCAGAAAAAAGTATGTTATTTCATGTCCACTACATTCCCCACCCAAAAACCAACCCAATTACCAAAAGTATGTTAATTCTAACCAAAAAAAAATGTAATGACCACAAAATTTGGAAAAAACAAGCAGACAACATACTTTTTATATTTTTAAATATTCTAAGTATTAATTAATTAATAAACTTCAAATTTCATAACTAAGGGCCAAATTTACAGTAATTAGTTAGCTATTAGTAAACTAAAATGATAACTATTGTTTAACTAATACTTCATATTCACAGTGTATTATTTAACCAACACTCTTAATATGAACAAAAACTGGTAACCCTATCAAACTATTAACTTTCAGTACTGGCAATTCTGTTATAGGATATGGCTATTGTTTACATTTGATATATTATTTCTTCAAAAATGGCGTATACATTCAAGAACTTGCGACGCCACCTACTTGCTAGGACGGAATATATCCATAAAATCTTTTTACATTACGTTGGCGACGCTCAGCAACAATATTCCGCGTATTATCAGTATCAGTGTCACTTTCAATATCGGACTTCGCGTTTTCAATTTCACATGCCAAATCTAAAATTTTTCACAAAACAAAAATACTAATAATAAATTCCAACGAATCAGCTGTTGTCTAACTGTTAGTTAACCAATGACGTTTGATGGTTTAACTAATGTTAAACTAGAAGCTGTGAATCAAATATTATTAGTTAAACTATTGCTATTAGCTAACTAATGACTGTGAATGATAAAAAAGTATGATTTCTTCACATTATTTAATTATTTAGATAAAAGTGTATGTGAGTGCAAAAAATATTCACCAAGTGTACTGCACTATGTATGTTTTGTAAAAATCATTTTTTAAAACGGTTCAAACAAAAAGTCCCAGGCAAATTTAAATGGCGTTGTATAGCTAAATGTGCATCGAATCCGACCCCCAACTTTCATTAAAATGTATTTAGAAATTTAGAGGGTATACTCTTTAGAGTGCAAAAAATATTCACCAAGTGTACTGTACTATGTATGTTTTGTAAAAATCATTTTATAAAACGGTTCAAACAAAAAGTCCCAGGCAAATTTAAATGGCGTTGTATAGACAAATGTGCCCCGAATCCGACCCCCAACTTTCATTAAAATGTATTTAGAAATTTAGAGGGTATACTCTTTAGAGTGCAAAAAATATTCACCAAGTGTACTGTACTATGTATGTTTTGTAAAAATCATTTTATAAAACGGTTCAAACAAAAAGTCCCAGGCAAATTTAAATGGCGTTGTATAGATAAATGTGCCCCGAATCCGACCCCCAACTTTCATTAACCATCTTTCTTTGTTTTTGTTTACTTTTTTTATATGTGGCTTTAGAATATTAAACATTTATTTTAAATCCATGGTGAAATCATTTAATATTTTTTTCAATTGTACATTATCGAATCTACTTTCCTTAAATAGAGAGCATGTATTCAACTTCTTAAGCTGATAATCATCTCTAGATGTACCAAGAGTTTCTAGAGTAGGAGTTCCTTTCTCCCTCTCTTCAGAAAAACTTGGATTTGTGTTAAATAAAGAGCATGTATCCAACTTCTTATGCTCAAAATCATCTCTAGGTGTACCAAGAATTTCAAGAGTGGTTTTTCCTTTTTCTTCTTCCTCCCACTCATCGGAAAAACTTGGATTTTCTTTACCAGTCCGCTCTATAGTATCCGCTAATGCAAGCAGGGCATTTGCGACACACATCTCATCTTCGGTATAATTTTGTTGTATGGAATTTTCAATTATACTTTCTAGAATAGGAGGAGTTACACTCAAGACTTCCTCCCTCTCTTCAGAAAAACCTTCATTGTAATTATTTGCGTCCGCTTCTTTCGTTTTCGATTGCATTTTTTTAATCTACATATATTACAGAAGTCAACAAAAATTGAACATATTAAAACCTATATTATGAAGACTTACTCTTCTTAAAACCGCATCGCGGTTTTTTATATTGTTTGCGACACAAAGGCGCAAAGGCTGATTTCGGTTGTAAGCCTCAAAAATTTTGATAAACGCAGAATTATTTTCTTTGCGTTTTAGGTTTCCAAACTTTATTCCTGGAATAGTTTCCTTCAAAATTCGGTTCAATCTCTCAGTATTAAACAACATTTTCTGTATGGAGATTTAAAATGTAGACGTGTGGATAACATTAATGGGAAAAATGAGAAGAAAAAAATGTAACAAGAAGACCTTAAGGGAAAACTTGAAAAATTTAAAACTTATAATATTCATATATTTACGAAAAACCATCCTTAATATCAAAAGTTAGACGGTTCAATTATTTTAGAAAAATATTCCTATTCGAATTCTAATGTGGGTCTCTGAAATGTACAAAATCGAAATTTCAATATTAACACAAGAAATAAGTAAATATAAAAAATTTTTGGAAAATTTAAATTTTTGTTGAAAAATTTTTTTAATTTCACTAATTTCTCGTCTTAATATTGAAATTGTATCAAAAAAAGACTACCAGTAGAATTGCAAGGGGCATCTTTTTCTAAAACATATTAACCCTCTAACACTTTATTTTGTGGGTCTTTTTTGTCCACTTCAATAAATACACAAAAAAATAAATTGGTTAAAAAAACACTCTTAAAATGAATTCGTTTCAAAACAAAAACAATGTTATAGAAAATAAAAAATAAGAAGAAAATATTAACAGTGTTATTCGTAAAAAATGCTTATTGTAGAGATTATGTAATTACATAATTATGTAATTCTTATTATATAAATTTTATTAATTAACGCTAGTATTTGATATACTATCGAAATTTAATTATTAGTTTAATTGATTCAATTAACTTTTTAATAATACATATGTATGTATGTATGTACATATATTTATGTAAATTTGATAAAATTTAATAAATTGATATTTTATGTGTGGCGTTTTCTTAATTTTTACTTTTTGTTATAAAATTTTTTTATTTCATTAATTTTTGTTTGTCGGTTTAATTTCTTTTTGCTTGATATGTATATTTTTGCAAAGTATATTTATACAAGTACATATACATACATATGCATATTGGCAACAACTTAAAAAATAAAAAAACAACAGGTATTTTGTTTGTGTAAAATAAATTTACAATTCTCAAAAACAGCACAGTAGCAGAGCTGTAAAGGAATGATTCATTTTTGAAAGAATCTACGAATCATAAACGCTTTCGAAATTTTTTTTAAAACATTCAAGAGTTTTTTAATAATGATCCTAATTCTAGTTCACTACCTATCAGCTGTCGTTTTGCAATTAAGTGTTGCATAAGTAGAGTAAATATAAGCTATTGGTTTTTAGTGTTGCTTATTTGCAAGGATGTAGCATGTGCATTTCCCTATACTTTGTAACTGCAGAGTAAAAATATAACCAACCTGATTACAGGTGGCGTATTTCGTCAACGCCCAGTACTGGATTAAAGAAAAGTTCAAGATTTTTCTTTAATCTAGTACGTAGTCTAAATACGCCACCCGTAATCAGGGAGACTACACAATTTTACAAATGCAATAATACATGACCATTTGCACAAGATTGTGAATAGGGCTAGTGGTTATAGACTATGTGTCTCTGCATATCCAACCTTTGGCAGGGCTTAGTGATTTTCTCAACCATGGTATTTCCCAACACGGCGGGAAATACCTTTGGTCGGGTTTAACGATTTTCTTCACCTTGTACACCCAAAATATAACATTTATGGCAGCAGATTGGTCGCTGGAAAAAGAATCTGACAGCAATTCACACTAATTTATTATACATATATTAATATAACTACAATAAAAACAATAATTTTTTTTAAATAACACTGAAATCTTTTGTATTTTAATAAATCCATTAAAATCTAGTCAAAATCTTTCAAACGAAACCAAACTTGGCCTTAAACGTTGAAAAATGCAAAGGGAAATGGCACATACATACATACATATATATGAAAACTTCAGAGGCCAATAACTCGAAAACTATGTGTTTCCGGAAAAGTTACCACATATAAATTTCGTGTTACTCTTCGCTTTTCTATCACCCTATATAATTTTTTTTAATTTGGAGCTGCGTTGCTTATATTTATTTAATCCATCATACATATGCATGCATGCATATGTACATATGTACACATATATGTATGTACTCACCCTTGTTGTTTATATTCTTTAATTTTTAAAACTTGTTTTTAAAAAGCACTAGCTTTTTTTCACAACTTTTTTTTTTAAACTAAACCAATATTATTTTAATATATGTATTAAATTTACACTAATATGTACTATATTAGCATGTACATATGTATATGTATATATATTTGGTGTAATATTTAGCTTTATTTTTTTTCAACTTTGAGCCAATTTTATTTCGTTTTAAAATTCCGTTATTCCAATTTCATTGTTCCAAGTTATTGCCACCTTGCTTTAAAATGGAAATTTCTTGATTAATACACCGGAAAAAAATATTTTTACTTTAGGGGCGTTATATTTAGCCTAACTTATATTATATAATAATAACTTTCTATCCAATTGTTATAAAAAAAAATTGTACAATTTACTTTTTTGTCTTATTTTATAAGTAATACCTCTAATAGTTCAATTAATTAACATGTAGTGTCAGATTCTATACTTACTAAAAGTCTGGCAGCCACAAACACAAAGCTGTTAAAGCTAAATATGGCCAGCTTTTATATATGTATGTACATTCAATTCAAAATTGGACGCGCACACAAAGGTAAGCAAAATAATTTTATATTATAATTTATGTAAGTATTTATATGTATATTGTACTTGTAGTTAAATAATATAGTTCTATAACTATTATTTAATTACAGATACAAGTAAGCATTTACTTTTATTTATAAATATGTATGATATAGAAATAATAACATGTATGTATTAAATAATTAAAAAGTGTGGGTGATGAGGTAGGTGTAAGAAAATGAACATGTGGTAAGTTGATTTAGGGACGTTGTAAATAATTCAGGCCTCGAACAACGTCAAGGATGACTTATACGCTTAAGTCATAAGGGGTGGGTAGCCTGTGCAGGATTTTCCAGCTATTCCTGCGATCCTAGCTTATCAAGCGATGAAGAAACAATTGTGTCCCATGTCCGTCCGAAAATATAAAGGTACCACCTTGTCTAGATGTCTGTACCTCCCGATCTTTCATTAGCTTGCTTCTATTTTTTCTGTCATGGACTATTCTACGAAACATCAGCCACGAATAATTGTGTGAGAACCTGAAAGCGGAGAAGAACACCCCCATTTCCGGCGAGCTAATGCCGCAGCTAAATTCCAGCGTGCCGCTCTTCCGCGAAGTCCAGAGGTTAAACTCACAGTGATATTATATATAATGGCGCCCAAACATGGTGTCATAAAATAATATCACATTACACACATCAAATTTGCTTCAAATTACTGTATAGACAGCAGTGAATATCTAAATTGTTTTGATTTTCGTCAAACTCACATGGACATATACGTGAGAGTTTTTTTTCACTAACACAATAAAAAAAAACCTTCGTTTGTCAAGCCAATTTGATACGTGGCCATGGCGCTTAAATAATAGAAATTTTTTTCTATGTTAAAACTGTGGTATTTGTTGGCGGTACTGTGGCGTAGTTATTTGAAAGTATGTATTTTGACAAAAATGTTTTTGATCATAATAAATTTAAAATTTGTGAGTTTTCATTAATTTTGTCATATTGTAAAAATCTTTTGTTTTTTATTAAATACATTTTTCATATAAAATTTAGTATTCGAGTTTTTTTTTAATTAAAAAACTCATAATACTAATGGTGTTTTCTTTTCTGAACAAAAATGTTGCCCTTTCAATGTGTAACACTTTTTACAGTTTGCACCTACCTTTAAAAAGTGGTACATTTTTTATTGCCACAATGGTACAAAATATTTGAGGCTTAACATTACTTAACATTAATTAATTAATATCGTTTTAATTATAAGTTTTTTCGCTTAAGTAAGTAGAATGACAAAAATACAAGTTCTTACTTGTATAAAAATATACTAAACAAAGTTGTAAAAATGGGCAGTATCTCACCCCGACCTGATAGTTGAGGGCAAAATATGTTGCATATTTTGCCATTTATTGGTGCAACATAATTAGAAAGGAACGAAATCGCTTTTAAATATGTTACATATTTTTTAGAATGGATCACGAAAATTAAAGAATGTAGCATAAATGGAACACTTTTTTTCAGAAAAGAAAACGCCATAAATGAGCATGTATTATGGCCCTTTTTATCCTTTTTGTAGTTTTCTACATTATTTTTCTAAAAAAAGGCATAACAAAAATGATATGAAAAATATTTTGCTTAAATTACTTTTTAAGGCCGTGCCGCACTATCCTACACAGCCGCGCGATTTGCAAAATATGACATCTGTGCTAAAAATGTATGGTAGTGTCGACTAAAAATGCAACTGTGTGGCAGATTTTTTGGCAAGTCGTGCGATTTGTAAAATTTTATGAATTTTCATAAAATGATAGTTTTCATGCGATCAGAGGAGTATTTATTGTCAACCAGATGTTTTGGCATCAGATTTGTATGATAGTGTGGCACCTACAACGCCATTTTGAAACGATTTTTTAAAGTCGGTCAGATTTTTGCAAGATTTTCCTGTGAATGAATCGTAGGATTGTGTAGGATAGTGAAGCACGGCCTTTAGCGCATTCAAAATATCGTTGCTTAAATTTTAGCGTTTCTAGCTACAAAAGTTACTTATATGTGCTTAGAGGATTCAAATGCATAACATTTTAGCGATGAGAGCAAACGCCGAAATTGTGTCGAATTTAATTTTTATGACATTGCCTAATTTAGCAATACGAATTAAAGAATTCAGTATTAAGCTAAAATTCTCTAAAACGATATTAGACATTTTTAGCGATGGAGATTAACTTTAGCGAGTTACAGAATATAGCTGCTGATAATGAATTCCCCTTTGTAGGATTGAATGGCTAATTGGTATGAATTTGCCGTGATGTGTTCCAAGCCACTAAGGCGGGTTCTTTACCAGGTGGATGCAGTGGCAAATTCGGACGAATTTATCCATTTCCCAAACTGTCAAATTTGGTACATATCTTTCGGCGACATTTTTATGTAATATTTTATGCATGGAGAATTTTGACAGCGTGGGATATGAATTCGCCGTTTACATAAACCAAATGCCTTTTTTTTTTGTTTTTGAATTGTTGTAGTCGTGCATATACCTTCTAAAGAAGTTATCTAGCAAGCCACCTGCAATGAATTCGCCATACGAACACTACATAATTGGATGCGCAGTAGTGCCACCTAGTTGTCACACTATCCGACATGATTTCAAGTCTTATTTGTATTAGACACATGAGCTAATAAAATGTTCCTCAAATGTGAATGCATGTATGATGAAATACGTTGTGCTACACTACATAATTTTTGACAATGGACAAGAAGTCTAAGACAAGTCTGGCGAATAAAAATGCAGGGCTTCAATTATGTACTTACTTATTATATATTTGGCTTACTCGCAGTCTACATTAGCTTATTATTTGTTATAACATTAACATAGCGCCAGCAGAATAACAGAACTAAATTTGCTAATATTTTTCTATGTGGGAAAATGTGAGACATTTTCTGAACATTTTTCTGACAATATTGTAAGATCTGCCAATGGTCTGTACATAGCTTAACAAAACAGTAATATCTGCGGTCTATACTAGCAAAATTTTTCTCCTGATAAATGTTATAACATATAATAAGCTAATGTAGACTGCGAGTTACATGACAGATCAATATTGTTATACACTTTTATTGCGATTATGTACAGTGGTGAAAATTATCTGCAATTTATTTACAATGACAAGTGTCAAAAAAATAAATTAAATTAAATTTAAATTATAATTTATAACAAAAAATAGCTTAAACAAGGTAAAAATAATCAATTTCTTTTTTAGATAAATATGTAAGTTTAAAAATAAAGAAAGAGATAATTCCAATCTGAAAGCTATTTATAAATCTAGTTTTATCATTTCTTTCTTCAAATAGCCCATAAATAGAATCTTACTCATAAGGTTTATATAATGTGAATGTATTGACTCAATAACTTCCTATATCAAGATAACAAAAACATTATTTTTTCGTTTTGGTTTCATATATCAGTTTGCAACTTAAATAACTTTTCAGGCATCTTGAAATGGGCAGTCCTAATTAACTGTTCATAATTGTATTATTTTTTGTTTGTTGTACAATTTTGTAAATTTATTAGTTTTTGGTTTTCATTCTTTTCCATAAAGTTGAGCAATTCTTTTTGTAGATTATGCATTTTTTTATTTTTTATTTATCTTGTTCATAAAATTGTAATAAAATACTTAGAATGGCATTTTATTAGTTTCGTTTATTATATAATTGTTTGTAATTGACGATTGTTTATTGTGCAGTTTTTATTTTTTTTACTATTTATGTAGTGCGTTCACCTATATCCACAAAATTGCATTCTAGGTATTTTTTGGTTGTCTCATGTTCATGGCCACACAGCCAATGAACTTAAATTTAAAAATTCCTAGTATGTAAAATTAATAAGAATGAATATTATATAAAAGAAGTGTTTTGTGTTTGAACATTGAAGAGTGTGCCTCAATCATTTCTTTTGGAAAACAACTCGGTTTCAAGTGCCGCTTGTTATAATCATTTTAACATTAATCCAGTTTATGTGCTGTGATTAATATCTAGAACAAATTAACAAAAGAGTTAATTTACATTTTTGAAAACAACTCGGTTTTAAGTGCCGCTTGTTGTTTTAGCAATTTTAAGTTTAATCCAGTTTATGTGCTGTGATTAAAATCTAGAGCAAATTAACAAACGAGTTAATTAACATTAACAATTATATGTTATAACTTTTGTGTAACTTCATACCTAAATACATATATCAGAAAATTCTTAGCGTTGATTTTTAATATAGACTCTGAATTTTGTCAAAACATATATGTTAAATAATGCACATTTTAATTGATATTTCTACGAACAAACTTAATGCATTTGAAAATGTAACCACATAATTATTTAATTGTTTTTGTGGACCTTTATCGCTCAGAAGTCACTGTTAAACCTGAGTGTATCGCACGTTTATAGATTGCCTTGTACATACTACTAATAATTACAACTGTGTAAAGTATTTCAAGAATTTTTCGTGCTTGACAGTTAAGAAAAATGCAACCCTGCAATGGCGTGTGTTTGTGTACAAGAATTATCCAAAAGTAAAATAGAAAATTCACAAAGTTTTATTAGTTTCACAGAAAATTCAAACAATTATCCCGAAAAGAAAATTACAGATGCCAGTATTACCGATGAGCAAACAGTTGTAATAAAATATTAAAACAAACTTAAAAAATGCGGTGTAACAAACTTTAAAGTGCAGCAATTTTTTTTTTTTTTGCAACGAAACGATACAGGAACGACGGTTCATTTAATCAAGAAAAAGTGCAGGACTAAAAATTGGGTTATAAAAATTCCAAGTTCAATGTTTTTTAAAAATCGGCTATCAGAAATATAAAATAATATTCACTGATTATCTGTGTAAAAAAAGGATTCTTGCAATTTTTTTATATAAATTAAGAAAGAAAAAATTATTGTCTTAAGAAAGTGAGCGGTGGTGCAAAAAAGAACAAAAACTTTTGAAAAGAAGAAGCATAGTAGCATACATTAGTGGCGAAAAAGTGAAATAAAAGCAAATTAATATAAGCCTTTACCAATAATACAAAAAGAAATACTCCAGAAAATAAAAGTTTGTTGTTTGTGTAATAGATGCAGTAAAGCAGCATATATGTATGTAAATATCTCCTCATAAAAATTATTGAACAATTATTGAAAACTTCTTTCATCTTAATATTTTTAACAAAAAGTAAGCAGAAGAATAGGTGCTCAAGCACCGTTATTGGTGCTTTAGCTACCCTTTAAAAGGTGCTTTTGCAGAACATGTTAAAATCTTTGCCAAAAGCCATATCGATGGCTCCGAAATGAAATAAATTCACTACTAATAATACTTAAAATGTAAGTATTGTAATTAAAAATATAAAATTATATATCAATAAAATATTATTGCAGAAAAAATATCAACATGACACTGAGTTCCCAGAGATTTAAATAGAACATCTTAACACAACGAGATTATATTTCGCAATCAACATATAATTAAAAAAACATCGTAGATAAACACCTTGAATGCATTAGCAGAATTGGTAAACTAAAAGAAACTACCAATCTATTTATTATCGCCTGGCCTTTGAGCTCAGGCCTTTTAAAACAAATTTTCTTCCCGGCCACGTTAAATTAAAGCTGCCATCATTCGGAAGAAAAATACCAACAACATGACCCATAATATCGGTATGGCGCCATATCGTTTACCGGGTCCAGCGGGGGGTATAATGCCACCCGACTTTAAACCACCACCTCCATCAACGGATATAATCTCGGCGCCGAGTAATCCGAAAAAGCGGCGAAAGACATCGAATGCCAACTCCGCGGCAGCGGTGGCAGCGGCCGCAGCTGCTGCGGCAGCAGCAGCCAACTCTATGCAGCAGTCACAAGCACCTCCGACACCACAGGATTTGCTGCCGCCACCACCTATGGGTGGTTATGGTGATACGATAGTTGCTTCAAATCCGTTTGACGATACACCGCCCAGCATGTCTAGTTCTATGTCCTCAATGAGTCACATGGGTGGTCCCCCAGGTCATTTTGGGCCAGGCCCAGGTTCACATATGGGTATGGGTGGACCACACGGCCCTCCGCATATGCATCCACACATGCACCCACATCATCCTGGCGGTCCTCCACATCCACACCATCCAATGGCTGGGCCACCAATGCGGGGATTGAGTCCGATGGGCATGGGCAGCCCAATGGGTGGTCCTGGTCCTGGACATCCAATGGGACCTGGCGTTGGTTTGCCACCTCATATGAATCATGGACGACCTGGTGGTCCTCCGATGGGAAGCCCTATGGGTGGAATGGCTTCAATGGGAGGCATGAGTCCCATGGGAGGTATGGGTGGTCCAAGCATATCACCGCATCACATGGGTATGGGTGGGCTCTCACCTATGGGAGGTCCAGGCTCAAATGGTCCTCGCGGCATGGGCTCGCCAATGCCTGGCGGTCCTGGCCCAGGTCAAGGGTCGCCTATGAATTCACTGCCAATGGGTTCACCTATGAGCGGCGCAATTGGAAGTCCTCTTGGTCCGCCAACGTCTCAACAAGGTTCTCATCCGCAAAATCAGTCTCAACATCCTCCGCCTCACATGAATAATGGCCAAATGGGCCCACCTCCCATGCATAGTCCACTCGGAAACGGACCAACGCAACTAAACCATATGTCCGGAGGCCCAGGACCCGGTCCCGGACCCGGTGGCCAGCTGCAGCCTCCTGGAATGGGTCAAAATCAAGGCGGTATGTCTCCTGCTCATAGTATGGCCTCAAATACAAGTGGCACTAGCAATAATCCCAACAGCAGCAACAATAACAACAATCAAAATCCAATGCTTTCACCTGCGGCTCGACTTGGTATACCACAATCACCATCATCCAGTATGAATGGGCCCCTGCCGACATCATCTTCTTGTACGTCCTCCTCGTCAAGTTCAGCGACAACGACGTCTACAGCGTCAACGTCAGTGCCTACAACTTCGCCAGCGCCAGGAAACGGGCCAATGGCAATGTCTCCTCATCATTCAATGAGTGGGAGTGGGCCAGGACCAGGTCGTAGTCCTGGGCCCGTTGGCATGAATAATATGAGCGGTCATGGACCTAGTCCCTTGGCTTCTCCAGCTCTACCTGGTCATCCGAATTCGAACAGCAGTAGCAACAATAACACAGGTGGTAATAATCCCATGAACAATATGGGTGGTGCTAGTCCTCATAGTAATAACGGTCCCATGGGAGGCCCACAAATGGGTGGATCAACCAACAACAGCGGTTTGAATATGGTTGGTGGGCCAATGCAACAACAAATGAATCCTAATGTTCCTATGCTGCAACCGCAACAGTCACCGCATGCAAATATGCCTTTGGGCAGTGGCGGCTCCGGTGGTAATGGTCCTAACTCAATGGGTATGGGTGGGCCCAACCAAATGCTACCACCCCAACAACCATCTCCTCATCTTGGTGGTCCGCAACACTCACAGCTTATGAATCATCACGGCGGTCCTGGCGGTATGCCATCACCTCACATGATGCACGGTCCCGGCAACATGGGACCCCAAATGAGTATGGGTGGAGGACCTCCAAATCACATGGGTGGTCCACATCATATGATGGGTAGCGGACCACATCACATGGGTCCAGGTCCAAATTCACATATGGGTAATATGGTTCCCGGAATGGGTCCTGGCGGTATGAATGGCCCACACCACCCTCATGCACATGGTCCTCATGGAAGTCCCCACGGCGGTGCTCATGGTGGTCCTCATGGTGGTCCCCATGGCGGCCCTCATGGTGGTCATCATGGCGTCCCTCATGGAGGCCCTCATGGCGTCCCTCATGGAGGCCCTCATGGTGGTCCCCATGGCGGCCCTCATGGTGGTCCCCATAGCGGGCCTCATGGCGGCCCACATGGTAGTCCTCATGGCGGCCCTCACGGAAGTCCACATGGTGGTCCACACATTGGTATGCCTCATCATCCTCATCATAATCCAATGGGTGGTGGACCGCCCCCCGGCATGTTTGGTGGTCCTGGCCCAGGAGGACCAATGGGTCCAATTGGTGTACCTATGGGTGGTCCAATGGGTCCTGGGGGTCCACCTAAACCAATGACAATGGGAGCAGGAAAAATGTATCCCCCTGGTCAACCTATGGTCTTCAATCCACAAAATCCGAACGCACCTCCAATATATCCATGCGGTATGTGCCACAAAGAAGTTAATGATAACGATGAAGCTGTGTTTTGTGAATCTGGTTGTAATTTCTTCTTCCATAGGTAAGTTTTCGATTTATTAGCGAAAAATTTTACTTCATAAATTTCTGTCAATTCAATTTTTATAAGTATAAAAATCTAAATACTTTTTAACTTTTAAGAATAATATATATTTATTCGGCTCATGGCTCGGCACATAAATACATACGTATTTGTTAGTGAAAACTAATTAAACGTATTACTGTCAACTTCACGATGTCGAAACAAGTTTTTCTAAAACTAATTTAATATTTTTTTGTTTTAATAAGAATGATTTAAGTGTTTCGACATTATGAAATATGTTTATTTTACATATGAGTTTTACGAACAAAAGCTAAAAAAATAAAAATTTCAATTATTTTTTATACAAATTTTAAAAATTATACATGTTATTTATAAAAATTAATTTGTTTTTTTAGGGTTAGCTAATCTTTATGCTGCATTTTGGTTGCTAAGCCAACTAACAAAGTAGACTTGGGAGTGTGTATAAGTAAATGGGTTTTAAAACTTTTCAAGCATGGCGGTAAAGATCTACTGATGAGTTATCGCAACGGCCAATGAAATGCAGCATAAAGATTAGCTAACCCATAACAAACAAATTAATTTTTGAAAATCGCATACTTATTATTGGCGACTTTGTTTTTTTTTTATTAATTAAATTAAATAAAAGAATTTAGTCAATTTTTTGCACTATGCGCTCACGATGTGGAGCAAAAGTAATAAATTATGATGTAAAATGTTAGTAAATAGTTTCTTTTCTTGTACCTTTACAACAAATAGGAGAAAAATATTTTTTTAGCGTTTGTAAAGAACTCCATTTTCTAAATCTACAAATTTTTAATACAAAATTCTTAAACAACGAAAGTATGTACAAATATATTCTATACTAGCTTTTACCCGCGGCTTCGCTCGCATTGCAGCCATTAAATAAGTATCAGAGATGAAGGTTAGGGGTATAATAAAAATGAATTAATATTACAATTATATTTGATTTTTTTTAATAAAAAGTATCCTGTTACTTCTAATAGCTGCAAGAATATGTGTAGAAAGTTTCATGATGATCGGTTTAGTAGTTTTTGCGTGAAAGCGCAACAAACAAACTTACATTCACATTTATAATATTAGTATGATGTATATATACATACATAAAGAAAAAAAGCAAGCAAAAAAGCATAAAATAAACGCAAAATAAGCCCAAGAATAAGCAAAAAAAGCTATATGCTTCCAAAAATTAAGCAATGTAACCACTTTTCATTTATATTATTAAATAATTTTTTATTGCAAAGCACAATCATATGTGTTTTTAGATTCTCAAAAAGAAAAGATCGATTATCGCATAAAACTGTAGAATAAATTGAAAGAATTCATTCAACATCATTGGATGTTGTAGGAGCGAACTTAAACAATAATAATTCGCTTGGAGATAGCGAATCAATGTATTCATCAGCTTCTCTTTTGTTTAAAAAAATATAATTTTTAATTTTAACTAATGTTTGAATTTCAACGTTTCGATTCTTAACTTTGTTGAACTTTTCAAAAATATTTTGTTTTCAAAATTTTTCATCTTTTCTTCCACTTTTTCTATTATAGACAAATTTTTTTTTAATAAAGTCCTCTTCTTTCTAGTTTGATTATACTTCGGCAAATACACTCGAAATTATCTTTTATGTACGGGAAGATTTTAAAGATGCATTTTTAAATAGAGCTTTTGCTTTATATATTGATTCCACATCATCATCGGAAAGTGCAATTAACTCATTGCAAATTTCTGTATAGTTCTCTCATTAATAAATAACACGTTTAAGCCAATCTAGTTTGCAATGTCAAGAGTTAAAGTATAGAAAACTGCATGTGTGGAAAAAGGACAAACTTTTGCTTTTTATTTGCAACAGAAAGATTCAAAAATTTTTTTCATGGGCTGCCAAAGTGCATTCGTTCTAAGCAAATTCAAGCAGAGTATATCAAATAACGCAATTTTGCAAAAAAAGGTACAAAATAAGCGAAATCAAGCTTTTCCAGCAAAAAGCTTAAAAAACTTGCCCTGGTCATTACATACTCTATTTATATACAATTACAAATAGAATACGCGACTTGTTTCTACTGGGTGCCAGCTGGGAAATTTTTAATTTTTTTTTTTGCAATAAAAAATTATGTACATATGAAAAGTAATATTATCAGGCTCAAGTTCAGTTTTATTGAATTAATGAAAATTCAAAATTACTAAAAAAAAAATATAAAAAAAAACTTAGTAATTTTGAATTTTCATTAATTCAATAAAACTGAACTTGAGGATAATATTACTTTTCATATGTACATCAATATAAGTTCGAATAACAATTACGTTTATTCGTAATAATAATAGTATAAAAATATTAATGAAAAATTATTTAATAAAATAAATGAAAAGTGGTTACATTGCTTAATTTTTGGAAGCATATTTGAGCTTTTTTTGGTTATTCTTGGGCTTATTTTGCGTTTATTTTGTGCTTTAATCCTTGCTTTTTTTCTTTAATTTTGTGCTTATTTAAACTTGCCCTGTATATATATATACATATATATATATATGTTCGTGTATAGAGAGTTATCTATAAACATTTTCAAGTTCTGAGGGAACAAACTTTCAATGTCATTGATATTTTTTTCTCGAATTCTGTATTAATATAGACCTACCTCCCAATTCTGTAAATAAGTTTTGAACGATACATTTGGAGAAGTAATCTACGAATCTTAAAATTTGACCGGCAGATCCATGCCAGTATTTCGTTATGCCTAACAGCGGGACGTTATCTTATCTTTCTAGCCAGCAAACAGTATGGCATATATTATATATATCTTTAAAGAATGCGTTCTCCACCAATGTGCATCACAATTGTGTCTAAAATTAAATTCTTAAATGGATGACTATACACAAACCATCGAGCTGACCAGAGCTCTGTTAACAAGTTTAATTTTCTTTGCAAACAGCAAAACGTAACGTAACATTTAAGAAAAATCGGCTTCTTGCACGAAACAGCCCAAACTTTTTCTCATTTCATGAACAGAATTTATAAATAACATTTGTGAAATAATATTTTTCATAAATTTATTCGTTCCTTACTATTTGGCTTTGTTTGTATTTGAATTGTGGACATTCTCCCTTATTGTAATCGAAATTTTGATTTCTATTTGTGTTTGTTTCATTATCCCTAAGATATGTCGTGACGTTACTTGGCGTTATGATACTTAGATTTTTATTTTGTATATGTACTACTTATGACGTTCTCTTTTCTGAACAAAAATTTGGCCCTTTCAATGGGTAACACTTTTTACAGTTTGCCAATACTTTTAATTTCTTATTGCCACAATGGTACAACATATTTAAGGCTTAACATTAATGCATACGTAGCGTTTCACAGTTTCCATGGTTTTTAGCACAATTTTACCAATAAAAGACGTCAGCAACAGTGTCTTCCCATAGAATCACAAGAATATTTTGCCATTTGATGGTTCCAACATATGTAGAAAAAAACGTAATCGCTTTTAAATATGTTACATATTTTTTATAATGGAACACGATGTAGCATAAATGCAACACTTGTCAGAAAAGAAAGCGCCATTATATTATAAATAAGTTTTTATGTTTCTTCCACTATAACTCATTTGAAAACCACATAATGGATTTCGGTGAAATTTGATATACATATAGATAACATGTGACCCACATTAAAATATAAGGTATTTTTTACGAGGTAAAAACGGTAAAAATGAGAACTTCTTTTTTTATTACCATTTTGTTTTTTATGAACATACAATTTACTTTCTGGGGGATAAATAGAGGAAAGACTGGTACTTTTGGTACCTTTTGCATTTGAAATTTGGTATATTGACAGTTTATGCCTTCATTAAGATGAAACATGTATACTATACTTTCTGGGGGATAAAATGAGAAAAAGGTGTTACTTATGGTACTTCTTGCAGTTGGTACCTTTTAGTTTTTCGATAAATTTGGTAAATATATACATAGATAGTTCATGCCTTATTTAACATTTAGCGGGAACGAAGTCTATATATGTATGTGACAGCACATAGAGAAAGGGACCTAAGGGTAAAAAATCAATTTTCACTTTTTTTGGATGTGGATAACGTCGAATGAGACCGATCCCATGCCCCAAAAGTGTTCCCTCCCACAGATATGCGCATTTTATGAAAGTGATGGTACACCAAAGATACACGTATTTAAATCTTTAAAATGGCTCTGTTGAACAAAACCGGTTTTTACCCTTAGGTCCCTTTGCGCGTCACATATATAAAAATAAACCTGTGTTTGTATACTTGTTTGTTTGTATGATTTTTATAGGAAATTTTGGAACCGTATTATTATGACCCTGAAATTAACAAAAGGTCAAGTGTAGTCCGCTGTAAAATAAAAAAAAAATTTTGTTTCATAAGCAATTGTAGTATGATAATTTATAAACGAATAACCCCACTTTATAACAAAAAACACTTCATTACAGTATTTATTGTTTAGCAGCATTTCACTTACATGTATTTTTACCTATGAATTTTTCTTCAAATATGAATGTGCAGTTAAATGAAAAATACTATATTATACTTTTTTAATCCAAGAACCATAAAAAACAACCTGGTTCTTTATTTCCATTACCTGCCTGGTAAGCTAACGCCATATGTAAGGTTGACTGCACACTATTGGATAAATTGCGAATAAAATCCGCTTTTGTAAATCGATTTTCATGATTTACACCTTATTTTATTCTTGAGGTATTTATGTAGCTCTCAGAAAAATGTGCAAAATATAAAATATTTGCTTTTTCTTTTTCTTTATTGGATTTTTAAAGTGGAAAAAAACGAATTTTGCATGAAAAAAATTTTTTCCCTCTTAAATTTTTGAATAATTCTAAAAAGATGAAATATAGAAATAAACTATATTGAATTAAATTAAATATACATATGAAAAGTAATATTATCAGGCTCAAGTTCAGTTTTATTGAATTAATGAAAATTCAAAATTACTAAGAGTTTTTTTGTGTTGGAAAATATTATTATTTATATCCAATCAGTTTTTAGCAGAACGTATCAGTACTGATTTCAAGGCCGCTACACCTCTACGAATAAACGTAATTATTATTTGAACTTATATTGATTTACATATGAAAAGTAATATTATCAGGCTCAAGTTCAGTTTTATTGAATTAATGAAAATTCAAAATTATTAAGAGTTTTTTTGTGTTGGAAAATATTATTATTTATATCCAATCAGTTTTTAGCAGAACGTATCAGTACTGATTTCAAGGCCGCTACACCTCTACGAATAAACGTAATTATTATTTGAACTTATATTGATTTACATATGAAAAGTAATATTATCAGGCTCAAGTTCAGTTTTATTGAATTAATGAAAATTCAAAATTATTAAGAGTTGTTTTGTGTTGGAAAATATTATTATTTATATCCAATCAGTTTTTAGCAGAACGTATCAGTACTGATTTCAAGGCCGCTACACCTCTCATCAGCGTTCAATTGTCCATCTTTACAATTTTCGTAAAGTGGATACTAATTGAGAAGAATATCAACTATTTAACCAGTTTTCAACAGAAATAGAATATGAGAATTAATTTTTAATTCAAATTTTATTCTACAATGAAACAGTGCTGGTTAGTACGAAATTCCCTCATTACTGTTTGGAACTAATAATCAACACAAACTCATAGTCCGTTATCATCAAAGTATTCTACTTTGTATTTTAACGTTTTTGTTGTTTTTACTCTATATTAGGGAAATTCACATATTACTGTGACCCCTGTTATTAGGGTATTTATAGCTCGTGCCCAAGCGGAATTAATATTTTTTTATATTAGTATTATTACGAATAAACGTAATTATTATTTGAACTTATATTGATTTACATATGGAAAGTAATATTATCAGGCTCAAGTTCAGTTTTATTGAATTAATGAAAATTCAAAATTACTAAGAGTTTTTTTGTGTTGGAAAATATTATTATTTATATCCAATCAGTTTTTAATTCATGTTTGTGAGAAAAATTAAAAGTTAAATATAAACCATTATAGTAATATACATATCCTTTTCGTTCTATATCGCAAAAATTTTTTGTATTATTCTTTAATGGTAATTTTGGGTTTATATAAATGAAAACTAGATTCTTAGGGAATGTACATATTGTATGTCCGTTTTGCTTAAATAAACTTTATTTCAATTAAATTAAATAACAATTCAAAAGCCTTAAAAATACTTGATTGATTGAAAAAACTGCAACATAATATGTTTCACTCGAGCTTAATTTTTCGTTCTGAAAGTTTGAATATACTTTTTACAAACTTAAACGAATAAATCCGAGAAGAATTTCGCATCACTTTGTGGAAGATAAGTAGAGGTGTGTAGCTCCTGAACGAACTAGTTCAACTGAACGATTCACACAAGTGAGCGCTCTTTACAATCAATCAATTCAATTTCATGTATTATGACAATTGGATTTTACGTACCCTAAAGAGCTTTTATTTCGTATGGAATATGACATTTGGCACAATACAATACTTTTGCGATAGTATCTACAGTATTTTATTAAATAAGCGTTCCCAAATAAGCTAATTTATCTTTACTTTATAGTTTTTCTAAGCATTGATCAATTTTGAAATAATTTATTTAAAACATTAAATATATAAATACAGCAGACTGCAGGATTTACATTTCACCGTATTGGTATGAATTTTGTTGTATTAATTCCAATTTCTGAACCTCCAATTCCTGCCCCATTTTCCTTATATCACAGTGCTAAGGTTTAAACTTACTTCTTTATACCTGCTAATATTGGGAAGAATAACAACCAAAGTATTTTTGAATTAAATCATTTAACGCCAAACGTAAATCATGAAACAGATGATGATGACTGATACTCATTAGGTTTAACGAATTATTAAAAAAAAAATTTATTGATAAGTTTTGGGAACAGAATTATTGGAATACCAATTATACTAACAACTTTAAATTTAGTATCATTATTCTCAAATAATAGAAACTTAAAAATATGTTTGGGGCAAAGGAAAATATTTAAGCAAGTTTCCGAAAAATCACTCATTTTTAAAACTTTTTGATGCATGCATATTTTTTCACAATTTTTTTACATAAATTAATTATTTTGAATTTTTCTTATATTTGTTTTTTTACATGGGTGTCACTCGATTAAGATTTGTTTCAATTTACTAAACAGTCACACATTTAAAAATTGACTATAAATTTCATATAAATTTTGCTTTCAAGTTTTGTTTCAATTTTTCATTCAAGTAACACTGCAGTCAGACGTTCAAGTTTTTTTTCAATTCTCTTTCAAGAAATTTACACAAACTGCTAGTCAAAATTCACAAAAATTGAAGGCTGTGACGTAGGCTTCACGCAATTTCAAAGCAATTTGCTTTCAAGAACACAAAAAATTATGGCGGCAGAATATATGTACTTATGTATGTATGTATATGAAAACTAACGAGAGTTTATAATCAAAATGGCAATCAGCCGCTTTCTTGAAAACAATTTGAAACACTCAATTGAACGAAAATTTGAAAGCAAATTCTCAGCAAATTTTAAAAGTGTGAGTGTATTGGTAAAAAATGAGAGAGGATTGAATCTTGAAAAAAAAATGAAATGAAAACTTGATCGTGTGACACCTATGTTAGGCTATGTCTTAATAAAAAAAATGAAATTAGCTGTATATTGTAGCTTATTTTTATATAATTAAAACTAAGTTGTTTCCAAATTAGTAGTTTAAAAATAAAAATGTTATGGTAACGCTGATATAGCAGAAACATTTTTTGTTTTCGCTTTGTTTATTTTCGTAACAAAGCTGAAACCAATGGAGCTAATGTATTTTACTGAACTAAAGTGAGCTATTGAACTAAACTGAGCTATTGAACTAAACTGAGCTACTGAACTAAAGTGAGCTATTGAACTAAAAGAGCGAACTAGTTCAGTTAACTGAGCTGAGCGGAAAAGAGCGCTCACTCAACTGAGCTGAAAAACCCAACTCTAAAGATAAGCGTATAAACTTTCAATATCTTTTATTTTGTCTTTAGAAATATTTATCTTTGCGGTTGTATTTAGTTCTTTTTGAAAAATGTTTTCCAAAGTAATAAAAACACCCTTCCTGGGTTGTTTTTTTAAAAGTTTCGCGCGAGCCAACCAATAGTGTTTACTAATTGTAACAAATTTCACGTATGTACCATAAAGTAAAAAATATTTCCCAAAATGTGGCATATACAATAAAATGACAAATATTTTTTGGATGTAAAAATAGCAATAACATACAAATTTTTTTCAATGACTTCAGATATTTTTACATAAATCGATAAAAAACTTCAAACATAATATCTGACAAAAATATTGGACTACTTTTTTCACGTAAATTTTTTTGTATATCATTATGAAACTTTGGACTCAATTTCCCAAAAAAAAATTGAAGATACGTGAAGATAACTTTGGCACGACGATATGTATAATAATTGGCATTCTCTATATTAATTTCAAGAAACTTTTCTAACAAAAACGAATATAGTTCCATTTATATTGAAACTCTCATTCCTATAGTCCTAAATAGCATATAATAGTTTTAAAATATTTCCCCGCCGAAAAAGCATAGAATTTTTTTCCACTTTAGTAGCGATTTTCCACGCCGTTGTAGCATCTGCTTTAAATTCTTTAGCTATTTTAGTAATAATTTCATATATTATGATAGTCTTCCTGTTCATAAAATAAAGTGTTATAGTGCTATCAAGTCTTCAAATGTGCCGCCGTGGCTGATAGGTAGCAACGCTAGTCTAGTAGTACGGAGGTTGTCGGTTCGATTGAGGCCATAGATCCTGGGTGTTTTCTGCAGACAAGCTAATCGCTTTGCGGGTTGTGTTTGTTTGAAAAAAAAAAACATATTGCGAATCATTTTTTCTCCGTTTATTAATTAAATAGTTGAATCTAAATTGATGAGCATCAAAATGTATCATCCACTTTTTGAATGTGATCTATATCCATTTGAGAGTTATTGTTTTGCATTAAATTTAACTAAATGGACTAACTGATGGTAACCCTCTCGATTACATTGTTTAAAATTTAATACGCTCTGTGATAATATCAAATACATATAAATTAAATATATGTATGTACTAGAGTTGTCAACCGTCGTGCTATGTTTTGAATGAAGAACGGGGTTTTTTCACTCTCAGGTGTATAAGTTGGAAATACACTAAAGCCAAAAAATTGAGCTCGGTTCGGTATTTCACCAAGAACAAAAATGAAAAAAAAAAAAAAAAACAAAGTCACATGTAACAAGTGTCCTAAAGTAAACAAAATTGTTGGATCAACAACAAAAAAATTAATAATTCTTTTGCAAAGGATTTACGAAAACGTATTAAAATAAGAATAAATGAGAGACGTATAAAATTTTTAAATACGTTAATAATATTTTTTAAATTCTGGAAATTTTCCGAGCAATAAAAGTTTTTTCTTTATTCTTCAAAAAGTGAAACTAAAGAATATACAAATGAATTATACTCCAGATTATTTTAAGATGTTACTAGTAGAATGCTGCATAAATAGATGAGTAGCTAAGAAGTTCACGTGTACTTCCAAAGCATGAACACTTACTCGAAATGAATTACAGAAACAATGTTCATATTTTTGAGAACACCAAAAACTTGTTGTCACTTCTTGTTACTCGACTTAGCGTGTGTAAATTCACTGCTTGTGTGTTTTGCTATCATACTCGCAACATGTATGAACAGAACGAGGTGAACATAATGCGACAGCCAAACTTCACTTGGTACTTGCAGTACTACGTGAAATAAAAAAAAAAAGTTCTTTCTGTTGAGTGTAGTAAAAAAATGGAATTAAGTGAGGCAAGTTTATACATAATATTATTTGTTTAGATTTTTGTTACTTAGTTACTAGGCTTTTGCAAAAGTACAAAAAACAAATACTTAAATGCATTCTCTTTTTTTCGTGTATTTGTTTTATTATACCCTCTCTTTACTATACCTTCTTCTGTTCTCTATTATAAGAAACAAACACAATAAATACTGTTCTTGTACGAAATAAATACAGCAAGTATTAAAGCATGTAAGCATAGCTGCCAGATTTTTTTTTGTAATATCGTCATATTTTTGGGCAAAAATCGTCATTATCGTCAATATAGCTTATTGAAATCGTCATAAAAACGTCAAATGAAAAAAGCGCTTTTTTACCAACAAAACCTATTTTTATTAAAGGCAAAACATAACAAAACTCTTAAATCAACAAATCTTATTAAAAAACAGCATTATTTAAAATACAGAGATGAAATGCCTCACTTAGAATTCACAATAAAATCACATGTATGTAAATAGATTGCATATTTTTCAATAATTTGAAATATATTTATACATTGTATGGAAAAAAAACAAAAAAAAAAAACAAAATCCTTTAGTTATTTTTTTCAATTTAGTAAAATATGCATTTTAAAAATCATTTTTGGAAACACTTTTTCTAAAAATGCATCAAAACTACAATAAAATTTATACAATAAAATATAATTTTTTAAGAAAATAGTCATATACATATGTATATGTATAATATATTTTACAAATATATATTGCAATTAAAGATATTGATTAATTGGTACAACTGTCAGATCATAGCATGTACATTTGTTTAGCTTTAAATAATCTTTTGAATATAATATTGCCTCCAAAGACGACTTTTTCAATTTCTTATTTTAGTCTTATTTACGTTTACCTGACTAAATATTCTTTCTATATTTGCTGAATAATGTGTTAAAACTAGGATTTTTGTAATAAATATAGTCAAAATCGGAAACAAAACACTAGAGCCCCTCGTTTGCATCTCAGATGGTTTTTTACAAAAATCCAATATTTATATGTTTTTATCAGAACAATAATTTCAATTGTCTGAACTCTGTTTCTAGCTCTTGGTTTTCACTTTCTTCAACAAAATAGGAAAATTATCTTATAATTTCAGAAAACCAACTTTTTTCTTCATTAATAATATTAAATGGATTAATTTGGCCAAGAGCTTTATATTTATTTTCAAAATTAAATCTTGATAATAGCTGATCAGATAACTCTATATAAAAATTAACACAATTATTACTACTATCATATTCTTCTTTTGCATTTACTTGTGATTCTTCCAACACGTCTCTGGCAAACTAGTTTTTAAAAAGTTTCTCATTACAATTTTCAGCAGTTCAAGGTTGCTCTAATAGTACAAATATATGTTGCAAACTTGAATTATTTAAAATCGTCAAAATTAGGGTATAAATCGTCCCATCGTCACTATGTCATTTTTAGGACCCAAAATCGTCAAAATGACGATAAATCGTCAAATCTGGCAGCTATGCATGTAAGAACTAAGCATAATAAGAACCAAGCACATTAAGTAAAGACAACCACTACTTAAACTATTTGCTAAAATACTCGAGTATTTTTGTAAGTTTTATTTGGTTTGTATGAAATTTCGCTTTTATTTAATTTGATGTTAAGATCAACATCAACATATCAATAGTTGTATATACTTAGATAGGTATGTACATATGTATATTCCATAAAATTAACTGCTAAATTAATGCTAAAAATAAAAACCAAGAAAATGCTTAAAATACCCACATGGTAAAATAAGAACCTTGCAAAATACTTACAGAATATTAGCAAAAAAAATGTTTACTTTACTCTACTTATAGTGAATAAGAATGAGTAAATACAAATACTCTGAGCGTATAAAGAGAATAAATGTTGTGTTTGTTTTTTTTTCGTTTTGTATTTACTTGCTTTGATCCCCTTTTGTACTTGGATTTACTCTGAGAATTTTTAAAAAAGCAAATGTTTTTGAATTTAAATGTACTTAGTGCAAAAGCCTATTAGTTACTAATTACTTACGTTTAAAGGTATTAAAAAATAGGCATTTTTTCCTTTTCAAAAAATGTTAATTGAATTTATGAAAAAAAATCATGCATATGTATACATAATTTTTCCATTATTTATTTTGAAGACTTAAAACGTCGGCATATTAGCCAGTGTAGATATAAAGGCTAAAATTAATTGAAAATTTTAATTTTCAGCATTGCATGAAAAATTCTTGAAGTACCACATGAAGTGAACATAGATTTTAAGCAGTGATGCCAACTCTTGCAACATCAAAAGCACTGTGAGCCCATGGAAATAGGGTAAAAAAGGGTAAAAATAAAAAAAAAAAATTCGGGTACAAAAGCACTAACCTAATTTTGTTTTGGGTCTGGTGGATCAAAAGACATACCTATCTATTGATTTTTCATGGCTTTTTGTGTGACTTTGTCGGAGTAAATCGCTTTATCGAACTTTTATTTCACAACTACAACAAATAAAATATGCTTTTAGTTCATCTTTTGCTGTTCTAAGCTACGTTTTAAAAGCTGGATCACTTTCCCAAGCTTTTCTATATAAGTATTTGTTTTTCGATCTAAGGGAAAACCATTGTTAGATGATGAACTGTAGCACATATCAACTTTAACATCAATGAAGAACTTACTTTTAATAACTGTGCAGCTTGATAATAACTAAGGCACTTTCTTGCTTAAATTTGCATAAAAAACAAATCAAAGGATATGTACTAATATTGAAACAAATAAATCATAAAAATTTCTGAACAAATTTAAAAAAAATGCTTGAGAAATTCTAGAATTCAAACTCTTAACAGTTTGCGAGTACTACTCAAAATATAGATGCAAATTATACGCAGATGGTTAAAAAAGTATTAGGTGTGTTTAAAGAATAGTAGGAAAATGGTTCAGTGTCAAAAATGTTGATTATTTAAAACGCACCTAAAAGCACTGTGAGAAATGGTTAAAAGCACTATAAATACCCGCTTTTCAAAAACGGGTATTTAACAAAATTTCGGGTATTGATTAAGTTAAAAAGCATCAAAAAATACCCGAAAAGCACCAAAATGGCAACGCTGATTTTAAGGTACTTCTTTTTTGTTGGCTACGGTTTTGTATGTTCATATTTTTCGGTACTCATTTAATTTGCGGTTGCTACTGGCATAGCTGCCAGATTTGACGATTTATCGTCATTTTGACGATTTTGGGTCCTAAAAATGACATAGTGACGATGGGACGATTTATGCCCTAATTTTGACGATTTTAAATAATTCAAGTTTGCAACATATATTTGTACTATTAGAGTAACCTTGAACTGCTGAAAATTGTAATAAGAAACTTGTTAAAAACTATTTTGCTTAAAACTGAAATATTTTATTTAACTGATTATAAAAACAAAAACAATTTTTTAAATTTTGAACACATTTATTTAGGAATATTTGCCAGAGACGTATTGGAAGAATTACAAATAAATGCAAAAGAAAAATATGATATTATTATTAATTGTGTTAATTTTTATATAGAGCTTTGTGATCAGATATTATCATGATTTTATTTTGAAAATAAATAAAAGCTCTTGGCCAAATTAATCCATTTAATATTATTAATGAAGAAAAAAAGTTGGTTCTCTGAAATTATAAAATAATTTTCATATTTTGTTGAAGAAACAGAAAACCAAGAGCTAGAAACAGAGTTCAGGCAATTGAAAGTATTGTCCTGATAAAAACATATAACTACTGGATTTTTGGAAAAAACTATCAGAGATGCAAAGAGGGATTCTAGTCTTTTGTTTCCGATTTTGACTAAATTTATTACACAAATCCTAGTTTTACCACATTATTCAGCAAATATGGAAAGAATATTTAGTCAGGTAAACGTAAATAAGACTAAAATAAGAAATTGAAAAAGTCGTCTTTGGAGGCAATATTATATTCAAAAGATTATTTAAAGCTAAACAAATGTACCTGCTATGATCTGACAGCTGTAACTGAATTAATCAATATGTTTAATTGCACTATATATTTGTAAAATATATTAACATATACCTATGTATATGTCTATTTTCTTAAAAAATTATATATTTATTGTATAAATTTTATTATAGTTTTGATGCATTTTTAGAAAGTGTTTCCAAAAATGAAATTTAAAATGCATATTTTACTAAATTGAAAAAAATAACTAAAGGATTTGATTTTTTTGTTTTTTCCGTACAATGTATAAATATATTTCAAAGTATTGAAAAATATGCAATCTATTTAATGTGATTTTATTGTGAATTCTAAGTGAATATTTCAAAAAGCGATTTTTTGATTTGACGTTTTTATGACGATTTCAATAAGCTATATTGACGATAATGACGATTTTTGCCCAAAAATATGACGATATTACCAAAAAAAATGTGGCAGCTATGGCTACTGGTTAGTATTTGTCAAACAAACAATCTCGTCTCTTCACTGCTTGTGCTCTGAGCGACAGAGCAAATATCTACTGTATTCGACAGCGAGTTTCACATATGAAGAAAAAAGTTACTCGTTGCAGCCCTTTAATACATACATACATACATATCTGTGGCATTAAATAATAATGGCTTAAGTTGACATAAGTGCTTTTTCATTTTATTGCATATTCTAAATCTTCTCTTCAAGATCTATCACTCAGCTAAATTTCAAGTATAAAATGTAATTTTTAATAAAACTATACGCGATTATATTTTAAGTTAATTCTTTTTGGAAAATAATACATAAGCCATAATATCTTATCTCAACTTAATTTTTTTTTAAGGTAGCTACATAAATATTAAAATGTTTGAGCTTTAAAACTTGTATACATTTAAGTTGAATAACTAACAGTCCATTCAAATTATTCTTCAAATAAAAAAAGACCTTACATTTAACTAAGCTTTTATAAAACGAGAGATTTTCAGTTTTTCACATTTTTCAATTTAAACTAAAGCACTTGTCTCGACTTACTGCCAATAAAAATTATTTCGCCTTTCAATATAATATCTTAAGATCACTTTAGTGTTTTTTTTTTCTGCCAATGGATTTTTTCATAACATCTTAATTAAAAAACAACGAATAATAACTTATAAAACTAATTTCTTTTTATAAAATTAACAGTTTTGTTCTAAATGAATGTGCATCTTTTTCTTTGGCTAAAAATTTTATATAAAAACCAAACACAATTTATTTTAGACAAAACCCTTAATATCTCAAAACATGAAATTTCGACTTAAGCCATTATTATTTATTGCCACAGATATGTACTTTCAAAATAATATTGATAATTTATTTTTTTTTTATTTTCAATAATTAGTATTAAACATACAATAAAGTTAATCGTATTGATATAATATAAAAATTTTCATTGCATTTTAAACTAATTAATTTAATACACAGCAACAAAATAATGAAATTCATATAAACTCGCGTATTTTATTTTTGACACTGTGCTGATTCTTTAATGACTTTTTTAATTTCACTGCATATTTTGTTATTGTTTTCTTCTATGTTGGTATACATTGGTTTGCTTTTAGGTCCGTTTGTTTACTTTTACAGTAAAATGCAGTAAATGAGTATAAATGAGTAAACAGCAGAATTTACTCTCCAAGAAAATGTTTACCCAAAAAAGTACGCGAACGGAAAAATTGTAAAAATTCGTAAGATTTAGGCAACAGCTGATGGAAAATAAATGTAACGTTGAAAAATTGTTACATTTTTGGATATTTGAACAATTTATTCATCGGTACTCGATTAAATACCTTTTATAACACAAATATTTTAATAAAATATAAACAATTTAATTTATGTAATCTTTCCCATATCTTCTTTTTTTATTTGATTTGATTTTGCATATTTGTGTGTGGTTAAATTTATTCAAAGTACATGAATATTTGTTATTGCTTCTGACTATTGTAAAAAGAAGTGCAGTACTAAGTACCCAAGAACTTTAGAATTTCACAACTCCAAAGAATTAAAATAAAAACTCCACAAAACTAAAATAACTTTTATTTTCCATTAAACGGCATGTAGGTAATTGTTTCAAAAACAAGTTCAATTTAATGTTAATTTACTTTTAGTTTGGTTTTATTTTTACTTAAATTGTTAGTTGGAATTAATTTATATTAAAGTATTTTTAGATTTAAGATTTGAAAAACTTATTGATGTTTCAATTTATAATTAAAGATTCAATAAAGAATTAAAACTACCACAAAAAAAAAAACAAAAAAAAAAAAATTGTTAGTTTGATAAATGTTTTAGTCACAAATTGCCCACTTTTTGTTTGTTTACCTTTTGAATCATATGTTTTCTTGTTTTACTAAACTTTAAAATTTTGCAAGTTCTCAATTAAGAACTGTTACTTTACCACAGATAACCAGAGATGACACGAGACGGAAGATTTTGCATACTGGTTTGTATACACTCATACAATCCTTCGTTTTCGTTTTTTTCTTTGTGCTGTCTTTCTATCCAAATTAAAATTATAAATCACAAAACTAATAAAATATCCATATATTTCTATAATTTACATTCAAAATATTATTAATTAATTAATTTAAGTTGGTTTTCACTGATCGTTTGTATTTTATCACTATAATATCTGCAAAATATCAGAATTTATTAAGTATGTATGTATGTATGTGTGTAAGTAAAAAACCACCACCATTTGGCAAATTTACCTCATATATGTACGTATGTATGTATATATATGTAAATTTAATATACAGAATATATAAGCACACACTGTTGTTTTATCACTTTATTTTCGAATTATATGCCGTAAATACTTAAGGTGTAATTTATAAACGATTCGTAAAGTTAAAGTGCACATAAAAACCTGTTTTCTCATACAAAATTCGTACAATAACGCCACAATAACTTTATGATTTGTTTATGAATTACACCTTTAATATTATCACATTTTATTAAATTTAAGCGTGCTTTCATGTAGCATTTTCCACTAAAAACTGAACTTTTTTTGCTTTTCCCCTTGTTTACTTTCATAACAAACACACTAATGTTGTCTCTTTTTCACGATGCTTACTTATGACAAATAAAATATGATCCAAATACAATTTTTTTTTTTGTCATCTCTGGTTATCTGTGACTTTACGCTCTCAATTTGTGTTCTCATTTACTGTATTTTGTGTAAACGAACGCAATTTAGTAAAGTTCAGTAAAAAATAGTAAAAACTTTTGCGTACTCGAACACACTTTTTATTATCAAATTCATTTACATGGCCAACTAATTTTTGAACCCCTTTAACATTTTTTCACAAATTTTTTATTCTTTCTTTATATCTAGTTTTAACAGCTTCCATTAGTTTCTTGATTTCCATTTCATTTTCTTTCAAAGATCCTTTAAAAATTCCTTTTTATATACATACATACTGACAAAACACTCTCATTCCAATTTACACCATTTTATATTTCCGTTATTACTTGGTCGACATTATAAATAAGTATACTGTACACAGTCATCACACATAAATCTTATAAAAGTTTGTTTTCCATCATTCCAATTGAATACTTGTCAATTCCAAAACATTTTACGGCGCAGTGGTATACGTTTTTACAGACTCCATCACATTGTATACCACTTTCACCTCTTATTGCTGCTCTGCAATTACTGCATTCAACCGGCATTGCACTGCATTCAATGTTTGTTCTTTTAAATGGAATGAATACCAAAATCTTTTATTCACAATCCTTTATTTTATTGCTTTATTTCAGTTTTTAGGGGCTGTGCACATATTACGTAACGCTGTTTTCAGAGATTTTATACCCCCCACTCTGTAACGCTTTTTAATAATTTTTCAGTGCAAAATTTCCAATCCGTAACAAATCTTTAACCGCCGCCCCCCCTTGGAGCGTTACGTAATATGTCCACAGCCCCCTAGACTTTTTATGTACATACTAGAGTTGTCAATTATTCGCCTTTCAACTTTGTTCGATTAATTCCAACAATTGTTTTTGTTCGTTCGATCAAACGATTAAAGCTGGAATATTATTCGATTAATCGATGAGAACAACGAAAAAATAATGACAAAAAAATAAACATTTCATACAAAAAACTTAAAAATAAAATAGTTAATATTTTTATTAACAAAAAAAAGAAAAAAAAATACATAAAAAACTATTAATTCAAATAAACATGCTTCATTCAGTCAAAAAATATGATTTTTTTGTTAAATCAGACAATTTGGGTTGTTCTTAAGAAATAAACTTCTACAAATAAAAGTTGACTCAATTTCTTAGCTTTCAAACTATTTTCGGTTTTGGTTTTTATTAAATTAAATTTTGAAAAAACTATTTCGCTAATTGTCGGGATAGGTGATGTTATGAGAAGAGCATAAAATAGTTTATCTAATTTTTCTGTTCTTTTTTTAGATTTTTCAAAATATACCATATCGTCTAATATATCGCTGAAGTCTTTTTTTTATATTTTGAATTTTTAATACTTTTAATATAATTATTTAATTCGCATAAAAGATTGTTATTTTCATTACTAGTAACTAAAGGGCTGCAACGAGTAACTTTTTTCTTCATATGTGAAACTCGCTGTCGAATATTTTCTCTGTCGCTCAGAGCACAATCAGTGAAGAGAAGAGATTGTTTGTTTGACAAATACTAACCAGTAGCAACCGCAAATTAAATGAGTACCGAAAAATATAAACATACAAAACTATGTTCACTTCATGTGGTACTCCAAGAATTTTTCATGCAATGCTGAAAACTAAAATTTTCAATTTTCAATCAATTTTAGCCTTTATATCCACATTGGCTAATATGCCGGCGTTTTAAGTCTTTAAAATAAATAATGGAAAAATTATTCATACATATGCATGATTTTTTTCATGAATTCAATTAACATTTTTTGAAAAGGAAAAAATGCCTATTTTTTAATACCTTTAAACGTAAGTAATTAGTAACTAAGTAACAAAAATCTAAACAAATAATATTATGTATAAACTTGCCTCACTTAATTCCATTTTTTTACTACACTCAACAAAAAGAACTTTTTTTTTTATTTCACGTAGTACTGCAAGTACCAAGTGAAGTTTGGCGGTCGCATTATGTTCACCTCGTTTTGTTCATACATGTTGCGAGTATGATAGCAAAACACACAAGCAGTAAACTTACACACGCTAAGGCCCAAATTCACAGTCATTAGTTAGCTAATAGTAATAGTTTAACTAATAATATTTGATTCACAGCTTCTAGTTTAACATTAGTTAAACCATCAAACGTCATTGGGTAACTAATAGTTAGACAACAGCTGATTCGTTGGAATTTATTATTACAGTGTTATTCACAAACGTTTTATTAGAGGCTAATAAGCAAAATGCGCTAAAGTAGTATTCACAAACGTTTAATAGCACTATGACGCGGTTATTACACGCTAATAAACTGGAAAATTTTATTGTAGGCATCACGCTACTTTAGCCGTTTAATAAGTTGACATTTGCATTTTTTAAAGTAAAAAAATCACTATTTACTTCAAAAAGTATGAAAAATAATAAAAAAAAGATTCGAATAAAGTAATGATTGTAATAAATATAATTTCGACATTCGTTAGTATTATACAAAATAAATACATATACATAAAACTATAATTTTTTTATTAAATTAAATATTTTGCAGATAATGTATTTCAACTCTCCCGATTCTTCCAGTCCTTCTGCAATGTTTACATACATATGTATGTATGTATGTACGTAAAATAAGAAAATTCAAGAAGAAATACATAAATGTGAATATATGTATGTAAATATGTACATACATATGTACATACATACTTATGCATGATTGTTTACGTATGCAAGTATGTACACAAATGTGTCTGTATGTACTTATATGCATGTACATGCATATTTGTTCACATGCGTACATAACTTAAATTCTACCTGCTCTTTGAAATATTAATATTATTTCATCTTTTTTTCATGATTTTGTGCATAATTTGTCACATTTCAACCACAACAAGATTAAAAACATTTCCAAATAAATAAAGCAAACATATTAGTGGTGTGTAATCAATTGCACCGAACTCGGCATTTGAATACTTTTGTAATAACTTATGAAAACACATTGCTAGCAATATCAATACAACACATATTAAAAAATTTTAATATTTTTTGAAATGTTATAAGCAATAATCTATTACTCTAACTTGTTTAAATAAAATTTATATGACATTATTTTCACATTTTCAAACCATTAGAGACTACTTGCTTATCGAGTATGTTATTGTACACAACACTAATTATTATAACTTGACAAATAAAATGAAACAATGTTGCTAACACAGAATCACAAAACTGAAAAAATCACACAATAGTTAATTTGGCTTTATTAAACGTTTGTGAATAATGTTTATTATTACCGGGTAATAACACAAAAACTGATTATTAACTAATGTGTACTTTATCTCTACAATAAGAATTTTTTATGAATAACACTGTAACAGTGTTTTTTCAATTTCACATGCCATATCTAAAATTTTTCACAAAACAAAAATACTAATAATAAATTCCAACGAATCAGCTGTTGTCTAACTATTAGTTAACCAATGACGTTTGATAGTTTAGCTAATGTTAAACTGGAAGCTGTGAATCAAATATTATTAGTTAAACTATTACTATTAGCTAACTAATGACTGTGAATTTGGGCCTAAGTGTTCATGTTTTGGAAGTACACATCTATTTATGCAGCGTTCTAGTATGTATGTAAAATAATTATGTATTTGATTATTTTGTGAATTCTACAATTAGAAGCTTCATGACCTCCATTGGGGAATTATTACTTCTAGGATTGTTTTTTTTTTTGTCTAAAGAACTTATTACGATAATACCGGCTTAAATTATTTTCGTTCAAACTGTTCTTATTTGTATACAAAAGTATATTATATGATGTCTTTGATTTTTCAGTGCCCTCGGGATAACGTCAATTAATTAAAACCACGAGTGTTGACGTTGTGTTGACGTTTATCTGATGGTTGACGTTTATGAATGTGCAAATTTAAGAACAAAATACACCAAATCATTTTTATTGTTTATAAATTGCAACCAAACCAACGCCAAATTCAAAGAAAAGCCAAAATTAAATTTCCAACATAAATAAAAGCAATAAAAATATTAAACACGAGATCATTGTGATGGGTTAGCTAATCTTTATGCTGCAATTAAACAAATTAATATTTGAAGACATAAATTTTTGAGTACTTGCCCGAATAAATGTTATAAATTTTTGTTTTGCCTTAAAAATTCTCTTAACTGTACATTTACTTTAGTCTGTAAGAAAAATAAACAGATTAATATCGAATATAAAATTGTGTGTGGCAAACTACCAATTATCAAAACTTTACTAATTAATTATAGCTGCCATTTTGATTTTACCATTTTTATTTTCCAAATATATTTTTGTGTGAAGTACCGAGATTTTCGGTGAAGGGGATGAAATTTTTAAATTTTAATGATTACATCATCTTGAATTTTGAAATATATCATTTCACAGCCATGTGGAAAACAACCCAGTAGAATATTATTTTCTTCGAATTTCTGCCATCCCAACCCATTGTGCAGTTCGTCTTAACATAATCGATTATAATAATAAAATCGCTTTAATTTTAAAAAGACTGAAATGAAAATTTCGGAATTATCATTTCATAATATATCGCACCAGTACCTCAAACGGTATCCCTTTAACGTCTTTTTTGCAAAAATTTTCAAGTACAAAATTATGAGTTGTCTCCCTTTATAAGGTACTGGAGCGATACGTATAAATTTATATACATATGCATACATAATTTTAAAACTAAATTTTCTCCTTTCAGAACTTGTGTTGGCTTAACGGAGGCCGCTTTCAAAATGCTTACAAAGGAAGTTTATGCTGAATGGTGCTGTGACAAGTGTTTATCTACCAAACACATACCAATGGTAAAATTTAAATGTTAAAGAAATCCATTAAACAAACAATGGTCGTTTTTACATGACAATGCAACGAACTTTACTAATGCAATGTTTTGGTTGTTTATAACACTGACAATGAGTGAAAATTATCGAAAATAAAACAATTATATTTTTTTTTGGAAAATAAAAGTTAAATAAATATTAATGTAATCAACTCTCCTCCCTGTCTCAGTACATAAGCAACTGAAAGGACTGCCCCTCTATCTGAGTGTTTTAAAAAAAATTGTTTATTTAAACAAAGAACTTATTAAAAGGAAACTGTATTAGAAATACTTAGTTTATAACAACAACGATAACAACAACAGCCACAAGCACCACCAATTTAAAAGCACAGAAAAATCCGAGAAAAGAATCAGGTTGATAAATTGAAAAAAAAAACAAAAGAAAAAATTGCAACATCATTATCATTCTTCAATAATTATAAAATTTTTAGGAAATTAAAAAAATATTAAACTTTTATTGGAAGAAAATGAAGAAAATTGTATAGTAGTTTTTGACATTAAAATTAAAAAGAAGTAATTAAATAAAATTTAAGCAATTGATGAAAAAGAAAATTATAAAAAATATGTAATATGTAATAATAAAGTATGTATATCATGTTTAAGAATTAATTCAAGAAAAAAACAACAACAATATTAAGTACACATTATTAACGCATTCACTCGTATTGTGATTAGCAGCGTATTTGTATGGCAAGTTAGGCGTTTTTAAAAACCACATATTTGAAAATGCGTAACCTAGCAACTCCCAGTACCCCAAGCGAAATACGAGTGATTATTATTATTTTCTTTTTAAATCTATGATTGTAATCATCACAGTCTCTATCTCTCTCTGTATAAACAAAATTAAAAACTTTTACAAAATAATTTATAGAAAAATATAAAAAAACAATAGATGAATTAATATTATTAGGATACAGTCGATAAAGCATTTTTTTTTTAATTTAGAAAAGCGAAAGTTTATAATGAAGGCATTCTATCTTTTTTTTATACTAATTTTCAAATAAATTTTACAACTTGTTTTTCTGAAAGGAACTCAGTCAGGTTTTATTTTTATTCCCCCATATATTGAAATTATTTGTCAATAAAATATCAAATATAGGTTCCTTATATGCTCTTTGTAGATACCAATTGGCGATTTATAACAGTCGTTTGTAATTTTTAGTCCGTAGAAAATAGCAAGAAATTTTACTTTTTGATATTGTCTTGACAAATAGTTACGTAATAAGGGGGACATGTTTGAGAGATGTGTTAACAAAACCAAGTGAATGTTGGATGGTTGGATAGATGCCTTGTTATAATTTCGGTAAAATTGCAAAAAAAAAAAAAATAATAAAAAATAAAAACAAGGTTGTTTATTTTCTTATCATTTGTAAAGAAAATTCTTACATCTTAAGCATTTTAAAGCCAGGAAAAATTGTTGAACTTGTCCTGCAGCTTTAGAAGCAATGCAATTACAATTAGTAATTTTAATAACATGCATTAAACTAATAATACCAAAATTATTTTGATAACCGCTATATAAATTTTTATTGTTTCATATTTATCTAATATTTCGCCACTTCCTTGTGTGGCTTCTTCAGGGATATAAAAATTTGTATATCCCTGAAGAAGCCACACAAGGAAGTGGCGAAATATTGGAAATATAATAAACATTATTAAAGTTTTTTATAAAAAAATAGTGACCTAAATCCTTAAAAAATAGATAAATATAAAATTAAATAAGGTCAAAAAAAAATAGAAGAATAATTTTTATTGTTTCTAAAAGCTGTTGTAAGCAATAGTACTCGTGGTAAATAAAAAACAAATGTAAAACTGTCCGGCCAGCGGTAGACGTGTATTTTTGTTTCACAAATATCAAATTGGATGTAGCGGAGCAACAATAATCATATACAATTGAAAATGTAATATGTATTTCAAAATTTTACTGGCGATATAAAAAATCTTGATCAAATGCAGAATTTTGTGAAATATTTGTTTAGAACAAAAATTTTAAATAAGCGCCGGTCCTTTGAGCTTATTTGCTATATTAGCCTTATTTATAGATTTTTAAAGAAATTTTGTATGAAAATTGATTTTCTTAACCCGTTATAAACCAATAATATTTTTTTTTATAAATAAAGTGAAGAAGTCTTGCGTTAGCACAATAAAAGAAAACTCAAAATAGCTGATCCAGAACTTTCCATACGTCGTACCATGAAATTAAAATGTTTATTTTAAGCAATTAATTTTATACAAAATAAATTGTTATTTTACAAATCAAGTTTAGCCATTTATAAAAAAATTAAAATCATACTTTTCATCTGATTCAAGGTTGATTTAAATTTGAAAAACAAAACTAATTCGGTTTAAAAAATGTTGGGTTTCATGTGTAAAATATTTAATTGGTTTTTGAAAAAAGTGAATTTTATTTGAAAAAAATAACGATTTTATTTCAAGAAACTTAAACTATTTTTATTTTACACAAACAATCGACTTGAGTAGAAAACTTATATAAAAATTTTGTACTCAAGTCGCTTTAATTGTCCATTAATAAGAATTTTTTTTTTTTTGATAAATTTTATTATTTATTGAATCTTCAATTATAGATTAAATTATCAATAAGTTTTTCAAATCTTAAATCTAAAAAAAAAATATTAAATATAAGTTTAGCCAATGCTAAACAAAATTTTTAATTTCAACGATTAATTTATGTTGTTTTACGCTGCAGTCAGACGTTCAAGTTTTTATTCAATTCTCTTTCAAGAAATTTATACAAACTGCTTTTCAAAATTCACAAAAATTGAAAGCTGTGACGTAGGCTGCACGCAATTTCAAAGCAATTTGCTTTCAAGAACACAAAAAATTATGGCGGCAGAATATATGTACTTATGTACATATGTATGTATATGAAAACTAACGAGAGTTTATAATCAAAATGGCAATCAGCCGCTTTCTTGAAAACAATTTGAAACGCTCAATTGAACGAAAATTTGAAAGCAAATTCTCAGCAAATTTTAAAAGTGTGAGTGTATTGGTAAAAAAATGAGAGAGGATTAAATCTTGAAACAAAAATTGAATGAAAACTTGATCGTGTGACCCCCAAGTTACATCTCTCGTGTACGGCTGAGAAAAAGAGTATCCCTCCTTTTCAACCGGGTGTGGCCTCTATAATTTAAAATATTGCGTGCAAGTACATTTGTGTGCACCTCAAGTTTTTTTATATATATTTTTTAGCGTTTTCTGAAAATACTGTCTTCTCCAACGGAACATCAAGGTCTTTGTGAATTCGCTGATTTCGGATATACCAGGGGGCTGCTGTAATTGTACGTAGAATTTTGTTTTGTTTTGTTGCCTTTGAATTTTTTTTTACATACGATGCTGAGGCAGTGCCCCATAACTGGATTCCATAGGACCATATTGGTTTCAGGATCGCGTTGTATAATAGAAGTTTACAGTCTAGGCTTAGTATAGAATTTCTTCCAATAAGCCAATGCATTTGGGCTGCTTTTAATTTCATTTGTGTCAACTTTGCGTCTATATGCGATTTTCAGGTTAAACGACGATCAAGATGAACGCCTAGATATTTGACAACAGTGTGTTGCGGTATGGTCTCGGTGTTAATTTGTATAGGCGGGCATGTTTCCTTGCGCAACGTAAAAGTTACGTGTACACATTTCTGCTCGTTAACTTTAATACGCCATTGTTTGAGCCAATTTTGGAATTTGGATATATACCCTTGTAAATTGAAAAGCTGTATCATCGGCAAATGTTGATGTATGAATGTTACTGCTTAACGGTAAGTCAGAGGCATATATTAAATAAAGTAATGCTCCGAAGATACTGCCTTGGGGAACTCCGGCTTCGATCGACTGCGGTGGGCTTAAAAAATTGCCTTCCCTAACTACAAATTTTCGTTCCATTAGGTAGCTTATTAAAAGCCTAACAATGTTTGCGGGTAGATTTTGCGTTAATTTGTGTATAAGACCTTCGTGCGATACTTTATCGAAAGCTTGAGAAAAATTTATAAAGAGCGCAGAACAATATTTCTTCTTTTCGAAAGTGTCTCTAATAACATTCACAAGTCTGTGAGTTTGTTCAATAGTGCTATGTTGTCTGCGAAAACCGAATTGATGATATGGAATGCATCCACTTCTAGTCACTATAGGCATCAGCTTGCTCATATACAGCTTTTCAAATAGTTTTGAAATGTTGGGCAATAAACTAATAGGCCGATAGGATTCAACCTTCGTATGATCCTTGCAGGGCTTTGGTATCATAATAATCATCGAAACCTTCCACTCTGCAGGATAGTATTGCAGCCGTAGAATACTATTAAAAATGAATAGTATAATTCTTTTTGCAATATAAGGCAGTATTAATAAGAAATAAACTAAAATTCCGAAAACTCACTATGTGAGTTGCAATAAATTGAACATGCATAACTTCTAAAACTACCAGTGATGTGCAACTTTTTTTCCTGAGTCGAAATAAAAAAAGGAAATCGTAAAATTATTTACTACACATTTAAAATATATAAAAACTAAAATTTGTAAATTTATACTGTAAATTTATTGTCATTGTTTTGACTATTCGTTAATATTAATTTTATAATTTTTTTCAAATAATTTGTAAAAAAAATTAAGAAGAAAACATGATTTTTTTTCAAACACTCCTACTCATATTATCTTTGTCTCTGCTCCTCTTCTCAAAACCCCCTCTCTCTCTCTCATTATAACTCTAAAGTAAACAGCATAATTGCATCTTAAAACATGAAATACTTAAAACAAAACAACAACAACAATAATAGAATTGTGTATTGAATTAATAATAAAAGAATAAAAATAAATTAATAGATATTTTTAAATAAACACACAATTTATTATTGAATTTATGTTTAGAACAGCAAATAAGTACATAAAGTAGAACAAAACAACCAACAACAACAACAAATTAATGTACTTTAATTAACATTATAACAACAACAACAACAACAAATAACAACTTTAAAAAAGAAACACAACTTAATAAACCATAATATTTGTAAATTTAAAACTGAAAATGAAGGAAACTACAAAAAAAAAAACGAAAAACAAAAAATTGTATTTATAACTAAAGGAGGGAGATCTTTTTTAATACTTAAAGAAATAAAATAATTAATTGTTCTAAAATGTTAATTTAATTATGTAGTTTTAAGTTTTACACGTGTATGTTCGTCGTTCTTTTTACGGTACTAAAACTAATAATTTTAATATTTTGATGAGTGTATTTTGTTTCTATGAATTTTTATTTTAATTAATTTGTTTTAAGTATATATTTTTTTTCATTTTTTTTATATAAACAAATCGTTTTTAATGTTATATATCATAAAATAAATACAACTAAACGTATAATTAAAATTATTAAAAACAAAAGGAATCATAAATAAATATACTGTTTATGCCGTAAATATAATTGATCAATTAAGAAAAGAAAACACTAATTAAAACAAAATTATATATACATAGAAATTATGATTAAAAAATATAATAATATTAATTATATTATTATTAATAAAAATTAATAATGATTATGATGATAATAAATCTATATATAAATATTAAATCATAATAATTATAAAACTATAAGTTATTTATAATTAAATAATAAAAAAAATTACAAAAAAAAAACAAAGTTATTTGTTCTTAGTATTCAATCTCAGTAACGGATATTTAATGATATGATTTTGAAGTGACGTTTCGGCCATTTTTAATGTGTCATGATCTGTCATTTGTTTTTCATTGTATTCAGTAGTGTTTAGAATTTCATCATTGGTAGATATACGCAAGAACAACGTTTACAAATTATTCAGTTTTATTATCAAAATAATGGTAATAATCGTCCAAGTGTGCTCGCTATTCGTCGAATTGTTGAAAATTTTGAGCTTACATTTTGTGTACAGAATGTTCAATGTTTACTGAAAAACCATTACATTCACCTAAATTGACAGTTTGGTGTAGCTTTTGCGTCTGGTGGAATCATCGGTCCGTACTTCTTTCGGAATGAAGCTGGTAATACCGTTACTGTCAATGGAGAGCGGTATAGATCGATGATAACCAACTTTTTATGGCCGAAATTGGAAGAAGTTGATCTTGACAACATTTGGTTCTGACAAGACGGGTTTACGTGCCACACAGCAAATGCAACAATTGAATTATTGCGAGAAAAGTTTGAAGATTCGATTATTTTAAGAAATCGTGATGTTGAATGGCCTCCAAGAAATTGTTATTTCACACCATTAGAATATTTCTTGTGGGGTTATTTGAAATCATTGGCCTTTCGAAATAAACCAGACTCTCTTCAAGCTTTACAAGTCAATATTGAACGTGCCATTCGTGACATGCGACTTGATTTAGTGGAAAAAGTGCTCGAAAATTGGGTTCATCGAAGAACCTGCAGAAGAAGTCGTGGATACCATTTGAATGACGTTTTATTTAGAACTTAATTGTACCGATTTTACTTCACATTAAATAAAAAACGTTTGCATTTCCTTAACTATAAGTGTGTTTTATCTTAAAGAAATCATATCACTCTTATTGGAAAACCCTTTTATATAAGAAGTTACGAAAACAAAAGCCAAATAAGTATTTAGTATTGAGGCGATAGTTTGGTTGTAACGTTACTTAATCGCAATCTTGTTGCTATTATATATAGCACATCGTGTAAGTGTTCCTTCTGAACTCTGTACATACATACATATGTATGTCCTAGTAGTAAAAACACTGACTTGTATTTTTCTCTATATAGAAACTATGTATTTTAACGTCGTTTATATATATTCGTTTTTTCATGTAAAATAATTATTATCATTTTTGAAATTGTGTCAAACAAAACACGACCCTTAGGACTGATTAAACGTGAACCCCAAAATGTGTGTTTAGCATTGTAGTCGCCAGCTGCTAGAAAACGGGACCCCAGTGTTATATAAAATGCGGTATATTGACTCTCTGAAATTGAAATCCTGGGAGGAGAATAAACATATGATATCACAAACTTTTAATAAAAATTTTCAATACAGAAATTTGTTGTTTGAAGATATTCTTCACGAATGTCATTTAGCATGTAGTGTTTTATTCGAGTTTTTATTAGGATTCCAGAGCCACCAAATCTCTACCTCGAGGATCCTTGGTGTCGTAGTAAACATATCCACTAATTCTAAAATAGCTGCGGGAGGTCAAATGAGTTTCTGAGATAAGCATAACATCGATTTGTTTATCCAGAAGAAAATATTATATTTCATTTTGATGTTTGCAGATGCCGTTTGCGTTCCAAAAACAGATTCTTAAGTTCATGGTTTGTTCAATAAAGCCTGCAACAAGGTAGACTGCATTTTCAACATTTCCTGCATCATACAGGACATGCTGAGAGTAAAAGTATTTACGACTAAAATTAGGCCCTGATTCTTCATTTGCTGGTACAGTTTTTTGCGCCGTAGTCTGGTTATTTTTTTAAATATTAGCGTATGAAAATTGACTATTAGGTTTTTGTTGAGTAAGAGTCGTGTTAGACTTTAAAGCATTTGAGTATTGGTTATGGCTAGACGACGGTTGAGGTAACTGTGGGTAGTTTAAAGGAGTGTTGGGCTGAGCGGGAGTAGCATTTGTTTTTCTGTTCGACGAATTTTTAAAAAGAGAATAAAGAGGGCAGTCCCTATAGTTGGCAGTGTGGTTTCAGCCGCAATTGCCACATTTTTTTGCTATGGTATCACCTTTTATTTTGTCACAGTTAGCGGTACCGTGTAACTCGCCACATACAACGCAAACGGTAGGTAACTTGCAATAAGTTTTGGTTGGCCAAATTCCTGACAGTTCATGCATTGGATAAGTCCAGTTTTTTTATGTGGCAGCTCAACGGTAACTCTTCTGTACAACAAGTACTTTAAATTATAAATTGGGTGCGATTCATTTTTTTTAATTTTCAAGTCACCTGGCTGTAGCTCGACTCTAAAGATAAGTTGAGGGATTTTTTCCTTGCTTTTAATGTTTGAAACATTTTTCACTTTGAAGCCACTATTTTCAAGGCCAGACTTTACCTCTTTCGGATCCACGCTTGAATCTATTCCTTTTATAACTACTGTTAGGCCTTTAGCACTCTTCAGTTGATATGTATAAAAGTTTTTGTTTTTAGTCTCAAAATCTGAGACAATTTTTCTGTAATTATTTTCTTGTGTTACCTGAATTTTAGTTTCGTTGATTTTGCCACGCTTAATTGGAGTTACATAGAACTCATTTTCTCCAATTAATGAGATAACGCTTTTTACCAAAAAGTTGGAGTTCTGCTCTCTTAAATATATCGGCGGTGGTTTACTGGACCTTGTTGTATTTGTGTCTTCATCGACTTGTTCATTCAAAATCGCGAATCGATTTTCAGAATGTTTAATATTACTTTTCCCATCTTTGGGCATTTTCGCCGTTGACGCTATTTTAGCTGATTTGGGACTTCTTCCCCTTTTTAGCACGGTTATGTATCTGTCCATACCAGTTTGGATTTTATTATCACTATTTTCACTCACTGCATTTACAATTTTGTGCACGTTGGTCACCTGGGTATTTATTGTTTGTTTGTTTGATTGTACTAGCAAAGCTGACAAGTTTGCTGATGAGTGCAATTGTTGTTGCTTCTTGATCGCTATTTAACATGTACGGAGACAATGATCGCGCACGAGTATTTGTGTTTTGTGTAGTATTCAGGTTTGTGTTTACTTCATTTTTTTATTGTCGCCATTAGCAACCAAAGTTAAATAAACATTCCTACTGCTTGTAGGTTTATTGTTGTTGTTGTTGTTGTTGTTGTTGGCAGAAGATGAACTCATTTAGAGTTCTCTTTTTTTTTGTTCACTTATGTATATGAGTTTGTGTATGCAAATATTTATGTATATTACACACACGCAAAAAATAAAATAAAACCAGTATAATAACTGTTTAATCAATGTTTTGTTTTTTTTTCATTTTAACTTTCATAATTTTTTAATATTCAGTTGCGACGATTATAAAAACGCGTCTGTACACTATGAGAGTTGAAACTGAATTGAATTCCCAAAACTGAAGAGACCAATGAAAGGAAAGCGTTTTGCCACAATTGATGAGACAAAGTTACACCCGATTGGGGTTCCGCACACGAGATGAATTTTTAAGCCGCACAATTTTTGTTATTTTTTTTACACACGAGACTAATTCATCTGGCATAAAATGTATACGTGTACTCAGCTTTGTGTGTGTTAGTGTTTATTGTATTGTATAAGTGTGTATGTATTAGTTTTGTGCTGCTTGTGCGGGTATGAGGCTGGTTGAAAAATTGTTCCAACGAAAAACCGCTCTCTTCACCCCTCTCGCCTAAAAACTCTCATGTTATGCCAGCATAATTAGACTCGTCTGCGGAACACCATTTACATGATGACTTTTGCGACGTCGCTTTTTCGACGTCTCTTTTTGCTTGTCGGTGAGTGGTGTAGGGAAGAAAGAGGGGTAAACAAAAAGTCTTGATTTGTGTTTTACAAGACTTTTCTTCCATTTCTCTTTGTTACTTTTCATTATTTTTCTTACTTTTGTTATATATCTTTGTTACTTACATTATTTCAAAACAAAAATGGGAAAAAAGACATGAAACTTAAAGACATCGTCTGAACACACAAAGATTTTAGTAGCAACTTCAAAAGGGAATTCAGTAAAAGCGACGTCGCAAAAGTCATCATGTGACTTGGGTGTTAGAATCGAAGAACGAAGAATTATACTAATAAAAGGCAAGAAAAACAAGAATTCAAACTGTAAAGTAGAGTGAAAAAATTATTAACTAAATCTGTAAATTTCAAGAAACCAATGAAACAATACGTCTTCGGAACAAATTTCAAATGGCAAAAAAAAAATGGGACGTCGAGGACCTTGGTATGAATTCGTATTCAGGTGTTGAAATTTGTTTTAAAGTAATTTGTTTTGGTAGTTGTGCGTTTAAAAAATTAATGAGTCGAATATTTATAGCAACCGAACATCAGTTGGGTTGTCAGTATTCTTTTGACCTGCCCATAAGCAATAGATAACATTGGTTGTAATTTCTAACGATTAAATTTTTGGATTAAATCGATACAACGTCAATTTCTACGACTTAATAAAGGAAGCAAAAAATTTTGCAACAAAGAAAGGGGCGACAGTATCAATTACTAAATTTTGTTATTTTAGTAATGTTATTAAAATTTTGTTAAACTAAAGACGGATTTAGTCTAAAATTAGTTTTTCCTTATTCAACTGATTGTCGCTTAACATTGAAATCCCACAAAGGGGATGCAAAAGTGACCTAAATGAAATTAAAAACAGTTGAAATGAATTGTAACACCCAATTTACATGATGATTTTTGCGACGTTGTTTTTACTGAATTCCCTTTTGAAGTTGCTACCAAAATCTTTGTGTGTTCAGACGATGTCTTTTAGTTTCACGTCGCTTTTATCAACTCTGTTTTGTTTTTCACAGTGAGGGTTGTTTTTATTATTCAATCGGCTAATCTGCTTTAGTGAGTTTTCCTCTTTAAAAAATATATAAAATAAAATATAAATAAAATAACATCAAAATGGAACAAATATTGGATTTAACTGAATTTACTATTGAGAACCTTGATTTGGAAAACAGTGATGATGAAGAAATTGTTTTGTGCTTGTTAGAAACGTGTGAAGCTGTATATAGTTTGCCAAAGAAAAGAAAAAGGGAGTGGGCAAAAGAATGGCGTAAAAATCGTGAGGACCGCGGAACATTTTCATTTCTAATGAAGGATCTTTTGGATGACACAAATTCATTCTTAAATTATATTAGAATGACACCCGAAAATTTTTATTATATATTATCAAAAATTGAAAGCGACATAACAAGGAAAGACTCGGTGATGAGATGTGCGATAACTCCAGCAGAGAAATTAGCTGCCACACTCCGATACTTGGCCACTGGGGAATCCTTCAAAAGCACAAACTACCAAACCAGGTTGTCCAGTTCATTCCTTTGTTCTGCTATTCCTGAAGCGTGTGAGGCAATTTGGAAGAATTTTAAAGATGAATTTTTAAAGGTACGTACATATATTTGTTTAATTTTTATGGTTTGCTAATAATTTGATAACAATTATTAAAAGAAAATACAAATGGTTTTTAAAATTAATTATTTTATTAACATAAAAAAATCCATTAGTATACTGCAGTACATGAGTATAGGTCTGTCTGCGTACACATATTTTGCATAATTTTGTGCAAAATGTTGCAAAATCTTACAAAATGTTGTCTGCGTACTCCAAATCTCTTGCAGCGAGAGAGGCAAAAAGAGAATTTGTTGACAGTTGGAAGTTAGAGAACTTGCAAAATGTTGCTGGAGAAATTTCTGCTTGCAAGATTTTGCAACTACTTTGAACAGCTGTTTTTATTTACTATTTGCATGAAATAATTTTTGTGAAATGAAAATAAAAATTGAAATTTAACAATGGCAGAGGTAAGTAGTTAGAATTGTGTTGATTTTTAACGTTTATAATAAACAAAACATTTTACTTCATGCTAGAAACGTCCAAATATACTTTAATTAATAATATTTTAATTTACCGCGAGAATTCACTTTTGCGTACACATTGCTAAAATGCTTTTGCTTTCTTATTTCAATTGTTTATACACCGATCAGCTGTTTTCTTGCAAGATTTCACTGGATGCTGTCTGCGTACTTTTTGAGATATTTGGGCTTACTCTCCCAAAAAAAGTTACTGAGTATTTGCTACTGGAAAAGTACCCAGACAGACCTTATAATAAATATAAATTAACATAACATCATAATCCATTAAAAGAATAAATAAAAAAAAATAATTTGATCAACATGATCAAAAGTCATCATCTTCCAATATATCATATAGAGATTGTTGCAGTATGTCGGGTGTGCAGACTGATGATGATGATTGGGTGGAACATTCCGGGGTCAGTTGGTATTCTGATGGTGATGGACGACTTGTATTAATGGGTACAAATGATGATCCTGGCGATGGTGTGAATTTTGAACACGATGGTTGAGGTTGTGCAGCTTGCGCATCTTCAAGGGACGATTTTCTTAATATTTGCTGAATACTCCACACAGCTTCTCTTTGAATTTCTTCATTTTTCAATTTAGTAATTTCGAATACTACCTGCTTACCAAGCCAATCATAACAACTTTTTTCCTGCGACTTGCTAACAATCAATTTTTTTATGTTACTGATTCTGTCCTCAACATTGAACGTTTTTTTCTAAATTATATAAAAAGATTATCAAAATTTATGTATCTCTCTAATTTTTAGTATTATTATTTTCAGAAATTAGCTACATATACAGTATATGATATACTAGCTTTGTTCATTTACTAAAAATTGTTACAAATTTGTAACAATTGTTACTAGAAAGCGTTCATTAACCCAAAAAATTTGCAACAAGAGAGCGTCGAAAGAGCGTAAAAAATTGAGAGACAGAAAAATTCTTGCAAGTTTTTACAAGTAAAATTTTTACTTAATAAAAGAAACTTGATAAAATTTGAAAAATATTCTAATTTATAAAAAAATTTAAATGTACTTCCAATCTTCAAATTACCTAATTTATTTTTTGCCTTATTAACAGTTATTAATTATTATTTATAAGCGTAAATTAACACATAATTTATTAAATTACTTTTTTACTGCTTTTGGGGTTTAATGCTGGCAGCAACATGATATTTAATTTTGGATAAAGCTTTTTATTACAGTACCTCAGGTAGAAATTTAGAAATTAATCGAAAAAGCTACAATAATCTAACGAATGGCTTTTTTTTCTAAGAAATAACGAAATCGGACAAAAAATTTCTAATAATTTGTAAAAGTAAATCACGAAAATCATCCATTACAAAAATACATATATTTCTTAAATATGCCAGATAATATGTTATAGCGTATAAACTAATTAAAAAAAGATATTTTATTCATTCATTTTATTCAAAAGTAGCTAATCACCCTTATCGTGTTTAGTGTATTTCGACTACGCCTAGTACTAGATTAAATAAAATTGCAAAACTTTTCATCATTCTATTACAAGCAGTACTCGAAAAACGCCAGTCACGATAATGCTGAATATAAATGACTATAATCACATTATTTTTATAATAATATACATATACATATGTATAATTTGTCCAAAAAATATAGAGGTAGTTATTAAGTACTCATATATACCTATACATTACAACACTACTTGTACTTGCAAATTTTTACTAGTAAAGTGTTCATTTACTTTTTCACATTTTTGAGAGTAATTTTGGAAAAATTTTTGTTACTCTCTCGTTACTAATTTTTACTAGTAAAGTAAATGAACACACTTATAATAAAACATTCAATTTTATTTTGTTTTTCAGTTCCCGGCAACGAAAGGTGAATGGGAAGCCATAGCTGACAATTTCGTACTTAAGTGGCAATTTCCGCATTGTCTAGGCGCACTTGATGGCAAGCACGTTCTTTTTAAATCTCGTCGATCAGATGGCTCATTTTTTTATAATTATAAGGGGTCTAACAGCATCGTTTTGCTAGCTCTAGTGGATGCTGATTGCCGTTTTGTTTACATAGATGTTGGATGCAACGGGCGTACCCACGATTCAGGAGTGTTGTTAAGAAGTGACCTTAAAAAGGTCATAGATAATGGCGCAACGCATTTCCCGGATGACAAAGTCCTTGGAAATGGAAGAAGACTGCCGTATGTTATAGTAGGAGATGATGCTTTTCCACTCCAAAAACATATAATGAAGCCTTACTCGCACAACACCAATAAAATAGAACGACAAATATTTAATATTCGCCTTTCACGAGCTAGGCAAGTTGTAGAGCGTGCGTTTGGTATATTATCAAACCGATTCCGAATTTTCCAAACGACAATGAATCTATCGGTTGAAAAGGTAGAGTTAGTCACAAAAACGTGTTGCGTCTTGCACAATTTGTTAAGCTACAAAAATGCAAACTATTTGAATGAGCCATCGCCTGCTGAAGCCCAAGTAGAGCAAGAGGCAAATATTAACAACTCCGGGAGCAGTTACCCAAGAAGAGCAGCCCAAAGTGTTCGTCAAGGATTTGAAGAATATTTTAGTAACGAGGGAAAACTGTCTTGGCAAAATAAGAAATTGTAGTCTATTAAGATTAATAAAAGTCTAAATTTGATTAACCAAATTTTTAAAAATCATTTATTTAAATATATTCAATTATGTATATATGTACATATGTATTTATATATAAATATGTATGGAATGATAAATAAAACTTACTCTTTTGTTACAATTGGGCTGTGACTTATTTATGCTGCATGGTACAGAATCTGTCATTGGTTCAGCTCCATCACTAGGCTAGTATCACTTGCATCAGTCTGAAAATAAAGAATGTACGTATGTTCATACGTATGAGGAGAAATATACACAGTTGTATAAAATAGTGAAAACTCAGCGATATGTACTTACCTCCGAAATGTTTGACTCGGACTTTCGCACTAAGCAGTGGGGTTTGAGGAATCCTAAAAGAGGAAAATACCAAAGTTTTGGTAAGTAAACATCATCCGCTCCAACCCCACTTCTTTTGCTATCAACAACATTGCGATTTTCTTTAATATATGTCGCCCTTAACGTATGTATTTTCTTCTTTATGTCCTCTGGCGTGATGTTTTCATTTTTTGTTTTCAGCTCCTGGCAAATCGAAAAATGGAGTTTGATCTCTTCACTCGGTCCATATATTTAGGATTCTTCACATCGTACAAATTTTCGTGTAGTTGATAATTTGTTATCAACAGCTCCACCATTTCGTTTGTCCACATTTTATTTAATTGATGTTTATTTGCACTGGTGTGTATATAAATTGTAAACAATGTAACCACAATCACTATTTTTATTTAATTATACTTACATATACATATATTTTTATTATTTCAAATAATATTTCTATAGAACTATAACAGATGAATCTTATTTTTTATTTATAATTGATTATTTTCAAGAACTTTATTAACAAATATTTGATGAATTTTTTCGCAACACGCCACTTCAAAGTTAGAAAAATAATGAAAAGTAACAAAGATAAATAACAAAAGTAAGAAAAATAATGAAAAGTAACAAAGAGAAATAGAAGAAAAGTCTTGAAAAACACAAATCAAGACTTTCTGTTTACCTCTCTTTCATCCCTACACCACTCACCTACAAGCAAAAAGAGTCGTCGAAAAAGCGACGTCGCAAAAGTCATCATGTAAATTGGGTGTAAGTCTGTCCCTGCCCAGCCAAGAAGGCCTGTTATTAGCCGGACGCAAGAGACTTAAGATAACTAAATAAGCAACGACTGAAACTCAATTTTGTGTAAAGAAAATGTCGCACTACAAAACCGGAGTTGGTAAAATTTTTGTAAATTAACTTATGTATATTTTTTATGTTTTTAAAATTCGTTAAAGTTAGTTCTGTCAAAGCTAGGGGTAGTATTTTTTTGTGGCTATCTGACTTCACTTTATTATCTTTATATATATAATTCTACTGTACGTGCGTTGTAACTGAACTCCTCCTAAACGGCTGGACCGATTTCCATAAATTTTTTTGTATGCGTTTGGGTGGCGCCCCGGGTGGTTTAGATTTACAATTCGGTCCAATTGGACAAAGGGGCGTGGTACCTCCCATACAAACCACATATTAAAAATCTATTATTTCTGCTCCTGATAACGGTATTTGAACAAAATTTGGTACGTCGGTTTGGTGTGCATTTCTTAAGTGCTGCTGCAAATATGGGCGGGATTAGACAAAGGGGCGTGGCACCGCCCATATAACCCAAAAATTTAAATCGCCATATTTTGGGCATTTTTTTACCTACGTCGATGATATTTGGTACATATGGTATTGGCATAATTTGGAATACGTACCAGGAGAAAAGTGGGTGGGACCACGCCCCTTTTTTAGGAAAACCAAATCCTTGAAGCGATCTTCCTGAAATTTTCACAGCATGTTACTGTGACTCTGGAAGGAATAATAGCCTATATGAAGTTTTGATTGGACAAAGAGGCGTGGCACCGCCCATATAGCCCAAAAATTTAAATCGCCATATTTTGGGCATTTTTTGACCTACGTCGATGATATTTGGTACATATGGTATTGGCATAATATGGAATACGTACCAGGAGAAAAGTGGGTGGGGCCACGCCCCTTTTTAGGAAAATTAAAAATCGTAATATAGTCTTAAGTACTGGACCGATCGTCATTAAATTTTCACAATAGAATATCGGGTCTGTTCTAGAATCCGAATTCACTTTCGAGTGAATTACTTTAGCATTTTTGGTGTTCTGCAATTCAGATCCACATGTTTTTATTAATAAAAATATGTGGATCTGAATTGCAGAACACCAAAAATGCTAAAGTAATTCACTTTCGAGTGAATTCGGATTCTAGAACAGACCCGTATATAAATACTTTTAATTTTATTTTATAACGAGGGGGTAGCGAAGCAGACCGGGATAAGCTAGTAATTTATAAGTTTTAAAAAATCAAAATACACATTAAGCAGACTATTTTCCGAATAATAAAAAATATTGAAATCAGGAAATAGCAGTAATAACAAATAATTAAAAGATTGTATTTCAATATTCATATAATACAAAATCAGTTTATAAATATTATGTATATGAAAAATATAACTATGTCTTCAATATGCTATTCGGAGAGAGCTAGATTTTAATTCCTCCCTCAAGACGTCGATATAAATGAGGAAATTCATCAATATCTGATTTCGTTAGATTGCCTAAATTATAAAAATGTTCATAAATCTGCAATTAGAAAGAAATTTTATTAATTATCGTCCAATAATCAAAATATAAGTTTTTCGCACAGATTCAGTAACTTTTAACTCTCTCAATATATCGGCTCTTATTAGCATATCTGCCACACGCAAACGTTCATCTGTTGCCGATATAAAACCTGGTGACCAGCATGCATGTGAACGGACCAATTCTAGTCTTTGTTTTTCCATGGTCACCCGAGGTATAGTTGATCGTTTTTTTTGGCGCTCTTCAAAGTTGAAAACACACAATTTGCCTCTCAACATTTCGGTTTGTTTGATTTTTTTCTCCTCCAACTCTTTCCGCAATTGTTTAGAAACTTCTTCACGTTTTTTGCTTGCTGCTGTTTGTGCAAATATTGATGATTCATTTTGTTGAGTGTAAAATTGGCTATAATAGTTGAGTTTGACAGGATCATAAGGTGGCATTATGCGGCGATAATCTCCCAAATGGTTTTCTTCCCAATCTATTTGTTGAGCCATTGCGCTGACTGGACACTTAATTTTTGCATTACTTGTAACTTTCGCTGCTGAGGTACTGACCTTAGTGGGATTGGATCTTTGAGATCTAAAAGGATTTAAAATATGTATGTTGGTTTCGCATTTTGAGATTGATTAGTTCTGAGCAATGAATTACTAAAGGGAGTAAAAAATCGGGAACAAACTGCAAGCCTTTTAAAAAGAAGAGAAATTTTAAAAAACGTTCCGTAAATGAAGGAGTTATACGATAAATTGGAGAGTAAATCCTGCAGTTTACTCAGTAGTTACTCATATACTGCATTTTACTGTAAAAGTAAACAAACGGACCTAATTAATTAATTGACTACTCACAATGCTTAAGAAATTCAATGCGTCTACTTAACACCGGAAGCACAGCAACACTGCTCTAAACACCAACAAAACGCGCAATAGCAGAGTTGTAAAAGAATTAAATCTTCTTCATTTTCACCCATATAACCTCTCTGCCATATACATTTCTCCCTAGTTCTACACCAATGCATGGCATAAGTATTCTTATTTTTTTAGAATAGTGCACTAAATTAACATAGTAACTCCTAAAAAGTCATTTGGTTGATTAGTTCCAAGATACATATTAAAAATTATTATGCGGGATTTATATTATTTTTAATTACTTTTAGCAAAATAAAGACATTTTTCTACAGAAGTGAAGGAGGTATTGTGGGTTCAGTATTTTGGTAATTGTACGGTAATTTAGACCTCCAAAAGGTAGGTAGGTAATTTCAATATTTGTACGGTAATTTTATAAAACTTTAATTTTTAATCAAATCATAAAACCCACGGTTTTCCTAAAACATTGTAACAATGCCAATTGTGGCTAAATGCTAAAAGTTTCTCCTATGGAATATTTATACAGGTACTCGCATTAGCTAAAATGTTGTCTAGATCGGTGGTTTTCTAGATGTAAAAATGTTGATAGAAAAAACTGACAACACATATAAATACTCTACTATATATGTATAAATATATTTTTATTATTACTATCTACGTTTGTTTTAACTTTCAACCTGGTTCTGTCTTACTGAAAAAATTATTATCAATTTTTACTTCTACCATAACAACAGGTTATGGGCCCAGAATATTCTGATTGAAATATATTGAACAATAGTAACGTTATAAGACTTTATTTGTGGTCAAGATGTTGATTTCCACTAATTTTAATATTGAAAAGTTAGTCGGAAGAGAAAATTATACTTCGTGGTCGTTTGCAACAAAAAACCTACTTCAGCATGAAGAATTGTGGGATACAGTTAAAGCGAACTATCCTGCAACCGGAAGGGATGCAAAGCTTGATATTAAGGCAAAGACGAAGATAATATTATTAGTTGACAAAATAAATTATGTCCATATAGAGAATGCAGAAACATCAAAGGAGGTCTGGGACAGTCTCAAAGCAGCATTTCAAGATTCGGGTTTAACGCGCCGAGTTAGTTTGCTGCGGCAACTCATTACCACGAACGAAATGGGACTCCAAATCAAAAGAATTTATTTTCGTTGGGTATTGGGAGGACTCAAAAGGTTATCGTTTGCTAGAACCGGGCACTTTTCGTTTAACAAAAAGTCGTGATGTAGTAATGTTTGAAAACGACTTTCAGCAAAAATTTACGAAAAAACAGACAGTTTCTGATGCAAAACTTTTATTTTATAATGGTGATGACTCAAATGATACAGATGATATAAATAACAGAAATGGGGCAAATGATAGAGATGGAGTAAATAATAATTATGCAGATGATGACATTGAAAGTAGTAATAATACTGAACAATATGACAGTGTTGAGTTTATGACTGATGCTGGTGATAGTTTGTTTGAATTTCATGAGCCTGATGAAAGTATGACCAGGCGATATACTGCTTTTATTCCTGATTTACCATCTACAACAACTGAAAATGTCAGACGTTCACAACGCACACCGAAACCCATCAATATGAACGATTATCATCTATATTTAGTGGAGGCTTATGCAACTGATGATCCCCTTACAGTGGATGAAGCTCTCAATGGTGTTGATGGTGATCAGTTTAGGCAAGCAATGAAAAGTGAGTATGCGTCTCTAATACAAAATAAAACATGGACATTGGTAGACTTGCCCTCTGGTGCTAAGTCCATAAAAAGCAAATGGGTGTTTAAAAGAAAAAGAGATGAACATGGAGTTGTTAAACGCTACAAGGCTCGACTAGTGATCAAAGGGTGCTCGCAGAGACCAGGCATAGACTTTCAAGAAACGTACTCGCCTGTGGTGCGATATACGTCAATTCGTTATCTTCTGTCGGTTGCAGCACAGTTTGATTTAGATATTGACCATATGGACGCAGTTACAGCTTTTTTGCAAGGAGACCTAGAAGAAGAAATTTTTATGGAACCACCAGATGGTGTATCAGGCAAAACTAATGGTAAAGTTTGTAAGCTTCACAAAGCAATCTATGGCCTAAAACAAGCAAGTCGTCAATGGAATAAAAAATTAGACAACGCCTTGAAGAATTTGAATTTAAAACAATCAAAGTTGGATCCTTGCATCTATTTCAATATAAGTGGGACAAAATGATATTCATTTCAGTCTACGTAGATGACCTATTGATTTTCACAAACGATACTGTACTGAAATCTGAAATAAAAACTCAATTGCAGAAATTATTTTCGATGAAGGAGTTGGGTGAAGCAAAGAGTTGTGTAGGCTTACGAATTACAAGAGATCGAAAAAAGGGCGAGATATATATTGATCAGTCGATGTATGCCAAAGAATGTTTGAGAAGGTTTAATATGAGTGACTGTAAAGCTGTTTCTACGCCATTTGATTTAAATGTCAAGTTATCTAATCCAACTTTGGATTCAAAATGTAATGAAAACATTCCATATCAAGTAGCAATTGGTTCTCTATTACATTTGATACAAGGAACACGTCCAGATATTGCCTTCGCAGTCAACTATTTAAGCAAATTTAATGAAAATTTTGACAATTCGCACTGGATGGCAGTGAAAAGAGTATTTAGATACATAAAGGGTACAATAAATGCCAAAATTATGTATAAAAAGAGCGATTTTTTTAAAATGCATGGATACTGTGATGCAGACTATGCTGGTGATATATCAGACAGAAGATCTTGCACGGGCTATGCTTTTATTCAACAGGGTGGTGCAATAAGCTGGTGCAGCAAACGTCAAATAACGGTGGCTCTCTCAACTACAGAAACTGAATATATGGCAATGGCTGCGGCTGTACAGGAAGCGGAATGGCTTCGTCAATTTAGAATTGATATGTTTATCGATTTGGGTGATTCAAATATTTTACTTTATTCTGACAACAAGAGTGCTTTAAATCTGGCAGTCACTAACGCATATCATAGTCGTTCCGAGCACATACGAGTAGATGTACGTCATCATTTTGTTCGGGACAAAGTCAATGATGGTCATATCACTCTTCAGTATGAAACGTCTGAAAACATGGCAGCTGACTTTCTCACTAAACCACTTTCAAAAGAGAAACACTTAAGATGTGCTGCGGCATTGAACATTTTATATGTATAGCAAGTTTTTAGTGGAGGTGTTGATAGAAAAAACTGACAACACATATAAATACTCTACTATATATAAATATATTTTTATTATTACTATCTACTACCCCGTTTATACGCACTTCTTATTTGCAAATAAGAGTGGAAAGCGTTGCCGTATTACTTTTTGATTGTAACTTAAAATGTTTCGAAAACTATTTGCAAATAATAGCCTTTTTCCACTAGCATACATTTTAGAGGAATGAATGGAATATGTTGAAAATGTCAAATTGCATTTCCATTGGCAACATCTAACATCTACCATCTTCTCAGCTGTCAAAAATATCAAAATATTTACAGCATAATTTAGTGTGGAAAAAATTAAAATAAAATTAAAATGGATTTTGAAGAAGCATTAATAATTGGACTCGTTCATAATTTACAAGAACAAACAGAATTGTTAATGCAGTGTTCAGAAAAAAGCATTAACACGAACTTCTTATATGAATTCTTTGGTTTTTTATTTATTTAAAGTTTTTATATGCATAGCAAAAAAAGCGATTTCCTGAAAGACATGAGAGTTCTTTCTTGTGCCTCTCAACTCTTCTATTTTGTCATCCCATAAGTCCAGCAACATGTTTTCCAAATCCTGGTTCCATACTATACGACGAGCAGTGCTTTTCTTTACTAAAACAAAAAATTAATTATTATATTTAAATATGTACAACATATAAAATAAATTTAAAAAAAAAGTAAAAACTTACGTGTGCCACTCATTTTGATATATTTTTCTTTATTTTTTCTTACACAATTATGTATACATACATATGTCATTCACAAAAAATTAAACTGTCAATATGTATGTATCTGTCATTTTGCTAGAGATGACATTAAAATTATCGGAATATGTTGATTGGAACAAAATGATTTAGGAACATCTTTTAAAGATGTAGAAAGATGTTGACTTTTAGTACTGTGTATTTCTTATGGGAAGATGTTAACATCTTCTCAAATTGATGGTAGATGTTAGATGTTGCGTAGTGGAAAAAGGCTATAACAAGCTATTTGCAAATAAGATGTGTGATGCTACCAGATGACTACATATTTACTGCGTGCCATTACCAAAAATACAACAATATTTCTGAATGCTATTTGCGTATAAACAGTGAGTTAAGTTTTTGCAAATAGTTTTATTTGCAAATAAGAAATGCGTATAAACGGGGTATACGTTTGTTTTAACTTTCAACCTGGGGCCAAATCACCGCATACGATATCGAACAAAATTTATCGAAATTTTTCATTTTGGTATTATCGCATACGATATCGCATGAATTGTATCGTAATTTGACACATCGTATGCCATAATTTGCTTATTCGACACGTATCGTAATGTTATTCGATACGATAGTTAATTCGATATCGTATGCGGTGATTTGGCCCCTGGTTCTGTCTTACTGAAAAAATTATTATCAATTTTTACTTCTACCATAACAACAAAAAAATTAACTTGCATTTCTCTAATAACCGATTTTATTTAACTTATTATTTATTTACTGCCACAAAATCTAAATATGTAAATAATAATAAATTGATAATTAAAAGGTCGTAAACCGGTTGGATTTCGTTTACAATTTATTTTAAATATAAAATAATTTATATACTTATCTATGTATACACAGCTACATATGTATGTATGTACATATGTACATATATACACATATGTGTGTATATAGCCTTTAAGACAATGGTGATTGAATGTATAAGTTTTAATTCTAATATTTTATTAATACTAATTGTTTCTTAAGTTTTTGTTGTCTTTTAAATATGTACTTTGATTAAAAAATATAAACTATTTTAATAGTAAAATATTACTATTTCTATACAACGCTTTTCACGTACGGTAATTTTACCCAAAAAACGGTAATTTTTTTAAGGCTGTACGGAAATTGGGAAAAATTAGTTAAAATCCCTGGCTATAACCGCTTAAAGTTAAAGTTCACACGTATTACTTATGCAAGTAAGTTCAAGCGAAACAAAAAACAAACCATCAACTCATACATATGTTTTACACATTTGGATAGAAAGAGAAAATAACAACAAGACATCTTCTATACATACCATTGATGGAAAATGCAGTACTTTTGTACTATTTTCAGTACTTTTTCACAACAAAAATACCACAGTACCCACACGTCAAATTTAGTACTACTTTTTTGTTTTGCTTTGTTCCCTGTTTAGAAATCTGCGTTATTTTTATAATCATTGATAACATTGGCTTCAAAACAAGAACATAAGGAATGCACAAATTCGTTATTCATGTTGTTGTTAGAGTGTGTTTTTTGCAAAAGTTGTGTACGTATGCTTGATATTAAGCATACCCAATGGGCCGCGTGAATAAAAAGGTAGCTAAAGCTAATACTAGGAAATTTTAGGTTTAAACTAGATTTGAGGTGAATAAAAATTTAAAGCTAGTAATTTTTGCAGTCTAGCACAAGCTAGTTTTTCCAGCGTTTGCTGAAAATATGTGTGATTAAAAACTAATAAGTACTTAAAATTACTAGTTTTCACTTGAATTTTTGTAATACTACGTTCACACGGAACATGCTTCGCTCTCTATTCATGCTTCACACCCCAATCATGAGCGAAGCAACATGCTTCGCCATACAAAATTTTGAGAGCGAAGCATGTAGATTCATATTGAATCTACTTGCGAAGCATGAAAAATTACTGTCTTCTCTAAATTTTATCGTAATTTATCGGTAGTTTATCTGAACTAGATGCAAAAAACACAACAAAAACTTTAATTAAAAGTGAAAAATTGAATTAAAACTATAAAGATAAAACAACAATGGAAACAAAAAATATGTTTGTGCATTTTTAAAAATGCGTAATAATTTTAACTCATTTTTTTTTATCTATTTTAGATTATATTTGTTATTAAAAAGAGAACTGTCAAATCGAAGCAAGTACATGAGTCGTGTGAACAGCTAGATTCATAAACATGCTTCAGAGAGCGAAGCAAGTGCTTCATCTTCTCGTGTGAACATAGTATAAGCATGTCATTTAGGTGCTGGAAATAAGTTTATTGTTGGTTTATTCGTCATAAAGTGCATTGTCGTTTGTTTTTATTTAAATATGATGGCTGCATTAATGAATTATGATCATTCCTCATGTTTTGAATTTGTTTTTTCAATTGACCAATTGTAATTTCCTGGCCAAACTGTTCTAAATACTCCTCATGGAATGAAAACAGGGCATTATTTTTTGCCACTCTCACTGGCGGCACTTGAGAATTTTTAAATATAATTTTATGCTTTTGGAGCATATCAAATAATTTCGCGCTATTTTTGTCGCCCATCGTGATAATAAATAATCAAAACATACTTAGCGTGTTGCCAAAATGTTTTACCACAAGTTTTGCTTAGAACTTATAAGAAAAATGTTTTTTTTTATACAGAGGCAACTCTTTTTTCAGCCGCGTATGTTTATTTTTCCAGTACTAGCTATCACTTTTCAGCACTAGCTACGTACTACTAGCAAAGATTTATTCACTAGTTTATACTTTTCAACATAGCTAGTACTGAAAAGTTAAAGCTAGTGCTAGTACTTAGTACTATGTAGTATAAACTACCTACGCGGCCCAATATCTAAATTTTTTTGATTTTTCATGAAGCGTCGTCGGTGCCACACATGCAAACAAATTTTTACTGTTACAATTTTAAATGCTTGATGTGATTTTGGCGAATGTATAGTGCCCTTTAATATTATTGGTCCAATTTACACGAGATTAATTTATAGTTCGCACAACTTTTGTTCTTTCGAAAACACACGAGACTAAATAATCTGGCATAAAATTGTAAATTTTTTTGATTTTTCATGAAGCGTCGTCGGTGCCACACATGCAAACAAATTTTTACTGTTACAATTTTAAATGCTTGATGTGATTTTGGCGAATGTATAGTGCCCTTTAATGTTATTGGTCCAATTTACACGAGATTAATTTATAGTTCGCACAACTTTTGTTCTTTCGAAAACACACGAGACTAAATAATCTGGCATAAAATTGTATATATATATATATATATATATGTGTCTATTAGTGTATTTTGCACATATTTGTTTTTTTTAATGTACATGTATTGGTTTTGTTCTGCTAATACGGGGTTGAACCTGGTTAAAAAATTATGGCAACCAAGCTGCCATGTTTTCTTCATTTAATACATTTTTTATTATAAAATAAATTTTTAATTTTATTTTTGTATAAAAATATATGTTTCACAAAAAGTACCACAATGTTGAAAAATGTACTCTTTTTGTTTTCGGACAGTACCATTTAAATTTTCCTCTTTTTTCATCACTGATACATACTAAGATGTGGGAGAAATGTAGGAAAAAAGATGAGAGAGTTGAGTATTTTGTTTTTGCATTTAACGCTTCTTTTTTTAATTTTTGTAAATTTATACAAATGTATCATTAATTGTTGTTTTGGTTATTGTATGATTGTTTTATAAGAAATTTTTTATGATTTTTCTTTCTGTGACTAGAACACGGTCGATTGGGTCGGCGATTGGTACACACTAGTTTTTAATTAATTTGTCAGCTGATGAAAAGTGTTACCATGTCTAACAAAAATGTGTGTAGGTTTAAAAATTAGTTTTATCATTGGTACATACTAGGGATGCCATTCCCGATCGCGAAAATTTTGGGATATTTGGGATTTGCTTAATTTTAAATCCGGGATTTTCGGGATCAGTCAATCCCGAAATTGTTTCCTCATTTTTTTCTTTTATATATTTTTAATCATACCTACTTATATATTATTCAACAAAGTCATCATAACTTTCCCCTATAAGCACATAAGCAAGTTCATTGTCGATGCCGTTATTCTTGCGAGAATCAAATGAAAATAAAATAGCCTTTTCCTGATCCAGCAACAAAATACACAGTTTTGCTATTTATGGCTTTCTGACTTGCGTTTATAGCACGGACGCATGAACAGATAACAGCCTTGACAGACATTGGATTTGTATGCATACATAGCATTAATGTTTCTAAACTGGATGTTTTCATTCATAATTTTTTTGGACACGAACATATCTAATTTCTAGACCAAATAGAGTACAAAAAGAATGCTCACGGTTAATAACTAATCTGATGCAATTGAAAATAATTGCAAAAGAAAACGCACCAAAGATAGAACTCCACTATTGTCACCGTGTGACCACAATATTGATCTTTTATATATTTTTGTTTTACCCTGTTAAAACTGTCAACGAAACTAAAAGAAACAAATTTAACTTTATTATTCTTTTTTAACACGTTTAGCAATTATAAAAAAATGGGCCGTTAAATACTTTATTTAAATAATTTTATTTTGTTACTTTGCTTTTTGATGAATACTTTACAATTTTGTTATATGTTGGAATAATATAAAAAACATACATTTATTAATTATATTTAACAATGCAATATAAAATGAATTATAAAATATATATACAGGTATGTGATATAAATCGATTGGATTTGAAATGAAATCGCAGACTTAAATCAAATCAAATACTTCTAGGTGTGATGGTAAACCGATCGATTTCATTATTCGTTTTTGTTTCAATACCACACATGTATTTAAGAAATACTTATATGGGGGATCTTGCGATTTTTTTTTTAATTTTCGCGATAGGATTAATTTTGTTCAATGCAACAAATTTTAAGGCAAGGTGCTGAATTTTTTTTTGTTGCAAATCAAAATGAATATAGCTTTGGGGCTATATCAGTATCTACCATTCAATACATTTTAACACAATTTATTGCAGACAAAAAACAAATACTTAAAAAGTTCTTAAATCGGCAGCCATACTACGCTCGATTTGAAATAGTTAAAAAAATTAAAATTTCGTTTTCCATCACTCCCTTTTTTGTCGAAGTTTTCATAGAACAAAATTAAATCGAATACGATTTAAAATCAAATCGATATGAAAACGATATTGAAGTGAGCATCACAACTTTATACGTTTTTGTATCGATTTAAATTCGAAAACGATTTTCATCACATACCTGATATTTTATTCGAATAAATGTACTCAAGAATTTATGTTTTGAAAATTTGTATATATTTGTTGCGGGTTAACTAATCTATATGCATTTTAAAAATTTCGTGATCCCGAAAAAATCCCGAGATTGGAATCCCGAATCCCGGGATTCACAAAAACCAGTCCCGATTGGCATCCCTAGTACATACATAAGTAAGTATTTTATGACTTCGTTATAAATGTGGAAAAATTCATGAAATTTTCTTCGTGAGATCGTTATAAAAGAGTTTGCTATAACGTAGGATTTTTCTATGCAAATTGAATGCAAAACATCGGGACTCGATACAAGCGAGAATTCGTTATAACCAAATTCTTTATAAGCGAGTTTTACTGTAATTAGCATAAGTAAAAAAACTTTACAGGCTCGTTTCAAGGTCACTTACAATTTAGTGCTTTTCCTTTCTTTCTTTCCAGGACGAAGAAAAAAATTAACCCTGAACCGAAGTGAACAGAAGCTACCGGTCAAAACAAGCCTAACCATGAGTGAGGGTGGTGTTGGCTGAAGTGGTTAGCGCGTTGACTACTAAGCAAACAATGACGTGGGGCCAGGGTTTGAACCCAGATTTCAAGCCTTTGCACAGTTCCATCGATACTTCAATCAGATTGATTGCTTTTTCGTATTGAAGGTACTTTTTTCCAGAATTATGTTATTTTGACCGTTGCTGTTTTGTGGTCCGATTCAGTAACTTTTATTACGACAATAGTTTCGTTAAAATTAATATGACGAAAATTAATTGAATTTGGTATTCAGTAAAACTTTTAACGATATTCTCTGTCGGTAAGGTTGTTATTAAATATATGTATAAAAGTCAGCTGTTCAATCGTAGCACGTTGGTTATGCCAAGAACAAAAATTTTTCTTTTAAAATAATCTACAAATACACAGAATCTTTTATGCATAAATAATAATATTACCATTATTGAAACACACAATTTAACATTTATATCTCCAAATTTTTTTAATAATAAATAAATAAAAAAATTCTTTCTCTTTTCTTGTATTTTGATAGAGATGCCACATATAAGGAAATTATAACGATGTTGTTAAGAAGCAATTATGTAGTGAATAACAAAATTGTTACTGTAAATCGCAATAATGGTCGGTATATTTAACATTTATTAAATTGTCAAAAGTTACTAAATCGCAATCGACTCTAATTATTCCACTAGATTAATTCAACACCTTACAACATTACAGTTTTCTCTATCATTATACAAACTTTCGAGCCTATTCGAAATTCGTAATCAGTCTCATTATTTTGGGTTGGCTCAACGCTTTCAAAATATTTAAAGCGACAAATATTATAAATTAACATTAAAACTAATCAAAGTTTAATAATTAATTAAAAATCTTGGAGAAAAAACACTTGTGATGAAAACAAATCTGATTATTTTGCACTGCTGACTACGCCTTTGTGGCGTTTATTCAGTAATCTATTTTCAATTCGCGTTGATTTGTGCTAAATTCTATATTAATCTTAGTTTGGTGAAAGGCGGATAGTAAGGGTTATTATTATTTTTTATTTTATTTTTTTTTTGCTAGGACCACCTCTCAGGGGATAATGAAAGAAATTTTTTTATTTACTTACAAATTTCCCAGTTTAAAACTTAACAAGCGCTGTTTAATACGCTTTCTATCCTCTCGTAATATTTGCCTCTTGTCCGCCAACAGTGTACCGATCAAAGATAATGTGTCCCGTATTAAAGGCTTTTTGACTTGATGATCGACAAGCTCATGGGTATAAAAACTAGGAGAATGATTGACCTCCAATATGTATGGTTTCATTTTTGAATCCACTAAAATATCAAAGCCCAATATTTCAAAACAAGCATGTATCTTATCATGAGCAGGAAAACAAGCATGATAATTATGTTTCAAAATTGGCCAAGCACTCAGAATTGTTTTAATGACGATATCATCGATTTTATTCCAAAATTCTTTTACATCACAGTTTTTGTTACGCATCCAAGTGTTGATGGCACTAAAATTACGTTTACTGCCACAATCATCACTTTCACACATTTCGTAATGAGAGTTTCTTCTATTGACAGAATAGTTTGTTAAATGCATATACAAATCGGTGCTGTTATCCGTAGAGGGCTCAACGTATTTGTTGGTAGCTAAACGTGCCAATCCTTCGTTATATACATAAACTCTTAAAGGATCTATGGATGTTATTAAAGCATACACTCTTAAATCAAATTTGTAGCCATCTATTAGAAGGGGCCTTCTAATATATGTTTGACAGATCATACGTTCCGTTGGAGAAATATTTTTTAAATCACTGGTCAGCCATATTCCGCGTCCTCTAGCTCCTGAATCGGGCTTTAAGATGAACATATTTTGTTTACTACGTTTGTTGGCATACTTTAAAGCTTCACCATAGCTTGTTTTACAATAAGAAATTATTATTTTTGTATGTTGGTTTCTTTATTCCAAATGTTAATTGATCACTTACTCTGCTGGAAATATCCAAGTTTTTGGAAATATCTTATAGTCTTTCGGATACAATTTCAGCATACGATTTAAATTTCTTGATAATAAATCTTTACGACAGATTTCAATCATGCCGGGAAAATGATTAATTTGCTGAAACCTTTTCATATTTTTATAGACTTCCACGCCTGGCAAACTATCGGTCCACATAATGTTCCACAATTGATTTTCATTGCCCAACTTGAAACCCAAACTTTTGGCAACTCTTCCAATTAAACTGTAACGTGAATTGTTGACATAAATACTACAACGACTTTTCCTACAATATTAATGATTAATTAGAAAAAAACGAAAATAACAAAAATAACAAAATTAATAAGTATTTAAATATGTACATATGGGCATTTCCACAGAAATGTCAACCGCAGCCAAAAAATTCAAAGTCATTAAAAGTATGTTTTTTTAACATATTTTTATAAAGAATCTATCAAATTTAACTAGTGTAAACAAATTTTACATTTGTTTTTTTTTTCTAAAATATCTCTATTTGTGTACGTAAATACAAAATGTAAAATTTTTTAATGTAGATGAGTAAAAATGGTGGGGAGAAAAATAAAGCCAACTGCAAACGGTGGAGAGAAAGGTTGAAAGATGATGAAACAAAATTGAAAAACTATAAATTAAAAAACAAGGAAAGAATGCAGAAAGCTCGACAGACGTGGAAAGCACTGGCTGAAGGTAAAGAACATATAATTGAAGAGAAACGGAAATATAATCGCATACACCAACGAGAGAGGCGCCAAAAACTCTTAGAAAATGAAATTTCATACGCACGTCAAAGCCAAAATGCACCTTACGAATGTAGACAAACCTTGGCGAAAGGAGTTAAAAAAGTGGAGAATGCAATGCCAAATGACATGCACAAAAGGCTAAAAGTTCTTGACGTCCTGGTCAAAAAATATAAGCAGATTGAAGAAAAGGAGAACGTAAACCAATCCAGCAGAACAGTATCAAAAAGCCTAGTTAATGCCATCAATGATTTTTATCAGAATGATAATGTTAGTGTGCAAGCTTCGGGAAAGAAAGACACCATTATAATTGGAGGCACATTAGAAGCTAAGCGCTTTATGTTAATGACGGTGTCTGAATCATATGAGTTGTTTAAAAAAGATTTTCCAAGCGAAGTGGTAGGAAAATCAACTTTTTTTTAAAATGCGACCTCGCCATGTCCAGTTAATTAAATAAAAAGTAAAAAAATAAACATACAAAGTATGATGGAAGAAAGTGATTAAAATTAAATAAAAATTAAACTACTTAATATTTTTTAATAAAATAAGTCCCATTACTAAGATACATCACTGCATAACATTTTTAAATTAGTCGCATTAAAATATTCCTTCAGGTTTCGCTGAAATCAGTGTTTGATTTGTATGCTTTGAAAGCTACTTCTGTTTTTGTAGCATGCGAATGTCTTGGTTTTTTGTAATTATTTTGAAAACGAACAACTGACCAAAATCAACCTTACCACCAATTATAGTGCTAATCAAGACCTATAAGTTTCGGCTATTGTCGAAATAAAACATTGTCTTAGCATATGTTTTTTTCACTTTGAATGCGTACGAATGTCGCAATCGACATTAGAGAAATGCCCATATGCAAACAATTTAATTAAATGGGTTAACAAAAATTTCATTTGTTTGTTAAGGGTTATCTAAGCTACATATGAATATGCAAATGTGCTGTATTTGCTTATTTGATTTTACACAAACTCCGAAGTTGGAACTGAGAATTGCAAATGTAAAAGCAAAATAGTTTTAAAAAACTTATACAGACAATACAACAAAAAATTTTTATTCGATATGAATCTCTTTATTTTTCTTACAATCTGTGTGTCTCTTCAGGGTTGTGATCCAATCCTTATCAATTGCGAATTGTAACAAAAAATATTAATAAATCAGTTTAAGGTAAAATAATTATTTTACTGTTTAAGTTATGAAGGCATACCACTGGTCGCTAAAAAAACTTTTCCGTCCTCCTTCACAGTATCGTCAGCGAAGTAAAATAATTAATAAAACTGACTGTAAAATAACCGGTCTACTTAACACCAGGCGCTGCGACACAGATCTAAAATTGACAAAACGCTCTATAGCAGAGTTTTAAATGAATCTTCATTCTTTATCCTATCCCTTTCTTCCTAGTTCTGTCAGAAAACATTGCATAATTAGGGTTCAAACTTTGAATGCTGTTCCTAAAAAAAGAACAAAACAATATTGTTTGTGGAATTCATACGAGAAATTGATATTAATCTGCTAGTTATCGCTACATATCCCAAAGTTACCGTTGCGGTTTTTAACAAATAAACATAACGTATTTTTTTTGTTTCTTAGCACATGCCAGCTACATATATGGTAATAAATATGTTTATAGTATGCATGAATGTATGGGCCTATACCGTACATACTGTATTATTGGCAACAATTGCTAGAATATCAATAAATTTAAATATTTTAATATTTACCTGATTGACGGTATTGATTGGTTGCTACCCCTGCCACTCTTGTTTTTTGGCCCAACAAGGCACTGTATTTCATAGCATTTATTATTCAAATGTAACAGCCCGTTCACCGGTTCACAACCAGCACTAGGTATTGTAGAAGTTTTATTTTGTTGACTTGCAAAATGTCTTTGTTGAAACTTTAAACTATTTTTGTTTTTAAATTTGTCTAAACCAACATCGTTATTGCATTTCGCTGTAGAATTCTGGCCTTCCTCGGCTATTGTATATTGCTGCAAAGAAGTTGAACCAGAATTTTCGCAAAATGCTAATTCCAGTTGACATTCAACATGCTTGTGGTTATTTTCTAGGCGTAATTTCTTCTTTGAAATACGTCGCAGCATTTGTATGCGTTTAAAGAATTTGGAACTTTTAAAATTCATTTGGAGTATTTTTCTATTTAATTTTCAGCAAATGTTCAAAGTGTCTGAGATAAGTTCGCAACTATACAATGTTATAAATTTTATTACCGTATCATTTTTCGGCAGATTTCTTATTTAAACAAATAAATTTTATAGCAAGGAATAAAATAGATTGACAACAGTTACAAAAAGCTCTTTACAATTTTGTGGTTTTCATGAATAACAGCTTATGTCGATTTATGTCTCTTTTTAGTTTTCTATGCTAAATAATTCCATTCTGGGGAGAGGAGAGGAGAGGAGCTATGACCCTTTTCAGCAATAACGACATACTTACATATGTACATAAGTATTGAAACACACAAACATAGATGCATTATTACTATCTGATCATATTTGAAATATTTTTGCTTTCCGTCGAAAAGCCACTAAATTTCTCAAATGGTTTTTGAGGGTGGTGTTGACTGAAGTGGTTAGGGTGTTGATTACGAAGCAAACTATGAATTAGAGTCTGGGTTCGATCCCTGGTCAGGGCAAGTTAGTAACATAAAAAAAATTTCTAGAAAACATAAACAACAGCGCCCTCTTCGTCGGCTAACAAAATCTTCGGCGAAATTAATAAAATGCTTGCTCATGCAGATTAAGCGTCTGCTTTACACAAGAGACGCTGCAACACGCGAGTAAACAGAGTTGTAAAAATAATTAAAAACCTTCTACATTTTCACCATCTATTTTCCCCACCCTATCTATTTTCCCCACCATATCGCTAAAACTTCGTACTAATACACATTTCTATCGCAAAATTTCTCGAAAATAACTTTAAAACATCGGTAATATAGACAAGTCTAATATGATTGGCAATTTCTAATGAATCTTTGTTCTACTAACTTTCAGACTTAATATTTTTTACGAGTTCTCATATTTTTCGCGATATAACCTCTGTTTCTTTACTTTTCTGGTAAAGTTCGGTAAAATGAGCGTAAACTATAATTCCCTTCAATTAGAGACAAAAATGCAGAAAAGTACGGGAACGCACAAAACCAAATTTTTAGCCCAAAAGTTTGTATGAAATTGCTGTGAAAGTAAACAAAAAAAAAATAAATACTGTTTTTGATTAGTATTTTACTTTTTAAGAGATTTTAATTAGTACACACATACATATGTATGTTTGTACCTCCAAACATACATATTTTGCTTTGCAATTATTATCATAATTATTCTTGTCAGGTAAAAATCAAATTTCTTATTTGTTATTGTTTAGTTCCTAAACAGCTGATTGATTAACTACTTGCACAAACTAGCCCGAAGAAAAAGTACGGACAGTTTCGTGCAAGAAGAAGAAGCACATTGCTCTCTCAAAATCACGCTCAGTTGCCCAATTTTAGAGAATAGAATATCAGTTGCATAGACTATAAACCCGTCACCGCTACCAATATTCTATGGATCCAACGAACATTCCATGATTATTAGAGATGTTCAAATGTTGTTAATTTTTCGTGATTCGTGATTCGTAATTACAAATTTATAAAATCACGCGTGCGTGCGTGATCGTGATTCAAAAATATAATACCGTGCGTGATTTTTTAATACAATTTTCACGCACTCTAAACAGTTCTCTATTTTAAGCTTTTTCTTCTTTTGAATTTGTTTAATCTTTGCTAAAATTACATCCATTCATACATACATACATATGTATATATATGTATATATTGTTAAATTTGGTGAAAATCCATTTTGTTTTCTGTATGTTTAAACAGATAATGAAAACATATAATGCGATATTTTATCCCATTGGTGTTATAAAATGTATGTATGTAGAATGTACATATTAATAAAACACTATCTAGATTCTAGAACCATAGTACAAAAGTATTTATAAAATGTAAATATGAAAAGTTATTCAAATGTATGTATGTAGTAATTGCATACATACATACACCTTTGGAAATCTTACGTTAACCTACCCTACTAGCATTTGGAAGATTGTTTTATCAAAAATCACCTAACTGAGTCATCCTCGAGTACTTTTGACGATTAAAAACTGATTAATCACTTGCGCGCTTGAAAAAAGACTAGAAAATGATTCGTGCTTATGCTTGAAAAGTAATTTATTGAAAATACAATAACAAAACATACAGCAATCGAAAATGGATCATACAGGTGTTTGAAATATGACTGTTTTGAAGTTATTTATGAATAATATTTTGCCCAAGGCGAATTTATATAAGGTGGGAGCCAGAATAAAACAAATACAACACGAAAAACAACAGGCATTTTGTTTGTGTAAATTTCCAAACGATTGTCAATTTGTTTTGTAAAGAAAGTGAGAAATAAAGAAATGAAATTATGTATTAGTGCTCCCATCTATAAGGCCATATCCAAAAACTGGGGATATTTTTTTGTAGTTGGGATTAAAAAATGTACTCTATACATACAACTTTTGCAATGTTCATAAAAACATAAAAAGTTCAATAATTTGAAATATGTACATGTTTTAATACAAAATGTCCATTAAAATTTTTTTTGTAAAACAAATCAAATTTATATTGATTTTTAATGAATACTTCAGCTAGCATCTAAATGTTACATACCTCTCTATATCCTTTGAAAAATTTACGTCGATTAAATTTAGAAATATTTTGAATGCTATTGCATAACAAATAAATAGTTTACAAACAAACATAAACTACGTAATTATCTTTTTTTGGCATATATGTATGTACATATTTCTTATATAAAAAATACATATATTTAATCGGATACTCAATTCATCTTCTAAAATTCCACATCAAAATGTTTTTGTTTTGAAGATTTCGATGTCCTAAGTATTTAGATATAAGTAAGTTGTGTGTATTGAGTTAACCCTAATAGGAATTTTCTAATGACTAAAAAATATTATTTTAGTAAACAATATAAATTTCTAACAAAGTCAATATTCTTCATACCTATTATTGAATTTGTTTTCAAAAAACAAATTTGGGGATTTTACGAGATAATGGAATGAAAGTGTAGAATAAATATTAAAAAAGGTAACCCAGAAACAAATAAAATTTTCTATTTATATACAATTTGTTTTTATTAATTAATTTATATCAATTACATAAAATTAAATGCATGCTCATGAACGATAAATTACATTTAAGCACTAATTTAAAATATATCATCAGTCATCCTATCCACGGGGACCCTGCGTTTCAGTGACTTCTGGTGGCCTTGAAATACAAAGATTTACACCCAATTCACATGATGACTTTTGCGACGTCGTTTTTACTGAATTCCCTTTTGAAGTTGCTACCAAAATCTTTGTGTGTTCAGACGATGTCTTTTAGTTTCATGTCTTTTTTCCCATTTTTGTTTTGAAATAATGTAAGTAGCAAAGATAAGTAACAAAAGTAAGAAAAATAATGAAAAGTAACAAAGAGAAATGGAAGAAAAGTCTTGAAAAACACAAATCAAGACTTTTTGTTTACCCCTCTTTCTTCCCTACACCGCTCACCAACAAGCAAAAAGAGACGTCGAAAAAGCGACGTCGCAAAAGTCATCATGTAAATCGGGTGTTAGTTTGTGATTCTTCAGAATGTTTCCAATTATATAAATCTTACCTGAACTTTTTTGTAAGATATTTTAAAATGGCAAATTTAGGAAAGGATACCATGGGCTCTGTTAACACATAATATAATGTCAACACAAAAAACATAATTAACACATAATAATTATTAAAATGCAAAATGCTTATATGACAAAATGCAGTCATTTCCTTTCTTTGAAATGTTTAACATAAATAAAGTTATTAACCTTAGAATTGTTTTACCTTGAGAAAGGTTTAATATTACAATAAATAAAGTTATTAACCTTAGAATTGTTTTACCTTGAGAAAGGTTTAATTTTACAATAAATAAAGTTATTAACCTTAGAATTGTTTTACCTTGAGAAAGGTTTAATGTTACAATAAATAAAGTCATTTACCTCTAGAAATGTTTACCTTGAGAAAGGTTTAATTTTACAATAAATAAAGTTATTAACCTTAGAATTGTTTTACCTTGAGAAAGGTTTAATGTTACAATAAATAAAGTCATTTACCTCTAGAAATGTTTACCTTGAGAAATGTTTAATGTTTAAAATAACTGCAAAATAATGAATTTTTATAATTGTTGAAAATGTATATTTGTTATTAATTTTAGTTAGACGTAAGAAATTAAATGTATAAAAAGACATGCAAAAATAAAGAACTTGTGGCATACAAAGAGTAACTCTTATGATTGCTTGACCAGTCTTAGTGTTTCTACTAAGGCTTACATCTAATTTACAATAGCACATGGTGTTTCTACCTGGGCTAACCCAAGTCATGAAATATTAAATCTGAGCTCCAAAGGAAACCTTTGGTGCTCAATACTTTTTTAATTGACAACTCAACATTTGGTGACCCCTAGATTTTCATAATTGACAAAGTTTCCCCCAACCAGTGGTAAGGAGCTTTGAAAAAACACGCAACAAAACACGCAACAATTTTGGGCAGATCCCCAAAATTCAACACATGCTAACAAAGTGATCCTGTAATAAGGCACAGGATAATACTTTGGATGCACTCAACAGGACAACAGTCCAAAAATACAACAGGCAATATTTGGGCAGATCCCCAAAAACGCAACATTTGCTATCGACTTACTCCTGTAACAAGGCACAGAATTATACAACGAATTACACTTGGGCAGATCCCCAAAATTCAACAATTACTATCGGCGTAATCCTGTAACAAGGTACAGGATTATATTTCGGCTACACACACAAGGACGTCATCGGTCCACACAATAGGACATCAGTCCAAAAAGAAAAGTAAAACACGTACATTTGATTTAAAACAGCAACGCTTCATCAACTATGGCATCTTTTGAAGAGCTGATAGCAGTCCAGCAGAAGACGGCGGAAGAAATACAAGCGATAATCCGCAATTTCAAAAAGGACTCTCCCACAAGGAAGACCAGAGAATACTACTTGGAGCGTCTACAACGGCTTGACACGGCATGGCTAGAATTTGAAAGCACTGACAACAAAATAAGGTGTCTATCAAATCTACCATTGCAACACAATTATTTTACGGAGCAGTACTTGCGTATCTCAGACGACACAATGAAGTATAAAGATTTGTTTGAGTCCGAAAGTAAAAAAGTGCCAAAACCAACACCTTCCACCAGACAATACACAGAGACCGAAAGCGCAAGCAGCGGTACGCAGGGCGAGACACAACTTGACGAAATCACAAGCAAAGTTCTTCGCAATCAGCGGGCATTGATGAGAGCGCTAAGACGAACTATTGATAAAGTCATGGCGGAGGAAAATAAAGAAGATTCATATTGCCAGGCCAAATTAGCACTCATTGATAAATATATGGAGGATTTCTCAAAAAATAACGATACCTTATGGCAATTAACTACCGAAGACCAAATAGATGGTTATACCTTGGATGAATTTTACCAAATGCAAGCTAAGGTACACAACGTCCAATGCAAGCTACAATACGATGTAAATATTGCCGGCGAATATAATCCACGAAAGATTAACAGGATTGAGCATTATTAACCCCATCTGCCAAAAGTTCAGATTCCAAAAATCAGCGGCAGTTACCTACAATGGGTAGCTTTTAAAGACCTTTACACCCAGCTGATCCACAACGCATCGATGAGCGAGGTTGAGAAAATGTTTTACTTAACCATACACCTGGCAGATGAGCCAAAAAATCTAATAAAACATTTGCCAATTACAACAGCAAATTATGCAATCGCATGGAATATTCTGGTGAATAGATACGACAACAAAAGACTCATTGTGACAACACTATTAAACAACTTGATGTCTCATCCACAAATGAAAAACGAAACGGCACAAGCGCTAAAAGCATTACATGATGTCACTAAAGAATGCATTTATGGTGTAAGCGCACAAGGACTTCCAGTGGACAAATGTGACGCCATAATGGTTCACATACTATTGAAAAAACTTGATCACTCAACTCAAACAATATTTGAACAATCACTAGAAGACAATAAGAACCTCGTAAGTCTAAATGCACTACTTAGATTTCTCGAACATCGGTTCCAAGCATTGGAAACACGCGGAAAGTCTCACGAATGTGGCGGCGGGAAGGATAGAGCCAAAATTATTACAGCAGCTACATCAACCCAAACTTGTAAGGTATGTGGATCGACAGGACATACCATATATTACTGCGAAAAGTTCCTAAAAAGGTCCCCAGCTGAGAGACTACAATGGACACAAAAAAACAGACTTTGCGTGAATTGCTTTAAGTCAGATCATGCTACCAAGGCATGCACTTCACGGTCTTGCTCAAAGTGTACAAAGAAACACAACACATTATTGCACTTGGAATTAGCAAGAGAAAACACATCAGCAACTTCGGCAGAAAGCTACAAAAAATCACAACACCCAGCCTCTGCACCGAATAAAAATACTGCTATCGTAGCTGCAACAAACAATCAAGTCATCGACAACACCCAAGTATTACTAGCCACTGCAAGAGTGAAGATAATTGGAGCCAATGGCCGTACCTGCATATTCCGAGCTCTACTAGATTCTGGATCACAAGTTAATTTGGTGACAAACAGAGTACTGAACAAATTATCATTGGACTCTTCCGATTCTTCATTGTGCATTGAAGGAATAGGCCGTAAGATTCACAACGTATCCCAACGAATCAATATAGCAATATATCAATATAGCATGTTCAGGCAGTTATGCTACCAGTATCGAAGCATTTGTTCTTCCAACCATTGTATCACCTCAGCCTACAAAATCATTCGATACATCAGATTGGAATCTTCCCGAAAATATTAGTTTAGCAGATCCATGGTTCAATCAAATGGATAAAATTGACATTTTGATTGGAGCAGAATTTTATCATCAATTAATGCGCCCACAACAGATAAGGATCAACCAGAACTTACCAATCCTACAAAATACAGTTTTGGGTTGGATCGTGACAGGTAAATTACAAGAAAAAAATTACAGCGTGCTTACCTGTGCAGTGTTTACCCCAGAACAACAAACCAACTTATTGAAAAATTTTCGAGGCTTGATGACACGAATAATACAGAACGAGCACTATCTTTGGCTGAGAAACGATGTGAGGATCATTTTGCCCAAAACGTAAAAAGAAACGAAGAAGGGAGGTTCATTGTTCGCCTACCTTTTGCAGAGAATCCATCCATTCTCGGAAGTTCTAAGACAATGGCCTTCAATCGATTTCTAGCATTGGAAAAACGATTGGACCGTAATCCTGAGTTTAGAACAGAATACAACAAGTTCATGCAAGAGTATGAAACTTTGGGACACATGGAAGAAATACATGAAGACGACATTCCCGAATTACATTACGTCATGCGCCACCACTGCGTGCTGAAACCCGAAAGCTCCACTACAAAATTGCGAGTAGTTTTTGACGCATCGGCAAAAACATCTAGCGGTTCCTCGCTCAATGACATCATACATACCGGGCCGACAGTACAAAGTGAATTGTTTTCAGTTCTGCTGCGATTTCGAATGCATAAAATTGTCTTCACTGCGGACATCGAAAAAATGTACCGGCAAATTCGAGTCAATGACACAGACGAGATGTTCCAGCTCATCATTTGGAGATACAATAAGCATCAAGACATCAAGTACTATCGTCTAAAAACTGTAACCTATGGAACCTCGTCTGCACCGTACTTAGCAACCAAATGCCTGCAACATTTAGCTATTCAAAACGCTACAAAATACCCACAAGGTGCCTCAATATTACGTGACGATTTTTATGTAGACGATTGCCTCAGTGGTGCTGATTCCATCAGTACAGCATTAGAGTCACAACGACAACTAAGCTCTCTTCTAAGAGAAGCAGGTTTTAAACTTCAGAAATGGTGTTCGAATTATCCTCAATTACTAAGTGGAATTGCTCCTGCAGACCAGGAGGTCAACTTGGACTTAGATGAAAATTCAGAATACTCGATTAAAACACTCGGATTAATATGGCTGCCAAAGTCTGATCAGTTATGTGGACGATCACAGAGGCCAACGGAAAGGGGTGTGACAAAAAGAATAGTCAGCTCAGAACTAGCCAAGATCTTTGATCCACTAGGACTTTTTGGACCGGTAGTTGTACGGGCCAAAATATTCTCGCAGGAACTGTGGCAATTATCGATTTCTTGGGATGACGAATTACCCATGAATCTTCAGAACGAATGGAATAAATTTCGCACAAGCATAGAAACGTTAAACAAAACTAAGATTGATAGATTCGTATTAAAAAACGAAAAACCAGTAACAACGCAAATTCACACGTTTGTGGACGCATCTGAACGAGCTTATGGAACAGCAATATATCTTCGTTCAACATATAATGACAAAACTGTAGTAACAAGATTGATATGTTCCAAGTCCCGAGTAGCACCAATTAAAAAACAAACGTTGCCTCGCTTGGAATTATGCGCCGCGGTGCTAGGTGTAGAGGTAACAAGTAGAGTCAAACAAGATCTTCGCCTACAAAATACTGCCAACTTCTTTTGGTCAGACTCAAAAATTGTTCTTGCTTGGATAAATTCATCAGCAGCATCCTATCACACATTTGTAGCAAACAGGATAGCGAAAATTCAAAGTTTAAGCGATTCAAATCAATGGTTACACGTCAGTTCAAAAGAAAATCCTGCTGACGCAATATCCCGAGGACTAGCACCAGAAACCCTATCACAACACTCAATTTGGTTTTATGGTCCCCTATTTCTCTCGGGACAAAAGAGTGAATGGACAATTGCATATTCACAAATTACCGATATACCTTGTATCGAAAAACGTAAGGTATCGAAGCAGGTCTTAACAATATCAACCTCGCAGCAAAACTATGAAGACAGTATAAATAGGATAAACCATAGCAATTCATTCAAAACTCTTCAACACACGATCGGTTATGTGTTAAGATTTATCAGAAACTCCAAGACCTCAAGGGTTTATCGTCCAACGAAAAGAGCGCTCGATGCACATGAAATGGAAGAAGCTATGAACGTTATCATCAAGATCGTTCAAGCGGCGGAATTCGGGGAAGAGTTGCAAAGACTATCACACCAAACACCTGTACATAAATCAAGTCCGTTGGCTTCATTAAACCCATTCTTGGATGAGCATCAGATAATGCGCCTGGGTGGTCGCACGGAGCAGTCAACGTTACCATTCAAAGCAAAGCATCCAGCGATTTTATCACACAATCACCTCATGATAAAGTTATTGATGCACATGCTACACGAAGAAAATCGTCATTGCGGCCCACAGGCACTGTTGGCAGCATCCAGGTCACAATTCTGGATTACGAACGGAAAATCACTAGCGCGTAGTACCATAAATGCATACGTTGCACCAAGGCTAGGCCAGTGCTTTTTAAACAATTAATGGGGAATCTCCCAGCTGACAGAGTGACACCAGCGCGCCCATTCATAACTACAGGAGTTGATTACTTTGGGCCGATTTGGATCCATCACAAAATCAGAGGCAAAAGACCAGACAAGGCTTATATTGCAGTGTTTTGTTGTTTCGCAACTAAGGCCATTCACATGGAGGTCGTGTCTAATCTGTCTACAGAAGCCTTCATAGGAGCACTGCGACGTTTCATCAGTAGAAGAGGCCATTGTCAGACATTTTACTGCGACAATGCTACTAACTTCGTGGGAGCAAACAACAAAATCACCGAATTAGAAGAATCAATATATTCTCAATCAGCGCAAGAAAAAATTACACGAATATGCAGCAATCAATCAATAAACTTTAAATTCATTCCACCAAGAGCACCCCACTTCGGGGGGCTTTGGGAAGCGGCAGTCAAATCCGCCAAACATCTCTTACTGAGAAGCGTGTCTACTGCATCACTTAGCTATGAGGAATTGGAAACAATAGTGGTTGAAGTAGAAGCAATCTTAAACTCGCGACCATTGATTCCTCTGTCATCAAATTACAATGATCTTCAAGCTCTTACGCCAGGTCACTTTCTAGTTGGTGAACCCTTGACATCAGCCATGGATGTAAATGCCCAATCTCCAAGAATACCGCTAGATGCACGATGGAAAATAACGTCAGAAATCAAACATAAATTCTGGAAGGAATGGTCACAAAAATATCTACATGAGCTACAGCAAAGGGGCAAATGGAAGTCACCTTCACCGAACGTTATTGAAGGCATGCTTGCTATTCTCAAAGAGGATAATACTCCAGTATTGCAGTGGCCATTGGGTAGAATAAGCAAGACTTACAAGGGAGATGATGGACTTATTAGCGTCTGCGACGTCAAAACAGCAAAGGGAACCTTCAAGAGACCAATACATAGATTGGCACCACTGTTCAACGATTCCCACATGGACTGTTCCGGCTATGACAATTTCACTTCGCAAAAGAGGCAACACTCATCAGAAGGCGACACTATCCAGCCAAAACGCAAAATAGTGTCATATTCTTCACTGGGATTCTTCAGTACAATTCTTATTTCACTTCTTCTGCTGCCGATAATATTAGCATCTCCAATCAATATTACGGAATTTTCTTCCAATCCAGGATTATATTTCGACGGCATCGGGTCGGCAAAATTGGTGACAGCTAACTGGAAGTTCATTATATACTACGATCTCACAACAATTTCGGATAGGAATAAGGTTCTGGAAGCTGGAATAACATCAATCTCAAGGCTCTGCAAGCAATCGATAGCTATTGAATCATGTGAAATGCTATACCTACAACTTCAGCATACTTGGGACAATCTTATGCAAGAATCAGACATTTTGATTCCAAGGAGAAGCCGGAGAGCGGCTCTTGATATTGTAGGGAACATGGCACATGCTCTATTTGGAGTCCTGGACTCAGACTATGCAGAACAAATGGCTCAAACTATAGCTAACGTCAAGGAAAACGAGGAGTATCTTCATCTATTACTAAGAAACCAAACTTCAGTGATAGATTCGACAATTAACATTCTTAAGCAAAGCGAAAACAATACTAAGGTACGCTTTTCAGAGCTTAAGAAAACCACTTATCATGATTTAAATTCAGTTAGAAATGAGAATTCAAATTTACGACAAGTCCAAAATCTAATGTCTCTGGCAATTCAATTAAATACACTTGCGTCCGATTTGCAAAGAATTGAGGCAGAGCTGGTCGCTGCTCTCACGCATACAAACCACGGTAATATAAGCCCACTTATCCTCACACCAAGGCAGTTAAGATCAGAGATTGCTAAAATTAAAGGACACCTTCCCTTGGGTCGTGCATTACCAGTTGAAGACACAGACTTACTAGAATTATACAAGATCATGAATATCAAGGGCACAGTAGCACAAGGGAGTGTTATTTTCATGATTGAACTGCCGTTAGTGAATCAGAAACATTTTGAACTTTTCAAGATTATTCCTATACCTACCAAGATGAACAACACGCCTATTGCTATAACAACCAACATTGAATATCTGGCTGTGAACGACCACCGAGATGAATACTTGACATTAAATGCACTTCAATTCAATAAATGTGCTGTAGTAGTTGTGCTAAAGTAGTTGTTACATATACTGCACCACCAGAGAGTTTATATGAGCTCTCGTGCACTTTACTTTTTTGGGAATTCTGGATTTGATTCGTAATACCTTTGGGGTTTCTCTTGAGGATAATCATGAAGTTTTACGTTCTTCGCAAATTTCATTATTTGATATGAAAGCAGGTTTTACACGATCAATAGAGACAGCTTTACTGCATCCTTTAATTTCTAAAGTAGAAACTTGGTTTGTTCTTTTTAAAACTCGATAAGGGCCATCGTATGGCAGTTGAAGGGGCTTTCTGACTGCATCGTCACGAACAAAAACATGAGAACATTATTCCAAGTTCTTATGAAGAAACACAGATTTATTAGATTTATGTCTAACATCGACTGGCCTAAGCATATTCATTTGAGTTTTAAGATTTTGGACGAAGTTACTATCAGGTAATAGTTCCGTTGAATTTTGAAACATGTCACTTGGCAAACGAATAGATGAATCATATACAAGCTCAGCGGGAGTTACATCAACATCATCCCTGATACTGAAACGAAGGCCCATGAGAACAGTTGGAAGCACTTCTAACCAATTCCTCTTATCATAATAAGTGAAGCTTTTAGTGAACGATGTCATCGTTCTATCATACCATTTGACGAACAGTTTTTCGTAATTCGTCGGGTGCCAATAATAAGCGTGAGTTCTTTGAAAAGATGAGACTCAAATTGTCGGCCTTGATCGGTAGTTATTTTTGTTGACACACTAAAACGGGATATCCAACCTCTATATAAGCTACATCAGCTACACCTTGAGCTGTTATGTTTGCAAGCGGAATCGCTTCAGGCCTTCGATTGAATCTATCAATACATGTAAGAAAGTATGCGTAACATTCTTGAGGCCAATCATGTATATTTTTCTTTATATTTGTCCAAACAAAACGATCCTGTATAAGTTTTGTACCACCGTGCGAACAAAACATGAACTGAGTTGAATACCGCTCTGCGTAAATTGAACGCCGCAAAAGGTTTTGCTTTTTCTGTTGAAATATCGCAAATAATTGATGGTTTATTTTGAGAATGCTGCATTGCTTTTAACATAAGTGGTGTTGTCTTATCATTCAAAAGCAATTGTAATTCCACATCAGCTTTTTGAGACTTACTTAGCTCTTCGTAATCAATAGATGTTGCAACATCGATGACAGAGATACGAGAAAGTGCATCAGCTACTGTGTTGGCCTGGCCACTAATATGACTACAAGGACGTCACTGGCCATTACTCTTCCGTACCAATTACTTTTGGACGGGCAGCATATACCTTGTTCCATCCTAAATCTGAACTCGCTTTTTGCAATTTCCAATTGTTCAGGAGAAAGACATCGCGCCTTAGAAGTCACGGGTTGGCCCTTCGTTTCGATAAAATGCTGAACATTGTGCTTTTCTTTTACCGATGTTGTTGAGATATTGGTAATACGCGGGAAACGAGATATAAAATCGTGATAAGGAAAACTGCTACTAACTGTATTTATTTCCGTATGATCTGCCTTTGTAATGAAAAATTGTGACTTTAACCCTGTGTGGTTATCAATTAATTTCTTTTTCTTCAGGTCTACGAGCAATCCATAATGCTGTAACAATTCTGCACCTATTATTGAATAACTAATATCAGCAACAACAGATTTCCATCAAAAATTTCTTCTCAAACCAAGTGATTGAGAAAGTATTTCTACGCCATACGTATTAATTATGGTCCAGTTAGCGACGAAAAGTTTGTAATTATTGAGATGATTTTTAAAGCTTGGATTCGACAATGGTATTTTTTTTTTAACTTTATTATTTATTGAATCTTCAATTATAGATTGAAACATGAATAAGTTTTTCAAATCTCAAAATGAGTAATATATGTTTAGCCAATGCTAAACAAAAATTTTTAATTTCAACGGTTGATTTTTGTTGATTTACATCTCTCGTGTACGGCTGAGAGAAAGAGTATCTCTCCTCCTCAGCCGGGTGTGACCACTTTAATGTAGTATATTGCGCGCAAGTGGATTTGGGTGCAACTCAAGGTTTTTTAATATATTTTTTCGCGTGTTTTGAAAATACTGTGTTCACCAACGGAAAGTCTAGATCTTTATGAATTCGATGATTTCTGACATACCAGGGGGCTGCTGTAATTGCACGTAGAATTTTATTTTGTCGCCTTTGAATTTTTTCTACACTCGATGCTGAGGCAGTGCCCCATAACTGGATTCCATAGGACCATATTGGTTTCAGGATCGCGTTGAATAATAGAAGTTTACAGTCTAGGCTTAGTATAGAATTTCTTCCAATAAGCCAATTATTTGGGCTGCTTTTAATTCAATTTGTGTCAACTTTGCGTCTATATGCGATTTCCCCGTTAAACGACGATCAAGATGACCGCCTAGATATTTTACTGCAGAGTGTTGCGATATAGTCTCGTTGTTGATTTGTATAGGCGGACATGTTTCCTTGCGCAACGTAAAAGTGACGTGTACACATTTCTGCTCATTAATTTTTATCCGCCATTGTTTTAGCCATGTTTCCAGTTTTGATATGTACCCTTACAAATTCCGGGAAGCTTCTACAGGATTTTCAAGAACGCTTAGAAAAGTTGTATCATCAGCAACTGTTGACGTGTGCATGTTACTGAGTAACGGTAAGTCAGAGGCATATATTAAATAAAGTAAAGGACCGATGATGCTGCCTTGAGGGACTCTGGCTTTGATCTCTTTTCAATCTCCATAATATTAAATCTTATGGGTATTTCTGGTAAAGAGACGAATGGTGGCAGTTCAATGGTATGACTGAGATATCAGATTAGGGTCGTGAAAAATAAACGATTAGTTGCTTGGCTGCGGTCACCAGCTATCCTTAGTGACCGCCTTTGGAGTTTTACGTTGCCTTATTTGCGTAGGAGCAAGGTTGACGACAATAACGGTCATTGTTTCCAAACTTCGGTGATAATAACAAAATTTTTTTTGAAAGACTGTTAGATCTCTTCGAAATGTCTCGCGAAATCGAACGTGATGAGCTGTGGTACCGTGTAATTTCAAGATTCTTAATAGCATTCATAAGGGCGAAAATTTATTCCCGTAAATCGGAGATTTCATTTGAGTTTCGAATGCTAGAAATGTTTTTCGAAGATGAGCAAGAAATATCTTCAATCTTGTCAGCCATTACTGCTAAATTATCCACAGCCTCTGATGTAGTTGCTAAAATAGCTTGAGTTTGAGGAGACAAGCGTTGTAGCCACATAGTTCGCAAAAACTCATCTTTTACACCACCAAGTTTACGCATTTCACGAAGTAAAGAGCTTGGGTTTTTGTTGGCATTTCGTTGATGATCGATGATCGATAAACAGAGGCATATTCTTTGAGTATGCATCGTTTGAACGTTCTAATATAATGTCTCTTACTTTAAAAAGGACGTCTGGCTCAAATTCAGGGAAAATTGCTAAATATTTCGATCGGTCAATCGTTATGCCATGATTTTTAAATTGTGATTCTATCTTGGCAAAACAAATCGTTGGATTTTCCTTCCAGAATCGAGGAATACGAAGCGTAACGGATGACATTGTTGTAACCAGTTCTCCCACAGATTGCTGAGATCGTGTTATTGGCATTGCTTAATGTTAGAGGTATTTAGATTTTTTATTTATTTTATAAAACAAGTTGTCTTTGCACATATGAAAATCGTTTTCTTCGTTGGCCTGTGTAATCATTATGTATTGAATTGGCAAACTATTTTTTACTATTGATTTATTAATGCATAATAAAACAATAGTTGAATAATGAAATTTATCACCAGGCTTTCAAAGCTTTTAAAACATAAATATGTTTTATATTTAATTTTATCCACTTACAGTATTTGGCAAATATTAAGTTAAAGCTCAAAACGATTTTAAAATGTGTGTAATTACGTGTATCTACAACAATTTGCTGTTGTTTACTGTTTGATGACCACACAATTTTAAATTAAATAAATAATATTTGCAAACACAGTTGGCAAGTTCATTATTAGTTTTAATTTGTAACGACTTTTTAAGTGATTTCCCCTGAAAGTGTTGGCAGCGGGGATGGCAAAAGCAACTTTGAAATTCTAAACATCTGCTAAAATATAATATTACTACAACATACGAGTACATAGTAATAAGCCGGGAAAAGTTTAATTTGTACTAGTTACGACATTGGTATATCACGAAATATTGAAAAGATTTTTCTAGTATGAACAGAAAAGACAATTTGTTGAATTCTAAATATTTTATGCTTACATGTTTTACAGAAGAAGAAATATATGATACAACCCATAACAAGATTTTTGTGATCTTTATTTTTCTTTAATTTCAAATAATTGTTCATCATTCATCATGTTGGTACATTTTAATTTGTAAATAGCAAAAATAATCCCTACGTATGAAAAGTAAAAAATTGTGTCGTATTTAAATTTGTTAACATACATACATACATATATAAACATTTTATTTTATATCTGCTATTTTCAACGCATATTTTTTTGGCGTTCGGAAATATTTTTTTCTTCAATCCAAGAATATTTTGAGGAATTTTTTGGGTTGCTAGTTGTTGATGCAAAGAGAAAATCTTTAATGCCCCTATTACGGTTTACAACTCAACCAAGTTGAGTTGAAATTGAAACAACTGCTACTGAGCAGTTGTAATTTCATGGCATTTTTGTCAACCTCACTAACACTGAGTTGTAATCGATAATACCACAAAAAAGTTGTAATATGAAATAATTTCAATTTTTACATTTTTGACAGGTTGAGTTGTAATCAATAATAGCGATTTGAAAAATTTCAACTGATTTACAGTTGAGTTGTAAACCGTAATAGGGGCATAAATATTACGCATTTTAAGATCGGCATGTTTGTCATAATAGTCGAACTTCTGTTTGTTTGGATTGGCATATATTTTATTGTGTTGAGCGTTACGTAACGTGTGCACAGCCCCTTATAAGAGATTTTTGAAGTGTAAACTTCTTTTAGCGTGGTACGCATATATTGAGATGAGACCAAGTCTCTGAACTCGCGACACCGTAATAAGACGCTTAAAAAAAAAAGCGTGACATTTTTTTGTATAGTCTATACCATTAAACACATTCACCACAGCAGGCTACACGAACACACGATTAGAAAATACTGCTATCTGCATTTTGAGAGCAGCAGCGACATAATATTATTGTATAACAGTGATGTAACTTTAAATTTAGTTTAGCTTTTTTAAAAGAATCTGCGTTTTTTTATTTCTTTTGTAAGAATCTATTATACGACCAAAACATATTTTGTTAGGCGTGTCATTAAAATTTAAAATATTTTGGAGTATATCTATCTCGGGAAAAATAATTATTGCAGTATTGTGTAAAATGTAAATAAAATATAGTTGCTTGGCCACTACAACAGCCAATACTAAAAACAGAAAGTGTTGAAAGCTATACAGTTCTATGACATCTAACAGCAACATAAGTGTTTAAAATTATTTATAAACGTAGATAATTTTTATTGGGTTTATAGACACAACAACAACTTAGAAACTTAACTGTATGTATTTCTATGCAATTTTTACAGTTCTTCTCATGTTTTTACCAACACAATTGAAGTATTTTTATTTAAAAATATTTGAAAATTCAACAAGCCTTCAACAATAAAATGACTTACATAAAATATACTTAAATCTTTTATTAAATAACACTATAATTTATTATATTTTTATTGTTTTCGTTCTGCAGAATAAGGTTTTTTTAAACATTCATTTCTTTTACATGGTTTATTGCGTTGATTACACTTTATTGTCGCCACTAAAAATAGAAATTAGTTTTTTTTTATATTATTATTATTACGAATAAACGTAATTATTATTTGAACTTATATTGATTTACATATGAAAAGTAATATTATCAGGCTCAAGTTCAGTTTTATTGAATTAATGAAAATTCAAAATTACTAAGAGTTTTTTTTAAGTTGGAAAATATTATTATTTATATCCAATCAGTTTTTAGCAGAACGTATCAGTACTGATTTCAAGGCCGCTACACCTCTCATCAGTGTTCAATTGTCCATATTTACAATTTTCGTAAAGTGGATACTAATTGAGAAGAATATCAACTATTTAACCAGTTTTTAAGAGAAATAGAATAAAAAATTAATTAAAAATTAATTCTCATATTATATTTCTCTTGAAAACTGGTTATGTTTTTATTTAAAGTTTTTATTCAAAGAACAATGTTTTAATTTATTAGGAAAAGTAAGAAAAACGTCTAAGCGTCACTAAGTATATTAAAGAAGTAAAAGAAGTAAAATGAAAAAGCAAAGGAAAGACAAACAACGGCTTTCACATTGTTTCCGAGGTTACCAGATTTTCACAATCACCAACACTTCCTCTCAATGTGAATGGCGTTTACAATATAATGATTATACAAGTTTCATTAATTTCATGAAATAAAAATGTTTTGTTTTAGACAAGTTCTTCGTCAAAATGTCTGCGATCATATTTTCAGTTGGGCAGTACTTCAAAATCAGCTCCTTCTTCTTCACAACTTCGCGAACATGATGAAATCGTATGTCTATGTGTTTTGTTCTTTTATGGTATATAGGATTTGATGCAAGTTTTTCTGCACTCTGGTTATCAACATTTAGCACAAAACATTCTTCTAATGAGTAGCCAACTTCTTTCAACAGTCGTCTTAGGAATATTCGGCTTCTTTACTACTTAGAGCCACGCAAGACTGCTTCCTGGACTCCCAAGATACTGGACAATTGCCAACAAAGAAAATAAAGCCAGTAAATGACTTGCGATCGAGGGCATTGCCAGCCCAGTCTGCGTCAACATATCCTGTCATCAATTTTTCACCAGCTTGATACACCAACTTCTTATCAATAGTTCCACGAAGATAACGCAGTATACGTTTAGCTGCTTGCATGTGCTCAGCATGTGGATTTTTATTCCTTTGCGCCAATTTCGACACGGAATGAAGTATGTCAGGTCTCGTTGTAATAGCCAAATACATTAGTGATCCAATTATAGATTGATATTTATTTGTGTCTATTACTTCACACTCAGCCAAATCGCAACTTACTTGGTAATTTGCTTCAAGTGGGGTTGCAACTGGTTTAGAATTCTCCATCCCATATTCTTTCAGCAAATCGTTGATATACTGAGACTGACATATGGATATTGCGCCCGTTTTGCCTTCTCGTTCTACTTCAATGGAGAGGTAATGGTGCAATTCACCCTTGTCCGTCACTGGAAAATTCTCCGCCAATATTTCTTTCACTTTTATAACTTGAGCTTCTTCTTTACACCCAATTAAAAGGTCATCTACGTATACCGCGACCAATACCATTTGTTTATTCAGTGTAGCTATATAAAGACACGGTTCATTTTCGCTTTGTGCGAAACCGATTTGGCGTAGAACTGAGTCCAACTTATCGTACCACTCCTTGCCTGATTGCTTAAGGCCATATATTGCTTTATGTAGCTTGAGTACTTTGTTCGGATACCTGTTATCTCTTAAAATCTCTGGCTGTCGCATATAAATTTCATGATGGATATCACTGTTGAGGTAAGCCGAGCTAATATCTATTTGGTGCAAGTGCATTTTCCAATGCACTGCCAAAGCCAACATCAATCGTATCGTTGAATACCTTACTACAGGTGAAAAAGTTTCGGCGTAATCAATACCGAATCGCTGGCTGCATCCTTTTGCCACGAGCCTAGCTTTAAATCGCTCAACTTCTCCGTGCTCATTTCTTTTGATGGCGTACACCCACCTAGAATTTATAGCCTTAGCCCCAGGAGGTAAATCAGCTAATGACCATGTACCATTCTTATCAAGTGACTGCATTTCAGAACGCATAGCCTCGTACCATTCATTAGAGTTTGTACTATTCATCGCCTCTTCCACCGTCGCAGGGATATTTTCAACCATTAAATTGCTTATAGTTTGGTGTTTTTTAGGTCTACCTCGTGGCCTGCCACTTGCCTTAGTTGTTCTCTTCTTCTTAACAGTGCTTACCGTTTCAAGTTCAGGCTTCTCCTCGGCAGTCTCAAAACCAATAAATTCAGCACCACCTTCGTCGGAGTCTAGAGCTTCTTCCCCTTCTACACTATCAAAACCAATATCGTCTTCGTTTGGTTTGGAATTTTTACTCGCACCCAGCTGCTGTTGTTCATTATTGATACTTATGATTAAATAATCCTCAGGGTTGTTTGTGTATTTTTTATCGGCTCTGCAATCAAATAAGTCTTCATCGAACAGTACATCACGACGCTCAATTATTTTGCTACTATCTTTATCAAACAATCGATAGGCTTTGGCCATTTGCGAGTAACCAACCATGATGAAGTCTTGTCCCTTGGCCTCAAATTTATTCGTACCAGCTTTATTCAATGATACTGCATACGAACCAAATGTTTTCAAGTGGTGCACGCTTGGTTTTCTACCAAACCACACTTCATATGGTGTCTGCTGGCCTAATATTTTTGTTGGGCACCTATTTCGCAAATAGGTCGCTGTGTTAATGGCCTCTGCCCACAAGCTTTGTTAAACACCACTATGTACCATCATTGATCGCGCCATTTCCACCAGCGTGCGATTGGCCCTCTCTGCTACCCCATTCTGTTGAGGGGTATAAGGCACGGTGAGCTGTCTACCAATACCTTCATTCTGCAAAAACGTGTCGAATTCTTTGTTGATAAATTCTCGCCCATTATCAGTTCTTATTGCCTTTATATTTTTACCGGTTTGTTTTTCCACATGTTGCTTGAAAATTTTAAATGTACTAAAAACTTCGCTTTTATTCGTGATAAAATACACAAATATTCTCCTCGAGAAATCATCAATAAACGTGACGAAATATTTGGAGCCACCAAGCGAGTTAACTTTAAATGGGCCACACACATCACTGTGAATAAGTTCCAATAGGTTACTTGTTCGTGTGTTGGATTCCTGTGGAAAAGCTGCCACATGAATTTTGCTCAACATACACGTTTTGCATTGGGCTGCATATGATGTGTTTTTGAACTTCATGCCTATAACCATCGATTTTCTGAACATGTCACCAAGTGATTTATTATTAACGTGACCAAAACGATTGTGCCACACTTGGTTCATGTCACTAGCTGCAAAAAGGCTTTCTGTTTTGCTCTTAGTCAAGAATAAGTTATCTTGCTTCATAGCTCTCAATACTACTAGACCATCAGGGCGTTGAATTATTGCTGACTTTGAATTAAATAGCACAGACAAGCCCCTTTCAACAACACGACTAACAGAAATAAAGTTCATCTGTACTTCTGGCGAAAAAAGAACATTTTGGAATTTAATTTTCAAACCGTCATTATTTAATATTTCTACATCACCTTTTCCTTTTGCGACAATTTGTTTGTCGCCAGCCAACGAAATGCTTTCAGTAATTTCCACGAAATTTGTAAACATTTCTCTGCTACAACACATGTGCGCCGTCGCACCGCTGTCGACACACCAATCACGTTGTTTCATTATATATGTATTTTGCATTTGCTTTACGTGCAATAACTGAGGCTGTTTTTTCTTTTTATCGCACTTGCTTGCAAAATGTCCCGTTTGTCCACAGTTGAAACACTTTCCTTTAAATTTGTTTTTGGTGTCTTTTTGTTGTCTCTGCTTTTCTCTATGAAACGGTTTCATGGCAAATGCTTGCTGTGCGTGTGTATTCGTTAATGCTTCATCGCGGCCATTTTGTTTTTCTTTATGTCTGTTCCCTTCTTCTACAATTTTTTGTTTAATGGTAGACAAAGCTGGCAGGGTATCTCGTGTCTCAATAGCAACAACAAAATGCTCGAACTCTTCAGGCAAACTGGACAACAACATGATCACCAGTAACTCGCCTTGGATGACTATGCCCGTTTCAGCAAGTTTTTCAGCTAACTCATTTATGTGTTTACTCACGCTTTTACCCTCCGACATCGTAAGGTTCAAAAGTCTTTTGTATAATGACACTTTCTGAATGGGTCCACTAGGCTTGTGTGTTTCCTCCAGCCGTATCCATGCATCATGTGACGTCGTACAATTTTTTATTGTATTCAACTGACTCGGTCTTACACACAGTGTTATTGAAGCCAGCGCTTTTTCGTCGCAGTCTTCCCACACTTCTTTGGCCTTTGCATCCGCAGCTGATTCCTTCTTTTGAGTACCGTTCACAATCTTCCAATGACCACTATGCACGAGGACGCTGCGCATCTGTACACACCAGCTGTCGTAGTTTTGCTCATCCAATTTTTCAATTTGGTACATCGATGTCATTTTCTTTATTCTTTCCAAAAATTACTTTCCAATAATATTCACCCACAATTTGTTCTTTCTCTATTTACTCAACTTTACCCGGACTGTGTCCTGGGCCCATAACCTGTTTTTATTTAAAGTTTTTATTCAAAGAACAATGTTTTAATTTATTAGGAAAAGTAAGAAAAACGTCTAAGCGTCACTAAGTATATTAAAGAAGTAAAAGAAGTAAAATGAAAAAGCAAAGGAAAGACAAACAACGGCTTTCACATTGTTTCCGAGGTTGCCAGATTTTCACAATCACCAACAGGTTAAATAGTTGATATTCTTCTCAATTATACTATGTTCACACGAAGAACTGAAACACTAGGTTCGCTCCATGAACCACGATGGCGAACCTATGTGTTCACACGACTCATTCTAGATTGGTTCGTACTTCGTTATTTAATATTATTTGCTGTTTTTCCACTTTATTTAATTATTTACATACATAAATATAAATATATGCTTTTACTTATTCAATGTTTTTATTAAAATTTAGCACTTATCAATTGTTTTTCTTTGTTAAAATGTTTTTGGACAACTAGTTCAGATAAACTAGCGATAATTTGTTATCAAAATTAGAGATGATAGTAAATTATACGGGTTCGCAACAGGGTTCAAAATGAAACATGTAGGTTCGCTCTCAAAATTTTGTATGGCGAAACATGTAGGTTCAATCAAGGTTCGCCCGCGAACCAAGAATGAGAGCGCGAACCTCTATAATTTCTGCCCGTGTGAACATAGTATTAGTATCCACTTTACGAAAATTGTAAAGATGGACAATTGAACGCTGATGAGAGGTGTAGCGGCCTTGAAATCAGTACTGATACGTTCTGCTAAAAACTGATTGGATATAAATAATAATATTTTCCAAATTAAAAAAAAACTCTTAGTAATTTTGAATTTTCATTAATTCAATAAAACTGAACTTGAGCCTGATAATATTACTTTTCAGAAAGTAGTTTAATTGGACAGCTACGAGAAAATCAGCATGGACAAGAACCTGTTACCCTGTTGTCATCAACATAATCATTCTCATATGCACACATGTATTCTAATTTTGACAGATGGTAGTCGGTAGCTTGCTGTGGCGAATGTGTTTAATGCATATGTATGATGACTATACAGCGTTGCCGCTTTGGAAATTTTTAAAATGGTCAGTGTTGCCACTTTTCCTGGGAAATGTTCCGGGATTTCTGGGGCATTTTTGTCCAAGTTTTTGGGAATTTCCAAAGGGGTTGGTGTCTTGGCTAAGGCTTGTGTCTTTGCTAAGACATTGTGTCTCGACTAAACACAAGTGTGTCTTGGCTCAGTGTTTCCAAACTAGCAAGTGTCGTCGAATAAGCGGATTTATATAAATATGCGAACCGCGCTAAAAGAAGTTTACACTTCAGTTTCTGTCGGCACTCCCGGAGTGCTACCCGTAATTTTTTTATTATGATTTTTTTATGAATAGAATACGGTCGATTGTGTTGGTCTATGGTCACACTTTGGTGTTCCTGAATGAAAACACTCGCACTAAATTAAAGTATTTTTGGATACTTGAGTACAGAGTTGGGATTAAAAATTTTAGTCCGTATATCACAAAAATGTACTTGAATCAATTCCAAAAGGTATTAACCCTTTTCAAGCTGCTTCTATTTAATACCAGAAGTGAACAAAAACAATATAAAAAAATTTTGTGCTTTTATTTGTCTACTTTAATCTACTAATGTGCCTGAGTTGTCTAGTACTAGAAACATTACTGGGACGAAGGACGAACTTTTCGTGACGAATATTCGTCTTACAAAATAGATTAATATACACATAATCAGTATTTAAGTCGGAAGAAATTATCGTGCATGGCAAAATCTGCGATAAGTTAATTTCTATTTCATTCGTCGCCGATCGAAAAAAAAAATTAGCGAAATTTAATCTTAGAATTAATTGCAAATGATTAAAACAATAATAGTAAGTGAGATTTTCCCGACTGTTTTCTTTTCTACAAAATATGCAATAATTTCAAGCAAAAAGATAAAAACGTCAAGCATCGAAAAAAATCGGTCAAATGTTCTAAAATTACAAAAATTCTCAAAAACTTGAAAGCAATGTGAAAATTGCAAAATTGATTAAAAGTTTCTAAAAAATGCATAGTCAAATATTTTAGAAAAATTTATCCTGCGAAAAATGGCAAATCTATAACTTTAATTAAAAATCGATATTATTACAAAAATCGTATTGTAAAATCGTGAAAATGGCGACAATTCGCCAAAACTTGGTAACATCGCGCCAAATCGGAAACGAGCAAGATGATTAGAAACCGCTAAGAGTATTAAAAATATGGAAATAACTCGAGAAGTTGCTAAATTGCTAAACCTCTATCGAAGTGATGTTGCCAATTAGCAAAATTACAATCGGCTAGAGAACGAATATGAAATGTTGAACTGTGAGTTCGACGAAACTTTAAATGTATGTATGTATGTACATATTTCGAACGTCAAATTTACGCAGAGATTTCGTCCCAAAAATTTCGTCGCTCAGACCGAAGTTCGGCGTTTGTCCCAGTTGTCGACAAAATTTAATTTGATTCATAAGTATTAAAAATATTAATTCAATTGAGTTCAAGATAAACATAAGTTAAACAAATCCCAATTAGGAATTGATTCAAGTATGCGACATAATTTATTTAAGGTAAAAAAGTTATGTATGTATGTGACTATCAATGCATCTAGCATGATGTATTCATGGCCCATTCTAAAGACGTCAATTTTCGCCTTAAATCAAGCCGCACATTTATTTGAACTTATCTTCTTTTGGAGATTGAATTAACTATTTTGGGATTAAATACTTCGTACTTAAATTAATCTTTTATGCTTGATTCTAAAAAATCCGTACTTACCGTATTTTTGACACCGCTTGGAATAAATTTAAGAACGAGTAGTGTGGGAGTAGCTTGTTATAATTTACACTTTATTTAATTTTTTTCTTAATTATTTAATAAATGCATATTTATCTTCATTTATATATACATACATAAATTTCACATTTTCGTAATACATACTATATAAATTAAAGTATCAGTAAGAGAGTTAAATATTATTGACGTTTTTGATCAAGACAAACTTGTCTAACCCAAACTACATTTTTTTACAAGATAGTGTTGATGTTAAAACATACAATACATATTACAAAACCGCTTTCAACACTATCTGTAGCTAAATGTACCTTGGTCTGATCCAAAGTTTATATGTAAAAATAAAATATTAGTTTTGTTATTTAAGCGGCCCATGGACAAATACTTTTGACAATTACCGCAGATGTATAACATCAGAGCGATTTTGATTTTTAATGTATGAATGTTTATACGCATTTATTGCGGAAACTGACGCAGTACATGTTCATCGCCTCCTATACATTTTTTTTAAATAAAGCTTTTTTGGGAGTATCGTTACCTGAAACGCAAAAACCTCTAAAATAATATTTTAATGAATTTGAAGAACAAAAGCAAACAAATATGCTTACACTTCATTTACACATGAAAGTAATTTCTTGAAACTTCCATATACATATGTAAATACGTATTATCAACGAAAATGACAAAGAAAATAATTAATTTTAATGAAAATTTTTACCGTGCTCCCAGCCGAGAAATGGAAAACGCACGAGTAACTAACCCTGATTTTTTTTTTATATTTGTTTATTAAATTCAAAGTCCTTATCATACTATAACTATAATAAACAATAGTTGGTTAGATTAAGTTAAGATATACAATGGCCCTGCATCGAGTTCTCTAGTATTATAAATATAGCAATATTATTTGTTTTTTACAAAATGTTTATTTTCACAAATGATCTGTATATATACATATATGTATACATATATACATACTTGTATATATATATAACTGGATTGCAATGAAAACTAAAGGGAAAACATTGCATATTTATCATAAAGCGAGACAAGGGATAAAAAACAAAAATTTTACGCTAATTACTCGATATCACTCGATCGATATCCACCAATATTTTTTGCTTTGTTTTTTTGAACATCCATAAATCTTTACGTGATACATTTGTATCATATTTTATATATAAATTATTTAAATTGCAATCAATTGCTTTTGTAGTGGCTCTTCTATAATTGTGATAAAAAATAGGTACGCTATTTTCACTTTGGATATTGCCATTTTGATCCAAATAGTCCGGTATGTTCTACGTTAAGAGTGAAATTTTCACTTCTAAATTGTTCAAAGCATTGTTGGTAAAAATAAAAATTTAGAGCAAGAATGCTTTGACAATTCAGAAGTGAAAGTTTCACTCGGAATGTAGAACATACCGCAGTAACTAACCCTGAAGGAAGGGAGAATGACAAAATTTGCCACATCACTCAGACCTGGTTTTCACTTAGACTTCAGTTAAAAAGTTTACAAATTTTATCAACGTTGTAAATGAAGTCAGCTGCAGTTGTGATGAAATAAAAAGAAAAAAAAAAAACGGCATACCAAAGCTGAAATGGCGACGCATAGATGATTCAATTCATTCAAGCATAGAACATCAAACAGGAAAGGTTGAAGAAACAAAAGATTTAGCAGACGCTGAGGAAAATTCCAAAACAAAAAAAAAAACAGCAAGGTAGGCAAGGGGACAACCAAGATGTATGGCGGAGGAAGTTAGCGGTAAGCACAGGTGCAGAAGGCAAAATAAGTAAGTACCCCGGCCAAAGGCGACCAAAGTGTAAGAACAAAATTTAAATAAAAATAAAAACCTGGCCACAGTACATAAATTGTTTCACCGGCTATCAAATTTATAAAACCGGCCGAAGGCCATAATTTTGTCACCAACCAAGTGTCACAATTTTTTACACGGGCCAAGGACCATAAAAATTAAAAAAGATAACCGGCCACAATTAAGTAAAGCGTGGCTATCGTGTCCGACCGGTAGGCGCACAAGGCAGCGTAAAGATACCTGTAGTGCGATTCTGTAACTTTTAACAATAAGCGTTAGGTTAATTTTACGAACACAATTTATTGCTTGTGGTAACAATGCATCAATTCTGTAACTCAGTATAACAAACATTGTTAAAAAATTCAATCAGGTGGCATATTTGTTAAAAAATAAAGAATTTTAAGCCAGAAGAGTGCACAAGAGAGGGCGCTCTCTTTAACTTGTTTTAGAAAACAATACATTTAAACAATAAATTTTTAGTCAGACTAGTGTACAGGAGAGTGCGCTCTTTTTAATTTGTTCGAAAATATATTTTTTGAACATTTCAAAATAACAACAACTTTATTAAGAATAAACAATGAAAAAATTATTGCTGTTAAGTTAACTGAAAAATTCGACGTTATAATTGAATATAATGCTAAACGATATTGTTAAAATCCTTACTGAATAACATCGACGTTAATTTAGCTGTTAGAAATTTTTAACAATTCAATTGACGTTAAAATTGAATAGAGAATCGCACTACTGGGCCTGTAGCCTGTACAAAATTTTACCTTTACAAAATTTCGGCATTACAAAATTTAAAAAAAATTCCTGAAACGGCATGAATCGAAGCGCATAGTGACAACAACAACAGTTTATGTATTACAAAAACCTGTAGCGGCAGTATAAATTAAAATAGTGACAACGATAAGCAACAGTACTTTCTCAGCCTGAAATAAATAACAGCATATTCTCAGCCTGAAAATAATAACAGAGTTTTCTCAGCGTGAAATATATAACAGCATATCCTCAGTTTGAAAAACAACAGTATATTTTGCTTCAGGAAAAACATAATTTTTCAACAAAACACAGCATCTTATCGGCCTGAAGAACAACTTGAATTTTCGTCAGAAACAAAATAATCTTTCTTCAAAAATAACAACATTTACCAGCCAGAGACAACATCAGCTTTTACCATCTGCCTGAAACAACAACCTACTCAAGACGTCAACTAGGAGCAATTAGAGCCCGAGAAGAAAACACCTGGAGTATCCAAGATAAGTACCTCCAATTGAGTAGTAAACCCAAAAGAAATTCTTTCTAATATAATTGTGAAATCAAATTTAAATGTTGAATTCCTTTTCGCGCCTTTTTCGAACACCATTCAAAATTAAATAACGACACTTCCATGTAGTTTTTAGTTTCAAAATTCCAAATTTAATTCTTTTTATTTCGTGTGCCAAATCAAGTTTAGAAATTTATTAAATTCTTCCATGAACAAATTCAATCCTCAATTTTTTTGAAGCCACCTGCTTCAGACGAAACTGTTTCTCATATCGTTTTTATAATTCAATAAAAATTTAATGCTTTCTCGAACCATAAACCGAATACAATTCCGAAGTAAATAAATTCTTTAATCAATATTCAAAATTTCATTCCTTTGTATCTGAATTTCGGATCAATTTCAAAATGAATAACTTCTCATACGAATAGTTTTCCGAATTGAACTCGAAAGTTAATTCTTTATAGTGCTATTTTTCAGGTAAAGTTCAAAATTTAAATAAATTCTTTGTAGTTTGTATAATCAAATTCAAAATTTAAGTCTCTGTATACCAGTTTCGAATAAAGTTCCAAATTAAATAGATTCTTTCTATAGTTTTTATATATTCAGATTCAAAATTTAATTATTTTTTGAATAATGTTCAAAATTTCAACAGATTCCTTTTTGTATAGTTTTTATAACCCAATGCAAAATTTAATCCTTCTGCATACCATATAAATTCCTTCTATAGTTTTCGTAATGTAATTCCAAAATAAGCAAATTCTGCATCACTACGTTTTGAAATAGCCTTCTAACTTTAGAGTCGTTTTCTTAATCGAAACTGTTTTCTAAATAACATTTACAAAACAAATTCGAAATATTTACCTAAGATTTCATTTTAAACTCATGAAAAATCGTTTTAAATCTCATTGTTCAAAGATATTTCATGACCCTTTGTAAATTAAACTTTGTAATAGATTACAGTTCGAACTTAGGTATATTTAAGTTTAATCATTGTAAATAATTATGTAAACAAAATGAAATTCAAATACAACATGATCTTGTGTATTTTTGGACTCTGCACATAATGAATTGTGATTTTTAAATAGACTTGAGAGGTAGGTATAGAGTAGTGTGATTCATCTATGGGGCTGTGTATTAATATTCTACACTGCCATGGTTCAGGCGACGGTCAAGAGTAGTATCATCTTTACTCCTCAGAAAACTTCGCCACCTTTTTTATCTGCGCTGGCACAACCTATTGTGATGTGCTAACACCTAAGTGACTTTCAGCCATTGCCAGTTACCACCGCCCATGCCCGGCGAGCCTTAGCTTTGCAATATCTTAAAGTTGTTAGTGAGGCAGAGGCTTAAAATCAGATGTGTTTATTCCAATTATGGGGACTTGCATTTCACGTTTGGAAAACAAAACAAATTGGTACATGAAGTTTAAGGCCTGTACTTATATACAGATTTTATTCATCATCATAATTTTTCATTTCTTGAAACTACGCAGGCACGACAAAATCAAGAAAAATTTAAGAAAAACACCCCCGGCACAATCAAATGATTGTAACACACAAGTACTGTTTATATCAACGAAGGGAAAGTGCGTTGCCTGAAAAAATAAGTGTTAAAAGTGACTAAATTGACATAGTGTGAGTTTCCAGTGTTTTCAATTTGGGCAGCCGAAGGTAGACATCGACAAAATACACCGAACAACAACAAGACTGGGCTTTGGAGGAATAAGTTAACAATATTATTAATAACCAACAATAATAAGAATCAACAAACCCAAAGAACTCTTTTTCTTAAACTCTTTTTCGCTTAAGTAAGCCATTACAGAAATAGTAAAATAAGCTTAAATAAAAAAGTTAATAAAATCAATTTGTTAACAATTATAGTGATTACTAATAGCCTTTTTCCACTACGCAACATCTAACATCTACCATCAATTTGAGAAGATGTTAACATCTTCCCATAAGAAATACACAGTACTAAAAGTCAACATCTTTCTACATTTTTAAAAGATGTTCCTAAATCATTTTGTTCCAATCAACATATTCCGATAATTTTAATGTCATCTCTAGCAAAATGACAGATACATACATATTGACAGTTTAATTTTTTGTGAATGACATATGTATGTATACATAATTGTGTAAGAAAAAATAAAGAAAAATATATCAAAATGAGTGGCACACGTAAGTTTTTACTTTTTTTTAACTTTATTTTATATGTTGTACATATTTAAATATAATAATTTATTTTTGGTTTTAGTAAAGAAAAGCACTGCTCGTCGCATAGTATGGAACCAGGATTTGGAAAAAATGTTGCTGGACTTATGGGATGACAAAATAGAAGAGTTGAGAGGCACAAGAATGAACTCTCATGTCTTTCAGGAAATCGCTTTTTTTGCTATGCATATAAAAACTTTAATAAATAAATAAAAAACCAAAGAATTAATATAAGAAGTTCGTGTTAATGCTTTTTTCTGAACACTGCATTAACAATTCTGTTTGTTCTTGTAAATTATGAACGAGTCCAATTATTAATGCTTCTTCAAAATCCATTTTAATTTTATTTTAATTTTTCCACAATAAATTATGCTGTAAGTATTTTTATATTTTTGACAGCTGAGAAGATGGTAGATGTTAGATGTTGCCAATGGAAATGCAATTTGACATTTTCAACAAGTTCCATTCATTCCTCTAAAATGTATGCTAGTGGAAAAAGGCTATAATGCAAACATTTATAAAAACAAAGCTAATGAACGCATTTAACTATTGTCAGCTTTTAATAATTCTTAAGAATAATATCACGCCACTTATTTATATTTAGGTCAAATAATTAATAAATAAAGTAAGTAAATTGTAATTTTAAAAACTATTTAATAATATAATCCCAATAAAGTTGGTCATAGACCAGAAAACCAAACTTATAATCTAGTTTAATTTTTTTAGTACATACTTCCATTAAATAAATACTTGAATGGCGCCGATCTATTTCTAATTCGAAACCGGTAAACGAAAAACGCATAAAACGTCCTAAAGTAGTACAACACGTAACGGAAATATCAGTGATAAAAAATCTGTGAACGATATATAAAAATCTCAAATTGATAGAAGTGGCGGTGAGTAGCATTAGCAAAACGGACAGCAATACAATAAGTGCCAGCTAACTACCCAAAAAAACAACTATTCAGGCGAAACAACAAAGTGTAAGCACAGTACTCGTAAGACTAAGTAAATTAAGAGAATGATAATTGTCATGTAGCTGAGTAGTTATTAAGTTAGTTATTAAATTTATACATAACTAATGTGAAAATAAAATAAAGAGGCAGTTTTTTAGAAAAATAGAAACGACGAAAATGAAAAAGGTAACCCAATTGGCAAAAGTATGGAGGAAAAAACAGAAACTGCAACAGGCAAACATCGTGAAGAAATAGAATTATTAAAAAGACAAATAGAAATTCTGGAAAAGAAAAAAAAGTTAATAGAACTACAAAACGAGTTGGCTAGGTGCGACATTAATGGAAACAGAAGTACAGGTAGAAAAGTAGATACGAACAGCGTACCGTTCGAAAAATTGAAAAAACTTTTACCTACTTTTGACGGCGAAAACAATTTTATAGGCTGGCGGTCGCTAGTAAATAATATACGTGAAAATTACTTGGTCGATGATAACATGTTGCGTGTGTTGATATGAAGCAAGTTGAAGGGCAGAGCACAGGAGTGGCTATATACGAATCCAAAATATATGAGTGAGGCGCTGACCGATTTTTTAAATGATATGGAAAGTATGTTCGGTGTAGTGTGTTTGACTAACCACTACTGCATGCCGTCTGCATGCAGCAAGTGAAACATAACACTTTTGTTATTGTTTAAATATTTGTCCATGCTCTAACCGCATGATCAGAATATACAGAATGTATTATGCTGATCATGCATATTCCCACACATACTTTGTGTATGTGTTAGTTTAAGAAACATAATGTTTAAGCTATGTTAAGATTTTAATATTAAATAATAATTAAGTTCACAAATGTGTCTCTTATTGGACAGTCGCACAAGCGGCTGTCCAGAACTAAATAATAATGTTCAACCAAATCATTCTTTTATTAATAAAGTACCAAACATTAAAATGAGTTAGAGTGCAATTGTTTTATTCTAACAACAATGGAACGTTAATCATTTTATTTTCTCAACATCGGTACAAGGGAATCTAAATTACAGATTCGCAATAAAATACAAAATCGTTTTTGGCAAAAAGGAGAGCGATTTGAACCATACTTCAACGAAAAACTTATGTTAGCCAACACTGAAAAAAAGGAATTGGTGAAATCAAAGAATTACAGTTCTTTGGGCAAAAATTCTTAATATGATATAAACTTTTCTCTGATATTTCGAATTAAAATAAAAAATCAAAGAACATCATTCTTTGGTTTGAACAATTGAGATTATATGATTTTTCTAATTAGCAGTTTAATTTATTCTGCAAAAGTTTTCTAAGAAATGAGGAAAAAAGTAGTTATTTCTTGAAGATTTGTATAAAACAAAAACAACAACAACAAAACCATTTATCGTCATCGTATTTTATGTCTACCGTTTGAGTAAGAAAAACACGAAATGATAGTAGGTGTAAAATATGTATTCAGTGAAAAATTCAATTTTTTGTGTCATTGTATACGCAAAAAATATCAGCAAAACACTTTATTGAAATTTTTTTACGTAACATCTTAACAAAATTTTGTCTCGTCTAGATGGAGGGTTCAGTTTAATGTTCTGTGTAAAAACTGATCAGCTGTTGACCATGCAAACTTTGCAGCATTGTTTGAAAAGCTGTTGGTAAAAAAAAGTTATCAAGCTATACAAATAAACGTGTGAGCAAAATGAAGGATAAAATTCAAGAAGCTATTCGTCGAAATGATGATAATTATAAATTAATAGTGAACCAACAAGCCAGAAGCAGTGTTTGGGAAAATTTTTATCTGATAGAACATGATGGCAAACGTATAAATTACGTTTGTTGTAAGAAATGCAAGTTAGTTGTTTCTTATACGGCCAAGACAGGGACTGGAATACTAAATCGCCATAAATGTGATTGGCAATCAGGGAAACAACAACCCAACCCTAAAAATAATAGAAGACAGGGAAAAGGGTCAAAACAGCGTAACCTAGCGAAATTTCGAGACCGTAAGAATGGTCAATCAGAAAGCAATCGTTTAGCTTCTCTCGCCAAATCACTTAAGCTATTCGACACAGATGAAACCCAGGAATTGAATAAAGTGGCCGAAACTGTTCAATTAACTGCTCAACATCGTGCAGTACCTTTGACAGTTACCACCCGTTCAATTGGGTTTGCAACATCCATTTTCTATGATAGAGCAGCTACAACTTGGAATATGGCAGCAGTGTCTGCTATCGCTACAATCCACCAGTGTTACCGCGTACATTTATGGCTAGCGCACTATAAAGTATATCGGGCCCAACAGCTTCAAGTAGAGCCAACGACCATTAGTGCCTTACGTGGTATACATATTACTGAAGAGGCTAGGGAAATACTAGATACAATTGGTGAGGTCCCAAGCATTGTTACGCTTGTTTTGGATTCTATTGGAAAGATCGAATCGGGCAGTAAAGTATACCACATGGGGTATGCCCAACAACCACATTAACCTCATTTTTACCAAAAAAGGTACCTGAACGTATTTTAAATGATCTCACACTCAAGCAGCTACATTTTATTGCTAAAGACTTACAGCCACTGAGCGTTACAGAAGGTGAGTTGCGTATGTATGTATGTCTAAAAACAATTTTAACATTGTAGAATTATAACGCAGGTGAAGGGTTTCGTATGTACGCACAAGCCCTAATAAATACAGGTGCCACATATGGAATGCAAAATTATGAAAACCTTTCGGTATCTAGAAAAACAATTACCACAAAAGTTATGACAACAGAATACAACAGAATCAAGGAGGAACTAAAGGGAAAACTTGCAAGTCAACAATTATCGTTTACAACGGACATGTGGACATGCACATATACACAGAAAAGTTTCTTAAGCCTTACTGCACATTATATATGTGACGAATATAATTTAAATGTTGCCATATTAGGTGTCAAAGAATTTATGGATGAAAGGAAAACAGGATCAAATATTTTACAAGGAGTAGTATGTATTCTTGATGATTATGAATTAAGGGAAAAGCTTCTGAATGGTGTAATGGTAACAGACAATGGAGCTAATGTTGTATCTGCTTTTAGCCATTATAAAAGATTGTCTTGTGCGTGCCATAATATAAATTTGGTTATGGACGATGTTTTTGAGAAAAATCCTATACCAGAAATATGCGAACTTATAGAAGCGTCAAAAAAAATAGTTAAATACTTTAAGCATTCAGAATTAAACAAAAAATTTACTAAATCCTTAAAACAACACATAAAGACGCGATGGAACTCCATTTACATAATGCTTCAAAGTATATTTGATGTCCAAAATGAAGTCAAGACTTTATTATTAAACAAAAATGAATTGAATCGAATTTCTAAAATAGATTTTGACTTGCTAAGTCAGCTTCTCGATTTTTTGAAGCTTTTTAAAGAATGCTCTGAAAAATTTAGCTCTGAAAAAACGCCAACCATACATATTTATGTCTTATGGTACGACAAGCTAAAAAATAATTGTAAACAAAAAATGTTAGACTCCCGCATCATATTACAATTGAAAACAAAAACACTACAGTCTATTGAGAGAAGGCTTAACCCAACAGACATTCATTATGTGGGCCTTTTTTTAAACCCTCCATTTAAAAAACTTAATTTTTTAAGCTCACAACAAAAAGAACATATCCTGTCAACCGTTAAGGCCATAATATAAGACTATTGCATGGACAATATGGAAACAAATAATAACAGTAATGATACAAAAAACGAAAACCAAGAATTCGCTGAGTATAGAGATGAATACAATTCAAAAAAAAAAATAAAATCACAAAAAAGCATTATTGATATTGAAATCGAAAATTACTATAATAGCTCAACACAATGGGAAAACGATATACAGTGCACGCTCGAAAACTCGAACTTACGATTACTCGAACGTTCCAAAACTTGAACACTTTTTTTTTCTCCATTGACTATTCTAAAACTCGAACAAAATTTGATGGCTCTAAAACTCGAACAAAATTTTTATATTTTTTTTTACATCATTACTCTTATATTTGTGTTTACATATATATTTATGCTTCAATTTCTTGTTTTGTTTTGATTATGTTAAAAATTCACCGTTACCTTATGACATTTGTATTGTTTAAAATTGATTTACATACTTTATTGTTGAAAAAAATTTTGAGCAGTAAACACGTGTAATTTAAAATGAAAAGAAAATTAAAAGTTTTGACATTATCCGAAAAGGCAAACATTATTAATGCAGCCAAAAATGGTGAAAGCATTACAAGTTTATCAAAAAAAAAAAATAATGTAGCAAAGTCTACTATATGTGGAATTTTAAAAAAAGAAACAAAAATTTTAGAATGTGTTAACAACACGCTTACGGGACCAGGAAAACGCAAAACTCTTCGCACTTCGGAGCTCCCTAAAATGGAAAAAGCTCTATACAATTGGTTTTTATCGCAACGTGCCAAGAATTATCCTATTAGTGGGCTCATTATAAAGGAAAAAGCAAAAGAGCTACATAGCCGTATGAGCAATGGCAGCACATCATTTTTTGCCAGCGACGGATGGTTACAAAAATTCAAGAAGCGCTTAATTACAATATCAGGTGAAAAATTGTCTGCGCGTCCTGAACTGGTAGAGCCATTTAAAATAATTCTTAAATCTAAAATAGAAGAGTTTGATCTAAGCCAAGAGCAAATCTATAACGCAGACGAATCTGCATTATATTGGAAGCTTCTTCCGCAGAAATCGTACGTATCCACATTGGAAAAGCAGGCTCCAGGAAGAAAAACTGAAAAGCAGCGTCTCACATTTCTTGCATGCGCGAATGCTACTGGAAAACACAAGCTTAAAATGTTCGTGATTGGAAAATCTAAAAATCCCAGAGTTTTTAAGAACTTTAACTGCCCAGTGGAGTACAAAAATTCAAAGACAGCTTGGATGACCTCAGGCCTTTTCAAAGACTGGTTTCATCTTTCGTTTGTTCCACAAGTAAGTAAATTGAATCATTTTTAATTACGTTACAGATATTTATCTAAAAATATTTTCTAATTTTCTAGGTACAATCCTATTTAAAAAAAATTGGATTGCCACAAAAAGCTTTACTGTTACTTGATAACGCCCCATCGCATCCAGGCGAGCATGAATTAAAGTCTTCGGACGGGTTAATTACAGCCATGTTTATGCCACCAAACGTGACCCCTTTGATTCAACCAATGGATCAAAATGCCATAAGAATAACAAAACTACATTATCGAAGTTCGCTGTTAGCTGCTGTCTTTGCTGATGATTGCGGTTTGATCGAATCAATAAAAAAAATCAGTTTACGAGATGCGGTAATATTTTTGGATGGAGCTTGGCATAAGCTGAGTCAAGAAACTTTGGCGAAATGCTGGAAACCCATTTTGAATTTTACGAACTTAATAGAGGATGATGAAGATAATATTCCGCTAAGCATTTTAAAAAATCAAAAAGAAGCAGAAGCAAAACGTTTGTCACAAGAAACCGTTAATATTCTTGAAACTTTAAATCCTGAGGTATGACATTTAAAAGTAACATACATATCAATATGTAATATGATATCATAAAAAACAAATTTCTTTTTAGATTACTTTTACTGAAGATGATATAAACGAATGGAATAATGATAATTGTGTTAATGAAGACAGTCCGATTGAAACTTTCATTGAAAAAAGCAGTTCCGAGGATGAAGATGAATTGAATGAGAATGCACCAGAGCGCATAAGTTCATCCGAAGCTGTAAAACTTTTAACCAAAACCATACAATGGGCAACTTTTGAAAGGATAAGCCCAAGAAAAATGAATGTTCTGCAATCGCTGCGCGAAAAAGCTGTACTAAATGAAGTCTCAAGCAAAACACGTCAAACAACAATAACTTCATTTTTTTCTAAGAATCCATAAACATATGTACATACATATATTTCATGTATATTTTGTAAAAAAGCGAAAAACCTTGTTTTAAAATACTAAAAATAAAAGTATTTTTTGTTGAAAATTAAAAATTTTAATTATTCTTAATATTGTTGACTTGGATAAAGCTAAAAATCAGGTAAAATGTATAAATACATACATAAAAAAAATGACGTTCGAAAACTCGAAAAATTCGATAACTCGAACAGCGCTGGTTTTAATTAGTTCGAGTTTTCGAGCGTGCACTGTATTACCATTTTGGAACTATGCAAACAATTTAAAGATTTTACAGAAGCTTGCCAAACAGGTATTAAATATACCTATAAGTTCTGCGACTAGTGAAAGAGTATTCTCAACTTCTGGACTTATTCTTAGTGAACGCCGCACAAGATTATTGAGCGCAAATCTTGAAAAGTTACTATTTCTTAACAAAAATATGTAAATAATACATATATGTATATTTATTTGCAAATAACTTATTATATTTAAGTTTATGTGATTATTTTATGTTAAAATAAAACAAAAATATATTTGTATGTAAATGTACATCCATACATAAGTGAATTTAAGTTGAAAATTTTTTTTTATTGAATTTAGTTTCGTGCGTGTCGGTTGTTCTCGTGTTTTGAAATTTTTTGCCGTGCGTGTTTCGTTCGTGCTGGACATCTTTGGTTTCGTGTTCGTGTCGTGTTGAAAAAATCCAACACGCGAGTTATATACACACCAAACGCAATCGCACCAACACCAAATCAAAGGCCAATGCACTAGACAAAACGATGCATAATTTAATTCATTGTAAAATTAATATTTTATGTTATTTTAATAAAATTGTGCATTGTGTGCAAGTTCAATAAACTGAACTTCCACACATGCCAAATAATAACATTTTTCCCAAGAATTGATCTAAATAATATTTAAGCTTAGTTAACAATTAAGTATAATAAAAATATTGTAAACAAATTAAAAAGTTCAGAAATAAATTGGTAATCAAAAGTAAAGGTTGTTGTTTTTTTAAATTAAAAACTTAAAAGATAACATATTTGGCGCAGTCGTATCGGGCAGTTGCGGAATCGGTGCGGTGACAATAAACTAAAACAGTGAAAAAGGGGAAAGAATATCCTCATAAATAAAGAATAGTTTTAAAAAAAGGGGAAAGAATATCCTCACAAATAAATAATAGTGAACAATTTTTGAAAAAGAATATAGTGAACAATATTTGAAAAAGGAAAGAATATCCTCATAAATAAAAGTTTTAGAAAAAGGGGAAAGAATATCCTCATAAATAAAAGTTTTAGAAAAAGGGGAAAGAATATCCTCATAAATTAAAAATAGTGAACAATTTTTGAAAAAGAAAGAATATCCTCTTAAATAAAAGTTTTAGAAAATAAAGAATAGTGAACAATTTTTATAAAAAGGAAAAGATTATCCTCTGTAAATAAAAGAACAAATATCCTTATCCAAAAAAAAAAAATATATAAACTATTTGATACAAGTTATAAAAAAAAAAAAAAAAAAAAAAAAAAAAAAAAAAAAACGGTGAAAGAATATCACCGTCAACATAAACAACGGGGAAGGAATATCCCTATTTGAAAAAAAAAAAAACGGTGAAAGAATATCACCGTCAACATAAACAACGGGGAAGGAATATCCCTATTTGAAAAAAAAAAAACGGTGAAAGAATATCACCGTCAACATAAACAACGGGGAAGGAATATCCCTATTAAAAAAAACGGTGAAAGAACATCACCGTCAACATAAACAACGGGAAAGAATATCCCTATTTAAATCATCAAACTCAGCATAGGACACTGAAGTTAAAGTCAACCAAGCCGAAACCGTTGGATTTCAATCCATTCACAACTGGAACCTACCTACTCAGCCTTTCTAGAAAACCAATATATTTCTCAATGCGGATGGCAACTCTACTCTTGTTTTTATTGTAAGCTCTAGAAAATAAGTTATCATAATCAAATAATTATTTACTAAATGTTTAAAAGAAAAGCAAAAACTGTAGCTTTATCAAATTTACAAAATCAAAAAAAGAAATCAAAAAGCCTTGAAACTATACCAGAAAAATTACATTGTCAATCTCAATATTCAAGTTTAAAAAATTTACCAATAAATATGCCACATCAAGATTTATTACAAACTCAATCCACTTCCCACACTGCACAGCAAAATCAATTCCAAACCTTTCCGAACATGCAAGAAATCTTTAATTCCTTAAGAATTCCGGATGTTATTAAAGATCTTCCTAGTTTTGACGGGAATCCTCGTCTACTATACGATTTTATAACTAACGTTGAAGAAATATTACTATTTTTGAAGGGAACAGAAAAGACACCTTATGGTCAAATCATACTTAGGACTATCAGGAATAAAATAGTAGGGACAGCAAACGAACTATTGAACACATATTTGACACAATTAGATTGGGCTGAAATCAAAAATAACCTAATATCAGCCTTTGTAGATAAAAGGACTGAAACAACACTGATCAGAGATCTTCATAATATTAGCCAAACTGATCGAACACTCGAACAGTTTCACGGAGATATAATCGAAATCCAAGCAGCACTTTTAAATAACGTCCTGATCAATGAGAAAGATAAAAAAGTTATCCATTCAAAAAGGGAATTATTCTGGACTCAAAGACCCGTTAGGCGCAACGATTCGTGCTATGCGTCCAGACAATTTACCAACAGCACTTGCTTATTGTATAAAGGAGCAAAACATTACGTCAGTAAAACAGGTCCAAAAAACACACAAACCATATCAACCAAAAACTCCACCACCATATTATAAATTCCAAAGACCATACTACGACAATTTAATTCAGAACAAAGACAGTTTAACAGACCTCAATTTAATCGTCATTTCAACAACAACAATTGGACTCACAGCAATCATAATGCTATAATGCCTGTTAAAATAGAAGCTAGCGACGGTAATACAACCCGAACAAATTTTAGAAATAACACGCCCTACTCATACAATAGAACGGGCATAACCAGACAAAACTTTCAGTCACGATCAAACTCAAATTTCCATAACATTAATCAAACTGAAAATTATCCAAATTTCCATAACATTAATCAAACTGAAAATTATCCAAACTTCCATAACATTAATCAAAAAAATATTTACCCAAAATTTCATAACAATAATCAAACTAGAAATTATCAAAATTTCCATAACATTAACAATCATCCAAATCACGAGTCTCCAATCATTCCTAACATTAGCCTCGAGAATTCCACAGGATATATAGATATAAACAAGCATGGGACAAAACTACCATTCATACTGATATCATCCCCATTTGGTCGATCCTTAAGATTCCTAATTGACTCAGGAGCCTCTTCATCTTTTATCAACCCCGTTTTGTGCCTTTAAAAGACCAAATATCTTGTCAACCCGTAACTATCACTACTATATCTAATAAATATACATTAAATTCAAAAACTTACATACCAATATTCAGAGAATTTAATGAAAATGGTCAATTAGAATTCCTAATTTTTAAATTCCATAATTACTTCGACGGGCTTTTAGGAATCGATATGTTACAAAAACTCAAAGCTAACATTGACTTACAAAATAATTTCTTGATAACACCCAACTGCACTATCCCTTTACAAATGAAACCAAACACAACTTCACATAAATATTTAGTACCAGCTAGCTCGAAAAACATTATAAAACTTCCTGTCGATATCAAGAATGGCGAAATCCTTGTTAATCAAACAAAGATTTCAACAAACCTTGAGATTTCCGAAGGCATTTACATCTCAGATAATTGGCACAGTAACATGGAAGTAATAAATAAATCAAATTACGATCAAATTCTATACCTTGAGCAACCACTAAAAGCAGACCCTTATAACTCTTCAAATTACGTGGAGCTCAATTGCATTAACCCAGAATATTTTGAAAATAATAAGGAAGAAGACATAAAATTCTCATTACGACTAGAGCATTTAAACGTGGAAGAAAGAAAACTTCTCCTTAAACTCTGTCGTCAATTCAACTCACGTGTTTTACAAAGAAAATCAAAGCCTTTCATTTACAAATCAAATTAAACACACCATAAAAACAACAGACGAAATACCAATATACACTAAATCATATCGCTACCCTTACATCCATAAAGATGAAGTAAGGAAACAAATAGATAACATGTTAGAACAAGGCATAATTAGACCGTCTTACTCGCCCTGGAGCTCTCCCGTATGGGTAGTTCCAAAGAAAAAAGACGCCAGCGGAAAACAAAAATGGCGCCTTGTTATTGATTACCGCAAACTGAATGAAAAAACAGTTTCGGACAGATACCCTTTACCGAATATCACAGATATTCTGGATAAATTGGGCAAATGTATGTATTTCTCGACACTAGATCTTGCCAGCGGATTCCATCAAATCGAGATGGATCCGAAGGATGTCCAAAAGACTGCTTTCACAGTTGAAGGCGGGCATTTTGAATACATAAGGATGCCTTTTGGGTTGAAAAATGCCCCTTCTACTTTTCAGAGAGTAATGGACAATGTCTTAAAAGATTTTATAGGAAAAATATGTCTAGTTTACCTCGACGATATTATCATATTTTCTACTTCTCTGGAGGAACATATTCAAAACTTGAGACAAGTTTTTGAAAGATTAAAAACAGCAAATTTTAAAATACAACTGGACAAAAAATTAAGTAGTTTGATGACTAAACGCACCAAACGCGGCCTTATTGATGGAATGGGACATGCAATAAAATTTATCACGGGAAATATGGACGCTAGTGACGCCCAAGAAATAAATCGTCAAATTGGGCCACTGCAATCTAATAATAAAATAATTAAAGATACCATGGAAAAAGATCATAAATTTAATATGAATATGGTTGCTAGATTCTCTAATATAACAAACCACATTAATGAGGTACAAGGAACCATAGAACTATTTTTAAATCGAAATACAAATCAAACTAACTACCTTGTTAAAAGCACAGAAACCACAATTAGAGAAATGCAATATCTCAATCAAATAAACTACAACATTGACATACTTACTAGTCACATAAACGACATTTCAGAAGCCATTATTCTGGCAAAACTTAATACAATTCCTAAACTAATTTTACATCCAGAAGAAATCGAACATATTAGAAGGCATTTAGAAAATTCAACCATTAAAACGAAATCTGTAGAAAACATATATGAATTACTCGGACTTCAAGCTTACTATAATGAATCCAATATTATTTTTAACGTTCAGATTCCCAACTTTGATCCCAATCCCTATCAATTTTATCACATTATTCCCTTACCTATTAATAAAACAAAAATTATTGTTGCAGAACCTTATATAATATTAAATGAATTTAAGATTATGTATACTTCGGAAAAATGTCAAAAAATAGAAAACGTTTTTTTTTGTTCAAAAATAAAAAAAGAAGAAATTGCCGTGAACTCTAGCTGTATTGGCCATCTATTTAAAAACCAGGATGCAAAGTGCGTTATAAATGACATCGGTGACACACAATCCATTTGGCAGCCTGAACCTAACTTAATTTTATTCCATAATATACCAAAAACTCAAATAGAGACGACTTGCAATATCAATAAATATTCATTGAACGGTACAGGCGTAGTACATTACAAGAACTGCGAAGTATGCGTAAATAACATTACCTATAGTGATGATATAAACACTTTTTGGGAAGACATATATATTGCTCCAGTACCCATCTCCGAAATTCACGCCTCATCTGAGATTAAGACAATGACATTAAAAAAGCTATCAGATTACAATTTCAACCAGCAAAATGAAATCCTTTCAATATCATCCAGACTTAACTTGCAGAACGGCATCGAATCACTTATATGGTTAATTATTATAGCAACAGTGATTTACATTCTAAAAAGTATGTATGCAACTAAAATTAAACAAGCAATCCTGGATGAAGCTACTGTCCCTTCGTCCCCTTCGCTACAATCTGGGCAGGGAGGAGTTATATACACACCAAACGCAATCGCACCAACACCAAATCAAAGGCCAATGCACTAGACAAAACGATGCATAATTTAAGTTCAATAAACTGAACTTCCACACATGCCAAATAATAACATTTTTCCCAAGAATTGATCTAAATAATATTTAAGCTTAGTTAACAATTAAGTATAATAAAAATATTGTAAACAAATTAAAAAGTTCAGAAATAAATTGGTAATCAAAAGTAAAGGTTGTTGTTTTTTTTAATTAAAAACTTAAAAGATAACATATTTCGCGCCCATCTCTACTATCAACACATATCCACACGCACATGACGTCACGCACAAGTAAAATTTTTTTTATAGCAAAGAAACAATTCATTGATCTTCCTCATTGCAAATAAAGAATTACTCAAATCAACAAATTCATTGTTTGATTTTTACAATTGTGATATTATTTTCCCGTTATAAAGCTTTTGGTAGTGGAATTGAATTGGCGTTGGCGTTCATATTCGTTTATGTAAATGATCAGTTGAACTGAAGCACTTATCGAGTTCGGTCAAGTTATTTTTTTTAAAGGTTTTTTAAAAAAAATTGTTTGTTGATTTGCTTAGTAAATTCGGTATAAAAAGTTATTAATACTACAATTGTGAAAAACAGTGATATTGTGCGATCCAAAAATATTGGAGAATAATTTTTTTTGATGAATTATATAATTGCCACATTAATGAGGAGCCGCAGAACAAAACGTACTTTTTGGCATTTTTTGACAAATTGATTTTTTTAAATTTTTGTAATATTTGGGTAGAAATGTACCAAAAAATATATAATAAGCATATTTGATTTTTTATTTTAACCAAGAAAATGGATTCTTAAAAATTTGGTGCATAACTAAACGTATTTTTTTTCACCATAGCTTTTGTCACTTTTGATTCAATGAAAGATGTAATTCCTGTATCAATGAATCTACAAAAAAATAGACGTAAGCAGATGTCAAACCAGCATAAACTCTACTTTTTAACTCTCTTTGTATTATTTTGTTTTCATAACATTTCTTATTAAAATATAATTTCCGAAAAATTTTAAATAAATAAAAAAGTACTGCGGCTCCTCATATCATACATCAGTGTTCTTTTGATGAAAATTCCCGTAATTTACACTACTTATGAATATAAAAAAAAACTATTGACCAAAGAAACAATTCATTGATCTTCCTCATTGCACATAAAGAATTATTCAAATCAACAAATTCATTCTTTGATTTTTACAATTGTGATATAGGCTAAAATTCTAAAAATCAAAGAAAAAATTAGTTAAATTGAATAACTCATTAGAAAAATCAAAGAATTTTTTCTTACTTATTACAAAATTATTATATCATTTAAATTAGTGATTTCTCTAAAATATAAATTTAAAAAAAAATCGTTTAAAGCTAAAAAATGAGTTCGCAAGATTTATTTACGCAGAATAACGACAACATCGAAATTATAACCTTACCAGGCAACCAGGTCGAGTCGATTGAAACCAATGTTGTATTGGTTCCTGAACAACAACAACTTTTAATTAACTGGGGATGTGAAGAACTTTTATCCGACTTTATTGAAAAAGGCATCGATGTAGAATGTTTTAAAGAAATTACTGAACTTGATATTCAAAATTTAATACCAAGTGCAAAATACATGCTTCGTCTTTTAAATTGGCGAAAAGAAAACGTAAGAAAATTTTTAATCTTGGTTTGTATAAGCGTGCTTTATATTAATAATCTGTAATGTATTTAGGGATTTCCCTTGATTGCTCTATCTGATACACTATCTATGGGTTCCAGTGAACCTACATGGATACATTCATCAAGTTTTAGTGAAAATTTGGAGTCGTCACCAGCATCTTTCCTCCAAAGTTTATTTGAAATTGAGCCAACTGACATTACTTTAACCGACAATAAAACTAAGGTGAGAATTTCAGAATAATTTTTGTCTTTTAATAATTAGTACCTTTCATTTTTAAGACTTTGGAACAAATTTTGAAAACTACAATTGTTGGAAAATCTATATTGGATATTTCAAAGAAAAACGAAACATTGTCATTTAAATCTCGCAATGATTTATGCGAACTAATAGCTCATTTTTGGATCATCAATGACTTTCAACATGTGTTGTCTTCACAATATTGTCGTGAACTTGTGGACTCTATCTTGAAATTATTTCCAATAGAAGATAAGGTAAATTATATATGTTAAGTTTTATTATTTAAGTTTTAATGATAATAGAATTTTTTTCCCATAAGAGCAAGTTAATAATACTCTTTAAAACATTTTTCGATACTTAAATCTACAATAATATATTCAAACCATTAATACCTCTATTTATTAGGAATACTATATAAGTACAAATAAAAAGCGGAACGGAAAACTGGCAGAAAATTATTATAGTTTATTGAGGAAGTACAGGGAAAAAGGAGTTATTGAAAGTCGATATCAGTTGAAACGACAAAAAAAAAATCACATTAACAACAGCGAAAATATTGAAAACCCGGAAAAAGACCAGGAAACTGAAGATACTGAAATTTTTGACAATCAAATTGGCAATCAACTATGGCTTAAAAGTAATAAACAACCTGAAGCTCTTGTTGTAGAAAAGTGGCGATGCACATTTGATTTGCGTTTAAAACATATCCGAGACGAAAAAGATATATTCTTCGAATGGCCAATACTAAAACAGCAAATTGGAATATCCCTGGTAAAATTTTTGAATTTTTCATGTTATATTTTTATGACATAACACTGGAGACAAGAACATCTAATAAACTTATTCAACTTTTGGCTGAACTAAAAATATAAACATGTTCTCATGCTTTGTTTGCCGTAAAAAAATCTCAGAGGTAAAAATATATATAACACACTTAAGATTATTTCACAAATTATCATCTCATACTTCATTTTTCCAATGTACAATTTGTCCGCAGTCCTTTCAAAATATTTATGCATTTCGTCGACATTTAATAAGACACTCAGAAAAAAATAATTTAGAGCAAAATGAAGTTCATTTTGAACATAATAAGAATCAAGTATTTATTGATGAAAATGTATCATCAAACTCTGAGCCAGATTTGAGTATTGAAACAAATTTATCTCATGTTATTTTCGAATTTATTTTAAAATTGTATGGAAATATGTCACTTAATCGAAAACTGTTGTTGAGATAATTAAAAATTGTGAAGATATATTTATGCTTTTTCAAAATAGTATTGATACATTGACTGTAGTGCTGGCAAAGTATTGAGTAGTGGGTACCGAGTATCGAGTATTTGCTCTTTTTTTTGGATACTCAATACTCAAAAGTAGTTACTCGATACTTTCAGAGTTGTATTTTTAAGCAAGTTGAGAGGCTAAAATAGTTTATCAAAAACAGAAAGACAACAATGTGTAAGCTACAAAATAAAACCAACCGCCGAAATAAAGCTGCCAATAAAATAGAACAACCGCATGTGATAAATAACATTTTAAAAGTACTTAAAAATGTATTTTAGTTAAATATGTATATATAAACACACATGTAAATATTATATTTTAATTTTATATACATACACAATGTATTACACCTGCAGGCACACATGAATGTACGTTCACTGTAAATATTTTCAATTCTTTAATCAAATCAAAACATTAATTTTCCAATGAATTTTTTTTGATAGAAATTTAATTATATCGTAAGTTGTTAACGTTGAATTAGAAGTTAACTTTACATTTATTTTTTATTTAATAATAAAAGACATACAAAACCAATAATAGTTGAAGATCTATTTTTTAATTTCTGAAGAAACTACTTCAATTTGCAGATATAAACTATGCGTTACAAATTCAAAAAATCCGTTAAAAGTATCGAGTAGTATTGAGTATCCAAATGAAAAGTATTGAATATTATTGAGTAATGAAAAGTAGTAGAATTTGCCAGCACTAATTGACTGACGCCTCTATTATTAAAAATAAGTTCAAAATTTTTAAGAACCAATTTTCAGAACTTAATACAGAATACAAATTTTTTGAAAATGTTGAAAAATAAAAATTTGTATACAGACCCCGAGGAATTCTTAATAAATAGTTGCGTAACAGTCGAAAACATTAATGTAAAGCCATCTAAAGGCGTTTTGTTACCTATCAAGGATAATATAATAAATTTTATGCAAGTTAATAACAATTTAACATATATGATTAACAAAGCTAAAGAGCTTCAGAATAGTTCTAAAATCTCTAATATTATAAATGGTTCTGTGTGGAAAGAAAAGATCAAACTTTTTAAAAACAAATTATGTATACCCTACTTCTAAAAACGGGACGGTTCATGTACATTTAATATTAGCAGCAATAACAGCAGATAATCTAGGTCTCAATTCTATTTTGGGCTTTACTAAATCATTTTCTGCAAATCATTTTTGCAGAATTTGTACTTGTAAGAAATCTGTAACGCAAAAACTAGTCATGGAAGATTGTACTAAGTTTAGAACTATTGAAAACTATAATGAGGCTCTTCTTTCAAATGATATTCCCACCACAGGTATCAAGGAAAATTGCGTTTTTTAATATCATAAAATCTTTCAATGTTATTGATAATGTTACTTGTGATATGATGCACGATATTCTAGAAGGCATAGCACATTATGAGTTATGTGATATTCTAAATTATTTTATTATCGAAAAAAAATATTTCAGTTTATCTGTTCTCAATTCTAGAAAATATGCTTTTGATTATGGTCCCACAGATAGTAAAAATAAAACGGTAGATGTAAAAATAAAGCATATAACAAACAAACGCTTACGTATGTCAGCTTCAGAAATGAAAAGTTTTTTGCATTTTTTGCCTCTCATAATTGGGGACTTTGTACCAATAAATGATAAAGTTTGGGGATTACTCAGATTACTCATAAGATTAGTAGAAAATGCGTCATTACCTAACTTTACAATTGAAACATTAGTTGAATTCAGAGCCTTAATAGCTGAACACCACCAGTTATATTTAAATATTTTTGATGGCCACTTAATGCCGAAACACCACTTCATAACGCATTACATAAGTGTGATAAAAAAATTAGGTCCCATGAAAAAATTATGGACCATGAGATTTGAAGCAAAACACAAAGCAAATAAGACTTATGCTGGTACAACTACTTCGCGAAAAAATATATTGCTAAGCTTAGCTATAAAATCTAACTACCACTTTGCTCATACAATTTATTCTAAAATACAAAATGAAATCGATCAAAATACAATTTGTAGCTCTGGTAATTTTATTAATTTTACAGATAATTATGCTTGGGCGTACATTCGAGACAAAACAAAAGACCCACACATTTTTACGAACATATTTTCTGTGCAAGAAATTTCAATTAACTGCACACGTTACAAAGTGGAAAATATTCTCCCAACTTTAAGTAGTCAAAATGAAATATCGGTATTTCAAATCAAATACATACTTATAGAAAAAAATAACACAAAACAATTATTGGTTTGTCAGGAGTTCCAAAATCTTCAAATAGATTCGCATTTAGACTGTTACGTTGTTGACCTTAAAAATAATAGCAATACTGATCTATATCAAATAATTGATGTGTGTGATGTAAATTTTCCTCCTTTACATTTAATAATGTTACCTAATAAAAAAAAACCGTTATAAAATTAAAGATACCTTTTAATTAACATAATCTATTTGTTATTCATTTGAACTATAATTTTTGACTTTCATGATAAGAAATAATCGTAATTTAATGTAAATTTTTCATATTGTTTACTCACTTTTGGTAGCTAATTTTGGACCTAGTTTCAATGAAACCGCTACAGACGGATGTTGTGTTTTTTTTAATTGTAGGGTATGTATGTATGTATTTTTTTTAAGTAAATCATTTTATATTCTTACTATTCACAAACAAATATAATAATAAAAAATATGACTATGTATATTATCTAAAATAAATTAAAATACTTACTTATAAACAAATGATAAGATACAACTACTTGTAATTACTTCTAGATTCAAATAAATAAATTTAAAAACGATTTATAAAAATATTTTTGTTTTCAATTTATGTTACTGGATTTTTTTTCAGTTTCAGGTTCTATTAAACAGTGAAACAATTGGTTAAATTGAACAATATTTTCTATGATTTCAAGAATATAATTTTTGTATAATCAGAGAATAAATTATTTGAATCAAGGAATTTTCCAATCGTCGTTCATAGAATAAATTTTATAATTTGAAGAATTTTTTCTTCAATTTTACGAATTAAAAAGTGGTAAAATCAGCGAAACAATTATATAATATATCAAATTTCAATTTAATTAATTATATGATATACCAAATCTTTTCTTTAAATTAACAAATGAATTAGGTATTTCAACCAATTTTAAATAGTTAAAATCAAAGAAAAAATTCTACAAACCAAAGAATCATCTCAAAAAATTCTATAAATCAACTAATTTTTTAGTTATGTATTGTATTCGTTTTATCATATTATTTCTCTGAAACAAAGAAAACATTTTCAGGATCAACGAAAGTTTCTTTCTCATAAACAACGAATTATAATTAGTTATATCATATAATTTCATTCTATGACCAAAAATCATAGTAAAAATTCACTGAAATCAAGTCCAAAATTCCATGAAATCAACGAATCTGTTTTTTGTGTGAAGAGGTTAAGAGTGGATGATGATGAGTTCATCGAATATGTGATAGAGGGTATCCCTGACGTTAGTTTGCGGAATACGGCGAAAGTACTTGGCTTTACCACAAAAAATGAAATTCTACAAGCTTTTCGCAATGTTGAACTCACTCAGGTGAAAAATGCTCATCAAGCTGGTAAAGTCAGTAACAATGATGGTAAGGTAAATATCGCGGACCGAAGTGATAGGCGGGATGTTCAATGCTACAACTGTAACAGCAAGGGGCATATAGCAAACGAATGTCGAAAGCCAAAACGAGAGAATGGAACATGTTTCGCTTGTGGAGGACTGGGACATCAAGCCAAAGACTGCGGTTTCTACAAAAAGATAAACCGGAAAGATGAACAAGATGATTATGTAAGCATTTTAGATTTTAAGTTTCTAACAAGTAGTAATGAAAATGTATCTGTATTTTTAGAATGTCTCATAGATTCAGACAGCCCCATAAGTTTTATTAAACAATTGTATGTTCCACATACAATTAAAATATTTCAAAACAATGAAGGAAGTTATTTTGGTATCAATAAAAGTGAATTAAAAACATATGGAATTGTAAAATGTTCAGTTTATTTTGCTAATAAAAATGTTTTAATTGAATTAATGGTTGTGGACAATGAATCTATGGGATATCCTATTGTTTTGGGAAGGGATTTTTTAAAGCAAAGTCGAACAAAGTTGATTACTTTAAATGAAATTACAACAAAGAGCATTGAATGTGTAAATAATGAAAAAGGCCAAAAGGAAAGCAAAAAATATTGCAATTACAGTGTAGGAAGTTATTATGTGAATTGTTTACCAGATGGTATACCGGCAAACGGACATATTGAAAAATTAGGAAAAGCAAAGATAGATAGTGGTGGTAAAAGGGAAGGCATTGACTGAGATAATTTTGATAGACAAATGTTACTTATTGAATGTGAAGAGGAAAAATTGGAATATGATTTAGGAGAATGACTTACTTTTAGGCAGAAAAGAGAATTTGAAAAATTATTTGAAGATTCATACGTAAATCCAAAACGACCTGATAATATGCGAAATGCGTTTGATATAGAGTTGGGTTTTTCAGCTCAGTTAAGTGAGCGCTCTTTTCCGCTCAGCTCAGTTAACTGAGCTAGTTCGCTCTTTTAGTTCAATAGCTCACTTTAGTTCAGTAAAATACATTAGCTGCATTGGTTTCAGCTCAGTCTATCTTTGTTACGAAAGTAAACAAAGCGAAAACTAAAAATGTTTCTGCTATATCAGCGGTAACGTTAACGTTTTCATTTTTAAGCTACTAATTTGGAAAACAACTTAATTTTAATTATATAAAAATAAGCATAAAAATGGTGGGACATCAAATGAAAAGTTTGAAAACAAGTGTTATCCTTGAAAAGAAGGTATGTATATAAATTATTAGGATCATATTGCACAAATGTGAAAAAACTTATAGTGCGTGGTGACATGAAACTATTAAATGAATTAATTCAGAAAATACAATTAATTGAGAAAATAAAATGTTATAATGTTCGTTTCAATGATAACTTTGTTAAAAACTTTAAATCTTTCCAAAACTTGAAGAGTTTAAGTCTCAATTGGAATTGGGATATAACAGGTCAGTGTGAAATGTATGTATATTTATTAAAATAGTTATTTATAAATGTTTGTACTCATATCTTTCATAATCAGGTTTAGACATTAACTTCCTTAGTGGTCTGGAAAAATTATCACTCCACGGTTGTAGCAACATAACTTCAAACAATTTTAAGAAAATTTGTGAAAATCTTAAAAAGTTAAAGTACCTCAATATTAAATTTTGTGATTTATTGATAAAGGACGATTATGAACATACTCGTATTTCGCAATATCTTTTACAATTGGAAACCCCCAAACTATCTACCAGTTATGAAAATCTCAACTGAATTGTGAAGTTGCCAAAAATAAAGGAATTGGATATAAAATATGTATCTGGTGACAATATTACAGGGGAAATTTTTTTTAAAAATTTAGCAACGGAAAAAGCAAATCAATTGGAATGATGAAAAAATTGTTATAAAAATTTTTTATATAATCATTTTTTCTTCTTTCGCAATTTTGTATGTAATTTTGAAAAGTAATAATAAAAGTCGAATTACTTTTACAAGGTCCACCGATGCTAAAAGGTTTAGTGAATTTAATATGCCAACAATATATTGCAAAAGAAAAACAGTTGAGTTACCAGCTCCAAAACGAAATTCATGTTGTCCTTAGTTTAAAAAGTTAGTTATTTTCACGCTTTATAAAGAAAATAAATAGTAAGAAAATCTTTAAAGTAAAAAAAAATTTTAACTCATGGAAAATTATCTTCGAGTCAACAAAAATGCATGGCTTCAATTCATTCATTTTAATATAGAGCAATTTATTTAAATTGCCGCACAAACAAATAATCTCCACTGACAGGCTTATTTCAAAACGTCAAATGCAAAAACAGCCTTTTTTTACCAACAATACATATTTTATCAGAGGCAAAACGTAACAAAACTCTTAAATCAACAAATCTTATTAATAAATTATCATTCTTTTAAATAAAGATATCAGATACTTCAATTAGAATTCATAATAAAATCACATGTAAATAGATTGCATGTTTTTCAATACTTTAAAATATATATACATACATAACAGCTAATTTCATATATTTTTTATTAAGGCATAGCCTAACATAGGTGTCACACGATCAAGATTTGCTTTAAATTTTTTTTTACACATACTGCTCGTAAAAATTCACAAAAATTGATAGCTGTGTCGTAGGATGCACGAGTTACCAATGGTCACCAACCAACCTAACATTCTACAACAACAACAACGATCATTCACCCACACACTACAGCAACAACAACTATTAAATTAGGTCAGACATAAATATTTAATAAGTATTTTATTATTTCACAATTCATTCTTTTAATTATTTCACAATGTATTTTCAGAATTGCATTTTTGTTAATATCAATAATTTAATTATTTCACAATGTATTTTCAGAAATTCATTTTTGTTAATATAGATAATTTAGGTCATCTAAATAAGCATTTTAATCTTTTAATCATTTTCACAATTTATTCTCAGAATTTATTGATATTATTAAATTGCTTTGTAAGTAATTAATTATTATAAATAACAAGACAATAAATATGTAACAATTATTATTACTAAACCAACAAAGTTCACTAGTTTCATTTCAAACTATATCACACGCAATTTGAAAGCAATTTGCTTTCAAGACGTAATCAAGAAAACAACTTAAAATGGTTGCTGTTTACTTGAATGAAAAATTGAAACAAAATTTATATGAAATTGCATTTTTAAATGTGTGAGTGTTTAGTAAATTGAAACAAATCTTGATCGAGGGACACCCATGTAAAAAAACATATATAAGAAATATTCAAAATAATTAATTTATATAAAAATATTGTAAAAAATATATTCATGCATCAAAAAGTTTCAAAAATTAGTGATTTTTTTGGAAAATTTTTTCCAATTGGCTTAAATATTTTCCTTTGCCCCAAACATATTTTTAAGTTTCTATTATTTGAGAATAATGACACTAAATTTAAAGTTGTTCATATAATTGGTATTAAAATTCTGTTCCCAAAACTTGTCAATAATTTTTTTTTAATAATTCGTTAAACCTAATGAGTATCAGTCATCATCATCTGTTTTATGATTTAAAATCTTTTCTACTACGTTTGGCATTAAATGACTTAATTCAAGAATACTTTGGTTGTTATTCTTCCCAATATTAGCAGGTATAAAGAACTAAGATTAAACCTCAGCACTGTGATATAAGGAAAACGGGGGAGGAATAATAGGTTCAGAAATTGGAATTAATATAAAAAAATTCAGACCAGTAAGGTGAAATATAAATCCGGCAGTCTGCTGAATTTATATACTTAATATTTCAAATTGAATTATGCTTAAAAAACCTAAAAAGTAAATATAAATTAGCTCATTTGGCAACGCTGGCTACCAAAATCAACCCTTATTTAATAAAATACTGTAAATACTGTATTGACAGTATTGTATTTTGCCAAATGTCATATTCCATGCGAAATAAAAGGGTACGTAAAATCAAATTGTCATAATACATAAAATTGAATTGATTGATTGTAAAGAACGCTCACTTACTGAGCTTAAAACGCTTAGTACTGAGTTAAAAACGCTCAGTAAAGTGAGCGGCTCATTTAGCTCATTTATGCATCAGGACTCAATAAAATACACATCGTTTACAACATCTTTAGGACAATTTGAGTTCCAACCGCCCAAGGAAAACCAAATAACACAAGAACTACCCAAATGAAGAGAAGACAACACGACAACCATTCAAAGAAGGAAAATAAGTAACACAATAAGATGAAATATATATTGTTAGTTTAACTTCGTTAAACAGCTTAAACCCAACAACTGATGAAATCAACTGCAACTACCAATTCACGAACTCAACTACAATCAAACCGTGAGCTTAATTATCTGAATTACTCATGTATTTATGTTTTTCATTTATATATATATCATTTATTGTATTTTCTTAATTTCCATTTATTCTGGGCGAACGCGCCAAATAATTTTTGTAATGACGTGGCTAAAAACTAGAATTCGGTTCATTCTGTGCAAGACAATCGCAAAAGTAAGATATCTAAATACACAAAGATCTCTAAATACATAACCAATAAAGAAAAATCTAATGTAAGTTAAATCGATATCCAGTGCCTTTTAATTCAAATAAGATTCTGGAATCCCGTCCTATTTCCCCAAGGATAAGTATCCGATATTTTCTCACTTTCCCATTCCCTATTATTTTAACATTTTAAGCATCTAATTTGCATTCGGTCCACTCCGAACGAAGAAAAATTTGTTCATGGTCCTTCGAGCCGGATTTCTGGGTAAGAGCTCTACCCACAGCCCGGGAGGGACGGTACTCAATGAGTGCACTAACATGGCTGAATTAGGACGTGCGTCCGCGCGCGGAAATCCACTATTTTCCGCTTTGGAGAGTAAAGCCCCCTCGGGTGAAGCGAAAAGATTAGGAGATTACGGTGCAGCGATTCGCTCCCCGCACTCCGCCCAGGAGGAAGTAGGCCAGAAGAGAAGGCATTGCCAGAAGGGTTAAAGGATCTTTCGAATGGATGTCAAGGCCCTAAGGGCAAGATACCGGCCGATAAGAAGCCTGATTTGTGGGACGACCCCGGTCAGGTGGACAAGGATTTGGGGTGCTACTCGGATCCTGAAAACAGTATGTCTGATCCCGAAATAGATCGGAAAAAGGAAGAATCGCGAATTGTAAGCGGGTCTCCGAGGGGTAGAGGGACCTAGGACGTAGGAAGTTCAGCATCACCAAAGCGCTGAAGAAGTGCGACAAGCCTACACCAATGGAAACACGTAAAAACCGAAGAAAACCCGGCAGACTTAGGAAGCCGTGGCTGTAGCCCACAAGAACTCCAGGACAAAGGCCTCTGGTGGAATGGGCCCACATGGCTTCGACAACCGATCGAAAATTGGCCAACACCCCGCACCTTTGATCCGGTCGATGTGGAAACAAAAAGGCACAAAAGGCCCCCTGCGCAGCGGGCAGAAGAAAACGAAATAGATTCTAATTTTCATTTAAAGGCGGACGCAGAAAAAATAGACGACGTGCTAGTAGAGTTTTCTTCGCTCGACCGAGCCCTACGAGTAATCAGCTATCAATTAAGATTCATCCACCGTCTTATGCATAAACCAACTTCACCCGAAACCTTCATCACGGCCCACGAAATTGTAGCAGCAAAGAATAAGCTCATCATTATTAGTCAGCAAATTTACTTTAATAGTGAATACAACTGCCTGAAGGAGAAAAAACCTCTGCCCCGAAAAAGCCGACTGCTAGCGTTGAACCCGTTCCTCGATGATAATGGACTCCTCCGAGTGGGCGGTCGTTTACACAATTCTGGTCTCAGTTACGAAGAGCAGCATCCAGTAATTATATCCGAAGCGTCTCATTTCGCACGACTGCTAGTAGACTTTACGCATCGCATCCTTCTTCATGGTGAACACCAAGTCATGATACGAGCCATAAGACAGGGATTCTACATCCCAAGGGTGAAAAATTTGGTAAGAAAACACATTCGAAACTGTAAAGCTTGCACTGTCTATAAAAGACGAGTGCAACAACAAATCATGGCGGCACTCCCCACAGAACGAGTCAAATTTTCGCTGCCATTCACTTATACTGGCGTCGACTTCGCTGGTCCCTTCACTATTAAGGCCTCTGCCCTTAGAAACGCCAAATTGTTATGCAGTCGTGCTTGTTTGTTTTTCGACGCGAGCTGTCCATTTAGAAACGTGTTCAGACATGTCAACGGACGCGTTTCTAGCCTGCTTCACCCGATTTACCGGCAGAAGAGGTCTCCCGAAAACCTTATTCTCCGATAATGGAAGAAACTTTGTAGGAGCGAATCAAGCTTTACTTAAAGTACATCAGAGTTTTCTTAAGACAGCCGAACAAGCTTTAATCTGCAAATACAGCTTGTTAGGGTTCGCATGGTCTTTTATTCCCCCTTATGCACCTCACATGGGTGGACTGTGGGAAGCTGCAGTGAAGAGCATGAAAAGTCATTTGAGAAAAATCAACCATTCACTGTCATTTACTTTTGAAGAGTTCACTACTTTGCTAGTAAGGATTGAAGCAGTGCTAAACTCAAGACCCCTGTCTACCATAACGGAAAACACCAACGAAATTGTGCCTTTAACATTTGTTACGTGGCGCTCCAATAGTAGCGCCTCCAGAAGCCCCAAGCCATCCGCCGCTCAAGGACTTGTCGATCTTAAAACGATGGGATCGACTTAAAGCCTTACAACACATTTTTGCAAAGCGATGGAAAAACGAATACATCACCGAGTTGCAACGACGATACAAATGGCAAAGGGAAAGTGATAATCTCCAAGCGGAAGATATTGTCATAGTAAAGGACGATCTGCTACCCCCTACCGAATGGCGCCTCGGACGTGTCACCAACGTCATTCGGGGAAAGGATAGTAAAATTAGAGTGGCAGACATATTTATTCAAAATGGAGTCATCCGACGACCCATTACCAAACTCTGCTTATTGCCCGCCGTGTCACCTCATAATTTACCAAATTCTGATAACCTTGAAAATCAAGAACCCTCATAAGCATTTTTTTTTGTTGCACATCTTATTTTTTGTTCACTGTATGTATTTCCTTTGTTTCTTTATATGTTACCTTAGATCGAAGAGAGACGCCCTCGGTGCCACTTCTGCCGGCAAAATCACCCGCTGCGATATTGCCAGAGGATGATGGAATTAAGTGTAGAACTCCGCCGCCATTCCATTCAAGCCAAGGGTTATTGCCTGAATTGCCTAGCCCATTCACATACTCGATTCTGGTGTACTTCTCGAGGTCGATGCAAAGTAATCGTCGGCGAAAAGTTTTGCAACGCTCGACATCACACTCTTCTTCACCGCGAGATCCGAGAAGCAGGGTCATCCAGTTTCGAAGATGAAAATGTTCCAGATGACCCTTGCGACGAAAGCGAGATGTCCTACACCGGAAGTGAAACCAACGAGGCAAAATTAACTCCTCCTGAGAACAAATTACCTCCACCTGAGGCAAAATCAACTCCACCTGAGGCAAAATCAACTCCACCTGAGAAAAAATTAACTCCACCTGAAAAAAAATTACCTCCACCTGAGGCAAAATTAATTCCACCTGAGGAAAAATTAGCTCCACCCGAGGCAAAATTACCTCCACCTGAGGTCCCTCAACTTCCATCACAATCAGCTGATTCCCCGTCGGGAATACAACGACGTGATCGTCCACTCGGCGTCCGGAGAATTTCATTTCATCATTTCCTTCACCCCAGACAGAATTCCCCCGATACTCAACATCACCATTTTGCCTTTGGTCCGGGTGAATCTCAACTATAAAGGACAAAAAATGTATACAACATTTTTGATTGATTCGGAAGCACGGGAATCCATATTGCTAACGGCAGTGGCCCATATTCTACCCACCTTTGAGCCAGTGATGGGAGAAACAAATAATCACATGGGACAGTTCGTACTAGAACCAGCCTTTCCCCACCCTCAGGAAGTGGAAATTGCCGCCACACTGCGGCTTGTAAGCCACCTCAATGTGAGCATCCCAACGCCAACGAATGATGCAAACATTGAGAAACACTACAAGCAATGCCAGCCACTTGCACATCCTGACCGTAAAAATCACCTTTCCCATTCCGCAACGCTCCACTTTCGGCTGGATCATTTCCGGGAATTGGAAGGGATGCATTTGCCATCTGTCGGAGGCCGGAGTATGTTGAACCGAGTTCAACAAAGAAAATAATAACATCCTTTTTTTATCTGCTCTATATTTTTATTTTGTATTTTTTCAACTTTTTTTAAATGCGTGCCAAAGGTAGCACCCCCTGAATTCCTTATAATTTTTATAAAGTCAATTTATATTTGGTCATGTACCGGTTTTTGTTTTTAACGAAACATTCCTTTTAACAACAACATTTTGTATCATACTGGTTTAAACAGTTTTTTTCTTTTTTTTGTACTAGTTAGTTGTAATACTGAATCCGAACAAGCAAGAAGCTTATAAAATAAATTTTTTTTTAAATTCTCAATTCAAAGTTTGTTTTAATTTTCTACGGAATTTGAAACACCCTCACTTGGGGAAATAGATGACTATCCCTCCCCAACACATGACATTACAACTCGGCCATCCTGACTTTTTGATTGACCTCAATCAAGTTATTTTTCTATCCATTTTCGTATTCGCGAAGCTTCTATTACTCCATCATATGGCAGCTGGGTTATCTGGCAGTTCTCGACATCACGAACAACATATCGGTCATTGGGCAAAACTTTGTGTATGACGTAAGGACCTCGGAAGATCTCGTTCAACTTTTTATTTTTACCAATAGCTGTGTCGGTATATCGAATGACAACAATATCACTGTAAGTCTTTGCAGGTTTGCTCCTATCTAAGAAATATTTTAAATTATTTTCCTGGGACTTCAAAATAGACTCCGATGCGCCCGTTCGAATGTGCTCCAAGTCACGAATATACTGTCCAGAATTCTTCCCGTCTAAATATTCCGTTAACAAATCTATAGTCATACCACGCTGTTCAACACCAAACAGCAACTTGCTAGGAGATTGCCCCGCAGAACAATGAATTGTATTGTTCATAGCAAACTCCACTTTTGTTAACATTTGTGACCAATTTGCGTGATTTAAAGGGCTAGTCAGCTTACTTAACATCACTTTGAGTACCCTGTTCACTCTCTCAACTTGTCCGTTTGCCTGTGCGGATGCTACTGCAATCCGAATATGATCTACATTGTTAGCCAGAAGATATGAACTAAATTCAGAAGAAGTAAAGCATGTACCCCTATCGCTGATAATTCGTCTTGGTCTTGAGTAAGCTATAAAATATTTGTCTAAGCAAGCAATAACTTCTCTCGTACTTGTAGACTTTACCGCAAATAGTTTGACAAATTTCGTAAAAGCGTCGATTACAACTAAAATGTGCCTGCGCTGAGAATTTATGGACGGAAGTGGACCAAAGTGGTCAATGTGTATCGTATCAAATGGCACGGGATTCTTTGGGATGTTGTACAAATTACGTTCATTTATTCTGACTGAAGGCGAACACATAATACACCGCAGACAGTTCTTTATAAAATTCTCAATTTTCTTTTTCATATTTCTGAACCAGTAGTTTTTCCGGACCTGCTCGTATGTTTTCTCAATGGCAAATCCTTTCATGTACTAATCTAATAACATTCTCCTCTAATTCATAAGGGACAAACAATAATAAATCGCCTTTATCATTGCCTCGGAACACTATACCATCCACTAACTTGAAATTAGTTACCTCTTCTCTCTCTAGTCGTAATTTCATTGCTGTAATTTCTTCATCCCTATTTTGAGTGACTTGAATCATAAAGTCAAGCTCACCTTCGTCGGACACATTAATGACTTTACAAGGTATAATATTTGGTATATCGAAATCCTCGTCGGCTACGATTTCAATTGCGTTAGTGTGAAGATCAACTGTGTCATTGTAAAAAATATTAGAGGTCAGAATACCATTACTATCGTACGGAGTTGGGTCGGGGGATTAGGAGGTTTTATTTCGACAACATTACAATTTCTAGAATTAGGACCAAAATCAGTTCTATCTGATTCCAAAAAGATTTTATCTACTACATCGCGACAACGTTCATTCGATATTACTGTTTGATCATGACATCTACTTAGTGCATCTGCATGACCCATTGTCACGCCACCCCGATGCACAATTCTATAGTCATACTGCTCCATCTGCAGGGTCCACCTGGCAATCTTTGGGCTTATGTCCCTTTTGTTTAAAGTAAGTGCTAGAGCATTGCAGTCTGTGACTATTTTGAAAGGAATGCCCCTCAAATAAATATCGAAGCGATTCAGAGCATGAATTATGGCTAATGTTTCAAGCTCAAAACTATGCATTCTAGACTCTGCAGCCGTGGTGGCCTTAGAGAAGAAAAAAACAGGGTGAAATTTTCCGTCCTTTTGTTTCTGTATCAATACAGCTCCGAATCCCACTTTACTTGCGTCTGTATGTAATTCAGTCTCATTCTGAGGGTTATATGGGGCCAAAACGGGGGGCTTAGTTAATTTTGCCCTCAGTTCCTAAAATGATTGCTTACAAGGTTCATCCAAATTAAAATATTTTCCATCCCTGAGCAAACGTTGAAGAGGGTGTACAATCCTGGCATAATCCTTAATGAATTTTCGAAAGTATGAAAATAGCCCAAGACACGAGTGCAATTGCTTGAAGGTTGCTGGAAGCGGATATTGGGCCAGGGCCCGTAGATGCAAATCGTTAGGGCGTATACCATTTTCGTTTACCGTGTATCCTAAATAATCTATGGTCCCGTAAGCAAAACTACACTTTTTTAAATTTAATACTAAGCCTAAAGTCGCTAATCGTTGTAATATTTCAACTAGTACCTGACAATGTGTCTCAAATGTAGGCGTTGCTATGGATATATCATCAAGGTAAACAATTATTTTCCTTGATTCGATTAAATCTCGCAAAGCGCAATGTATATATCTCTGAAAGACTGCAGGCGCGTTCTTCAGACCGAATGGCATGCAATTGTATTCGTATTGACCATCGGGAGTTACGAACGACGTATATTTTTTCGATTCTTCGTCTAATTTCACGTGAAAGAATCCATTCTTCAAATCTAATGTCGAAAAATACTTATTGTTGCCCAAATACTCCATACATGTTTCAATTAGAGGTAACGGGAAATTATCGCGCACGGTAATTTTGTTCAATGCTCGATAGTCCACACATTGGCGATACTCTCCATTTTTCTTCGAAACCATTACAACTGGCGAAGCATATGGCGACTCGCTGTGTCTGATTATACCCTTCTCCAATAGTTCGCTGATAATCTTTGTAAGAGCTGTGCGTTCTGCAATAGCTAGTCTACGAGGCCGAAAGTAAAAACGATTTTCGCTATTCAATCTAATGGTCATTTTATAATCGTAGGGACGTACATCAGTATTAGACTTTAAGTATCTTGTTTCGATTATATTTCTAATAACATCCAACACAGTCCCTCCTACAGAGTTAGAGGAAGACTACTCATTAATATCAGCCGGCGGAGCACCTGAGAAAGTCACTCCCGCATATATGCGCTTAATTCAAAAGGAGCATGCGCAAATAGACATATACAGAGGGCTGATGAACTACAGATTACCTCCCCTCGCTATGGGCCCTTCGAACCACAATCTTCCAGCAGCCAGGCCACCAGTCAATCAATAGGAACCTTGCGATTGTTACAGAAAACAATAATCATTAGAATACAACCTTCTATCGTCTGCAATAATTGAATTTGAATTTACAAAAACACTTGACAACTAAGATGGCTGAAGGAATAAACAACAACCAAAATAACGCCAACGCTCAGGCAGCAGAAGAGGTGGAAGCAGTAAGGATTACATTCAACAGTCCAGAGCGTCCAGGACCACCGGTCAGGGTAACACTTTCGGGATCTTGCTATGTCGTTGGATATAGCAACGAGGATGTACTGTTTAGAAAAACTGATGTTGCGTTCTGGGGGGCTCACGAAGTTGGGCTAGTTTATAGAGGAGTAGCAACTGTCATGGGAAGAAATGCTTCCATTATAACCAATCAGACATACAGAAAGATGTGTGAACTAGGATACGACAATGAGAACGTAGCAGTCCAGTCTGGTGTGACCGGTTGCTTTGGGGAAATAGAAGTTGATAATGATATGGGTCATCTGCAGGTGATACGTAGACAATTTCCGCCTGCCGGTATACTCAAGTTTATAAGTGGCGCTTTGTTCAGCCAGACTGCTGGCTTCTATGACGAGCTTATAATAAAATTAGAGCAATGTGGTTATGATAGCGCTGTAGCTAGGAATATAGTCCGATTTTCGTTAACAACCCAGATAGGCGATTTCTTTAATCGATTGCTAGCCTATCAGAGCATAGAGGGGAATGAGCCCTACATTCCAACAAATGGAAGTTAGATACCATTAATTAATCATTTGAAATCAGACCCTGGGAATGGTGCTGCACTATTTCGCACCAGAGAGGATGCGGAATTCTCCATCATTTTATCTGTACACGCGAACGCAAAAGAGTTCAATCTCGAAAATCATGGGCCTGCCATTCTGAAAAGGAAAAAAGGATTCTTCAACCAACAAGGATATGTATATATAGATAATGCGCCGCAAATCTATATAGACAAGATATTTTCTTCAGGAAACGTATATGTGGTACATAAATCCAGAATCTCTGGACACAATGACCCAATCTAAATTTCCTCTCTTGTTTACTGTTATCTTAAGAATACTCAGAGATGCAGGATTAATGGCTAACTATAAATCAGCGGCCCTACATCCCACTTCTGATGATGTAATGCAAAAATTAAACACGTTGTTCTCGATTTGCATGTACTTTTATTAATGTCCTCTTTATCAAAATCATCAAAATGGCGCTTATATTTAATATTTACATTAAACTGTTGGCTGCAATTCTTACATAGTTGCTCAGAACATTAATACACATTATGAAATATAGAGGGTGTGGTAATTATGAAACATAGATGGAGACATAAAATATCAAATTCATTAAATTATCTTTAGAAAATAATATAAACTTAACAATGGGGATTGGTACAAATAACTAGAAATAAAGTAGGAATATGTAAGAACATTACATGACATTACAGAAATAAAGTTTTTAATGTCGCCTCAAAATCCACCTTACCAATAGTTACGATTTCCATAGGAAATCAGTCAATCAGATGTCTTATAGACACAGGTTCCACCACTAGTATTCTTTCAGAAGGAATACTAACGGAACAATATATAAAGGTTAAACCTGAGAAACCCTTATATTTCAAGACACTGAACGGCTCGAATGAAATTAAATATGTAGTAACTACACCATTCCCAAAAAAATTTGGTTGCCATGGTACACTCCAATGGAAAATTATTAATTTTTCAAATGAAAATTTCTCAGGTATAATAGGACAGAATTTTTTTAAAGGTTCTTAAAGCAATAATTAACACTGACCAAAAATACATAAAAATATTAGATAATAAGTTATATTTCGAAGATTACAATTACCCTACTTATTTTCAAAATGTCTGCAGTTTACAACACATCGAAAATATTGATATTAAAGATAGTTTTGATTTTTCCTATATGAACGAAGAAGAACGTCAGGCAACCCTAAGGCTGCTTACTGAATTCGGAGATTTGTTTTTTAGAGAGAGGGATATTTTGTCATGCACAAATATGGTTAATCACGAAATAATAACCACAACGGATAGGCCATTATGTTCTAAAATATATAGATATCCTCAGGTGCATGAGGAGGAAATTAAAAGACAGATTAAGGATATGATTAGACAGAATATAATACGTGAAAGCAACTCACCATACAATAGCCCATTGTGGATCGTCGATAAAAAAATCGATAATTCAGGGACAAAGAAGTACAGAATTGTTATCGACTATAGGAAATTAAACGAATGTACAGTAGATGATAAATATCCCATTCCAAACCTGAACTCACTACTAGATAAATTAGGAAGGGCTCAGTACTTCACAACCTTAGATCTAGCTAAGGGCTTCCACCAAATTATGGTTAGAGAAGAGGATAGAAAGAAAACCGCGTTTTCTACACCTTTCGGGCATTATGAATTTATCCGTATGCCTTTTGGTCTGAAGAATGCCCCATCAACATTCCAAAGGTTGATGAACAGGGTTCTCCACGAATACATTAATAAAATATGTGTCGTCTACATGGACGACATATTAGTATTTGGTACCTCTCTGAAGGAACATATTATCAATTTAAAGTTGGTATTTAAAGCAAAAAATGCAAAATTAAAAATACAAATTAACAAATGCGGCTTTCTTAAGAAAGAAACGCAGTTTCTAGGACACATCCTCTCAGCAGACGGAATAAAACCAAATCATGCTAAAGTCGAAATTATTAAAAACTTAAAAATACCCAATAATGCAAAGAAAATCAAATCATTCTTAGGAATGACGGGATTTTATAGAAAATTTGTTAAAGATTATGCAAAAATTGCATATCCAATGACCCGATACCTAAAAAAGGATCAAAAAGTTAATGAAAACGATCCTGCTTTTATAACTTCATTTGAAAAATTGAAAGATGTTGTCACTAATTCTCCCATATTAAGGTATCCCAATTTTGCAAAAAAATTCAAAATTACTACTGATGCTAGTAATTTTGCAATTGGAGCTGTTCTGTCCCAGGACGGACATGCGGTTGCATACGCCTCTAGAACACTAAATAAACATGAAACTAATTACGCTACAATTGAAAAAGAATTGCTGGCCTTAAAATACTTTCGACCATACATTTTTGGAAGACAATTCGACTTAGAAAGTGGTCACCAGCCACTGAAATGGTTGATGACAAAATATTCAGGTAAAGACATAAATCCAAGACTTCAAAGATGGCTTATTGGCTTGAGGGAATATGATTTCTTAATTGAATATATAAAAGGGAAAACCAACAATGTCGCCGACTTCTTGAGCAGAATAAGTAACGACGAAATTAATGCTCAAGCAGAAACTTTCCAAAATGACGAAGAAAACAATAGCATGTCAGTCGAAGTAGAAACAGTCCACTCGCAAGAAGAAGATCTGGGATATAAGTTAATAACTAACATATTTCATTTTTATTAAAGTTCAATCTCCTCTGTGGCAATTCAATTACTGACATATTTAATTTTAACAATTAACATAGTTTTTTTTATTTCTTTTATTTAAAATGCTGACGACATATCTGCACTGAATATGATGATTAGCTGCTCAATAAATATAGGTAGTTAGTAAGTAAAAAGTAGTAGTTAGTCATAATTAATAATCTTAATATTAAAGACCGAACAAGAAGACATAGGCGCATATTCATAAATTATCACTAAGTGTTAACGTTTTTAAGTGTATATTTAAGTTATTCACAGTTGGTTACTTTCAGCAAACAAAGTTTCCACTTAATTATGGGTACAGCTGTAACTAAATGCCAACTAACTAATACATTCAAAGAACAGCTGATTGATTTCATTTTATAAATTATTTGAAAAGTAAAGCATTTTTGAACTTGTAATAAAAAAAAATAAAAAAAATTGAAAAAATTATAAGAGATATACAAATATTATCAGATGAAAACATGGCGAAAAAACTTAAGACTTATAAAACACGATGCAATCCATTTGAAATGGATGAAGAAGACTTTTACGAAAGATATCGGTTTGACAAAGAAACAGCACGTTTTATTATTGATTTAGTGGACACCAAAAAATTGCAAACTAAGAGAGATAAAGCAATTCCAATGAACTTGCAAGTGCTTTCTACCTTATGATTTTTGGGGCGAAATGTTCACCAAAGTGATATAGGTGCGTACATTCATTTATGTACATTCAAGTTAAATTTAACTAATATGCAATTTTTAGCTGATCTTCACGGCTTGTCGCAACCATAAGTAAGTCGTATAATAAAAAATGTGACAAAAAAATGGCATTACTACTTCCGGATTTTGTAAAATTTCCACAAGAACCTGAAGAAGTGAATTATATGAAAAGCAGATTTTATAATATAGCCCGCTTTCCTTGCGTTGTTGGTGCTATTGATTGCACGCATGTGCGTATAAAATGCCCAACAAGAAATGTGGGTCCAATAATGGACATTTTAGAAATAGAAAAGGATATTAATCCTTAAACGTGCAGGTAAATATTTTGAAATATTTACATATGTAAATATACATTAAGTAGATATTAAATAGTACAAGCAAAAATTACAGATTGTTTGTGATGCCGATTGCAAAATTTTAGACACTGTCGCTCGCACTCGGGGTTCTGTTCACGATGCTAGGATTTGGTCTATGTGTTACTTAAAATCTAAGCTTGAAGCAACACAATGTCAACACAAAGGTGTATTACTGGGCGATGGCGGATATCCAGCATCTTCTATATTGTTGACACCTATTAGGACGCCAGCAACAGAAAAAGAGAGACGGTATAGATTAAAATTGACAGTACCTTTTTTCCAGCTCAAGGAATGTTGCGCTTTATAGTCATTTTCGGTTTTAATTTGGTGTAAGGAAGGCAACATTTTTTGAGAAATAAAAAACTATTCACACGGTAACGAGAGCCAAAATTGAGTGTTTAAATGGCCAGCTTAAGTCGAAATTTCAATCTGTCTTGGAAAGGATTCGTGTAGATTTAGATACCGCCAAAAATATTATTGTAGCTGTTGCGGTCTTGCATAACATAGCCAAGGAGAGAAACATGCAATGTAAACTTTTAACAAATTATAAAAGTTCCAGATATATGTACATATATTTTGTTTCAATTTTTCAGTTCTGAATTTAACAGCACACAATCGAGCAGATTTGGAACAACCGCAAGACATTAACAACCTTGTTGAAGGCGTAACTGGGAGTGCTTTTAGATCAGGATTCATAGAAAGACATTTCCAATGATTTTATATCAAACATTGCATTTATTTTAATCGTATGAGTCAATATGTATTTATCATACAAATATTAACATTTATTATACAATATATGTACATATGTACAAAAAGCCTTAAAATTAAAAAAAAAAAAACATAACGAAAAACTAAAGGTACTTCTTTCAAAACCTATTAAAAATATTAAGCATTCAGGTATGTATGTGATTGCTTTTTGTACTAAAGGCATTTGAGTCTGACCACTTTAAATAATGGTAACGCTTACATCTAAATGTACACATAGTATATATATCATATATTTAAAGATTTTGTAAGGATATCACTATTGTTATTAGTAATCAGGTTTGACAATAAGTGCTTTTTCATTTCATGTAGCTCATCCGCATGTTTTAATTGCTTTTCATGTAACTCCTGCAAATAAGCTATCTTCAAATTGTTCACGGTATCGTTGTGCATAATTTCATTTTCTAATTTTTGAATTTGCTTTTTCTGCAGTTCCTCAGCAAGAGCAGTTTCTTTTTTAATTTGGTTTTCTCTTTCTTCTAACACCGACAATTTGTTTTTGGGTTTCGACAAAGACCTCAATTGGTTTATGTATGGTGACTGTTGCGGCTTCTTCTCTACCTGCTTCAGAGGGCTTTCTTTTAATGGGTACACAATTTCAGTTTCAGTCGTATCCAGTTGAAAGTTGCTATCTATTAAGCACGTATCTTCCGCTAACTCCGGCGCAATTAAATTTAAAATTTCCTCGTCATTTTCGTCGAGAAAAGGAATGGGAACGTAATTTCCTGTAGAGATAGTGGCCTTTCGCACAGCTGCCAACTTTGTTTTTGATTGAGCTTTCATCCTGTTCCATTGTTGCTTCAAACGACAAGTGTCCCTCACATAGCCCATTGACATCATTTGTTCGTTGATGTGCTGCCAAACAAGCTTCTTTTTTCTTATAAATCATCTTTGTGTCGTTTCTCTTATCGTCGATGAGTGTAACATATTTGGACACCAAATCTTTAAAAGCTGTTTTTTCATCTGGCGACCAATTTGTGTCTCTCTAAAATACACAAAATAATAAATACTCGTTATATCCTAACAATTTCTATAATATTACACTTACCTTATTATCTTTACTGCTTGCGTCCATTTTTATTGCGTCCAAAAAACATCAATACAAAAATAAAATAAACTAGAGATGTGTTTTTGGTCAACAAAATTCTGTTGAATAATTTTATTTTTACACGCCGTTCTTTTAAATGATTTATATACCAACTTTGAACAAAAAATTACTTTTTTAGAAATTATATGAATGTTTTAAAGAACAAAAATTGTTTTAAATAGCTTTATTAGCTTTTTAGTTAATAATTTACTGTAATCGTTCAAAATATTATCGACATTTTGTTTTCTCTATATGCCAATATGCTGGGTTGCATTTCTTTTACCAGCTGAGAGCTGTTGCTCCGCTAGTTATGAATTGTGAATAAGATCTATAACTATCTATTAACTATTTTTTAGTTACTGTTTTATTAGTTCCGACTTTGGTTATGATTTCTGAATATGCGCCATAGTCTTCCGGCAGTAATAATAATTAATAATCTTAATATTAAAGACCGAACAAGAAGACATAGTCTTCCGGCATTAAACAATTTTGTTAATTAAATAAAGATACAGAATATAAGAAAGTGTTTTTATAATTGGCGCCCGAGCAGCCTGGTATAAAAAAAGATATACCACGGAACCTGAGCCTGTACGTGTCCGTCCGCTTATAGAATTGTATCGAATCCTCAGTAACGAAAAGTAAAACGGAATAAATTCGTGCAATCGGAACAGTTCTAGTTAAGTGATTTAGTTAAATCAAATGAAACTGATAAAAAGTGCTACTAAAAAAAAACAATAATAATAAAAATTAAGAAAAGTAAAAAATTAAGAAAAGAACTTAAAATTAATAAAAACTTATAATAAACGATTTAACAAGTATAAAAACTTTATAAGCATTACCAGAGTAAAAAAATACGTAAACTTCAACAACATAAAAATCAACATCAACACGAAACTCAACATAGAAGCCCGACATCCTTTAGAAGATTAATCAGCTTTAACCAGTTGAAAATCATCTTTACTTAAAAATAAAATCAACACCAACACAACATCAATAATTTCATCAGTAAAGCAACAGCTAAAACATGAAGGGAGTTCTAATAATTTTGTAAGTTAAAATTTTAAGAAATATTTTAAACAAAAAGATTCTTACTTTAGTAAAAACTGGGTACGTAAAAATAAAAAATCTTGTTTATAAATAAAAATAAAAGTTTTATATTATTTTCAAAATGGCTAATCCTAACAACCTAATTAGACCACCTGTCCTTAATACTTCTAATCCCGACCCAATCCCAAACCCATCAGTTGAACCACACAATTTTCGAATGAATAATGAATTAGAGAATAGGATAGCTTTCATTTGCGCACAACAGTGCGGGAGTATTGTGCAGTCTATCATAAACCCCAACGCGGACATATATTGCGGAAATGATCAAACCATAGAGGAAAGATACAGGGAGAATTTACACGATTTAGATAAAATACCGGACATAGTAAGAAGTTTGAGAGAATTTTCCGGAAACACCTCCGAATTTAACTCCTGGAAAAAAAGTGTCGATAGGGTACTTCAAATCTACGACTCAATGAAAGGAACTCCAAAATACTACGGAATCCTAAGTGTAATTAGGAATAAAGTAATAGGGAATGCAGACGTTGCATTAGAGTCATATAATACGCCACTAGACTGGAATAATATAGTAAGATGTTTGACCTTACTGTAGTGAAAATGCACAGCTATGCAAGTAATGTTTCGCTTGCATACCTTAAAAGTTATTAACCTTTTTATGCAATGAGCAATGAGTTAATGACACCATGGATATTCAAATATCAACATGGATTAACAAATAGTTGTGTATTTTCTCTTACCCTCAAATTCGCTTAGCTTTTAGATTTGTAGTAATAATTAATATTTATAAGTAAGGTAATATTTTAATAAAGATTATTCAGTTTATTCGTGACCATGAGTGTTTATCTTCATATGGCGACCGTGATCATTAAAATCATAATAATTTAACATAAAAGTTTAAAAACAAACTTAACGCGGAAATGCAGTTAAAAAAAAAAAAAAAAAAATCGTGAAAATTTAAAGCAAATTTGTTACTAATAAAGAAAAACTGTTAAATTTTAATAAACCAGAAAAATGACGTGGTGGAAAAAAATATTGAATACTATTCCACTTCTTGTGGCCGGCTATGAAGTTGGAAAATCCTCTGATGAGGGTGATAATAAACAATTAATTGAAATACTACGTAATAATGTACAAGCTACCAATGAACAGAGTGTAAAAGAAAACAACGAGATGAACTATATTGAAATTTTCTCAATAGTTGCAGTGATTATATTAGCTGTAATTTACTTAACAAAACTAATATGTAAATCATTAAAGGCGAATGGAAATAACAACGTCTCAACACAACAACAAATTTAAAACTCCAAATATTATAAGACTAGAAGCAGCAGAAACACCAGCGAAAGTAGCAGCATTCAACGCATCCTAAGGCTAAAGAGGATCAAAACAAGATGATGAAAAAATTTAAAAGTATATTACAGTAAGTTTAGAAAGTATTTACTCGTAAATGAATGTTAACTTTAAAATTAACAAAAAAAAAAAAAAAGGAAATGAATAAATTATGCAATGGGAAGATATAATAAATAGCTTAGAACCGTTTCAAATTAAATTTAATCAATCTTAAAACTGTTTGAATCAAAGTAGAATAATAAGGAAGGAAACTGTAGACAAACACGTACAAATTATAATTGAAAATTTTAACTCCATTAGGGCAATATTACACAGACAATATAACAGATACTCTACGCCACATAAAGAAAAAGCCAACGAGATCTTCCTCACGTTAAGAGATAAATTATTAAAAATCTTTCATAGACATAATATTAATACCAAGGTACCATTAGCATTAGGCTGTGAGGTAGTTAGAGAAATTTTTGAAACGGACGAAGACGAAGATTCACAAACGGAAAAAATCAGAGAAACGGAAGGGAAAATAATAGTAACCATGACACGAACAGAGTATGATGTCATAGATAAAACAACAAAAATTGTTCCCGTATTTGATGGTAATGTAAATGATTTGCAAAGTTTTATTGATGCATTGACGTTAATAGATAAAATAAAAGATACTCATGAGGTGATTGCCATAGAGGTTATAAAAACTAAATTAAAAGGACATGCAAGAAATATAATAACAAATGAAAACATCATTCAAGATATTAAAGCCAAATTGCAATCATCCATAAAAGGAGAATCTTCCGAGTTATTGTGTTCAAAATTAATGAACATAAAACAGCATGCAAAATCGGCTACCACATATGCAGAAGAAATACAAGAAATTACCAAAAAACTAGGTAGTGCTTATATAAGAGAAGGCTACCCCCAAAATATTGCCGAAAAATTGATAAAACAAAATGCGGCGAAAGCTATTTCTCGAAATGCTTCAAGTGATGAGGTAAAACTCATTATTAAAACAGGAAACTTTGTGTCATTGAATGAAGTTGTTTCCAAATTCATAGAAGCCAGCACTGAGACTTCCAATTCAAATTCTTCAGTGTTTTACTTTAAGCGCCGTGGCTCTGCTAATACTAACTCCAAAAATGGCAGATTTAATAATAACCGCGAACATGGAAGAGAATGGAATAGAAATAACAATTTTAGAAATTATAATGATAGCAATGTGAATAATAGGCGACAATTTATCCAAGGCAACAGCTTCCGAAATCAATCCAATCGGACACAAAACAGAGGACGAGTTAGATTGGTACAGGAGCTCTCGGGAAACGGGACTTCCCCCCGAAATGCGGGGGGCTATCAAGAAAATTAGAAAAAAAAACAACCACCGTCAAATCAATATTCCATTTAAATCTCAATTTAAGTAGTTTTATTAAAATTCAAATATTTTCAAACAATAACTTAAGCACGTTCCTGGTGGATACCGGAGCGGACGTCTCACTAATTAAAGTCAGTGCACTGAACTCATTGAAATAAAACAACCAAACTATTATTAAAATATCTGGCATCGGAAAAGGAATTATAAAATCATTAGGTACAATTGAAATAGATTTGAAAATAGAAAACTTTCTGATTCCACATAGATTTCATGTAATTTCAGATACGTTCCCAATCGCATTTCAAGGTATATTAGGCTTAGACTTCTTCAAAACATATAACGTTAGTATTCAATATGGTCAAAATGCAAATTCGAATCTACTTTTGTTAAAACCGTGCAATCTTAACTACCCCATAAATATTCCAATACTTGAAAGTTTAAGCGATAGTGCAATAACACTCCTTGCTCGAGCTGAAGTTTTCAGGGCTATAAAAATTAACAACGAAAATTCTGATTTAGTAGTTCCCAGTCAAACTATTCAAGATGGTATATATGTAGGTGATATCGATTACATATGAAAAGCTTTCCGATTACGAAATGCCTAGTAAGACAAATGTCGATAAAACAAGAAAACAAACAATTTTGGAAAAGTTAATGAAAAATTGTCCTGAAATTGTTAAGTCTGAATTCCTTTTTGACTGTGTCTTTTATTTTAATTAAGCTTTAATGGCGTACAATAATAGCAACAACCTACAGCGTGGAATACCAGCTACAAACCAACACCCCTCGGCTCCAAGGAATCAGGGTGGAAGAAACCGTGGTCCTAGACCACGTGACGTTGAAAGAATGAGAGCCTTCAACGAATCTCGTCACCAACAAGTCCATGGTGATGGAGGTTGGGCAAATGAGGCCCAAAACGAAGCAGCGTATCAGGCTGCTGTTGCTCGGATATCTCAGCAACCACAAAGGGCTGCTCCCATGCCGCGGAATACCCGCCCAGCACACCAACGGCGAGGACCACCTCCCGTAACCCCTACGACCGTGATGATGAGCTCCTCTATGTCGGGAACAATGGAGGTAGCAAGCCTGTCCGTAAGACGCTTGCCCAAAATATGGACAACGCAGGATTTATCCCGCTCGTAAGACAGACTTACCGGACCGGATGGCGGCAGAAGACCAGCAACTTGCTCGCAAGTTGCCCTACTGCATATTCCAACACGCTATGGTGGAATTCTTGGTTGCACACCAACTTCACCAAGCAAAGTATGTGTTGAAGGCACCCGGCCTACAGAACCTGATGGATCCTCTAGCCGCCATCGCAGCCGACGAGTGCAACATTCCGGTTCCAATCTACGACTATATTTGTGGTATTGGACCGATGATCACACCTACTGGGGATAAGGTGTACTGGAATTTTCCGGACGTAGCCATTCCCGGTGAAGAAGTCTCCCACGCCAACAGAAGCGTGCGAGCTGGGTCTTTCGGTCCCATAACAGCCGAAAATCACAATGTCTACGAATGTTATATTAGTCCGTACATAACTTCGGAGTACATTGTAAAAACCGCAGAGCACCCGGCGAATTGACTGGAATCCGGTTCCAGCGGGGTGGTTCCCAACAAACGGTGTCCCGAACGAAAACCTTCTCGGGTATAGAGAAATACACCGATTACATCCCGATGCTATTCGGAAGTGCGTTGAATGCGTCTTTGAGGAGTTGGTACCAACAAACAAGGAAATTGAATCTTCCGGCAGTCCAGCAACAACCATGGGCTGGTAACCCTGAAAATCTGCGAGACGCAGATGCTTAAGGAGGGAGGAGTTATTAACACTATTATCATTGCCAACAAAACCTAATCTGCGGAATCAGCATTTCGACAATTTCAGTAATTCATTATTTCTACACGCGTATCCGGTCTAATTACAAAACTGCCTGCTTGCACTAATTTGGTGAGAAACTTATTCTGCTGCATCAGCGTCTGCATCTCGCGCATGTTGGTGCAACGTGATCATGTGAATTGGCGAGCCAACAAGTTTGGATAAGAACAATTAGTCTTGGTTGCGCGTTGAATCGAATTAGTCGTTTAGTCTTTTAAATAAAATATAAATTTGAGAATAGTCTTTTAAATAAAATATTAATTTGTGAATTAGTGTAAATAAAATTTGTGTTGTCCTTATAACTTCGTGTTCGTGTTTTAATTGGCGCAGTAGGAGCGCCTTAATATATATTTTTTTGGAAAACCGGTTAGAGTATCCTTAACTTACATGTATGTCAGTTCATTCAAATTGTTTTTTTTACAATTTTATTATTGCAAGAATATTCGGTTTTGACTATGAAAAGGAAAAAGTTAGTAAGTGAGACATCCCAGCGAACATAATAACATCTAATAGATGTCCAAGTAGCATAATAATACATATAAGACAGTTCTTGCAGTAACGACTCGCGCAATGGCTAGACGACAATGTGACAACAATAATAGCACTGAAAATTCTTTAAACGTTAATAAAAATTTAAATTTGAAAATTTATGATAAATTTTCGCATGATCTCAGTAAGAAAATAGCAAACTTTAAGACATTAATCCATAGATATGATGACAATATTATAAAATTTAGCATATCTATATATATAAAAGAGGATGTGTGTATGTATGTAAGAAATGGACTCGAAAACGGCTGGGCCGATTTTGATGAAATTTTCAGAGAATCTTCAGAATATTCAGGCGGGTGACACTGTGAAGTCCGATTTTTGATTTTCGGTCTGTGGGCGGAGGGGCGTGGCAAAACCCACCAATGACATATACATATTTATTATTTTTTTTTCTTTTTTATTTTATTTTTTAAAGCCATTGTTATGCTTTTCAAAACGAGATATCAATCTCTTAAATCGGTTATGTAGTTCCGAAGATATTTACAAAAAAAAAAACTCACTAATCTATATATATAAAAATGAATGATTGTATGTATGTATGTATGTATGTCCTTTATAGAATCGTAAACTATGCACTTGATCATATGATGATCTTCGGCAAAGTTGCTGTGCGTGAGCCCAGGAAGGTTTCTAAGTTGGTACGACCACGCCCACTAATACGCCCACTTTTTTCAATTTATCTAAAATGGAGAACGGCTTTACCGATTTACCTTATTTTTCTTTTAAAAATGCGTCATACTTTTTTTAGATTACCACAATTAAAAAAATTTTCCACGCCTACTTTTACGCCCTCTTTTCCCAATTTATCTACACCGGAGAACGGCTGGACCGATTTAACTAAATTTTCTTTTAAATATTCACCATACTACACTTTAGATTACCACAATTGGAAAAATTGACCACGCCCTTCTTTACGCCCACTATTTGAAATTTACTTCAAACAGAGAACGGCTGGACCGATTTATCTAATTTTTACTTTAAATGTTCGTCATACTACACTTTAGATTACCATAATTAGAAAAATTGATCACGCCTCTTTTTACGCCCACTTTTTCCAATTTACCGATTTGAAAAATTCTTTCCCCACTGGGAAGCTACACTATCTCCGCTGACAAGGGCTATATTTTATTTGACCATGCCCAATTTTCCACCCGCCTGTTTAAATTTATCTCGAACCTAGAGGGGCTGCACCGATTTCTACATAGTTTGTAAACAAAAACACTGGTTTCACTAAACCAAACTGTGATCAAACAACCCTTGAAGTACATGTTTTCGAATAAAAAAATAAATCCATTTGTCGCGCACGTACTTGATTCAAATTTAAAACTTATATGTTTTAACAATTATCGGTTGCAAATTTTTTCCACTTAAAATTTTCCTCAACGATTTGGTTATCAACGTCAATATTTGCATTTCCATCCGTGTGTTAACTGCCACTTCAATTGGATTGAATATATTTTGAGATTCAAACTGCTGATCTAATAAATTCAAACCCATTTATCACATCAATCCCGCACAATTATGCCTCCAAAACGACAAGCAATTGGCCGATATACACCTCAAGCACGGAAGAAAAGAGAATTACGAGCCTCAGAATCAGACGAGCAACTAGGATTAAGGCGGGAAAATATTCGAGCACATGCCGCTGAGACCCGTTTGTCTGAATCATCTGAACAACGAGAAGTGAGATTAGAAACTAATCAAATACGTATCAATCAGGTCCGTTCGTCTGAATCATCGGAACAACGAGAAATGAGATTAGAAACTAATCGGATACGTATCACTCAGGTCCGTTCGTCTGAATCATCAGAACAACGAGAAGTGAGATTAGAAACGAATCAAATACGTATCAATCATGTCCGTTCGTCTGAATCATCGGAACAACGAGAAATGAGATTAGAAACTAATCGAATACGTATCACTCAGGTCCGTTCGTCTGAATCATCAGAACAAAGAGAAGTGAGATTAGAAACTAATCGAATACGTATCACTCGGGACCGTTCGTCTGAATCATCGCAACAACGAGAAGTGAGATTAGAAACTAATCGAATACGTAGTACTCAGGTCCGTTCGTCTGAGACAACTGAACAACGGGAAAGAAGGCTGCAAAATGTTCGAATAAGCACCACTCGATCAAGACGAACACTGCACGCTGATTTAAATCTTGGTGCATTCCATTATGACAGTAATAATGATTACAATCTTCACCCAAGTGTCGTCATTGGAAAAATGGATAAAATTTGCATGTATTGCAGCGCCCTCAAATTTAAAAACGAAACGCCAGGAATGTGCTGCGCCAAAGGAAAGGTTAAACTGCCAGAATTACATCCACCACCCGAACCACTATCAACGTTGCTATCAGGTGTTACACTTGAGTCGAAGCATTTCTTGAATAACATCCGCAAATACAATTCATGCTTCCAAATGACGTCGTTCGGTGCAACAAACATCGTGCGCCTAAATTACATGCCAACATTTACAGTCCAAGGGCAAGTTTATCATCGTGCCGGATCGCTTTTACCATTGCCGGACGCACATCACAAATTTCTTCAAATTTATTTCATTGGAAACAGTGATGAAGAAATTCAACAACGATGTCATTACAATGCGGGCACTAGACGAGAAATCGTGGCTTCGTTACAAGTCCTTTTCAATCAACACAATGAATTAGTTCAATTGTTTAAAACCGCCATTCAACGAATGCCAGCCGATGACTACGCAGTTGTAATTCGAGCAGACAAAAGACCCGTTGGCCAACACGAAAGACAGTTCAATGCACCAACAATTGATGAAGTGGCGATCGTGATAGTTGGCGAAGAATTCGAATCGCGCGACATAATTCTTCATCGCAGAAGTGGTGACATTCAGCGGGTCTCCGAAACTCATCGCTCATACGATGGACTGCAATATCCGATTCTGTTTTCGCGAGGAGAAGATGGATATCATTTCAACATCAAAATGAGAAATCCACAAACGGACGAGGAAACGAATAAGAAAGTCAGTGCCATGAATTATTATTCGTATCGACTGATGATTCGTCAAGAAGCTGAGAACCACATTCTGAAATGTCGACAATTGTTCCATCAATACATCGTCGATATGTACGCAAAGATTGAAACCGAACGACTTCTATATATTCGATTGAATCAAACCAAGTTGCGTTCTGAAGAGTACATCCATTTACGAGACGCAATCGTTAATGATGGTAACGTGAATCCAAACGAATTCGGAAGAATGGTTATATTACCGTCTACATTCACGGGGAGCCCACGCCACATGCATGAATACGCACAAGATGCGATGACATACGTTCGCGCATATGGTCGTCCAGATTTGTTCATCACATTTACATGCAATCCAACATGGGATGAAATTAAAGAACTTTTGTTAGCTGGACAATCATCTCCAGACCGCCATGATATTACCGCACGCGTATTTAAACAAAAATTGAAAACTTTGATGGATTTTATTATCAAGCATCACGTTTTTGGAGAGACACGATGCTGGATGTACTCCATTGAATGGCAGAAAAGAGGATTGCCACATGCACATATTTTGGTTTGGTTAATCAACAAAATTACCCCAGATCAAATTGACCAAATCATCTCAGCAGAAATACCAGATAAGGACACTGATCCAGACTTATTCCACGTCGTTACAAAACATATGATTCATGGTCCATGTGGCGCATTCAACAACAATTCACCATGCATGTCTGATGGGAATTGCTCGAAACGATACCCAAGAAACTTGGTTTCTGATACCATCACTGGCAATGACGGATACCCACTGTATCGTAGACGATCAGTTGAGGATGGAGGCAAATCCATCGTTCTGAAAGTACGAAACATTGATGTCGAAGTCGATAATCGTTGGGTTGTGCCATATTCACCGTTGCTCTCAAAGACCTTCAAAGCACATATTAATGTTGAGTATTGCAATTCAGTGAAGTCGATAAAATACATTTGCAAATATGTCAACAAAGGAAGCGACATGGCAGTCTTTGGAGTAGGGAATGTGGCCGCACCGCTTGATGAAATCAACCAATACCAACTTGGACGCTACATAAGCAGCAATGAAGCAGTATGGCGCATCTTATCATTTCAAATCCATGAACGACATCCAACAGTAGTACATTTGGCGGTGCATCTCGAGAATGGACAGCGTGTGTACTTCACAGCAGATAATGTACGTGCAAGAGCATTGGTTCCACCCGCAACAACTTTAACTGCATTTTATTCATTGTGCCAAGATGATCATTTTGCAAAGACCTTACTTTATTCTGAAGTACCGAAATTCTACACATGGAATGCATCGCTTAAAAGGTTTCAACGTCGCAAACAAGGTAAAGCTGTTGAAGGACATCCCAATTTGTATTCCAGTGACGCATTGGGTCGTCTGTACACTGTTCACCCGAACAATACAGAATGCTTCTATCTGCGATTGCTGTTAATCAATGTACGTGGACCGACATCCTTTCAAGATTTAAGAACAGTGAATGGTCAGCTGTGCGCCACTTATCGCCAAGCTTGCCAGGAACTAAATCTTCTTGAGAATGATGCACATTGGGACACTGCACTCGCTGATGCATCGAATACAGCTCGACCGCAGCAAATTCGCACGTTATTTGCCATAATATTGACAACCTGCTTCCCATCTAATCCAAAAGATCTTTGGGAAAAATACAAGGACTACATGAGTGAAGACATTCTACATCACTTGCGCGCTGTGGATCAAAATCCGGACATTCAATTCGCACCAAACGTGTATAATGAAGCATTGATTTTGATTGAAGACATATGTTTGGCAATCGCTAACAAGGCTCTGATGCACCTGGGAATGCCTGCTCCGAACCGCCCAGCGAACGACCTTTTCGATCGTGATTTGCAACGAGAAACACACTTTGATTCTGACGAACTGGGGACATTTGTTCAGACAAATTTTCCGCAGTTGGTTTCAGAACAACGCATTGCGTATGACATAATTATGCGTGCAATCACACAACAAAGCGGTGGACTATTTTTCATAGATGCGCCCGGTGGCACTGGCAAAACTTTTCTTCTTTCTCTCATTTTGGCAACGATACGATCACAAAATAATATTGCATTGGCCATTGCATCATCTGGTATTGCGGCAACTCTTTTGGATGGTGGCCGAACGGCGCATTCAGCATTGAAACTGCCGTTGAATTTGCAAAACACTGAGGCACCAACATGCAACATCACCAAAAACTCTGGAATGGGCAAAGTACTTCAAACGTGTCAAATTATAATATGGGACGAATGTACAATGTCTCACAAGAAAGCATTGGAAGCGCTTGATCGTACACTGCGAGATCTAAGAGGAAACGCACGGATCTTCGGTGGCGCACTCATTTTATTGTCAGGTGATTTTCGACAAACACTGCCAGTTATACCACGTTCAACACCTGCTGATGAACTTAATGCATGTCTCAAATCATCAGTTTTATGGCGTAATTTGCAGAAATTGACTTTGAAAACCAACATGCGTGTACAACTACAACGGGATGCATCGGCTGGAAATTTTGCAAAACAATTAATGGATATTGGAAATGGGCGAATGCAAATTGATGAATCTACGCAATGTATCACCTTGCCGCCAAACTTTTGTAAGATCACCGAAAGCATAGATGAATTGGTGCAAAAAGTTTTCCCAAACATTGCACAGAACTACAAAAATCATCAGTGGCTCAGTACGCGCGCTATATTAGCGGCCAAAAACGTCGATGTCAATGCCATCAACTTCACCATTCAGAATGGAATACCCGGCGAAATGACAACGTATAAGTCCATTGATACTGTGGTGAATCAAGACGAAGTTGTCAACTATCCAACTGAATTCTTGAATTCACTTGATTTGCCAGGCATGCCACCGCATGTTCTTACATTAAAAATTGGCGTGCCCATCATTCTTCTTCGAAACATAAATCCACCACGACTTTGCAATGGAACCAGACTCTCAGTCAAGAAATTGATGAACAATGTTATCGAGGCAACAATTTTGACTGGAAAATTCAAAGGCGAAGACGTACTGCTGCCACGTATCCCAATGATCCCGACAGATATGCCATTCGAATTCAAACGTTTGCAGTTCCCGGTGCGACTCGCTTTCGCAATTACTATCAACAAAGCACAAGGACAATCGTTGCAAGTGTGTGGATTAAATTTGGAGAATCCATGCTTCTCACATGGGCAGCTATATGTGGCCTGCTCACGCGTCGGAAAACCTTCTGATTTATTCGTTTACGCACCAGAAGGAAAAACAAGAAATATTGTGTATCCCACAGCACTTCAATAAAAACCGAATTGAAACGAAACACTGCAATATTATAATTTTTTCAAAATGAGCAAAATAAATAAAATTACTCAAAATGAATTCAATATTTGCGTAATGTCTTTCCTTCAAATTTATTTTAGTTGGTGGCGTAGCAACGCACGCAGGGTAAAGCTAGTATATAATAAAATATCAAAATTTTAAAACTTCCGAAATGTTGCATTCAAAAATCCGAGTTTTCGGTTTATTTACAAAATATTTACATTACTATATAATACAACATATTCCCCGCTTACTAAGGTGCAACATTGTACAATAAGTTTAAAATAATATTTATATGATATCAATCGATGATAAACAACTTTTCTTGCATTTAAGATACCTACATTTTATGCACATTTAGAGTTTTTTTCAATTGCTCACTGACAGCATTTCTTTTTTTAAACGCTGGTAAAAAATAACGGTACAATCCAACAAACTTTGCTGTTTTGTGTTCATAAGTGAGAAACCTATAAGTGAAATCAATTTAGTAAATAACAAGTGTTTTTAAATTTACAATAGTGAAATAACTTCACAAATTATTTTTAATGCCAATTCATCAAATAGGTAATATGATTACTGTCGTTCCAACAACCAATAAAATGTTATAAAAGTAAAAAAAACAAAACACATCATTGTTCCTTTTGCACTATTCCAGTTTACTAAAATGCCACCTAAAAAAACAGCTCTTGCTAAAAAAACCATCGCAACGCGGCAGCAGAGGACAAGAAGAGCCGCTGAATCAGCTGAGGAACACGAATCACGTCTTCAGGAAAATCGTGAAAGGGCATCTACGTCTAGAGCCGCAGAAACGGAGAGACAACGCGAATCACGGCTTCAGCAAATGCGTGACAGTACATCTTCATTTAGAGCTGCTGAGACACACCAACAGCACGTCGAAAGCCTTACTGCCAATCGCTCCCGAATGGTTCGATCAAGAGAAAGAACCGATTTAAAGTTGGCGGCATTTCACTACAATAAGGAAGATGACTACCGCAATCACAAGGACGTATTGATTGGCGCAATGGACAAAGTTTGCCTAAATTGTCGTGCTCTGAAGTTCGCTAAGGAATCCCCGGGAATGTGTTGTTTGAACGGTAAAGTTGTTTTACCACCAATAATTGAGCCGCCTGAACCCCTACAAAGTTACATTTCTGGCGCCAATCCGACTTCAAAGCACTTCCTTCAAAACATACGAAACTACAACTCATGCTTTCAAATGACGTCCTTCGGAGCAACTAATATCATCAACAACGCCGGTTACATGCCCACTTTCAAAGTGCAAGGCCAAATCTACCACAGAATTGGATCGTTGCTCCCACTTCCCAATGATGATGCCAAGTTCCTCCAAATTTACTTCACTGCCGATGAAGCTACAGAGGTTGAACAGCGTTGCACAATCAGTACTGAAGTCAGACGGGAAATCGTTTCGAGACTTCAAGCTATGTTACACGAACACAACAGCCTCATCTGTCTATTCAAAACAGCCCTAGACCAGATGCCGACAGATGATTATACGGTTGTGATAAGAGCTGACAAGACACCGGCTGGTGAGCATGAGCGGCGCTTCAATGCACCTGTGATAGGTGACGTTGCAGTTGTTATGGTAGGCACAGACTTCGAGCGTCGCGATATTATCATCCATCGCCGGAATGCAAGTGTTCAACGCATTGCGGAAACTCATCGATCGTACGATGCACTACAATATCCACTACTTTTTCCGCGTGGTGAGGATGGGTATCATTTCAACGTAATGCAGATTAACCCCAACTCAAATGGAGAGTCCACAAAAAAAGTTTCCTGTATGCACTTTTATGCCTATCGCCTTATGATCAGGCCAAATGAATGTAATCATTTGTTGAAATGTCGTGAAGTCTTCCATCAATTCATTGTCGACATGTACGCGAAAATTGAAAGTGAACGTCTGCTATTCATTCGGTTGAATCAGCAAAAGCTACGCGTCGAAGAATATGTCCACTTGCGTGATGCGATCGCCAATGATGGAAACGCTGCGAATATCGGCCAAATGGTGATCTTGCCAGCAACATACACAGGCAGTCCGCGACACATGCACCAGTACGCTCAAGATGCCATGACATACGTGCGCAAATATAGACGGCCAGACCTCTTCATCACTTTCACATGCAACCCAGCATGGAAAGACATCACCGACCTTTTGTTTACCGGCCAGAATTCAACACATAGACACGATATTCTCGCCCGAGTATTCAAACAAAAGTTGACAAGGCTGATGGATGTCATCACCAAAAATTACATATTTGGCGAAACTCTATGCTGGATGTACTCGGTTGAATGGCAGAAGCGAGGCCTGCCACACGCCCATATTTTACTCTGGCTAAAACAAAAAATCATGCCAACGCAAATCGATGACGTGATTTCCGCAGAACTCCCGAATCCCACAGCGGATCCGGTTCTATTTGAATCAATCCGAAAACACATGTTCCACGGTCCTTGCGGTCAACTGAACAGAAATTCACCATGCATGAAAGAAGGCAAGTGTACAAAGCGTTATCCACGCGAGCTCCTCCAAGAAACTCAAACAGGAGGCGATGGATATCCTCTGTATAGGCGAAGAAGTGCGAACGACGGTGGATATACAACAACAATTAAAATGCGCAATGTAGATGTTGACGTCGATAACAGATGGATCGTGCCCTACTCACCGCTGCTTTCAAAAATGTTTGATGCCCACATCAATGTTGAGTATTGTAATTCCGTCAAGTCGATCAAATATATTTGCAAATACGTTAATAAAGGCAGCGACATGGCAGTATTCGGGCTTGCCAATCAAACTGACGAAATCACACAATTCCAGATAGGCCGTTACATCAGCAGCAATGAAGCCGTTTGGCGTATACTTTCATTCAATATCCACGAGCGATATCCAACAGTTCAACATCCAGCTGTTCATTTGGAAAATGGTCAGCGTGTTTATTTCACCGAACGAAATGCTGCAAATCGAGCCGAACAGCCACCACACACCACTCTCACCGCTTTCTTTGAATTGTGTGCAACCGACAATTTCGCCAAAACTTTAATATATCCTGAAATTCCTAAATATTACACTTGATACACGTCGCCGAAGAAGTTCATGAGAAGAAAGCGTGGTGCGATTGTCGCAGAATATGCTGGTGTGCATTCTTCTGATGCTTTAGGACGTGTCTACACCGTTCATCCGAATGCTATTATTTGCGATTGCTATTGCATACGATCAAAGGTCCAACATCATTCGCCGCCTTGAAAACCATTCATGGAAATGAATGTCAGACTTATAGAGAAGCATGTTTTCGTTTGGGCCTGCTTGAAAGTGATCAGCATTGGAACACAACGCTGACAGAGGCGTCACTCACGTGTCACCCAAAACAAATACGCACTTTGTTTGCAATAATTTTAACAACATGTTCACCATCTAATCCACGAGAACTGTGGGAAACGCATCGCGAAACCTTAGGTGAAGATATTCTCAGGCAATTACGCGCAACTTATCCCAACCAGGAGTATTCGGACGAGATTTTCAACCAAACTCTATTGCTGATTGAGGACATGTGCATATCCATCAACAACAAACTCCATATTGAACTTGGAATGCCGGCTCCGATACGCGACAGAAACAGTGTTCAAAACAGAGACCTGGAGCGAGAACAGCACTTCGATGTCAACCAGCAACAACAATATGTGGAGACTCAAACAAGACGGTTGGTTGATGATCAAAAAACTGCATATGCAAAAATCATGGAAAGGGTAACCAACGGAAATGGGGGACTTATTTTCCTCGATGCACCAGGAGGAACAGGCAAAACATTCCTCATTAATTTAATATTGGCGTCGGTTCGAATGCAAAATTGCATTGCACTCGCAGTGGAATCATCTGGAATTGCATCAACGCTATTGGACGGCGGACGCACTGCACACTCAGCAGTGAAACTTCCATTGGATTTGAACCAGGTAGAAACACCAACTTGCAACATCAGCAAAATCTCCGGCATGGCCACAATCCTTAAAAGGTGCAAAATTATCATTTGGGACGAATTCACAATGGCCCATAAGAAATTGCTCGAGGCGCTTGACCGGACTCTACGTGACTTCCGAGGAAACAACCAACTGATGGGAGGCGCTCTTATTCTTCTTGCCGCACGGCCAATTGTATGTGGCTTGCTCCCGAGTTGGCACGCCAAAAAATTTATACGTTTTTACACCAAATCAAAAAACGAAAAACATTGTCTATCCTCTAGCCTTAAGATGAAGTAATAAATAATTATAATTTCCACTTTCTCTTAAATACATGCGTTTGTTTTCGACTGAGCCCATATCTGCACCATATGTAAGTTATTCTGTAAAAAAACTTTATGAAAGGTATTCCATGAATTTCTATTTAAAGCCCGTAAATTTCGTTAAAAGCTTAATTTAAATCGTGTGGTCAGCTAGTATGCATATAAAAGATTTAAAAAACTGCTGTGTGTGGACTTCGAATTTGTTAACGAAACTCCAAGCTTAGGCTTCCTGCTTTCGAGGTTAGAAAACGAAACCAACAAACTCGGAATTTACCATGCAGTTACAAAAAAAAACCATTTATTTTTCAAAATTTTTACCATACATGATCTAAAGGATCAGGGTAATAAAACATTAAAAATCTTAGAGATAATTCTTACTGAACCCATTGACGTAATAACTGACGAGAAAGAGAAAATTAATCTTATGGAAATCTATCATAAAGATCCCATTTTAGGACACTGTGGACAAAAGAAACTGTATGCCAAGCTAAGAACAAAACAGCTGATTGATAAACATAAAGAGAGAAGTAAAGTGTACTTTGATAAATTTTCAAAGCCCATATTGTTGGAATTAAATGATGTTGTATATTTGCAAAAAGAACCTTATGATAAACACAATAGCATATATGACGGGCCTTATACTGTAAAAGAAATCGAAGGCACTAATGTTAAAATTCAAACTAATGTAACAAAAAAAAAAAAAACCGTCCAGAAAAATCGTATAAGAAAATAAAACATGAAAAATTAGTAACAAACAAAAATTAATTGAATTGCATAAAATTAAAACCTTCATTAGACCTTTAAGAATAAAAACAAAATAAAATACATGTTAAAAAAACCAATAATAACACAAAATTTGTATGAATTTACAAAATTTTTTTTATTTTTTCATTGAAGATAAAAGTTATGAAATTAAGAAAAATACTGAAAATTATAAACAAATAATATGAAAAATACAAATTTTTTTTTATTTAATAAATTTATTATAATTACTTACAACAATATGATACAAAAAAAAAAAAAAATTTAAAGTAAATTCAGAAATCTATTTACTTAAACAAAATTTAAGAAGGAATCCTACTTGGATATACAATTAAAAACAAAACAAAAATTTCTCCACATATATACCATTGAAAAATATTTTTTTGCAAATACTTAAATTAATTCCATTATAATAAAACCAACAAAATATTACATTAAATCTTTAAATTTGCTAATTTAAAATAAAACTTAAGAACAATATAAATATAGATACTTAATTTTAATAATCATATTACTTTTACTCAATTACTATTAATCAAATTATCTTAACTAAAGTCTACATATTTTAGATCAAAATTTAAACTCTATTAAAAATCATTATTAGAGTAATGCCCAAAAATTAATAGAGAAATTCAAATAATCTTGCAACTTATTTGGTTATTTCCAAGTAAGATTTCAACTCTGGTAGCCTATGATTGTTCAGATACATCAAACAATATAACTCACATTTCTCTCTCTTCAATAGGAGATTGTGATCTAGATAAAATCAGAAGGAATATAACAAAATAGCATGTGTCAATCAAAGTCTTTCAATTGCAAGAAACTAGTAAGATAATCATTAAGAGTTGCTTAATTGAGGCCCAGCATTTAGTGACAAGATGCGGAAAAACTATCGACACAAGATACCATGGTGGTTATTATTCAGAGGTAATTAAGGTTCCTCGCGACATTTGTGCAGATATCCACAAATATAATATGATTGAAGGGAAACTACTGAATCTAAATATGAAAATAGAAAAACTTGTTCCTAATGTAAAAAATATGAGATCTGGAGTGACTCACGGTTATATAAGTCCAGCAGGAAGTTGTAAGGAAGGAGTTCCGTTAAATATAAATGGACAGACTTTTGATAGGCCGATTAGGGAGAGTTCATTTGTAATTACTTATAGGAAAACAGAGGCGATAGTTGATCACGAATTAGGCAGAATGATGCTTAAGGGAGGAGCATATTGTTTTTTTCATGAAAGAGAATGTTTTTCACCTTTCTTAGGAAATTCATATTGGGATGATCTGTTAAAAAATAAGATATGTAAAAAGGAAGTCCCTGTGGCTTTACTTTACTCTGGACCTGCAATAAAGACATACAATAAAGATACTTCTAATATGGCACTTATGTATTCATTTACTAATGGGGATACTGACTATGCCTTATCTGTACAAGACAAGAGAGAATATTGTAATTACATCGAGATTTATCAGACGGAGCACCCTAACATATTTATGGTTGAGGGAAAAAGCCACAGTCTTATTGATGGAGTGGTCACTGAGGTTCAAGGGTCAGATGTGGATTTGTTGACCCATCTCAATTCAAAAATCATTTATGTCCTCCGACATGTAAAAGGTCAGCTAGATTATCTTTACCAAATAATCCAAGAAGAAAAATGTAAAAGTGAGATCCAATCTCTAAGACAATTGCAGACATTAGCTCTTTTGTCTCCAAATCAGTTTGCCTATGACTATTTTGGATCTCCCGGTTATACAGCCTTCCTTTCCGGAGAGGTGGTCTATGTGACGAAATGTAAAGCGGTTTCAGTCAATTATAATCCTACATATCCCTTATGCTACCAAGAATTGCCAGTTACCTACAAAAATTTGACATATTATGTACAACCAAGAACCCAATTATTATCTAGGGTAGGAACTCCATTTCCCTGTAATCCTCTTCTCAGACCTTTCTATAGGATTGGAGAAACTTGGTATTCTCCTACTCATGATTCCTTAATAAAAACGAATAAACCGGTGGAGCTTACCCCTAATTATGGACAAAAATGGGAATTTAGTTTACCTATAGATGTTGTAAACTCAGGCTTATACTCAAAAAAGATAATCCAGGAATACAAGAAAAATTTAGAAATGCCAGTAATGGCACTACAAAACTGTTTTCCAAAGATGCAGAGAATATAATTTAAAACTGCATCCGGATAAATGTACTTTTTTCAGATCTGAAGTAACATATTTGGGTCATAGATGTACTGAAAAGGGTATTTTGCCCGACAGTAGCAAGTATGATTCCATTAAAAATTATCCCAAACCCACAAATAGCGATGAGGTCCGTAGATTTGTAGCTTTCTGTAATTATTGCAGACGTTTCATATCGAACTTTGCATCCTATTCTATCCATTTAACTAAGATAATCATTGTCAGGATAATCCAGTAAACCCGTGTAAATTCACTCATGTTTGGCAGGATTGGGTTGAGAGTGAATGTATCCCCTCTCTTATCACTTCCGTCGACCCAAGTAAAATAGGATTAAACTGTGTTGTAACATTAAACCATATATTTGATGACGTAATAGCTATACAGATAGATCCTAAGCATTGGTTGGTGTCTGTAATATCACCTGACATAAAAGCATTCCAGACATGTCATGGAAATGATGATCATTCTGTTGATTCCGATTCAGAGATGGATTTGTTTCCTTTAAATCTCTTCACCTTGCCCCCGAATTGCATAGTAAAAATAGGAACATTATGGCTACAAGGGTCCATCCATTTAAGTAGCGAAGCCAAATTATCTTTAACCTGGTTAACCAACCCCCCAGATATGGGAAATACAACTTCCCAATTAGGAGCCATACTCCTGAAGCTTAATTCATCCTTGAATATTCCATCCTTACCATTTAATCCATTGAATATCAACCAGATATCTAATCACTCCTTATTTCTTGACAGTCAAACAACGTTACTAAAACTTCGGAATGATCTACATAATTTAGGGTCAATACAGACATTAAACAGCCAACCGGACCACATAATTCAGTTTCAGAGAACTCTAACAGACAAGATCGACAGTTTTGGCATCCCGTGGGTGTCTTCCCCTTTCACTATATGGGGTGGTACCATGTCTATCATAATCTGTGTCATCTTGATCTACTGTTGTTGCTCAAGATCAACTGGCGTGGCTGGGTTAGCCGGCATGGCAGCTATGCCATTGCGGACATTTGCTGCTCCGGTATCAACCGACAATTCTCTCATTGCCAGGTTTGATAATCAAACAATTCCTGTGTTGGTACAAGAAAATCATCAATGGATATCTTTGGTTCATCTTATATTAAGTATCTTGATGTGCTGCATGATGATACACTGTTATCATTTTATGAGATGTCGGTTGTATAAAATTGTGTCCAAGATGTTACATGTTAACCAGATATTCCCTGTTGTCTCTAATGTCACTCACCATCCAGGAGAATCACCCGTGACATTGACAATTCTCTTTAAAGTACATACTTTAAGCAACATAGAGCATGACATTGAGATAGGTGTTCAGGTTGCCACTATTCCAAACCCTTCAACCCAATGGATTCTGAAAAGAGGTGTAGATGTTCGTAAAGGTGTAGAGAAAATCAGGATTCCCCGATGGAAGACGGCTTTTATCAAACTCAATTGGCCCAATATGTGTATTCAATCTCGGATTCAGATTGTTGAGACCTGTGAAGATCTACCGAGGATCATATCTTTGTCTTGGGATGATATCTTGAGTCAATTAAATCATTCGTTGCCCTGGCACTGGTATTCAATGACGCCCATCTCTATTACAACTATCGCACTCGGACAAGGATACCAACGGCGAATATTAGGAACATACTTTAATTGAGCCCCCTTTATTCTCATTAAAATTAATTTAATGGAACATAAAATAAAAAATACCATAAATGGTAGAAAACAAACTGACTAGGAAAAGGGTACCTATCGTATGGTCTGTTGAATGTGAAAAAGCCTTTCAACACTTCAAAAAGGCATTATTGTCTCTACAAATTCTACAATACCCAGATTGTGATAAAACATTTTATATAACAACGGATGCATGTAAAATCGCTTGTGGAGCAATATTGTCGCAAGAGAAAGACGGCATGCAGCTCCCAATAGCATATGCGTCACGTGCCTTTACAAACGGAGAATCAAACAAGGCCCCAATAGAACAGGCTATTCAATGGGCTATTAATTACTTTAGACCATATGTATAAGGCAACAAATTTGTGGTACGCAGCGATCATAAACCATTAACATATTTATATTCTTTAAATAACCCATCCAGCAGACTAACGAGAATTCGTTTGGAATTAGAAGAATATGATTTCGTTATAGAACACATTAGAGGAAAGGACAATTCTGGAGCGGACGCGCTGTCCAGAAATAATACTTTTCTTGTTACTACACGTGAACAATTTAGAAAAATTACTGAAGATAAAATAAAAATTGACATTAAAGCAAATCAGGAAAAGCCTAAAGTTTTCGAAACCATTGGCTTTGATTGTGTTAAAAAGTGGGTTAAACTTAACCCATTATTGCCCAGCCGGTAATTTCACTTACCAGCAATTCAAACCGCTCTAAAGCTAATATAATATAAAAAAGTAAACTTTTCTTTCAATTACGATTTAATTTAATGTTTTTTAGGAAGACAATTTGGAGGATATGTATATTTTTTTATTTTTATATCGCCGGCAAACGTTTTCGCCAAGCTTCAAAAATGGACATATTTTTAGATAAGTATAAAAAATGTATAAAAAATTTAATTGTGTAAAAGTCAACTGTTTCTAAGCAATAATTATTATTACTTTTATTACGTATAAAACTCAATGTATTTTAAGTTGACTTAAAGGTTAAAATACTGCCACCTTTCGTTGTGGTAATTTGACTTACCAATGGGCAGAAATGTATAGCAAATTTGGTATGATTTTATAAAATGTGTTTTCTGTATTTTAAACCTATTGTAAATCTATTTAAATATTTGAATAGGAACGGTCCGAACAAACAGAATTGGTGGAGCCCAACTCCCAGAGAAGATGGCAAAGGGCGACAGCGCATCTCTTTTTGATCGGACGAATGAGGTGTTGGCCATACGCTGGAGGGACAATGCTCTTGTCACGGTTCTGACAAATCACGACACCATGGAGCCAAAATCAAACACCAAACGATATGATCGAATAAAGAAGACATATATTAACGTAAAAATTCCTAACGCAATTGAACAATATAACAAGTATATGGGTGGAGTCGATCTACATGATAATGCGTTGGCTAATTACAGAATTGCAGTACGATCTAAAAAATGGTGGTGGCCATTGTTTATTAATTTACTTGGAAATATGATGGTAAATGCATGGAAGCTGCATGTGTTGGTTTCAACAAAGGAGTTAACAAAATCATTGTCGCAACTACAATTTCGTGCATCTGTTGTAAATGAACTCCTAACCTGTACAAAATCAACCGGAGAGCAAGTATCGCTATCAAAAAACAATACGTCGCAATTGCCAAACATTAGTAAAACAATTCATTGCATTTCAAGACGTTCTGGAAACCCAAGGCGTATGTAGTGTGCGTTTACATCAAAAATGCTTTTCTAAATTTTCAAAGCACATGTAATAAAATTAAAAAATTATATATAAATATGAAATTTAAATTTATATGCTTAATATGCATATGTTTCTTTTAACAAAAATTTGTAAATTTTTCACTTTTCAATAAACATTATTTACAAAAATATGAATTTAATTCAATTTATTCATTTTATTCAATAATATTGTTGACCAAATTTTTCTGTAATATTACGGAAACACTTTACATATCTGCCCATTGGTAAGTAAACTTACCATCTCAGATCTCAAAAACCAATTGTTCCAAATTCTTCAAACTTCAAATACACCTTAGCTAGACCTAAAAACCACTACACACAAAGTTTCATTGAAATTGGTTAACGTTTTCGGGTACCGGGCAATAATGGGTTAAGGTCAATACAGACATGAGCATTCCCACATTATACTTTAAGAGAGGTAAGCAAGTGCTAGCACCGAAAAATGGAAATATCGATCTAGATCAATTTTTTCCAATTCTTGAAAAAGAAGCAATTAACAGAAATTTAAACAAAATTCAAATGAATTTAAGTGATAATTGTACGTATAATAAGAGTTGGGAAGGAGATGTACACATGTATGTAATTATAAAAAAAAAATATATAAGAAAAATTTAAAGCAAACCATAAAAATGATTTTTCAAGAAAAGAATACAAGTAACACAAAACAACCTTCGCGGAGTAGTAACCTTGTCGTGGTGCGAAGGCTTACAGTTGCAAGGATCCAACAGGCCATGCTGGCGGGGACTCACTCCCTGGAAGGTTCAACCATGCCAGACGGGCTGGAGGTGAGTAACTAACTAAGAACTACTACCCCTTAATCCAGGGTTTCATGCGACCCGTGCCCATTGGATGAGTTGCAGCCGGGGGTAATTAGGCTGTATTCTAGCGGAGCCTTCAAGATGCCTGTCCGCCTCGTGAAGTAACTGTGGACCCCTCATGCTAACAGGGCTATGGCATGAGGGTACTCAGAACCCTGAAAAAGAAAAAATTCTATGAAAGGAAATAATAAAAACAAACAAATTAGCAATAGCGGGAATTTAACCGCTACGGCACTCGCCTATCAAGTGGAGCAAGACTCCCTAGATGGACCGAGTACCAGTAGTAGTCGCAGGAGCTCACCCCCACGACCAACTACAAAGAAGAACGGTGGACGCAGGAGTTCTCCTCCACGTCCAGGGTTAAAGCGCGGGGACCTCCCCCTAGCACAAATACTGCCATGGTTGAAACACCAACCATAAGCAAGGAGGGGCTTTCCCCCTTAGGATCGCTGACAACTGCACTGCAGGGATCGGCCGCTCCTGCATCGAGTACAGGACTCGAGACACAAGGGAAGTGGAATAAGCTCAGAGGCATAGTCCTACCGGAAAGGGGTAAACCTGGAGGGTTGGACGACCCTCTGAGGAAAGGTCTCAGTGGTGCAGGGGTCAGGTGGTACCTGCGCTTCCTATCACAGGGTTTATCACCAGAGGAAGCCAGAAGGAAAGCTCAGGAGAGGAAAATCACTCCAAGTCAAGAGCAGACAGGTAAGAGGAATAGCAAAGCTATTACACCTCAAGAAAACCCCAACAAACGCAGGAGGACAATTGGAAACAATGTGTCAACATCCGAGCATGCAGGAGGTGCTAAAGCAATTAGTTATGCTGAAATTGAAGGGTTGAGAGTCGCTATCCTCCCCGAGGGCTTCCCACAGGTCTCGTTATCAAGTGAGGATCTAACTCAACTTGAGGAGGCCATAGTGGACGAGCTACTGGAGAGGGGAGAGATCAAACCCCAATTTGAGAGCATCCATTTCCGACCGGGCATACTCCTAATAAACTGTGCCGACACACAGACGGTGGAGTGGCTTAGGTCGGTGGCACCGAGGCTAAAAGCCTGGAAAGGTGCTAAGCTTCAGGCATGCATGGGAGAAGACATCCCGGCATGCTATACCATCACCATTTACCTCCCGAGGAGTGCGGGGCAGGACCCGAAGAAGTCCATGGCTATCCTCACCCCCCAAAACCATGGGATAAACCCCAGGGTATGGAATGTACAGGCAAGCCGTGATGAGGGAACAGGCCAGATACTATCTGTTGTAATCGATGGAAAGTCGAGGGATAGTATCGCAAAAAATGGCAATACACTCCATTATAGGTTCGGGAAGATCACCATACATGGAGGACGGAAACCTGCAGAAAAACGACTACGGATGAGGTACCAACGTCTCTGCAGAAGGCTGGGACAAATGTGGATGTAGGCGAAGGACCGACCACCAGTAAAGCAGCAGTAACTGTGGCGCCTGCAGCCATTGAAACATCTCCTGAGAGAGAGACTTTGGTAGCTTGTCGTAGGGAGACATCTCCGACCCCTACAGAGATGTGTGGAGCCCTGTCCACCCTTGTCATCTCGTCCCCCCAGGGGCTGATCTCGGTGGAAGAGGAAGCCAAACTACTCGAGGAGCATGAGTAATCCTAGAGCTAGTGGGGGAGTTAAGGGTGGGATAAGTGTCAAAATAGCCCAGGTGAACATACACCATGCTAAGGCTGCCTCGGCAGTAATTGCACGGATGTTCACCAGGGACCACCTGGGTATGGCACTTATCCAAGAACCATGGACACACCAGGGCAGAATCAAGGGATTTGTAGCATGTGGCCAACAGTGTGTAGTATGCATTGCGATTCAATAGTACCGCAACATGCAAGCATTGACAAACTGCAAGCAAGATATTTTGTGTGACTGTAATTTGACACTTGTACGTTTAATCAAGTGCAGCTGCACAATGCACTTAAATGAATAACATTTATTTACTGCATTTGTTTAATTGTAAATATAAGCAACCCAAAGTATCTGTTGCTTTTAAGTATGCACTGGTTGAACTTTAAAACTGTTGAACACATGCCATACATAAATAGTTGGAAGCTAAATATGCTTACCCAACAATAATATATATTTCTATTCTTTTACTCTTATGTTAAGGTACCCCTAAGAATTATTCTCATAATTAGTATATAAGCCAATGTTAATTAGTTTAAGGAATTAATTAATACTTTGCCTTCAATCGGCATTACTAATTCATACTAGCATTCATCTGCCTTTTACTTTTATTTGCCAGTGGCGTTCTTAAGCGCCGGCACTATTATTTATTTACTTAAACTCTTCATCATCAATGCTCCATAATAAATTGATAGCTCCTAGAGAGCACCAGAATAACTAAATTGTTTTAATCATATTACATGGCGATCCTGCCAGTCCTGGATTGCAAAGTGCTTTAAAATTAGCACCAAACGGAACCTGACGGACAGCCAAGTCTCCGTCAGAAGAGTGTTTAAGCAAAAAAAAAACACTGAGAAGGAAGCGCCTGGCCAAAAGGCGTCAATAACTAATGGAACGCTAACCGAACTCAGCAACAACAAGAAAATCAGCTGGGGCAAACAATACAACACAACAAAGATGAAATATAAAAATATTGAAGAAAAGAACAACTCTACAAAAATGAGGAAAACTGAAGCAAGCATATGCCGATGACATCGTTCTCATTGCAAGGGGGAAGTTTGAGGAGACGTTGTGTGACATCATACAGAACGGACTAAGGATAGTGAAGGAATGGTGCACTTCTGTAGGGTTGAACATCAACCCTGCGAAGACTACCATTGTTCCCTTCACCAGAAGGAGGACACTTCCGCACTGGCAAAACATCCGAGTAGACAATGTTCAAATAGGTAGATCATCGGAGGTCAAGTACCTGGGAGTGATACTAGATTCAAGACTGTTATGGAGACAACATTTAGAGGCGACTGTTGACAAGGCAACAAAAGCACTAATGGTCTGTAGATCCGTTGCAGGTAAAACATGGGGTTGTACACCCAAAATCCTGAGATGGATATACACCATGATAGTGAGACCCATCATCACTTATGGTGCTGTTGCTTGGTCGGACAGGGTTAGGCTAGTGACAACCAGAGACAAGTTAGAGAAATTGCAGAGGCTAGCATGCCTGTGTATAACAGGAGCTATGAGGACGTGCCCTACGGCGGCTATGGAAGTCCTCATTGAACTCACACCTCTGACGATTGTGATAGAGGCCGCAGCCAGACAAAAAGTGATCAGCATCGCGGGGAAAAACACAGGAAGGGACTGTCTGATTAGCCAATGGGAGCGAGCATCCCTTGCAAGACAATTCCCCCTACTTGCGCAGCCCTCTGATGTGATGAATAAAGTTTATGACTTTGGCAAAAGGTTTGAAACTGTTCTGGCTAACAGATGGACATGGGGGGAAACTTCACCCCGATGCTCCCTTGGAACTGGCACCATGAGGTGGTACACTGATGGTTCCAGAACACTGGAGGGCTCAGGGGTGGGAGTCGTAGGACCAAGGATTAGCTACTATGAGTCCTTGGGTAAAACCCCTACCATCTTTCAGTCGGAAGTATATGCCATTGAGAGATGTGCACAATTTAATCTCGATAGGGGCTACAGAAGAAGAGAAATAGTCATCTTCTCGGACAGTCAGGCTGCAATCAAAGCGCTTAGTTCACATGAGTTCACCTCTAAGTTGACTTGGGAATGCCGCATAAAGCTAAATCAGCTAAGCAGCAAGAATAAGGTCACACTCCACTGGGTTCCCGGACATTGTGGAGTGGTAGGAAACGAAAAGGCGGATGAACTGGCCAGGAAGGGGGCTAGTACACCCATGGTCGGACCGGAACCGTTTTGTGGACTTGGACCGAATAAAATCCGCGTAGATACATCGACGGAGATTAAGAATACCAGGGATAACCTCTGGTTCAATCTCTCAGGATTAAGGCATGCAAAGCTAATGATTGGAACGTATAACCAGAAACGATTCATAGCTCTCATGTCCCTGAGTAAAAATAATCTAAGGATTCTCACAGGCTTCCTCACAGGCCATTGTAGACTGAGAAAACACCTCAACAGACTTGGCATTGAGAGAAATAGCCTGTGTAGATTCTGTGATTATGAGGATGAAACTCCAGAGCATGTTCTGAAGGACTGTGAATCGTTGTGCCACAGAAGACATAGCCAATTGGGCAAACACCTATTGGAGGACTGGGAACTGCCAATGCTAGAACCACTGGCAATCTTGAGATTCCTCAGGGTCTGGCTGAGGTGCTATAGCACCTGGCAGGGGATACAATAGATCTTCATGGTCGCAGTGTCCTGTTTTCCCGAGAACCAATCAATCAATCAACACAAAACAAACAAAAACAGTACAATAAAAACATACATACAATCAAATAAACTACATACATATGCGTGTATGTATGAAGATAAATATATATATAAACAAACATTAATGAACATATATATGGATATATGTACATAAACAAAACTAAATGTAAATAAACATACATATGTACATTAGGGATATAACTTTTTGCAATTTTTTGCAAATATCATAATGGCCCTAGCATAGTCGAATAGGCCATTGAAAATTATATAAAAAAATGCTATTACTTTTTCGCAGTTGTCAAAAAAGTTCACCCACCAAACGCGGTAAAGTTTTTAAATGATTTTTTTTTATTTATTTACCTAAAAGGCGCAAACAAGTTTTTTTATCAATATATCAACCTGCATTTAACATTTGTGTAAATACTTAGGAAGCTGAATGTATGTCATTGAAAATTACGTTATGTACCTTAACCTACGTTCACATTTATCAAATATTTGTCGAAAAAAACGTAACCAAGAAAAAAACTAATAATTTATTTCCTTTAGTTCCAATATTTTTTTAATTTTGGGTTCTAATTTTTTAAAAACTGTATAAAAATACTCTTTTGGAGAAGAATTAATTTAATTTTGTAATAAAAAAATCGTGTTAAATGACACTATTCCTAAGCAAAACTATTGGTTACGTTTTTTTGGGCAAATATTTGATAAATGTGAACGTAGCTTTAATTGTTTTTATTATTCAAAGAAAATTATTAATGTGTTTCAAATATTCCGAGTTTGTGTTTAATACTTAAAAACAATGGATTTTAAAAGAAGTCGTTTAAGCGTTTTGAAAAATGCAAAAGTTTGGACAAAGGCTTTGACCAAATTTAAAGATAGCACAACAATGTCGAGAAACATTCCAGATATCGTCATTCCATTACATGAATTGAGCAAAATGCCAACAAAAAAAATTATAATTGGAAGATTTCATCATTTAGCTGCTTCAGAAAAATCAAAAACAAAGAGGTATAAAATTATCTCAAAAGAACTTTGCGATTTGTGGAGTAAGATGAAACTACCAAAAATTCAAACTAAATCAGTAAACAGAAAAGTTGAAAAATTAATTCAAATATATGATAAAAATTTAAAAAAAAAAAACGTGGTTATAATTTTGAAAATATTTTCAATATTTCAAATGAAAATACAGATATTATTCAGTCCGAATTAAGTAGCTTGAAAGACGCTATGTCTGATGAAAATTCAGTATCAGAGTACGAGTGTGAGAACCAATACTCGTCCAACGATTGTGATTACAAGCCCCAGGAAAGAATGAAATTAAATAAATCATTAATAAATCCATCGGTTGCTTTAGTTACTAATGCCAAAGTCAGTACTAAAAAAGCAGCTAAAATCTGTAAGGAATTAGCAGAGTCTGGTATTCAAATTGCAACTCCATCACAGCCAGGTGTTTATAAAGCTGTAATCAAGTCGGCCGAGCGTAAAGAAAAAATGTTAAAGGAAACTTTGAAAAATGAAAACTGGTGCTTGCATTTCGACGGCAAAAAAATTGGCAATAAAGAACTCTAGGTAATGGTTTTAAAAAATGAATATACCGAAATTAAGTTAGCAGTGCTTGTTTTGGAAAATGGAAAAGCCCTCACAATTTTTAATGGTATTAAAAAAACATTACACAAATTTGATTTATGGCAATCCATAAAAATGGTAATTTCTGATACAACAAGTGTAAATACTGGTCACAAAAACGGCGTTGTTAAGCTATTAAAGGACTATTATAAATCAATTGATCTTCCTCCACCACAATACGTCGGTTGCCAACACCATATTTTAGACCTCATCCTAAGGCATGTTATGGATGAGTTCTTGGATGGAAAAACATCATCTCCTAATATCTCTTATAATTTTGTTCCGGAACTAATAAATAACTACGTGGATCTGAAAGCCAACTACATACAGAATAATGAATACTTAAAAATAAAAAACATTAAATGGCGCGACGATATGCAATACTTGTACGAGCTTGGTTCTGCATTTAAATACTACCAAAGAAAAAAAAAATTCCCTTATATAAAATTTAAAGCCATACCACCATTAAGCAACGCTCGATGGAACTCAAGGGCAATTCTTGCCATTTTAGCATTTGTGCTTATCCCGAAATACCGAGACCAGCTTACCCCAATATGTGAATTCATATGTGGACCATGGTATAATATATGGTTTTCCAATCATTGTTTTAATAAAGACAACTTCGCAGCTTTAGATCAATCCTTAGCACGATTTAAGAACGGTCAAGCATGTCTTAAAAGACACTGGGTTAGAGAAGCTTCAATAATCCCAAAACAACAGCGAAGCAACATATGCGCAGAACGCGGTATTGAAGTAATACAGGACATTTATCCATTATGCAAAATAACGCGCACGTTAAATTTGAAGTTTATGTCTTTTAATAATTAAACAAAATTTTTCAGTTCACTATTTTACTTTATTAATAAAATAATTAAAAATTTTTATTTAAAATGAATGTTTTTTTTTTGGGAGATTTTAGAAAATCGTTTTCGTGGGTGAGGTTTTTTATCCGAAATGACCCCAAAATTATTTTTTCGTAAATAACACAACCTTCGCCATCGCGTGGTGCTAGGGCCAAAAATTGGTTATACCCCTAATGTACATGTATGTCAGTTCATTCAATTTGTTTTTTTTTTTACAATTTTATTATTGCAAGAATATTCGGTTTTGACTATGAAAAGGAAAAAGTTAGTAAGTGAGACATCCCAGCGAACATAATAACATCTAATAGATGTCCAAGTTGCATAATAATACATATAAGACAGTTCTTGCAGTAACGACTCGCGCAATGGCTAGACGACAATGTGGCAACAATAATAGCACTGAAAATTCTTTAAACGTTAATAAAAATTTAAATTTGAAAATTTATGATAAATTTTCGCATGATCTCAGTAAGAAAATAGCAAACTTTAAGACATTAATCCATAGATATGATGACAATATTATAAAATTTAGCATATATGCATATAAAAGATTTAAAAAACTGCTGTGTGTGGACTTCGAATTTGTTAACGAAACACCAAGCTTAGGCTTCCTGCTTTCGAGGTTAGAAAACGAAACCAACAAACTCGGAATTTACCATGCAGTTACAAAAAAAAAAACGATTTATTTTTCAAAATTTTTACCATACATGATCTAAAGGATCAGGGTAATAAAACATTAAAAATCCTAGAGATAATTCTTACTGAACCCATTGACGTAATAACTGACGAGAAAGAGAAAATTAATCTTATGGAAATCTATCATAAAGATCCCATTTTAGGAGACACTGTGGAGAAAAGAAACTGTATGCCAAGCTAAGAACAAAACAGCTGATTGATAAACATAAAGAGAGAAGTAAAGTGTACTTTGATAAATTTTCAAAGCCCATATTGTTGGAATTAAATGATGTTGTATATTTGCAAAAAGAACCTTATGATAAACACAATAGCATATATGACGGGCCTTATACTGTAAAAGAAATCGAAGGCACTAATGTTAAAATTCAAACTAATGTAACAAAAAAAAAAAAAACCGTCCAGAAAAATCGTATAAGAAAATAAAACATGAAAAATTAGTAACAAACAAAAATTAATTGAATTGCATAAAATTAAAACCTTCATTAGACCTTTAAGAATAAAAACAAAATAAAATACATGTTAAAAAAACCAATAATAACACAAAATTTGTATGAATTTACAAAATTTTTTTCATTTTTTCATTGAAGATAAAAGTTATGAAATTAAGAAAAATACTGAAAATTATAAACAAATAATATGAAAAATACAAATTTTTTTTTATTTAATAAATTTATTATAATTACTTACAACAATATGATACAAAAAAAAAAAATTTAAAGTAAATTCAGAAATCTATTTACTTAAACAAAATTTAAGAAGGAATCCTACTTGGATATACAATTAAAAACAAAACAAAAATTTCTCCACATATATACCATTGAAAAATATTTTTTTGCAAATACTTAAATTAATTTTATTATAATAAAACCAACAAAATATTACATTAAATCTTTAAATTTGCTAATTTAAAATAAAACTTAAGAACAATATAAATATAGATACTTAATTTTAATAATCATATTACTTTTACTCAATTACTATTAATCAAATTATCTTAACTAAAGTCTACATATTTTAGATCAAAATTTAAACTCTATTAAAAATCATTATTAGAGTAATCCCCAAAAATGAATAGAGAAATTCAAATAATCTTGCAACTTATTTGGTTATTTCCAAGTAAGATTTCAACTCTGGTAGCCTATGATTGTTCAGATACATCAAACAATATAACTCACATTTCTCTCTCTTCAATAGGAGATTGTGATCTAGATAAAATCAGAAGGAATATAACAAAATAGCATGTGTCAATCAAAGTCTTTCAATTGCAAGAAACTAGTAAGATAATCATTAAGAGTTGCTTAATTGAGGCCCAGCATTTAGTGACAAGATGCGGAAAAACTATCGACACAAGATACCATGGTGGTTATTATTCAGAGGTAATTAAGGTTCCTCGCGACATTTGTGCAGATATCCACAAATATAATATGATTGAAGGGAAACTACTGAATCTAAATATGAAAATAGAAAAACTTGTTCCTAATGTAAAAAATATGAGATCTGGAGTGACTCACGGTTATATAAGTCCAGCAGGAAGTTGTAAGGAAGGAGTTCCGTTAAATATAAATGGACAGACTTTTGATAGGCCGATTAGGGAGAGTTCATTTGTAATTACTTATAGGAAAACAGAGGCGATAGTTGATCACGAATTAGGCAGAATGATGCTTAAGGGAGGAGCATATTGTTTTTTTCATGAAAGAGAATGTTTTTCACCTTTCTTAGGAAATTCATATTGGGATGATCTGTTAAAAAATAAGATATGTAAAAAGGAAGTCCCTGTGGCTTTACTTTACTCTGGACCTGCAATAAAGACATACAATAAAGATACTTCTAATATGGCACTTATGTATTCATTTACTAATGGGGATACTGACTATGCCTTATCTGTACAAGACAAGAGAGAATATTGTAATTACATCGAGATTTATCAGACGGAGCACCCTAAAATATTTATGGTTGAGGGAAAAAGCCACAGTCTTATTGATGGAGTGGTCACTGAGGTTCAAGGGTCAGATGTGGATTTGTTGACCCATCTCAATTCAAAAATCATTTCCTCCGACATGTAAAAGGTCAGCTAGATTATCTTTACCAAATAATCCAAGAAGAAAAATGTAAAAGTGAGATCCAATCTCTAAGACAATTGCAGACATTAGCTCTTTTGTCTCCAAATCAGTTTGCCTATGACTATTTTGGATCTCCCGGTTATACAGCCTTCCTTTCCGGAGAGGTGGTCTATGTGACGAAATGTAAAGCGGTTTCAGTCAATTATAATCCTACATATCCCTTATGCTACCAAGAATTGCCAGTTACCTACAAAAATTTGACATATTATGTACAACCAAGAACCCAATTATTATCTAGGGTAGGAACTCCATTTCCCTGTAATCCTCTTCTCAGACCTTTCTATAGGATTGGAGAAACTTGGTATTCTCCTACTCATGATTCCTTAATAAAAACGAATAAACCGGTGGAGCTTACCCCTAATTATGGACAAAAATGGGAATGAACATTAACATATTTATATTCTTTAAATAACCCATCCAGCAGATTAACGAGAATTCGTTTGGAATTAGAAGAATATGATTTCGTTATAGAACACATTAGAGGAAAGGACAATTCTGGAGCGGACGCGCTGTCCAGAAATAATACTTTTCTTGTTACTACACGTGAACAATTTAGAAAAATTACTGAAGATAAAATAAAAAATGACATTAAAGCAAATCAGGAAAAGCCTAAAGTTTTCGAAACCATTGGCTTTGATTGTGTTAAAAAGTGGGTTAAACTTAAGGTCAATACAGACATGAGCATTCCCACATTATACTTTAAGAGAGGTAAGTAAGCAAGTGCTAGCACCGAAATATGGAAATATCGATCTAGATCAATTTTTTCCAATTCTTGAAAAAGAAGCAATTAACAGAAATTTAAACAAAATTAAAATGAATTTAAGTGATAATTTATTTAGCCTCGTAACTATCGATGAATTTAAACAAAAAGCGAATCAGCATATAAACAAATTACAAATAGCATTAACACCCAAAATAAGCATAATAACCAATAAATTTGAACAAAAATATTTACTACAGAAATTTCATGACAACCCTTGTTTCGGTGGTCACCCTGGAATAAACAGGCTGCTTAAAAAACTTCGCCAATTTTATTATTGGAAAAACATAACAAAAGATGTGAGCCAATATGTAAAACAATGTTCTAAATGTCAAATCAATAAAACTTTAAAACACATAAAACCAGATATGATCACAACCCCAACTCCTGACAAGCCATTTGAAACAGTAATTATAGATACGGTAGGAGCTCTTCCTATATCAGAAGAAGGAAATCAATATATCATAACCATAATATGTGATCTGACTAAGTATCTGGTAGCAATACCAGTTTCTAATAAAACCGCTAAAACAATAGCTAAAGCGTTAGTAGAGCAATTTATATTAATTTATGGACCCACGAAGAAAATACTCAGTACTCTGTACCCATATACAAAAATCAAATACTTTCGGAACTTCTTAATTTTTTTACAAAATAGAAAAAGCAACATCAGCCCCTTATCACCATCAAACAGTAGGTACGGTTGAAAGATCCCATCGTACACTAAATGAATTCATACGTTCATACATTCATGTATCCAGAAATGATTGGGATGAATGGGTAAAGTATTTTACTTATGCTTTCAATACAACACCATCAACAGTACATGGATACTGCCCATTTGAACTGATTTTTCCAAACGTTCCAAATCATAATCCACTAGTACCAACTGATAAAATAGAAACCATAAACCATATATGATTTTGACAATTACACAAAAGAAACAAAATTCCGCCTACAAACAGCAATAAATAGAGCACAATACTTAATTAACAAAGCAAAACAACAACAGAAATATTCACATGATAAAAACAGCAACAACACTAACATTACCATAGGACAAAAAGTATTCATAAAAAATCATACAGCACACAAACTAAAACCAATTTATAAAGGACCATTCAAAGTAGTTGACATTGATGATAAAAACAATATTTTCGTGAATTTAAATGGAAAGAAACAAAAAATTCATAAGGAAAATGTAAAAATTTGTTTGAGAAATAATTTTAAGAACTTGCAATAATAATTAACATTTAATTGAATATAAAATAAGTTTAACGATAAGTTTTTTTTTACCTAATGAATAAATAAATGAAAAAAAAAAAATAAATACATATAATATCTAAAGTTTTTTATATACTTACAACCAAATTTTAAAATCACTTATCAAATATACAAAAAAAAAATGTTTTTATAAAATAAAAAAAAAACACACAAAAAGCTCTTATAGAAATCAATATCAAATGCTTAAGTGCAATGAGTTAATGACACCATGGATATTCAAATATCAACATGGATTAACAAATAGTTGTGTATTTTCTCTTACCCTCAAATTCGCTTAGCTTTTAGATTTGTAGTAATAATTAATATTTATAAGTGTAAGCAAACAACTTGAAAAGTCAGTTGACATCGAGACGTGAACGAGTGCGGTCATTGTAATTTTATTAATACGTTTTTTTTCTCATTATTTCTTTTGAATCACATATATACGTCTTAATTTTGTTTTGTTTTGTGAATTTATCTTGAATAAACTTTTTGTACTCTTTAGTTCAGAAGTGGAATTGTTCTCACCCCTACAAACGCATATATTAAAATTGTATTCATGATGAAATAAAAGAAAAGTAAAAGATATGTATGTATATAAAAAAAAGCAAACGACACACATACAAATGAAAAAAAGATAATGCGAAAAATAAGAAAAACGTATGTTTAAGAAGTGTACTGACGTGTTCAAAGGAACAACGATTAGAGAAACGTAAAGGCATGTAATTGATACTTACATTAACGAAACATAACGCAAATTAAAATAACGATAAACGAACCCTGAAAAACGATAATTAACGAAAAAAATATATGAAAATTGTATTACATGAAAATAGAAAAAGTTAACTAATTTAAAACTTAAACGAAAACTAACAACGAAAGAACTAAAACGATTATTGAAAAGGGTATTTAAGAAAATTACACAAGTAAGTACATACATATATTAACGATAAACAAGATGCCACTTATATCAAGTTTAAAAACGTCAGATTTAAAAAATCTTCTCCGCGAAAGAGAATTAGTTACGACGGGCAATAAAGCTGAACTTATTAAACGGTTGACTGAATTCGAAGGTTCGGAAGAAATTGAATTTGAAAACACGGACACAAATGATAACGTGCGCGAACAAATAAACGACTTAAGAGGTATGCTTGAAAATGTCATGGGTTTGGTACAACGTTCATGTCAAAATCCGCAATCGTCAAACGTGACTAATGACGCACATCAAAACGACAATTTGCCAACGTCACATCGTGATTACCGTAACCGTGGTAGTTATAGCGTACGCGAAATTGCGGATACTTTACCGGAGTATGATCCTACTAAAGACTCAACTTTTAGCGTAGACCAGTTTGTCGATCGAGTTGAGAAATCGTTAAGCGCTTATGAATGGGACGAGAAATGTTTAATGTTAGCGATTTATACAAAATTAAAAGGGCCCGCTAAACTATGGCTTGACGCATCCGCCGATTTATATGTTTCGTGGCGTGAATTTGCAGACGCATTAAGGGAAGAATTTGAATCTGAAACAGACGAAGCTGACATTCATTTTAAAATGTCACAAGCAACGAGAAAAACTGGCGAATCTATAAATGAATATTGTTTCAGGATGAATGCTTTGGGTAGACGGTACCATTTAAGTAATTCATCAATAATTAAGTATACACGAGAGGGACTTAAACATCGTGAATTGCAAGCTGCAATAGCAACTATTCGTTTCAAATCTATGAAAGAAATGCGTGAGACTTTGGATGAATATTTTATGAATATGGCCAGCTGTTCGTCAAACGCCCGAAATTTTGTAACACCAAGACGTAGTGATTTCGTTCCCATTAAGAATTTCAACAAAGCCGAAAATACGCCAAGACCATTAGTGGAACGTAAACCAATAGTTTGTTTTAATTGCTCAGAAACGGGTCATATTTCAAGCGCTTGTCCGAAACCACAAAGACGACCGCGATGTAAGGACTGTCAAAGGGTCCACCCACGTGGGTCACCTGAAAATTGCGGAAAATCAACTACTCGAAGTGTCAACAACATCAAAAAAACAATAATAGATAAAAACATTTTCGTAAACGGAATAGAAATGCGTGCACTAATTGACACTGGTAGTGAGTGTAGTATGATTTTGAAATCAAAAGCGAAAAAGATAACTAGCGATCGTAAATGTTGTAATATTCGTATAAGTGGAGTTTGTGGTGGTACTACGATTCTTACAGAAATGATTAATGTCAAAATCAGTGTTGATGGGGTAGAAATATCTACTGATCTGTATGTAACAGATGACGATATATTTTCGTCTAACGTAATAATCGGAAACGATATATTTGCAACAAATAATGTTCGTCTTATTTGTGACAATACTGAACAGCGATTTTAAAAGTATTAAAAACCGAATTAAACTGTCTTACACGATGTAAAATAGATAATATAAAATATGGTGAAATAGATGAAATGACACGATCCATTTTATATGAACTGATTAACCATTACCAAGATGTGTTCGGTAATGAATTGAACAAAATGGGGCTGACAAATGCAGTTGAAATGAAAATAAAGCTAACGAAAAATGAACCAATAGTGACAAAACCATATCGACTACCCGAAATGAAAAAAGAATCTGTACGAAAAATGGTTGATGATCTTTTATTAAATGATGTTATAACGAAATCTACTTCGGAGTATGCTAGTCCAGTCGTGCTGGTTAAAAAGAAAAATGGCAGCGATTGCTTATGCATTGATTATCGACGTTTAAATCAATACATGGTAAAAGAAATTTTTCCCACACCAAATATTGAGGAAAGACTACAAGAAGTCTTGAAGTTTAAGTTTTTCACGGTGCTTGACCTCAACAGTGGGTATTACCAAATACCAATTGAGGAAAACAGCCGGAAATTTACGGCATTTGTAACGCCCGATGGCATGTATGAGTTCAAACGTATGCCGTTTGGGCTAAAAAACGCTCCAGCTGTTTTTCAGCGACTGATGGCCTTGATAAGAGAAAACACTCAAGATGGTGATATAATACACTACATGGATGATATCGTTGTCGGTAGTAACACAGTTAACGAAATGTTTGAAAAGCTCACTCGTGTATTCGACGTTTTACGGAACTTGAACTTAACAGTAAATAGCAACAAATGCGAATTTCTAAAACAAACCATAGAGTTCTTGGGGCACCAAATTCATAGTGAAGGTATGAGCCCAGGAGCTGCTAAAACGAATGCAATCGCGGAATTTCCAACACCAACCAACGTACGCGAAGTCCGACAGTTTTTAGGTTTAAGCGGATATTTCCGGAAATTCGTACCAGGATATGCCGTAATATCCGAACCGTTACGTTCTCTGCTTCGAAAGGATGTTAAGTTCCAGTGGAAGGATGAACAAAATAACGCTTTTCGTTCACTTAAGGAAAGTCTCACCACGAGTCCTGTAATCGTAGGTTATAAAACCACCGCCGAACATCAGTTACACACGGACGCGAGTGCAAGCGGTATAGCCGGCGTATTGTTGCAAAAGGAAAATAGCGATTGGAAGCCTGTTGCATATTTTAGCAGATCGACCAGTAAGGGCGAGCGGAACTACCATAGCTACGAATTGGAAACTTTAGCTGTGGTAGGAGCTCTAGAACGTTTCCGACACTATGTTTACGGCAAAAATGTTATCGTTGTCACTGATTGCAGTGCGATTAAAACAGCCATGCAGAAAAAAGAGCTAATACCACGAATCGCAAGATGGTGGTTGCGAATTCAAGATTTCGATATCAACATCGAACATCGTTCCGGTCAGCGAATGCAGCACGTTGATGCACTTAGTCGAGCTCCATACGAAGACGCAAGTGAGATTGATACGGCATCACTACGAATAGCGAAAACAACGATAAATGAAGACGATATGCTGTTATCTATGCAACTGCAGGATGAAAGTATTTCTACGATCATCGGAAAAATTAAATTGGGCGATAAAACACTTTGTAAAGAATATTCTGTCAAAAACGATAAACTATTTCGTAAACACAATGACAAATTGTTATGGGTTGTCCCAAAGGCTATAAGATGGCGCGTTATATTAGGGCAACACGACAATGCAGGGCATCTTGGTGTGGAAAAAACATTATCCGCCTTGAAAAATAATTTTTGGTTTCGTCGAATGCGAAATGCAGTAAAGTCACACATTAATGCCTGCATAGAATGCGCTTACAACAAACTCCCTGGTGGGAAACGCGAAGGAGAATATCATTATGATAAAGTCAATCCGGTTCCATTTCATACCGTGCATATGGATCATTTGGGTCCCTTCCCAAAATCATCGAAACGTAATGAACATATCCTTGTTATCGTGGACGCTTTCACAAAATCACTGTCGTCAGAGCCGTACAAAATACATCAACTAAACACGTCATCAAAGTTCTCAACGAAATAAGCGAATACTTTGGAATGCCTACACGAATAATTACTGACCGTGGCACAGCTTTTACGTCACGTGAATTCGAAAAGTATTGCCAATCTAACGACGTCAAACATGTTCGCAACGCCGTTCGAACTCCTCGGGCTAATGGTCATGCGGAAAGAACAAACCGCACGATCTTAAGTATGCTTCTGCCATCAACTGAAAAAGAAAAATGCTGGGACGATCAAATTCGGCGAATACAATGGGCGCTTAACACCATGAAAAATAAAACAACGGGTGCAACCCCACAACAACTTTTATTCGGTTTTGAACCACGTGACATCCTTCAAAACAAACTTGTTCTGGCCTTACACAACTCAGAGATGACAACACTAGATGATTTACACCAACGACGACGCAAAGCAGCGGAAAATATAGAAAACCAGCGTGAAAAAGCCAAACTTACGTATGATGAAAAACACTCAGCGCCAAAGAAATATAAAGAAGGTGATCTTGTTTTAGTAGAGAACGAACCAACAGCAACGGGTACATCCAGAAAATTGGAGCCGCGTTATAAGGGTCCATTTATTGTCACCATGGTTCTCGAAAAAGACCGCTATGTAGTCGAAGACTTGCCGGGCTCCAGCCGTACGAAAAGGCACTATAAATCTGTATATGCATCTGACAAAATTAAATCCTGGTGCAATTTGCCGAAAATCGAAGATGATGAGCTTAGTAAAGATGAATATTGTGAAGCTGACGATGACGATTTTGATTCCAATCGAGGTCGATTAAATGACAGGATGGCCGACTGTAAGCAAACAACTTGAAAAGTCAGTTGACATCGAGACGTGAACGAGTGCGGTCATTGTAATTTTATTAATACGTTTTTTTTCTCATTATTTCTTTTGAATCACATATATACGTCTTAATTTTGTTTTGTTTTGTGAATTTATCTTGAATAAACTTTTTGTACTCTTTATAAGTAAGGTAATATTTTAATAAAGATTATTCAGTTTATTCTTGACCGTGAGTGTTTATTCTTCATATTACTTATGATTACTCGGTTATTTGATTTTGGGCGATAACCGTTTGAGTGCGCTAGCATCAGTGGGAGCCATTTAAAATTTAATAAAGCAAAAAACTTCGAGAAGACTGGTAGAATAAAGTAAGTTTATTCACATGTTCCAAGGTATTTATATATCTTATATCTAGATGATAAAACGCTAAAACGCTTAGTCTTAAAGAGGTGCAATAAAGCCATTTTTGCAAAAACTTTATACGAAGACAAGCTGTTTTATTGTTATTTTCATCGGAACAAAATTTGAGTTGCTGCCGCAAAATTTTTTGTTATTTTATTTTCGAAATTTTGATGCCTCGTCGTAACCAACGACTTGTGAAAAAAATATGCCTACAGAAGAAACTTTTGCCGCCTCCACACATGTACAGGTTGGGCCAAAAGAAACCAAGGGGTGTAAAAGTTTAATAACTTTTTTGTTTATTAACTTTTTTTTATTTTTTCTTTCAAATTATATAGACAACACTTGGAGAATTTATACTGGAGAGGTTCACAACTGAACAGAGAACCAGAACGAAGTGATGACGAAAAACAGTAGTGGAAGCTAATGAGTCAACAATTGCCGAATTTGCATGATGAAATCGCCGATTTAATGAAGACCATCAAACATTTACTTAACATCGCCAAATCCGAGCCCTCAGCTGTAACGCCAACACTATATCAACCATTCGATGTGGAAAGTATACCGAAAAGTGCAAACACTGCCATGAACCATTTCACACCACTTGATTTTTTACAACAAGGCTCAACGCCAACAAGTATATGACAGCACACCGAAGAATGATGCATCTAGCTTCAACATATCTACCTGAGTGTTCAGTGGGCACACCTTTACATTGGCATCAGTCAGAACCATCAGATAGTCACCGCCAACTCCGTAAGTTGCGCGACTTACCTCTTTTTACTGGTCAACCCGAGCAATGGCCTATGTTTATAGTTGCTTACAATGAAAATATCGGAATTTTAATTATTGAAAGCTCGAAAATTTAAAACGCTTAATAACAGACTTAAAAGTTTTACTTAAGATGATCATGACAAAGGCAATGAAAAGCTTACTATAACAGTAAAGGAATTGGAAAATCGCAAGTTAAAGACATCAGCAAAGCAAATGATGACATTCTGTCAATATTTTACCATCATATTTGGAGAATTTATTCCAATTGAAGATTTAGTTTGGTCTTTCATACTTAATTTTCTTGAACTTATTGATGACATTTTGTGCTACGAAGCTTCTGTTGCGTTAGTCCAACAATTAAAATCAAAAATAGAAAAAATTTGCAACGATTACCAAGTACTATTTAAGAGAACACTTATGCCTTAATTTCATTTCCTTTTACATTACTGTACAGTAATAAATCACTGTGGCCCCCTCTAAGGCAGTTTTGGAGCTTAAAGTTTGAATCAAAACACAAAGATTTTAAGATTTACTCTAATGTTATCGTTATGAGTCATTTTCCTCTAACCAACAAAGGTATCAGCAACAGCAGAACATACGCTGCATACACATACTGCCGTTAAGTTATTTTCCCTCAACCAACAAAAATACCAACGGCAGCAAAATACCGCTGCATGCATTACTGACGTTGAACGCTGAAGAATTGTTCGGCGAACCAACACACAATATCAACATGATAGAGTCGGAAGTCCCCTGTAGTTTTTGCAACAAGATGGGACATGACTGGAGTAGTTGCAGAAAGCGATTGAACACACCCTACTGCTCGAGTTGTGGAAAATACGTCCATGAAATGGGGCCCCAGTGCAGGAAGATAGTAAGCTGTACGTTCTGTAGTAACAAGGGGCACGAGTTGGAAAGCTGTAGAAAAAGATTGAGCTCCTTATCGGAGGAAAGACTACGACACGTTGCACCACCGAAATCACGATAGGAGACAAAAGGCAGTTGTCATGGGTGTACCATATTGTGTCACGGCAGATCCAAATCCCTGGGGACGGCATTCTCGCGAGAGACAACATGTGGAACAGGTGCATTATTAACACCATGGACAGAACCTTGAATATCTTTCAAAAAGGACATTGGGTGAAGACGTTTATCCTTCGTACAGAGATAGATCATCAACAGGGTGTGTGTCCAAGGAAAAGAGCAGTTACTATAGTACCGGTAAATATTGTATCGAGGGATAAAACGGTGGTTGTACATAAACAGTTGCTTTTTTTTTTTTTTTTTTTTTACAAATGCTCGTGATTTTGATTTTTGATGTGTTTTCGGAGAGTAATCAGTCGTTGCCAAATTTGGCAAAATTTAAAAAAATTTCATGTAAGATTTATAGAAACTGTAAAAATGTTCATCGATGAAAATAGATACAACATTCCCTTGTTTTTTATAAAGTTAGAAATGTAAATAAAGCCAATGTTAAAAATTTTTTCAAATATCAAACAAAGAATTTGTCATACATACATACAATTTAATATTAAGTAAAAATTAAGGTCATACTGATACACAATACACTTATTTACAAAAAATAGAAAATTCATATAAATCAAATTCGCGTCCATACTTTTTGGTGATTCAATCGAATTATTAAAAGGTTTTTAACAATTCGTTTTTAAGTTTTTAATATGATATATATTAAAAAGGGACATTTTAAAATCAAAATATTATTACTTTAGAAAATCTTTTCAAAATAGCTTCATGTAGAAACTTACAACACACACATACATCTACAGTTAGTAGTAGATAGAATAATAATATATAAAGTAAAATATAAAATGCACTAAATACCTATAATTTAAAAAAAAAATCCTTTCAAAATGGTTGAAGCATATTCTAATATTATGTATATAATATAGATGTTAGAAATAAATATAACATGTAAGTACAATTAAGAAAATAAATTGTTAGGCATAAGATTGAAATTATTAACACCCGACCAGGGTTTCACAAATAACCTATAACAATTATCCAGACAACAATGAAGAATCCAGCGTTCAGCCCACAGACACATATAATTATCAACCTTACGTAACCCTAGAAAGCAGTTAAGATAATGTATGATGACACAGCACATACATGGACGAAGAAATTGGTTCCGTTTAAAAATGGGAAATCACTCCAACGTCAGTAACAATCACAACATTTTTCACCAGCAATATTATTTCTTCCTTGGTGACGCAGCGAACGTACCAAGAAGATAAACAGTCAGCAGTCATCAAATTAAGGAGGTATAATATAGACATAGTTGGATACATAGTCCCAGCTATTTGCCTTGAATTCAGAAGTAGAGCGACGAAACATCCTCAGACAGGATGTTTCTTGTCCGCAAGGGGGGAGGGATGTTATGAGTCATTTTCCCCTAACCAACAAAGGTATCAGCAACAGCAGAACATACGCTGCATACACATACTGACGTTGAGTTATTTTCCCTCAATCAACAAAAATACCAACGGCAGCAAAATACCGCTGCATGCATTACTGACGTTATTACCAGTAATTTTCCTACAGACATATGCTGACGTTGCAATACCGCTGCATACATATATATGCCAGTAATTTTCCTACAGATATATGCTGACATTGCAATATCGTGTGAACCGCAATCGGCTGGAAGTTCCACGGGTATGAATATGCTGAATTTGCATACTAACACACTTAGCAATATCGCGGGAACAACCACGCCGGCGGCAGCGAACGTCAGCAGCATCGTTCAATCAGACAGCGAAATTGGGTATAAAAGCGGAAGGTGATTTGGTATGGACAGCATGTAGAGTCTTGGCTGAATAATAGAACAGAGTGATATGCAACAAGTAGTTGTACTAAACAGTAACAGTGAAACCGGATCAAACACCAGCCTTAAAAAGCGGGTCCCTGTGAAGGCTTAATAATATAAGTAAAACCGAATCAAACACCAGCCTTAAAAAGCGGGTTCTTGAGAAGGCTAATAATATAACTAAACACCTTGTAATGATTTGTTAATAAATAAAAATAATAATCTAATTTAATGAATAAAAATAATGTTTTAATTTAACCATAACATTATAACGTCCAGAAAAAAATATTGCGAAGAGTTTTTCTTTTAAGCAGCAAATGTCGTTTATCTACAATTTTTCACAACGCAGCTCACACGACGATTTCGTTTGCCAAAAAGAAGTTTTTAACCTTGAACTTAAGGAAAAGATAAGAAAAGAACTAAAAATACCCATCGAAAATTTTTTACTTTATTCAGAAGCTACAGTATGTGGTTACAAATATAATGATAGACATATAATACATAAGTTTACTGACGACTTTGAACTTTACCAAATTTCTTTGATTGTAAAAACGATATCCAACGAATTAATATTTTGTTGCAGAAGAATAATCACGTCGTTTAATTTTCATTATTCAGCATTTGAATACGAATATCTTCTCGATAAATATAATTTCGTTCATATAAAGGACGTTGGAGGTCTACCGACCGGAAAACTAAAAACCAGTCAAGGAATAATATTAACAAAACTGATAGAATACTACAAAAGCATATATTAATATGAATTCGTCTCATGCTAATATTGGAGAGTTATTGGAACAGTGGAACTTACGCCGCTTGCAAACTTTATTTACAGGTTAGATATTTGAATGATATAAGTAATTATGTATTTGCAAAGATTATTTCCGTTTCTTCCAGGTCAAAAATTAACGCTCGAAACATTAAAAATCTTAACACCGGCGCATATATGCAAACTCTTTTTCGATGTGGCAATAGGAGACCAAGCTACTTTTGAATATAATTTAATAAAATGGAACAAATCTATTGAAACTTTTATTGACGATAGTACTATATGTTACACAATTTCACAAACAAATAAAAACCTTTCTATAATAGAAATTCTGAACACAACTTATGACGGAAAAGAAATTTAAAAATTTTACGAAAAAACAGGAAAATTATATGACGAACAAAGAAATTTTTTGATTTGTAGATTTGGATCTCGAGTGCCTACTGTGCATGGTGCTCAAGATGATGCTATGGATCATACCCCAGTAACGGAAAGTTGTTTGCCACACGAAATTCATATGTTACTCTTATAGATAAATTCTCTAAGTAAGCAATGGTTTAGAAAATTGAGGAAAGAAAGCCACTTAATTTAATCAAACATTTTACAATACTGTTTTACTTGATGAGAATACCTAAAAAGCTGGTTTTGGATAACGAACCGGGAATTTACCTCATATCTGCATTAGGATTTCTTAGAAAAAAAATGGGATAGATTTTAAGTTCACTACCACTAGCAGACATACTGGAAATTCTGACGAATTATTAAACGAAATCAGTTAAACGAAATTTAGTTATTTAGTACTTGGTTTTTTGTTTTGTGATAACTTGCATAGATTACTTACCACTGACTATAGTAAATGGTATTTTTATAGAGTGTCACAACTTTGAGTTGGCATCACTGCTTTATTTAAGCACCCAATTAACACCTGATAGTTGCTTTTTGTTTAGTTTTATTTGAAATTTCATTGTGAATCGATTTACACCAGGTCAACGCGTACAAAAAGTTGTAGAATTTTAATCAAAATAATTGTTCTATTCGTCAAACTCCGATTTTGTTCTCTTTTTAGTGGGCAGCGTTCTAGTTGGACGTAACATCTGAAAGATAATAACATCATTTAAAATGGACAATCCTTCCGCGCCAGAAATAGTTGAAGCAGCAAAACCTTCTAAGCATAAGAAAGGTAAAGGAACTAAAGCAAAGGGCGAGGAAAAGTTTCGTCGAAAGAAGAATGACGACTTCCACGAAGAATTGCAGGCATCTATCCTTAAACGCTTGAAGATTTCTGACCCAACCAATCTACATGCAGTCAAACTTCAATCATCAATTCCTCCAGCACGAATTCCCATAACACTCTGTGGTTTACCACAATTTGTGGGCAATTTATGGGCTAGAATGAAATGTATAGGCACCAGACCTTTTTCCAATCTGGCAACTGAAGATAATTATGCTGTATTCTTGAAATGCGTGATGTATATCGCCGAAACAAGAGTGATTTACGCTCAAATGCATTGTGAAGCGGTTCCCCCGTTCCCAATGACATCACTTCTTTGTTTGACGGAGATGCAATTACGTGTTAAAAAGCAACAGTCATCCAGACTAGCAACACCTCTAGTTATATTTATGGAATCTATTGGTAACTTTACCATCCGTAAACAACTTGTGGTTCCAGTCGAAATGGTATCATCAGTAACAGCAGCCAATGGCGCAATTTCATTCTTTCCAACATCAATTGCAGCTTTACTAAGCGCTTGCAGGAGTGACATTAACGTTGATAACGTACTTTTCCAAATTGGACAACAGTTATCACGCCTTCCCAAAATGAGATGGCTTGAAGGAACACTACTAATACCAGAGGTACCAGCCACGGACCATTCGTCAAACTCATCGTGCAGCGAGCACCACAATTGATTTACTCAAAAGAACTTTTACTTAAAAAATAATTTCACGCAATTTCGTGTGATTTAACCCCCTTAGATTATTTTCTTTGGCGTTACTTGTCACTTGTCGACTTGTATAAGGACAAACATCCAAAACGAGGAGAACATGATTAGAGGGTCAGTAATGAGAATGTGGCTTTTCTAAAATGGAAGGATAAAAGATCAGGTTTTATCCTCACCAACAACATAGATCCAACTCGGGCAGGTGTTGTTATTCGCAGATAACGCAATGGAGAGGTAAATGAAATAAATTGTCCTGTCCTGTCATACAATATAACAGATGTATGAACTTATGCCATTGACCGAAAATTACCCTACAAAAAATGGGACTAGTCATTACATGCAAGTTAACATCCCTAATTATTAAGTAGAATATTTAAATAAGTATTTTGCATTGCGAAATCATATTGCAACACAGGAAATTCATGTATGTATGATCCGCACTTAAAATATTCAACAGAGACAATTTTAATGCAAAGCTGCAGCACAGACAAACTTAATGTGAACCTGCAGTGGAAGCATTTTCCCACACTTAAAATTGTAAGTAATTTAGAAGCTAAGAACTTTAATAAAAGCAAATTGAATTAAGATTAATTAATTCAATTCTAGGCTCCAATAAAGTCAGTCGCGTTTAAATTAATTGATCGTTCTTTTTATTTCAAAAAGTTGAAAGTGTGAGTACACATGCAAACAAGGGACCGGCCAGCCGCGTAAAAGGATGTGCCGGATCCTTTAAACTTGGCTCGTGAGTGAAATAAGTGGTTGAAATAAAAGTTTTTCCTGTGCATATTAAAATTGCTAAAATAAAAACTTATTTTATTAGTGTGTCAAGGGATCACAGGGACCTAGTAAAATTAAAAGGTCTTTGATAATTTTATCCTTTTTAAATAAAATTAAAAAATTAATGGGAATACAAAATGAAGCTAAAAGCCCTTGAATAAAATTTTTAAATAAAGTGAAATTTTACTAAAACTAAATTATGGGAAGTCAAAAGTGAATTTATTAAATAGGATATAATGAAATTTTTTTTGATAAAATGATTTGTGCTAACCCAAATGGTAATCAAATAAAATGTTTACGAATCACAGTGAGAAGTTTTGTTATAAAAATTTTTAAACAAGATATTTTGGTAATAAAGGAAGAAATAAAATTATTCCAAAAGAAAACCCAATAAATTTGGTAGAGTTAAATTAAGAATATGGAATATATCTAAATTTAAGTTTATAAAAACCAATATTGGTGGGAAAAAAACGCTTCTCTAAGGGAAGCATAATAAAAAAAAAATTATTATCTGTGCTATAATTAAATAAAAGTGACCAATATGAGGCCTATGGCTTCAGCGTGCTGCGATCTCGAACTCCGAGCACTCCAGTGCGTAAAAAAAGAAATTTTTTTTACTGTCACAAAATAAAAAAGTAAATACCCATTCTTTTGGGAAAACGTGCAATTCTCCTTCATAGCACCCTTTTCACAAGTGTGTGCGATTACAAAAGGCTAAAGAGGGCTTCGTCTGCCAGTCGTAGTCAACATAAGAACCTGCGCTACTCAGTGGACATCCTGTAAGTTGTAGTTAACATAAGAACTGCACCACTTAATGGGAATCCTGTAAGTTGTAGGTAACATAAGAACCTGCACTACTTAATGGGAATTAAGCCTTACTTTTCGCCTGGTAATAAAGGGTCACAGTTGGAAGGTTCACAGGGTGAGACAAATCGTGCTTTAGTACGTTGGCAATTGCCATTCGAAAAAGACCACACGATCCTCCACCCAAAGGATTATAAAATAAAAAATTAAATAAATTAATAAATAAACACAGCAAAAAAAATAAAATAAAAAAACTAGTTTAAGAAAAATATATATGAAGTAATGAAATATATATGAAGAAATTTAATTCCTCACTGGAATTAATAAAATTAATAAAAAAAAATAAAATAGAGTTGATTCCCATTATAAAAGGGATGAAATAAAATAAAAAAGAGATTATATAAAATAAATAATTAAAAAATATAACCAAAATAAGTAAATTAAGCAAAAAAGAAGGAGAGTTGATTCCCATAATAAAATAGATGAAAAGAAATAAAAAAAAGAGAAAAAGTTTAATTCCCACAAATAAATGAATCAAATTAATAGAATATAATTTAATAAGTAAAAAAAAAAAAAAAATTTAGTTCCACAAATATCATCACGAGCCAAGTTCGCTTAAAATAATTTATGCCAATCGGTCTGTTTTCATTTTAGGCAACCGATTAAAAACCAAAAATTTTAAATGATCCTCGCGGGATATCCTAGAATTGAACTCATCAGGTAAGAGCTTGAATTTCCTTCCCCTTTTCGTTTTTAAAAATAAAATAAATGAAATAAAAGCAGAAATTTCCCATTTTTGCATTGAATAATTAAAGAATAATTACCCTTATTAAAAGCTTTTGTTGTTGCGGAAGTTTAGTGCATAACGGTTCCCTTTAAAGGAAAAATAAATAAAATAACGCAGAAATTGCGCATTTTGAAATAAAACATAAAAAGTTTCAATTTTTAATTTAAATAATAATACCTTCATTAAAAAGATTTTTGTCTCGAAAAATTGTGCGTAGAGTTCCCTTAAACGAATGAACTATCACGGAAGTTTTTTAGTGGTTATAGGAATTTAAAGTTGTGTAAAAGGAAAAAAACTGTTTAGTATGGACGCCTTATTGAAAAAAGTTACCGAAATGGAGGGTGCTCTTAATGCAGCGCTTGTCCAAGTTAAAGTCCTGGAGGCTAAAGTTAAAATTATGGAGAGTTCACCTCGAACCGAAGAGTCCTATCAACCGCCTCCGGCTCCTCGGTCCGAGTTTGAGCTCAAGGAAATGTTGGCTATTGTTTGGGCATTGGACAATTTACGTTTCTATCTCTATGGTGCAAAAAAGGTAAAAATCTTTACAGATCACCAACCATTAACATACGCACTAGGAAATCAAAATCACAATGCTAAGCTGAAAAGATGGAAAGCCAGGATCGAGGAATATAATTACGTGCTTGTTTATAAACCTGGCAAGTCGAATGTTGTTGCTGATGCATTGTCCCGACTAGAAACAAATTTTAATCATATCGATATGCCTAGCGATGAAGAAACTGTTACAGTTTCGGAGGGTGGTTCCGAAACAGTGACAGCTGACGAAGGACAGGATGCAGAGGATGGAACAGTACATAGCGCTCAACAAGATTCTAGCGATCTAATTTCTCATGTTGAAGTTCCTCTAAATGTCTTCAAAAATCAATTAATAATACGACAGGGTAAAGAATTACATAGCAATATACAGCCACATCCAGGGTATACAAGACTCATGCTACTCTTGATCAGATCAATTCGCAGAATTTAACAGAAACTTTAAAAAGATGCCTTAACCCAAATTGTGTTAATGGTATCAAGATTCCTGAATGTTTTATTGCGTTACTTAACAGTGTATACTTGGCTCATTTTTCGTTATATAAATTAAGAATCACTCAGAGATTGGTGGAAGATATCACTAACCCAGAGAGAATAAGCGTAATTATAGAAAATGAGCACAGAAGGGCTCATCGTAATGATAGAGAAAACGGCTTGCAAATTCTGGAAAATTATTATTTCCCCCATATGAGAAGCCTTATCCGCACTTACACTAGAAATTGCGAAATATGTAAGCTAGATAAATACGAAAGACACCCTAGCAAACCTAAAATACAACCGACACCCATTCCCTCATACCCTTGCGAAATCTTGCATGTAGATATTTTTGAAATTCAGGGATTTAAATTTATAAGTTGCATTGATAAATTTTCGAAGTTCGCAAAACTTTTCCACATTAAAAATCGCTCAGCTATTCATTTGAGGACTAAGTTGGCAAAGGTTCTCCATTACTTTACAGTACCACGTATAATTGTGTCAGACAACGAAAGGGGTTTCCTGACCCCTACACTAATGAACTTCATTAGATCTTTAAATATTGAATTTTACCTAACTCCCACACAGAAAAGTGAGGTTAACGGACAAATTGAGAGATTCCATTCAACTCTAATAGCAATATATCGTTGCGTGTCTAAGGAAATAAAGAATCTAGGACCTAAGGACATGATAAATATTGCCGTTGACCGTTATAATAATACAATACACTCGGTTATTAAGAAAAAACCTGCCGATATATTTTTGAACAGATCGGAGAGATTTAATTATCAACAACTAGCTAATTTCCGTGATCAAGTAAACCAAGACATTCGAGGTCTTATCGAATGTAATCAAAAAACCACTAATGATCGTTTGAATAGAAATAGATCTATCCCAATCAATTTAGAAGAAAATCAAGAAGTTTTTGTAAGGGACAAACAAATTAAATCCAAACACAAACCACAGTATAAGAAGCACAAGGTTTCCGTTAACAATCGGGTAACGTTCTATACTAACAAGGGGAGGAAGTACCATAAGTCCCATATAAAAAAACCGGGATAATCCTTGCACTTACCGTCAAACACTTTAGGTTAAGAAAATATTATAAAAGAAAACACATAAAAGAGCAAAATTTATAATAATATAAATAAATCATTGTTATATTATTAATAATGCTAATAAGGCTACTTGTCCTTTGAAAAGTTATTAAAAATTGCTCAGAATAAATTTTTGTATTTGTAATCTTATTGCCTTGAAATAGTTGGGAAAATGCTTAAATAGTATATTAAATTCTTTATTGTTTAAATGATTTTTAAATTAACCTTGACTGATGCCTACCTGGATAATAAATGGACATCTTAATATCGTACACGTCATCAATTTAGAAAGGCTAGAAGGAATGCTTCATACCACTGAAGAGGTTTTTTTTATCAATCAAAAGTAATGAATTAAACAAAAAAACATTCGAATATTATCTTCGGAAGTGTTATGATCGAATAAATTCCATCAAGGGTATAACAAGAAGTAAAAGATCCATAGATTGGATTGGTTCAGCATGGAAGTGGATAGCAGAGAATCCAGATGCAGCGGATTGGAATCAGGTCTTACAAAGCCAGGAAAAAATTATGGAGAACAATGACCACCAATATGTCATAAATAATAAACTATTCGAGAAGACTAACGAGGTAGTGAAGAAAATCAACACCTTGATTAAAACTGTTAATAACAAGGTTTCCAAATCTGAAGTACAAGAAATTAGCCAAGAGTCGCTCAACCAACTGCTTATTGTAAAAGAAGATGTAGAAGAAATTATACGCGCCTGCCAGTTAGCAAAAAGCGGTATAATTAACACAAACCTTTTGGATATGGAGGAAATACAACGTATAGTCTCCGAAGTGGATTCACTACCATATAGTAATGAGATCGAAGCCGTCGAATACGGATGGCCTAGTATATTCTCTAATGGAACATCTCTGCTGTACATTCTATCAATACCAAAAGTCAATCCAAAACGATTTGAAAGAATCACAGCAAGAGCAGCAATTATTCATAACAGGCAACTCGACTTGAATTATAATTCAGTTCTTTTGAATCACGAAAATATTTACGGTATCAAAGATAGCTGCACGATAATCAGTAATACAACAATTTGTAGCGTTCAACAACTAAAGAAGCTCAAAGATGAAGACTGCCTCTCAAGAATTTTAAGAGGTACCAATGCAAATTGTACCTTCCTCTCAAATAAGGAAGTTTTAATTGAGCAACTGGAAGATGACCTTGTATTTGTGACGAATTTCAAAGGTATTATTTACTCTCCACAAGGTAACAAGAGTCTGGAGGGCACATTTTTAATAAAATATTTTAATGAATCAATAGACATTGGGAACAGAAGATTTACAAATGAAAGAATTACAAGTATACAGGCACTGCCACCATTGCTTGCCAACGTATACGAAAAGGAACGTAAACTTGACGTCAACCTACTGCATGAATTCCACGAGAAAAACACTGAACACATCGGATATCTAAGATACCATTTAAACCTCTCATTTTGGTCACATATAACTGGTTATCTCTTACTAGCCATAGTTGCAGGCATAATAATCATCTTATGGAGGAAGATATTCGGAAGATTTATAATTCCATCCACCAAAGTATCCGAAATCATCGTTAAGGAGTAAGACTAATCTGCGGGATGCTGATATTTAAACGGGGGGAGTTAACATCCCTAATTATTAAGTAGAATATTTAAATAAGTATTTTGCATTGCGAAATCATATTGCAACACAGGAAATTCATGTATGCGCGTGTTGTAATATGATCCGCACTTAAAATATTCAACAAAGACAATTTTAATGCAAAGCTGCAGCACAGACAAACTTAATGTGAACCTGCAGTGGAAGCATTTTCCCACACTTAAAATTGTAAGTAATTTAGAAGCTAAGAACTTTAATAAAAGCAAATTGAATTAAGATTAATTAATTCAATTCTAGGCTCCAATAAAGTCAGTCGCGTTAAAATTAATTGATCGTTCTTTTTATTTCAAAAAGTTGAAAGTGTGCAGCAAAAGCGCCTGACCGCAAACCCTTTTTTTCAAACAAGGAGTTATCCTTGTTTAACTTGCATCTACTCCAAAACTAATCAAAATATACGGGAAAAACATGGTCCAATTTACATTGCGATGTCCTAGGGCTGGATCACGTAACTCAAAAACTACTCCATGTTACTAATCCAAGGTGAACCCACAGGGATTAGTTTCGAAACTACTCTATTTTTCTACTCCATAGAGCACTCACAGGTGTTACCATACAAAAATTATTGGAGTGCATGGTCCATTTTACATAAAAGGAGTAGTTATTGGACTACTCTTAAGTAACGCAGGCGTGCACCATTTCATTTGTACACAAACATTTATACACACAAAAAAATAAATATTGTGATGGCAAATAATTTTAGCATTTGATGATTTTGCTTTTAGGCTGAATAAAAACTTGTTGGAGTAAATGAAAACCTTTTGTCGCAAGAAATTTTTCAACAATATTTTTTTCACCGCAACAACATGAAAGTATTTGAAGTTTTTTAACAGCAAAATTAATTGTTGCAAATAGAATAATTTTTGTCGTTAAAGGTTTTCCTCTGAAATAACGGCACATTGAAAATTGCTGTTGACGTAAATGATTTGCATTTGCAGGAAATTACTATTATTGTTGCCATAAAATATTTTATTTTTGAATCAAATAATATTACTGTTGTGGTAAAAAAATGTGCATTTGGCAATGACATGACCAGTCATTGATTGGCACTTTATTATCATTGCGATCAGTATTAAGTAGTTTGTCGGTGTGAAAGGAGTGAAAAAAGTGAAATTTAAGTTTTAAAATAATAAAAACAAAATTAAAGTTTTGGAAATAAACAAACAACAATGTCGGAAGATATTTTTGAAGAAACAATTTGTACGGTTGATTTATCAAATGAAGTGGTTGCATTGCTTTTAACAATGAATGTTTCAATAGAAACAATTTCTACATTCATAGAATGCGGCATCAACAAAGTCGATATATTGAAAATTATGCATTCAAAAGACATCGATGAAGTATTCTCAAAATTAGGAAGGGGGTTTATCGGAGAAAAAATCATTTTTCGCCATGAATTGCAAAAGTGGCGGAATCAAAATAAGGTACGTAGGGTTAATTTGTTTATTTATTTGTAAATTCTTATGAACTTTTAGCACGCTTGTAACAAAAGTTACTATACATAAACTATGTACTATATTAAAAATCTTTAAAGACTCTTACATATTTCCAAAGCCTAATACATACATATGAAAATAAGACAAAATAGACAGAATTTTAATTAATATTCTTGTGCTGTAATCCAAATGTACGTACAATAAGAATCTTAAAATGTTTGTATGTATTTGCTACATTCAATACAACAGGCTTTTTATCATTTAGGGATTCCCCCTTTTGCATGCACGTAGTATTGAATAATCATAACATTACGAATAAAGAAAAATGTGTTACCGTGCTGTTATAAGAATAGACAATAAATGCTAATACATACTATTGTACAATTATGAAAAAATTATTATAATTATTTTATGTTTTATATTTATGAACATGGACAGCTTCCATTACTATCTTGCTGCGGATCGGACATAACAATCACAAATTCAAACCAACCTTCAAACGAAGTGAACAATTGTGTTAATACCAATCAATCATACTCTCATAATTATGATATAAAAAACATTCTAAGTAAAACAGTTACAGGAATAGACATTCTGAAAAATTATGAAAAAAATAATATGTTAACTGACAATGAGCAAAATAATGTGGTTCGCATTGTAATTGATAATATTATCATGAATGGTATTAAAATGGATGTAAGAGTCATGACGGCAGTGGCACAAGCAATTACTTTTGTTTTCCCAAACGAAAATGAATGCACTTATTTCATTCCACGTAGTGGCAAAAGAAATGCATCTGGAAAACTATATGACAGATACTATAATGAAAAACACAGGCGCAAGGCCATGGATGCAAATTCGTTAAAAAAGTTTAAATCTGCTGAGCAAAGCACTGTAGAAATGCCTGAGTTGAATTAAACAGCATATAATGACTTCATTTCTAATAAAAATTGGCTAGTACACAATATTTCTACAAATTTAAAACAATTATGGCAGCAAACATCTGAAAATCGGCTAAAAGAAAATAAAACATCACTGGACGAATTTTTAAAAGCTTGGCCCAGATACAAAGACCCTAACGGATTTGAACTCATTGATGTCGATTTCGAAACAATGCATCCAGGAAAAAAATTTTTATTGCTAGAAAAAATTGATGTCCTTGAGAAAAACGTTTCCGAAATATTCGCAACAAGTATCAAAGACAAACTCAATTTGCAGAATTTTGAAAAATATAAATCGGCAGAAAATCGTGGTAAGTTGATGAGATATATTCTCTTCTTTAATTTATTGTATGAAAAATATTTTTACAGATTCGAGACATCTTTATTTTTTTTATTTATTACATGCGGTTATAACTCCTCCACGCATCAACAAGGAAGCGAAACCATCTATATCTGATGCACAAAAGGATATGATTGGCCACATAATAAATATAAACAATTTGGTCCAGTGGGAAGATGATGCCACATCCCTTGCTGCGAAAGAAAGGCTTACATTACAGCCTAAAATACTAGTGGTTGGTGAATCATTAGATAAGTTAAGCGAATTTTACGTTCTTTTTAGTGGCGTACGATATAAGGTCGAAACCTTACTTCGTGCTGCCGATTTGATAATTAAAATATGTTTTGTCATGGATTTAGAATACTCCAAAAAGAGCAAATATGTGTGGATATTTTTACAAAATTACGTTTATAACATTCCTTCACAAGATAAAATTGCAAAATTAGAAACAATATTAAACAAACTTAAAAAACTTTAAACGTTATCAAAAAATTTTATCAAAAAATGCCCACACATATTTGCTCTATTTGCTCCGACGTTTTTGACAATGCTTATTTGTTACTTTCTCATTTAAAGGATGTGCATATGACTCCAAATACCTTTCAATATTATTGCAATTTTAACGAATGCAATAAGTATTATCAAAATTTTTATAAATTCAAACAACATGTTATAAAACACGACAAGTGTATGGTATATTCTCAAGAGACAACATACGAAGGCAACAGCAATAAAAATCTTCCAACAACAAGTCTTAGAACCTGTACAAAATCAACTGAACAACCAATATTTCAACTAAATATTCCGGATATTAATAACTTAAAAGCATCTATTTTGAAAAATACCATATCAATGAGTTTGAGATTGCATTCACGATCAAATGTTGCTAGAAATAATGTGCCGGAAGTGCAAAAAGATGTAACATGTGTTATTACTCCTTTGATAAACACTCTTGAATTATATATTCCATTTCTTCCTGAAAATGCTCAATCTTCATTCTCCGAATTAATTAATATTGCCAGAAACCCGTTTAAAGATATCGATTCAGAATATAAATTTTTCAAACAGTTAGAACAATTAGACCTTTTCAAGTTTCCAAAACAGTTTTTAATATCAAGAGATTTAGATGAAATATTTGTTCGTGGACAGCCAAAATTGGAAGCCAATAATACTGAGTGCTGCTTTTGCGATATAAAACACCAACTACAAAAATATTTCGAAAGTTCCAATGTTCTAGATTATACGCTGAAAAATATTGAGCAAATAAAAGGAAACGGTAAATTGAACCACTTTATTATGGGTCATTTGTGGAAATCAAAGATGGAAAATTTTGGAGATAAAATAGTTTTTCCAATATTTGTTTACTTTGACGACTTCCAGATAAACGATGCACTTGGACCCCGTAAAAATTCTATTTGCGGTATTTACTTTTCTATACCAGTGGTTCCTCAGCACCAGTTAAGTTACTTAAGAAATATTTTTGTTGCTGGTTTTATTAATGCAAAAGATATGGCTTATTTTGGCAATGAGGCCTCACTCAAACCTCTCATAGATGTTTTGGAAGATTTGAGCATCAACGGATTAAATTTTGAAATTAATGGACAATCGATAACTATATACTTCGTTCTTGGACAAATATTGGGTGATAATTTGGGACTCAATGAAGTTTTGAGCTTCCAAACAAGTTTTAACAGCAATTATTTTTGTAGGAGTTGTACAATGTCGAAAGAAGAATGTAAAAAAAAATTTTTTGAAATAGAACAAAAAATTCGTGGTAAAAATGTGTACTTAGAAGAAATTGAAAAAGCTAGCTCACAAGGGCACATTGTGTCAGCAGTAAAGGAAAATTCTGTATGGAATAAATTATCTTATTTCCATGTCACTGACAACACATGTTACGATATCATGCACGATATTTTTTTGGGTATTGCAAAATATAATATTCCAAAAATTTTAAATTATTTTATATATGTTAAACAAATTTTTACATTAGATGCTTTTAATTGTCGAAAACAGTTATTTGATTACGGGTCTACAGATTTGCAGAATATAAGTTCTCCCATAACAAAAACTCAAATCAAAAATGTTAATATTAAAATGAATGCCGCCCAAATGAAACTATTTTTAGAAACTATTTTACTTTTAATTGGCGATTTGGTAGATGAAAACGACAAAGTATATAAGTTTCTTATTAATTTCATAAAAATTGTTCATCTTATTTTATTAGATGAATTTGATAGTGACATTTTAAAATTATTACAAGATTTGATTTTCGAACTTAACAAATCGTTTGTAACAATATTTGAGGAAGAATTGAAACCAAAATATCATTTTCTTACTCATTACCCCACAACCATAAAAAAGATAGGTCCTCTTAAGCATCTCTGGTGCTTCAGATTTGAAGGAAAGCACGCTGCTTTCAAACAGTATACCCATATTATCGGATCTCGTAAGAATATACCATATACATTGTTTGTAAAACATTGTCTTAATTTTTCGCTACATTTAGTTGAAAAAACTTTTTTTAAAGATGACTTTGAGTTTAAAAGAACTAAAACTATTGATTTGACAAAACTTACTTTTTACAAAAATTTATGTACAGATTTAACCACTGGCTTTGAAATTGAAAAAATTATTTTTAAAGGAATTGTTTTTACAAAAGGAGAATTTTTACACTTTAGAAATGTTAAAGCAATTATCCTAAATATATTTTATAAAATGGAAAATGAAATATACTTAATACTTCAGGAAGTAAAAACTGAATTTTTTGAAAAATTTCAAGGCTTTGTTATATTGCAAGAAATGAATGCATATTATTTAAAAAAAATTGAATTATTTTTAAGTTCAAAACCCCGAAAAATAAATGCTTTGAACAATAGTCTTAAGATTGCACGATTTAAAAAAAAAAATTCTCAAACTTAAAATGTTGTTTTCATTTATATTATATACCTTACCAATATTTACATTTGCGACAAAAGTATATTGAACTGTTGAGGCAACAATTTCTGCATTTGCGATGAAAGTATATTGAACAATTTCTGCATTTGCGGCAAAAGTATATTGAGCTGTTGAGGCAACAATTTTTTCAATTGAGGCAAAGTATATTGAACTGTTGAGGCAACAATTTTTGCAGTTGCGACAACAGCAACTGAACCGTCGGGGCAACAAATATGACATTTTAGGCAACATATTTAACTTTGCCTCAAAAATGAATTTACACTTCGGGACAACAGAAACAGACTTGTTCGTACAAATGCAACATGTTGTTGGGCACAATCCGAATGTAAATTCTATTTGAATCAAAATCAAATTATCTTGGCATTACAGTCTTTTTTTTTTGTGTGTACTTAAATACCCTTTAGCAACACTAAAAATATTTGGAGTTAAATTGAAACTGTTACAGCTCCCCTGTTTAAATTAAAACAAATTCATGGAAGATTAAAGAAACACAGAATACTTTTGTTTCAATAGGAATTCAATTTGATAGACTTGTATGATATGCGAGGCATTCTAGGGTATATGCTACCAACAGTGAGTTCGTAAGGTATTGAATGATCGACATTAACCCCTGTGAGTGCTCTATGGAGTAGAAAAATATAGTAGTTTCGAAACGAATCCCTGTGCGTACACGTTGGATTAGTAACATGGAGTAGTTTTTGGGTTACGTGGTCCAGCCAATGACATCACAATGTAAGTTGGACCATGTTTTTCCCATACAATTGGAGTAGTCCTACTCCATTGTGGAGTAGTCCATACATGCATATATGGACTAGTCTCATTTTTTGTAGGGTAATTAGGTAAAAAACAATGAATACAGTGAATAAATATCAATATGTTGGTGTATTATAAAATTTATGAATTTCTTACGATTTTTAAATTTACGTAGAGTTTTAAAATTTCGGCTCAGTTCGGCTGGCATACGACTAAAAAAAAAGAAGATATTGATGTATATTTTTCATTTCACCTTAGCTTGAATGGCGAAAATTTGAGATTTTTGAGATATTCATCTTTTAGAGCACCGTGCACTTGAAGCAACCTTTTTTTTTCTGATTTCGATTATTTATGTCCAAATTTTGTACTAACAATGTTCTACAAAAATGTAGCCAGGGTATACGTGAATAACTTTGCAAAAATTTTACAAATTTATTTAAAAAAAATATATATTTTTAAATTTTTATAAAAAATTTTTGTCAATTTAAAAAAATTTAAATTTTTTAGTACTTATAAGCATATTTTCGAAATTCTGTTTTTGTGATTCTTGTTTCAGAAACCCTCAACCTTAAAAATTTCGAGATTTTTCAAATGTGGATAAAACACACAAACAAACACTGTCATTCTTAACCATATACTGGAAAAAATTGAAGTTAAAGACAAATCTGCTCAGTACTTGAAATATATTTCAGAAAAAGTCCGCTTGCTTTGTAAAAATTTTAAAATTAAATGGGAAAAGTGCCATAGAAGATTAGATGTGTTTAATGAGAAATATGCGAATTGGCTTACTTCTGAAGCAATCTTTGATCGTCCGAAAAAAACAAAAAGTGCTTCGGAGACGATCCAAAAGAGATTGGGTCTGAAAGAGCTGGGCGTCCCAGACTATCATTTACAGAAAAGCCAGACCGCAGTAAAAGAAGGGAAGCAGCGGACCTTTCACAATCCAAGGATTATGAAACTGATTTATTAATTGAAGCAGCAGCAATGTCGGCTCGTAAGCTAGATAAAAATGATTTAGCAGCTGTTCTTAAGAAAACTATTGAAAGTCCTACGAGATCATCAAAATTAAAAAAATATGTTCAGAAGAAGTGAAAACACCAAATCCGTTTTCGAACGAGCAGGCATTAGCATTTCTTCTAGAAAATAATTTCACTAAAAGGCAATATTGTAATATTCGCCTTGAAAGTAAGGCGAGAAACTCTGACATTTTCTCGTCCTACAAAAACATCATGGCTGCAAAAAATAAGTGCAGACTATATGGCATCACTGTTGGAGATTATATAGCAAAAGTTATTTACAGATGCTTCTAATTTATACAGCGTCAAGAATAGTGGAGATGCAAAAGGAAGTTTTTGTGTCAGTTATGAATAACAAAAAAACAAAGTATATGTTCAGTGAACTAATTTTGAGCTACGGGTTTGATAGCAGCACTGGTCAAGCTGAATTCAATCAAGGAGTTCATGAACCAAGTACATCTCGTGATGCGAGCTTATCTCTTTCCGCAACAACTGTGGTACCTTTGAGACTTCTTGACAATTTAGGAAAACCTCTTTGGAATAATATTAGTCCACAAGATTCTGTCGGCCCTTAAACTTGAATTTATCAAAAAAAACAAAGGAGGTTATTTTGAAAGAAGCAGCTGATTTAAATCAACAAATTTCTCGTCTAGAAAATCTAAAATTATAGATAGAAGATGGCAAAACTTTTGAAATAGCGTTCAAATTGTATCTTACAGTAATAGATGGAAAAGTTCTAAATGCTCTAACCGGAACTAAGTCCAATCAAACTTGTCCAATATGCGGCGCTACTCCCAAAGATTTTATAAATGTGATGGATTATACTTCCGACAAATTTAAACCAATTGAAAGCAGCTTAAAGTACGGTCTGAGTCCATTGCACTGCTGCAAAAATTACTTCAGTTGATGAAGATTTAATAACAACAAGTGAAAATTAAAAACATAAATAAGCAAAGAAGCAAATTATGTACAAAAATTTGCAAAGAAACCACTTTCAATAAAGAAGAAAAAACTTGCGATAATCCACTTGTTACTAAATCTGTTGATTTAAAATGAAAGGATGAAGACAATTTTCCCGGCTTATCAAAACATAAAAAACACAAACAGCCAGTGGAAATTAAAAACATAAATAAGCAAAGAAGCAAATTACAGTTCATTAAGCTTCTGGTTAAAAACTTGTTCATCGCAATTCCAGACGGTAAAAAACCAATATTATTGCATACGGTAACAAAGCGTGTCATTATTAATTACCAAGCATATTTTAACATAGAATTTAAGTTGTAATTAATTGTGTGAAATAGTTATAAGTTCAGTTGTATTAAGCTAAGTGAAATGAGTGTTAATAAATAAAGAAAATAAAGTTATATTTTAGAAGTGAAAAAAAGTAAAGTTTAATTTTTTTTAAATGTTAAACTTATAAATAAATAATATAAATTGATAATTATCAAAGCAAAGCAAATCTCTAATGATAATATTCGATAGCGAGCGAGCATTCGAATGCAACCATGCGAGTTTTTACTCGTCACCAAAAACTCATTCGAAATAAAATTTAATAGAGTACAAATACAATTTAATATTACGAAATTAGAAAAATAAAACTAAAAAGGAACGTGCAATTGGAAGTAATTTATTTACATTTTAAATGTAAGTTATATTTTAAACATAAGTACATACGAGTACATACTTACAGATATAAAATAAAATAATAATTGTATTAATTTAGGTAAAAAATAAACTATACCCAAAAAGAAATTCTCGCAAGCTTTATGTCAGCACACAATGATTTAGCAAAATATATTTTGCCAAACAGTTCCCAGGGAAAACCAAAAGCCAACAAACTTTTGGAGCAGCTAACTAACATGCTAAATGCTTCTGGACCTCCCATAAAAGATTCCAAAATGTGGCGCAAGGTAACTACTACATTATCCAAATAAAATCCTACATATCCCGACTTAAGCCAAAACTAAGACCAAAACGTTCCTTAGGTTTCCTTGGATCAGCTTGGAAATGGTTATCTGGAACACCAGACAGGCATAACTTTAAAATAATCCAAGAAAAGATGAATAACGTTTTATCAAACAGTATTAATCAATAAATAATTAACCAACTTTCTGTTGACAGATTGAATGGTCTTACAAATGTTACAAATAATTTTTAAAGGTCATAAAATCAGAAGATCCAGAAGAAAAAATTATTGAATTTAAATATAAACTTGAAATTATTAAAGAAGAAATATCAAACATAAAATTTGCTTTTCATTGGGCAAAAGCAAATATTGTAAATTTATTTATTTTGTCTAATATTGAGTTAGAAACTTTACAAAACCTCACATTATACAACATAAAAATATCAGTTAATGATAGAGATTTAAGTTACTTCATTAGTATTCCAACTACCTTGTTACAAGATTGTAAGAAAATATTAGTCAAGCCTGTTAGGTTTTAGAATTCTATTAAAAAATTCGATTTTGGAAAAATAATAAAATGTAATAACGAAATATTTGGATTGCCAAAATTATAATAGCTTAACTATTAGATTAGGAGAAATAACAAATATAACTGCTTGCGAGTGTATACCGAAACTTCTGATTGGTCAACCATCAACATGCACTACAACAAGTAGCTGCCATATTCCAACGGTCGAGGAACTTGATGATGACATATTATTTCTAAGCCAATTTGCTGGAGAAATTAAAGTTGACGGCTCTGTTATGCAATTAAACGGCACTTTTATTATTCACCACCCAAATTCTTCAATTAAAATAGAAGCAAGAACATATAAGACAACACAAATTACAGCATCTAAACCCTTTCCCGCATTGGTTCAACCACTTTTGGCAGAGGCTGAAAGAAAAACATCGTTTCTTGAGATGTTGAAAGCTGTAAGCTTTAATATTTTAATTGACAAACTAGAAAACAACAGCAATCTTAACTTTTATCTAAATATTGTTCTAATGACATTAATCATGGCTATTATTCTTGTTGTTTTAATAAAAATATATCAAAAAACATGTCTCAAGCCAAAGAATTAACAGAATGCAATCGAAGATACTTTAATGGAAGAAGCACCACCACCACAGCTTACCTTTTTTTTTAGAAATGGTTCATACGAGAACGTATGAATTTAAAGGGGGAGGAGTTAACAAATAAAACATTCAACAAATTGTGCCATCTTGTGATGGGAACAACTAGGAGGTGAAGAAAAGCGCCATCTAACACTCACAACCAAAACGCATGATCATGCCACCTAGTGGTGAGTATTCACATGCGCGGCGAAATAGAAAGAAAAAAAATACAACACTGGAAATAAATACGGGTTTAAGCAACTATGAAAGGGCGTTGGCTAAAATAGAAGTGTCAAAAGTCATGTAATTGACACAGCACTAACTTGAATTCCTTTACGATCCAGGCAGCCGAAGCGGAAGGTTCAAAATAAGAAAACACGGCACACAACACCGCTTAAGTGAAAAAAAGTATAGATAAAATAAAAGAAAGTGTTGAAAAAAATGAAAAGATTGAACACTATACGAAAATTCCAGACCAGAAAAGAAGGGAACTTTGTGGCCTGAAATCCGGGGCATAAAAGGTTGACTGCAGCCCTGTCCAATTGCAGAGTTTAAAACGAAAAAAAAATCCGGATTAGATATAGACAAAAAGTAGCCATAGAGTGAAAACCAAAAAGAAGGATGAATTTTAAGCAGACTTAGATGAAATTCCCAACAAAAACAAAAAGGGGAAAAGAAAAAAAAGATTTTTTTTAATACTGTCGCCAGATTGGATGGCGAAAGAAAATAAACCCGATTTTTGTCGCCAAGCCAATAATAAAAATGGAAATGTATGCCGCCATCTTGAAAATTTTTACATATGTAGCTGTCATGCTTTATTCATCATGAAACAAAAATTTGAATTTTTGCCACCAAGTTGATTTCAATGGTGCTATTTGGCGACTAATTTTTTTAGCAAAACCTGCCTTTCGTCGCCATTCTGAAGCCACGTGCCTTTGGTCACAGCAGTGACATAGAAATTAATTTTTCATCGCCTTAGTGGCACGATCCTTTTTTTTTACATCCGTTTGGAAGTTAATCCAGATATTTCATCGCCATCGTGGCACAATCCTTTTTCGTCATCCAGTTGAAATCCAGCAAGTTATAATCGCCAGAGTGCACCATCTTTTTTCCTTGACACATCTAATTACAAGAAAACAACCCTGCCTTATCTGTCACCACGGTGGAATACAATCCTGGAATGCAATCTCAAACATCCGTAAGTCATTTTCATGTTATCCTTATATTATATTCTGACACCGAACGGCTAAGAACGTCATTGAACAATTTCCACGTTTAAAGCCTCTTGACGAAAAACATAACCCAAGAGCATTCATACATGCCGTTGAGGATAATCTAACTCTTTGTGGTGGTAACGGAACTCTGACTCAATTTTGTGTCGGAATAGTTGCAAACGAAGAAATTCTGGGAAATGCTGGTGGAGGAGTAAAATAAATACAAAATAATGCTTTATGGGAGGAGTAAAAACCAGAATACTGCAAGAATTCAGACCAAAAAGGACTTATGCAGAGATTTTCAACTTCTGTCGGTGAAAGTAAGCAATTTAAATGAACTATTAAGCATATTTGAAAAATGTAAATATGAAATCAATGATATATATTTAGCTGATCAATTTAAGCCTCCTATATACAGACCAGAAAACGTTAGACACAAACTTAGTAGACATATTGTTAGAGAAAATAGACGGACCGATTCGAGCACATATAGCTGAGCATGAAACCTTGACCGATATAATTTTGAAATATACAAAACTTAAATTAGTGGACGATACAAGAGCCATTTCTTATAACCACAGAAATAATGTAAAGTATAAATATACACAAAATTGTAATTGGAAAAAGCCTAAAATTAACAATAGTTTTCAATCCCCTACTGTCAATCGGTAAAACTTTCAGCTAAACAATAGCCAATATAATTCAAACAATAGATCTCAGTACAAGCCAGTTTTCAGTATAAGCCAAACACTAGTTTTAGAAGAGATAATTTTCAGCAACAAAACCTTAGTTATAAAAATTATAGGCAAGGAATAAATAATTATAATAAATAAAGCATAAGCATACCCAAAAGGATTTAAGACACTGAAATGGCAGTACTGCAGCTATTGATGATAAAAAAGAAAAAAAAAAACCTGAGGAATATGAAATAAATTGAATTTGTATACTAAAGTAAATATGTCTGGATAAAAGTTTTTTTATAGTGTGTTTTCCCATATGAGTTAAAGTGGGGTGGTAGATTTGGTTACGTGGGGCTCGAAATAAACTTAAAATCATTGGAGCATAGGAACAGGGAGGGTATTGAGACTGGTTCTTTGATAACATCTTAAAGAATCATGCTTTTGGTAACTTTAACAATATGTTTTAAATCCGATTTTTTCTTTTTCTTTTTTTTACGTTTAAAGTAGATATAAAAATAATTTCTATTATAAGATAAGAAATATAAGGATCATCTTAGTTTTCTAAATGGAAGAGGATAACGAATATTGTGCAAATGCAACTACAAAAAAAACTAAATAAAAAAAAAATATTTAGCAACGCTAGCAAAATTAATTAGTGATACGGACCTGGCTATGTTTATGTACATAATTATATACTGAAGTTCTTAATGGGAATTTATGAAAGAAATATATATATAGGTAGATAGGTTTAAATATGCCAAATAATCTTTTAGATCAATGAAGCAAAAATCAATGAAATGAAAGACAACAAACAAAAAAAAATTGACAAATTATTTACAATACTACTAATTTGTATATGATTGCTTAGGTACATATGTACATATATAATTATAAAGTAAACCACACATTACAAGAAAGCTATAAGTTGGTCGAGAATCTTGAATATGATCTTGAAACTGCGGAGGCTGTAATCTCTCTGCTCAACTCAATCGTTACCACCGCAAGTGAGGTCACCATCCACCTATCTGACTTCACTCATGACCTGTACCATTCGCTGAGCAAGCTGAAAGATGAAGCGAGCGAAGTGTCACAAATGCTTGGTGACCAACCCGTGAGACATCGCAGTTTGAAATCTATGGTGCATGCTGTCGACAAAATTGTTGTCGGACAGCGTGACCTTTTGAAAAAAGCGTGATATCCAGTCGCGCTCCACTGGATGCGGTTTGGCTTTCTCGGCGGGCACCGCATTGTTGTCTGTCAAATATCCAGTCTTCATTTTGGCCCTGCTATACTGCTTGCCCGGCGTGTTTTCCGCCGGGTTGTCGGACCGGGCTGTTGTCGATCACCTGGCTGGCCAATACTGTTTTGACAACCAATGCGTCACTGATAGAATGTCATTCTTGGAAACAAGAAACATGATCTTGGAGTGCGAGAGAATAGATGGACAGACACAATTAAGTGTGTCACACAATAAATTCATCTTGACTTGTAACGCACAAGAACAGAACGACCAACCTCACGTAAACACTGAAAAAGCTAGAGTGTTTTATGAGGAGGTCAGACATAATGTCACCGCATGGCTGGGTCGCTTTAAAATCAAACAGGAAGTTGACAGGCTTGGTTCAAATACAAAGACATGGCTTTTGGGTGCCATGCTCATTGCAGGGACTTACTATCTCGGCGTCATCCCAGCATTGATAGGATTTAATATCATCCTTTTTACCACAGACGCCAATTACGTCATGAACGAGCTGAATTATACTTACATCACGATAGGAGCTATACTCGTTTTGACATACATTTTTATGCGACAGTACTTATTTATTGTCGCGCTCCTATGCCTTCCATTCCCCAAGCAATGTAACGACAGACTGGTGAACACTCTCGTGGGAAGCAAATACGAATCGGGTGACCATATCCGAAACGTAACTGTTGGGGAGATTACAATGGCAATCGGAGATTGTTACACATATCAAATCGAAACAAATGGTACCAAAACAACGTACAATTTGAGATTGATGAGTGTTGACGGTTCCGTAAACTGGTTACATGAATATAACTTTGTGTCCAAGTTTTCCTAACAAGTATGCAGTGAGTACTATTGTACCACACCCCACGAGTTTGAGTGCGGTTTGTCACAGGCTCAAAGACAAATGGATCATTCATATATGTACAGACCTATATTCGGCGACGACGCCGGATTCTGGAGACACGGTTGCGGCTTGGGAAGTTATGCCGCACTCACATACACTCTTACATACAGCAATAGCGCATTATGTCCCTTTTACTCAAAGAAGTCGGTAACAATGGTAAGAATCGGGTTTGAGGTAACCATAAACGACCAAACACCGTTTGAAACATCTGTCATGGTGTCCGGTGATTCGACCATGACAATTGCTGACTTACAAATGCGAGTAGTTAACATTAATTATGGTAATTACGCAAAAAATAAGATTGTGTGTGGGAACAATACCATCATCTTACGACCGACCACTTACGTGCCCCGTAATGCCCTGAGAACCAATGGAATCGGAGGTGAAATCGATTTTGATTTTTATATTAAATGATTATAACATCGCTGGAACTAAATACAGCGTCAAATCGATTTTTAACGTCCTCCAGAATTCCGACTTCTCGGATAAGGGAATCGAAGGGGTTGATGGAACGTGGCAATATATCACGTTCAAAGTGATGACCAAGAATCTGGTAAAGGAACTGGATGTCTGTACAATTGAATCCATAGTAGGTGCGGGCACTCCGGGACGAACATTGTCCGGAGCCACCTACATTCCATTAGCGGTCAGGGCCGCTCAATATCCCTGTGTTACTGACATCAGTAACAAAAACGTAAATTGTTGCCCATTGTCTACAATCAAATACACTATGTTCAACGCATATAACGCCATCAAAATCGTTGCTAAGTGTACAGGAGATTGTACCACATGGTTTGAGGTGGGCAACAAAAACCTTACCAATATCACCATACCTCGGCCAGATACATGGAGTTTTATTAATCACTACGCAGCCGTGGGCGTAAGTGACATAAACATTGACAACTGGAGAGGGAACCTAAGTTTAATCTTGGGTAGTTTATCCTTCTCCAACAAAATAAGCCAGGCATTTTTGCTACTGGCTATACTATACTTCGTCTTCCAACACAATCCAATCTTTGGATTTGTACTACTATTCGTAAAAAAAAAAAAAAAAAAAAAAATTTGTAGTGAACGGTTTATAGTTGCTAATGTTTAGATAGGAAAAGCATAGCGTTATAAATATCTGTAAGCAAATATCAATAAGTAAATTCTGCTCACTTTTGCTAGTCACTGTATGCTTATTTGTGATTTAGTGACATCTATGAGAACCTAAATTTTTCACATATAGGTGATGTTTGATTGCAAAAATGTTCACGTTGCCAAGTAGAAATTTGATAAAACTACCACGTCAGCTTATAAATCACGTGTCATTAAGGTTTCATAAGAGACTTGCATCCGCTGTTTCAGCCATTTTGTTTAACACCGTACACCAGGAAAGTTGAAGCGACCCTTTTGCTACAATTAATATATTTCAGTTACTACGGAGGAGTGGAAAATTGTTAAAAGCATTATTTATCCAAGCACAGTTATTGGAGAATTTAGATTTTATTCTGAACATTAAATTAGAAGCGAAAATTATTTAATTGTCACCAAATTTAACGGAGCAATAAAATCCCAACAGCTCTACTTACAAAGCACTAAATAGTTGTCTCTAAGAAATTAAAGAAAAAGTAATTTGCACAAGTAACATCAAATTAATCAGACGTCCACCAAGGCTTTATTTTCCTGCAAAATAAATATTTAATAAGCAATCAATTTCGGGCACGGGTTTGTGGTGAGGAACTGTTACCACAGTGCTCTCCTCTTCATACATGCGACCTGACACGCAGCTGATGACAACAGGAAAAGTACCCGGCATAATAAACCATTATTACTAAGTATAAATTTAATTAAAAACCCAAATGGCTTTTGATTTTGTTCTCGTGGATAAGCACTAAGAAAACACAAGAAGCTAGTAAATTTTTCAAAAGTATATTTGGTATAAGTCTTACGATTGTTTTTTTTTTTTTTGGTTTCTTTGAAACAACTCCGGGTGCAATGACAAAATTTTAAGCAAACTAATGTTCACCTTTCAAAAAAGAAATAGAATTTAAATTAATATTACTAAATACATACTTTTATGTCTTATTGATCCTGTTATATAATTAAGTATAAGTACTCCCTGCAAACATTTTTGAGATTTTCTGGCGATTGCTTTTTTGACGATGATTACGCGATCCTTCCTATGGAATAAAAATCGCTAACCATCGCCTACGCCTTACAACTAAGTGATGAATACGCGAGCGCACACAAGTAACGGGAAATATTCCTCACAATAGACAACGTATTTTTGCATTCTTTTCGTTTTGAGTGTTTTTTCATAACTTTCGATGGAATTTTTTTTTTTGTTTTCTAAAGGTAACGGGAAAATAAATATTTGGTTTCAAGAACAATTAGCAAAATTGTCATTTCAGTTGAGCAAGTGATCTGTTAAGGGTGTGTTAAAAATACAATAAGTGATATGTAAAGTATTTACCGCTTATATGCACGTCGGTTATAAGCATTTCCCGCTTTTATGCATGTAAGTTCTTGCAATTTCGGGTCGCAATTTAAAAATATACATGGAAATTTCTTCTATAAGCATTTCGCTTATATGCATATCTCGCTTTTATGCAGCAAAATTTTAATAAAATTTGAATAAATTGTATAAAAAAATGTCTTCTATATGCATCATTCACAAATTTGCAAAAATTGTACCAAAATTGTTCTAAAATTATAAATTCGGAAGTATCATCCCTATCTATCAATATTTATCATCACTGTCATAAATCAGCTGTTAGATAAAAATGTAAATTAGCGTGTTCCTAAATAAAATTACAAACTTTTACATAGTTATTAAATAAATGAGTAATCGCGAGTGAAAATGAGTGCTAACAAAAGAATATGTTTGTCCATAAAGCAAAAGCTTTCAATTATAAATGAAATTAAACATTCTACTAAACAAGATATTTGCAGAAAGTATGGATGCTCAATCGATACCGTAAACCGTATTCTAAGAAACAAAAATTCTATTATTCGAAGTAGCAAAACATGCAGTAATATGTCGCGAAAGAAAGATCGAATCGGCAAATCAAAAAAAGTGGATAAGCCATTATCGAAATGGTTTGATCAAATGAGGATGTCTGGCGCTGTCGTGTCAACCAATATGCTAATGAAAAAAGCGAAACAATTTGCCATTGCCTTAAACGAAAATTTTGATCCCTCTCTTGGGTGGCTATATCGATGGCAACGGAGAGAAGGAATTAGTTTAAAAAAGATTCATGGTGAAGCCGGATCTGCTGATAAAGAAGGTGCAGAAAAATTTCAAGAAATTCTCCCAAATTTGATTGCTGGTTACAATCCAAAAGACATATTTAATGCCGATGAAACGGGCCTTCTTTTCAAGGCTTTGCCTTCATCAACTCTTAATAGGAGTAATTGTAGACTTACAAGTATGAAGTCACCAAAAGAACGTATAACTATTCTCCTTTTGTGCAACGCAACTGGAGACTATAAAAATATGTTTGCCATAGGTAAACCAAAACAGCCCCGATGTTTCAAAAATAAAAAATACCCATCAAGTATTTTTCACAAAAGAAAGCATGGATGACGCAAGACATTTGGGCTGAAATATTGCTTTCTTTTGATGAAGAAATGATTAAACAAAATAGAAAAGTCATCCTATTTGTTGATAATTCTACAGCCCACAAGCAGATAAGTTTAAAGAACGTTGACGTTCGTTATTTACCCGCAAATAGCACTTCAATTTTACAACCATTAGATCAGGGGATCATTCACGCATTCAAGGCGTATGCACCCTTTATGCAAATATCAGTTTTTATATATGCACGGCTGATGCAAGTAAACGAGTTTTTTTATAAGCACCATATGTGCATATAAACGTTTTTTTATATTTGCATTTCCCGCTTATATGCACCGAAAGTCGTTTATTTTCAGGAATGCTTATAACCGATAAATACACAGCAAAGTTCGAAAATTGCATCCTTAGAAGGACTAGTTAATTCTTTAACTGGCGAAGTTGTGGCAGGCCGAAATTAGGTTCGAGAATTAAAAAAAATTAACATTCCAGTGGAACTTGAAAGTATTTCCAAGCAATTGCCTTTTTCTTCCCTTGAGGATATTCGCAAATTCGAATTGGATATAAATGAAAGCAACGACAAGGCTGATGATTTTGTAAGTTAATACATTGTTTAATATATATCTTGTTTTGCTTATATATATATATTTTAATAATGCTTTTAAAATGATTGATGAGGAATCTCAAATAAATCGAGTTTTCCAGCAACATTTTGTCCACGCGGGGGATCGCGTAGCTAAGCGAAAGGACCAGGTGAAATCAAATAAACAATAAATAAATTTAAATAAATTTAAATTAATTTAAATAAATGAATTAACAAATAAAAGCACGAATGCATTATAAATAATGAAAAAATAAATATATTTTGTCATCCTCATTACAAAGCTAGCAAACTTTTTAAATCGATACATGCGAATCACCCGCGGATCACTTTTTGCGATTCGCCCGTGAATCGATACATGCGAATTACCCGCGGATCACTATTTGCGAATCGCCGGCGAATCGATACATGCGAATCACCCTCTGATCACTTTTTGCGAATCGATACATGCGAATTACCCGCGGATCACTATTTGCGAATCGCCGGCGAATCGATACATGCGAATCACCCGCGGATCACTATTTGCGAATCGCAACAGGCACACAAGCGAGCGTTTTGGCGAATCGCCTGAAGATAATTTTTGGCTCGCACGCGATTAATCGCCGCGATTGCAGACAACTTGCCGGCGTTTCGCGGGCGAAGTTTCGGCGATGGAAAATGTTTGTAGGGCTGATAATAATAACAAACAAGTAAGCAAATATCTAATATACCCAAACATAGTCTTGGGTCAAACTAATATAAGATAAGAAAATAATTCTAATCTAGCCCTTTGTTGCATAGTGTTGCATATCTGCATCATACTTTTAAATGCTCTCTATTTAAAAAAATAAGTAACGGTTTGTATTTGTTGTACTTTATTTTTCTCTTTTACTTATGTTTTTGATAACTTAACTGCTTTTGTTTTTGAATTATGCTCAATTTTAATATGAATTGGCTTTCAAGTGAACGGAAAGTGCACGTGTTAAAAACTAAAATTTTGAGTTAGTGTTTTATTAAAAAGTTGAATATCCAACACGAGTAAGTATTTCTTTTTTTAATTTTTTGTATATTTGACTAACGAATAAAAATTAAATCGATCATATTTTATAAAGAAAAACATTTAATTTTCATGAAATAAACTATGATGCATATTTGCAACACCATGCACTTACTTATACTTTTATTTATGATTTTTAGTATGCCTTTATTTTTATCTGATAAAGAGCTGGAGAGGGTTTTGGACGAATGGGTTGACAGTGAAGATGATTTTGGTAATGAAAGTGGTGACGAAATGCTCGGCAACGAAGATCTGGTGATTGTTACCAAATGTGGCGAAGGCACACACCCAGATGATGTAACAAAACCAGTGGACGTAGAAGATGTGGATATTTTATCAGCGGAAATTTTATACACGGAACAACCACCATCAACATCAGCCACTCTTGAAGTGAGGGACTTTAAAAAGGAAATTTTTGAATTAAAGGAAAAGTATAAAAAGGTATTGTGGAAACGAAATCATTTTAACTTCGATTCGGATAAAACTAAATTTAAAGGTGATTGTTCTTTGTCCGAGCCATTGCTTGAGCTATCCACGCCACTTAGCTTCTTCAACTACTTTTTTTCTGACGATATAATAAATCATATTGTATCAGAATCAGCCCTGTATGCAACTGAAATAAATCCAAATCATTTGGTTTCAATATCTCCTGCTCATATAAAAAAATATATTGGGATATGCATTTTAATGTCAGTGGTTCAAGTACCAAACCTTCGGCGTTATTGGAGCCCTATTGTTGGAAATGAAACCATAGCGAACACTATGACTGTGAATGAATTTGAAAAAATTCGCCGATATATGCATTTTAATACAAATAGCAGCATGCTGCCAAGGGATCTCCCTAAACATGATAGACTTCATAAAATTAGACCTCTTTTGACCCATCTGGTTAATAAATTTTCAACGATCCCACGAGAGGAGTGTTTATCTTTAGATGAACAGATATGTGCGACAAAAGCACGTAGTTATATGAAACAATGCATGCCTGCAAAGCCCCATAAGTGCGGGTATAAATTATGGGTTTTAAGTGGAGTATCGGGATTCATCTACAATTTTGAAATTTACGCAGGTAGAGAAATGTATGAGCAAATTTTATCAGATGAGCCTTACCTAGGTGGTTGTGCTAATGTAGTAGTAAGATTGACTCGCTGTGTTGAACAAAATGTTGGGCACAAAATATATTTTGACAACTTTTATACGACTCTACCTTTAGTTGTCGAGCTGGCAAAAAAAGGAATATACTCCGTTGGCACTATTCGCAGAAATAGATTAACAAACTGTAAGCTTCCAACGGAAAATTATCTAAAAAAAGAGCCAAGAGGAAGGTCAGTTGAATTTTTTGCCAACATAGATAATGTCGACATAGGTTCACTTTGCTGGAAAGACAATAAGGCTGTAAATTTGTTGTCAACATTCGTTAGCACTCACCCAATCTTAACTGTAAAAAGATACGATAAAACCAAGATGCAGCACATTGAAATAGACTGCCCCAATATAATTAAACAATATAATATGCACATGGGTGGTGTTGACTTAACAGACAGCCTTATTGGACGATATCGAATAAAAAATAAAGTCCCGAAAGTGGTATCTATTATATGGTAAAATATCTGGCAACGCTATGAGCAGATAGATGTGTTTTTCACTGGCTGCCTGAATACTTTTATATTTATCGTGCTAAATTAATTTAACTTCGGAATAATTGACTTGAAAGTGACTTTTAACGTCTGGATCACCTGTGTTACTGGGTATTGATTGGATGAAGTGACTGATTTTGCTGTTTTACCGAGTTTTTGCCTGGCTGATTTGGTGCACTTATACATATGTATATGCACTTACAAACATTCATAATTTATATATATACATAAATACTTTTTTAACAATACTAAGAAAATGGCGCCATCGAACAAGTGTTTTACCTGTAACAAGAATGTTACGAAATTGGATTCTGGTGTCGAATGTGAGTGCTGCAATTCGTGGTTCCATATTGGTTGTGTTGGAATCCCCAATGAATTTTATGAATTGTTGGGGAGGAATAAAAATCTGAGCTTCAACTGCACTAAATGTCTAGACAACCCTACAGAAAAAAGTTTGACAGATTGTATCAAGAAACTTGATAAAAAATTGACCGACAACATGAATGCTATGGACCAAAAAATTAGTAGTACTATTAATTCCTTTGCGGCCGATATGAGAAATGAACAACAGAGTTTGAGGAGTTCGATTGAAGCATCAGTTGCCGCCATCAGATCTGATTTTAGTACGTCATTAACTAAAGTACAAGCAAATGTTGAGGATAATAAAGCTCAATTAAATAAAATTGAAAACGATCTGTCGGGAAGGATTGCAAACCTTGATATGGAGGACAACAAGATTCTCAGGAAAATAAATCGTCCGGACATTCTCATATCGGGCCTGCCAGCGGGTATTACTTGTCTTACGGGCCCAGTACTGGCGATTTGTCGTCACTATAATGTCTCAATCGATTTGAAAGACATTAATCATTGTATATATGTATATTCAAAGGAATAAACTTGTCTTGTGCAAATTCAACTCTGTCAGCTAAGAGATGAATTAATGAGAGAGTACTTTAAGGCCCCTGATCTAAAACTGAGTGATGTAATTAATGTTAATGTGTCTTCGCGAGTATTTTTGAATGATAACCTCACACCTGCTGGAATTCGTCTACAAACACTTTGCCGAAAACTAAAAAAGGAGAAGAAAATATTCTGGTATCGCCTGCTTAATAGAGATGTTCCAATGTGCAAGGTAAAAATGCTTGATGGTACGGAGAAAGTGCTTGATTATCAGCAATGCCTGGTAATATAGGATTTGGATCGGCTTTATATCTGATTATTCCTGTTTCTTTTCACTTTTATACATTCGTATTTACTAACTTTGTTACAAATAGTCATGCAAGCATATTAGGATTGTTTGTCCTTGTTTTTTTACATCTTGGTCGGGGACATGGTGGTAGAGGCAATTAAATTTCCGTTTTTTTTTCTCATTATATACAGCTCATTTTTATAATACTATTAATATAACATTTAATAATCAACTTAATAGCATAGTTGTTTTTTACGGACCTTGTACACGTTCATGTAATTAAGGAGGATATAGTCAGGCCTAACTTTGCCTGTATGCCATTATCTTGTATCAAGTACTCAGGCTAGCCATTTTTTATGAATTTAATATTTAATTGTTAAACTTTTTATTATATTTTGCGTTTTCTAAACTTATTTTTTATTTTATACATATTTTACATACTCTTTTTAATAGTTTTGTATATGAACTCAATTAATTTGGGTCGAATTATTAGTGATTATTCTATTAATAATTTGTTCGTGAATGATGCACATAATGTAAAAATTGGACATATTAACGCTCAAAGTCTTTGTCCATCAACAAGATCGCACAAACTGGATGAACTTCAATCCATTCTTAGTAGGAAGCCTCTTGATATTCTTTGTGTTTCTGAAACCAGGTTAAATTTCGATGATCGATAGAATATCCTTCGTGTGAGGGGCTGTTTGTGGAAATTCAATCGGGCTTAAGTAATTTGCTTGTTGGAGTGGTTTACCTGCCAAATGGTGATTTGGACTTGTTTGAACAGTCGGTCAGTGACCTACTTGCACGCTATTTGAATGTTGTAATTGCTGGTGATTTTAACCAGGATTTGTTTAATCATGTCAAGTCTTATAGGGTTCATACGCTGTGCAGGCGACTTGCATTGAAGTGTCATCATAACTGCATTCCTACTCACTATTACTTATATCATAGTTCCACGTCACTAATTGATTTTTTTATATTGAGTCAGAATATGGATTCTGTGAACTCAACACAGTTCCAGCTGCCATTGATTTCACGTCACTCGCTAATTTGTTCATCTTTTTCTATTCCTATTGCTAAAGTCTCTAATGTTAGATTTGTAAGGGATTATAAAAATTTCAATTATGCTGCATTAGTGGGATATCTATCTGAGTTTGATTTTTCTTCCTTTTACTTGTCTAATGATACTGATATAATGTTACAACTTCTTTGCACTTTTTACAATGGAAACGTGTTACTAATTCTAATTCAAGTGGTGTAATTAAATTTTCTAATCATGTCAACTACTTTAGATCCCTGACTGGCATTGCTTTGAAAAATTATTATAAGGACAGATGTAATAGGACTTGGGAGGTCTATCGTACTCTACGGAATCGTACAAAGTCTCTTATTAGGAAGGCGAAATCTGATCATGGTAGGCGGCTGTTTCAGGGTTGCAATACTAAACTTATGTGGAACAGATTAAGAGATGCTGGTGCGTTAGATGATAATACTGGTCCGATTGATATGGATGTTAATGAACTAAATGAGTTCTTTTTGGACAATCAGCTTAGTGTTGTTGATGTTGAGCCTGTTAGTAATAATAACAATCTGACTATGTCAAATACCTTTTCTTTTTCAAATATTACTGAGATGATGTTTACAAAATTGACTACACCAAAATTTCCAACGGAATGGAAAGTATCTAGAATACATCCGATTCCTAAAAAAAAGGGCATTATGACTATGGATAATATGAGGCCCATTAGCATATTGTCTACTGTGTCCATAGCTGCCAGATTTTTTTTGGTAATATCGTCATATTTTTGGGCAAAAATCGTCATTATCGTCAATATAGCTTATTAAAATCGTCATAAAAACGTCAAATGAAAAAAACGCTTTTTTACCAACAAAACATATTTTTATTAGAGGCAAAACATAACAAAACTCTTAATTCAACGAATCTTATTAAAAACAGCATTATTTAAAATACAGAGACCAAATACTTCACTTAGAATTCACAATAAAACCACATGTAAATAGATTGCATATTTTTCAATACCTTGAAAGACATTTATACATTGTATGGAAAAAAACAAAAAAAAAAATCAAATCCTTTAGTTATTTTTTTCAATTTAGTAAAATATGCATTTTAAATTTCATTTTTGGAAACACTTTTTCTAAAAATGCATCAAAACTACAATAAAATTACACAATAAAAATATAATTTTTTAAGAAAATAGACATATACATATACATACGTATATGTATAATATATTTTACAAATATATATTACAATTAAATATATCGATTAATTCAGATCATAGCAGGTACATTTCTTTAGCTTTAAATAATCTTTTGAATATAACATTGCCTCCAAAGACGACTTTTTCAATTTCTTATTTTAGTCTGATTTACGTTTACTACTAAATATTCTTTCCATATTCGCTTAATAATGTGGTAAAACTAGGATTTTTGTAATAGAATCCCTCGTTTCCATCTGTTATAGTTTATTCGAAAAATCCAATAGTTATATGTTTTTATCAGGACAATAATTTCAATTGTCTGAACTCTGTTTCTAGCTCTTGGTTTTCAGTTTCTTCAACAAAATAGGGCAATTTTTTTATAATTTCAGAGAACCAACTTTTTTTCTTCATTAATAATATTAAATGGATTAATTTGGCCAAGAGCTTTATATTTATTTTCAAAATCAAATCATGATAATATCTGATCACAAAGCTCTATATAAAAATTAACACAATTATTACTAATATCATATTTTTCTTTTGCATTTATTTGAGATTCTTCCAATACGTCTCTGGCAAATATTCCTAAATAAATGTCTTCAAAATTTAAAAAATTGTTTTTGTTTTTATAATTAGTTAAATAAAATATTTCAGTTTTAAGCAAAATAGTTTTTAAAAAGTTTCTTATTACAATTTTCAGCAGTTCAAGGTTGCTTTCATAGTACAAATAAAAGTTGCAACTTGAATTATTTAAAATCGTCAAAATTAGGGCATAAATCGTCCCATCGTCACTATGTCATTTTTAGGACCCAAAATCGTCAAAATGACGATAAATCGTCAAATCTGGCAGCTATGACTGTGTCTAAGGTTGTTGAAAATATTATGAAATTTCAGATGGTTGACTTTTTTAATAAAAATAAAGTGATTAGTGCATGTCAATATGGTTTTAGGACTGGTTATAACACTAGTTTCTTGTTAGCGGAACTTACTGATTCTATTAGGAATAATCTGAATAACGGCCTTGATCGCGTTAATCACTCCGCTCTTGTGAATAAATTAAATACTATCTATAGATATTCTAATTCTGCTTGCAGTTTGATCTCGTCTTACCAAAGTGAACGTAAGCAGTATGTCGCTCTTAATGGCTTGTCTTCAGACATTGCTTTCATCAGATCGGGTTTTCCTCAGGGTTCGGTGCTTGGTCCAATTCTTTTCTGTCTTTCTTAATGATTTCTTTGAGTATCTCTCAGCTTATAGCTGTAAAGCTTTCGCCTTTGCAGATGATATTCAGTTGTTGTGGAATAAGAGTAACGTGGGTTCTGTTCAACTTCATTCCTTAATTAATCATGACTTAGCGGCGGTGTACTGCTGGATGCTGGATAATAACCTTTGTATTAATCCTGATAAGACGAAGGCGATGTTTTATAGGGCATCAAGTGCTTCTAGTTTTCCACATATTCTGGAAATTGCTGGTGGGTCAATTGAACTAGTTACTACAATTAAATGTCTGGGGCTGATAATGGATGATAAACTTTCTTTTCAAGCTCATATCAACAATCTTTCTTCCAAAGTCTTTTTAATACTACGTAGGTTATATCGTCTTAATTTGTTTTTGCCCATTCATGTCAAAAAGACTATGGCGAATGCCCTAATTATGTCTCAATTGAATTACTGCTTAGAAATTTACTCGGGTTGTAATGTGGGTAATCGTAATAGAATAAAATCACTAATGCATAAAGTTGTCAGATTTGTTTATGGACTTAAAATTAGAGCTCACGTCTCCAATTATTTGAAAGAATATTTGGGTGTTCATTTTGAAGATTACCTTAAGTTTCGACTCTTGATTTATCTTTACAGAATTACTAAGTTTCAGTGCCCGGAGAACTTGGTGCGACGTTTTACCTTTACAAGATCTACTAGGAACCCTCAAATATTTATACCACGTATTTACAATACTACATTTGAATTATCAATGGTTGTGCGAGTGGCAAGGTTATGGAATATCCTACCCATAAACCTTCGCTCTTTTTCCATGTCGGTTGCAGTATTTAAACGCAAACTCATCGAATATATTTCGAATAATCACTAATAAGTCTTTATTGCTTTATAACTATATTAAATTGTTAACTGGATAATATTTATTCCCAGGATTGTTTGTAATTTTCTATTGAATCTCATAGTTTTTAGAATCTTGTAATATATTATTATTGGCCAATAGGCTACAAATATTACAAATGAATAATAAATAAATAAAAAAAAAAAAAATAAATAAAAATATGCGGATATTTTACAATTTATTAGATATTACAGTCGTTAACTCATGGATCTTATATAAAAAAGTATGTTCAGCTCGCAATGAAAAACCGATGAGCTTGTGTGATTTTCGTATAGATATTTCAGAATCACTTTGCAGAACTGGTGTAGAGCTTTCAAGACCTAGGGGCCGGTCAGTCAGCTCTCCAGTGCAGCCAGAACAAGGGCAACGAAAAAGAAAATTTTCAAGCTCACATGTGCCAGATGATGTAAGAAAGGATGGGATATCGCATATGCCAGTTTACATGGAAAAGCGTCTTAGGTGTAAGGTTCCAAGCTGTACCGGATACAGCTTTATAAAATGCAATAAATGCAATTGTGCCTTATGCTTAAATAAAAACAATAACTGCTTCCAAACTTTCCATTCCTAGAAAGGTATCAAAATGTTTGTTTTATCTTTTAATAGAGATTGTTTGTACCAACTTTTTTTAAGAAATGAATTCTTTTTTATTTTGTACCAACAATTTTATATATATTCTTTTAAATGCTACGATTAGACATGTTTGATGATATCAGATTAATAAATATCACTAAAAACTTAAGAACTTTGTTTTTTACTTTTGCATGTAAAATGCATGATGATGCAGATTTGCAACGGGACGAAAAATCTGTTTTCCAGAAAATCGGGCAGCGGAAAATTTTTTCTAATATTTTTTTTTGAGTTTGCGATATCAATTTTTATTAAAATCAATTTTTTTGGTTCCAAAAGAAAAAAATCATGCAACAAAGGGCTAGATTAAGAATATCATTTTACTATTTAAGAGTGAACTTAATGAATAAAAAATCAGTTTATGAAGAAAACTCAAACACAACAAACGTTGTATTTTATACATATGTACATATACGAGGGTGACCGCAAAAGTAACTGGCCTGGCACATTTTCTGTTTTACCAGCAACTTTTTTTTTTGTATTTTAAAAGCAATCTTTTATAAGCCATCTGTCAAAATTTCAGTAATATTTAACGATTATTTGCTTTGTTACAGGTGATTGCAGTAAACAACTTTTGTAATTTTTGAAAAATGGAAAATAAAGAATCGTACAAATTGATGTAGATATATACACACATTTATATATATCATACATATATACATTTGTATGTACATACATATATTGATTTAAAAATACATTTTATGTTTACAAGTTGAAGAAATATTACAGCTGAGCTTTAGCGAATATTGATGGACTGCCTTTAGTTGGCTCTGTAAAGTTCGGAATTTATATTATGCCATTGAGTTATTGGTTTAAAGGATTGTAGATGCAGGTCATTGCACAATTGCCCTTATCAATCCCCATTTATAATATCGCATGAGGATAAGTAGATTCCCATTTAAATTTGGGACACATTCCTTCCATATTTAAATTTCATCCACATATTTCAATGAGCCAAGGTCACAAATGTGACTGATAAATATACGGCAGTATAAACCTGACCAACGCAAGGCTGTTTATTAGTCCTAATTTATTTGGCTGCAGGTTACCCTAAGTACATCGTGTTAGTTTTTAAATTTGTAAAATATAAATTAAAAAAATGTTGTTGATATATTATCCAGAATAGCCAATATAACATACATATGTACATAGCACGTACATATATATAAAAATATTTCGCCTATTATTCCAAATATTTGTATTCTGACTTTAGTCAACATAATATGTGGCGTATTAAAATAATATAAATTAATTAAGTAATTTCATTTCATCAGAGGAAAATCAAATAGCGAACAAAAACTGGCTTAAATACAATGTTGAGCCCCCCTTAAATGAAGTTCTGCAAAAAAGAGAAGAGACTTTTAAGTTAAGAAGAGCATATGTAAGAGAAGAACATAGTTTATTAGAAGCAGACATATGGTACACTGCTTAGATATTAGATGTAATCTGTATATAATTTTAATAAACATCTTCCTAAATACCTCTTAGTTAATTGATTAAGAATCAAACGCTTCAACCGATAATTTTTGGAATTGGTACATGTTTGTTACCCCTAGAAGATTTGTATGTGTTTTATGCTAATGTTTTGTATAAGCTTCCAAACCTAATAACATGTGTTTATGTTGTTTTTAAAATATTTTATGTCCTTAATTTAAAATATCCCGAATATTGCAAAAATTTTTGGTTGTTTTTCCAACAATACTTTTTTGATATAGACGTAAAAGCTTCCGAAAAAGTACTACTTTAGCCAGTGTTCTGAATGGCATTAAAACCATGAAAAAGTGCAACGTTATTGTTAGATAATGCATAAAATAAGATATGGGAACCTTAGCTTCTTAATAGCATACTTACACGTATGTACATACATACGTACATAAAAATGGATATAAATTGCTTTCTTTGTAAAAAAGTTTGAAAACTGCTCGAAACTATTTTGTCATTTAAAATATCTACAGCAATTGCAATCAATTACCCTATATGAGTGTTGTTTTCTAAAATGTTACCAAACATTTAATTGATTGTAAGTGTTTTAAAAATTTTTGTCGTTATACCGCAGTATATAAAAAAGGTTTCATTGTATTTTTTTTATATTCCTTCATTTCATGCATTTAAAATCTAAGAAATATTTTTATTAGTTGTCTGTCAAAAAGTAATCGTTATATCTTATGAAAAAAGTTTTTTGTCATATGTGGTCGAGCAAAACTCCGAAGAGCTAAAAATATTTTCAGTTGATAACATCAAATCTACCCCCATACACTACGTACTAATTGAAGTATTATTTGTTTATTTTATTTTTAAGAAAATGTTGTATGAATTATGTATTAATGATAAGTGTATTACTTTTTTTCTTTTTGAATAAAATAAAAAATCAATGAATACCAACTATTTCAAAATTACTTTATATTTAAACTTTTGGTATATTTTTTAATAGTTACATACATACATATGTATGTATATATTAACTATTAACATGTTTAAAATATAAAACATGCACTAAACACACAAACAACATAATGCAGCAGACACAAAAATTCCAAACACTCAAATTTCATGAAATGTTGACAAAGCGACGGTTCCCACAGAATGACAGGCGCGAGTTAATGCACAGGGTATAGTCTACATGGCAACACTAGCATAAATAGATAAGTAGACACACACATCAATATTATCAATTACATACGTTAGAACAAAGAGTTATAAGAGGGAACAAAGGTCAACATCAATATTATCACTTACATAGTTTAGAACAAAGACTTACAACGAGACCACTATCAGTCAAAGTAAACTCAAAATATGTTTTAATAATAAAAAGATACTTGTAGAAAACATATTCCGAGATAAAAGACAAAGAAACGATAAACATAATTATTATTATAAATAGCTTTTAAGATAATATTGTGACTAGTCTTAAGAAGATAGATAATAAAGAAACACACGTTTCGGTGTGAAAAGATTTATTTAATTTTTTTTTATTCATTCCTCCACCAAGGAATTAACTGGGGGCTCAACCGGGGTACAAGCGAAATAATCTTGTATTCCCAGCCAAATAAAATTTCCACGATCCTGAAGAAGGATAAAAATAAAAATTCCTGAAAAATTGGAAATAATAAAAATAAAAATTCCTGAAAAATTGGAAATAATAAAAATAAAAAATTTTTTTTTGAAAAATTGAACAAAAATTTAAAAAGAAAAAAGTTAAAAGTTTTCTAATACTTCGAGAAAGTGAACATTGCAGTGAAGGTGAAAAACACACTGGCTTCACACGAAAAACGACAGCAAATATTTAATTCAAGACGCCTGCTAGAAGAAGACATCAACATGACTGAAGCTGCAACTCTCCTAGCTCATATTCAGGCACTAACTGAACAACTAGCATCCCTGAAAACAGACTTCGAAACATTGAAAAGCAATACACTAGTTACTGTAACCACAATTCCGGCAACGCCTGCACTAAAACCACACATAACGAGTGCCACTCAAATCAACACAGAAATATTCAAGTGTTTACCAACATTCAGTGGACTGGAAGGAGAATATAACCCATGGAGAAATCAAGTACGGACCCAAATGGAAAACGTTAAGCAATTTTCAAATAGTCCTGAGTACTATAACTGTGTATGCATTATACGAGCAAAAATTGTTGGCGCTGCATCAAAAGTTTTATCCGTAAACGGAACAGAATTTGCAAAAAGCACAAGCTTACCCAAAAAGTTATAAGAGAATTTTTAACATGTCAAGACCAGTAGAAACTACCCCATCAACCTCGGAAGAGAGTGTTTCAAGAGCAATGGATACTGATGCTCCAACAGATACTACAGGGAGCGAAGCTAGCTTAATAACAGTGGTTTCCCAGGATAGACCTGTAGTAAAGAGGACACTGGTAAATGTGGATGGCGTTGAAATGCCTGATCCTAAGAGGGCCAGAGCTGCGCCTGAAAAAGATGTAAAAATGGATGCAATTAGATTGTTACTACATTGGCATGAATATATGGCTAGCATTTTTAAAGTTGATGGTGTGAATAATATAGACTCTATTGCGGACATAACTTCGCACCTGTGGACCATTCACACTAAACTTCGGCAGGACACTAATGGAGTTGGGAGTGTCTCAACATTAATAACTAATGATTTTGAATTTAAAGTGGGTGAGGTCAAAATTAAATGGGTTGTATTGAAAGTGGAAATTTTGGCTGCTGCAAAACTCTATAACTTCACGTATTCTACTACGGAGGAAGGGCGTTCCCGTACTGGAACTTTAGGCTCATTTCTAGCCTTATTTAACGTGTATAGGCCTAGACTCAATGAAGTGCGAGTCGGCACTAATAAAATAGTTTTTAAGAAAAGTGCCACTGTAGTGTCAGAAATGCCCATTTCAGTGTTCGGATTGAGACCTGAACACTCTGTGCTCCTCTCAGGTTGCTCTTTTTCACCTGCAGTGCAATCTAGCCTAAAGCAATCACTAGGCCCGTTAACTATAGTAATGAATTTGGTAATGCAAACGGAACCCATATACCAAGCCGCTTGGAAAAAAGTCTTCGTGCAGACATTCAAGTTGTTACCGAACGCGCAAGAAATTGCAAATATGTTGGCCGGCTCGAAAAATAACTACGATGTGATCATAAGACAATTAGCAGACATTTCGATGTGGGGCGTTGCTCGTAGTTCAAACAAAGCTGCTTTTCCATTCTCATTCTTATTGTGTGTAGCAAGGAGAATAACTGACTATACCACATTATTTACTGGAGTAATACCTAATAAAGTGATTCCAATGGCAGCATTGCATTCGTCAATAAAGACCATAGATTTTTCTGGGGCAGGAGCTTTCAACTTTTGGAGTTTTGCCACGACTTTTATGTATAAGATGAGAATCGGAAAGGATGCTACTGTCCAAGACATGAAAGAAATAGTGTTCCATGCAGTTTGGGGAACACAAAAGGAGGATTTATCTCTGCTCCAGTGGATGACTGGCCACCACTTTAAGACACGAAGAGAATTGAATAAAGCTTTTTTGAAGAAAGCCGCACATGGAAAAAGGACAGATTTTGAACTCATTAAGTTCATTCGCGTTGCCAAGCTAGCTAGTGCGGCTCAGACAGACTTTGTCTCTGGAGGGAAAGGTCAGATATGTCGTGTCCCAGTATTCTCCGGTCATTGCACACAAAGAGTAGATTTGGATGAATCTCTATTTAAAACATTATTGGAAGAACGAGAAGAATTTGTCGACAGAACCAACGAAAGAGGTCGTATTGCAGACAAATTGCGGAAAGTATTGAAATCCATTGAAAATCGAGTGAGACGCGAACGATCAATAGCTTTTGGAACCACCGATTTCTTTAAGGTGGGTGTTGGCGGCTATGGTGTCAAAGAAACTGAACGTCCAGTGTTAGAAAAAAGATATTTCTATGGACAGGACGAGGAGGAGTGATTTCATTACTCATTTTTACATTTTCCCAATTACTTTTATTTTTACTATTCATTCTCATGTATTGTATTCAATTTGTTTATTATTGTTATAAGAGAATTTTTAACATGTCAAGACCAGTAGAAACTACCCCATCAACCTCGGAAGAGAGTGTTTCAAGAGCAATGGATACTGATGCTCCAACAGATACTACAGGGAGCGAAGCTAGCTTAATAACAGTGGTTTCCCAGGATAGACCTGTAGTAAAGAGGACACTGGTAAATGTGGATGGCGTTGAAATGCCTGATCCTAAGAGGGCCAGAGCTGCGCCTGAAAAAGATGTAAAAATGGATGCAATTAGATTGTTACTACATTGGCATGAATATATGGCTAGCATTTTTAAAGTTGATGGTGTGAATAATATAGACTCTATTGCGGACATAACTTCGCACCTGTGGACCATTCACACTAAACTTCGGCAGGACAGTAATGGAGTTGGGAGTGTCTCAACATTAATAACTAATGATTTTGAATTTAAAGTGGGTGAGGTCAAAATTAAATGGGTTGTATTGAAAGTGGAAATTTTGGCTGCTGCAAAACTCTATAACTTCACGTATTCTACTACGGAGGAAGGGCGTTCCCGTACTGGAACTTTAGGCTCATTTCTAGCCTTATTTAACGTGTATAGGCCTAGACTCAATGAAGTGCGAGTCGGCACTAATAAAATAGTTTTTAAGAAAAGTGCCACTGTAGTGTCAGAAATGCCCATTTCAGTGTTCGGATTGAGACCTGAACACTCTGTGCTCCTCTCAGGTTGCTCTTTTTCACCTGCAGTGCAATCTAGCCTAAAGCAATCACTAGGCCCGTTAACTATAGTAATGAATTTGGTAATGCAAACGGAACCCATATACCAAGCCGCTTGGAAAAAAGTCTTCGTGCAGACATTCAAGTTGTTACCGAACGCGCAAGAAATTGCAAATATGTTGGCCGGCTCGAAAAATAACTACGATGTGATCATAAGACAATTAGCAGACATTTCGATGTGGGGCGTTGCTCGTAGTTCAAACAAAGCTGCTTTTCCATTCTCATTCTTATTGTGTGTAGCAAGGAGAATAACTGACTATACCACATTATTTACTGGAGTAATACCTAATAAAGTGATTCCAATGGCAGCATTGCATTCGTCAATAAAGACCATAGATTTTTCTGGGGCAGGAGCTTTCAACTTTTGGAGTTTTGCCACGACTTTTATGTATAAGATGAGAATCGGAAAGGATGCTACTGTCCAAGACATGAAAGAAATAGTGTTCCATGCAGTTTGGGGAACACAAAAGGAGGATTTATCTCTGCTCCAGTGGATGACTGGCCACCACTTTAAGACACGAAGAGAATTGAATAAAGCTTTTTTGAAGAAAGCCGCACATGGAAAAAGGACAGATTTTGAACTCATTAAGTTCATTCGCGTTGCCAAGCTAGCTAGTGCGGCTCAGACAGACTTTGTCTCTGGAGGGAAAGGTCAGATATGTCGTGTCCCAGTATTCTCCGGTCATTGCACACAAAGAGTAGATTTGGATGAATCTCTATTTAAAACATTATTGGAAGAACGAGAAGAATTTGTCGACAGAACCAACGAAAGAGGTCGTATTGCAGACAAATTGCGGAAAGTATTGAAATCCATTGAAAATCGAGTGAGACGCGAACGATCAATAGCTTTTGGAACCACCGATTTCTTTAAGGTGGGTGTTGGCGGCTATGGTGTCAAAGAAACTGAACGTCCAGTGTTAGAAAAAAGATATTTCTATGGACAGGACGAGGAGGAGTGATTTCATTACTCATTTTTTACATTTTCCCAATTACTTTTATTTTTACTATTCATTCTCATGTATTGTATTCAATTTGTTTATTATTGTTATAAGAGAATTTTTAACATGTCAAGACCAGTAGAAACTACCCCATCAACCTCGGAAGAGAGTGTTTCAAGAGCAATGGATACTGATGCTCCAACAGATACTACAGGGAGCGAAACTAGCTTAATAACAGTGGTTTCCCAGGATAGACCTGTAGTAAAGAGGACACTGGTAAATGTGGATGGCGTTGAAATGCCTGATCCTAAGAGGGCCAGAGCTGCGCCTGAAAAAGATGTAAAAATGGATGCAATTAGATTGTTACTACATTGGCATGAATATATGGCTAGCATTTTTAAAGTTGATGGTGTGAATAATATAGACTCTATTGCGGACATAACTTCGCACCTGTGGACCATTCACACTAAACTTCGGCAGGACACTAATGGAGTTGGGAGTGTCTCAACATTAATAACTAATGATTTTGAATTTAAAGTGGGTGAGGTCAAAATTAAATGGGTTGTATTGAAAGTGGAAATTTTGGCTGCTGCAAAACTCTATAACTTCACGTATTCTACTACGGAGGAAGGGCGTTCCCGTACTGGAACTTTAGGCTCATTTCTAGCCTTATTTAACGTGTATAGGCCTAGACTCAATGAAGTGCGAGTCGGCACTAATAAAATAGTTTTTAAGAAAAGTGCCACTGTAGTGTCAGAATTGCCCATTTCAGTGTTCGGATTGAGACCTGAACACTCTGTGCTCCTCTCAGGTTGCTCTTTTTCACCTGCAGTGCAATCTAGCCTAAAGCAATCACTAGGCCCGTTAACTATAGTAATGAATTTGGTAATGCAAACGGAACCCATATACCAAGCCGCTTGGAAAAAAGTCTTCGTGCAGACATTCAACTTGTTACCGAACGCGCAAGAAATTGCAAATATGTTGGCCGGCTCGAAAAATAACTACGATGTGATCATAAGACAATTAGCAGACATTTCGATGTGGGGCGTTGCTCGTAGTTCAAACAAAGCTGCTTTTCCATTCTCATTCTTATTCAGCCCAATCATGAATATTCTCGAGAAATGTGTTTCCCGCAATTAAAAATTTTGTCGAGAAAACAATTCTCCAATCATGAATTCCAGGGGAAAGAAAAATAAGGGAACGGGAAAATCGAAATTTCGAAATCAGCTGTTTTGCTTATTGTGATTAAATATTTGTTATTTACAAACGTTTATCGGAGAATAAAATAATTTTTTTCAACAAAAAACAAAATAAATTTAATTGAAATGCATAGTATTGCTTTTCGGATTCTTGCGGGGAGTGTGTCTATTGTAGAAGATGAGCAGCAACTAAGAAATCGAAAGATTGAAAGAAGGCAGTTGCGCGATGCGTCTAACCCACTTGAGTTGCCACAATCATTGTAAGTAAATGGAAAACTATTTTCCTTGATTTTAATCATTACTATTTGTTTAATTTTAGGTTTCAAAAATACTACCGCGTAGATAAACCTGCTTTCCGTTATTTATTGGAAGTGCTTACAGAGCACTCTCAACGGGCCAAAAAACAATTTGCTGTTCCAGCGGTAGTTAAGCTTAGTGGATGCTTGCGTTTTTTTGCGGAAGGTGGGTACCAAACAGGTATTGGCAAGGACTCTGATGTGCATTTAGCGCAGTCTTCTTTCAGCATAACACTGAATGATGTATTAAATATTTTTGAGACCCATCTTTGTCGGATTTGGATAAATGTGCCGAAAACAGCAGAAGAAAAGCGTAAAATTGCGCTGGCCTTTTATAAAAAGCACGGTATTCCTGGAGTTACCGGTTGCATCGATGGAACCCATGTGCAAATAATCGCTCCAACTGCTAACAAACACCTTTTCTACAACAGAAAGGGAAAATTTAGTTTAAATGTTATGCTGGTAAGTATTGATATATGTATGTATATACATACACAAAGAGTTTTTATTTAAACTTCTAAGGAAATCATTTTTTTAAATGATGATTGTGTACAGCTTTGCGATGACGAGTTAAAAATCCGTTTCGTTGACGCGTCCCACCCAGGCGCTTCCCATGACTCATTTATATGGAACAATAGCGACCTGCGCTTTCACTTCGAGCAAAACTATTTGCATGGCGAAACCAACTTTTGGCTATTAGGTAAGCTTTTGTTATGGAAATGAAATAATAATTCACACATTTTTATACAAATAGGAGATGCAGGTTACCCTTTGGAGCCGTGGCTCTTAACTCCACATCGTGTCCCAGAAGATGGATCTCCAGAAATGAGATTTAACGAGGTACACTCAAAATGCCGAAATATTATTGAGCGTACTAATGGCGTATTAAAAAATCGTTGGAGGTGTCTCCTTGGTGCGCGAGAGTTGCACTACGCTCCTGAAAAAGCAGCAAAAATTGTAAACGTATGTTGTGCTCTACACAACATATGCATCCATTATAAGGTAAAGGACTTTTGCAACGAACTTACGGATTTAAGTATGCCAGAAGAGGAAGTAGCAGCACCCGTATTAAATCAATATTTAGCTTCAGCTCAAGCTATAAGAGCTAATATTGGCCGTACACTTTTATAATTTGTTTGTAATTAAATTTTATTAAACATATATTTTTAATTTTTGTTTATTAAAAAGTAAAATAAAAAGTTCTCTGAACATGAAACAAAAACACAAATTCACTTATAAAATAAAAACTGTTTTCATAACAAAAGGTACATAAGTTACATGGCATATTACCAATTCATTTTAAAATTAAAAAATTCATTATTTTAAAGTTATATACATATTTGTATATGTATGTACATATAGATATGTTATATACACAAAACTCAGTCAAATATTTCTCCTTTAAATCACTTGAATTCCCGTAGCTGAATTTCTAATCTATTTTTCTCTAATTTATATTGAATTTCTTTTATTCTTTGCTTTTCCATAAAAGCATTGTGCCGCCGCAATTCTTCGATTTCCTCAATTTTGAGATCTTGCATTTTTTTAAAATTTTTTTCACTATTTTCATTAAGTTTTTCGAGAGATCGGTAAATTCTTTTCGTATTTTGCTGCTCATCCTTTTGATTTTCTACTATTACTTTTAATGTTTTTACTAGTTCCTTTTGTACTTGAAGCTCAGCTTCAAGGGCATCGTATGCAGTTTTATCTGCTTCTTTGTGCGCACTTAATTTTTTTAACGTTGTATTTTTTTGGCGGTTTGAAGTTGGTAGGACACTTGGAGTTGTTATACTCAGTGGCAATATACTTTGTGGATCCTCTTTTGGTTCTTCCAGTTCCTGTGGCAGTATATTCTCGAAGATAGCTTCATCTGCAGGAGTCAGAATTAAATCTTCTAAAATTTTTGGAGAAGTAAGTCCATAGGTCCTCGCTGTTACACCTTCGACAGCAGATTTCATTCCAACGAGGTTGTAAATGGCTTCCTCTATAGGCGAAAATTTTAATTCTTTGTTCGGGCCACCTCCAGTACTTTTTTTATCTCTTAGATTTTGAGCAGCCTTCTGCCGAACATATTTTTTTTGATCTGCCCACACCTGAAAATATAAAACAGCTACATATACATACATACATGTTATTTTTCAAATATCCAACCTTTTTCCACTCAGCAGTACATTTAGTTGGAGGGCCCAAAGAGTTTAGCTCCGTTTCGGCGTTTTTCCAAAATCTTAAAACTGTCTCCTTGCTGCCTTTGTGAAATCCACACGCAATATCAACATTGGCTTCCATTAAGGTCACCAGCTGCTGCATTTGTTGCTTATTCGTATTTTTTGACCTAGGAATTACGTTAAAAATTTTTGCTTTTGTTTTATTTTAATTTTAAAAAGAAATACTTACATTTCTGTGCAAACTCCCTTCAAAATTGTAAGTGAAAAAAAACTTGAGAAATAAAATAATTTTTCCCTATTTTTTCCATTGATGATACCTACTTTTTTAACTTCGAATTTTTTTCCCTTCCCACAGTTGAAAAAAAAGGGAAAAAATGTATTCATGATAGCAGAAAAGGGAAAAGTGAAAAAACTCCCACGGAATTTTTGTTTATGATTGGGCTGATTGTGTGTAGCAAGGAGAATAACTGACTATACCACATTATTTACTGGAGTAATACCTAATAAAGTGATTCCAATGGCAGCATTGCATTCGTCAATAAAGACCATAGATTTTTCTGGGGCAGGAGCTTTCAACTTTTGGAGTTTTGCCACGACTTTTATGTATAAGATGAGAATCGGAAAGGATGCTACTGTCCAAGACATGAAAGAAATAGTGTTCCATGCAGTTTGGGGAACACAAAAGGAGGATTTATCTCTGCTTCAGTGGATGACTGGCCACCACTTTAAGACACGAAGAGAATTGAATAAAGCTTTTTTGAAGAAAGCCGCACATGGAGAAAGGACAGATTTTGAACTCATTAAGTTCATTCGCGTTGCCAAGCTAGCTAGTGCGGCTCAGACAGACTTTGTCTCTGGAGGGAAAGGTCAGATATGTCGTGTCCCAGTATTCTCCGGTCATTGCACACAAAGAGTAGATTTGGATGAATCTCTATTTAAAACATTATTGGAAGAACGAGAAGAATTTGTCGACCGAACCAACGAAAGAGGTCGTATTGCAGACAAATTGCGGAAAGTATTGAAATCCATTGAAAATCGAGTGAGACGCGAACGATCAATAGCTTTTGGAACCACCGATTTCTTTAAGGTGGGTGTTGGCGGCTATGGTGTCAAAGAAACTGAACGTCCAGTGTTAGAAAAAAGATATTTCTATGGACAGGACGAGGAGGAGTGATTTCATTACTCATTTTTTACATTTTCCCAATTACTTTTATTTTTACTATTCATTCTCATGTATTGTATTCAATTTGTTTATTATTGTTATAAGAGAATTTTTAACATGTCAAGACCAGTAGAAACTACCCCATCAACCTCGGAAGAGAGTGTTTCAAGAGCAATGGATACTGATGCTCCAACAGATACTACAGGGAGCGAAGCTAGCTTAATAACAGTGGTTTCCCAGGATAGACCTGTAGTAAAGAGGACACTGGTAAATGTGGATGGCGTTGAAATGCCTGATCCTAAGAGGGGCAGAGCTGCGCCTGAAAAAGATGTAAAAATGGATGCAATTAGATTGTTACTACATTGGCATGAATATATGGCTAGCATTTTTAAAGTTGATGGTGTGAATAATATAGACTCTATTGCGGACATAACTTCGCACCTGTGGACCATTCACACTAAACTTCGGCAGGACACTAATGGAGTTGGGAGTGTCTCAACATTAATAACTAATGATTTTGAATTTAAAGTGGGTGAGGTCAAAATTAAATGGGTTGTATTGAAAGTGGAAATTTTGGCTGCTGCAAAACTCTATAACTTCACGTATTCTACTACGGAGGAAGGGCGTTCCCGTACTGGAACTTTAGGCTCATTTCTAGCCTTATTTAACGTGTATAGGCCTAGACTCAATGAAATGCGAGTCGGCACTAATAAAATAGTTTTTAAGAAAAGTGCCACTGTAGTGTCAGAAATGCCCATTTCAGTGTTCGGATTGAGAACTGAACACTCTGTGCTCCTCTCAGGTTGCTCTTTTTCACCTGCAGTGCAATCTAGCCTAAAGCAATCACTAGGCCCGTTAACTATAGTAATGAATTTGGTAATGCAAACGGAACCCATCTACCAAGCCGCTTGGAAAAAAGTCTTCGTGCAGACATTCAAGTTGTTACCGAACGCGCAAGAAATTACAAATATGTTGGCCGGCTCGAAAAATAACTACGATGTGATCATAAGACAATTAGCAGACATTTCGATGTGGGGCGTTGCTCGTAGTTCAAACAAAGCTGCTTTTCCATTCTCATTCTTATTGTGTGTAGCAAGGAGAATAACTGACTATACCACATTATTTACTGGAGTAATACCTAATAAAGTGATTCCAATGGCAGCATTGCATTCGTCAATAAAGACCATAGATTTTTCTGGGGCAGGAGCTTTCAACTTTTGGAGTTTTGCCACGACTTTTATGTATAAGATGAGAATCGGAAAGGATGCTACTGTCCAAGACATGAAAGAAATAGTGTTCTATGCAGTTTGGGGAACACAAAAGGAGGATTTATCTCTGCTCCAGTGGATGACTGGCCACCACTTTAAGACACGAAGAGAATTGAATAAAGCTTTTTTGAAGAAAGCCGCACATGGAGAAAGGACAGATTTTGAACTCATTAAGTTCATTCGCGTTGCCAAGCTAGCTAGTGCGGCTCAGACAGACTTTGTCTCTGGAGGGAAAGGTCAGATATGTCGTGTCCCAGTATTCTCCGGTTATTGCACACAAAGAGTAGATTTGGATGAATCTCTATTTAAAACATTATTGGAAGAACGAGAAGAATTTGTCGACAAAACCAACGAAAGAGGTCGTATTGCAGACAAATTGCGGAAAGTATTGAAATTCATTGAAAATCGAGTGAGACGCGAACGATCAATAGCTTTTGGAACCACCGATTTCTTTAAGGTGGGTGTTGGCGGCTATGGTGTCAAAGAAACTGAACGTCCAGTGTTAGAAAAAAGATATTTCTATGGACAGGACGAGGAGGAGTGATTTCATTACTCATTTTTACATTTTCCCAATTACTTTTATTTTTACTATTCATTCTCATGTATTGTATTCAATTTGTTTATTATTGTTATAAGAGAATTTTTAACATGTCAAGACCAGTAGAAACTACCCCATCAACCTCGGAAGAGAGTGTTTCAAGAGCAATGGATACTGATGCTCCAACAGATACTACAGGGAGCGAAGCTAGCTTAATAACAGTGGTTTCCCAGGATAGACCTGTAGTAAAGAGGACACTGGTAAATGTGGATGGCGTTGAAATGCCTGATCCTAAGAGGGCCAGAGCTGCGCCTGAAAAAGATGTAAAAATGGATGCAATTAGATTGTTACTACATTGGCATGAATATATGGCTAGCATTTTTAAAGTTGATGGTGTGAATAATATAGACTCTATTGCGGACATAACTTCGCACCTGTGGACCATTCACACTAAACTTCGGCAGGACAGTAATGGAGTTGGGAGTGTCTCAACATTAATAACTAATGATTTTGAATTTAAAGTGGGTGAGGTCAAAATTAAATGGGTTGTATTGAAAGTGGAAATTTTGGCTGCTGCAAAACTCTATAACTTCACGTATTCTACTACGGAGGAAGGGCGTTCCCGTACTGGAACTTTAGGCTCATTTCTAGCCTTATTTAACGTGTATAGGCCTAGACTCAATGAAGTGCGAGTCGGCACTAATAAAATAGTTTTTAAGAAAAGTGCCACTGTAGTGTCAGAAATGCCCATTTCAGTGTTCGGATTGAGACCTGAACACTCTGTGCTCCTCTCAGGTTGCTCTTTTTCACCTGCAGTGCAATCTAGCCTAAAGCAATCACTAGGCCCGTTAACTATAGTAATGAATTTGGTAATGCAAACGGAACCCATATACCAAGCCTCTTGGAAAAAAGTCTTCGTGCAGACATTCAAGTTGTTACCGAACGCGCAAGAAATTGCAAATATGTTGGCCGGCTCGAAAAATAACTACGATGTGATCATAAGACAATTAGCAGACATTTCGATGTGGGGCGTTGCTCGTAGTTCAAACAAAGCTGCTTTTCCATTCTCATTCTTATTGTGTGTAGCAAGGAGAATAACTGACTATACCACATTATTTACTGGAGTAATACCTAATAAAGTGATTCCAATGGCAGCATTGCATTCGTCAATAAAGACCATAGATTTTTCTGGGGCAGGAGCTTTCAACTTTTGGAGTTTTGCCACGACTTTTATGTATAAGATGAGAATCGGAAAGGATGCTACTGTCCAAGACATGAAAGAAATAGTGTTCCATGCAGTTTGGGGAACACAAAAGGAGGATTTATCTCTGCTCCAGTGGATGACTGGCCACCACTTTAAGACACGAAGAGAATTGAATAAAGCTTTTTTGAAGAAAGCCGCACATGGAGAAAGGACAGATTTTGAACTCATTAAGTTCATTCGCGTTGCCAAGCTAGCTAGTGCGGCTCAGACAGACTTTGTCTCTGGAGGGAAAGGTCAGATATGTCGTGTCCCAGTATTCTCCGGTCATTGCACACAAAGAGTAGATTTGGATGAATCTCTATTTAAAACATTATTGGAAGAACGAGAAGAATTTGTCGACAGAACCAACGAAAGAGGTCGTATTGCAGACAAATTGCGGAAAGTATTTAAATTCATTGAAAATCGAGTGAGACGCGAACGATCAATAGCTTTTGGAACCACCGATTTCTTTAAGGTGGGTGTTGGCGGCTATGGTGTCAAAGAAACTGAACGTCCAGTGTTAGAAAAAAGATATTTCTATGGACAGGACGAGGAGGAGTGATTTCATTACTCATTTTTTACATTTTCCCAATTACTTTTATTTTTACTATTCATTCTCATGTATTGTATTCAATTTGTTTATTATTGTTATAAGAGAATTTTTAACATGTCAAGATCAGTAGAAACTACCCCATCAACCTCGGAAGAGAGTGTTTCAAGAGCAATGGATACTGATGCTCCAACAGATACTACAGGGAGCGAAGCTAGCTTAATAACAGTGGTTTCCCAGGATAGACCTGTAGTAAAGAGGACACTGGTAAATGTGGATGGCGTTGAAATGCCTGATCCTAAGAGGGCCAGAGCTGCGCCTGAAAAAGATGTAAAAATGGATGCAATTAGATTGTTTCTACATTGGCATGAATATATGGCTAGCATTTTTAAAGTTGATGGTGTGAATCATATAGACTCTATTGCGGACATAACTTCGCACCTGTGGACCAGTCACACTAAACTTCGGCAGGACACTAATGGAGTTGGGAGTGTCTCAACATTAATAACTAATGATTTTGAATTTAAAGTGGGTGAGGTCAAAATTAAATGGGTTGTATTGAAAGTGGAAATTTTGGCTGCTGCAAAACTCTATAGCTTCACGTATTCTACTACGGAGGAAGGGCGTTCCCGTACTGGAACTTTAGGCTCATTTCTAGCCTTATTTAACGTGTATAGGCCTAGACTCAATGAAGTGCGAGTCGGCACTAATAAAATAGTTTTTAAGAAAAGTGCCACTGTAGTGTCAGAAATGCCCATTTCAGTGTTCGGATTGAGACCTGAACACTCTGTGCTCCTCTCAGGTTGCTCTTTTTCACCTGCAGTGCAATCTAGCCTAAAGCAATCACTAGGCCCGTTAACTATAGTAATGAATTTGGTAATGCAAACGGAACCCATATACCAAGCCGCTTGGAAAAAAGTCTTAATGCAGACATTCAAGTTGTTACCGAACGTGCAAGAAATTGCAAATATGTTGGCCGGCTCGAAAAATAACTACGATGTGATCATAAGACAATTAGCAGACATTTCGATGTGGGGCGTTGCTCGTAGTTCAAACAAAGCTGCTTTTCCATTCTCATTCTTATTGTGTGTAGCAAGGAGAATAACTGACTATACCACATTATTTACTGGAGTAATACCTAATAAAGTGATTCCAATGGCAGCATTGCATTCGTCAATAAAGACCATAGATTTTTCTGGGGCAGGAGCTTTCAACTTTTGGAGTTTTGCCACGACTTTTATGTATAAGATGAGAATCGGAAAGGATGCTACTGTCCAAGACATGAAAGAAATAGTGTTCCATGCAGTTTGGGGAACACAAAAGGAGGATTTATCTCTGCTCCAGTGGATGACTGGCCACCACTTTAAGACACGAAGAGAATTGAATAAAGCTTTTTTGAAGAAAGCCGCACATGGAGAAAGGACAGATTTTGAACTCATTAAGTTCATTCGCGTTGCCAAGCTAGCTAGTGCGGCTCAGACAGACTTTGTCTCTGGAGGGAAAGGTCAGATATGTCGTGTCCCAGTATTCTCCGGTCATTGCACACAAAGAGTAGATTTGGATGAATCTCTATTTAAAACATTATTGGAAGAACGAGAAGAATTTGTCGACAGAACCAACGAAAGAGGTCGTATTGCAGACAAATTGCGGAAAGTATTGAAATCCATTGAAAATCGAGTGAGACGCGAACGATCAATAGCTTTTGGAACCACCGATTTCTTTAAGGTGGGTGTTGGCGGCTATGGTGTCAAAGAAACTGAACGTCCAGTGTTAGAAAAAAGATATTTCTATGGACAGGACGAGGAGGAGTGATTTCATTACTCATTTTTTACATTTTCCCAATTACTTTTATTTTTACTATTCATTCTCATGTATTGTATTCAATTTGTTTATTTTTGTTATAAGAGAATTTTTAACATGTCAAGACCAGTAGAAACTACCCCATCAACCTCGGAAGAGAGTGTTTCAAGAGCAATGGATACTGATGCTCCAACAGATACTACAGGGAGCGAAGCTAGCTTAATAACAGTGGTTTCCCAGGATAGACCTGTAGTAAAGAGGACACTGGTAAATGTGGATGGCGTTGAAATGCCTGATCCTAAGAGGGCCAGAGCTGCGCCTGAAAAAGATGTAAAACTGGATGCAATTAGATTGTTACTACATTGGCATGAATATATGGCTAGCATTTTTAAAGTTGATGGTGTGAATAATATAGACTCTATTACGGACATAACTTCGCACCTGTGGACCATTCACACTAAACTTCGGCAGGACACTAATGGAGTTGGGAGTGTCTCAACATTAATAACTAATGATTTTGAATTTAAAGTGGGTGAGGTCAAAATTAAATGGGTTGTATTGAAAGTGGAAATTTTGGCTGCTGCAAAACTCTATAACTTCACGTATTCTACTACGGAGGAAGGGCGTTCCCGTACTGGAACTTTAGGCTCATTTCTAGCCTTATTTAACGTGTATAGGCCTAGACTCAATGAAGTGCGAGTCGGCACTAATAAAATAGTTTTTAAGAAAAGTGCCACTGTAGTGTCAGAAATGCCCATTTCAGTGTTCGGATTGAGACCTGAACACTCTGTGCTCCTCTCAGGTTGCTCTTTTTCACCTGCAGTGCAATCTAGCCTAAAGCAATCACTAGGCCCGTTAACTATAGTAATGAATTTGGTAATGCAAACGGAACCCATATACCAAGCTGCTTGGAAAAAAGTCTTCGTGCAGACATTCAAGTTGTTACCGAACGCGCAAGAAATTGCAAATATGTTGGCCGGCTCGAAAAATAACTACGATGTGATCATAAGACAATTAGCAGACATTTCGATGTGGGGCGTTGCTCGTAGTTCAAACAAAGCTGCTTTTCCATTCTCATTCTTATTGTGTGTAGCAAGGAGAATAACTGACTATACCACATTATTTACTGGAGTAATACCTAATAAAGTGATTCCAATGGCAGCATTGCATTCGTCAATAAAGACCATAGATTTTTCTGGGGCAGGAGCTTTCAACTTTTGGAGTTTTGCCACGACTTTTATGTATAAGATGAGAATCGGAAAGGATGCTACTGTCCAAGACATGAAAGAAATAGTGTTCCATGCAGTTTGGGGAACACAAAAGGAGGATTTATCTCTGCTCCAGTGGATGACTGGCCACCACTTTAAGACACGAAGAGAATTGAATAAAGCATTTTTGAAGAAAGCCGCACATGGAGAAAGGACAGATTTTGAACTCATTAAGTTCATTCGCGTTGCCAAGCTAGCTAGTGCGGCTCAGACAGACTTTGTCTCTGGAGGGAAAGGTCAGATATGTCGTGTCCCAGTATTCTCCGGTCATTGCACACAAAGAGTAGATTTGGATGAATCTCTATTTAAAACATTATTGGAAGAACGAGAAGAATTTGTCGACAGAACCAACGAAAGAGGTCGTATTGCAGACAAATTGCGGAAAGTATTGAAATCCATTGAAAATCGAGTGAGACGCGAACGATCAATAGCTTTTGGAACCACCGATTTCTTTAAGGTGGGTGTTGGCGGCTATGGTGTCAAAGAAACTGAACGTCCAGTGTTAGAAAAAAGATATTTCTATGGACAGGACGAGGAGGAGTGATTTCATTACTCATTTTTTACATTTTCCCAATTACTTTTATTTTTACTATTCATTCTCATGTATTGTATTCAATTTGTTTATTTTTGTTATAAGAGAATTTTTAACATGTCAAGACCAGTAGAAACTACCCCATCAACCTCGGAAGAGAGTGTTTCAAGAGCAATGGATACTGATGCTCCAACAGATACTACAGGGAGCGAAGCTAGCTTAATAACAGTGGTTTCCCAGGATAGACCTGTAGTAAAGAGGACACTGGTAAATGTGGATGGCGTTGAAATGCCTGATCCTAAGAGGGCCAGAGCTGCGCCTGAAAAAGATGTAAAACTGGATGCAATTAGATTGTTACTACATTGGCATGAATATATGGCTAGCATTTTTAAAGTTGATGGTGTGAATAATATAGACTCTATTACGGACATAACTTCGCACCTGTGGACCATTCACACTAAACTTCGGCAGGACACTAATGGAGTTGGGAGTGTCTCAACATTAATAACTAATGATTTTGAATTTAAAGTGGGTGAGGTCAAAATTAAATGGGTTGTATTGAAAGTGGAAATTTTGGCTGCTGCAAAACTCTATAACTTCACGTATTCTACTACGGAGGAAGGGCGTTCCCGTACTGGAACTTTAGGCTCATTTCTAGCCTTATTTAACGTGTATAGGCCTAGACTCAATGAAGTGCGAGTCGGCACTAATAAAATAGTTTTTAAGAAAAGTGCCACTGTAGTGTCAGAAATGCCCATTTCAGTGTTCGGATTGAGACCTGAACACTCTGTGCTCCTCTCAGGTTGCTCTTTTTCACCTGCAGTGCAATCTAGCCTAAAGCAATCACTAGGCCCGTTAACTATAGTAATGAATTTGGTAATGCAAACGGAACCCATATACCAAGCTGCTTGGAAAAAAGTCTTCGTGCAGACATTCAAGTTGTTACCGAACGCGCAAGAAATTGCAAATATGTTGGCCGGCTCGAAAAATAACTACGATGTGATCATAAGACAATTAGCAGACATTTCGATGTGGGGCGTTGCTCGTAGTTCAAACAAAGCTGCTTTTCCATTCTCATTCTTATTGTGTGTAGCAAGGAGAATAACTGACTATACCACATTATTTACTGGAGTAATACCTAATAAAGTGATTCCAATGGCAGCATTGCATTCGTCAATAAAGACCATAGATTTTTCTGGGGCAGGAGCTTTCAACTTTTGGAGTTTTGCCACGACTTTTATGTATAAGATGAGAATCGGAAAGGATGCTACTGTCCAAGACATGAAAGAAATAGTGTTCCATGCAGTTTGGGGAACACAAAAGGAGGATTTATCTCTGCTCCAGTGGATGACTGGCCACCACTTTAAGACACGAAGAGAATTGAATAAAGCATTTTTGAAGAAAGCCGCACATGGAGAAAGGACAGATTTTGAACTCATTAAGTTCATTCGCGTTGCCAAGCTAGCTAGTGCGGCTCAGACAGACTTTGTCTCTGGAGGGAAAGGTCAGATATGTCGTGTCCCAGTATTCTCCGGTCATTGCACACAAAGAGTAGATTTGGATGAATCTCTATTTAAAACATTATTGGAAGAACGAGAAGAATTTGTCGACAGAACCAACGAAAGAGGTCGTATTGCAGACAAATTGCGGAAAGTATTGAAATCCATTGAAAATCGAGTGAGACGCGAACGATCAATAGCTTTTGGAACCACCGATTTCTTTAAGGTGGGTGTTGGCGGCTATGGTGTCAAAGAAACTGAACGTCCAGTGTTAGAAAAAAGATATTTCTATGGACAGGACGAGGAGGAGTGATTTCATTACTCATTTTTTACATTTTCCCAATTACTTTTATTTTTACTATTCATTCTCATGTATTGTATTCAATTTGTTTAATTTTAAATAAAAAAAAAAAAAAAAAAAAATAAAAAAAGAGGGTGGTGTTGGCTGAAGTGGTTAGCGCGTTGACTACTAAGCAAACAATGACGTGGGGCCTTGGTTTAAACACAGGCCAGAGCAAGTCAATCAACATCATTAATTTATGTAATGTACATTAGTGAGACATTGTATTAATTGTTGTCGGACTATTTAAGTGATGAAGGCATAGCACTGGTCACTAAAAACTGTTCCGACAGCGATTGATGATGATGTTCTAAGCTAATATACACAACATCGCCCTCCGTCGTCGGTTAGCAGAAACATCGGCGAAGTAAAACAATTAATAAAATGTTTGCCAATACAGCTTAACAAAGTTAATACGTCTACCTAACACCGGGGACGCCTCAACACTGCTATAAAAAATAACATAACGCGCAAAGCAGAGTTGTAAAAGAGTTAAGCCTTCTACATTTTCAACATCTATCTTCTCTACTCTATCCCTCTCTCTGAGTTCCGGCACAATGCACTGCATACGTAGGGGTCATCCCCTGAGTGCTGGTCCTAATTAAAAAAAAAAAAAAAAAAAAAAAAAAGAACTAAATTTCTATGCCATAATAAACCGCTTAGACTTTACGTATGCGGATAAACGTCCATTGTATGTATTAAAAGAAATTATGACGAGAATCAAACAGGGGAACAAAACTCTGGCCGAGTTCCATGATGAAATTCATCAAGCATTAACACTCATACAACAAAAAATTGAAACCTCAGATGAGAATATGAGAAGAGGAAGACTATCAGATGCCAACGAGGATGCGATCCGTACCTTTATAATGGGATTAAGAAGCAATTACACAAAAGGTATCCTCTATGCTAACCAACCAAGGAGTCTGGCAGAAGCTTATGCCATTGCCTGCACCATCTACCACGACAATGAAGATCGGCATTTTGAAAATATCAACGTAAGACGACAGGAACACCGTAATGAACAACGATATGGAGGAAATGAACACCGCCAACTAAAGCCATCACATCATGTTCAACAACGATACCACAATTATGCGGCACCACGAAGAAACCAAGTAGAACCGATGGAAGTCGACAACTCAACACAATACAGAAGGCCTACAAATTTCCCGCAACAACAAAGATGGGGTAGCAATAATCCTCAACAAAACACTACTACACATCATAATCCATTCCGCAACAATCGAAATCCTGTGAAGAGGGAAAATAATTTTTCAACACACAACTTTAATAAGGTTCAACGAGTACATCAAACACAAGATGAGGATCTTCAATCACTCCAGCCTCAATATACCGAAGACAATTTTGAAACCGGAAGTGCTTTTTTAGGCGAGTGAATGGTCTGCCATGCCTACAACGCACTTGCAGAGAAACAGGTAGATCAATAAATATTTCAATAGATACAGGAGCTACAAGTAATTATATTAGTACTAGTTGTAAGATAGGGAAACCAATTAAAATTAATCCAGTGAAAGTCAAAACACTTCATGGATATTCAATGGTAAATACGAAAAAAATTATTACTGTCTTAAACCACCATTTAACTTTCTATGAAACAGAGGCCCTTCAAGAATTTGATATGCTTTTAGGAGAACAAGGGTTAAGATTAATCAAGGCAGAGATCAATCTCTTTGACTATAGTCTAAAATATAGATATAGGGAAAATTTAGGAAAAAATACGGAAAAGATAAATTATACAATTAATAACGAAATTTACAGGAAAGATATTGAAAAAATAATGCAAAGGAATAGGGAAACTAAGGAAGTATTGCCATTTACTACAACCATTCATGCATCTATCAGAACAAAATCTGAAGACCCTATTTATGTAAGACAATACCCTTATCCAATATCAGACAACGAATTTATTAATAATGAAATACAGAAATTACTGGATAATAAAATTATTCAACCAAGTAGGAGTCCGTTCAATTCCCCCATCTGGACAGTCGCAAAAAAGGGTACCGATGAAGAAGGAAAACCCAAAAGGCGAATGGTAGTTGATTTCCAGAAGCTAAACGCTCAAACAATTACCGACCGTTATCCAATTCCAGATGTTGGTATGACAATCCAGAACTTGGGAAAAGCAAAAGTATTCACCACGTTAGATTTGGAATCAGGATTCCATCAAATTCTCATAAAAGAATCAGACAGGGAAAAAACAGCGTTCAGTGTGAACGGTGCAAAGTATGAATTTTTAAGGATGCCGTTTGGTCTTAAAAACGCTCCTTCCATTTTTCAACGATGCATAGATGACATTCTACGCCCGTATATAGGGAAGTTTGCATATGTTTATATAAATGATGTCCTAATATATTCCTCCTCACCCGAAGAACATATGGAGCACATTTCCATTATAATTAATGCACTCCATAACGCTAACATGAAAATTTCTGACGAAAAATCGCACTTCTTTCAAGATTCTGTAGAATATCTAGGACACATCATTTAAGCACAATAAAATAACAGTAGACCCTAACAAGGTGGAAACAATAAAAAACTATCCCATTCCCACAAATTTAAAGGAACTTAGATTGTTTGCACGTGTAGCTGCTGGTGACACTGACCGTCTAAACGTACCCTAGGTTAGCCGTCTGCTAACTGTCGCCGTCAAAAAGTTGATGGCTACGTGGTTTTACTCGTAACAACCACTCGTCGTGAAATAACCAAAAGAAAAACAAGTACAGTGCACTCGCGATAATATTAACACCCTAATAAATGAACACCCCAAAATATGAACACTTTTTCCCTGCCATTGACTACTCCAAAATATGAACTTTGTATAAAAGCTTTAAAATATGAACATTTATTTTTTTTATTTTTTAACAAATTTCTGTTACATAATATGTATAAGAATTACGGGAAATCCCGAGTTATTAACATTTAAATGCCAAGTGTCAATAGTCAAACAGACAAATGCACTTTTTAGTTAGTTTTTACACGTACGCAGAAGCAAACGCATGTTTGGTTTTTAAGTGTTTATTAAAAGTGAATTATTTGTAAAAAATGCATACAAAAAAACATAAATTTTTAACTTTAAAGGAAAAATATGAAATTTTGGAGAACTTACAAAAAGGTGCAAGTGCTACTAATTTAGCGAAGAAATATGGAGTGACAAAGTCCACAGTAACTGGAATAAAAAAAAATAAAAATTCAATTTCAAAATGTGTCAATAATACATTCATTGGACCCGGAAAAAGGAAAACTATGCGACCGTCGGAGTACCCAAAAATGGAAAAATCATTGTATAAATGGTTTATGCATATGAGGGATAAAAAATTCCCCGTCAGTGGAATAATGTTGAAGGAAAAGGCTAAGGAGCTTCATTATAATATTAAGGAAAATAACTCTGACTTTAACGCGAGTGACGGATGGCTTCAGAATTTCAAAAAGAGATTCGGCGTAAGATTGCTCCAGATTTCTGGGGAAAAACTTTCTTCTCAACCCCAGTTAGTTGAACCATTTAAAGTGGCACTTAAATCTAAGATTCAAGAGCTTGGATTAAGCAATGATCAACTTTATAACGCCGATGAATCGGGTTTATTTTGGAAAATTTTGCCAACCAAAACATACGTGTCGTCGCAGGAAAAATCGGCCCCAGGTACAAAGACTGAAAAGCAAAGAATTAGTTTCCTCTGCTGTGCAAATGCTACGGGATCTCATCAGCTCAAACTTCTTGTGGTGGGAAAGTCAAAAAAACCCCGTTGTTTCAAGAATTTTAATTGCCCTGTTCACTATTGTCATTCTAAATCAGCGTGGATGACTGGTAACATTTTTAAAGACTGGTTTCATCGCTCATTTGTTCCAGAGGTAAACGTTTTTATACATACATATTGACATTAATCAACACATTTTCATTTTATAAAATTTCTTACGTAATTTAGGTTGAACAATTTTTAACCAAAAAAGGGTTGCCAGTGAAAGCTATTCTTTTAATAGATAATGCCCCATCTCACCCACCCGAGGACGAATTGAAATCTGAAAACGGCTCCATTTTTGTGATGTTTATGCCTCCGAACGTGACGCCACTATCCAGCCCATGGACCAAAATGCTATAAGAATCACAAAGCTCCATTACAGAAATAGCCTTTTGGCTTCCATTGTTGCTAAGGGGGGTGGTTTGATAGAAACCATGAAACAAACAACACTAAAAGAAGCTATCATTATTTTGGAATCAGCTTGGAGAAAAGTGGGTTCAGCTGTATTGTCCAAATGCTGGAACAACATTTTAAATATGGTAGTAGCTCAAGATGATCCCGAAGATGAAATTCCTCTAAGTGTCGTTAGAGAAAATTTGCTAATTAATTTACGCGAACTGAAAGAAAGAGCCGCCAATGTTTTATGTGCCTTATTACCTGAGGTTTGTAATCTCTGAAATGTACTTAAAATTGCGTGTTATTCCATATTTTTTCATAGGTTGAATATACGGCCTCGAACGTTAAAGAATGGAATGAAGATGCTATTGAATGTGAAGATAATGCAGTAGAAGATATATCCGATGAAGATGATTGTGTGGAGGAACCAAAGAGGACAATTAAACCCGGAGAGGCTGTCGACATTTTTAATAAGGCGTTGGATTGGGCTGAAGGTGAAATGGTTGAACAGCGAGTTTTAAATGTTTTGAGAGACTTACGTGAAAAGGCAGTTTTAAAAGTTCTCGAGCAAAAGAAACAGCAAAAAAAGATAACTGACTTCTTTGAACATTAACTTTACATTTATATGAATATGTATAAAAATAAGTGGTATATTTATGTTTGTTCCAAACAAACTTAATGAAAAAGTTCCTTTTATGTTTTAAAATAAAACAAAACTTAAAATATTTAAATTAAACTTTCATTTTGCAGGAAAAAACTTTAGGTTGTATGTAAATGAGTTGGTTGTATTAAAATTTTATGCCATTTGTAAATATGAACAATCCCAAAAATTTGAACTGCCCTTGTTTTAATTAGTTCATATTATCGCGAGTGCACTGTACTAAGTGGGAAATAAGATTTATAAAACTAAAATAAATTGTTTAAACTTAAAACATAAAAACGTAAAGGAAATTCAAGAAAATAAAAATTAAGAAAACATAAAGAAAAACAAAGAGGTTTTCATTTAAAAATAAAGGAATAATCCAAACAAGCAAATACACGTAAGTGCAAGCGGACGTCGCCCGGAGCATATTCTTGATCTGCCGCAACACAAACCTAGTTGATCATCAAAACCACCCTCATCCACATCATCACAGCACAACATCATCTCCAGGTAAACATTTTGGTCCTTCTCCGGAAAAAAGCAGAACAGGTGCGTAAAATTTTTTAAGAAATTATTTGGTGATACTGTGTTGCTCAAAATTTGTGGCTCGGTGAAAGTGAGGTTAGAAAACCTAAAAATTAAAAACGCGCAAATTATTTTTCACAAGTGTTGCGGTCCGTTATATTGGGCTCCATCTTTTATTGCTTTGACTGATCGAAATTTTGGCAGCCATCTTTTCTTTGCCCTTGAAATTAATATCGTGACCTTCATTACGGTGCACGAATTTTATTGTTGCTGTGCGATACATATTTTTCTCAAACATACTAGCTGAACTTTGTGGTTTTAAAAAAGTGTCCCTTTTTCTATTGCGGTTTTCAATAAAATTTTCATTTCAAAATGTTGATTATTGAAAATTATATACAGGCAGCAGACCGACTAATTACGTTGGAAGCCAACTTAAATGAAGAAAATTTGTCAACATACATGAATGAGGCCCTGCAATTTGAAAAGGAAGAAGTAGATAAGGCATGGGAAGAATTTAAGAGCCTGTATGAAGAAAGTTTAGTAGAAACAGCAGGAAAGAAAAAAGATTCAGTGGTAGTTCAGACAAAATATGCACAAGTGAGGAAATGTTACGTTCGTTGTTTGAATGCCATTTCAAAAGCAAAGGTAGAAGCAACAAAGAATAGTTCGGACACTCTCAACATTTGTAGTTCAGTGTCAGTACCTCCGTGTGATACTGGTGTTTTTCATGGGGATTATGTATCGTGGCCTACATTTAGAGACATGTTTACGGCAATTTATATAAACAATAGCAAAATTAGCCCAGTTGAAAAATTATTCTACTTGTTTAGAAAAACTGATGGGGAAGCACGTGATATAAATAGAAACGTGGCTTTAACCAGTGACAATTTTGAGATAGCGTGGAACAATTTAAAAAATCAATACGAAAATAAGCGCGTATTGATAAATAGTCAGCTTAAGACTCTCTTCAACTTGGCCCCTTGTTTACATGATTCTGCCCCAGAAATTAAAAAACTACAAAGGGAAATTAATAACTGTATTGCGGTTCTGAAATTATATAAAGTAAATATAGAATCCTGGGACCCTATTTTCGTATTTCAATGTTCATCACGACTTTCAGAAAGCACTTTACATCTGTGGGAACAATCAGTGAAAAATAAAACAGAGGTTCCCAAATGGGATGAATTGAACTCTTTTCTCACTGATCGGTTTCATGCTTTAGAAAGTGTCTCGGACATAATATCGTCAAATACTGCTGCCAGTGGATCCCAAACATTTTCGCAAAGCAGTAATAATCAAGTTTCGACAAAACCAAAACAATATAAGGCCCATCATTTATTTATGTAATGAACATCACAAGATCTACGTTTGCGGTAAATTTCTAAGCATGGACTACAGAGCTCGTGTTTCGGTTTTGAAAAAATTTCACTACTGCTTTAATTGTTTAGCAACTGGTCATTTATATAGTGAATGCAAAAGCCAAAACACGTGTGGCAAATGTGGTAGAAAACATCACACGCTTATACATAAAGATTTTGTGGCCCAAAATAAAAGTAGGAATGAGAATAGAGAAAACAGAATACAGTCCACTAACAATACAACTCCACCAGGAGTTGTTCAATCTCATCACGCTTCAGTCGCGAAAAAAGTCATTCTTGCTACTGCCTGGGTAAATATTGTTCATTGTGGTTCCTTTTATAAGGCGCGTGCGTTAATTGACCCTTGTTCAGATGAAAGCTTTATCTCTGAGAAAATACAAAAATTATTAAAGTTGCCCACTACAGCAATCTCAGCGGAGGTTACAGGCTTAGGTGGTGAGGTTATTAGCAAATCAAACAAGATGGCAACATTGGTAATTGAGCCGATATCATGCCAAAGCATTTCGCTCAAATTACAAGCTATCGTAGTTCCGCGAGTCACTGGAAATGTGCCAACACATTCCTTTAAGCCCTTAAAAGGATTTAATTTGCCAAAATTAAATTATGCAGACCCCAACTTTTATGAAAGTGGGGAAATAGATATCTTATTAGGTGGTGATTTATATCCCCTAATTCTTCGTGGAGGAGTTCAGCATGGTGTTTTTGAGTCTCTCGTGGCTCAAGAAACAATATTTGGCTGGATTATAACAGGCCCAACCAGCGGTGTCTCTCCACGTATGGTGACGAGGTCACATTTAACAAAAAGCTCTATAGACGACCAGTTGACTAAATTTTGGGAGTTAGAAGAAGTTTCTCGAAGACGAGTATTATCAGAAGAGGATAAACTTTGTGAGGAGATCTATCGTTCTACTACCACAAGAAATGCTGAAGGGAGATACATAGTGAGTCTGCCCTTTAAGTCAAATATTCTGTCGCTCGGTCAAAATAGGAAAATGGCTGTAAGCCAATATTTACGCAACGAAAACTCATTGCTAAAAAACACAGAAAGAAAAACAATGTATGAGGAGGTTTTAAAAGAATATTTAACACTAGGGCACATGGAAAAGGTTGAGAGCAACGCAAGTGGCCCAGGTTACTATTTACCTCATCATGGTGTTTTTAAGCCAGAAAAGACAACAACAAAACTACGCGTGGTTTTTAATGCGTCCAGCCCAAGCTCGAACGGCAAAAGCTTGAACGATTTGTTGTACACTGGCCCTATTCTGCAAGCTGAGATAGTACATCTAATATTAAAATGGCGATTTTTTCAGTTTGTATTTAATGCGGACATTTCAAAAATGTATCGCCAGATTTTACTAACACCAAATCAAAGGCCCTTTCAGAAAATAGTTTTTCGTAATTCGGAAAGCGGCGAGATTGAAGATTATCAACTTAAAACAGTGACTTTTGGTATAAATTGTGCCCCATATTTAGCCCTCAGAACAATACTTCAATTGGCTGATGATGAAGAAAAGTGTTTCCCTCTTGGCTCTCGAATCTTACGCGAGTGTATTGTATGTCGACGATGCACTAGTGGGCGCGCACTCAATTCCAGACGCATTAGAGGCACGTGACCAATTAATTGGCATATTAGAGATGGGGGGATTTGAGTTAAGAAAATGGACCTCAAATTCCAAAGAAATTTTAAAAAATTTGCCCCACGAGTATTTACTAAACTCTTCATTCTTGTCTCTCGATGATAAAAGTACCACGAAGACATTAGGCGTTCACTGGAATGCAGCTGAAGATGTGTTTTTCTTCACAGCAGAGGCATTCCATATAAAACAATCGTACACCAAGCGAGAAGTTTTATCAATCATTGCTAGACTCTTTGACCCTGCAGGCTGGTTAGCACCTGTAGTAATCACGGCGAAAGTTTTATTACAACAAATGTGGCTTGATAAAATAGAATGGGATCAAGAGATAAAGCCAGTAGCTCTACAAAAATGGCTAAGCTTCATTAAAAATTATGCAGATATTGAGACAATTAAGCTGCCACGATGGGTTCAATATACGCCAGGTTGTGAAGTACAATTTCATGGCTTCTGTGACTCTTCTGAGCTGGCATACGCAGCTGCAATTTACGTAAGAGTAAGCTTAGGAAATGAAATATCTACACAGTTGCTCGTATGTAAAACAAAAGTGGCTCCAGTAAAAAAGCCATCTTTGCCTCGTTTAGAGCTATGTGGAGCAGTATTGCTAGCCAATCTGATGGACAGCGTGATTCCTCATTTTCAGCTCAATAGTGGATCAATTTATTTATGGTCAGACTCAACGATAGTGTTGGCCTGGCTACGAAAACCACCCTGTAATTGGAAAACTTTTGTGGCAAATAGAGTGGCAACAATATTAGAAAAGATAGGTAACAAAAACTGGTCTCATGTCTCATCCCAGGATAATCCTGCCGATTTAGCAACCCGGGGGATGACTCCTGCGGAGTTGCGTAAAAATATAATCTGGTGGCACGGTCCTGAATGGTTGCGTCGAGAAAAGTCTCAATGGCCCGAAGGTCCTCCTCAGACAGAAACATCAGAAGAATCCAGAAAAAATCAAGTATTCGTTGCTATATCGGCTGAAAAAGAAGATTTGCTGGACCGTTTTTCCGATTTACCTCGAGCGTTACATGTGTTGGCCTACGTATTTCGTTTTGTTACACTATCCTGCAAATCTAGGCGTGTAGCTCATAATTTCAATACGCTACGTATTCAGGCGCAGGAATTGCGGTTCGTCAGAAATCGTCTGTTCTCACTGTCCCAGCAGTCACATTTTGCGCACGATTTTAATAGGCTAAAAGCGAAGAATAAAATTGATTCTCGAAGCCCTTTGTTGACCCTTACGCCCTTTCTGGATAAAGATGATATCATCCGATCTAATGGCCGTCTCAGTTCATCCATCTGTTTATCTTACAATGAACGACACCCTATTATACTGGCATATAACAGTAGGCTCGCTCGTCTTTACGTGGAGTTCATACATAAGCTCGTTCATCATGGTGGCCCTCGTCTGATGCTGTCTGTGGTCCGACAAGAATGCTGGATACTTAAGGTGAAAAATCTCATCAAAACCGTGATACACAATTGTAAAATATGTGTCTTGCACCGCAAACGACTTCAAGGACAAATTATGGGATCACTACCGCTAGAAAGAACTACTTTAAATCGGGCCTTTACTAATACTGGAGTAGATTTTGCCGGCCCATTTGAAGTAAAGAGTTTTACCGGCCGCTATTGCCGTATTACGAAAGGGTATGTGTGTCTCTTTGTTTGTTTCTCTACTAAAGCAATCCACATTGAAGCCGTTAGTGACTTGTCTACCCCTGCTTTTCTGGCGGCCTTAGCTCGTTTTATTGCGCGACGTGGGTGCCCTAGTCGTATTTTTTCGGACAATGGCCGAAACTTCGTAGGCGCCGCACGTGAAATTAAGACCAACTTCAACAAAGTTGTAAAAGAGTTACGTGATTCTGCTGTCGATGTATATGGCCATCATAGCCTAGAGTGGCATTTCATTCCAGCTGCGGCACCTCATATGGGAGGTTTATGGGAGGCAGGTATCAAAAGCCTCAAAACGCATCTTAAAAAATCAGCTGGGCTGATGAAATTCACTTTTGAAGAGTTTTCCACCCTTCTAGCGAAAATTGAAGCATGTCTCAACTCTCGTCCCCTTGGCCCTTTATCTGATCATCTCGATGATATAACGGCTCTCACTCCAGGCCATTTCCTGATAGGCTCGTCTTTACTTTCTCCAGCCGAACCTGAAGAGTTGTCGTCCCCGCTCAGTATAACCAATCGGTGGCGAAAGGTAAAGGCTCTGCAGCAAGAAATGTGTCGTCGATGGAAGGAGGAATATTTGAAAGAATTGCACAAACGCAATAAGTGGAAACAACCACAAAACGATTTAAAAATAAATGACCTGGTAGCTCTCAAGAATGAGCCGACTTCCCCCACAGAATGGCGTCTAGGGCGTATCACCAAAACTTTTCACGGGACCGATAACAAAGTACGTGTAGTCGAACTCAAAACTACGTACGAACACAGCCCGAGCACAGAGGCGGTAGCCGAAACAAGAGCCACGCCCGGGCATGCCAATCGGCAGTGGCATAGAAGCCTACCCATCTACATGTTGCTGGGGGCCGATGTCCAGGCGCAGGTATTGCGTGGTCCTGCTAGAGGTCGCCCAGGCACGTTGTATAGCCAGGACACCATATTCGGGGTGGCGCAGTTTGGCGAGGCGCGAAAGGCGCAGTGAAGTGTACTTGCATGTCTGCTCTTGCCATGGATGCATTGAAACATTTTTTTTTCTTATCGTAGCCCATTATTTTTTTTTCTCTTAATTCATTTTATAAATTGTTTGAATACTATGTATAATTTACCTCATCCTATTTTAAAAATATCTATACATATAAAATATATATATGCATTTATGAATTAATAGTATTTTTTATGTATTTGTGAATTTACAAATCCTTTTTTTTAAATAATAAAATTATATATGTTTTAACTTGTTGCACCATCGTTGCAAGGCCGGCGGTATGTTTGCACGTGTAGCTGCTGGTGACACTGACCGTCTAAACGTACCCTAGGTTAGCCGTCTGCTAACTGCCGCCGTCAAAAAGTTGACGGCTACGTGGTTTTACTCGTAACAACCACTCGTCGTGAAATAACCAAAAGAAAAACAAGTACTAAGTGGGAAATAAGATTTATAAAACTAAAATAAATTGTTTAAACTTAAAACATAAAAACGTAAAGGAAATTCAAGAAAATAAATATTAAGAAAACATAAAGAAAAACAAAGAGGTTTTCATTTAAAAATAAAGGAATAATCCAAACAAGCAAATACACGTAAGTGCAAGCGGACGTCGCCCGGAGCATATTCTTGATCTGCCGCAACACAAACCTAGTTGATCATCAAAACCACCCTCATCCACATCATCACAGCACAACATCATCTCCAGGTAAACATAGATCATTCCTAGGCTTAGCAAGTTACTACAGGAAATTTTTTAAAAACTTCGCAGCTATTGTAAAACCACTCACAGTACATCTCAGAGGAGATAATGGTGGAATTAGTAAAAATCAAAGTACAAAAGTAAAAATAAATCTCGACCAAGCAGCACTAGACGCATTAAATAAAATAAAAGACGCCCTTCAGGCACAGGTCGAATTATTTCAACCTGAATTTTCAGAACCATTCGAGTTAACCACCGACGCAAGTAACTTTGCCATCGGCGCAGTACTTTCCCAGTATAAGAAACCAATAGCATTTATTTCACGAACTCTAAATGAAACAGAGCAAAATTACAGCACAAACGAAAAGGAATTGTTAGCTATCGTTTGGGCTTTACAAAAATTAAGAAACTATCTTTATGGTATTGCTGACCTAACAATATACACTGACCACCAGTCATTAATCTTTTCTATCTCGGACAAGAATCCAAACACCAAACTTAAAAGATGGAAAAACTTCATAGAAGAATATGGAGCAAAATTAGTGTACAAGCCTGGACATCAGAATATTGTTGCAGATGCTTTATCACGGCAACAAATTAACAATACATCCAGTTGTTCACAACACTCAGCTCAAAGTTCACCTTCAGAAGGTATCAAGAGAGTCAAACAACCACTAAATGCTTTTAGGAATCAAATAATACCAATATTTGACGAAAATGCAATAATCGAAATAGATACATGTACCATTTTTCCAGATCGAGTTAGGCATACCATATATTATAAAACAAAACACGAATTGATAGACAGACTAAAACAAATAACAAATCCAAAAGTTCAAAATGCACTAAAATTAAGCGAAGAAACATTATTTCATCTACAAAGTGATATTATCACTACATTCCCATCCAATTTGTTTGTTATAACACAAACACAATTACAAGATGTCATTAACGTAGAAGAACAAAAAGAAATAGTAATGCGAACACATAGGAATTATAAAAATAACGCTCAAGAAATATTATTAACACACTATTGGCCGAACATTCGAGATATGTGTAAAAAAGAATGTATAGATTGTAATATCTGCCTACAAAATAAATATGAACGAAGACCAAATAAACAACCAATAGGGAAAACACCAATACCCACGAAAGTAGGAGAGTACCCTGAAGGAAACCTGGTGCAAGTGTCTCCAAGTCACCAGTTTTGACTACTATTTTGTTGACTTCTTGGCGACATTGTCAACAAAGTGTATACATTTTTTTTTTAATTGCTTTGATGGGAAAAAAAATGTATACACAACAAATAAGAGTTCTAATTTGCCGCCAAAGCGCTTTTATTCGTCGGCGTTATAATTGTTTATATCTACTATTTTTTTCAATTGCGCCATAATAAGTATGCAGTACATTAATCTTTATAAATTTAAAAGAACATACAAAATCCCATTTTTCATATATTGTATTCCTTTTGTTTATTTAAAATTAAGAGCTGACGAGTTCGGCGTCAGCAATATTAATAGAATGTCGGCGGCTTAACTCAGCATCAAAAATTGAAGCTTTGTAATAAAGCCATTTTATTAATGTGTCAAAAATATAAGCAGCTGGTTGAAAAATTAAAATTTTTGTTAAAAATATTTAAAATAATTAAATAAAAAATAAATTAAAAGGTAAATGAAAGTGTTTTTAAAATAATTTAAGCATTTTACATACACGCATTATGAGTAAAAGGAATTACAAACGTCAAGTGAAAAAACAATCAATTTTGTATAAAAACAGAAAAAATGAACACGAAATTAATTTAAGTGAAACTATAAATTGTGAAAATTTTGTGGAACCTGTAGAAGATTCTTTGGAATCAGTGATAGATTTGCCAAACGCCAAATTGAATTTGCGTGAAAAGATAAGAAGTTGGTACATTGAAACAGCACCTTCCAGGAAGTGTTTAGAAAAGCTTCTTGTAATATTACATGAGGAAGGTCTAGATGTTCCTCTGTCAGCTGCAGCTCTGTTAGGTAAAAGGCAAGCAATTTCAATTAGAAAAGTTTTTCCAGGAAATTATTGCCACATTGGAATTGAAGCTCAGCTAAGAAAATTTGAACAAGTTTTATCAAATTATGACGAAATTAAATTAGATATTAACATTGATGGAATCCCTTTGTTTAAAAGTTCGCGAATCCAGCTATGGCCGATTCTTTTAAAAATCGTTAATTTCCACGAGAAAGTAAGACCGTTTCCTATTGGAATATACGTAGGTCCTAGTAAACCTAAGTGTGTTAAAGATTTTTGTAAAGATTTTGTTGATGAAGCGATTTCATTAAAAAATGGATTTTGTTTAAATGAGAAGAAAATGAGCATTGCATTCCGTTGTTTAACATGCGACACACCGGCTAAAGCATTCATTTGTGGTGTTCCAGGACATACATCATCGCATGGATGCACTAAGTGTACGCAAGTATCAAAGAAAGTTGGGAATGTGCTAACATACAGTAAATCTAGTGGGACTTTAATTTCAGATGAAGATTTTTCTTCAAGAAAGTATTCAAAGCACCACAGCCAAACATTCAAAAATGAAAAATCTCCCCTTGAAGAAATAGGGTTTAATATGGTAACGCAAATACCTTTAGATAGTATGCATCTAATCGATCTTGGAGTTACAAGAAAAATGCTTGTTCGAATCATTAATAACAAAACCGGAGAGAAAACTCCAAAAGAAAATTTAGTAAAAATATCATTGGAGCTCGTGAACTTAAGAAAATTTTTTTCGAAGGAATTTCCACGGAAACCTCGCTCACTAGATGAAATACATAATTGGAAGGCTACGGAATTTCATCAGTTCCTCGCATATACTGGTCCTATTGTTCTTTGCAACAACGTACACAAAGATATATACTATGTTTTTTTAATTTTACATTGCGCTTATAGGCTACTTAGTAGTCCAAGGCATGTTTACAGCAACGCAAAAGTAGCAAACGATCTGCTTGAATTATTTGTTGAAAATTTTCCTATTGTTTTTGGCGAAGATAGCGTTTCTTTTAATGTGCACAGTTTATTACATATAGCATCTTGTGCACAAAATTATGGACCTCTTACTTCTTTTTCGGCCTATGACTTCGAAAATAAGCTCCAAATTTTAAAAAAACATGTCCGAAAACCATCTTCAATTATTCAACAAATTGTCCAAAAAGAACAACACGAAATGTACGTTGAAGCTAAAAGAAAAAAGTTCAAGTACAAAGGAAGTGTAATTGTAGAAGCTTTGGTCAATGATTGCATTATTTCTTTTAAAGCCCCCAATAATATTTGTGCAGTTAAAGCAGATATTCCTATAAAAGTCGAAGCCATAGTAAATGAAGACGTTGTGTACATTGTAGGACGACGTTTGTTGGACTTAGGGAGTTTTTTCCAAGAACCCCTAAGTTCCAGTGAAATAGGCATTTACACTACAAATCTCGTTCTGGGTGAAAAAGAAAAATTTTTAATGAACGATATTCAATATAAATTTGTATGCTTACCTCTTGATAATCATTTAATAATAATACCCATTCTACATAGCTGCCTTCTACAAAAATGTCCAACGACCATACACAACACTCCAAAGGAAAACTGAAGTATTTTTCTCAACAAGGTAATTTAACAATTTTGTATTCTTATAATATGTATTTTTTTGCACTATTTATTTACTTTTTTCTTTTCAGTTACTTCCAAATGTCCTAGCTGCGAACAACTCTCAACACAATTTCATTCGTATACAGGTTTGTTAGACAAATTTCTTTTGATAATTAAACTTACATAAAAAATAACTTATCAAAACTTGCTAAGCCTTAAAAAATTGAACAAAAATATTTTTTCTCCATATATTTCTCATGTCGCAACTTCAGGGCCCCAGTGGAAATATTTAAAACATTCTGTCATTCAGATTTTTTTGCATTACGTCTTTTTTTGGTCAAATGAATAATTCTAGCGGGGTGGCAGTCGAAATTCTAAAAATTATTTTTCTCTATACAACGATGAATCACTCTAATATACATATGTATTTACTATGTTATCACAGATGCTGCTGAAAGGCGACATAACACATTGCTGGAAATTTTGGCAGAACACAAAGTTTTACTAGATAAAATAGTAAAACAAAATGCAGTAACTTCTAATCTAATTGAATTTTTTCCCATAAATACAGAAGAAAAGCTCAAAGAATTTGATGCTATTTTGGCCACACATTCAGACCCATACGTAAGTATTTGCCTTTACTGTGACATTAATACACAAATAAAATTAAATTTTTTCTTTATGTTCTATAGATAAGACAAATAAAATCTCTATTTGCTGGTAATGCTGAACGTAATCTCCATCAAGTGTTTGGCCAAAATATAATCATGAATTTTAATGTTGATGGTTCTTTTGGCAAAAAGAGATTGCGTGATTTCGCCAACGTTTTTAAAGCTTTAATAGGTAAAAAGTTTGATATTTGAGTTTTCTGGATTTGTAATATTATTATAAATGTTTTTTGTTTCCATATCCAGACGTAATATCAACTTTTAGTGAAGAAGCCGACAAAACACTTAGAGGAGCATTGCAGCGCCAAAAAAAAAAAATATTTTAAGCAAATGGGGCGAAACAAATCAAAAGAACGTGAAAATATTGAATTTGAAGTCGAAGTCGAAGAAGTCAAGGAAATTTAATTAACTTAATCAAAGAAAAGTAACAGTATTTTTAAAATACGTATTTATAATAAAATTTAATTAATTTTTTTTTTTTTTTAATTCTACTTAAGAGGCTGAAATGTACCTTATTTACTTTTAATATTTAAAACGGTGTTTATGAATTCCTTATTTTTTTTAATAAAACATGAAATGTTAACAAAAGTTTTATTAATGACGTCTATTTCAGAAAAGCATCAAAATTGTAGACTAGAATTACTAAAATGCACTGGTGAATCTCTGGTGACAATGTCTACATATGGTCCCAAAAGAACTAACTATTCAGTAGTACCAGTGTCAGTAGTAATTACTAAAATGCACTAGTGAATCTCTGGTGACAATGTCTACATATGGTCCCAAAAGAACTAACTATTCAGTAGTACCAGTGTCAGTAGTTATTACTAAAATGCACTAGTGAATCTCTGGTGACAATGTCTACATATGGTCCCAAAAGAACTACCTAATCAATAGTACCAGTGTCAGTAGTAGATTTCCAATGACACGCACATGTTAAATGTCTATAGTAAAAAAGCATTGTTGGGGGTATAATAAGTCACTAGTACTGGTGACAGTGTCAATAGTGAATCAGTACTGATTCACTAGTGACATTTCCTACAGGGTACATACAGATGGATATATTTTACATGAATAACCAAACATACATCAGCACCATTGATAAATACTCAAAATACTGTTACATACGCAAATTACATGGCAAAACAAACTGTCATGAGTATATAGAAGAAATTCTCACACAAATCTACCCAAACACCAAACATTTAATGACTGATAATGAAAATGTATTTACTGGCATAGTAGCAAAAAGTGTCTATGAGCGACTATTAATACAACATACAGTAACACCCATTCATCATTCGACAACCAACAGTCAAGTTGAACGTGTCCATAGCACTCTGATCGAAATCTCAACAGCCTTGGCACAACAGAATAACACTGCACCAGGAGACGAATTATTCAATGCAGTAAGACAATATAATAAAACGATTCATTCCACAACAGGATATAGACCTGAGGACGTGTTTTTCAACAGAGAACGATATTCTGACATTAAGGAGAAACTCGAGGACAAACAGGAAAAACTACTCAATTACCATAATAAAAATCGACACTCAATAAACTACAAGGAAGGAGATATAATTTACGCTAAAACACACCGCCGCAACAAAAACCATATCAAGTATTTACAGCACAAGGTAAAAGAAGATCGTGGGGACACAATCCTAACAGCGAAGGGTAAGGTTATACATAAAGATAGTATACGCAGACAAACTACACCATGTACAAGTCAACAATAATTAGAATTGTATTTCTCGCAATTACTCTCGGCGACAAAATAACTGATTTAACAAACAAAAAATATGTACTCATAGAAGGAAACCCAGCTTATGTGTTCAAAGACACATCATATCTGTATCACGTAGTTAACTTAACAAACATACTGAGACCATATGAAGATATAATGCAAAACATGTATAATACAGAACAAAGCCAGGAAGAACAAATATTAATAGGTAGAATTGAATCTTTAAAAACACAATTAATACCGAATACACATCGCGAAAAAAGAGCACTAAACTTTCAAGGTTCAACATTAAAATTTTTCACTGGGACACCAGATCACGACGACTTAATCGAAATAAAGACAGGGGCCAAATCACCGCATACGATATCGAATTAACTATCGTATCGAAAAACATTACGACTCGTGTCGAATAAGCAAAGTATGGCATACGATGCGTCAAATTACGATACAATTCATTCGATATCGTATGCGATAATCCCAAAATGAAAAATTTCGATAAATTCTGTTCGATATCGTATGCGGTGATTTGGCCCCAGGACTTAATCAATTAATAGAAAACAATAATAGACAAAAAATCTTAAACTCACGGTTTGAACAAATCTTAGAAACATTAAATCCTAAAGCTATCACAGATAATATTATAATCAATGAAGTATATCGTGAACTTGAAGCTATAACAATTACCATAAATTTTGCTAAAAATGGAAATTTTTATTCAGGAACATTGAATCTAAATGAAATAAAAGAGATCGTATCTAATGAAGCTTTTGACTTACCACTAATAAACATCCTAGAGTATTCAGATATCCATATATGTTTTTTCAATCAAGCTATAATTACAATTTATAAATACCCTATATTGAAAAATATATGTAAGTTATATAATATATTCCCATTAGCATATAAGCATGGAAAATTAGTATTGGACAAACAAATTACTGTTTGTAATGGTATTTATACCTCAGTAACACAATGTAAAAATCTCTTAGGAAATAATATTTGTAAAATAAACAAAGGTAATAATTGTACTATAAATATATTAGAAAATAAGCCAGCTAAATGTGACATAATTCAAGAAAATAACGCACCACTCACAATACTAGAGAACGGTTACATCTTGACTGATGACGAACATATTTGGAATGGTCAAATAATTAAAGGACCTAAGTTAATTCAATTTAATGTTTCAACCAATATAGACGCAAAAGACTATTTTAACCATCAACAAGAAATAAAAGAAGCTATACATAAAAAATATGACGAACGCATGGAAATCCTCCATATATTATATTCAGACTCATACCATAAATTTTCAAATTTACAAGAAATGTCAAAATATTTAATCCCTATAGAAGACCACCCCATACAAACCACCATTTACTTAATTCTCGGAATCTTAGCCACAATACTATATACATATATCATAATAAAATTAATTAGCTACTGTAAGGAAGTAAAACGAACAGAAAGAAGAAGAATAGCCGAACGCATTTATGAAATAGAATTAAGAAGATTAAGAGCACAAAACAGTATTGTTTAGGAAAAGTGAGGACACTTTATTTTAAGAAGGAGGGGAGTTAATGCACAGGGTATAGTCTACATGGCAACACTAGCATAAATAGATAAGTAGACACACACATCAATATTATCAATTACATACGTTAGAACAAAGAGTTATAAGAGGGAACAAAGGTCAACATCAATATTATCACTTACATACTTTAGAACAAAGACTTACAACGAGACCACTATCAGTCAAAGTAAACTCAAAATATGTTTTAATAATAAAAAGATACTTGTAGAAAACATATTCCGAGATAAAAGACAAAGAAACGATAAACATAATTATTATTATAAATAGCTGTTAAGAAAATATTGTGACTAGTCTTAAGAAGATAGATAATAAAGAAACACACGTTTCGGTGTGAAAAGATTTATTTTATTTTTTTTGATTCATTCCTTCACCAAGGAATTAACTCGCGTGGACTACGCTTATTAAAATCTGTTAAACAAAAAAAGGGAAAGAGAAAGAATTATTTTAAATAAAAAAATTAAAGATTAAAATTGAGAATCAATCAATGAAGTAAATTAAAAGTATTGGAAAAAAATAAAATTAAAGTAAGGAAAAAATAAAAAGGAAGTAAATCAAAAGAAGTTAACCCTTAATAGCCTGACTTTTTTTTTTTCAATGAAAAAATTTTATATGTTGTATTTTAGCACCCTTAACAACGTTTGTTCTACGACTTTTCACAATTTTGAGTTTTGGACATTTTAGGGGAGGTTTTGTGTGTTGGTTCTTTGAAGAACCACCAGGCACTCCTTTGACAAGTAAAATGCATATGGTTTATATATGAAATTTTTTTTATTTTCATATAGCCTGGTGGTCCCTTCAGGAACCTCAACTTTAGAGACTTGTTTTTCAAAACTGTTACATTTTTTGCGCAATGTTTATTCAGCAAATATTCTCTTTATAATGTATGCCATCTAGCGGAAAAGAAAATCATATGCTTTTCGGTGCTGAACACCTGATTTTTGACGCAAAAGCTAAAGCACTAACGAATTTCACTTCTCTAATGAGTGCCTACTGGTTCTTTGAAGGACCGTTTGAACTTTTACGAAAAACACAAACAAAAAAAATTTATATTGCTAAAAAGATACTTACATGGTTTGAATATAGTGCACAAATAATAAAAATGAATTTTATTTGGTTCTTTTGGAGCAAAAGTTTTGATTTCAATCAATTTGAATAAGCACGATTTGTTCACTTTGAAGCTTTTGTGTGTTTTTCTGATAAACGTCAAAAATCAGGTGTTCAGCACCGAAAAGCATATGATTTTCTTTTCCGCTAGATGGCATACATTATAAAGATAATATTTGCTGAATAAACATTGCGCAAAAAATGTAACAGTTTTGAAAAACAAGTCTCTAAAGTTGAGGTTCCTGAAGGGACCACCAGGCTATTAAGGGTTAAGTGAAATGAATAAATTTGAAAAATCAAAAGATTAAACTGAGAATAAATTATTGAAATAAATTAAAATTATTGGGGAAAAAATTAATGTAGTTAAGTGAAAATATTGAAAAAAAATAAATTTTAAAGGAAAAAGTATAAGGATTAAATAAATTTAATAAATTGAAAGTAAATAATTAACGATGCCAACGTGAAAAATAAATTAAACACATAATATAAGACACTTTAATCCTGCCAAAACAATAATTCAAACATATGTATAATAAATTATCAATAATAATACATAATAAAATGTGGTGTAAATACATAACGCTATATCTGAGTTTTTTTGTGAAACTGAGGCTACCTATCCGCCACATTATCTTATTGTTTGCTGTTTGCTGTGTTTCTCTTTGAAGTACTATTATTTTATACATACAATAAGATGCCTTCTGCCAAGACAATTTTTAAATGTGATGTTTGCAAGCTCCAAGTTGGCAACGAGAATAGCATTCAATGTGACATATGCTCCCAGTGGTTGCATGCTGCCTGTGCTGGTGTTGATGATGATGGCATATCCCAAATAACAAAATTGCCGCTTGTATCGTTTATTTGTGCTAGCTGTAAAACTAATATAACCACCTCCTCAAGGAGTGAAATTGCATGTTTAAGTAAGAAATTTGATGAGCTTCTTGGGAAGTTTAATGAAGTAATAGTCAAAGGTAATGATAATTGTGACAGCTTATCACGTAAGCTTGATGCTACTACATATTGTTGTGAAGCTTGCTCACTTATTAAACACACAAATTACTTTTCGTGACATTAACGAGGCAATATATATATCTAAATAGCAAGAGATCAGTTCTGGTTAAGTTCAACTGCTTGTTTACCCGCAACAACATCTTATATGAGAATTTCAAAAAACATTAAAACCAACCCGTTAAAGGTGTGTGATATAATCTCTGAATCTGACTTTCCACCAAATTTGCTGAATCAACGTGTCTATCTTAATGATCAGCTACGGGAAAACTGAATACTGAATGCTGTATGTCGAAAACTGCGAAGTAAAAAGATAATTACTAAATATAAACTGATGAACTATTTTTCACCACTGGCTACCGTGACGCTTCCCAATAATGAAACAAAAGACCTTGATATTAAGGGTTGTGAGAAACTGTTAAGTGCTTCGAATACTGATGTCATTCTCGAAAAATGATACTAACTTCTTAAACCTCTGTCTGGTTATATGTTTTTATTAGTTTATTCTAAATGATATATTAATACACATATATACTATTATACGAGTATGTTTAATTTCGTTTTTAAACTCTTCAAAAAGTTTTATTAGATTTCTTTTCAATTAATTTTCTATTTAATTAAATAAAACGAATTTTCATTGATATTATAAACGTTCTTATGTTTTCATAAAAATTGTTTTTGAATATTTTTCTTATTAATTAAAGAAACCAAAATTTAAAACAATGGAAATGTAATGGAAATAAAATAATTATAAATCTAAAAGGAAAAAAAAAACATCGAAAAATATTAAATTGTAAAATCTCCCTTATTAATAGTTTGAAAATTTAAACTATTTTATAAAAATAACATTTTATTGCATACAAAGCTTAAGAAAAATATTTTAACTAACCCTTCATTAGTAATTCATACTAAATTGATGAATAAAATCTCTTAAAAATCATTTAAAAATTTTTTTTTTTTTTTTTGTGGAGTTCTTCGTGAAAAGGTAATGGTATTTTTAATCTAGATTATTTCAAGTACACAGCGCTATTTTGAGTTATGATTATGTTGTTGAAAAGTTTGATTTAATTCAAACTTGCTATATTACAAAATATGACGTTCTGAGACTTGTAAGCTCGAATGTTACATACTATAGGCAGAATATCATTCGAAAACAAATTGCCCACGTTGAAAGCGGGAAAAAATTGGAAAGTTTTACTAAATCTATAAACATTTTAACTGCAATGAACATGATTAGACACTCTTGGTGGTTAGTGAAGCCTTCAACTATAACAAATTGCTTCAAAAAAGTATGTACATACATAAATCAATTTATTTTCAATAGTTTTTTAAATTATGTACATATAATCTTTAAAACAGGGTTACTTCGTAAAACAAAATTTGCCGATAGAAGCTTTGAACTCCGATACGTTTAACAACGAGGATGATTGTGGAAATGATTTTCAGAATTTTTACCCGCTGTGATGATAATCTAGATTGCCATGGCCAGCTTAGTGACGCCGAAATTGTCCAAAAAACCTTAAATATTGAAACATCTGAGTCTTCAGATGAAGAAGACTATGAAATCATGCCCACTTTTTCAGATGTTTTAAATTCAATTTCAATTTTACGTAAATTTTTTTTAAACTGACTCTAAATATATGAATGAAATAGAAAATTTTGAAAAAGCAGTAGTTGATAATTGCAATAAATCAACATTGCAAACAAAAATAACTCATTTTTTCACAAAAGAATAATTTTATCTTCATAAATTGTTCTTGAACTACATATATGTACCTAATACATACTAAAGGGTATTATTATAATAATTATATAATAATTTCAAAGATGGATTTGTTTTTGTTTTGTTTTTATAAATACATATGTACACGTATGCACATACATAAACATGTACATTTGTATAAATGAATTTTTTTTATTTTACTTTTAATAAATAAATAAAATTGGATTTTAAATTCGATTTAAATTAAACTGTGATTTATTATTTTTTTAAATGCGTAAATATGCATTTAACCGAGTTTTTGTAAGAGCACAAATTGCGCATTTATCCGGCGACCCGCTTAAATGATTCCCCGTTTAAATGCGTGAAAAATTGTGCATTTTGCCCTACGCACTTAAGCGGGAACTACTGTATATTTTTAAATTTTAATTCATTTAAATTCACAAAAAAATATTATGAAATCTTTTTACAAAATAAAATTCCATAATTTTAATTAAAAAGTAAAATTTTTTGATATTTTTGACAAAAAAAGTGAGGAGATCGTTCAGAAAAATTTATCAAATCAAAAGCTGCTACATTTAAACAGCTTAGTAGCAGGTTTTTCTGCTGAACGCGACCATCGACTCAAAAACTGATATGGACAGAAAAAAAGAAGAAGTCTTCATTATTAATTTTCCAAATTGCAAACGATTAATGACAGATAATGAGAAATTTTTAAACACGCTCATTGTGAACCAAATGTGTATAAAACATAACATAAAAAATACATACCCCATTACACAGATCTAAAGCGAACGGACAAGTTGAACGCGCACACAATTCAATATCAGAATTATACCGAATTTTTAAGATAGAAAAAGAAATGTCAGCAACAGAGGAGTTATTCCTGGCGGTAAAATAAATTAACACTTACTCACATTCAGTCATAGACTATAAACCAAAAGACATTCATTTTAATTTAATAAAATTTTCTGAAGAAGATATTAAAAACAAATTAAGAAACGCTTCACAAAAGACTCTACAAAGATTAAATCCAGGGTCAAAACATAGAACATTTCAACAAGGAGATCAAGTGTTAGAGTGTTTGACTAGTCACTACTGCATGCGGTCTGCATGTAGTAAGTGTAACATAATACTTTTGTTATGTTAAGATATTTATTCGCATTATAACCGCATGATCAGAGTGTATTCTGCTGATCATGCATATTCCACACATTGTGTATGTGTGTTAGTTTAAGTTATTTTATGTTTATGCTAGATTAAGATATTATTTGTACAGTTTATAATTATAACTACAAAAGAACAGTCGCATAAACGGCTGTTCAAATAATAAATATATCAGCAAGTAAATACCTTAAATTCTAACCAATTAAATAATACTACACTAGAACTAACATCAGAAATAAAAGTGACTGCAGATATAAAAAACATATAGTCCAGGAAGATCGTGAGGACGCTATCTTAACCCAAGAAGGGCAGATCATACACAAAAATAACATAAAAAACTATGTACTTACAAGAAATGAGTATAACATCCCTAACATCGATGGTCAACGTCATCGCAACCGCAGCAATAATCCAAGCGGATGTTAAACTACAAGATCTAACAGGAAAAAAAAACATATTGACAAGAAATGACGACGCACTGTTATTCAACAACTACTCTTACTTGTTCCATATAAACAACTTAACAAAAATACTCTTGCCTTTCAGGCAAGTACTTCGTAATAATTACATGTCCAATGTGGAAGAACAAATTTGGATTAAAAAAATTGAAATTCTGGAAAAACAGCAAAGGATTCAGAGAAGAGGAATAAATTTCTTACGATCTGTTTTAAAATTCATAACAGGTATTCCAGAAAATGATGATGTCATAAAAATAGAAGAAGCCACACACACACTTATTGAGAATAACACAAAACAAAAACTAATAAACTTTAGACTTGAAAAAATTCTTTATACGATCATTGGAAAAAATATAAAAAATCAGTTAATCTTAGAACAAGTGCACGATCAGGGGCCAAATCACCGCATACGATATCGAATTAACTATCGTATAGAATAACATTACGATACGTATCGAATAAGCAAATTATGACATACGATGTGTCAAATTACGATACAATTCATTCGATATCGTATGCGATAATACCAAAATGAAAAATTTCGATAAATTTTGTTCGATATCGTATATGGTGATTTGGCCCCAGCTTTTACTACTAACACGAACTATTAATGCGGCAAGAAACAATGAATACTTATCGGAATCCTTAGACATGGAAGATTTAAAGGAAGTGATTGAACACGAATTAACAATAACTCCAATAATTAATATATTGGAATACGCAGACTTACAAATACGCGATATTAAATGAACAGTGCAACTATTTTAAGATAACTCCAATTAGTTTTAAACACGGAAAAATTGTTACCGATCATGAAATAGCAAAATGTGGGAGCAACTATATTAGAATAGAAAAATGAAAAAAAGAATTTAGGCAAGAATATTTGCAATCAAAACAGCAAACCAGACGACCGACAACTGTATCATACCATTATTAGAAAATAAAACGCTAAATGCCCTATTATTCAAGAATACAATCGATCCTTACTAGAGGTTGACGAAGGATTTATATTATTGGACGGAACTCAGGTCATTTATTTATTTGATATAAATTATAATTGGAATTATTAGTTGTCTTTACATAGCTACAAAAATATTTAAATATTGTATAATATACAAACAACAGAAGGCTGACGGAAACTTTAAAGTCCTATATAAAACTAAGCTAGCATGAATCAGGCTAACACAGTTTAAATCCGGACGATTTTTTGTTAAGAGCAAGAGAGTTAAGGAACATCACATGTACGATAGTTTTTTTTAAACTTTTCTTTGTTTATATGATAACAACAATAATATTTTCCTAAGACAATAAATAAGAAATAGTTTTTTTGTTAAACAAAGAAAATGTAATGATAATAACAACATAATTTCCTAAGATAATAAATAAGAAGTAGTTTTTCATAGATAATATATAACAAGTAATTTTCCATAAATTGATAAAAAAAAGAGAAAAATTTTTAACAAACAAAGGACTTGTATTATTATAAACAACCCTAAATATGTAGAATATAATAAACGAGCATTATCAGCGTTGTTTAATAAACACATTTTGGAACAATAGATTAAGTAAAGTAAGATAAGACAAATATTTTTATTTTCTTAGTAATTAAGGAAGTCGCTTTGAAAATGTAAACGCAGTTCATGTGTAAGCTCAAAATAAATTAGTTGTTAAGAAAAATTTAAATAAATAATCAAGATACTAAAGTGTATCTTCAAATAATAAATAATTTTTTTTTTAATCAACATAAAAGAGAAAACTTTAACTAGAAAACTTAACACAGTCTCGATAAGATGCAATGGATGCAATAGTTGGTGTCACTTGAGGCGATGCACATCCCCACGCTTCCGCAGAGACTGGAACATAAGTTTCATAGCTACCTTCTACCTGAATCCCCAAGCACATGTAGCTCCCGAGTCTCTCCCACACGTACGACTAGCGTGGCGCAAATACAAGTGCTATCCCCTCAACCGCAGCAACTCGACCTGCCGTCGGAAACTCCACCACCTAACACCTGCAGGAACCTCTCCCAAGACGCATCCGTAAGGAGTTCCGGCACTATAACGAGGACATCAGGAACGTCATTCCATCAGACGTTTCACAAGGGTCCATCGCGAATGCCCTCAGGGTGTTGCATCAACAAATGGTCACAGAAACAACTAACGAATACAGATTCAACAAGGCTCTTAACTCACGACCACCCGCGATCGCGGAGCAGTATTCTTAACTGCTACCAAGAGCGCATAGTCCCCGCACTATAGACAGATGCCCAGATTGTCTCCAGAGCCCGCACAATACTGAGTAATTGCCTCAACAGGCCCTTAGCCCAATAACCCTATGGCTAAGACCAACTGAGGTGGCAAGTTTTCTCCAACTCCCAACTCCAAACCCATCCAATGACACAAACAAATAAACTTCCCAATTTAATAAACTTCCCATTTTAATATATTTTCAGGAAAGAACTCCCGTCAGCAACAGTACCGGAGCTGTTACAACAAAAAAAACAGCTCACAAAGAGATAGCTTTGTTTCAAATAACCAACAACATCCTGAGAGTCGGAAATTTTCAGATGCCGAAAGCCTCCAGGGGAAATTACCCTATACAGGAATTAAAGCAAAATCAACTAATTTAAAATTTATTCTCAATCCTGGAAAATCTCACCCAAAATGCAGTATACCTTATGATGAAATAAAATTTAAAACACTTAAACATCACATAAAATTAAAGGAAAAAATTAGCATCCCAATTTTTAGAGAATTCGGTGACAGCACTGAAGACAAAATTCAATTTTTGGTGCGCAATTTCCATAACCAGTACGATAGTTTAATTGGAAATATCATATTGATACAATTGAATGCCCTTTTTCTTTTATTGTGAGGTCAGTGGCACTGGCACAAACCTAGAAAATAGTTTTCACCAGGTACCAATGCATGAAGATTCCGTTAAGTACACAGCTTTTGTTACCCCTCTAGGGCAGTATGAGTACTGTCATATGCCATTCAGTTTAAAAAACGCTTGTGCGGTGTTTCAGCACTTCTTTAACAGGGTCCTTAGGAATTTCATTGGCGAAGGGAAAATCGTAGTGTACATAGATGACATTAGCTTAGCCACCGAGACAATCGAAGAGCACTTGCAGGTTATATCCGATGTTTTAAAAGTCTTAAGTAAGGAGGATTAAGACTGAACTTGAGTAAATGCAAATTTGCATATCGGGAATTACTTGGGATATCGCGTAAATAGGATGGGCATTAAACCTAACGATGGCCATATTAAATCCATTAAGGAATATCCGATGCCTACGGATCATGAAGGGGTAGAACGGTGTCTGGGATTATTTTCATATTTTGGAATATTTTTTAGCAGACTTTTCAAGAATATCTAGACCTCTGACCGCCTTAAAAAAGAATAAAAACTTCGACTAAATTATAGGTTAGTAAAGGCCCCGATGTAGATGCCAGTACGAAGGGGTACGGTGCAGTCCTTCTACAAAAACAACAGGACGGTAAATTTCACCCTGTATCCTACTATTCTAAATGCACATCTCCAGAAGAATCAAGGTACCATAGCTTCGAACTAGAAACTTTAGCCATAATATATGCTTTAAGAAGATTTCGAGTGTATTTAGAAGGGATATCATATACCATAGTGACCGACTGTAACTCCAAAAAAGCAAAAAATTAATAAATCCGAGAATAGGTAGATGGGCATTAGATTTAGAGAATTATAGTTTCTACATAAGACACAGAAGAAGCGAACTGATGCCGCAAGTAAGGTTACTTAGACACATCATTATACATAACATAATTTTAAGATAAGAAATATTTATAAAAGAAAGGTTATGACTAATTACAATCCCAAACATAATTCTAAGATAAGAAATATTTATAAAACAAAAGATTATGACTAGTTACAATCCCAAACATAAGATAATAAATATTCTGTAAACATATTGGTAATGATGAAATTCAAATGTAGTTATTGATAAAATATATTTTGGGTTCAGAGCAAAGAAATAATATTATTGTAAACAACCCTAAATATTTAAAAGATAACAAACACATTTTAGAACAAAAAAATATGATAGGACAACTATTGTTATTCTCTTAGTATTTAAGGAAGTCGTTTTGAAAATGTAAACTCAGTTCATATGTACACGCAAAATAAATTAGAAGTTAAGAAAATATAGTGAATAAAGAAAGACGCATCGCGTCGAAAAAAAATATTTTTTTTACCCATAATAAAAGTGAAAACTTTAATTGGCGATCCTGCCAGTAGTAGCATATATATTGTTACTCTTAGTGAGCGGACCAATATCTCTTGTCACAACAAGGATAATAGTCTCTTAGGAAGGATAAACAACCAACAAATCTTATTCACATAGTGAAGGAAAAATATATATGAAATTCACAAGAAAAAAACATCTTTGATAAAAATAGGAATTTGAACGAATCATCATTTAAAGAAATCATGGAGCAAAAAATACAGCAAATGGCTGGTTTACAGCTAGCACTACAGAACCTACAACAGGATAATGCATCTTTAAAGAATAGATTGGACCAAATTCTAACAAGTACTTCGGCAATTCAACCACAAGTATTATTGGAACCAAGAGTAGCCATATCTAATAACCCTAATGAAATAAACTTAAGAGATATTTAAAGCATTAAATAGTTGATATCGCGTAAATAGGATGGGCATTAAACCTAACGATGGCCATATTAAATCCATTAAGGAATATCCGATGCCTACGGATCATGAAGGGGTAGAACGGTGTCTGGGATTATTTTCATATTTTGAAATATTTTTTAGCAGACTTTTCAAGAATATCTAGACCTCTGACCGCCTTAAAAAAGAATAAAAACTTCGACTAAATTATAGGTTAGTAAACGCCCCAGTGTAGATGCCAGTACGAAGGGGTACGGTGCAGTCCTTCTACAAAAACAACAGGACGGTAAATTTCACCCTGTAGCCCACTATTCTAAATGCACATCTCCAGCAGAATCAAGGTAGCATGTGGCCAACAGTGTGTAGAATGCATTGCGATTCAATAGTACCGCAACATGCAAGCATTGACAAACTGCAAGCAAGATATTTTGTGTGACTGTAATTTGACACTTATACGTTTAATCAAGTGCTGCTGCACAATGCACTTAAATGAATAACATTTATTTACTGCATTTGTTTAATTGTAGATATAAGCTACACAAAGTATCTGTTGCTTTTAAGTATGCACTCGTTGAACTTTAAAACTGTTGAACACATGCCATACATAAATAGTTGGAAGCTAAATATGCTTACCCAACATTAATATATATTTATATTCTTTTACTCTTATGTTAAGGTACCCCTAAGAACTATTCTCATAATTAGTATATAAGCCAATGTCAATTAGTTTAAGAAATCAATTAATACTTTGCCTTCAATCGGTATTACTAATTCATACTGGCATTCATCTGCCTTTTACTTTTATTTGCCAGTGGCGTTTATTAGCGCCGGCAATTTAAATACTTCCAAGTACAATATAAATACTACCCAAACACTAAGAATAACTAAATTGTTTTAAATAACATTACACCATAGCTTCGAACTAGAAACTTTAGCCATAATATATGCATTAAGAAGATTTCGAGTGCATTTAGAAGGGATATCATATACCATAGTGACCGACTGTAACTCCAAAAAAGCAAAAAATTAATAAATCCGAGAATAGGTAGATGGGCATTAGATTTAGAGAATTATAGTTTCTACATAAGATACAGAAGAAGCGAACTGATGCCGCAAGTAAGGTTACTTAGACACATCATTATACATAACATAATTTTAAGATAAGAAATATTTATAAAAGAAAGGTTATGACTAATTACAATCCCAAACATAATTCTAAGATAAGAAATATTTGTAAAACAAAAGATTATGACTAGTTACAATCCCAAACATAAGATAATAAATATTCTGTAAACATATTGGTAATGATGAAATTCAAATGTTGTTATTGATAAAATATATTTTGGGTTCAGAGCAAAGAAATATTGATAAAATATATTTTGGGTTCAGAGCAAAGAAATAATATTATTGTAAACAACCCTAAATATTTAAAAGATAACAAACACATTTTAGAACAATAAAATATGATAGGACAACTATTGTTATTCTCTTAGTATTTAAGGAAGTCGTTTTGAAAATGTAATCTCAGTTCTTATGTACACTCAAAAGAAATTAGGAGTTAAGAAAATATAGTGAATAAAGAAAGACGCATCGCGTCGAAAAAAAATATTTTTTTTACCCATAATAAAAGTGAAAACTTTAATTGGCGATCCTGCCAGTAGAAGCATATCGTTACCTGAAATGCAAAAGGGCGTAACAACCAAAAAATTAAAAATGGGTTTTTTCATTTATTATTGTAGAGCAAATCGAATTACATGTCCTCCTACATTTTTACAGCCCTACTGTCAATAACAACCATTTTATTAAAGAAAATCAAAAGGTCGTAACAACAAAGTTGGTTTTTTCTTAAACCAAAAGGGCGCAACCCACACCAAGCAAAAGTTAACTGCCAAAACTCTCTAATTGAAATGCAGTTTTCGGTGCTAGGTAATAGGCAGTCTAGATCTCCCATTTTTTCAAAATTTTTATGAGTTTTCATTTTAAGAATAATTTCAAAATTTCTCTTTTTTACTACTTTTGACAAATTTGTACTCGAACAAAACTACTGTGTTAAATTAGGGTCAAGCAAAGTAAAAGTACATATAATTTTTGTAATTGGAATTCCGAAAATTCTAAAATCAGTACCCAGTAAATCTCCTCATCCCCAAATCAAATTTTTATCCCCGTCTGACGATAAGTCTCGTAAACTGGCAGCATTGAACAAAATTAAAAATTTTACAGTTGTAAAGTTTTTGCAACTTCTGACAACACTGATACATTTGTATTTCTATTTGCGCCTACGTTTGTTACTTCATTAAATGTGAAAATATCAATCGTGTTAAAATGTCGGAAGAAAACCAAAAAAATTGTGAAGAAAAATGCGTAAATGTTCGTGTAAAAAACAAAACGAATCGAATGTACGGAAGAAAATATTTCGGAATGAATGGAAATAATGTAATTGAGAAAAAGCCTAGACAAATGGGAGAAACTTTTAGTTCCAAACTATGTAAAAAAAGTGCTTTGCGACAATGTTCTCTTTTTTGTGAAGATAAAAGAAAAGAAATATTTGATCTTTTTTGGAAGATGTCTTGGGAACAAAAAAAACTTTACGTTATTAATCTAGTAGAAACATCTAACAGAAAACGCATTTACGCCGAAAATTCAACTCGTTTAATTTCTAACTTTTATTTCTTAAAATTGAATACTAATCGGATTCCAGTCTGCCAAAAAATGTTTCTCTCCACATTAGGAATAACACAAAAAATGGTAAGAATATGGAAAGAATCTAGTGGATTACATTGTACTCCAGCGATTTCAGAGAAACAAAATAAAGTGCCTAATAATTGCAAAAAAAGATATGACGATCGTTTAAACTTTTTAAAGAAATGGTTAGATGGTATTCCAAAATTGGAATCCCATTATCGCCGGCGTTATTCTAAAAAGTTATACTTTGAGGCAGATTTTAAGTCATACAGACAAATATATGATCTTTACATAGAAGAAAGAAAATGAAATTTCCCAGGTATTATTTCCTAAATTTATGGATGTTCTTAAGGCAGGTAATTACGGTTTATTTAAACCAAGAAATGATGAGTGCGATTTGTGCGTTTCTTTCAAATCAAAAAATGTATCAAAAGATGAATATGAAAATCACAGATCAGAAATTGAAAAAATGAGAAATGAAAAGTTAAACGATATAGAAAATGCACGTTCTGGTCTTTGTTTACTGTTTTGCATAGATATGCAAGCAGTCAAACTTGTCCCGCAGACGAACGCTAATTCTTCGTATTATAAAATGAAGCTTCAAGTACATAATTTTACCGTATACAATGTCATTACACACGAGTCAGATAATTACATATGGGACGAGACGGAAGGTGCCCTAACGTCATCGTACTTTGCAACATGTATTATAAAACATTTAGAAAAGGTCATATCACAAAGCCCAGAATTTCACCACATCATCATATATTCAGATGGTTGTTGCTACCAAAATCGTAACGCCATTTTAGCGAATGCTTTGTTGTTGTTTTGTACCGAAAAAAATGTGACGATCGAGCAGAAATACTTAGTTGTAGGACATACTCAAATGGAGTGCGATGCTACTCACTCTCTTATTGAGAGAAAGCTAAAAAATATGCAGGTAAATTTGCCGTCACAGCTAGTGGATATAATTAAAAGTGCACGAAAAACACCTTTTCCTCTGAATGCTCATCTTTTAAATCACGCCTATTTCTGTAATTACGATGCTATTCCAAAGCGCTACACATCAATACGGCCAGGTAAAAACAGTATAAACAAAAGCATTTTAATGAAATTTCCTTAACAAAAAAGAATAAATTAAATTGCTCAATTACTTTCTTAAACTAATCGCCTAACCTAAAAGACTACTACTTAATAATATTTCTATTTTTTTAATTATTTTTATTACTAAGGCCGAAAATCTGGTGATGATACCGTAAATATGATTCGAGCCTTAGCGTATGATCCAACAGGAGTCATTCATTTTAAAACTAATATAGAAAATGAATATCAACAACTTCCACAAAGAACTAAAAAGGATTTCGTCGTTGAACAGCCTTCACAATTACAAAAGGGGGTAGATTCTGGTTCTGCGATAACGTGAAATGTAAAAAAATGTTTCATTTTCGTTTTCATTACAACTTTACGTAATATCTTTTCGCAGTTGCACAAAATGCGATTCCCGTTTATAATATGAAAAAGTGTTTCATTCCATCTGTTGCAGTGTAACTTTATATCCATGTTATTCAACTTGAAATGTCACACACAGAGAACGAAGTTGAACTACTTCGATGCGGTGCAAGGCCGCATGCAAATATATATTTGCTTTTGCGGCTTTTACAACATGCATATATTCTTCATTGAAATTTTGAAGTTGATTTTTAAACATATATTACATAATATACATAGCTTATGTTATAGAAAATTTAATAAAAATTAGAAAATATTAAGTAAACAAATTAGCGGTGGTGAAGAAATTGTATGAATTACATAAGTAGGCAATTTTATTAATAGTCTATCATTACAGATACTGAGTTAATCCTACAACTTGAATAAGGAATAAATATATATATATATATATATATATATATATATATATATATATATATATATATATATATATATGTATATATAAATATGTATGTATAATCGGAGATATTATTTAATGTCTTATTGACAAAAAAATATAATCGAAAAATAGTGTATAATCACACTTTTATACTATAATTTCAAATGGTAAAAACTCTGAAAATGAAATTCGATAGTTTAAAAATATCGAAAATATAGATATATATACAGTCGAACTTCCATAACTCGAATCACCATTATCCCAAAAAAAACTTCGGATTACGGAGACTTCGAGTTACAGAATTTTTTGTCGAAATAGAATAATAGGATTTTGTACTATGTATTTTTATTTAAAACTATTGGAAAACTACATACTTAAGAATGTAATTAAAAAATTACAGTTAAGTAAAATAATCTGAAATAAGTGACTGACTGAAATAAGTTACTGGGTCCTTACTCTTTTACTACATAAACGAAATCCAGATTCAAATGAGTTGATAATTGATTCTTTATTTTTGAAAATTGTTGAGACCGTGCTTGCCGGGATACCATATTTATCAGCTGCTTCCTTTTTCTTTAATCTATCTTCGACGCCTTTTATAAGTTTATATACATAAGTTTCTTCAATGGATAAGCATTTTAAAACACGTTTAGTTGTCATAATAATAAAACAATCTATTTCAACATTTATCATCTAGTCCGAATTATGCATACTCGTAGAACTGATACTTACACAAACAAAAAGAAACAAATCTGTAATTCCCCGAAAAAATAGCATGTAAAATATACAAACCAGCTCAAGCAATAAAAGATAGTAAAACAAAAAACCATTTAAGCAAGCAGAATTCTTCGAGTTATAGAGTTCATGTGTATGTTTTTTGTTTGAGTTATGGAGAACTTCGACTTATAGAAGTTCGAGTTACGGAAGGAAAATTGTATGTGATTTGTTCTTTTAACGCTCCTGCCAACCAAATTAGTTCGAGCTTGAGAAAATTCGAGTTATAGAAGTTCGAGTTATGGAAGTCCGACTGTATATACATATGTACCTATAGGTATAAATATCAGTATCGATAATATTTAAAATACAGTTTTGAACCGGTACTTTAGTTTAATTCTATTTATTTACTTTTTTTTTTTTTTTTTTTAATAAAATGATATGTTTTCAAATTACATACTCGTATGTATGTATGTATGTATGTTGCGAAGAGCAAAAAATTTTTAAACGGGATGAATTCTAGATGTTTTAAAAATGTTTTATTTAAACTTTCTCTTGTGCCCTCTGGAGACGATAAAAAACACATCAACGTTCTAAGTGTGTGCGTGCAGTGGTGATTTTTCGGGTACACGTATACGTTGTCGGCTCTGATTGATGAAAACCATAATCTTGTGATATATTACTTTGATAGTCTCCAATTGTGATTGACAAAGAAAATGTCAGTTGTTTTGTATCGAAGTAAAAAGATGGCAGCACACGCATACTTGTTAATTTTATGCTCTGGTATTTTTGTGTATAAACAGTGTCAAAGGCATGTATTTTTTTGTTTTTTGACAAAATTGCACAAGACCCGCGGTTGCAGGTAGTAATTTAAATAAAGTAATAACAACGAATTGCCTGAATAATTATAATTAGTTAAAATTTTCCTACTTAAGTACAAACATTCAATCGATAGTAAAATCAGAAATATCAATAGCAGAAAAAATAGCACTAACTCGAATACAATTTTTTTTTAATTATTTCTATTTATTGATACATTTTCCATAACATATGCTAATTGCTTTCTAGTTTTGGCCTGAGTTTATTTAAATGTGTTAGATATTCAATTTTATGCGTTTCCGAAATTTACAGCAAAATAAGTTTTTCTTACTTTTCGATTTTCTATCGCCTTATGTATTTTTTAAGCAGCCGGCTCCAAAATAAGTTTAAGCCGCCTCTTAGTAAATTTTTTTTAAGCCGACACCAACTTTCTCTCTGCTTGGGTCTGTAAAATTGTCAAACAACAAAAATAAATTATGTTGTACATTGGGATAAATGTATAAAAGTTGAAAATGTATGCATTATTTTTTTTATATGCAGTAACAAATCTGTAAATACATATACATATGTATGTATGTATGTACATACGCATGTATACATAAATCAATTATTCAAATGATTTTTTTTATTTTTGAACTCTATACATACATATGTATGTATGTATGTACATACTTACATACATATTTATCGTTTGCAATATCGACATTTATGTTCTAAAAATTAATAAAAATTCTTTTTGATTTCTGCTTGTCCGCATGCCTTTTGCTGCTTTTACCATTTTCGCTGACAAATTTTGAGTGAAAAAAAACGCGTCATATGAAAATGTTTTGACATTTGTTTTCGCAGTTACATAAAACGAGAATCAGTTTTGCTGTGAAACTGAGAAAAAAATTGTTTCATTCCATTTGTTTCTCTCATTGTGAAAAGATTTTAATTTGTTTTAATTTCTTCACAGAACGGGAATCAGAAACAAAATGTAAACGAGAAAAATGTTTACATTTCACGTTATCGCAGAACCAGAATCTACCCCAAGGAGAGACTAAAAATCTCGAAGAAGAAATGGCAACATCTCCAAGATCTAAAAAGATTAATACCTGCAGACTGTCACTTGTTTTACGACAACATTCCTTTCGAAGATTAATGATTAATTTTGCAATAACTATGTATTTAAATTTAATTTTCCCCTTACTTAATGAAATATAATTTTATTTTAAATTTAAGGTGATTAGTGAACTGATTTATGATTTTTGAATTTTGCAATGAATATTAACCTTTATTTTTTCTTAGTTTTTTTTTATGAAATGTTATTTTATTTTAAATTTTAAGTTAAAAATATGCATTTACGAGTATATTTAAGTTAATAAAATTAAATATAAAAAACATTTGTGCTTTTTATTTCTTCAAACTCGACTAGCAAATCATATGAGGACATTTTCACTTTAAACATGTTTCTGTTGTTACGCCCTTTTGATTTCAGTTTTTTATAATGCAAAATGGCGCATCCCGCACATCTAATAAAAGTGACGATTAAAGAAATTTTTTTTTTCTACGAAATAAATGCATCATCGCAATTTAATGATGTACTGAAGAAATTGCAATACCAGCTTCGTAATCTTTGATTTTTTGAAGTTTTTTGTCTCTCCTGTAAAATTTTGAAATATGTTGTTACGCCCTTTTGCATTTCAGGTAACGATATATATTGTTACTCTCAGTGAGCGCACCAATATCTCTTGTCACAACAAGGATAATAGCCTCATAGGAAGGATAAACAACCAACAAATCTTATTCACATAGTGAAGGAAATATATATATGAAATTCACAAGAAAAAAACATCTTTGATAAAAATAGGAATTTGAACGAATCATCATTTAAAGAAATCATGGAGCAAAAAATACAGCAAATGGCTGGTTTACAGCTAGCACTACAGAACCTACAACAGGATAATGCATCTTTAAAGAATAGATTGGACCAAATTCTAACAAGTACTTCGGCAATTCAACCACAAGTATTATTGGAACCAAGAGTAGCCATATCTAATAACCCTAATGAAATAAACTTAAGAGATATTTAAAGCATTAAATAGTTGATATCGCGTAAATAGGATGGGCATTAAACCTAACGATGGCCATATTAAATCCATTAAGGAATATCCGATGCCTACGGATCATGAAGGGGTAGAACGGTGTCTGGGATTATTTTCATATTTTGAAATATTTTTTAGCAGACTTTTCAAGACCTCTGACCGCCTTAAAAAAGAATAAAAACTTCGACTAAATTATAGGTTAGTAAAGGCCCCGATGTAGATGCCAGTACGAAGGGGTACGGTGCAGTCCTTTTACAAAAACAACAGGACGGTAAATTTCACCCTGTATCCTACTATTCTAAATGCACATCTCCAGCAGAATCAAGGTACCATAGCTTCGAACTAGAAACTTTAGCCATAATATATGCATTAAGAAGATTTCGAGTGCATTTAGAAGGGATATCATATACCATAGTGACCGACTGTAACTCCAAAAAAGCAAAAAATTAATAAATCTGAGAATAGGTAGATGGGCATTAGATTTAGAGAATTATAGTTTCTACATAAGATACAGAAGAAGCGAACTGATGCCGCAAGTAAGGTTACTTAGACACATCATTATACATAACATAATTTTAAGATAAGAAATATTTATAAAAGAAAGGTTATGACTTATTACAATCCCAAACATAATTCTAAGATAAGAAATATTTATAAAACAAAAGATTATGACTAGTTACAATCCCAAACATAAGATAATAAATATTCTGTAAACATATTGGTAATGATGAAATTCAAATGTAGTTATTGATAAAATATATTTTGGGTTCAGAGCAAAGAAATAATATTATTGTAAACAACCCTAAATATTTAAAAGATAACAAACACATTTTAGAACAATAAAATATGATAGGACAACTATTGTTATTCTCTTACAGTCTAATTCATAATTATTTCAAATTTTAACTTATAAGCTGATAACAGTTATAAAGTTCTTTATGTTTTATAAGCTACTGATAACAATTTGTATTCATAACCACACAATACGACTAAATTAACAATTTGTCGGTTTTAATACTTTTGTAGTTTTATGTTGGCAATAACATGTTATTTTGACTGTCATTTTATATTTAGTGATGAATATAATTATAATTGATTATTTAAGTACCCTAATCGAATACTGAAAATAATATTAATTATTGCATATAATTTAATCGAAATGTAAAAAACCATATAGTTTATTACATTAAAAAATAAATTCAATAGTGAAAAATTTGTTTTTAAACACATTTGTTCACCGCCAGCACCGAGCTTAAAGAGTACTCAGCAGCGTTACCGTTGTGCGACTAAAGTCGCAGTTTGACACTTTTTTGAAGCCATGTGACTTTTGCTGCGACTTTTTCACAAATCCCCTTTTTGCGACTTTTTTTAAATTTGTGCAACTTGATTGGTGAGAGCATACTTTTTATGTTTTCTGATGATCTCAAACTTGCTATACCAAATTGTACATGAACTGTTTGTTTTTATGTTTTATTTATTTACCTGAATTGTTAATTTTTTTTCTTAAATGAATTGTTTGTTTTTATGCTTTATTTTAATTGTTAATTTTTTTCTTGCTTGTTTTTACGTTTTATTTGAATAATAAATTTTTTTTCTTACATGTATTGTTTGTTTTTGTGTTTTATTTACTTATTTGAATTGTTAATTTTTTTGGGACTTTTTTTTTCAAATCCCCTTTTCTTGCGACTTTTTTTTTTTAAATCCACTTTTTGAGCGACTTGTTGAAATTTCTCAGCGGTAACGCTGGTACTCAGTGCCGCCGTCAACAACGGGTAGTCGACTACTCACTTTAATGTAATTGTTTATGCATCTCTATTTTTATGCTTCATATTAATTGTGATTTTTTAAACGAACAAGTGCTTTTTTATAAATAATAAAATAAAAAGATGGATATTGTCATGAATTATGATGCTTCAACTTCTGAATCAAAACGAAAACGTGCAAGTAATTGGACAGAAGAGGATAAGGTAAGTTCACACATTCAGTCAGTTTTAAAAATGTAATACATATTTTCATTGTAATTTTTTCTAGATGTTACTGAAGCAATTAGTAAAGGAGAGGGTGTCTGTGATTGAAAACAAAAACACAGACACAAACACCAATAATAAAAAGAAAAAGGCATGGATGGAACTCGAAGAAAGGTATGAACAATAAACTTTTGTTTAATATGTTTTTACAACATACATTTTGTTTCAGCTTCAACAACATGTGCAATGGCAGTAAAAGATCTTTGGCGCAATTGAAATCGCAGTGGATAGTGACAAAAATCCAAGCAAGAAAACAAGTGTCCAACCATCGGAGGGAGATAAACAAAACCGGCGGAGGCCCGAGTTACGACACCCAGCACACCGACAACAACAACTACACTTCCACCACTAAAACCACAGAGGGCATATAGCTGAACTACAACATACATACATACATACATACATACATACATACATACATACATACATACGGACGTACATACATACCCATATCAATCACTACATTATATCAATAAGTATTTATATTAATTCAGAGAGTTCTTAAAACCACTTTAACTCCATTTAAACGTTCCAATAGGAATTGCAACATAAGTATAGTAAGCAATTAATTCTAGGTCAACTAATTTTCATTTACTCAAATTCTTAATAATTACAGAATGCATTGTAGTATTTATATTAATTCTGGGAATTCTTAAAACCACTTTAACTCCACTTAAACGTTCCAATAGCAATTGCAACATAAACATAATAAGCAATTAATTTTAGAATGTACTTGTTATTATTTTTGGGTCACATAATTTTTGTCTGTTCAAGTTCTTAGGAATTCCAATATGTACTTTTATTTTCTTTTCACTTTCTTTCTTTTTGTTTGTTAAGTTAAGTTACTTTAAGATCAATATTATAAATAAAAATCAGTTCGATTTTAATCTTAAAAAGAATAAGTTGTGTTTTATTTTTAAACCCTACAAATCCACCTAACATAACTGGCGCAGTCGAAAGTTCAGCGAACGGTTTCGGTGTCCTTTAAGTATCCTGATTGTTTCAAAAAAAAAAAAAAAAACAAAAAAAAAAGAACTTAAGTGTCCTAACAAAAGACTCTCAAATTCACCAACATCCTTTCGAAGAGAAGGCAACCAATATTAAGAAACGACACCGATACAAATCAGCCGTGGGTTTTGACCCTTAATTCGCTGGAACCCCACTCCCAACAACAAGGATAACGACAACAATATCATCCTCCATGTGGTTCATCTTCACAGTCCTGATCGGGTGCATGTAAGTGTTTTTGTGATGTTGTGAAATAAAATTGGCAAAAATAAAAAGGAAAATAAATAAAAAAAAAAATATATAAAATAAAATAAAAAAAATTTTTTTTTAACAATTAAGTATAAGAAAATTTACCAAACTGAACATTTAACTTTGTTATAATACATGAAACTTTAATAGTATCGAGGGCATATCGGTACACAATTAAAACTCAGTATTTAAAACAACACATGAAATCCTGTTAAGAATATAAATACACTTGTATCGAAGGCATATCGATACAAATGTAACACAAAAAAATTTTTTTTTAAAGTAAATATATATATACAGAAGAAGGAATAAAAGCAATTTCAATTGAAAACAAAAGAGTATCGAAAGTATATCTATACAGATCTATCTTGATAAAAATATATACACTTGCATCGAGGGCATATCGATGAAAAGTTAACAAAAAAAAAAAAAAAGAGAGAAACTTAATAAATCCAATAAGAAGGAAAAAAGGAAAAGTATCGAAGGTATATCGGTACGAATTTATAAATTAAATATTCAATCGCTTTTATGCCGAATAATAAAGAACCCAAGCAGAAACTCCGTTTCATTCCTTATAGACTAAGAAAATTTGCTAGTTTGACGTCTATCCCTGAAAACAATAATTCCACCTTCGCTGAGAATTTAGATACCAGTCTCACTAAAAGCACCTCGACCATTTCCGACCTTAGTTCTTGTTCCATTTCCGACACAATGTCAACAGAACAACCCACACAAAACCAAGCAAATAATCAAATCGATATTTTCAATTCATTAAGAATACCCGATGCGATTAAGGATTTGCCGAAATTCGACGGTAATCCCAGACTCCTTTACGAATTCCTCAACAACGTTGAAGAAATACTCCTTTATATACGGGGAACGGACAATACCCCTTACGGCCAAATTTTACTAAGGGCCATACGAAACAAGATTGAAGGACAGGCCAATGAAGTCCTTAATATGTATGGAACCCCGCTTATTTGGGATGACATAAAGAATAATCTCATTCTACACTATTCCGACAAACGGACCGAAACGTCTCTAATAAGAGACCTGCATACCATTAACCCTTTGACTGTCCAATGCATCACATATGATGCACAGACGTCATGATTGATACGCTTGCGCATCACATGTGATACACAATTTGTCTTATTTCTTTTTACAAAATTGTATATGAACTGATGAAAAATAAAGTGATCTAATGGTTTGAGCGTGTAGAGAATGTTTTTATTTAAATAAGACATGAACATGTATATAAGAAAAAACTGCAAATTTCCAAGATATAAAACGACAAAAATAAATTTTTTAACAAAACAAAAAACCCTATTCATGTTGAAAAAAATGCAAAAATTCAAAAGGATAAAATAATAATATTAATAAAAATAAAAATAATTGAATTATACCTTATATTATATAGTTATAAGAGAACTTAGGAAGGATAATTTTTAAGAATTTCATTAAAGCAAGGTAAACAATATGGTTTTTGACACTAAATACATGAATCATATGTGATGCACGGAACGTTTGAACAAAAAATAGTTTAAATATTGCTCCGTGTATCATATGTGATGCACGCCATTTTTACCAAATTATTACTGTGGACGTACGCTACAAAAAAAAATTTTTGTATGGGGACAGTCAAAGGGTTAAACAATTCAACAAAACTATCGAATCTTTCTACGGAGAAATTATTGAACTACAATCCGCCCTTTGCAACAACATACTTATTCATGAAAAAGATACCGGTGTTATTAACGCAAAAAAATGCCTTTACTCTGACATGTGCCTAAACGCTTTCCTTAGCGGCCTTAATGACCCACTAGGATCGAGAGTAAGGGCAATGCAACCAACTTCGCTTTCCACAGCACTATCCTGTTGCATAAAGGAACAGAATATTTCTTATCAAAGAGTTCCAACATCAAATAAGGGGTACTACTCACAATACAAGCCGTATGATAACCGTTTGCACAGGGATCAAAAATACCAACCTCCACATAAACAACAACAGCCCCAACGGACTAACTGGAACAATAATTGGCAACGAAATTACGACCACAGGGACCAAAAACACCAACCTCTAAATAGACAACAACAGCCCCAACAGACTAACCAAAATTTTAGAAATCAATATCCTCCCAACAATTTCAGGAACCAAAACATTCCTCAAATAAAAGCTAGCCCAAGCCAGCAAACCCGATTTGCTGGAAACCCAAATTTCAATTTACATGAGACGTTTTCTTCCGACAATTACCAACAATTAGATAAATATATCGATAACGACCCAAACAACTTCAACGGTGTTCAAAACTCTTGCCAACGGGATAAATTTTTTGATAACCCTCATTTAAACGGACCAAACACCTCCGATAATAATAGACAATTAGAAGAACATTACAATATTGAACCGACCAACATAGAAGAAACCGAAAATTTTTTTACCACAGCCTCGAACAACCAACCGGGTACATAAACCCAACAAAACATCCGTCAACCTTACCCTACATAACTATATAACTGGCAAACCCCTTAAATTTATTTTAGACACTGGAGCATCTTCGTCTTTTATAAACCCCGAATACGTTTTACCTAAAGATCAAACTAAATGTGAAGCAGTCACGATTACGACCGTTTTCAAAAGCTACCAAGTAGACAAACAAACTATATTACCAATATTTTCGGAATTTAATCAAACGGGATCATTCAAATTCCTCATTTTCAAGTTCCATAATTTCTTTGATGGCCTTTTAGGTATGGACACACTACTTTTGCTCAACGCCAAAATTGACCTCGTGAATAGAACCCTAATTACAAAAAATGCCGTTAATAATATCAACCTTAAAACCAATCAATCTACTCGTATTCTAAATATACCAGCAAACTCAAAAATATTAGTAGAATTACCGATTAATAAACAAAATGGCACTGTCTACATAAACTCCATTGAGTTAAACCCTAAGCTTTTCGTTAGTCCAGGTTTATACAATGTTAGACTCGGGCGTGGCTACGTCGAAATAACAAATTTTTCGCATCTAGACCAAACGTTTTTATTAGAATCCCCATTGGTTGCGGAACAATATGATGCAATAAACTACATCGAGCTAAACAATTTTAACGTTAAATATAGTAGTACTGAAACCACAAATGATCAGTCAACTTCATCAAATTTAAATGATCTATTAAGAACAGATCAACTTAACAACGAAGAACGTAGGAAAATTGTAAGACTGTGTAGGAAATTTAGTGACCTTATTTACAGGGAGAGCGAACCACTTTCATTTACTAACAAGATAAAACACAAAATAATTACCAACGATGACATTCCCATCTATACAAAATCATACAGATACCCGTATGTCCATAAACAAGAAATACAAAAACAAATAAACAAGATGTTAGAACATAATATCATTCAACATAGCTATTCACCATGGAGCTCTCCAGTATGGATAGTTCCTAAGAAAACTGACATCTACGGTAATAAAAAATGGAGATTAGTGATCGACTATAGGAAACTCAACGACAAAACTATATCCGACAGGTACCCAATACCAAATATATCTGAGATATTGGACAAACTCGGCAGATGCTTGTATTTCACTACACTAGATCTGGCCAGTGGTTTCCATCAAATTGAGATGGATCCTAAACACATACAGAAAACGGCATTTACAGTGGAAAATGGTCACTATAAATTTATTAGGATGCCATTCGGGTTGAAAAACGCCCCAAGCACGTTTCAGAGAGTAATGGATAACGTCCTAAAGGACCTAGTGGGGAAAATATGTCTTGTTTACCTTGACGATATTATCATTTACTCTACGTCCTTACAAGAACATTTGGAAAGCATAACTCAGGTATTCGAGAGACTCAGAGAAGCTAATTTTAAAATCCAAATGGATAAGTGTGAGTTCCTAAGGAAAGAAATATCCTTTTTAGGACATGTCATAAATTCAGAAGGGATTAAGCCGAACCCGGCAAAAATTGAAGCAATAAAAAACTTCCCAATGCCTAGAACCCGTACCGAGATCAAAGCTTTCCTGGGACTTATCGGTTATTACCGTAAGTTCATTAAAGATTTAGCCAAACTTACCAAACCCCTTACTCTATGTTTAAAAAAGGGGGCAACCATTACAATGAACCAAGACTACATTGAAGCGTTCAAAACTTGTAAGGACTTATTAATGAATGACCCCATCCTCCAACACCCTGATTTCACTAAACCGTTCATCCTTACAACCGACGCAAGTAACATCGCATTAGGAGCGGTCTTATCCCAAGGTCATATAGGAAGCGACAAACCAATTTGTTTCGCGAGCCGTACATTATCACAAACCGAATGTAACTACTCCACAATAGAAAAGGAATTACTTGCTATAGTTTGGGCGGTCAAATATTTCCGCCCGTACCTCTTTGGAAGGAAATTCAAAATTTTTACAGACCACAAACCTCTTACCTGGGTAATGAACTTAAAAGAACCCAATTCCAAACTAGTAAGATGGAGGTTAAAATTAGAAGAGTATGATTATGAAATCATCTATAAAAAAGGTAAGCATAATACAAAGGCTGACGCGCTCAGCCGCGTCAAAATAAACGAGTCATTGGAAGGGACTAATCAACAACTTTTTAACAACACAAGCACAATTCACAGTGCAGACGAAAATCTGGATGATGGTATCCCTATCTCCGAAAAACCTTTGAACGAATTTAATCTACAAATCATTCTCGAAACAAAGGAAACAGGATCCCCAATGACCGTTGAGACTATTTTTAAAAACAAACAGAGAAGAATTCTACGTAGGGAACTATTTACTGAGGAAATCATGCTAGACATATTTAAGAATTACTTTTCTCCTAATAGACAAACAGCCATTTACACAAATGACGACATCTTCGTAGTAGTACAAGCAACATTCTCCAAATACTTTTCTCAAGCCAGAACATTCCGCCTTGTCAGGTGTACAGAAATTCTAGAGGACATAACAGCAGAAGACAACCAAGAAAAAAACAATTCGCGATTATCACGAACGCTCAAATCATAGAGGAATAAACGAAACACTGTTACATTTGAAACGGAAATATTATTTCCCCAACATGAAGGATAAAATTACGAAAACCTTGAACAACTGTGAGAAATGTAAAACTCTCAAGTACGACAGAAACCCCCCCAAACTTAAATTTTTAGTCCCAGAAACCCCATTAAAACCCCTGGAAACACTACACATCGATATTTACACCATAAATAATAACCAAATCCTCACGGTAATCGATAAATGTTCCAAATTTGCTTGGGGATACACCCTCAGTTGCAGAAGTAGCATAACAGTCCTTAGAGCTTTCAAAAGTTACATTAGCACCTACGGTATACCCAAAACGGTTGTCTGCGACCAAGGCTCTGAATTCGTTGCAAACATTTTTCAAGATTTCTGCAAACAATTTCAAATTAATTTGCATATCACATCCTTCCAACAAACTAGCAGTAACTCTCCAGTAGAAAGGTTAAACTCCACACTCACGGAAATATACCGATTAATTATATCTAAGAGAAGGGAGCATAGACTCACAACAGAACATGAGGAAATACTTTTTGAAACATTTATAACTTATAACAACGCAATCCCCTCCACAACAAGACTCACACCATACGAACTCTTCTTCGGTCGACCATACAAATTCATGAAAACACTTAACTTCTCAAACGAACACGACTATTTATCCAAACCGAATATCTTCCTTGACGAACTATATCCAAAGATTCAAGAAAAGGTTCAAAGTGCAACGGAAACTAGAATCGAAAATGCGAACGGTTCCAGACAGAACCCAGAGGACAACTCCGAAGGCCAAATTGTTTTCAGGAAAGAAGCAAAACGTAATAAATTAACTCCAAAATTTAGTAAACAAATAGTTCATAAAAATAACAATATTACTATAGTAACTAGAGCTAAAAAGAAAATACACAAATGTAGATTAAGGAAACAGACAAAGTAATAAATAAATACAAAACACTGCACTCGTGCTGTACTAACACACTAATTTATTTCTCCCTGCAGAACCCCCCCAACTTACACACAAATACTCGAAGTACATAACTTGCCAACAAATCAAAGTATCCTACCCCTTCGATTAGGTCCTGCAAGATCCATTACTAATTTTAACAACTTTATACATATTATTAACCTTGAAGACTACAAAACTAACATTGACGATATTGAAAATACACTTACACTTTTTGAGAAATATTCATCCGAGGCTAACATCGAAAGAGTAACTACACTAAAACTCAAAGAATTGAAGAATAAATTCTTAACGTTATACCCAACTCAAAGACAAAAAAGAGGTCTGTTAACGGGCTAGGTTCCGCGATTAGGGTAATAACGGGAAACATGGACGCCAAAGATGCACAAACGATTAACGAACAAATAGCCAACGTATACACAAATCTTAACAATGTCAAAAACACACTATCACACCAACACTAAATCAATTTTAAGATGATGGAAAGATTCAAGAACATTACATCACACATCAACAACGAACAGCACACAATAGAAAAATACATGACAAACACAGCAAACAGAATAAAACACGAGGAAGATATTATTATTAGAACACAGTACCTAAATCAGGTTAACTTTAATATCGACTTATTAACATATCACTTATCAAACATAGCCGAGGCAGTGGTTTTATCAAAACTCAATATAATTTCAAGATTCTTGCTTAGTCCAGAAGAACTTGACATTATTGAACTTAGACTAAGAAACCAAAACATAAAAATTGAATCAATCGAAAACATTTATGAAATGTTAGGCATGCAAGCCTACTATAATAAATCAAATATTATATTTAACATACTTATACCTAATATTTCTGATGAAAACTATTTTTTATACCATATAATTCCTTTACCTATAAATGAAACAAAAATTGTAAAAACTGAACCATATATAACATTTAATGAAAATTCCACACAACATCACAAAGCACTTTGCCCCAGGATCGAAGGAACTTATTATTGCAACAACCCAAGTAAACAAGAAGACACAAAAAATTCTATGTGTATTGGAAACCTAATGAAACACAAAGCAGCAAACTGTCCTCTCAACGACATGGGGAAAATAGAATCAATTATTCAGGCTGAACCAAATTACATTCTTTTTATCAATTCACCAGAAACATTAATAAATTCTACTTGCAGCACCAAAACTCTCAAAGTAGAAGGCACTGCTCTAATACATTTCCAAGACTGTGACGTCTCAATAAACGGCATAACATATCACGATGATGCTGACACATTCTGGGACCAAGTTCACATTCCCCCGTTACCGAACAGCAATGTCTCCGCAAACTCCACAACCGAAGTTCTAAACCTAAAGAAATTAAGAGACTTCAACCTTCATACGGACACCAAGGTCAACATGCTTAAAGTAACAACAACAACAATACATTCAATCACAACTTCTACAACCTTAATATGTACCGTAATCGTCATCATTATACTCATCATAGTCATCAAAAGAAAAAACAGTTACAAACATTGCCTACCCGATCTACAGCATATCGCTCCGACCCCAACAACATCATTGTGGCCGTCGCTCTATCTTAAGGGGGGAGGAGTTACGACACCCAGCACACCGACAACAACAACTACACTTCCACCACCAAAACCACAGAGGGCATATAGCTGAACTACAACATACATACATACATACATACATACATACATACATACATACATACGTACATACATACCCATATCAATCACTACATTATATCAATAAGTATTTATATTAATTCAGAGAATTCTTAAAACCACTTTAACTCCATTTAAACGTTCCAATTGGAATTGCAACATAAATATAGTAAGCAATTAATTCTAGGTCAACTAATTTTCATTTACTCAAATTCTTAATAATTACAGAATGCATTGTAGTATTTATATTAATTCTGGGAATTCTTAAAACCACTTTAACTCCACTTAAACGTTCCAATAGCAATTGCAACATAAACATAATAAGCAATTAATTTTAGAATGTACTTGTTATTATTTTTGGGTCACATAATTTTTGTCTGTTCAAGTTCTTAGGAATTCCAATATGTACTTTTATTTTCTTTTCACTTTCTTTCTTTTTGTTTGTTAAGTTAAGTTACTTTAAGACCAATATTATAAATAAAAATCAGTTCGATTTTAATCTTAAAAAGAATAAGTTGTGTTTTATTTTTAAACCCTACAAATCCACCTAACATAACTCCCGCAGCCACCTCAGTTAGAAATTTGTGAAGATGATATTGCTGCGTGGCTTCTGAATGAGTTTGTTGTCGACACCAACCAATTCGACTCCGATGGTTTGTTCGAGGTAAGTTTTGTTTTGTAAAAGATGCAACTGAATTAATTTATAATGCATATCCATTACAGATTTCGCTACCTGAAACCCAAATCCAAAAAACAAAAGTAGACGAATCACCGCCAGCAACAAATACCAGCCCAGCAGAAGTTCATGTTGTGTCAGACGATGCCAATATTGTTCAGGTAGAAGGTGCTGTGTCAACAAAACCAAAAAAAAGGTTAGTTAACGTGAATAGGTACGTAAATTCACATATAATTTTGCTTAATTGTTTTCTTTGTACAAACATGTATGCATGTAACATATGTAATAATATGTATGTACCTAAATGCAACAATTTCGAAAGAATTTGTTATTATGAAAGGAAAAAGGGCATAATTAAGAAAAATACTGCACATTATGGGTATTTAAAAATATTCATATGTACGTTGTATGTATATATGGACAGACGTACGCATTTACATACGTTCATATCTTTCTGATAGTTCACCGTCGACCAATTTGTGACAGATGACACTATATTCAACGACACTTTAAAAAAGTTTCGTAATTTTTCATAATAAAACAAAAGAAAATGTGAAGAAGGGACTCATTCTTATTGTTATGCATGAACATAGCAAAAAAAACCAAAAAACTAAGGGGTTGTTTTACCTTTAAAATTTATATTCAACAGTTTCTTTTTCCAATATTTGAATTTCTGTTTGGTTTCCAAACACTTGTTCACCACGTACATACATATAAATAAAAATTATCTGTGATTTACACTGTTTGGCCCTTCGTTCAAGTGATGTAATAAAACAAAGCTACATATGTATGTACCCTACCCCGTGTGGAGAGGTGGTAGTCTCCCATCGGGCGCGTCCCCAGGTGGCGGATAGGGGTAGAGACATGCCAGTGGCTCATTAATCAGCAAATGGTTATTAAGTCAAAGGCATGACTCGGGCCAGGCTTAATGCCACGTGGGCTCAATACATCAGGGGTGCACGTGTTATTATACCAGGCCGAGGTCTTAGGTGGATTCTAGCCAACCGAATGAAACATGAAGGCACTCGGCTCAAGCAGGCAGCTTATGCTGGTGCTTGGGATGAGTGTGGTCATGATGGAGGGTCATCCCCCTGCGACCCCTGAGCACGATCGGCATTCAATTTATGAATGAGCTCTTGCTGAGGAGTTGTTGCACGACTCAGGGTCGGTGGCAATTCACACCCTTAGGTGGTCTTGCGGCCCGCCAAGGATCGCGGGTATGACTCACCTACACCATCATGACGGTGGCTAGGAATTTTTACCGGACCCGCGGACCAAAACAATGCTACCCCACTTGTAAGTGCAAAGGTGTTTGGAAGTCGTGCCGAGGCCTGGATGGCCAGTAAGTGGATAAAGAGAACTGGTCGTTAACGACTCCCCTCCGATGCCAGGGCACGGATCGGTTGTAAACAATCAGTTGCCTAATCCATGTACGCCGTCCCTGCATGGATCGTCCAACCCCTTACGCGCTCACTCGTGGGAACAAAATTAATTACATGGAAAAAATAAACAAAAAACTAACAAACAAACAAACAACAAACAAACCAGCAGCCCTGTCGCTAGGTAGGGCTAGATTGCAGCGGAGTGTGTCCAGGGATGAAAGTCCAGGCACCTCCGCGGCTGGTAAAAACCTAGCTACAAATACTAAAACGGGTACGCCGGCTGAGAAAACCTCTGCTGCGCCTCACGTACCCAAAAAAACACCTGCTGGTGTGCCGGCTGTGGACAAACCAGCTGTGCCAACTGCACCAGCAAATACAAAACCTACAGGTGCGCCGACTGGACATGCTCCAGTTGTGCCAACTGCACCCAAAATCATCGTAGCGGATACGCCGGTTGTAGCGAAGGCAACTGCGCCTGATGTATCCTCCTCGACAGGTTCAAGGGAAAGAAAGTTCTCGTCCCGTAAAGCCATATCCGAGTCACGGGCCGCTCGACGCTATATCGAGCGGTTTGGTAATAAGACGGCGGCGGAACTGACTAGCGCGGAAAAATCCTCGCTAGCTTGGGCCAAAACACATCTGGCTGCTGTAGACGGATCTTCTCCTGAGGGCGCAGCCAAACCGGCTGCAATTGCTGGCCCGAAAAGGCAGAGATCAGGAGAGGACTCGTCCCAGCAGCAGATGCAGCCCTCAAACAAAAAACCGAGACAGGTGGACGGCAAAGTCATGAGCAGGTCTTACAGCGAGGTTGCTAAAAATCCGCTGATAAGAGCTGTTCTTGATCGCAGCAACAGCGACGGATCAATCGATCATGCCCAATGGGGATTGATTTGTCAAAGGCTGCTTGACGTTTACCTGCTCAGTACCAGCGAGGCCCAAGAAACCTCGCCTCAATTCACGGACGCTGGCTGGGTCCAGGGCCGTGTCAAATTGGTTTCCTGTGCGGACGAGAGGTCGGTCACCAAGCTAAAGTTGGTGATCGAGTCTCTTGGTGAAGTGTGGCCTGGAGCGAGATTGGAATTGGTCCCGGTAAACGAGATTCCTCGTAGACCGAGAGCAGTTGCGATTATTCCGGCAGAGCCGCATGATCCAGAGGCTATCCTGGGCATCTTCCGTCGTGCGAACCCTGACCTACCAACCAGTGATTGGAAGGTGGTCAAGGTTTTTGGGGCGGAGGGTGCTCGTAGGAAGGTGATCGTTGTCCTGAACAAGGAGACGTTGCCTCTACTTCGGGACAGACAGGGCCTGGTTTTATACGGTTTCATGGGAATCAGGCTCTGTGTGTACCGCGGTGATGGCGAACGCGATCCCGCAAACCCTAGCGGCCAAACGAAGGGGCCAACAAAAGCAGCTGACAAGCCAGCCGGCACGGAGGTCATAGGGGACTCCGCGGATTCGGTCACTTCAGGATGCTCTCAATCAACAGCAGGTTTGGTTGGGGATCTCCTGGAGGGACTCATTTTCGGAGATGACGAGGACGCACTCCTGAACCCGAGTCAGGGAGATGCCGAGGCAAACGTCAACTATGACCCCGACGCGGACAATGGCGAAGGTGCTGCAGGTCAACCTGCATCATTCTAAGACAGCGTCAGCTGCATTAACCCTCCGCCTTTCAGAAAAAGGTGAGGACATTGTGCTGATCCAAGAGCCGTGGACCAGACACGGCAAAATACTTGGACTCAGCACCACTGGCTACAAGCTGCTGTATGCAACGAAAACAGGTAACAATGACAAAAACATTAGATCCTGTATCCTAGCAAGAGCAAATCTCAATATCTTCATTCTCTCTGATTTTAGTGATGAAGATACTGTAACCGCAGCATGGGAGACAGGAGGATCCTCCATATGGATTCTATCCTGCTACATGGCGCATGACCATGTGGACCAACCACCACACAATCTGGTCCACAAGATGGCACACAACGCCAATCTGAAAGGCATTCCAATCCTACTGGGTGCGGATGCAAATGCACATCACCATATCTGGGGTAGCTCAGATACCAACGAAAGAGGTGAGTGTCTATTTGACTTTATTATTGATAATAACTTAGTAGTGTCAAATCGAGGTTCAGAACCAACTTTTGTAGTCTCAAACAGACAAGAAGTACTAGATATTACACTTGTTAGTGCGAGACATGCTCATATAATTAGGGACTGGAGAGTCTCAGCTGACTGCTCCTTTTCTGACCACCGCTATATTGAATTCAATATTAGTATTACAAACGGAAATTCCAAACTTTTCTTAAACAGACGCAAAACGAACTGGGAGGAACATAAGAATATCCTCACCACCATAATTGCACATCCTCCAATCATAGAGGAAGTAGCTGACATAGAATTGGCTGTCAGCAATCTAACTGATGCCTTTAAGGAAGCAACAAGAATCTCTTGCAAACCTTCCACACAACGCAAAAATAGTAAACCACCTTGGTGGTCTGCCAGCTTAGAGGAGTCTCGCAGAAGCTGCCGCAGACTCTTTAACGGGGCTAAAAGAACGGGTAACTGGGCTCTTTACAAAGCCTCATTGAATAAATTTAAGAATCAAGTCAGAAACGCAAAATGCAAGTCATGGAAAGATTTCTGTAACAATGTGGAATCCCTCTCCGACACTAGCAGGCTGCGTAAAATTCTAGCCAAACAACCGCCCGTACCTGGATTCATCCAGAAGCAAGATGGTAAATGGACTACTAATTCCTTGGAGTCCCTAGAAGCCCTAATGGAAACTCACTTTCCAGGCTGCTCTCCTTCTATGGAAGTACAAAATGCTTCCCCACCTGCCCGGTGTTTCACGAACGTAGAAATTACTACTGACAGACTTCACTGGGCTATAAAAAGTTTCCATCCGTATAAATCACCTGGTCCGGACGGAATCATTCCTGCAGATCTACAACATAATTTAGACCTTGTGACACCTTGGCTACTCACAATTTTCAGAGCATGTCTTACCTGGTCCCACATTCCGCAACAATGGACCAAATGCGATGTAATTTACATCCCAAAAGGGGGAAAAGCATCGCACTCGAAGGCGAAGGACTTCAGACCTATCAGCCTTACATCTTTTCTTCTAAAGACTTTAGAAAGACTGATCGACGTTCACATCAGAACTATGACAATTGACAGCAATCTTTTATCAGCCAATCAACACGCCTACACCAAAGGCAAATCGGTTGAAACGGCACTACACTCGCTCGTAGGTCACATAGAAAAATCACTTGAGCATAAGAACTTTACTCTGGTGGCTTTCATGGACATTGAGGGCGCCTTTAATAATATCAATTCGGCTGCTATTATCCGAGCTCTCACGGAGCTAGGAATAGACCAGTCACTATGTCAATTCATCAAGAATTTGCTTGAATGCAGAGCCATCACATCTACCATGGGGAAGCACGCATTACGAGGTACGCCCGCAAGGGTACGCCACAAGGTGGTGTCCTATCCCCTCTGCTATGGAATGTGGCATTAAACGTCCTGCTTAGTAAACTGGAGTCCATGTGCGTCAATACTGTTGCATATGCAGATGATGTGGCAGTGGCTACATCGGGCTTCCATCTTGGTACAATCACGCACAGGTTGGAAGATGCACTCAGCGAGGTCAGTAAGTGGTGTTCACAGAGCGGCCTCAGCGTAAACCCAACCAAAACGGAACTAGTGCTCTTCACTAGAAGATACAAAATTCCCAATTTTACTTTACCAAAAGTAAATGGCACTACACTAGCCCTATCGGACAAGGCCAAATTTCTAGGCATCGTCCTTGACAGCAAACTAACATGGAGAGACAATCTTCACGCTCGTGCAACAAAAGCCGTAGCGGCAATATATGTTTGCAGGAAAGCCATTGGTCCCACCTGGGGTTTAAGTCCTAAAGGGATTAATTGGATATTTGAAACTATTATCAAACCAACACTCTTCTACGGTATTGCAATCTGGTGGAAAGCATTGGACTTGGCAACAAACCGACAGCGAATTGAGAAAACTCTTCGCTTAATGGCAATCATGATAACTGGTGCCCTTAGAACTACGCCCACAAAGGCTCTATTTGCTATGCTGGGCTGGCTTCCGGCTGACTTATTGGCTAGGAAGCTGGCACTACGCACTGCGGTACGACTTAGTACTATTGACGCATGGAATCATCGACCATGGGGTCATGCCAGCATTGTAGAGACCATCGGAACTATCCCTGATCTCATCGACCATTGCATTCCAAAACCTTCCTTTAATAGAATATTTAATTACTCTTTATCGGAGGACTTCCCCCCTACACCGCACGGGGCCCTACGAGTGTTCACGGATGGCTCTAAACGGGGCTCCAGGGTTGGAGGGGGTGTCTACATTGAAGAATTCGGGATCAAGATTTCCTTCAGACTCCCGGACGAATGTAGTATTTTACAAGCTGAAATATCCGCCATCAAAAAGGCTACAAATTGGCTGCGGTACTATCGAATAACAAACAGAGTTATTCAAATCATAACCGACAGCAAACCTGCAATAATTGCACTCTCGGGTGTGTACACAACATCCCTTCTTACCCTGGAATGCAGGAAATTACTCAACAATTTGGCTAATTATTCTAGTGTTACCCTTGTATGGATACGGGGACACGGGGAAAATATAGGCAATTTCATCGCTGACAATCTGGCCAGGAGAGGCACAGAGCTAGAGGCTGCTGATATTGACAATTTCTGCAGCCTTCCGCTCCTGGCCTGCTGGAAGCGAATTGATAAAACACTTTTGCAGTTGGCACAAACCAGATGGTTTAATGAGCCAACCTGCACCACAGCGAGGACACTATGGCCTTGCATAGACGTCAACAGAACCAAAAATCTGCTGAACTTTCCCAAAAAACAATTGCGCAATCTTGTGGCCACGATCACGGGGCACTGCGCCTTCGGAACCCATGCCAGACGCATGGGTTTACCATACAACGAATACTGCTTCAGCTGCAACGACGAGGAGGAAGATGAAAGCATAACACACCTCCTATGCCGCTGCCCAGCTATGGAGGATTACCGCCTTCGCTTTCTAGGCAACAGATCCTTCAGTACCCTCTCCGAGCTTTCAGTTACGGAACTTGGCTGTCTTAGCTCCTTTATCAGGAGCAGTGGATGGTTCGCCCAATAGTAGGCTGACATCCTGCCTGTTATACTGCAGAATTCACCCTTTGCCTCGACTTTTTCCCACCTGTTCTTCTCCTGCTCTTCTCTGTCCCTCTCTTTGCCTATTCTTCTTCCGACTTCTAATCTCCCTTTACTACTCCCTCTATTACTCTCCTTCATTACAGGTAGCACAATGGGACCATGCAAGGACCCAAGTGAGCTGGAATCTAATCTTCACTTTACCAGCAACCTGCTAACCTAACCTAACCTAACCTAACCTATGTACCCTACAGCTAAAATGATTAGTATGTGGCTAGAAATTTCTTGTTTTGTGCATAGTATAATAATAGTTGGCGCACACGCCATCGAGTCAAATACATTTACTTTTTTTAAATTTGTTGACTATTGTAGTCTCCTTGCGACTATTATACAAATAGTCTCAAAGCAATACTAGATACAATTTTAGCAGCAGTGTATTTGTGTATGTGTGTTTGTATATATATGTTTGTATTTATGTTTGTTTAGATGAAGCAAAAAATAAATCAAGATGTAGCTGATAAGAAAATAAAAGAGGTTGTCAATTTTGATTTGCAATGCCGCGAAGAACTGCATCGACTGCAAGTACTAAATGAGGAGAAGAGATCTCGAAACCTTGATCTTGAACATAACGAAGAACTGCGTCGACTGCAAGTACTAAATGAGGAGAAGAGATCTCGAAACCTTGATCTTGAATATAAAATTCTAGAGGAGAAATATAAAGAACTTATAGCGGATACTCAGCCTTCAAAAAAAACGTATGTGTTTTTTATAATGCTTAGGTATATGTGCATATGTATGTATGTATGTACATATGTATATATGTACATATGTAGTATTAAAACTTGTAATTTCCATTGCGCTTAAAGAAGTTATTCAAAGTAAGTATTCAAGTAAGGTTACTTAGGCTGACGTCAGAGTGGCAGCGAGAAGCAAAGCAACGAGTGTAGCGATGTAGTTCACGCTAAAGTAATACTACAATATATCAGAGTGAGAGCTACATTGTGCAGAGCGAGTTGTTGTGTTTGCAATAATTTAGTAATTCAGATGAAGAGTTATTTATGTCAATAAATACTTTTAATGCATTTTTTGTTAAAAATAAAGGTATACACGAAATAAATAAAATCGTAGAGAAAAGGGCGAATTCTACCATTTGTATAAGGAACTGAGAAACCATCCTCAAAAAATTTTTGATTATTCAACAATGTCAATTGACACTTTTGATTATATTTTGGAAAAAATCCAGCACAAGCTTCAAAAACATTAAACAAATTTCATAAAAATCCCATACAACCTGGCGAGAAATTAATTATAACTTTAAGGCACATACATAACTATTTATTATTTAATGTATTTACTTGGTTGTTTCATTGCTTCTTAAATGCATTTCCAATTTTTGTCAGCCAGAATCCGATTATGATAATTTTTATTTCTTTGGTCCCAAAGTACAGGACGCGTAAACACTTCAGTTATTAATTGTTCTATATTAATTTCCATCGTATTTATTTAATTTTTTTCGTATTGATATTATTTTTTATATGTAGCACAATTTAATTAATTTAATTTAATATATAATTGCAATTTCCACGTGTTGAACGCACATAAAATTCACAATAAATGCGAAAAAACCGTATTAAAAAATGCATACATAATAAAAAAGAAAACAAACAAACAAAAAGAATGACAATAACCATTTCAGCTACAAACCACTTCACAACCTGCTTTGCTGCTGAAACTCTCTTGTCGCTCTGCTCTCACTACGACATCTTTTGAGCGAACACATAAGAAAATACATAAAGTACTTTTGTCGCTACACTCTTTGCTTTGCTTCTCGCTGCCACTCTGACGTCGGCCTTAGACACATCATTATACATAACATAATTTTAAGATAAGAAATATTTATAAAAGAAAGGTTATGACTAGTTACAATCCCAAACATAAGATAATAAATATTCTGTAAACATATTGGTAATGATGAAATTCAAATGTAGTTATTGATAAAATATATTTTGGGTTCAGAGCAAAGAAATAATATTATTGTGAACAACCCTAAATATTTAAAAGATAACAAACACATTTTAGAACAATAAAATATGATAGTGTAGCATGTGACCAACAGTGTGTAGTGTGCAATTGCATTTAAATAGTACCGCAACATGCAATCGTTGACAAACTGCAAGCAAGATATTTTGTGTGACTGTAATTTGACACTTGTGCATTTAATCAAGTGCAGCTGCACAATGCACTTAAATGAATAACATTTATTAACTGCATTTGTTTGATTGTAAATATAAGCAACCCAAAGTATCTGTTGCTTTTAGGTATGCACTCGTTTAGACTTTAAAACTATTGAACACATGCCAAACGTAAATAGTGGGAAGCTAAATATGCTTACCCAGCATTAATATATATTTGTATTCTTTTACTCTTAAGTTAAGGTACCCCTAAGAATTATTCTCATAATTAGTATATAAGCCAATGTCAATTAGTTTAAGAAATCAATCATAAAACCTCAAGCTTAGGAGCTACTAGTTAGCTCGAAGCAAATTATAAAATATTAAATAAATTGAGAGCTCCTAGAGAGCACCACAATAACCAAATACTTTTAATTATATTACAATAGGACAACTATTGTTATTCTCTTAGTATTTAAGGAAGTCGTTTTGAAAATGTAAACTCAGTTCATATGTACACTCAAAATAAATTAGGAGTTAAGAAAATATAGTGAATAAAGAAAGACGCATCGCGTCGAAAAAAAATATTTTTTTTTTACCAATAATAAAAGTGAAAACTTTAATTGACGATCCTGCCAGTAGTAGCATATATATTGTTACTCTCAGTGAGCGGACCAATATCTCTTGTCACAACAAGGATAATAGCCTCATAGGAAGGATAAACAACAAACAAATCTTAAGTGAAGGAAAAATATATATGAAATTTACAAGAAAAAAACATCTTTGATAAAAATAAGAATTTGAACGAATCATCATTTAAAGAAATCATGGAGCAAAAAATACAGCAAATGGCTGGTTTACAGCTAGCACTACAGAACCTACAACAGGAGAATGCATCTTTAAAGAATAGATTGGACCAAATTCTAACAAGTTCTTCGGCAATTCAACCACAAGTATTATTGGAACCAAGATTAGCCATATATAATAACCCTAATAAAATAAACTTAGAGATATTTAAAGCATTAAATAGTTTTGATGGAACAAAAATTAATTATCGGCTTTGGCGAGAAAACGCAACACGGTTAATGAACAGCATTAGCCAACATATCAATTCCAACAAATACGTGGAAGCTTTAACAATTGTAAAATCAAAGATAATTGGGACAGCAGCAAATGTACATCTGAATCATACACGATATTTAATTTCGAAGCGATACTAAACAGATTAGACTACATCTACTGTGACCAGCTGCCACTGTATGTACTGAAGGATGAATTAACTAAAATAACTCAAGGTAGATTATCCTTATCGGAATTTCATGACGAGGTTAGCAAAGCCTTAACAGTGGTAACATCAAAAATTGCGATGTCCGGAGACCCACCAGAATCAATTAAATGTGCGAACTCGCTCAACACACTATGGGAATCCTATCAAGGATGTAGAACATGCCTATACAGTCGCACAAACTATAGAACAATTACAAAAATCTATAATATGGTAATAACAACATAAATCGTGAAGATATCAGGAACAATCAGCACAGAAATCCATCCCATGAAAAAAAACTACCGTCATCAAAACACCAACAGAGGGAGTACCCACAACAACCTCAACATTTTAGACGGCCATCATATCGCCCATTTAATCAACATCAACACCAAAATAATTGGCAACAACAAAACAATTTTCCAAAGCCAGAGCCAATAGACACCTCTTCAGGGAACACCAGAATCTTCAACAACGCCAGACAGCAATACAACCCACAGGGATTTCGCAGCCAACCTTGGAAAATAATTCGTAACCAAAGTGGAAGCTTTCAACAGGCACACAAAGTTCAGAAACACAACCAGATAAAAACTCAACAATAAGACAACATTAGTATCACCACAGAGAAAAGTAGTAAGTGCTATGCGGTACTCGCATCGTTGGTGCAAGGACGAAAATCCATACCTAAATTCTATCAGGAAGTGTATAATCATCTCTCATTAATATTAAATAAATTGTCCAGCCTCGAAATGGGTCAGGAGGCACTAAACCTTTTGACACAGACATACAGAAATAAGGCGCTAGACACATTCATAAAGGGATTGAATGGCGACTTTCCCAAACTATTAGGTATGAAGGAACCTGCGGACCTACCGCAAGCCCTACACTTATGCCTTAAACTTGAGAATCAAGGTTACAGAAAACAGTATGCTTACAATCAAAATAAAAATCAAAAATTTCCACAACCGCAAATGCATATACCGCAACAGATAAAACATATAAAACCCCATTCCACCCACAGGCAGCATTTTTTCCACAAATAAACCAACAGTTCAGACAGTCTTCTTTTAGTAGACAACCAATTAATCAACACAATATTCCTAATGCATTTACACAAAACTTAAGCCAATTTCCACAATGGCAAAACTCACAACCATCAAGACCCTATGCCCCAAAAACATTACCAAAACCTACTCCCATGGAAGTTGACATTTCCCAACAGACCCGCAACGTTAACTACATGAACAGACCAAACTATAACTCGTTTGCAGGAAAACGTCCACCACCACCAAACCAATTTTCTCGTAATGTGCCAAATAAATTCCAAAGAATTAACCATATTTCGCAGGATAGAAATACTGTCCATGATATGGAAAATTATAACAGGAATATGTCACAGAATGACAACGAAAAGCCTTGGCAGGAATATTACTGCAACTATGAAACACAAGAGCAAAATCATAGTACTGAAGACCAAAATCAATTCGCAGACGTTCATTTTTTAGATTAACAAATTCATCAGTTCCTTATTTCGAATGCAAAAGAAGTGATGGCAAAATATTAAAATTTCTTATAGATACGGGATCAAACAAAAATTACATTCAACCTTCATTACCTAAAAACCCCAAACAAAACAAAAATATAGTTTTTGCCGATTCGGTAGGAGGAAAAATTAAAATATCCCAATATGTAGAACTTAGTCATTTTAATCTCCAAGACAAAAAACTTAAATTTTTTATATTACTAACACTAAAGTCGTTTGATGCTATTATTGGCAATGATAGCCTCAAGCAGTCATATATACTTCAGATGATATAATGCTTATAGAAAATGAAATAAAGATACCCATTAAACAGCAATTAGCAAAATCAGTGAATAATGTAGAGGTAAAAACCGAGCATCTTACCCCAATCCAAGGAATAGCAATTCAATCATTATTAGGACAATTTGCAACGTTATTTACCGAACCAGATAAGAGACTGACATACACTACAAAAGTTATGGGCGAGATTCGAACAACAACAGAATCTCCTATTTATACAAGATATTACCCATATCCAATGTCGCTCAAGAATGAAGTTGAGGATCAAATAAATAAACTTCTCAGAGACGGGATAATCCGGCCTTCGCGTTCTACATATAATTCACCCGTTTGGATCGTGAATAAAAAACCAGATTCTGAAGGAAACAGACAATACAGACTGGTTATAGACTATAGAAAGTTAAACGCCGTTACCATAGCCGATCGTTACCCAATCCCTGAAATCAACGAAGTACTTTCGCAATTAGGAAGAAACAAATTTTTTTCTGTAATAGATCTTAAAAGTAAATTTCATCAAATCCCTTTAAAAGAGAAGGACATCGAAAAGACAGCATTTTCTGTCAATAACGGTAAGTACGAATTTACTCGTCTTCCGTTTGGTTTAAACGCCCCCTCAATTTTTCAGCGCGCGTTAGAATGCATATAGGTAAAATTTGTTTCGTGTACATTGACGACATAATAATTTTTAGCCAAACTGAGAAAGAGCATAGTAAACATTTGGAGATAATTTTTGATACTTTAGAGCAGGCGAATATGAAAATTCAATTGGACAAATGAAAATTTTTTGCAGATGAAGTTGAATTCTTGGGATTTATTGTGACACCAAATGGTATAAAGGCAAACCCTTTGAAAGTTGAGGCTATGGAAAAGATTCCGATACCAAGAACTCTTAAAGATCTCAGATCGTTTCTGGGAATGTCTGAATTTTACAGACGCTTCATTAGAGACTATGCTAAGTTAGCGAATTCCCTAACTCTCATTTTGAGAGGGGAGGAAGTACGAATGTACGGAAATAACTTTTTTAAACAATGACGCAATAGAAGCCTTTAATAAAATAAAAACCACTCTCGCCTCGAACGAGGTAATGCTACAGTATCCGGACTTCAGCAAAGAATTTTGTCTCACTACTGATGCCTCTAATTACGCTATAGGCGCAGTTCTGGAACAGAATGATAAACCAATTATATTTATATCTCGGACTCTCTCAAAAGCAGAAGAAAACTATGCTACTTACGAGAAAGAGATGCTAGCTATCGTATGGGATTTGAAAACATTGCGTAGTTATCTCTACGGTCCTGTTGCCGTTAAGATTTTCACGGATCAACAGCCTCTAACATATGCATTGAGTAACAAAAACAACAACAGTAAACTCAAGAGATGGAAAGCAATTTTAGAAGAGTACAATTACGTACTCAAATACAAACCAGGTAAAGCAAATATGGTTGCAGACACTTTGTCTGGAATTCCAGCGAATAACCAAATTAATTCTCTAACACCAACGTTACACAGTGATGAGAGCTCTTCACATAACCTTATCCCCTACACGGATTCCCCAATCAATGTATTCAAAAATCAATTATTCTTTTCAACAGATGATGTACCCTCTTATCAGTTTAAGATTGTTTTTCCCACCTATCATAGGCATATCATAATAGAACGGGATTTTAACGAGGAAAATTTAATAAATATTCTTAAGCGATACTTAAACCCGTCAGTGACAAATGGTATTTTTGCCGAGGATTATATTTTAGGTAAAATTCAGAAGGTATACCCACAACACTTTAGCCAATATAGGACACGTTATGCAGTAAACCGAGTAGAAGACCTCACTCAGGAAACAGATCAAGAAACAGAAATCATAAAAGAACATAATAGAGCCCATAGGAACCCAGTCGAAAATAAAATACAATTACTCGAAAAATTTTACTTTCCTCATATGAGTGCAAAGATCAAAACAATAGTTAAGCAATGTAAAGTCTGCAAAGAAAATAAATATAAGAGACATCCTTCTTTTCCAATTCTGAAACCTTCTCCAATCCCTGAATATCCTGGGCACATCGTGCATATTGATATTTATCACACTAACAACAAAATAATTTTAACCGCAATAGATAAGCTTTCAAAATACGCACAGGTGAAAATGGTGAAATCAAGAGCGACCGAAGATGTAAAAAAACCTCTGCAAGAGTTGCATCATTTGGCATCCCTAAGAAAATCGTAATAGACAATGAAAAATCCCTTAGCTCAGCCCCAATAATATATATGCTCGAAAATCAATATGGAATAGAAATATTCAAGACACCGCCCTACACAAGCACTATAAACGGAAAAATCGAAAGGTTTCACTCAACACTCAGATAGTGTTATGCATTAAAACCGAAAAGACACATAGAAATTTCGAGGACTTATTGTTTAAATCACTTTACAAATATACACCGCTATCGTGAATAATTTTCCACATGAATTTTTTTCACTTTTCACGTATTTGCCATCGTGAACAACTCACATGAAAAAATTTTATTCAGTCAAGAATAATAACGTGAAAAAATGTTCACTTCAAGAAATTCCCCTTATCGTGAATACTTTTTCCCTCGGAATTTTTTCACTCTTCCCTTTAATTTATTCACTTTATTTTTGATGGGGAACAGAACAGAACATGTATGTATTTCTTCTTATAATTCGAATATCAAAGGTTAAAAAGTTTATTTTAATGAAAAGATCTAATAATAAGGCACAAAGTGATGTATTCCTCAAGAAAATGCAAAAAACAGGCCGATTGCCTGCAGATTTGTGAAGCTTTAATTTCTTGGCATTTTTTCGTTTTGTTGGCTTTCCAAAAAGTAGCTGAATTATTTTTCCACATAAAAGTTAGAATGCAATAAACAAACGGAGCTCCATCACTGAATATTTAACTTTGATTTTTGATGTTTTCTTTAATATAAATATGTCCGTGTATATTTTTGAACAAAAAGTTCTATGATGTTTTATTTTTTTAATCTTCTTACCTTTTTTACATTCACTAAGAACTGATAGCGGGAATAATTTTTCACGGGAGATTCACGATACCATTTTTCCCTTCGAATGGAATTAAAATTTCACGTGAACAAATATTTCACTTCTTATTCACGATAGGGGTGATTATTTTTCTATTCACTCTACGATCAAGAAAAAACCCGGTGAAGCATTTTTCGGACGAACCATAAGTACAGACCCGGAACAAATTGAGAAAGACCGACAGGACAGCATTAATAGACTTGTAGAAAAACAAAACAAAGACTTAGAATTTCATAATAAAAAAAGAATTCCATTTCGTTCATACAACCCAAATGACAAAATATTTGTAAAAAATAATAAGAGAATAGGTAATAAGCTTACACCTAGATATACCGGTATGTTCTACATTCCGAGTGAAATTTTCACTTCTAAATTGTTCAAAGCATTGTTGGTAAAAATAAAAATTTACAGCAACAATGCTTTAACAATTCAGAAGTGAAAATTTCACTCGGAATGTAGAACAGACCGAATAAAGTCATAAAGCAAATATATATTAAATAATTATAGATTAAACAATTATTTACAGTGGCTTACTTGAATACAGTATATGATATTCTGAATAAACGAATCCAAAATACAGAACAAAAAACTCTCAACCTCTGAAATACATTGAAATAAAGAAGAGGGATAAGATATTTTCTTTCTGATAACTAAATAGACGATTTTATCATTTGACAAAATACAATACTAAATTGCATTATATATAAATTTTATATTTTGACAAACATATCATTACAAGTTAAAATCATAATGTCTGGAGCGATTTCCAAAAAAATAACAAATGTAGTAGATGCTATACGCCAGGGCATCACTGATCAAACATTAAAAGTGAGCTCGGAGCATAGTATACTGTTACCAGTAGCAGCAGTATGTAGCAGGGTTAACAGAATCGATCACATAAAACCCAAGGACTGCTACATAAGAGCTCCTATGTTAGAGCTAGATAGTCGTATTCCTACTGAATCAGATTTGCCTCCAGATTTTTCAAGATGTCAGAAATATAGAATACTTATTCCAAAAGTGACTGGAGAGTTAAGTGGAGAGGACGATTTTAGAATTGCTATGACTGCATGGGCACCATTAATAGCACCAACTGATAAAGGAGATAAGACGAAAGAATATTTGACGTCCTTGGGTCTAATAATGGTCAATTTTCTGAATATGAGCGAGGTAGGAACATCAGCAATAACCAAAGCATTCGCAAGCTCCACATATGAGCCGGTATTTGCAGCGATGTCGATGGAAGCATTCATGGATACAGTAGGTAATGCAGCCTGCATGGAACCTCATGTAGATGAATGGATGGAATTGTTCCGAGGTGAGAAAAGTCCAGTCCTTTATGGATTTGTAAACATAGTTGTCGGATTTCTTTTGGTACTTATGGGAAAACAAGTAAGCTCTCAAGTATCAGAACAATATTTTTATAATAGATACTCAGCATTCAGCTCTAGACAAGGAAGTCTTAAGGCAGGAAATATCTTAAAGGAGAAAAGTAAAGTACCAGATAAAACCAGATGTTCCGAATATTATAGTGTGATTTCCGGACAATTCGAATACAGAAAAGCAGCATTTAATTTCTTACACAGAGCAGTACCCGAAAATGATTTTTATCTACATGCAACATTAGAGGTGGTTCTACAGTATTTAGAATTTACCGAGATGACGCATATTGATTTAATAATAAGACATCTATTAAGACATCATTTGGAAATAATCTCAATACCTTGTCTATCTCAGGAGCAAGAAATGCTAGACAAAGCATTAGTATACATTAGACTGGCCGTACGATGTATGGCTTGTTTTTGTTTTTGGAAAATAAAATTTTATTTTTTCTTAAAATGTTGACCTTGAAGTTTACTACGCCAAAAAGTTTTTTTTCTTATGCGTTGCACAAAGTTTGTTCTACTTTGACTAAAAAAAAATGTGCAACAGATTTAATTTTATTATATTATTACTATTAAATTTGTTATATACATATAATTCATTCAAGGAATAGCTTTTTTCTATTCTCTTTACATTACTCTCTCTTTCGCTTCAAAAAAAATAATACATAATTGTTAAAAAAAAATTATTTGCTTAAAAACTTATATGATACAATTGCTACATGCTACAGAAGAGCAAATCTAACGGGACATTAAAGCAAGTTGAGATGATGAGAAACATGCTGCAAAAAAGAAATACAAAGTCTAAAAGAACTGATTACCGTTATTTAGATGATCTTAACAAGCATGTAAGCTTTGCGTTTCATTACTAAGTAGAGTCTGTTAAGTGACAGTGAATATAAGTGAAAATTAAAAAAAATAGTAAGGAATAAAAAAAATAACAAATAATGGCATTAAAAAAACAACTGAGATCTGGAGATGATTTAGTATTGTTCATAGGAAAATGTAAAAATGAAATTTTGGGTGCAAAATTACCGTCAGTGAAGCAGGTTCTTCAATTTTTTTTTTATAAAATACGTATGGAAAACTATTCTTTAAAAAGCAGTGCAAAATTGACAATTGCAGTTGTTTCTGATTTTTGGAAAAGAGCCAACATTCCGATAATGTCAGACCAAAACTCTATTAAAGCCTTGGAGAGAATATATGAGAAATGGAGAAATTTGCAGAAGAATGCCAAGTCCAAGTATGAGAAGCACCGGAAAAACGAAGAGGAATTTGTGGATCGCATTGAAAATTATATATTTGACATTGCAACGTCAGATGCACTTGCGGTAATGAAGATCCAACAGGATAAAGACTTTCTTGTTCTTCAAAGGCAAAGAGGTCGACCAGGAAGTATGTCTGGTGTAGATGTAAAAATGGTGGAAAAACAGAAACGAAAAGAAAAGCGTTCTGATATATTAAAAATGCGCGTTGAAACGTATCGCGAGAAAAATGTTTATTTAGGTAATTGAGATTTTTATTGAATTATCATGCAAATTAGTTTATTTATTTTTTCTTGAAATATCAGAGCAAATATCTGCTATGGATATTTCAGGTAGTACTGAAAGTAGCGAAATGGCGTATTCTGTGGTTGATCAAAATGTATCAATTGATATAGCAGACGATGAACCGACCGTCGTAACACAAGGTCAACAATCGCGTGGAAATATCCATTTTATTGATGATAGAATGCTGGCAAGTATGGACAAATGCAAAATTAGTACGAGAGATGCCATGCATTTAATTACTGCAACAGCAGCTGCACTACTACGAAAAATTGAGGGAGTCAATCCAACTTCCACAGCAATAAAATTGGACGCTTTAGTCCTCAATCGAACCACTATTCAGGCGATGAGGAGGGATTATCGCCGCAAACAAGCTCAGCAGATTCTGGAAAGTTTCAATGTAAATACTAAAAAATCTATTTTTGTGACTAGTTGTATAAAAATAATATTTTTTTTTAATTTTTCTGATTCAAGATACCTGAAGTATTTGTCCTTCATTGGGATGGCAAACTACTTCCAGAAGTAAAAGGCAAAGAAAAATCAGAGCGACTAGCTCTAGTTGTGACTGGCAAAAATGTGGAGAAACTGCTTGGAATTCCAAAAATGCAAGACTCCTCTGGTGAAAGTATAGCTGATACAACCTTTAACTTCTTGATAAAATGGAAAATGGACAATTTAGTCGAAATAATATCTTTTGACACAACAGCAAGTAACACTGGCATTAATAAGGGTGCAGCCTACTTATTAGAAAAGAAATTAAAAAGGGACTTGCTGTTTCTTCCATGTCGTCATCACATTAGTGAATTGTTGATAAGAGCTGTCTTCGAACTAAATTTTGGTAAAACTGCTGCACCAGAAGTTCTTATTTTTAATCGCTTCTCCAAGTTTTGGCCAAATATTAACCAAATTAATTTTAAGAGTGGAATATCGGATGAGGATGTAGAAAAACTTTTTACGGTGGGTGAATTAGAATACCACAAAATATTTTGCCTTGAGGCATTGAAATCTCAATACGTTCGGGCAGATTATAAAGAAGTATTGCAACTTTCATTGCTTTTTATTGGTGAAAAAGCACCAGGCTTTTCGGGATTCCGTGCACCTGGTGCAACAACGCATGCTCGATTTATGTCGAAAAATATATACTGCTTTAAAGTGTTTCTGTTTCGTGAGCAATTTAAACTAACGACAGCGGAATTAAATAGCTTTCGTAACATTTGTGTATTTTTGACGCGAATTTACGTTCCGTATTGGTTTGGATGTGTCAAATCTGTGAATGCACCAAGATTAGATTTGCAACTTATAAATGATGTAACTGCATATTATGATACAAATATTTCCATCATTTTGTTAAAAAAAATTATCAATCATTTATGGTATTTGAGTGAAGAAGCTGTTGCTCTGTCTTTCTTTGATGACCAAATCCCTTACGATATAAAACTAAAAATGGTTAATGCCCTTGGTAACATTGCAGAATTATATGAAGAAGATATTTCGAAAAAAATTAAAACTACAATAGAAGATGTCAGAGCGTATACTGAAAAAAATTTGAGCGATTTCGTGTCTGCAAAAACAAAAAGATTCTTCACTCGATTGCAAATTGATTGGAGTTTCTTGCATTCGGATCCGGTAACGTGGAAAGATAGAGATGATTTTTGCGCTGGAAAAATTATTTGCGAAAATTTGGCCGTTGTCAACGATGCAGCCGAAAGGGGAGTTAAATTGATAACAGATTTTAATCGAGCGCTAACGTATGACGAGGAAGACAAGCAATATCTGTTGCAAGTGGTGGAACATTATAGGAAAATATATCCGTCTCACACGAAAAGCTCCCTTGTAAACCAGGTATTTTAATATACATAACTCAAATAAATACATATTTCTAAAATCTACCGTTTATTGGTGAAAACGTTATTTCTTTATGTAGGTTTCCCTATAATGCACATATTGTAAACTTCAAGGTCAACTAGGCACTACTAGGCATCATCGGATTTGGCTGAAAATTTCTGGAGTTTGTTTTTATATCAAAACAAACATTTTAAGAAAAAATAAAATTTAAATTTCTAAAAAAAAAAATTACGGCCAGTCTAGTATACATGTTATCAAAACCTGAATTCAATCGTCCTTACATAAAGATTTTGTATCCTCAGATGGAGACCCGTGTGATGTCTAGTCATCACTTTTATTTTCTCACTGCTTCGGCAAAGATTGTTGCATCTTATTACAGTCAAAGCTACCGCAATTACTTAGGTGGCAACGATGAGGTGCAGAAGAAACTAAAGGAAATTATAGAACCATATTTGGAAGCTACAATGGCACGTGGTGGACACGATATAGTGGGAAGCTCCCACAAAGTTTGTACTGATGAGGAGAGAGAGGCTTTCAATGCAGAGATGTTCAGTAACGTTTCTCTAATGAATAACCCTATATCAAGAGATTAAATGGAAGGATATATTAATTCCGGTTTGAACTTTTAGATAGTGCGAGCCCTCATATCAGTAACAAAATCAACACACTGTACCAAAATAATAACATATGTCAAGCACAATTGAAACACAAACCACAGATATTAATATAAAAACTAAAACACTTATTAAAAACATAACAATACATTCAAGCACATATTACAGTAACAATGAAATTAAGAAAAAAAAAGAAGAGACAGTAATATATGACAAAGGAGATACGATACTGACAGAATCAGGACGAACAGTACATAAGTCTCTCATTAGAAATTAAATTTAATAAAACACAATATGAGAAGGAAAAAAAAGGAATATACTTAATATAATAAAAATATATTTTTAAGGAAAATTTAAAAAAAAAAGGAAATTTTTAAAGAAACAAAAAATTTTAAGAGAAAACATTAAGAAAGAAGTATGGAAAATTGTTTTATAAGAAAATATCGGGCAATATGCTATAAGCGTACGATATTCACATAAAATGAAAAATAAACAAAAAATTCGAATAATATGCCATAGGCGTACGATTTACAAGAAATATGAAATAAAAGAAACGCAACATTAAAATGTAAAACAATTTATGAAATGTTATTATTGAAAATTTAAATTGAAAAAATTGAAAATATGACTTAATGCTACAAATACGAAAATATTCGACTTATAAATATAAATGTCATTAAAATATAAAGCAAAAATCTTTCGAATGATTAAATATTTAAATAATAAAATATACGTTAATTTTGCAGAATTATTATGCATCTCGTTCTTTCGGAATTTCAAATATTTGATTATACAAATTCTCAACTGATCACTTTAAAAGATACCGCAAGGGTACAAAACGGAACTTTTAAAATAATTCATGTAATAAACCTAAAAGAATACGCAGAACTGACTACAAAAATAGAAAACACAATTAGAAATACTACTAATTCAAATCATCCTTTATATCCTTTCCTAAAACACGAAATTTCTCAAATTCGGACTTTAATTGCCGAAATTTCTCCTAGAACAAAGGAAAAGCGATCACTTGACTTTATAGGCTCAGCGTGGAAGTGGGTCGCAGGAAACCCTGACCATCGTGACTTAGAAATTATAAATGAATATTTGAAAACCTTAAATGAAAATAACGATAATCAGATAATAATAAATAAGGAATCGATAAAAAAGCTAAATAAACAAACCAAAAGAAGTAATCAAATTATAAAAACTATAAATTTAGATAAAAAGTTAGAATTAAGTCTAAAGATAAAATATCAAATACAACTTATTAAAGAAGAACTTTTAAATATTGAATATGCTTTACATTGGGCTAAATCCAGTGTCGTTAATTCTTTTATATTATCTAATATAGAAATAGAAACCATAAAGGTTGTTCACGGTAGGCTGGTTATCAGCGTATGTGATTAAATGTGTATGTATATCAACAACAACAAAATACATATAAATAAAATAACCAACTTTGCACGACCCTTACCCTTCTTTACAAATTATGTAGTTATAAGTTTATTTGCAGTGTTGGAAAATAATACAAATTTAACTTACTGGCAGCACAAAAAAACAAATTTTTAGCAAATGGCATCTCTAATTTTGTATTTAATGTTGAAACTCTGGTATTTACATCTGTTTTTTGTTTATAAAAAAATAATAAATTTGAGCACAAGTAAGTAAAAATAGTTTCTTCCAAACAAAAATATAAATTAATATTTAATTTATATTCCTTTTCCAGTGTCTAATGAAAATCGTAAGCGAAAACGGAAAAATGAAGTCAAGAAATGGACAGAGGAAGAAATAAAAAAGGTGTTAAACTATATGCAGGTGCATAGAAATATCGAGGTGAGTTTTTTTTTAATAACTATCATGTCAAACAGTTCCATGGACTTGGTAGTAATTCCATAGTACGTTAGATAGTTTGACATGGTAGCGAAGATATTTATACATGATAATTACTCCATTTGTGAATAATGAATTGCAGAAACCAACCGCCCAGCTTTATTACAAAAAATTGTTAGAATAAACAAAAATTAATGCAACCTGGAGTATTTTAAAATGCAAAGTTCGCCACCTTGTAGCATGCAATAGTGGCCAGCCTCCACGGCGAATTCATAGAAAATATAACTCAATGCAGCGGTGTGTCAGAAAACAGTGCCCTCTAGTAAGGAGAATAAAAAGAGTTGCTATTTCGAGTAAGCTACTAGAGTGAGCAACCAAATAGGGCGTTGGCTGATTTTGACAGGAATGTCAAATTGACGTAATATAAAAAAAAGCGTACTTCCGGTCTTTACGAACGACGAGCCAACGAGAGAGGTTGCACTGGCCGGAACTGCCAAACAAAAAAAATAAGATAATTTAAAGAAATCAGCAAACATCAAACGAGCCAACGGGAGTGGGCCGTGGAAACCGGTGCTATTCAAGGTACTGACAGACTCCAATATAGAGTGGTGACTGTGTCTAGAGCACCCTAGAGGCGGCGGTTTAACCTCCGCAAAAGAGGTGCCCAATCGTGACAGTAGTCACACACACACAGGAATCAGCGTAAAGTTCGGTAGGCATTTTTTGAACACCACTGGAAAGGTTCCGGCTCATTCAACAGCCTCTAGGCGTAAAGCCATCTGGCCGTAGAAGCTTTCATAGCTACGGCACCTGAAAGACGTCCATTACCCATAATTATTCGGAGGAAGAACTCCGGATAATAAGTCATTTTTCATACAATCATAAAGCCATCTGGCCGTAGAAGCTTTCATAGCTACGGCACCTGAAAGACGTCAATTACCCATAATTATTCGGAGGAAGAACTCCGGATAATTAGTCATTTTTTTAATCAATTAAATTCTACGTCATCGATATAAAAGGTCATATATAAATCAATCGTATTCTACATCATCGATATAAAGGGTCATATATAAATCAATCGTATTCTACGTCGTCGACATAAAAGTTCATCTATAAATCAATCGTATTCTACGTCATCGACATAAAAGCTCATCTATAAATCAATCGTATTCTACATCATCGATATAAAGGGTCATATATAAATCAATCGTATTCTACGTCGTCGACATAAAAGCTCATCTATAAATCAATCGTATTCTACGTCATCGACATAAAAGCTCATCTATAAATCAATCGTATTCTACGTCATCGACATAAAAGCTCATCAATAAATCAATCGTATTCTACATCATCGATATAAAGGGTCATATATAAATCAATCGTATTCTACGTCGTCGACATAAAAGCTCATCTATCATCATCGATATAAAAGTGGTCACCTATAACTTATATTCGACGTCATTCATCTCTGTAAAGAGGTCATCTTTGAAACACATTCAACAGCATCGACGCCTGCAAAATCGGAATCCTACGGCGATCTCAGCGAGGGAGGACTACAGTATATGGAGGTAATATAGACGCTGAACCCGTGCACACGAACATCGGTGAGTCAAGATATGAACCATAGAGTCACTCAATTTGATAAAATTGTCTGAACTATAGTATCGCTTAATTTGATAAAATTTTCTGAGCCATAAAGTCACTCAAGTTGATAAAATTTTCTTAACCATAAAGTCACTTAATTTGATAAAATTCTCTGAGCCATAAAGTCACTCAAGTTGATAAAATTTTCTTAACCATAAAGTCACTTAATTTGATAAAATTTTCTGAGCCATAAAGTCACTCAAGTTGATAAAATTTTCGTAACCATAAAGTCACTTAATTTGATAAAATTTTCTGAGCCATAAAGTCACTCAAGTTGATAAAATTTTCTTAACCATAAAGTCACTTAATTTGATAAAATTCTCTGAGCCATAAAGTCACTCAAGTTGATAAAATTTTCTTAACCATAAAGTCACTTAATTTGATAAAATTTTCTGAGCCATAAAGTCACTCAAGTTGATAAAATTTTCTTAACCATAAAGTCACTTAATTTGATAAAATTCTCTGAGCCATAAAGTCACTCAAGTTGATAAAATTTTCTTAACCATAAAGTCACTTAATTTGATAAAATTTTCTGAACCATAGAGTCACTCAATTAGATAAAATTGTCTGAACTATAGTATCGCTTAATTTGATAAAATTTTCTGAGCCATAAAGTCACTCAAGTTGATAAAATTTTCTTAACCATAAAGTCACTTAATTTGATAAAATTTTCTGAGCCATAAAGTCACTCAAGTTGATAAAATTTTCTTAACCATAAAGTCACTTAATTTGATAAAATTCTCTGAGCCATAAAGTCACTCAAGTTGATAAAATTTTCTTAACCATAAAGTCACTTAATTTGATAAAATTTTCTGAGCCATAAAGTCACCCAAGTTGATAAAATTTTCGTAACCATAAAGTCACTTAATTTGATAAAATTTTCTGAACCATAAAGTCACTTAATTTGATCAAATTTTCTAACCTTTGTAGGAAATAAAAATAAAACTGAATAAATAAAAAAATGAATAAATAAAAACTGAATATAAAGAATCTAAATAGAAATAAGAACTGAATATAAATAAACTAAATATAAAGGATCAGAATAAAAATAAAAACTGAATATAAATAAGCTGAATAAAAGTAAAACGAATAGAAATAAGAACATAATATCGATAAGAACTGAATCTAAACAAATAAATTGGATATATGGTGAAATTGATTGTAACATTTCTATTAAGCTAGTAGCGGTAAGCGAGCAATTATATTAAAATAAATACCTAGCACCAACTATAAAGTTGGTATGCGATTTTTTTTTGAGCATTTGAATTTTCGTAAAATTTATTATAATGAGTGAGTAGAAGTACAATCTACAGGTGAGTACCGGAAGAGTTGTTCAAAGGGGTATTTCCGATATGAGGCACACGCGAATACCATTGGTGACGGATATCTATTCAATTTTTTTTCGCGCGGGAGGGTGCTGGCAATTTAACAACACCATAATTGTCAAACACTCAATCTCTAGGATGCGATGCTTGTCTATTTCCTCTATTTCGTGCCCTTTTATTTTTTCTTTTTATTCATATTGTGAGGTCAATGGCACTGGCACAAAAATATTTAGTGATACTGTTTTACATATCACACTACATCGAAGCAAGAACACCACCCCACACGCCGACGAGCCTTAGCCGCGCACAGATAAAAGATGCCAGTGTTGCAAGATGTAGTTGGTGATAGCCGTTGCTAATTGAAACGGGACAACCTTAAAGGCACTTTGCAAAAGGCTGATGCATGGAGCAGTTCTACAGGCGCTGGAGTGGAAGAGGGTGATGGTGCAACTACCGTCAAAGGTAAGTTATTTCTCTGTGTTAGTTTGTGTAATCTAATAGTTATATATTTTTGGTGTATGTGCAGATAAGGTGCTTAAAATATGTCCACACTATGAGCAGCTCTCAGACATTTTCTCAAGAACAAAGGAAATTGAGGTTGTGGTAATGGATACATCGAGCGAGGGGTTGGACTATTCTCTACTTGATGTAACCGATATCGAAGATGACAGTCAACTAAGTGATGAACCAACAACCTCTTCGGCAGATGTATCATTTGGTCACAAAGTCAAGCGTAGAGCTCAAAATACTTGCTTGGAGAAAATGTCGACAATGGAAGCTCAGCGAACAAACTTTCGAGAAAAGCAACTTAAATTAGAAACCGAAAAGTTTGAGTGGGCAAAGGAAGTTGATAATAAAAAACTAGAAGTGGAAAAGCAGAAGATTAACGATGATTTGGAATTAAAGAAATTAGAACTGGAACAAAACGAAAGATTGAAAATGTATGAAATTGAAATGAAATACAAAAGTAATAAATAAAGAAAAATTTTTTATTATAAAATTAATTTTAAAATGTCTTTAATGAAAAATTAAATTATAAAGTGCTTGTCTCTTGAGCTCCGGTGTAGGTGCTACAATAGCAGCAATATCGTACTGAACTTCGCTTGTTTCGTCAGCTACATTTTCAAATTATGAAAAATTGCGGTCTTCCAACAAAATATTATGGAGCACACAGCAGACGAGTACCCATTTATTAAAAAATACTTGACTTTTTTTAATTTTAATACGCATTTCTTTTAAGCTGCAAAATTTTTCCTTAAGGATTCCAAAACAATTTTCTACCCTAACACGGTATTGGCTGTGTCTTTTGTTGAATTCAGCTTGTTGTTGAGTATCCACTAAAGTTGAATTACTTCGATATGGTGTTATCACGTGTTTTGTCAACTGATATGCGGAATCTCCTGCAATCCATTCTTCTCCACAAAATAAGCGAGCGGTGTTAGTTCCAATAAACGATTTCTTAAATACTTTGGAATCGTGGTAGCTTCCAGGACTACCCACATCTGCGTGCATTATTCGCAGTTTAAGGTCACACACAACTTGCAGCTTTGTAGAGTATATTCGTTGGCGAGAGAAATATACCTCATGGTTTCTGTTGGGTTTTTCAGCCAGCTTAATCTCGCTTCCGTCTACGTAACCAATACAATATGGTAGCTCATCGAATGTCTGAGCAACAAGTTGACAACGCTCTGCCGGATTAGGCCAGTAAATGTAATCTGGCATTTTTTTTTAAATTGCAGAAAACACTCTTTCGGTAATTTTTTTCAGAGTACCACCATCTCCAACCCCAAACGTTGTTGCAATTTTTCGCACTGAAGCACTTACTCCCGATGAGCCTAAACGGTACAACACGATTGCGAGTTGCAGATCCACGGGAATTTGCAAATTCATACTTGGACACTGAAGGGCTATATCGTTTGAAAATATACTTATAAGACGAGCGAATTGGCGTATGTCTGCTACAACATTTTCACTCAATGTTTAGTATTTGCATATCAATGATCCGCTTTAATTTCTTTTTACAACGCTTACAAAATATTATAAATCTGGTCATGTTGCTTTTGCATTCAATAAATAACGCAATTAAGAAAGATATTACAACCGTAATTTTTATTTGCTTTTGATTGCAATTTAGTAGTGCAGTATAAAATTCCATTCGTACAAATTTATTGATTTTTGTATAGGTGTATTCATGTTTCCCATATTTGCAAAAAAAAAGTGCATAAAATTAAATTATTATTCGGGCAACACTTGTTCTCAATAATTTTGTATTTATCACCGTCGAAGAGATAGAAGAGAAATAAGGGTTGGTTTTTATATGAGGCAGGGGAAATTAAACGTTTATTGAATTACTTTGTAATTGGAAAATATTATAATACCTATTTTTGCACAATATTGTAAAGCATGCAGATGAAATTGTAATATTATTTCAAAGTCTATATATATGTATATATACATATGTGTATAAGTATATAATAGTAACGTTACTGACTGACTTGGGAACGACCATCTTTGAACTTTAGGTTTGCTGCCAATAAAAATAGTATTCTTTGAAATATTTCCATCTCTGGTTTGAATATAATTTTTATACACATATAGATCTTTGGTATATTAGTAAGAGCAAAATTCATACATAACTGTTTGTGTACCAAAAAAGAACGAAATTTGTGTCTAAAGTGTTTAAAAATTTTATACATCTAGTGTTTTTGATTCAACATAACGTCGTGGTCGATAGTGCTTAATAATAAAGTGAATAAAATACATACTTACATACATATGTACGAACATAAATATTAAAATATCTATATATATAAAAGAAAGTCGTGTTAGTTACTTCACTTATAACTCAAGAACGGCTGAACCGATTTAGCTGATTGGCAGGGAGGTAGTTTAGAGCCAGGAGAAGGACATAGGATATGGGCGGGATTGGACAAAGGGGCGTGGTACCTCTCATACAAACCACAAATTAAAAATCTATTATTTCTGCTCCTGATAACGGTATTTAAACAAAATTTGGTATGTCGGTTTGGTGTAAATTTCTTAAGTGCTGCTGCAAATATGGGCGGGATTGGACAAAGGGGCGTGGTACCTCTCATACAAACCACAAATTAAAAATCTATTATTTCTGCTCCTGATAACGGTATTTGAACAAAATTTGGTACGTCGGTTTGGTGTGCATTTTTTTAGTGCTGCTGCAAATATGGGCGGGATTGGACAAAGAGGCGTGGCACCACCCATATAACCCAAAAATTTAAATCGCCATATTTTGGGCATTTTTTGACCTACGTCGATGATATTTGGTACATATGGTATTGCCATAATTTGGAATACGTACCGGGAGAAAAGTGGATGGGACCACGCTCCTTTTTATTAAAATTAAAAATCGTAATATAGTCTTAACTACTGGACCGATCGTCACAATAGGATATATAAATACTTTTAATTTTATTTTATAACGAGGGGGTAGCGAAGTACACCGGGATCAGCTAGTAAATTAATAAAGAAGAAAAATTGTGTGTAAGTATGTACTTATACATATAATGAGGGGATTTTAAACTACATACATACATATGTTATTTAAATTCGTTGATGTAATTTATGGCACTTAATTATTTTAATTTAGTAGGTACATACATACATACTTACATATGTTATATGTATTATCAACTTTAAATGAAATTGATTTTTAAAGTTAATTTTAAAACCATTAACTTCAGCCAAAATTACATCTTCGAAAAAAATGTATTCCTCCCATACGTTAAGTAATATTATTATTTTTATTGTTCACGTCAATATATGTGCATACATACATATCTATATACATATGTACATACATACCTATATAGTTAACAAAAAGCTCAAATGAAAGTTCAGTGCTTTGTATGTGGAAGTTCATTTAACCAGCCTCAAAAACTATTTGCTCATTTATGCAAATGTGGTATTCAGACTAAAACATTTTATGAATGTACTTTTAAAGATTGTATTCAAAAGTTTTACCACAGGCGTTCGTTTCAAAGGCATGTAATTAAACATTTTAATGGTAAACCGTTTGTCAATTTGAGGCCTTTCACACAGGGAAAGTTTACTTTGCAAAGTTTCCATTCAGCTGGTAGAAAGACAGAAATAGAATGTATTCCCTCTCTGTCTTTCTACCATGAATGAATGAAAACTGTGCAAAGTAAATTTTCCCCATGTCAAAGGCCTCTTTGTTCTGGCAAAACAACTTGATAAAGATCATAGCTGAAGCTCTTTATATTGTGTACGTCCATATGCATATCATTTAATTTGACATTTCTGTTTTTTTTTTAAGATTTAGAAGAAAACTATTCATTTTATATCCAACATATTAAAAACAAAACATAACTGCTGAAGAGTTTGATCTGTATTGGCGAAAAAATGCACCTTTCCGTTTAAAGCAAATATCTGAATCAGTAAGCACCACAGAAGTGTTTCAATTATGGCCGGAATACATTAAGCCATCTGGTTCAGTTGGTAAACGTTTATAGTTCTTTCTCGCAAGATCGATTTGTATTCTTTGTTTTTATAGATTGATATTGACTTTTGTCTCAAATATCCTCACGCAAAATCGCTACATGACAGATGGCCACAATTTGCTGAAAAAATTCTGTTTCTTTTAAGATCGAGATGTTTTATGCCGCGAAGGTAACAAATTTATCATCAAAGGTGAAGAGTGCTGGCTAGAAGCCGTAAATAATATAAACGTCGGTGATGATGTCGAACACAACAAATAGCAGAACTTAAAGCTGTTATCATTGGAAATCGTAAATGATTCGCCAAAAATGTCTTTGAATTGGGTAAGTGCACACTATCTGAAATGAAGATACAATAAAAAGTTGCATGAGCCAATTAATCTTAAAGCGTACCGCATACCATTTGTGACACGAGCTATAGTTTACGAGATTATAAACGATTTGTTAAACTGTCATATCATAAGACCTTCGAATTCACCATATGCCTTACCATTCGTCTTGGTCGAGAAAAAGAGCGGTGAAGTAGACTTTGCGTCGATTGTAGACTTTTAAATAGCGTGACGGTAAAAACGCCATATCCAATGCCTGTGTTAAAAGAGAAATTCGATCAGTTGGCTGAAAATCGAATATTTACAACTATCGATCTGAAAATGGGGACCATCAAAACTGTATACCGCGTTCGTAACAACATAAGGTCACTACGAATATAATCGTACGTCATTCGGGTTACTCAATTCTCCCGCCAGTTTCCAAAACGTAACGAATAAAATTGCAGCCGAAATAAAACGAGGCGAAATTCTAGTATATTTAGACGACGTTATAATTCTGAGTCGCACAGTGGAACAGGGACTAAATATTTTAGAAAAGTTTCTGCGAATTTTAGCAAAATATGGATTGACTTTAAGGTCGTGATTAAAAATTTTAGAGAGCCTACCAACGTAACAGAAACGCGACGTTTTCTTAGGCTAACAGGGTTCTTCCGGAAATTCGTACCTGACTATTCCTTGATCTCGAAACCATAAGCTGAACTTACACATAAATCGGAGAGGGAGAATTTTGTCTGGGGTGACGATCAACGCAGCGCATTCGGAAATTAAAGCATACGCTAATCAAATATACTAGTTTTATATGATTCGAAGGCAATCCACGAACTACATACCGATGCGAGTTCGTCGGTCTAGCCGAAATATTGTTACAGTCTATAGATGATAAGAGCTTTCGACCATTTTTCTATTTTAGCCTCCATTGTACGAAAGAAGAGTAACACAGAAGTTATCACAGTTACGAACTGGAGGTATTAGCTGTACTAGAGTCGCTGGAGCGTTTTCGAATTTATTTGCTAGGCAAACCATTAGGTTCGTTGCCGATTGTGCATCTGTGGCAAAAGTACGCGAAAAGAAAGAACTGAAATCCAGGATCCCCCGATGGTGGTTGAAGTTACTCGAGTTCGATTTTGAAGCCGTACATCGACGAGGTTCCCTAGCTCATGTTGATGCATTAAGTCGTTCACCTGATGAGCCCTCTAATGAAGTGGAACCAGCCGGATTTGTTTCCACCGTTACTGAGAATATTTATGACTAAGAAACTTAATCACCTCATGGCTGTTTTGTCTGGAGAGGTAAAATCAACAAAAGAGACGCAACTCAAAAATGATTATGAAATGGTCAATCAATACTGTTGTGAGTTAATATCATAATTTTAAATATTTAGACCGTTATTTCAAATATGACGTCGTAGAGTTGATTTACTAGTATAATAAATTAGAGTTGACTTGCAATAGCATTATTTCTTTACATAATATGCTTTGTAACTAATCGGTAACGATGAGTTTTGGGAGTAACCGCTTGGCTACACTAGATGTAGCTATCATATTTTAAAATTAAAAAAGAAGTAAAAACCAGAGAGATAGAATAGAGTAAGTTTATCGTTAAGAATCATTCTATAAAATAATTTGTTTTATTACTGTTCTACGGTTTTGTTTAAACTTTGAAGTTGCTACCGCAACATTTTTTATTATTCTATTAAACTTAGAATAAATGCCGCACCGTAGCGAACGCTTAAATAAAAAGAATATGTCTACAGATGAAACATATGACCAGCTAGCTTCTCCAGCCGAAAGCGAAGACGAAAAGACTATAATAGAGTCGAGGGAAACTTCAGTGGCCGAACTGAAGGTGGAAATTTTGGAAATTAAAAACGCTTTGAAGCACTTGTTTGATATTGCGAAACCTTCAACATCGTCAGCTGTAACGCCAACAGCCATTCAGGAGACTAATGTGACAGAGACGCCAAGCATTTCGATGAAAAGCACCCCTACGCCACCCGCCGTAGCAAACGGAATTGTATTTTCAAAACCGGAATTAGCCACTGTGCCTTCTCCAAAACAACAGAATAAATTTAATACACGTGAGTACTCAATGCCATTACAATATAACTTGCCCTATTTTTCTGCCACACAATCAATGCCTAGGGCAACCTCTTTACCTCACCCTGCTGCACAAACATTTGTGCCGCAAACCAATTTACCACGATCAGATTGTCGTCGTTGTTGCCAAATTCGTGCGACTTTCTACAGCAGTAGGCAACACAAATGTATAATTCAGCTCAGCCACGAATGACACCAATTACATCGACATAATTGCCTAGTAATATATCAGGTAATTGCTTAGATAGAGTTGAACTAGGTTCCGCCATCGATTGCCGGCCACTTCGCAAATTACATGAACTACCTCAGTTTTCTGGTCATCCCGAGCAGTGGACTATGTTTATTGTCACTTATAAAGAAACTATAACCAATTATAATTATTCAAATTTGGAGAATTTAATTCGATTACAAGTCTCTAAAGGGTGATGCAAGAAATAAAGTCTATTCATTTTTGATTCACCCCGACAGCGTCAATCAAGTGATCAGTTCACTCGAGTTTCACTACGGTCATCCTCAGGTATTGATACGCTGCCAGATTGCAAAGGCTCGTGCTTTTCCGCCAATATCCGAAAAAATAATTTATGAAATAGTAAATTTTAGTACTTTTATCTTGAATCTGTCCGCATTTTTGAAAAATGCTAATGCTACACCGCACCTTTGTAATCTGACACTGTTGGATGAATTAGTCACTAAGCTGCCGCTGCAGAAACGAGAGGAATGGACAAAACATTCTATATCTCTAACAATGTATATCTCTCTTTCAGTAGAAGCGAGTACAATTAAAAGTGATATTGTATGCTATAAAAAAGAAAAAAATAATCCATCTTGTACTATTCTAAAAGAGGACCATAACCTTACCAAATGTCCAATGTGCAACCAGACCAATGTGAGCCAATGACATGAAAAGAGATGGGTATCTTTATTTACCTGTTTAACAATAAGAGTAATTCACCTCGAGATTGCAAAGGATTTGTCCACAGATGCAGTTATACTGTGCATTCGGAACTTCACTAACCGAAGAGGGTTACCCATACGTATAAGAAGCGATTGAGGCACTAATTTTGTTGGGGCTAGCAAAGAGGAATTTGTTCTCAATGAGACCAAACTAATTGATGACTGCGCACAGAGGAGTATAGAGTGGCTGTTCAACACTCCTGCAAATCCATCAGTGGGGGGCGCTTGGGAGCGAATGGTGCGCTCAGTTACTGGCTTTCACGTTAAAAGAAAAGGCTCCTCAGGTTGAAACCTTTTATAGTCTATTAATAGAAACAGAAAATCTAATAAATTCGCGACCACTGACACATCTTTCAATCGAGCACACTGAGTGTGAACCACTGACACCCAACCATTTTTTGATTCGATGCCCAAATATTGTGCAAACACCTGGTGTACTTGAAAAGGTTTGTATGAGAAAACAGTGCCAAATACTACAGCAATTAAAACAGACATTCTGGGTATTGGAGTACTTTCCAGAACTGACCCGCCGGTCGAAGTGGTATCAACCTGTAAGCCCATACAAGTTGGCGATGTAGTCATAATTTGTGATGACAACGAAACGCGGAGGTAGTGGAAAAGAGGTTTGGTGCAAGAGATATTGCGGGCGTCAGACGGGCAAGTTCGCTCGGCGGTGGTAAAAACGGCTGTGGGCAAACTAAAGCGACCAGCTTCGAAGTTAGCTGTACTTGACGTTGGTGGTGAGTGTTATGAGTCGTTTTCCCCCAACCAACAAAAATATCAGCAGCAGCAAAAACATGCGCTGCATACATACTGGTGACGTTGCGGTATCGTGAGAACCACAATCGGCTGGAAGTTCCACGCTTATATGCTAAAGTTGCATATGATTGGTAAAAATCGCACACTCAGCAATATCGTGGAAACAACCACGCTGGCGGCAGCGAACGTCAACAGTACCGGACATCAGTTAGTATAAACAGGCAGACTACTACAGCGATGGCGCAACTGCTTTTTTCAGCGCAGGTGTCTGGCATGGCCCAATTTGCGAAAGAATGCAGGCGGGCAGAGAATTTAATTAATCACAATCGCACAATAACTAATAGGTTTCAACAACGAGCGGTACATGAATTGGAGTGTGACGTGGAATCGGATGAGGCCCAGCGAAGTCTAGACGCAATGGCTATAGGGGCAAGAAAATTACTCTGCTGGAACTGTAGACAGGAAGGACATACCTTCATGGAGTGTGCCGAAGAAAGAAGGAGTTTATTTTGCTACTAGTGCGGCCTAGACAACACAGTAACGCCTCGATGCCCGGTCTGGCAGGGAAACGTGAACGAGACTCGAGGGGGAATGGAGACGCGTTCAAAGACAAATTACCCCAACCAAAACTAAAGATAATAGAAATAGAAAGAAGGCCAATAAACTCGTCGGCCAACATAGTGAGGAGGGACGAACAAAAGGACGAAGATCAAGACAGCACAGTCCGGAAGCCATTACATGTGAGATTGAGAGAATATGAGATAGCAAGGAAAAAAATATTTGCACCATCGGAAAAGATAATTAAAACAAGGAATAGGTATAAAGAAAGGAAGCGAATAAGGCTGGAGATCTATAGCGCAAGGGTTGATGAAGGACCAGACACCAGGTTATACACCAAAGTTAACATTAATGGATGTAAAATTCAAGGACTGTTAGATAGCGGAGGATCAGTGTCAGTGCTAGGAAAAAACTGTTTGGAATTCATTGAGCAAACGAAGTTACCAATTTATCCTTACCAGGCGGAAATAAGAACAGCCGATGGCAGGCAAAACCCGATCATAATGCGGGTTCGCGCAAATATTTTCTATAGACATTTGCAAACCAATCGATTTTTTTCTCGTACCCACTCTGAAGTTGCCTCTTTATTTAGGCATAGATTTTTTTAGAGCCTTTAACCTACTGCGTTTTGATTTGGACAGTATGGATACAGCACAGGAAGAAACCACCGAAGGATACCCTCGAAGGCACTTGTTAAGCCAACCGCAACAACAATTAATGTTTTTTTTATTATTATTGGCCAAGTCAATTTTTGTAGAATTTGCTAATTAGCTTACATCAAATTAACAAACGCAACAACAATTGCTGCAGAGTATTATAGATTCATTTCCATGTTTTACACAAAAAGGCTTGGGCAAAACAAAATTAGAGACACATTCTATCGACACTGGGGAGTCAGTACCGGTGAAAGAAAAACACTATCCAGTATCGCCGGCTGTACAAAAATTGATGTTTGGCGAACTAGATCGCATGCTATCGCAAGGAGTCATTGCAGTTAGCGAAAGCCCTTGGAGCAATAGGGTGACGTTGGTACAAAAAGGGGATAAGGTCAGGATTTGTTTAGACGCTCGGAAGCTGAACAGTTTAATAACAGTAAAGGACGCGTACACGCTACCTCATATTGAGGGATTGTTGAGTCGGTTAGGGGACACACATTTCATCTCGAGCATCGACCTGAAGGACGCCTTTTGGCAGATACCACTGGCAATTCAGAGCCGAGAGAAAACAGCTTTCACGGTACCTGGAAGGCCCTTGTACCATTTCACGGTGATGCCTTTTGGGTTGTGCAATGCAGCCCAAAGGCTTTGCCGTCTGATGGACAAGGTCATTCCAGCAAGACTGAGAGAGAAAGTGTTCGTCTATTTGGATGATTTGCTGGTGGTATCGCCAAATTTTGCCGAGCATCTAGAGCTCCTAGGAGAGGTAGCAAGGTGTTTTGAAAAGGCAGGTCTGACGATTAACGGAAGTAAGTCGAAGTTTTGTTGCCGTGAATTAAAATATCTGGGGTACATCGTAGGCGAGGGAATCCTTAAGCCAGATCCAGAGAAAATACAGGCAATCCTAAGTTTCGATTATCCTAAGACCGCGAAACACGTAAGATCGTTTTTAGGCACGACCGGTTGGTACCGTAGATTTATTTCTGACTTTGCAACCATAACGGCACCATTGAGCGACACGCTGAAAAAAGGAACAAAATTTATTTTAACCAAGGAAGCGAATGCGGCGTTCGAACTGCTGAAAAGGCGTCTTACTAGCTAGCCCAGTACTATCCCATCCAGACTTTAACAAAATATTTTACATTCAGTGCGACGCTTCAGATCTAGGCATGGGGGCAGTCTTGTTTCAGGAAGAAGAAGATGGTGGAGAGCATCCAATTGCTTTCTTTTCCAAGAAGTTTTCGCCGGCACAGACTAGGTATTCGGTGACAGAACGTGAATGTCTAGCCGTCGTGAAGGCCATAAAACGTTTGAGACCGTACATAGAGCTCATGAGTTTCGTGGTGATCACAGACCACTCTTCGTTGAAATGGCTGATGTCTCAAAAAGATTTAAGTGGACGGTTAGCGCGATGGAGCTTGCAGCTGCAGAGCTTCACTTCTGAAATAAAGTATCGAAAAGGAACGCAAAATATAGTACCCGACACATTGTCCAGATTTCCGATGGACGCGATAGAGATGCCAAGGCACATAATAGTCGACACGTCTTCCTCAGAATTTGACAGTGCTGACTACAAAGAATTACTAGCAACGATTAAGGAAAATCAACAAAGCCTACCAGATCTCAGAGTAATAGATAATTTTGCATATAAACGAACGACCCCGTATGACGGAAACATAGACATATATGAGCACTCTTGGAAATTATGGATACCGAACAGTCTAACAGAGCAGGTAATCAGACAGGCGCATGAACCACCAAGCGTAGCGCATTTGGCCACATTTGGGAGTGCAAGTGAGAGAGTTTATAAGCCGCTGCGATACCTGCAAGGAATGCAAGCCGGCAAATACCGTGTTGAAACCGCCCATGGGAAAGGAAGCGGATGCCAGCAGACCATTTCAACGAATCTACATCGACTTTTTAGGCCCATATGTCCGTTCAAAGAGGCCACTGTTTTATCTTTATAGTCCTTGATTATTTTTCAAAATTCGTTTTGCTGAAGGCAATGCCAAAGGCTAATGCCAAGAATGTAGTTAATTTTCTACTCCAAGAAGTATTTTACAAATTCGGTTGTCCAGAAGCCTTAATATCCGACAACGGGCAACAGTTTGTGAGCAAAGAGTTCGCGGAACTGATGAAAGCCTTCGGTATTGACCACGTTCGCACCGGTAGCTACGCACCTCAGGCCAACGCGGCGGAAAGGGTTAACCAATCAGTCCTGGCGGCCATCAGGGCATATTTGGAAACAAACCAGGCTGATTGGGACCTTCACCTGTGTGAAATCGAATGTGCCTTGCGGTCAGCCGTGCATACAGCCACTGGGGTAACGCCTTACTTCACCCTCTTTGGAACGAACATGGTAACACACGCCTCAGCATACAAATTAGCAAGAAAACTAGACCTGCTGGAAGAGCCTGTTAATCGAATTGAAAGTCGGAGTGAATTCATGGAGTTGGTGCGGGACAGTATCAAGTAGACCATACATAAAAGTTATGAGACAAACGCTAAGCGATATAACCTGAAATGTAGAGTAACCCGATTTAAGAGCGGACAAAGATGTGTTCAGGCGCAATTTCCAGTTGTCGGATTTTTCAAAACAAATTTCTACTAAGCTGTGTCGGAAATTAGTGAAATGCCGCATCGTTCGCCCAGTAGGGAACAATCTTTATGAAGTCGAAAACCTGCAAGGAAAGCTACAAGGAGTATACCACGCCAAGGATTTAAAGGCTTAAAACCCAGCAAAGGAGCTAATTGGTAAGATTTATCATATTAGCAAATCATATTTGGAAGGACCACCTAAGAGGATGTGTACTGTTTGGGTACCAGAGATCAGATAGAACACTGAGAAGCCAGCAAGGCGCATATCGGCACCAGCGATGCCACCTGGCAAAATGTGATATTGAACGAAATTCGTTCAATTATAATCAACACAGCTCAGAAAGTTGGCTGCAGTGTCGAAAGGGGGTTGGCTGGCGGCCATTTGCACACTTTGAACGATGAGTCAGTTTTTTTGGAATTAAGTATTCAACCAGTTTAGACGTGCCTGCGGAAAGAAAAATAAAACAAAAAGTTGAAATTTGATCGTTTTAAATAAAAAAAGTGCTAGTGTTGGAACACAAAGAAGGTGAACAGGGACAGCACAATGGAAGAACAGGATACCGGCTCAGCAGACAGGAAAAAAGGGACACGGCGGAGGAATCAAGTGCAGCCGAAGGACAGACGCAGCCCGCCCAGCGAAAGTCAAGCTCGAGACAGGTGTAGTGTATTTTATAGTATTTTATATTATTGTATAGTATTTACCTAATAAGAATGTTCTACCCTCGTAGGGTACTGTATTTAAATTCCTTTATAAATTCCTTAATAACAATTACAATAACTATTATTAATATTGGAATTATAATTGGAATATTATTGGAATATTTTGTAGTTTTAAGATACTGTTATATTAGTATTTAAGAACTTACATTTATGAAAACAAATCAATCATAACTCAGCCTCAAATCGGCTTATTTCTTTTTATTAAAATACAGGCATTCAACTGCCTTTGAATTTTATTGCCAGTGGCGTTCTTAAGCGCCGGCAAACATCAATAGGCAGGTCAATTTTAAAATACCACACCTTTTTCTCTACACAGGAATTCCTCTAAGATTGTTCTAAAAACAATCACGAGTGTGTCGATGAATAGAGTGATCCACAAAAGTTTCCTGTGAATCAACATAAGTGCACACAATTATTTAAAAAACGGCGCAAAGACAAACAGGCACTTGGGAAAAAAATAAAAATTTAAGAAATAAATTTTGAAGAAGACAGCCGATGGGATGGCTGAGTATAAAAGAAAACCCCATCCTTTACGATTGCAAAGAAATACATTTTGAAGAAGACAGCCGATGGGAAGGCTGAGTATAAAAGAAAACCCCATCCTTTACGATTGCAAAGAAATAAATTTTGAAGAAGAAAGCCGATGGGAAGGCTGAGTATAAAAGAAAATCCCACACAGCCGCCATCTTGATTTTAAATCAAGTCGACTCCGACAACAACAACAACACCTCCGAAACTTCTACTGTCTACAGTCCGCCATCTTTAAAATAAAAAAAAAAGAGGACAACAACAACGAAACTTAATAACCGGTCACAGCTAAGCCAAATGAGGTACAGCCTGCTCCTCAAGTAGTAAGTCAAACTTCATCACTTTTCATACAAATATTCACTCTATTTAAACCAATTCCAAAACTAGTTCATTTGCAATCAAAACTCCCTTCCTAAAAATTTTGATATGGTCAAAATTAAATCCCGAAATCAAGGTACATAAACCAGATTTCATGTCTCAGATTTAACAACCATTTTCTAAAAGAAAATTTGTTTCATATATATATATGGTCAATTGAGACAATCCTTTAATATAACAAAATTTCTATATGAGTCCAAGCAAGAAAGAAAGAAAAGAGACATATTCAAAATATTTATTAAGAATTATTTTGCTTTAACCAAGAAAAATCTTTTTATTTAATATATAACATCAAAAGCAATAAAAGAAAATTCGTTTCATATATATATGGTCAATTGAGACAATCCTTTAATATAACAAAATTTCGATGTGAATCCAAGCAAGAAAGATAGAAAAGAGACCTAATCAAAATATTTATTAAGAATTATTTGGCTTTTAACCAAGAAAAATCTTTTTATTTAATATATAACATCAAAAGCAATAAAAGAAAATTCATTTCACACTCACTTGTGCAGAAATAACTAAAGTAACCCTAAGATAATATAGTAAGACATTTGTGAACTATAAACAAAAACAGTTCGAACTTAGGTAGATATAGGACTATTTATAGAAAAATGAAATTGAAATTTAAATATATCTATATCATGCATTTTGTATTTTAAATATTATGAGTTGTTGAATTTAGATGGACTAAAGAGGTAGCTATCGGGAGTGTGTGTAACATACGGGGCTGTGTATCTAAGCTTTACACCGCCATGGATTAGGGGAGGGTGAGGAGTAGTACCACCTGTACTCCTAAGAAAACTTTCTCACACTTTTTTATAGCTACACTGGCACAACTAATTGTGATGTATGAACAGCTAAGAGACTTCCAGCCCTTGCAACTTACCACCGCCCATGTCCGACGAGCCTTAGCCGTGCAAAAACATAAAGCTGTCAGTGAGGCAGAGGTTTGGAGTCAACAGTGTGTGTATCCCGTAATGTGGACTTTTCTAACAAACCTCGGTTGATATAATAATAAACAAATTTAAAAATTCATTTCAAAATTACTTTAAACTAAAAATATTACATTTGCGTAAAACAGTAGAATCGCGACTGAACGAATTTAGACTTAAACAATATATATATTATATGAATCACCCTATCTATAACATAGTTCGGTAGTTATAAGAATAACAATACATTCTGAACTTAACACTATAAGTGTTTTTTTATTGCTTAACAAAATTGCGATTTCCAAAAATGCTATGCTTTCCAAAAACATTATATTTGCAATTGCATTTAGGAAGAATTAATAATAAAAGATCAATGAACTTTCTTAACAAATTTAATGTAAACAAGAAACAAATAAATAATGAACTATTTTTATATCCAAAGAATTGTAAACCAAAACAATAACTTTATTACAAAATACTTTTAAGAAATGCAATGTCCAGTAACCAACCCACTTACTAATTTCTTTAACGAAATAGTTCTTAGAAATTATAAACAAAATTGCTTGAGTATTCATGAAATAATTTATGTATAAAACAAGAAGTTTTATTAAATAAAGATTCAGTATTGAACTCAGCTCAAAATAGGAAACAATTGTGTTTTTCTTATAAAAATTTAACCTTTGTTTGCGAATCACAGTGGCCTTTAACACCAAGCCGCTACAGAAAGTTTTTGAATTTTGTTTATGGACACTGACACAACTAATTGTCATACCAAGTCTTGATTTTGTCCGTCCCAACTCTACTGCAAACAAGGTAAAAAGTTATATTAAAAATTAAAATTATTACAAAACGAATAAAGGTTATCAACAAAGACGTAAAGACACTCATAACAGCAATCCTAAACAAACACTAAATCAAGATTGTTGTACCATTTGGTATTTCAAGTCAGCATAGGCAGGAATTAAAAGTATAGCAGGGATGCCAAACCGTCAGTCAAAGAAAACCACGATAATTTGTTCGGTCACAAACCGTATGAGCGCAGGTATCTGCAGTTTGTTCAATGGGGCAAGCTATCTGGTAGCTATCCGCGAGTATGGTGTGACATTTTTTAAATTTTAGGGGTTATCATTATGAATGGCCAACGAGATCACCATTGGTAATGGAGTTTCTTTTAGTGAATGTTGCGAGGGACAACATCTTAACTACCAACCATTAGCAAGTGGTTTGCCGTATTCTGGATCTTCTTTCTTTTGTTTTCCTTTTTAGTCGATCACACTGGTACAAATTATCAGTAGCCACAATCTAGTTATGCCCACAACGTACTCCATGCCTATGCCCGACGAGCTGTAACCGCACCATAATGAATACCTGGAACATAGACCAGAATTGTGGAAAATCATTTGCAAGATCAGAAGTCCTCCTTGTTTAAAATACCAAAATACAAACAGCAGCATATACACTGATGTAAGGTACTAAATCATAGGGGACGTACCACCATCAAAACCAACAACTAGTACAACAAACTCCAATGGATTTTATAACCAAAGTCATAGAAGAATAGATGAACTACATTTAAGATTTTGAAATAAAAACCTTCTGATTCAATTCAAACCACATAGTGAGAAAACAACTAATGCTCTTCCGCCAAAGGTTAAGTTAACCAGTATATTCACTCGACTAATTCTACAACTGTTTGTGTTGATAAAATGTCAATTGCCCTAAGCTTATTATTAATAATTAAATTAGTTTGCTTACTGTTATTAACAAAAATATAATAATATAATATAATAATTTATATGTATCTACTGTTCCAAATAATAATTGGGTCATAAATATATACATAAGTAAATTGTACTTAAGTATAAACATCAAGGTTTCAGAAACAAAGATATGTTGCTTTTTAATAAAATGAACTTTTCTTATTTTGATAGGTTTGTTTCTTTACTCAAGTTTGGGCAAATAGTTAGCTGTTTGTGAAATAAACAATAAGAAATTTTTTGCAATAACTAAAAAAAAACTCATAACTGAAGTTATTGTACATATGTACATACGAGTACATATCAAATGTAAAATAAAGAAAAAAAATTAAATCTAGGCGCACGGTAGTCCGTCAGGCCAAGTTCGGCCACTCAGTGTGTATATTTACACCAATAGTTTTTACATAAAACGTTTTAAGGGAGAAAACGTTTAAGATACGCCATGATGTAAGAATATGTACCTACATACATATCAATGAACGTATGTATTTGATTGACATTTTCTTTTCCGGTAAAATATACGATTTTTCGCGTTCTCTACTTTTGTGCCCTTTTGTCTCTTATTGAGATAAAATATAGTTTACCCTTATTTCGCCAAACTTTACCCAAAAAGTTAACATTATTATTAACATTATTATGTATGACAAAATCAAAATTTCTTTACTCGATTGTGCTTAATTTTTTTTTTTTAATTTAATTTTTTGTAATGATTTTACACAAACAAAATGATTGTGGTTTTTGTAGATGGTGTAATAGTAATTTCTTCTGATCAGATTTTATCAAGAAGTAAATTTTGAACTTTTCGTTAGGGCATTTTGCGTTTTAGGTAACGATGCATTATGTACTAGATGTATTAATGTGTATTTAAAAAAAAAAATATTTAGACTAATTACATAAAATTATTGCTGTTATAGTAACTGTTAATAATTTTCAAAACCATTTCCATTTCCGGCCGTAATTCAGGCGAGTCGTTTATACATTGTAATCCCAATTCAATACTTCGTATACATACCATCTCTTCAGCTGGATGTGTTAACTGCATCCGTTTGTCAATCAACGCAGCCAATTTGTAATTATTAACTTCTAACAGCTTAATTATTGTCTTAGTTAAAAAGTTGCGATTTTTGTCGATTGCGCGCAATCCGGTGAAAGTTTCCAGAAGTACAACACCAAAGCTGAATGTATCAACTTGTGTACTAAGACGTTTAGAATTTAAAAACTCTGGCGGCAAATAGGCTCTAGTGCCAAAAACTTGTGATACTTGTACGGCTCTGTTGATGGCATTTGGGCCTTCCATTGCCAAGCCAAAATCTCCAATTTTTGGTTGCAGACATTGATCTAGTAAAACATTTCCAGGCTTAATATCGCCGTGTATTAAAGGTTTGTCCGATCGTAGCGAATGTAAGTAGTAGATTCCACTAAATGAAAAGTAATGGATTTAATTTATTATTATTATTCTTAATCTGAATTATTAACATCTATTTAGCTTTCAAGTTGTTTGGGTGAATAGAAAGTTGTTTTTTAAATACCAGTTTATCAAAATACCTCGTACCTGGATAAATCGAAATTCGTGATAACTATTAAAAATCACCTACAAAATTATTCAAAGTGTACTAAAATGCTGAAAAAGGCAAGCATAAGACTCCTAAGTAGAGCTGTTGTTTATCATTTTCAATTTCAACTTTGTTTTGTTTTTTAACAAAAACAGCGTGTAACGACACGATTTTCCGCTCTGACGCCGGGATAACTCAGCGGGGTCCAGTGTCGTACATAAAAGATAGTGGGTTGATGAAGTGTAGTTGATGTCACAGTCTGGTAAAAAGTCGTCCGTAATTCTGATGCGGTATTACGCTTATGTGGTGAATTTTCCTGAATAGTGTCTGCCCGGAGCCCCAGGAGGTGCCTGTAGAGGAGTGGAATACACCAAGCCACTAGAGACCACCCCGCGGTACGACTGGGGTACTTGGGAGAGTGTGTTTTCCAGAGAAACGGAATACACCGCTCCTTCAACTGGTACTCCCCAAGATACAGCAGCACACGACTATTTGTTCGCTCCCACCACACCAGGAATACCTATCCAATGAATGGTACTTCTCTTGACTCGGAATACACCTCGCCACTAGAAGATATCATTCATGGCTGATGGCCTGTACTGTCTTGTCTCTGCTGTACTTTTATTGCAAGAAATACGCCTTGTCAATATTAGCACTTGTTGTGTTGTTATTATTTGTACTGTCTTGTCTCTGTTGTACTTTTATTGCAAGAAATACGCCTTGTCAATATTAGCACTTGTTGTGTTGTTATTATTTCGGAATACACCAAAAAATACCAACCTTACTGTCCCAAGTCAAACACCAACTAACTTCGATATTCGTTGCGCGTGGCCTTTTATAGCAAATCCCTGCCCATATACTAGTCGATGTATGCATGTGTATGCGCGCATAACAACCAGCATGTGTTTAAGTTTGTATAGTGAAGTACAAGCAATACAATGTACACACACACAAACGATCAACATGACGACAAACATACAACCGGTTATGTATTTACTTTTGTTATGGTGAGACACAGGCAATGAAATTTATAAGCACAAAACTCAAAGTTGTTGATGATCATTTCGATCAACGAAGCTACTAATGTGTTTACATACATACTGAATGGCATTTGAGGAATGTGGCTACCGTTACTTGTTTGTTTTGTACACAATACTATATACAGTGGCTCGTGTGATAATTATTACAGAAATAAAATACTAACACAGTTTTGTCTTAGTTGAATAAATTAAATAATAATTAACAAAGTACTACTTCAATGTAGAAAATAAAAAGAATTAATTCAGTCAATAATATTATGGTACTAATTGATAAGAAATAAATATGCTGCTTCATGCAAAAATAATAATGACAATATTTCTTCAATAATAATAACTTATTTGTAAGCGTAAAATAAATATGCGGCTTCATGCCGAAATAATAATGAATAAAAAATAAAAATAACTATACATTGTCTGCTTCTGGAAAGATGGTGTGGGCAAAAACGAATGGCTTGACTTTTGTCGTCACACTACTCCCTCCCCCTGCTCATGTGTTTGTGGTGGTAGGATGGATTCTGACGTCACCGTTGCGCGCTATGGTAATTCGATAGCGCCGCCCATAGAGCTCCTTCACGAACCGTATACGTTGTCCGCCTTGAGTGCTTATTTTTCTCTCGATTTCTAATTGAAGTTCCCTGGGTAGGTTCTCGTACGTGAGTTCTTCCTGGAACGTAGAGGGTGGTAACTTGGTTGGTGGACGAGTTGGAGGTGGCATATGCTCTGGTGTCCATACGGTTCCCGCTAGTGGTGTTGTTGGAACGGGTAATCGCGCTGGTGACCTGGGTTTTATGGAGGGTGGTGGTGGTACGGGCGATTTCGCTGGCGAATTTGGTATCAAGAATGGTGGCGGTGGTGGAACAGGTGATCTGGCTGGAGAACTGGGGATTATGAGTGGTGGCGGTGATGGAACGGGTGATACTAGTCGTGATGACCCCACATGCAATTGTCCTCCCGTTGATACAGCATGCTCGTTGGTTGAGCCGTATAGCCAACCCTTTCCGGGCGTTCGGGGCACCTCTAGATCTTGTATGGGATGCTGAGGGCTTAGCGACCACCATGCCAGATGTTGATCTTCCTCGGTCCGGAGCTGCCTTGAGGGTGAGGTGTGCCAGGCTACAGCTGCCCTAGGTTTGGTGTTAGGCATCAGGAGCCGGGCGCGCCAAACTCTTTCATAACAATGTCGGCCTAAATACGGGTATTGTTGGTCGACCACTTCCAGTGATCCAAATATTTTCCGTCGCGGTGGAGTGGGTGGACGGAAGTTCTCACTTTCCCAGTCTAGGGAAGAGGACGAGCTTAGAGTTGATGGGGATGGTGTTAGCGGTGCACGAACATCAACTGTAGTGTCTTCTGCCCCAAAGAACGACCGGACAAAATCGGTGATGAAGGGATCGTCTAAGTCATCGGGACTGATGTTTAAGTCATCCAATGTAAGGCACTCATCATCCAAGGACAGTGGCGGTGGGGTTTCATCCAGGTCAATTTGGATTATCTCATCTGGCACACATAGCGGTGGCGGTGGTGGTGTTGCCTCATCCTCATCCTCGCTATCGGACTCTTCCCGATCTGAATCTATTTTGGCATGCTGGTTTTGCCCTGGGGGGGGAATGTTCACGTTGATGTTCCTATTATAGACCCTTGTGGTGGTGGATCTGCCTCGTTTCGATACCGGTGGAGTTCTGGGCTTGTTTTGGTTGCATTGTGGTCGCCGTCGTTTTTGGTTTGTTTGGCGGCTAGTATGTGGCATTTCGTTATTACTCATGAAGATGGTTCTTCGACCCTTTGCCTGCTCCTGTTCCATGTTGCGACGGAATCGTTGGCGCGATCTTTCAAACTTCAACTCGTCTGCGTCCATCTTCTTTTCTTGTATTTTGATTGTTGATTTATTTGTGCTAGGAGGATTTAGAGAAGAGAGTTGATTAGTGTGGTGATATAGTTTAAGTTCGCTCAAGTGTGCCGTGCGTCTTTCCCTATTGTCTGTCGTCCGAAGTTCTACTATGACCGGGGAGACGAATCTCGTGATTATGTATGGGCCCCCGAACTTTGGTGCCAACTTGGCAGCGAAATTGTCTACGGCTTTTGACAGTGGGTGTTGCCGTATTAGTACGTGGTCTCCTATGAACGGCTTCCAACTGCGGCGCCGCAGGTTGTAATGATGCTGCTGTTTTTGGGACGCCATGTTTAAGTTATGTCGTACAATTTGAAATATTTCCTTTAGTTCGTTGGCTCGTTCTGCCGGATGGGCGCATCGCGTCCCTGACCCGATGGTCACTTCATCGTACAACGACCTTGGGAGACGCGGGTTTCGACCCTGAGTCAAAAAAGCTGGGGAGTATCCGGTTGATTCCGACTCACTTGTATTTATGGCCAACATTAGTTCGGGGAGTAATTCATCCCATTTGTTATGCCGTTCGCCCGAGTACTGTGCGATCATCGTTTTAATGGTGCGGTTTACCCGCTCAGTAGGATTTTCCTGTGGCGTGTATGGGGCCGTGAATTGCTGTTTTACTCCGATTTCGGCTAGGTAATTTTTTAGACTTCGGGACGTGAATTGGGTACCATTGTCGGTAACCAATTCCTTCGGAACTCCGTAGCGAGCCACTATTCGTTCCCGTAGGGCTTTGACCACTCCCTCGGCGGTTGCTTTCCGCATGGGGATTAATTCCACCCATTTTGAAAAGTTGTCAAATAATACCAATAACATGGTGTGCCCACGCGCCGTGCGGGGTAGGGGGCCCATGAAGTCCGCACATACCAATGACCAGGGCTCCTCTTGAACGCGCGTCAACATTTTTCCAGCTGGCTGTTGTTGCGTTACTTTGTACCGCTGGCAGATCTCGCACCGCTGCACGTATTTGCTGATATCGCGGGCCATTCCTGGCCAGTAGTAACGGCTGGCCACTTTATTGAGTGTCTTTCGGACGCCTAAGTGACCTCCAGTGGGCTGATCGTGGTTCTCGTTTAATACCCGCTGTCGCTGAGTGATAGGAACGCACAGCTTCCAGGGGGTTGCGTCCTCATCGTTTATTTCTCGAGAAAAATGACGATATAGTTCGTTGTTAATGATGGCATATTCAGGGTGCTGTTCCGGGTTTTGCCTCACCGCTTGCATTTTTCCGTCGTACCATGGACACGTGGTGGGGAGTCGTGCTTGAGCCAGTTTAACCTCCATCACCGGCAGGCGCGAAAGTGCGTCTGCGACCACATTCTGCTGGCCTTTACGGTATATGATCGAGAATTGGTATTGTTGTAGTTCCAGCGCCCATCTAGCGAGTCGACCGGTAGGGTTGTCGATAGAGTTCAACCATTTTAACGATAGATGGTCAGTTATTACTCGAAACTTATATCCCTCCAGGTAGGGCCTCATTTTGCGTATGCCCCATATTATGGCCAGGCATTCTTTTTCTGTGGCGGAGTAATTTTTCTCTGCCCCATTTAGATGTCGGCTGGCATAGGCGATTACGTGCTCTGCATCATCAGTTTCTTGGGTTAGGACTGCTCCAAGTCCGCCATCACTTGCATCTGTTTGTAAGGTGAAAAGCTTGGTAAAATCTGGACAGACCAATACCGAGGATTTGGTAAGACAGTCCTTTAGCGCTTCGAATGCCTCCTGTTGCTCTGTCCCCCATTTCCAATGTTTGCCCTTTTTCAAGAGCTGGGTGAGTGGTTGTGAGATTTGTGCAAAGTTTGGGACAAACCGTCGGTACCACGAGGTGGTGCCCAGAAACTTGCGAATATCCTTAATGTTCTGTGGCCGCGGTATTTGTGAGATCGCTGCGATCTTGTCGGGATCTGTTTTGATGCCGTCGCGCGTGACGATGTGGCCTAGGTATCTTATTTCGGATTTGATGAACTCGCATTTTTCAGTGTTGATTTTTAAGTTGGCTGCTCTTAGTCGTCGAAAAACCTCCCGCAGGTTAGCCAGATGTTCGTCGAGCGTTTTGCCTACCACTATAATATCGTCCAGATTGGCGAAAGCATGGGGCTCCATATCTGGTCCGATAACGCTGTCTAGTGCTCGCTGGAAAGTGGCAGGAGCGGAGTGTAGGCCGAACGGCATTACCCGCCATTGGTATAGACCTCTACCGGTGACCGCAAATGCCGTGTACTTTTTACTTTCTTCCTCCATTGGGATCTGCCAATAGCCATCCTTGAGGTCGAGACTGCTAATGTATTTGGCATTTCGGAGTTGGTCGAGGATTGTGTCTATCCGGGGTAAAGGGTAGGCGTCGGGTACTGAGCGTGCATTTAATTGTCGGAAATCCATACAAGTGCGCCAGGATCCGTTTTTTTTCTTCACCAAGGTGATTGGAAACGAGTATGGACTGCGCGATGGTTCGATGCAGCCGCGTGCCAGTAACGAATTTACCTCCTCGTCGATGATCGCTTGCATCGCCGGGTTTCGTGGGGCATATCTGATTTTTATCGGTCGGGTCTCCTTCATCACGATTCGATGAGTAGCAACGGTGGACAGCCCTTTTATTTGTTGGAATTTAGGGAGCTCTATTTCTAAGAATTTCGCGATCGCTTGTTGACGTGTGTCGTCACTTTCTTTGCACACGTGGCACCGGTTTTTGATTTTCGCCTTTCGAGGCACTCTATCCCTTACCTGATTCTGTGGACCGGCAGTCCGGGGTTCTACGTGATGGGTTGTAGCAGAACTTGCCCCTAGTCCAGCGCAACGGATGGTGGTGTTAAAACTTCGGAGAAAATCCAACCCCAGGATGATGTCTTCGGTAGCTTCTTGCATCACAAGGAACTCGTGGTTGGTGGATTGATTCCCAAAAGTCACGGGGATTACCACTGCCGTTGAAACACGCGTTTTCGATCCATCGGCAAGGATTACCTCCACATCGGCTGCTTGGTATTGTGGTTTTTGGCGCATTCGCTTCGGTATTGAGGGCATCATGAAACTTCGGGTGGCCCCTGTATCGATTATGGCGGAGTGTGGCCTGTTGTCGATGAGAATCATGGCTTTTAGTTTGTCTTCTTCCCACGAAAGTGTGGTTAAGTCTTGATTTGCGTGGCTAGTGTTCATCTCTCCGTTGAGCGGATGGCCCTTTAGTACACGATGATGTTCATTGCGGCCTAATTGTGGTGCGTGAGGTATACTTTCTAGATCCGCAGCCAAAGACAATAGGTCATCTAAATTCTCAAAATCTTTTCTTCTGACGTACCATTGATATTCTGGCAGGCAGTTCCGAAAAATTCTTTCAAGTTTTTCATCCGTGTTCAAATGGGAGTGGTGCATTAGATCCTGTAGGGCTAGCACGTAGTCCTTGAAGCTCTCTCGGGGACGTTGTGTTCGTTTTCGAATTTCATCTTCTAACTTTTCGAAGTACCGAGGCGGCAGGAAAAAGTCGAGGAAGTCTTTCTTAAATTGTCTCCAGTTATCCCATTGCTTGTGGTTGTTTCTAAACCACACCAATGCCCGGTCTTTTAAAAGTTCGAACATCAATGGTACAACCCTGCTTAGGTTCACCTCGTAGGCTCCTGCTAATTCCTCCAGGCCATCAATAAATTTGAGCGGGTCTTTACCCCCATCATACCTGAGTCCCCACTTTCGCACTCGTTCCATCATGGTGATGCGATCCTCTTGTGCTGGTAGCGCTTCAAAATCCTCGCCCTTATGGGATGCACGGGGCTCTATGGTATTGCTGGGTTTAAATGTCATGGGAAGTTGCAGAGATATTCCTGGTGAGCTGCTGGTACCTGGGTCATGTTGTTTCTGCCACTCTAGGAGTTTTTCGATCACTGGTTCTTCGTGGTCAGCGTTCGCGAATTTAACCATTCGCTTTCGTAACTCTTCCACGGTGCCTGTTGCATCCAGGGTGAAATGTGTCAGATAGTTTACCAAGTCTTCTTTCCTCAAGGAGTAGATCCAAGAGGTTTTCATCGTCTCACGTTGAGCCATTAGTTTGTGGCTTAGATTCTACAGCTGTTGTGTTTTTTTTTTTTTTTTTTTTTTTTTTTTTTATATAAATTTTATTTTTCTTATGGACAATATGTCCCTGCTCGGGCGCCAATGTAACGACACGATTTTCCGCTCTGACGCCGGGATAACTCAGCGGGGTCCAGTGTCGTACATAAAAGATAGTGGGTTGATGAAGTGTAGTTGATGTCACAGTCTGGTAAAAAGTCGTCCGTAATTCTGATGCGGTATTACGCTTATGTGGTGAATTTTCCTGAATAGTGTCTGCCCGGAGCCCCAGGAGGTGCCTGTAGAGGAGTGGAATACACCAAGCCACTAGAGACCACCCCGCGGTACGACTGGGGTACTTGGGAGAGTGTGTTTTCCAGAGAAACGGAATACACCGCTCCTTCAACTGGTACTCCCCAAGATACAGCAGCACACGACTATTTGTTCGCTCCCACCACACCAGGAATACCTATCCAATGAATGGTACTTCTCTTGACTCGGAATACACCTCGCCACTAGAAGATATCATTCATGGCTGATGGCCTGTACTGTCTTGTCTCTGCTGTACTTTTATTGCAAGAAATACGCCTTGTCAATATTAGCACTTGTTGTGTTGTTATTATTTGTACTGTCTTGTCTCTGTTGTACTTTTATTGCAAGAAATACGCCTTGTCAATATTAGCACTTGTTGTGTTGTTATTATTTCGGAATACACCAAAAAATACCAACCTTACTGTCCCAAGTCAAACACCAACTAACTTCGATATTCGTTGCGCGTGGCCTTTTATAGCAAATCCCTGCCCATATACTAGTCGATGTATGCATGTGTATGCGCGCATAACAACCAGCATGTGTTTAAGTTTGTATAGTGAAGTACAAGCAATACAATGTACACACACACAAACGATCAACATGACGACAAACATACAACCGGTTATGTATTTACTTTTGTTATGGTGAGACACAGGCAATGAAATTTATAAGCACAAAACTCAAAGTTGTTGATGATCATTTCGATCAACGAAGCTACTAATGTGTTTACATACATACTGAATGGCATTTGAGGAATGTGGCTACCGTTACTTGTTTGTTTGGTACACAATACTATATACAGTGGCTCGTGTGATAATTATTACAGAAATAAAATACTAACACAGTTTTGTCTTAGTTGAATAAATTAAATAATAATTAACAAAGTACTACTTCAATGTAGAAAATAAAAAGAATTAATTCAGTCAATAATATTATGGTACTAATTGATAAGAAATAAATATGCTGCTTCATGCAAAAATAATAATGACAATATTTCTTCAATAATAATAACTTATTTGTAAGCGTAATATAAATATGCGGCTTCATGCCGAAATAATAATGAATAAAAAATAAAAATAACTATACATTGTCTGCTTCTAGAAAGATGGTGTGGGCAAAAACGAATGGCTTGACTTTTGTCGTCACAAGCGACAATAAGCTGCTTGTTTACACGTTGGCATAAAACTGAATGAAATTAGGGCTATAGTTAGGGAACTGGAATGGAATATCGATGGAATGTAGCACTAAAAGTGAAGAATCATGTCATGTGTTTTTATTTTAATTTACTGACACTCCCACGAGTAGGAACAGAATTGACATTTAAAAATTAAGTAATCCGAGGACTTGGACGACGGTGACTCTACGGACAAATCGTCACGTGGAGACGCTTTGCTGACTCTCTACAGCTACAGTATGCGATGGAGGAAGACTATCTCTCAGGTCTGTCAAACGACTCAACTGTAGGGGTCATTGAGGGAGTGGGGTACCAAACTCTCAGGTCTGACGAAGTAGAAACATTTTGCCGTCGGGACATAGAGAGGATATCTCTGGCTCTGTAAGCCCTACAGACATGGTCCAGGAACCCTGGGTCCATAAAGGACGGGTTTGTGGACTAAACCTCAGGGGCTACAAGCTCTTGGTTGCCAATGGTACAGGTAATATCATATCTTGCATATTGGCTAAAAACTCTTTACGCATCTTCATTTTATCTGATTACAGTGATGAAGATACTGTGACCGCAGCAATGGAGACCGAGTCCGGCATCATCTGGGTAGTCTCCAGCTATATGGCCTATGACCACGGTGAGCGTCCACCAAACAACTTGGTACGTGGTATAGTGGCTAAAGCTGATAGCACAAGGACGCCAATCATAATATGTGCTGATGCGAACTCGCACCACATCACATGGGGCAGTAATAACACCAACGCACGAGGTGAGTCTCTTTTCGATTTTATTATCAATAATAATCTTGAAATAGTAAATAGGGGTTCAGAACCGACTTTTATTGTCTCAAATCGAAGTGAGGTTTTAGATATTACACTGGTTAGTGCACACCACAACAGTTTAATTAGCGACTGGAAGGTCTCGGACGACTGCTCCTTTTCTGACCATCGTTATATTGATTTCTCCATAGGGTTTTGCGTGGATAGACCAAATCCTCTGATAAACAGAAGGAAAACTAACTGGGAGTTGCAGAACAATCTCCTCCGTAACACTCTAAGCTCCGTCCCCGTTATAAACAACACGACGGATATCGATACGGCAATAGATCTCTTCAACGAATCTTTCTGCTATGCAACAAATATGTCTTGCAAAGCCACGACACGCAAAGGCAAAAGTAAACCACCATGGTGGTGCCCTGATATCGCACACTCGCGAAGCGAGTGCCGTCGACTTTTTAACGAGGCTAAGCAAACAGGTGACTGGTTGCGATATAAGTCCTCGCTAAACAGGTTCAAAACCTTGTTAGAAGCGCAAAAAGGAAGTCTTGGAGGAATTTCTGCAGTGGCGTAGAGAGCTCCTCCGAAACCAACCGATTGCGCAAGATATTAGCTACCTCACCGGTGGTACCCAGCTACATGCAAAAACCATGTGGTAGCTGGACTCTAAGCAGTCATGAAACGCTCAGCGTACTTCTTGACACTCACTTTCCCGGTAACGCCCCGGTTTCTACTACAGTTACCGCTACCGGTGATACAACTACTTCGCCTGAGCCAGTTATTGTACCGCTGGACAATGACAGAATCAGATGGGCGATCAGTACCTTCGATCCATTCAAATCTCCTGGTCCAGACGGAATTATTCCGGCGGACCTACAGAGAAATATGGAACTAGTCGTGCCCTGGCTCTCTGAAATCTTTACAGAATGTCTGAAAAGGGCATACATTCCGGCTTGCTGGAACCTGTGTAGGGTCGTCTTCATCCCCAAGGGATGCAAGACGTCTCATACTAAACCTAAAGACTTTAGGCCTATCAGCCTGACGTCCTTTCTGCTCAAAACAATGGAAAGAGCTATAGATATACATCTTAGAATGTCCATACCAAAGGAACTTCTATCCCCCTCACAGCATGCCTACACAAAGGGCAAGTCTGTCGAAACTGCTCTCCACTCCCTGGTCAGTCACATAGAGAAATCTCTCGTACAGAAGGAATTCACTATGGTGGCTTTCCTGGACATAGAGGGCGCCTTCAATTTTGTCAAACCGGACTCAATTATCAACAGCATGATAGAGTTGGGGATTGACATCAATATCTGCAGGTTCGTACAAAATCTGCTAACTAGAAGGGTCATAAGTGCATCTTTTGGATCTGCCACTGAATACAGAGCAGTGAATCGGGGCACCCCACAAGGGGGTGTCTTGTCACCGCTCTTGTGGAATTTGACCATCAACTCTCTACTGCTAAGCCTAGAGCGGAAGCTGGTTAAAACCGTAGCTTACGCTGACGACGTGGCAATAGCTATCTCTGGCAAATACCTGAGCACAATATCTCAGTGTATGGAATCTGCTCTGACACTCCTCAGCAAATGGAGTGTCAGCTGTGGGCTTGGCGTCAATCCGGCGAAAACCGAATTGGTGCTATTCTCCAGGAGGCACAAAATCGGAGACTTTGCGCCCCCCAAACTAAACGGGACCACACTGAAAGTCTCGGACAACGCTAAGTACCTGGGCGTAATCCTAGATAGCAAACTATCTTGGAACCTAAACACCCAGTATAGAGCAAACAAGGCCCTCGTGGCTATTTACACCTGCAAAAGAGCAATTGGTCGCAGCTGGGGCATCGAACCCCGAGGGACCAACTGGATCTTTGAGACGGTAATTAAGCCCATAATTTTCTATGGGGTTATAGTCTGGTGGGAAGCGGTAGAAAAAGACTCCCACCGACGAACTATAGAGAAAATTTTTCGGCTAGCGGCGATCCTGATAACGGGAGCGCTCAGGTCTACTCCAACGAAGGCATTGTTCGCTATGCTGAACTGGCTTCCGGTGGATGTTCTGGCCAAACAGCTAGCTTTGACTGCGGCGATCAGACTGAACGCTACATGTTCATGGACGAGAACCGATCTTGGTCACTCCAGGATTCTCAGGCAGCACCAAGCGCTCCATGACTTCAACGACTACTGCCCACCAGAACCTTATTTTGGCGGGCTTTTTCAATCCATTGTTCCCAATAGGGAATATCACTCCCTACCCCCTGCCACCGAAGGGGCCATCAGAGTTTTCACTGATGGCTCCAAAAGAGGTGTAAACACTGGGGGAGGCTTCTATGTGGAAAACTTCAACGTCAAGGTTCCATTCAGACTTCGGGATGGCTGTAGCGTCCTGCAAGCCGAAGTCTCGGCCATTACAAGGGCGGCAAGATGGCTTAGGTATTATAGGGTATCGGAAGACATCCATATTTTTACCGACAGCAAAGCGGCCATTGCTGCTATCAATGGTGTATACACTACATCGACGGTGGTAAACGAATGCCGGAAGTCTCTAAACGAGATAGCGAGACATTCAAGAGTAACACTAGTCTGGATTCCAGGGCACTCAGAGTGCACTGGAAACGATATTGCGGACGAAACTGCCAAAAAGGGAACATCATTGAGCAACTCGATGATATGTCACTTCGTTGGCATTCCTCTATCTCATTGCAAGCGATTGATCCAGCAGGAATCATACAATCTTGCTCAAGAAAGGTGGGAACAAGAGCACACCTGTCGAGTCGCCAGGTCCACTTGGCCCCGCTACAGCCTGCACAGAACTCGCGATCTGCTCAGGCTTGGTAAATGTCATACAAGACGACTAGTAACAGTGCTAACGGGGCACTGGTGTTTCGGGACTCATGCCAAAAGGATGGGCCTAAGTTACAATGACTACTGCAGAAGTTGTAACGATGAGGAGGAAGAAGAAACACTTCTTCATCTTCTATGTCAATGCCCCGCGCTTAACAGCTTTTGGTAACAACCACAACCACTACGTGAACTCTCGAAAGAGACCTCAACCAACAACCGGCCCATGGGATCCTGTAACCGGTATAGTAGAGGAGGACTCTACTTCCCGGTACTAACATTCCCCCATGTGGGCTGCCGGCCCCGTAGTACCAGTTCAAACTACTGGTAAAGTTTCGAAAGGAAATCCCAAAAGGATTAACTTTCTATTGGTTTTGGTCATGGGCTAGACCTTAGGTACCCTTACACCTTCTATGTAGACTTACGTGGCAAGCCACTACGTTCATTATAAAATATATGCACATTCCGTTGCTCTGTTAATTCAGAGATTGGTCCGAGCATATAAGTTTTATGGGTAACTGACAAAACGTTATGTCTACAAAAATCAGTTACCCTATACCCCGGGGAGTATTGCATCTTGTTGTTGAGAATCAACAAGATGAACTATCTACCCCCCGGGGGGGACATGGGGGACAGGGAGAGGCCGTCCACATCTAATGGCATTGTGCTTGCCGCATTCTATTTGCCCTATGATGTTGTAGATCCAGGTGGCAGAGTACGCGAGGGTGAGTGGCACCATACTGTTACTCGCGTGTTAAGTCAATGCACACCATAGTCAGTGGTAATGCACCAACATAAATAAAAAGGTTGAGTTGGTTTTTGATTTCATAACTTCTTGCAAGTAGACCATCTGTAACAGAGGTTATGTGCCAACGTTCAGGAATATGTATAGGGCACATATTATATAGACATAACACTTGTAAACAGAAATACGAATCTTGTAGAGAACTGGAAGGATGATTTACTCGTAGACTGTTTCAAGCAATAGTAGGATATCCTTCAGTCTTAACTTTGCAAGATCAAGGCGTGACCCATATAGAAAACCAAGAACGAAATATTAGGATAACTACTGGGACACTGTGGAAAACAAAGTAAGGGACGTTACACCAAAAGGGGCGGTAGAGGAGGTGCATTATTTCACTAGCACTTTTAGATAAAGTTTTGAGCTTATCCACTAGTTTTCCCAGGCAGAAGTCCATCGTGGTGAACAAGGGATTTCATATATGTGCGGTCTACTGTAGGAATAGATGATGGGGACAGCCATTAGGTGTTTTAAAATAGATATGAGGTAGAGCTCAAAAGGGCAAAGAGCCTCCACCAGGAAGCTACTAACAACGAGTACTTCTAGTGACTCCCTAATGGCCCATTTAACATTAATGTGGTTAAAGCCTCCCTCAATGTTCAAGAACGCAATGCTTCCGCGCTTCTATTGTGTTCCTAAGGGGCGGGCTGTGCACATATTACGTAATGCTGTTTTCAGAGATTTTATACCCCCCCCCCCCCCCCCCCCCCACGTAACGCTTTTTATTAATTTTCCAGTGCAAAATTTTCGTTACGTAATATGTGCACAGCCCCTAAGATTTAAATCGGTTAGTCTTTCACACGGTTTCAGAAGAAAAGAAAGGCGAATCGGTCTAAAGTATTTCGAAAATTAGTGGCTTGCTTTACATGCCTGAGGTATAACAACACCCTAACCTCTCTCTAGCGTATGGATATAATCCTCTAACTCAAATCCTAAAGATATTCACCAAATACATTAACATGCTTCCTGAGACATTCTGCAACATGGTCGAAAAAATGCCATTCGGACCCAGTGAGTTTTACGGCTCAAGGTATTTATAGCCACGCTGATTTCTCCAATGTCACTATGTCATATATTGTCATTTGAATGCGCAAACGACAAGGGTTCCAAAGTATCCTCTATCGTTATAGCTTTTCTTACATCCGTACAGCCAGGAAAGTGTGTGTCCATAAGCACAGAAAGAGTCTCAGAGCTGGTTATTGCAATATTGGTGGAATGGATTGACATATGAAAGCCAGAGAAAAGGTACAGAGGTGTGCCTCAGGTGTGCCTGTGGTACCCCAGCCCCTCAGGATGTCTTGGTCGTCATTCTTCACCTATATCCCCATGAAGATTTTGCTTATGATCAAATATTTGTGGGTTCCATCTCATTGCAATATTGAGGGAAATGAAACTGCTGATGCGCCGGCAAAGTTAGGGTCAGCATTAAATGTCAGCATTAGTGATAGACCGCTTAAGGGAACTCAGTAATTGGGTGATCAACAGTGTAAATCTGATCGATTATTGTGATGAATAGAAAGGTTTGAAATTTCACGTAAAGATTAAAGAAAATTGTATATTTACAGATAAGAAAATCGATCAGCTGTTTAATTCCATGCCAGTTGCCTTAGCCTTTATATACTTTCTTACGCTCTTTGTAGTGCGTTTCGTTAATAGTCGTGTTGTGTGTGTGAAAATGATAAAAAAAACGCATAACGTGATAAGCACTGTACTAGATCTACCATATATTCCACAGAGAATAATTACTTTAATTTTTAATAGTATTTTACGCCAGGAATACTATCCTACAGAATAGAAAGCTGATTACTATGATACCAAAGCCCAGTATACAGCATACGACAACTGAATCCCTAAAAGCTTATTTTCTACCATAGAAAAACTATTTCAAAAGCTATGGCCTGAAAGCGTATGACCAGTTTGAGGCTCCAATCGTAAATCACATCAACTAATAAGTGATATTTATAAAGAAAGCAAAAACAAAAATTTTAATATGTTAATCAAGGCGAATTAACTATCAGGTGGGAGCCAGAATAAAACAAATACAACACGAAAAACAACAGGCATTTTGTTTGTGTAAATATCCAAACGATTGTCAAATTTGTTTTGTAAAGAAATTGAGAAATAAAGAAATGAAATTATATATTAGTGCTCCCACCTATAAGACCATATCCAAAAACTGGGGATATTTTTTGCAGTTGGGATTAAAAAATGTACTCTATACATACAACTTTTGTAATGTTCATAAAAAGTAATTTTGAAATATGTACATGTTTTAAACAAAATGTCCATTAAAATATTTTTTTGTTAAACAAATCAAATTTATATTGATTTTTACGGAATGCTATAAGTAGCCTCTAAATGTTACATACCTATGTATATCCTTTGAAAAATTTGCGCCGAGTAAGTTTGGAAATATTTTGAATGCTATTGCAAATATATAGTTTACAAACAAAAATAAACCGCGTAATTCTCTTTTTTCTTGCATATACATATTTCTTATATAAAAATAAATATATTTTATCGGATATTCAATGCATCTTCTAAAATTCTACATCCAAATGTTTTTGTTTTGAAGATTTCGAAGTCCTAAGTAATTAGATATATGTAAATTGTGTGTATTGAGTTAACCCTAATTAACAGGAATGAAAGTGTAGAATAAAAATTACAAAAGGTAAACAAATAAAATTTTCTATTTAATATATGTATACAATTTGTTTTTATTAATTAATTTAAATCAATTACAAAAAATTAAATGCATGAGGCCAAATGCAAGGCTCATGAACGATAAACTACATTTAAGCACTAATTTAAAATATACCTTTAGCCATTCTATCCACGGGGACTTTGCGTTTCAGTGAATTCTTGTGGCCTTGAAACACAAAGATTTATGGTGTTTTCTTTTCTACAAAAAAATGGTACATCTCTATGCAGAAAATGTACTTTGGCATTCGTTTCTGAAAAATGTTTTGCTCTCTAAAAGGGCAGTGTGTTTGATTCTAAAAAAAATCGCCCTCACTATTGGTGGAAGGCATTGCACTTTTTGCCCCGTCAAAATCGACAGTGTTAATAGTGCCCTGTAAAACTTAGTGTCAGTTGCTAAAAACAGCGTTTTTTTTTCCTTAGTTGTGTTTTGTTCTAGTGAAATAACAAGGTGCATTATTACAGGGTTGGCAAGACATTTTGTGTGTAGAAAAGAAAACACCATTAGATTATGGTTCTTCAGAATGTTTCCAATGTATATCTTACCTGACCTTTGAATTCTCTTTTTTGCATACACTTTTTTCTAACTTAAACAATTCATATAAAAATTTTAGTTTTAAAAATTTTAGTTTACAAAAAATATCAAATTTGTTTGCAAACAAAGAATTTAAAAGAAAAGAAATATTATAAAATTTGACAATCGTTTGGAAATGGCGAATTTTTGAGTTCGCCATTGCTCCCACCTTATATACTTATATTCGCCTTGATGTTAATATTCAATTAAATACAACATTACAAAAACAACATGATGTTTTATTGTTGCCTACTCTGGTGAAAAAACTATGAGTTTTGTACAAAAAAATTTCAAGTGTTTTACTTAATTAGATCCAAAAATGTTTTTTTTCATTATATCGTCACCTTAAATACAGAAAGCCGTAACGCACTTTTTATTATTTTAAATGAGAAGCAAAATATTTTATTAATTTATTACTTTTTGTATCTAATTACACATTTAAATTCTGTTAATAAAATCGTAGTATCTCAAAATTTACCGAGTTAAATTTGTTAATTACTACCTATGAGATAAAAAAAATCAATTTTGAGTTCATTGTCAGTAACGACTTTTTGGATACTAGGCGATGATATGTGGAAGGCGCTACGCCCTGTTTATATTATTCTGACTATTTTTTTTAAATAATGCACTAAAATAACAAAGTATCTCCTACAAAATCTCAGATTATTTACCTCATCAGTTCCTAAAATATATCAAAATTATTATACGGGAAGATCCACATCACTAATTTCTTTGAATTACTTTCATTCTACAATAATGCACAAAATCTCAAACATCAGAGTCTGAACACAATGTTGCGATAATTTATTGCGGTGCGGTTTTTCAAACGATTTTGAAGTAAAAAACCGCAGTGCGGAGCGGTATAAAATTAAAATCTATTTTATTTTCATTGGGGACTTTCTTTTTCTCTTAATTTTTGATACTCTTTCTCTTTCTGATGTTGCCATACTTTTTGAATAATTGGCGATGTTCACAACATTATTTTAAACAAAAAACATGTTTTGGAAGTATGTTTGAATGTATACACATATAAATTAATAAAAATGTAAATGTATTGCCGTCGCCGGCTTCCGTTGTATTATGTTTATTTTTCTCTCCCGCAACGAGAAATTGCACCGCAGCGCAAACATTGTGATTAGACTCTCAATCAGACAAACATTCACTTTTACATACATACACAGATACAACTAGCACAAAAATATCCGAACAATGAAATTTGTTATTTTATTTATGTTTTTAGCACAGGTAACCAGATATGAAGAAAACAAAAAAAATTGGACTTGGATCATATTTTATTTGTCATAACGAGACACCGTGAAAAAGAGACAACATTAGTGTGTTTGTTATGAAGATAAACAAAACGAAAAGCAAAATATACATACGTACATATATGCTGGAAATTTGGCAAATGGTGGTGGTTTTTAATTTACATACACACATGCATACATACATACTTGATAAATTCTGATATTTTGCAGATATTATAGTGATAAAATACAAACGATCAGTGAAAACCAACTTAAATTAATTAATTAATAATATTTTTAATGTGAATTAGAGAAATATATGGATATTTAATTAGTTTTGCGATTTATAATTTTAATTTGGATAGAAATAAAGCACAAAGAAAAAAACGAAAACTTGAGACTGTATGAGTGTATACAAACTAGTATGCAAAATCTTCCGTCTCGAGTCACTTCTATGTATTCTATGGTTTTTAGACTCACCGTGCTGTACCCATGCATATATCAATTCTTTGCTGCCACGTCAAGGGTTGAAATTTATTCGTATTTAATCTCTGCTCCAATGAACCACCTTTCATCAATTGATAGACTAAGCAAGGATTGTCTCCTTTCGTACAATAACCATACAAAGGCAATATATTATCATGACGATATTTGTGCAAATGTTTTAATTCATTTAAACTCTGTTGCAATTGCACTTTAGCTCCTTCACGTCCGGCGGCTCCCCTGTAATCGATTTGTTTTATAGCCACATCGGTGTGCTTCCAATAGCCACGAAACACTGTACCAAAACCCCCTTTACCCAAAACAAGATTTTGATCCCAATTATTGGTGGCTTCTGTAAGTTCTTGATAATCTATTTCGGGCATAATACTCGTTATCTCTTTTAAATTTGTCATTGAGGAGTTCGTTAGGCCAGGTTGTCGCGATGGATGTATAGCAGAGCGACTCCGATCATAATTAATATTGTTAGAACTAGAACTGCTATTATTATTATCGGTTGTAACATTAGTATGCGTACTAGTTGTTTCAAAACCAGATGATGTTGGCGTAGGTCTATTTTGTAGTTTAACCGTCTCTTCAGTGTTTGTAAGATTTGTTTGCAGCATTTTACTAATGCGGGGTATACTTACTGGTATCATTAGCTTATATTCCGGCGGAACGTAATCTTTTATTATACGCATACCATTAAAGATTTTCAATCTAATAATAAAAGAACACATTATCTAAGTGGTTTTTTTATTTATGATGAAAGAGTAACAATAATTTAAAATTTTACTTGTGAAATACGCCGAACAATTCGATAATTTTATGATTGTATTGGCCACCCCAAATTTTTAATAGCTCGCTAGTAGGAGAAATTCCGGAAATTCGAATACGTCTTTTAATTGCCTAAAAATAAGCAGATTAAAATATATTATAAACATTTGATTTCAATATTTTAAAGCAATATTTATAGAGCCAAGAGATGTTTAAAAAAAGCTTCTTTGATTCTTCAATATGTAAAAATAAGACTAAGATCAAAACAAAACAAAGAGAGATCATTAAACATTCTACGAACATATATTGCTTTTGTTCTGGAGTTTCCAAGAGAATCAAGTGTTAGAAAGCAGCTTACGTCATCTAATGACGAACTAGAATCATATCAGATTTCGTATATGTATCTGGAAAGAGTTCAGGAGTTACTCCAGAAGTGGGTAACCTTGTTGGCGAATGAGGTTAATGTTATGTTCACACGACAAGATGAATCACTTGATTCGCTCTCTGAAACATGTTTATGAATCTAGCTGTTTACACGACTTATCTACTTGCTTCGATTTGACAGTTCTCTTTTTAAATACAAATAAATTTTTAGTTACAATATTTTGCGAAAGAAATATATTAAATGGACAAAAAAAGGAAGTTAAAATTATTGTAAATTAACTCGTTTGTTAATTTGTTCTAGATTTTAATCACAGCACATAAACTGGATTAAACTTAAAATTGCTAAAACAACAAGCGGCACTTGAAACCGAGTTGTTTTCCAAAATGTAGATTAACTCTTTTGTTAATTTGTTATAGATTTTAATCACAGCACATAAACTGGATTAAGGTTAAAACTATTAAAACAACAAGCGGCACTTGAAACCGAGTTGTTTTCCAAAAGAAATGATTGAGGCACACTCTTCAATGTTCAAACATAAAAAAGGCGATCTTTATTTAAATTTTACTTCTTTTATACAATATTCATTCTTATTAATTTTACATACTTGGCATTTTTAAATTTAAGTTCATTGGCTGTGTGGCCATGAACATGAGACAACCAAAAAATACCTAGAATGCAATTTTGTGGATATAGGTGAACGCACTACATAAACAGTACAAAAAAATAAAAACTGCATAATAAACAATCGTCAATTACAAACAAATATATAATAAACGAAACTAATAAAATTGCATTCTAAGTATTGTATTACAATTTTATGAACAAGACAAATAAAAATAATAAAAAAATGCATGATCTACAAAAGAATTGCTCAACTTTATGGAAAAGAATGAAAACTAAAAATTAATAAATTTACAAAATTGTACAACAAACAAAAATAATACAATTATGAACATCCTCCTCCCGTTGAGCGCAGCTCAAAAGCCTGTGTTTAAGATGCTGGTGGTGGCAGTTTATGATATTCTGAGATGAAGTGCCGGGTAAAAAAAATCTTCTTGTTTAAATATGTACTGTGAAATCCGATGTTGTTTGCAGGTTGCGAGGAAGTGGAGTTGCTGTTGGTTTGAAGTTACATTTCCCTTTGATGATTAAATGGACCACGATGCATCCGTAGCAAGGTTGAATTGATGATTGGACGTGCGTCTCCTTTTCGTGGGACTTTCAGATTCATTATTGTTTTGGTGGATGTTTGATTCAATTACTTGATCTTGTGCAGATATGTCGTTAACGTTTTTACTATATATTGGTAACGGGGCTAAACGTGTAATTGGCCTTCTGTAGCAGCCGGTTGAGGTTTTAACGTCGGCTACTCGGACGAGATCGTCATCTCCTTGATGTACCTTTGTGACTCTGCCCAAGGGCCACTATAGCGGAGCTGTGTTGTCTTCTTTGATTATTACCATGTCCCCGGGTTTAATATTGATTGCTTGAGTTTTCCATTTGTGTCGATATTGTAGTTCATTTAAATATTCCCGCGACCATCGCCTCCAAAACTCGTTTTTTAGATGAGTTACTAATTTCCACCTGGTCAGTAAGTTACCTCGTTCTTGTGTGCAATTTGCGTCAACTTGAGCATTTAGGGGTTCCCCAATCAAGAAATGTCCCGGAGTTAACGCTGCTAAATCATTCGGGTTTTCTGACAACGGGCTGATTGGCCTTGAATTGAGAATTCCTTCAATTTCAATTACTACTGTGTCCAGCTCTTCATAAGTGAGCGATGCTGTTGTGGCACTTCGGACAAGAAGATGTTTTGCTGACTTTACAGCGGCTTCCCATAAGCCACCGAAATGTGGTGCTCTTGGGGGTATAAAATGAAATGTTTTCTCTCTCTCTCGATGTACATTCTCTGTTAATTATGTCTTGAGCTGAGCCAGAATGGATAGTTTCTGATAGTTCTGTTAACTGATTTTTTGCCCCTACAAAATTGGTAGCATTGTCACAATAGAGATTCCAGCACTGACCTCGCCTACTTATAAATCTTTTTAATGATCCTATAAAGGCTTCGGTGGTAAGATCACTAACTAGCTCCAAGTGTACTGCCTTAGTAGCAAAGCAGCAAAACACTGCGATGTACACCTTTTGAGGCTTCTTACCTCTCACCTTGTAATGAACCCAAAACGGTCCACAACAGTCAACCCCAGAGTTGATGAATGGTCGAGCTGGTTTGACACGCGCAGCTGGTAAATTGCCCATGATCTGATTGAGTAATCTTGGCTTGGCCTTGGCGCATCGAACACAATGTTGTACAATAGATCTGGCTGCTGCCTTTCCCTTCATTGGCCAATATCTCTGTCTCATATGTGAAAGGAGTGCTTGGGGACCGCAGTGTCTATTTTGATCATGCAGAATTTGCATGAGTAATTTTGAAATTGGGTCATTGTAGGGAAGCAGCATTGGATGTTTGGCATCATATGAAAGCAAAGATGTGCTTAATCGTCCTCCTACTCTAATTATACCGTTCGAATCCAAGAATGGGCTAAGGTTGTTGAATGGACTTGACTTATTTACTTCATTATTTCTTTTTAGATGTTTTATGTCGTCTTCAAAATCTGACTGCATTGCTCGTACGATAACTACCAGAGCTTGTTCTAGTTCCATTACTGTTAAAGAGATTTCCGCACGTTTCTCATTTATTTTTCTTGTGTTGGAATTTGTTGAGAATTGATTCAGGCCAAAACAATCATTGAGTCTGTCCAAAGGAAAGTAGGAGTATCCTCAAGTTTTAAATCTCTTTTAACCCTGGCAGTTAGTTGAGCACCCAAGTGTGCTGCGCAGAGCTCCAGACGGGGAAGACTTTGTTTTTTTAAAGGTGCTACTCGTGATTTTGCGCATAGTAGTCTTACTATTTTTTGACCATTTTTTATAACTGACCTTATGTATATTGCTGCCCCATATGCCCTCTCCGAGGCATCAACAAATGCATGAATTTGTATTCCTGATGCAACCTGGCCTTGAAAAATATGTCTCGAAAACTTCAGGTTGTCTATGTGTTTTAAGCCGTTCCGAAAATTCATCCATCTAGTATGTAGCTCTGCTGGCAGGCTTCATCCCATACAAGTTTCAACTGCCACAATTCCTGAATGAACATCTTTGCTGTCACTACGATTGGAGACACAATTCCCAGCGGGTCGAATAGTCGAGCCAAATCTGAGACTACTGTTCGTTTAGTAACACGACTTATATCCCCCAAAACGTACCTTTACACAGAACTCATCAACTTTTGGTATCCATGTCAATCCCAGAGTTTTGACTGTTTGATGGTTTTCGTTGTTAAAATCAATGTTTACTTCTTCTCTTGTTGAGACGTTTTGAAGTAGATGGTGATGATTTGCACTCCACTTTTGTAAATTTAGACCATGCTGATTCAATATGTGCTTTAATTCTTGCTGAATTGCGATTGTTGTGCTCAAACTATCATCTCCTCCCATTCCGTCATCGACGTAAATATTATTGAGTAGAAACTTGGCTCCAAGAGGGTACCGTCCTATATTCTTATTTGCAAATTTCTGTAGACATTTAGTTGCGAGGTACGGTGCAGCTCGTGTACCGTAGGTTATTGTGTTCAATTGATAATACTTGATTGCTGCAGTTGGATTCTCCCTCCAAATAACAGTTTGAAATTTCCAGTCTTCCGGGTGTATAAACATTTGTCGATACATTTTTTCGACGTCCGTGGTGAAAACAAAGCGTGGTAGTCGAAAACGGAGTATGATGGAAAACAGTTCACTTTGAATGGTTGGACCAGTATACATTAAGTCGCTCAATGATATCCCAGTAGAGGTCTTAGCCGAGGCATCAAATACTACTCTTAATTTTGTTGTCGAACTTTCAGGCTTGAGTATGCAGTGGTGAGGAATGAAGTAGTTAGGTTTAACTAAGGAATTGACATCTATTTTGGTCATATGACCTAGTGACTCATACTCTTCCATGAATCGTATGTATTGCCTTTTAGTTTCTGGTGCTTTTGCAAGTCGGCGCTCTAATGCAAGATTACTGCAAAATGGTAGTCTAACAACAAATCTTCCATTTTGATCAATTGTATAATTATTTGCGAAATGATTTTCACAAAGCTTTTCTGAAGGAGAAAGCGTCTTGTCTGCTGCTTCCACCTTTTCTAGTTCCCATAGTTGAGTAATGCTTTCTTCTAGATTGATTTCTTCTTCAGTACAGATCCCACAGGTTGCCGATGATAGCTGACTTTCACCAACCCTTCCTGAAATGACCCATCCTAATACCGTATTTTGTAAAGTCGGCAACTCATTACCGAATTTTATTTGTCCGATTGACAATAATTGATGATAGAATTCTGCACCTAGAAGCACATCTATTTTATCAGGGCGATTGAACTCCGGGTCTGCAAGTTTGATATTTTTGGGAATTGGCCAATTATGAATGTCAATTATTTGTAAAGGCTGTGAGGAGATTATTTGAGGAAGAACAGCTGCTTCAATTTGCGTAGTGAAGTTGTTGAGCCTCGAATGTAATGCGATATTGACTCTGTGCCGAACCTTAGTGTTGCTTGCTCCAATGCCGCTTATACAGATCGAAGCTGGCTTTGTTGAAAGGCCTAAGCGCTTAACTAATCGTTCGCTGACAAAATTTACTTGAGATCCAGAGTCGAGAATTGCTCGGCATTGTATTTCTTTTCCGCCTGCTTTAACGATGATCAATGCTGTGCTGAGAAGAATGTAATTGCTTGAACTGGAACTTTTTGCTGTGGTTAATGATGCAGCTTCTTGTGCTGCAAGATGCCCGACTTCCTTCAGATGTCCGAATTGTTTTTGAAGCCAAGTTGCTTCTGTTTTGTTCTGAGGTTTCTAGGTGAAGAAGTGTGTTGTGCCTTTTGTTGCACTTCATGCAGCTTTTAGAAATGCAATTCTTTACGTTATGGCCCGTTTTTAAGCAATTAAAGCAATATTTTTTCTTTTGAACCAATTGAATGCGAGCTGACGGTGATAATTGAAGGAACATCTTGCAAGAAAATAATGGGTGTTTATCGTTTTTGCACATGACACAAGCTTGGTCTTGAGTTACCACGGAAGTGAAAACTTTCGGTTGTGAAATTGGGCGTTTCTTTTTGGCTCCCATTGCTTCCATCGACTGAAAGTGTCTTTCCAAAAACTTCAAAAATTCCTTAATTGTTGGAACTTCTCGTGGTTGTGATAGCGATTGTTCAAAGCGCAATCGTGTGACTTGTTCTAATCGTTTCAGTAATAAGTGCAGCAGAAGTGGGTCCCAAGATGTTGTATCAATTTGAAGGTTGTGTAGTGCTAAAAGGCACTCTTGAGTCTTGTCATGAAGCTCTTTAAAGTTGTCATTCACTCTATCATCTGAATCATCGACCAATTCATGAACTAGTCTGCTGACTAGTAGCCGCTTGTTGTTGTAGCGGTCTACGACCATCTTCCATGCGGCTTCAAAATTTTCTTCCGTTGCTGCAAAATGTTTTATCAAGTTTGCTGCCTCTCCTACCAAGTGCGTTTTTAAGTACCAAATTTTTTGTACTCTTGTGATCGGCTGGTTGACGACCAGTGATGAAAACAAATCATGAAACTCCTGCCATTTTAAATGATTTCCATCAAATTTGGGTATAGTGATTTTTGGCATTGGAATAGTTTCTGCCTGATGATGAACGAACTCTGATGGTTGTGTTGTGGACCTGCTGGTTACCTTTCTCACCGCTTTCCTTAGATTGGTTTCCAGTTCTATGAATCGTTCCATATTATATGCATGGTCTGTTGGATCATCGCACAATTCGACAATCTGTAAATGTTCTTCTTCAATATTTTGCCACAATGTAGTGGCAGTGACTCATCCGTCAATAAGCGCTCGAGAGCTCCCATCATCGCACCCAGTCTACGTATTAGTTTTGTAATTCCACTAGAAACCTTTGCTTGGATCCCACTAGCTTCTGTTGATGCTGCTTCTGCACCTGCTGCATGAGCCTCTTGTCCTAGCGGTTTGCCTGCTGTTTGTGTAATCTTCAACATTGCTTGTTGTAGTACTTCCTTGTACTGCTGAACGATATTTCGAATAGCTTCGTAGTATTCATTGACGAAATACTCATGATCTAACGGTGGAGCTTTTAAAAAACGGCTTTCGTTGTCGTTAGCCTCAAATGCCGACCACTCGTCCTCCAACCTTTTCACTCGCTCTTGAAAATAACTTCTAGTTGTTTTCCTTGATGACGGGTCCTTCTTGTAATTTCGGATGACCGTCTCAATTCTTTCACCGATGGCCTTTTGTTTAATGATTAGTTCTTCAAATGTTGCCATAGTTGCTGATCTTGATTAGTTGGCTTCTGGGAATTCGCACCAAATGTGGTCTGTTGTACCCTTCGGACTGATGTCCTGATGCCGGGCTGAAGAATTTGCAAAAAGTTGATTTGGCTCTAGGACTGTTGATGTCCTGTTGTAAGGACTGATGATGTCCTTGTATGCGAATTTGAAAGAGGATCCTGTGCCTTGTCACAGAATCACGTCGGGGTCACCAAAATGTAAATTAACTCGTTTGTTAATTTGTTCTAGATTTTAATCACAGCACATAAACTGGATTAAACTTAAAATTGCTAAAACAACAAGCGGCACTTGAAACCGAGTTGTTTTCCAAAATGTAGATTAACTCTTTTGTTAATTTGTTATAGATTTTAATCACAGCACATAAACTGGATTAAGGTTAAAACTATTAAAACAACAAGCGGCACTTGAAACCGAGTTGTTTTCCAAAAGAAATGATTGAGGCACACTCTTCAATGTTCAAACATAAAAAAGGCGATCTTTATTTAAATTTTACTTCTTTTATACAATATTCATTCTTATTAATTTTACATACTTGGCATTTTTAAATTTAAGTTCATTGGCTGTGTGGCCATGAACATGAGACAACCAAAAAATACCTAGAATGCAATTTTGTGGATATAGGTGAACGCACTACATAAACAGTACAAAAAAATAAAAACTGCATAATAAACAATCGTCAATTACAAACAAATATATAATAAACGAAACTAATAAAATTGCATTCTAAGTATTGTATTAAAATTTTATGAACAAGACAAATAAAAATAATAAAAAAATGCATGATCTATAAAAGAATTGCTCAACTTTATGGAAAAGAATGAAAACTAAAAATTAATAAATTTACAAAATTGTACAACAAACAAAAATAATACAATTATGAGCAATTATTGTGCTTTTTTTGAAAATGCACAAACATATTTGTTTAGAATTAAACGTGTAAATTATTTTATTAGTATGACTCAGCTCAAACACTTGAATTTGAACCGTACTAATTTTGTTTGTGTGGTTTACTTTCAAGCACTTGTAACTTGAACGTAATGTGATCAATGAATAAAAAGCGAGTTTTTACTATTGACAAAGAAATATAATTTTATTGTGGTATTTATACTAAAAATATTAATAATTAATTGTTGTGTCAACAAAATACTTAAAACTAAAATTTACGTTAAATTGACCAATCAAATTGAAGTAGCAATGTTTGCAGTTAATTCATTTTGTAATATGATACCCTTTTGTTAAACAAACGTTTATATTATCATTAACAATTATTAAGTGTGTTCACAACTTCTTAAACATTCTCCCCCGCGTTGAACGACTGTTCAAAACAAAATATATAAAAAATAAACATTGGGAGAAAGTTTAGAGTAAAAATGGAATTTCAAAGTATGTTGGGTAATAAAGTTATTAGTTACATGAGTATAAGCTAAACTAAGTTAGTAATGAATTGATTGATTGTTGTCATCAGCTGCTAGACATCAAGGGTGAATTTGGACTGCTGGCGTGGCATTGGTAGTGGGGTCATCTTGCGTTCTTCGGCGTGTGGTTAAAGCTCAATGTTTTCTCTAGTGGATTCAATTGATGTAGTTGGATGTGAGTTTAGTGCATTTTTATCGGATTTGCATCTGGAAAGCAGAATGATTAGAGCTATGACGCTTACTACAAGTGCTAGGTAGCCAATTGTATAGCTGTGTGTCTGGTGGGCCTTCAACTTATTAGGTAGCTCAGCGATTTCGTGTTATTCCAGCGACTGTTGTAGAGTTGTTAGGTCCTTAATATTCTTGGCATATACACTCTCCAAATTTGTTGAGGTTGATTCGTTATTATTTATGAAGGCTGTAGAGTTCTTTGGTAATGATAAGGCTGAGATTTGGCCAAGGCTTGTGTATGAAGACCTCACTGTGTTTGATATAGATTTTAGTCCGTTCGTGTTGACAAACTCGTGCCTGAGGATACACTCTGTCAGCAAACCGGAGCCTTTTAGTGATATAGGAATGATTTCCATGTTCCAAACTGCTGTTGCTCTTGAGGGTGGTGACGCAACATATATCCATTGATTGCCTTTGCTTAGGGGTACCCATCTGATATCAGTTTTTTTGGAGGATACAATTTGGTTTTGTTTTGTTGTTGAATAAATTAATATCACATGCACAGGCATCCGAACCATAATTGTAACGGATGTGAATGTTGGAACAAAGGAAAACGCCTTGTTCTATTGTATTGCAAGCGCTTAATTCAGATTTTGTGAAGGGAATGTATTGTTTCTGCAAAGTAGATATCCCCAAAAAATTAGCACATGGTTTAATGGCCACTACTGTATTGTTCATTATGTTGGGTACAGGAATCAAATGAAACAGCTTGAATTTTTCACGTTCAACTAATGGTAAAGTTATTTTGAAAACTGAATGGCGGCGTGTTAGTCTGCCCTTTATCTTCATGAGTTTAAATAGCTGGAGTAAGTCAGTTCTTTCTGTCACTGGAAGATTCACTGACGGTGGTGAATGCAGAATGATCTGATTGACTTCATTTTGTAACTGTTCTGGAGTGAGTAACCATGGACTGATCTGTCCATGATGGGTATCCATGAGAGTGTCAAGGATTACGGATTGTATCTGTCTTATATTGTTTGCGATCAGTGTTAGTTCAAGAACCGCTGAGTCGAATAGTTGATTTAGTTGTACTTGTACTAATGTATTGGAGATGTCATTTATATCATCTGAATATATTTTAATCTCTTGCTACAATCGTTCGAATCTTAACTTAGCTGTTATTTGATTTTGCCGAATGATATTAATTGTAGAATCTACAATTGATGTTTGATTCTTCAATAAGTTTAGCAAATACGACTCATTGTCGTTGACTTGTTTTATTGTTTTGTTGAAAGTGGTCTAGAATACCGTGACAAGACGAGTTTGTTTTCATCATTTTACATAAGGTTTGTAACGACCGTGTGCCACTGACAAGAATTGATGTTTCTGTCCAGTAAGGAGCTAAATCATAGTATACCAATAGATTCCATTCCGTAGTTGAAATAGATGTTGTTCCAATTTGCTCAAAATGGATTCCGACTCTTGATCTAAATTTCTTATTTTTGACTGGAGTTCCAAGGGCCAGTGGTACTAGTAGTAGTAACGTGAGTAACGGCAGGGTTAGATGATTGCTTGGCATTTTGCGTCTTTTCGGCTTAAGTTCTTCTGTCGGGATTGGAGCTTGATTAAGAGAGACAGAGGCTGGAGCAGAATGAAGAGAGGGAGAATTGGGCGTATAGTTGTTGATATTCGTATTGCTGTCTTCAGTAAGTGCTTCTGGATCATTATGTATGGGCAATAATGTCAGTTTATGTATTGGACGTTTGAATATTCCTGATGCACTTCTTACGTCAGCGACTCTTGCTATGCAGTCATCACCTGTGTATACTTGAACAATTCTACCTAAAGACCATTTCATAATAGGTATATTATCTTCTTTAATTACTACCATGTCTCCACTTTTGAGGTTAACAGATTGCTTTCGCCATTTACATCTTTGCTGAAGTTCGTTTAAGTATTCTGTTGACCATCTTTTCCAAAATTCCTGCTTTATGTGGGTCACATGCTTCCAATGGGATAATCCTGACACGTTTGTTGGCTGTGCTCTACTATCTACTTGCGATGTAAGTGCTAGGCCAATCAGAAAGTGACCGGGAGTTAAGGCTTCAAGATTTTCTGGATCAGTTGTTATGGGTGTTAGTGGACGCGAATTTAGTATAGCCTCAATTTCGACCACGACTGTCTCCAATTCTTCGTATGTTAGTGATGCATTCGCAACACTCCGCAGAAGAAGATGTTTTGCGGACTTTACAGCTGCTTCCCACAGACCACCAAAATGTGGTGCTCTTGGAGGAATAAAGTGAAAATGTATTCCTTTTGAGCTGAACGCGGAGATAATTGATTCCTGAGCCTGGCTTGAATAAATGCTATCGGCTAATTCTGCTAGTTGATTCTTTGCCCCAACAAAATTGGTGGCGTTGTCTGAGTAAATATTCTGACACCGTCCACGACGACCAATAAAAAGCTTTAAGGCGCCTATAAAGGAATCTGTTGATAAATCCGAAACCAGTTCAATATGAACTGCCTTGGTGGCAAAACAGCAGAAAACGGCTATATACGCCTTTGTTGGCCGTTTGCCTCTGACCCTGTAGTGAATCCAAAAGGGTTATTGCGGACCCTACCCCAGCATTGATAAAAGGTCGTGCTGGGGTAACTCTAGTTTGCGGAAGATTGCCCATAATTTGTTGACACAGTAGTGGACGAGCTGTGGTACATCTAATGAATTTTTGAACCGTAGAACGTGCCATAATTTTGCCCTTTATTGGCCAGAATCGTTGTCGTATTATGTACAAAAGAGCTTGTGGTCCACAATGTTTGTTGTCTTTGTGAATCATTGTATATAAAAGTTTTATTAGGGGGTCGTTATATGGAACCAGCATGGGATACTTCGCGTCGTATGATAATAATGAAGCCTCTAGTCGTCCTCCTACTCGTAGAATGCCTGATTCGTCTAGGAATGGGGACAAACTTACAATGGAACTTTTGTTGTCGATTTCTTTGTTTTCTCGCATTTGTTTGATTTCTGGAGAAAATTCGGACCTCTGAATGGACCTTATGATCAGGAACAGTGCATCATCTAGCTCAGTCGGAGTTAATGACTTATTAGGTGATCGGTCTTTATATTTCTTCCTGATATTTCTGATGAATCTTAGAGTGTATCCAACTACCTGCTGCAAATTTCTGATGGAATTTTTATGTGGAATTCTGTATATCAAGTCATCGTTGACAACGTTGACTGCTGAAATTATAGTTGTCTTCCTTTTCTCAGCGTCGTTGGGAATTCGGCGTTGTTGTGAGAACTTGCATGGCCACATTTCTTCTCGTCCGTGCAGAAAAAGTGGTCCATAAAACCATAAATTGCATCCAGAAAGGCTGTGTGCTGATACGCCCCTGGACAGTATATCAGCATGTCCTTTGATCTGACATGGCGCCACTGATCGGGTAATGTCAATGATTGGATCTTGGAGACTCGATTAGCCACAAACGTATGATACAAGGTAGATTGAGCGTTTATCCAGGATAGTACTATTTCGAAATCAGTCCATAAAAATACAGGCTGATTTTTTATTTGGAGATTCGTTTTTACTCTGTGCACCAGTTGAGCAGCCATAACTGCAGCACATAACTCTAGGCGAGGTAGCGTTTGTTGTTTTAGTGGTGCGACCCTTGTCTTTGCGCAAAGTAATTGTACCATGATTGTACCATCCTTAAGAGTCGCTCGAAGGTAGGCAACGGCGCCAAACGCTTTTTCAGAGGCATCTGAAAATATGTGCAGCTCTGTTTTGGTTGGAAGTTGTCCCTTAAACATGTGTCGAGGCACCTTGAAATGATTCAAACTGTCTAAATCATTTCTTAATTTAGTCCAAATCTCTTGAAGGTCCTTAGGCAATGGCTCATCCCAGTCTAACTTTAACTGCCATAACTGCTGAATGAATATCTTTGCTTTGACTACTACGGGTGCTAGTAGTCCAAGAGGATCAAATAATTTGTCCAAATCTGAAGTTGCCGTACGTTTGGAGACAATCTGTAGGTTATTTATTTTTACCTTGACGCAAAATTTATCTGTTTTTGGCAGCCATAGCAACCCTAATGTTTTTAAGGTGTTAGCGTTGTTACTGTTGAAGTCTAGATCTACCTCTTGATCGCCGGGTGGAATATTCATCAATAACTGTGGGTGATTTGCACACCATTTTTTTAGATTGAACCCATGCTTTTGAGAATCGTTATAAGTTCGTGTTGAGTCTCAAGTGCGATGTTGAGACTATCGGAGCCTCCAAGGCCGTCATCAACGTAAAAATTACTCTTAAGCATCTTCGCACCATACGGATAATTGATAATATTTTCATCAGCAATTTTCCTTAAACATCTTGTGGCGAGATAAGGTGCTGCACGAGTTCCGTAAGTTACCGTGTTAAGTTTGTAGTAGCTAATTGGCAATCCGGGGTCTTCTCTCCATATTATCAGTTGATATTGATGATTATCGGGATCAAGTAGTATTTGTCGCTACATTTTTTCAATGTCGGTGGTGAATACAAACTTCGGTACTCGAAAACGTAGTAGGATCGAGAACAATTCACTCTGTACCGTTGGCCCCGTATACATTAGATCGTTCAACGAGAGGCCTGTTGATGTTTTCGCTGATGCGTCAAAGACTACTCTTAATTTCGTTGTAGTGCTATCGGGTTTCATCACACAATGGTGCGGAATGAAATATTTAGGCTCTAACATTGTATCAATGTTGACCCTTTGCATGTATCCTAGATGCTCATATTCTTGCATGAACTTTATATATTGCGTCCGAATGTCTTAATTTTTTAGAAGTCGACGCTCTAAGCCGAGAATCCTGTTGTAGGCCATCTTATGGGATTCTCCTAATGCTGTTGGGTTTTCTCGAAACGGAAGACTGACAGTGAAGCGGCCATCTAGATTGGTGTGCACATGATGAGTGAAATGTGATTCACATTGTTTTTCCGATGGCGAAAGTGCCTTTTCGCTAACCTCAATTTCGTCAAGTTTCCAAAGATGCTCTATCGCTTCTTCCAACGAAGTGGTGTCTCCAAATATTGCACATTTGGGTGAACATAGTGGGTTACGAATTGGATTTCTTCCTATTGCACCTCCTACAATCCAGCCTAGTTCTGTGTTTTGTAGAGTTGGTAGATTATCAGCAAGGTGTATCGTCCTACTTTTTGTTAATTTGTAATAAAATTCTGCTCCCAGTAGCAAGTATATTTTATCCTGCTGATCAAAATGAGGATCTGCTAGGTGAATGTTGTTGGGAATATTCCAAGAAGAAATGTTAATGAGTTGACTTGGTTGTGCGAGAATTATACTTGGTATTATGTATGCTTCCACATTTGCTGAAAACTGAGATCTCTGGACTTCATTTGAACGTTTGTGCGATACTTGGAATGCTTTTTGGTTTCGCCAACGCCGTCAAGACACAGAGAATCTCCTAATGGTGAAATAGAAAATTTTTGGCAAAGCCGTTTAGATACAATGTTGACCTGTGATCCTAAATCCAATACCGCTCTAAATTTACCTGATGCACCATTTGAGACTGTAATTATAACTTTTGCTGTTGCTAGCACAACAATGCCTTGGCGGCCCGCAGCAACTACAGTTATTGCTGATGTAACTGCTACGACATTGGAAGCAGTCGTCCTTTCGGCTGTATTTGATTGTGAACTGAAATTTGATTTCTTATCCTTTTGCGTGTTGTCCTTCTTTTGCAAATGGACTAATGTATTGTAGCATGTGGCCAACAGTGTGTAGTATGCATTGCGATTCAATAGTACCGCAACATGCTAGCATTGACAAACTGCAAGCAAGATATTTTGTGTGTCGGTAATTTGACACTTGTACGGTTAATCAAGTGCAGCAGCACAGTGCACTTAAATGAATCACATTTATTAACTGCATTTGTTTGATTGTAAATATAAGCAACACAAAGTATCTGTTGCTTTTATGTATGCACTCGTTGGACTTTAAACACATGCCATACATAAATCGTTGGAAGCTAAATATGCTTATCCAATAATAATATATATTTCTATTCTTTTACTCTTATGTTAAGGTACCCCTAAGAATTATTCTCATAATTAGTATATAAGCCAATGTCATTTAGTTTATAATACAATTAATAAATCATCAGTCTTAGGAGCTCCAATAATAAAAGCTCTAAGACTAAAATTAAATAAAATAAAAACAATTTTATTACATGGCGATCCTGCCAGTCTTTTTCAGCGAGTGCTACTAAACTGCACCCTGAAGAAGCAAGAGCAGCCTGCCAGTTCCAAGAGTGCTGTAAAATACTAAGCACCCTGGAATGAGCAGAATAAGGAGAGGGTCCGCCTGGCCAAAAGGCACCCCAACTCTGAAGAAAGTAAAGGTCCGCCTGGCCAAAAGGCATTTATAAATGAAGGAAGACACCAACTCTGAAGAAAATAAAGGTCCGCCTGGTCAAAAGGCATTAATAAAAGAAGGAAGACAGCAACACAAAGAAAAATCAACTACAACAATATTTTTTAAATATGTATTTTTAAGATCATAACATCTTTATATTAAAAGTGGTGCGCTAAAGTCGCACACTAGGGCCGCCAGTAAGCGTTAACCGCTCGTGGCAAACATTTTTTTTTTGATTACTAAATAGCTCGTAGCTAAAATCTTAAAAAAAAAAACATTTTTTTATTTACAAAAACGCCAACAAAGGCACTTAAAATAGAAATATAAATAAAATGTTACTTAAATAACAATTAAAGCTTAATAAAATAACACAAAAAGTAACAAGAATATTTTTAATTATTTTTAAATTTTTCAAAAAACAATTTTTTATAACTTTATAATGGATAAAAAAAATTGAACTTAATTAAAGATAATAAAATTGTAAAATTAAATTAAATTTTAATACTTAGAATAAAATAATAAAAGTAAAGTAATATTACATTTAACTTTTTAATGTTTTAAGACAAAATAATATACATAAAAATAATATTATAAAATTAAAAGATGGGCAAAACAGAATCAAAATTAGAAAAGCCCAGTGGAAACGTGGTTACCAATTTGGAAATCATAGACCATAAGTCAGAAATAAATTCATTATGGCTACTAATGCTGATATTGGTGATAATATCAGCAATAAATCTATCACTTAAGATATGTATATCTGTTGCATAAAAGAGCTCTACGGAAGAGCAAATGATTTGGATAAAAATTAATACATGTATTGACGAAATATTGCTAGTAGTTTTAGAAAATAATAATAAAAATTATTTGACATAATATAAAAATGTATTAGTGTAGACGACCTATATATATTAAATATGGCAAAATTAAGATATAAGTCACAATTATACAGCGAAGGCATTAATAGCCTGATGCTAAAATCTGTAGTTAATCAAATAATAATATTAGTAATAAAAAGTCACCATAAATAAACATACAACCCATTTTTGTGGCAGTAAAAGATAAAAAAAATTATTACAGTATTAAAAATCGCAACAAAATCTATGGCATATAAACAACAAAGTAATATCGAAAATATTCAGCATCAAATTTAAAATAATGAAAAAAAGCCCAATATGACGTCAGAAGAAAACTATTTACTAAAGGGAATCTTGACTTAGGACAAGTTTTCCCTAGGCTTGAAAAAGTGGCCGGTAAATTATATATAATGTTCATTAATGAGAATATTGACTTAGGACAATTTTTCCCAAGGCTTGAGAAAGTGGCCGGTGAACAAATAGGCACCTAACGAGAAAATTTTAGAATTTATCTCAATTAAATAATTTATAAATAAAAGGGCATAAAAGTAGCGCTACTACTTAATGAGGTGACCAATATAAATGATAAGAATGTTCAGGCAATTCTTGATCTAATGCTGAAATACCACGATGATCCGATAGAGGGAGGACATTGTGGAATATATCGAACAATAGAAAATATAAAGAGGTATTGCTATTGGAAAAATAATAAAAGACAACGAAATATGTTAAATTATGCCCAAAATGCCAGAAATCAAAAATAATAAACCAAAATTGATTAGAAAAATGCGAAAGCTTTTCAAATTATTGTACACATTGAAAACTCTCAGAATAACTTAGAAAAGTCTATTGAGACACATTTTATTACTGCCATAAAATTCAAAATAGGGCTAAAGGTTGACAATATAAAAACAGAAAAAAATAATTTTTGGTCCACTAAATAATTTTGAAGTAACAATCATTCATTTAAAACTGTTTTATTCTTGCCTAAAAGTCTAAAGAAGACGTTCAATTTAGTCAAAGGTATAGAGTGAAAAGTTATTTGATTTTCAACTAGTTTAATAACATAAAATTTATGAATATACATATACATACATATATATTTCTAATAAAAATTTTATTATTCAAAAAAAAAAAAACCCCAAAATAAAGAAATAGTAAAACAAAATTTTAAGGTAAAAATATAATAGAAGAAAATTAATCAGAAAACCCTTTATACTGGGTTTAGTTTTGTAAAATTAAGAAAGGTACAGAGTGAAAAGTTATTTGATTTTCAAACTAGTTTAATAACATAAAATTTATGAATATATGTATACATACATACATACATATATTTTTCTAATAAAAATTTTATTATTCAAAAAAAAAAAAAAACCCCAAAATAAAGAAATAGTAAAACAAAATTTTAAGGTAAAAATATAATAAAAGTAGACATTGTTAACATATTTCGAGCAACAAAGGAAAAAATTTAATATCTAAGCATCCCTTTAGATTTCAACTACACTGCCGAATAGAACAAAGGTTTTTTCGGTAGAAACCACTAAACCTCGTAAGTATTCGTGTGCAAATATTTTCTAAAGAGATGTCGATAGTTTTTGATTCTTGGAAACTTGTCAATTGCGTATTTTTCGAATATAAAATTCTTTAATCATACCTTAAAGTAAAAAAAAAAATCTTTTTTAAAAAACTGACTTATTACCAATGTTTTTTATGTACATACATGTACATACATATATATAAATATATTAAAGTTTAACGACAGTCGGTCGAGTAGTCATCAAATTTAACCGGTGTATAATAATTGTACATATTTTTATGCAACTTGCTTCTTGTACTTAAAAACCGACATCCTATGTTGGAAAAAATCGAATATAATAAATATATTTTCACATTTATATACATACATATGTACATGATATAATAATAAAATGGTACCAGTATTGCAGCTCTAGCCTAGTTTGTGATTAATCTTGTAGATGCATAGCTTCTTGAAAGAGTAATTTTTTGTTATTTTAAAGCATGCCTGTGTAAGAATGTTCCAATTATTGGCTTAAATCTAGTTTAGTGACGCAGCTCCAAATGAAAAAAAAAATTACATAGGGCGATAGAAAATCGAAAAATAAGACGAAAATTTAATGTGGTAACTTTCTCGGAAACGCATAGTTTTCGAGTTATTGGCCTCTGAAGTTTGTATATATATGTGCGATTTCCCTTTGCATTTCTCAACGTATAAGGCCAATTTTGGTATCATTTGAAAGCTTTTGACTAGATCTATATGAATTTGTTAAAATACAGAAGATTTTAGTGATATTTAAAAAAAATATTGTTTTTGGACCCAAGTGGGCTAGAATCTAATTTCCAGCAACCTGCTAACCTATATTAAAATAAATTAGTGTGGATAATATCTGTCAAACACTTCCTCCAGCGTACAATCTGATGTCATAAATATTATATTTTCTATATCATTGTGTTGGTGTACAAGGTGGAGAAAATCATTAGGCCCGGCCAAAGGCCGGCTATAAAGAACATCTATTCTATATACCACCGTGTCGGGAAATACCATGGTGGAGAAAATTATTAAGCCAGGCCGAAGGCCGGCTATGCAGAAAATCTATTCTATATACCGCCGTGTCGGGATATACCATGGTGGAGAAAATCACTAAGCCCGGCCGAAGGCCGGCTATGCAGAAAATCTATTCTATATACCGCCGTGTCGGGATATACCATGGTGGAGAAAATCACTAAGCCCGGCCAAAGGCCGGCTATGCTGAAAATCTATTCTATATACCGCCGTGTCGGGATATACCATGGTGGAGAAAATCACTAAGCCCGGCCGAAAGAAATGCAAAAGGAAATCGCACATATATATACAAACTTCAGAGGCCAATAACTCGAAAACTATGCGTTTCCGAGAAAGTTACCACATTAAATTTTCGGCTTATTTTTCGATTTTCTATCGCCCTATGTAATTTTTTTTTTTCATTTGGAGCTGCGTCACTAAACTAGATTTGTTCCCAATTATTGCGCCGTGAATGTAAGCATATACATACATCCTGATTCCACGTATCGTGTAGACTAGCTGAACACTTCCTGTTTTTTTAATGTTAAGCTATTCTGCATTTATCGAAATTATAAGGTGTATTTAGTTTTTTGCCCTTGCCTGTACTTGGTGCAAATTCAGGAAATATGTACAGTGTTTTTTGGCAAATGTTATAGACTGACAAACATCGTGCAGTCCAATACGAAACCCTAAATAGTATAAACTTCAAACTTACCTCCACATCATTATCGGTGAACCCCATCTTTGCAGCCATTTGCATCCAAACTTCAATTTGATCACAGTGTTCACATAATTCTCTTCTTTTTGATAGTGGTAATTCGGTAATGTATGTAATGGAGGGGACTTTTGAGCAACAAGTTATACCTTGCGATACCGGCTGACTTGACATCGCGTGAGGAGTAATATAAGTATGTATCAACTGCTTTTAGCGAGAAAAGAACTGACTCATCTTTTGCTAAGATCTGAATCCAATAATTAATGTGTTATTGTCTTTCTAAATTTTAATAGGTTTTTTGCTTTCTAAAAAGAACTTCTTCTTTTACCAAAACTTAAAAAGTATTATTGGATTTAGTTTAATATTTTTACCAAAAATTTAATACACAAATCAAGATAAAACACACTTTAAAAATACAAGGAGTATTCATTCGCAATCACAGCCACAAAATATCAACGCATGAGAAGAAAACAAACTTTGGAAAAATGGCAAACTTTTTTCCAGAGTTGATAAAAGTGCAGTAGTACTTGGCAAACTTTTTTTCCAGGCTGAAAAAACTAGTAGTAGCACTAAAAAAACTTTTTCAGAGACGATAAAACCGTACTTATACTTGGCAAACTTTTTTAATGTAGAGATGTAGCGTTTTTTTAGCAACTTTTTGTGAGTATAAGGTCAATATACAGAAAACTTTTTGGTAATATAATATTTTAGTGAAAAAGTTTTCGCTAATAATATAATAATGCAATAACCAATAAAAACTGATAAAGCGAAAAAGTCAATAAAATTGGTGGCTCTAATTTTTGAAAACACTTGCATTCAAAAGTTATATGCAACAAACTTTTCAAAATTAGCGAAAAACAGGGAAAAGTGTTACGTCTGTAAAACGAAAAATATTCTTTGTGCACAAAATTGAACAATTGTTGTCGATAGAGGACCCTCATACAATTTTGTGGGTGGAAATGTCACATTCTAAAAGACTTGCATTTAGAAGTTATTCCCAGCAAACATTGGTGCAATTAGCAAAATTCACGCTCTATCGATTGGCGTTTTTACTTTTTCAACTCTTCGAACAATTTCTCGTTTTATAAGCAAAAACATTTTTCAGCGAATTTTGCTAATTGCACCAATGTTTGCTGGGAATAACTTCTAAATGCAAGTCTTTTAGAATGTGACATTTCCACCCACAAAATTGTATGAGGGTCCTCTATCGACAACAATTGTTCAATTTTGTGCACAAAGAATATTTTTCGTTTTACAGACGTAACACTTTTCCTTGTTTGTCGCTTATTTTGAAAAGTTTTTTGGGTATAACATTTGAATGCAAGTGTTTAAGAAAATGACAGCCAAAAATTTTTATTTTTTCATGTTTTATCGATCGGCGTTTTTTGTATTTAACATTATTAGTTTATTAGCTAATAGTAACTAGCGATTAAAAAGACAAACCGCATCAAACTTTTTGAGAATTTAATTAATTAATATATATATTAATATTATATATATATATATATATATATATATATATATATATATATATATATATATATATATATATTAATTAATTAAATTCTCAAAAAGTTTGATGCGGTTTGTCTTTTTAATCGCTAGTTACTGGCAAAAACGCTAGATGCGCAGCATTGTACATATTTTGCATCCCTGAAAAAAGTTAGTTAATTCCAAGTACCTTTTTTTTCAACTATGGTAAAAAACTTTTTACGTGACAGAAAAAGTTTACCACGTGAAAAAAAAAGTTTGTTTTGTTCACGGCGATAAAATATCAATCACAGCACAACTACTAGGTATGTTCAGTTCGACAACAATGTAACCAAGGTTGTCAGATGTGGTGATTTATCGCCAAACGTGGCGATTTTACAACCTGTTTGGCGTCCTAATTTTCGATTTGGCGATATGCCGATTTATTAAATAGTTGCAATTTCGTTGGCTATTTTCAGTGAGCCATGAATTTTTCTTGAAAATCGTTCTAATCAATACAAAAAACTTGTATTATTGTTGTTCTGGAATATTGAATAATTGTATTATGAATGAAATTTGAGGTATTTATATATACGCCAACAAATTGATGGCTCGTGTAGATGGTGTGTTAAGACCATTTAGTTACGGCGTCTTATGTAAACATTATAACTCAGAAGCATGTTTATTAAACACAATGCCAAAGCTACCGAAGGAGTATTTTCAATAATGAACACGACTTCGAAATATAATGTAATACGAACTGCTTCACGCGTTATTACGAGTCATAACTAATACTTTCGCAAGATATGTAGAATAAATTTAATTCCCATACAAGGTCTTGACGATGAAGTATATAGATTTTATGGAACAAATCTAGTTTAGTGACGCAGCTCCAAATGAAAAAAAAAATTACATAGGGCGATAGAAAATCGAAAAATAAGACGAAAATTTTATGTGGTAACTTTCTCGGAAACGCATAGTTTTCGAGTTATTGGCCTCTGAAGTTTGTATATATATGTGCGATTTCCCTTTGCATTTCTCAACGTATAAGGACAATTTTGGTATCATTTGAAAGCTTTTGACTAGATCTATATGAATTTGCAAATTTTCTATTTAAATTTTAAAATCTTTAGGTGTCAAAGCAGTTTTTTACATTGTCTGCATCGCCGGCCTTCGGCCGGGCTTAATGATTTTCTCCACCATGGTATATGCCGACACGGCGGTATATAGAATAGTTTTTCTGCATAGCCGGCCTTCGGCCGGGCTTAGTGATTTTCACCACCATGGTATACCTCGACACGGCGGTATATAGAATAGATTTTCAGCATAGCCGGCCTTCGGCCGGGCTTAGTGATTTTCTCCACCATGGTATATCCCGACACGGCGGTATATAGAATAGATTTTCTGCATAGCCGGCCTTCGGCCGGGCTTAGTGATTTTCTCCACCATGGTATATCCCGACACGGCGGTATATAGAATAGATTTTCTGCATAGCCGGCCTTCGGCCTGGCTTAATAATTTTCTCCACTATGGTATTTCCCGACACGGTGGTATATAGAATAGATGTTCTTTATAGCCGGCCTTTGGCCGGGCCTAATGATTTTCTCCACCTTGTACACCAACACAATGATATAGAAAATATAATATTTATGACATCAGATTGTACGCTGGAGGAAGTGTTTGACAGATATTATCCACACTAATTTATTTTAATATAGGTTAGCAGGTTGCTGGAAATTAGATTCTAGCCCACTTGGGTCCAATAACAATAATTTTTTTTTTAATATCACTAAAATCTTCTGTATTTTAACAAATTCATATAGATCTAGTCAAAAGCTTTCAAATGATACCAAAATTGGCCTTATACGTTGAGAAATGCAAAGGGATATCGCACATATATATACAAACTTCAGAGGCCAATAACTCGAAAACTATGCGTTTCCGAGAAAGTTACCACATTAAACTTTCGTCTTATTTTTCGATTTTCTATCGCCCTATGTAATTTTTTTTTTCATTTGGAGCTGCGTCACTAAACTAGATTTAAGCCGATTTTATATATACATATTATAGAACTTCAACTACATCCATTGTACCTTTTTTGTGTTCACTAATCAGTTTTACTTTGTTTTAAATAAAAATTAAACAAAATATATATCATGGCGGATTTTAGCGATTCGCAACGAGTTTATTTTTTGTTAATATTTGTACATGCTAAAGTTCGTAAATGTTTATGATCAGAGAAATATTAGGTAGACATTGCTAACATATTTCGAGCAACAAAGTAAAAATTTTATATATAAACATCCCTTTAGATTTCAACTACACTGCCGAATAGTTTATTTTTTAATTTATAAAACAATATGTATCATTTATATTATCAAAAAGTAACAAAAGGGCGATTTTTGACATTGAATTTGGCGAAAAAAATCAAAATTAGTTTGACAGCCCTGAACCATGGTACAAACAAGGCGAATTCATTATCAGGTGGGTGCAGTGACAGTGGATGAGGTAGTCTCTACAGCCCAGATGTTCATTTTCGGCTTGATTCGCCGCTTGTATTCGTGAGCCAGTTTCTGAAACTGTTTAAAACAGAAACAACTATATGCTTTGTTAGATACCCAACAATTTCCAGCAGCTGATTTTTTATTTTATATATGTCAACAATGAATATCTTTGCTTGTGTAATGTCAAAAGTAGAATATTTTGTGTTTTTACAGGTGTTCAATCTTTTTGTATATAAAAATAATAAAACTTTGCAAAGATGGGTATAGTCTATGGTTTTCACTGTACCAAATCTTTAGAATTATAGCAATGAAAACACAATACAAGAAAAATTCTGTTTCCTGACTTCTTGCTCAGACCTTATATGAAGTCATAGACATTGATTGTCAACAAAGTGATGTGTCAATTGGTTTTTGCGAAAAGAAAGGAAATTACATCAAAATATTTTAAATCTACTTTTGACAAATAAATAATGATAAATAATTATTTAATTAAGCACAGCATATTTTGGGTAAATTAGATTTAATAATCCAAATAATTATATGCCACATAAATATAAATAAGAGAAAACACGAGATGAAGCAATCGACTTCGCCCACACCATCTGTGGTCTCTAGTTATGCACCTTCTCGAGGTCAGTCACCATTACCACCACCGGCCAATGCGCGAAGAGACTGTCTATCTGCGACAACAAAAAGTTACAAATATCTAAGACGTTTGATGAAATTTGATCAGATGGACTTTGAATTTGCTCTTTGGCAAATGATATATTTGCTTATAGCTCCACAAAAGGTTTATAGAAATTTTAACTATAGAAAACGTAAGTGCCTCAATTGAATTTTTGAGATATATGTATGTACATGTAAGTACTTTGATTATAGAAACAAAATCACAATTTGCAAGAGATGACCCAGCGTTTTTAGTGTTGTTAGTTGTATCTTTATGTGGTGAGTAACATTTATATATATGTATATTGGCCCACAAAGTTTTTTTATTTACTATTGTAAATTTCTGTATATGACGCAGTAACTTCTCTTGGATTTGCCTGGGTTTTGGGTTTAAACATCTGGCAAAGTATATCTTTTATTTTCTACGTTGTATTTGTGGACTGTATATTTGCTGGCATTGTTGTGGCTACTTTTCTGTGGGTGGTTACGAACCGTTACCTTAGAACCAGTAATCTGGAACCCGATATAGAGTGGGGTTATGCCTTCGATGTACATTTAAATGCATTTTTCCCGCCCTTAATGCTGTTGCACTTTTTGCAGCTGTTTTTCTACAATTGGTTGATAAGTCAACCTTGGTTTATATCAAGGCTTCTAGGAAACACTTTCTGGCTGCTTGGATTGAGTTATTATGTTTACATCTCATTTTTGGGCTATAACTGTAAGTTTTCTTGCTTAAGCGTATTTTACAACATTTTCTTCAAATTGTATTTCTTTTCCAACAGGTATACCACATCTTAAGAACACACGTCTGATTCTTATCCCTCTACCTATTATATTTCTGCTTTATTTAATCTCTTTAATTATTAGTTGGAATGTGACTATAACTTTTATGGATTTTTATAAATATCGTGTGTATTAATTAGTATATTAAAGTTTAGATACCAAAATATATACATATGTACTTCATATTTTGTTGCTTACTTTAGACATAGGGCCTTCTCCGAAATGCGTTAGAAAAAAATCTGTTTGCGGTGCGGACGCAAGTCTAAAGATTGTCGTTTCTTGTGTACATATTTCATAATTTTTAGGCTCATAATGCACTTCAGAACGTACTTTTATTAATTGATTGTTTATTAAAATAAGTGACCGTCTGCATGGTGCAACTTAAGTTGTAAAATTATTGAATTTAAAGGGAAAGTGAGATGTGAATATTCGGATGGACTAACGTTTCTAACAATTTGTGTTCAAAATAACTACATAGCTAGATTCAAAAGAAAATGACAAGAATTTATAAAGATTTATAGTTATTTCGAAATGTGGTAAAACGGAGCTACAATTGTAGCGGAAATGACAAAAATATAATCTACGGTATAAATGTCTTTCCATTTTAAAATGTCATAAATCAAACGACAAATGAAAAATAAATAAAAAATTCTCCAGCTAGCATCCATTAGGAGTGAGAAGTCGCGTATTCTATTTGTGTGTAATTAGTGCAGTGGTTTTCAACCGGTGGGTCGCGGCGACCTTTCTCGGGGGTCGTGAGCTGATCTAAATAAAATATATACATACATCGATTTTTTTTAATTCAAACTCATAAAAAAAAAATTTAATTCAAAAATATAAAAGTACTTATATCAACGCGAACGCAGGGCTTGCTATTTTTAATTAAATGCGAAAAACGTGGTTGCAATTGTGACACACAAACAATCAAATCATTTTCTAAATTTAATTTATTCTTTTTTTTTGTTTTAATGTTCACCATTTGTGAAAAAGTAATTTCGCACAGATAAGATATTAAAAATTTAATTAATATAAGGTTTTCCAATAAGAGTGATATAATTTCTTTAAAACACATTTATTGTTAAGGAAATTCAAAAGTTTTTTATTTAATGTGAAGTACAATCGACACAATTAAGTTCTAAATAAAACGAAATTCAAATGGCCTCCACGACTGCTGCAGAAACGAATTCGATGAACCCGATTTTCGAGTACGTTTTCCACTAAATCAAGTCGTATGTCATGAATGACACGATCAATATTGATTTGTAAAGCTTGAAGAGAGTTTGGTTTATTTCGAAAGACCAATGACTTCAAATAACCCCACAAGAAATAGTCTAATGGTGTTAAATCACAACTTCTTGGAGGCCATTCATTATCACAATTTCTTGAAATAATCGAATCTCAAAACTTTTCTCTAATAATTAGTGTATAAATAGAATATGTAATCACGGTCAACGGAGCTACCTAACAAGAAGTGAAGGCATTTGCACATAAATACTGACGAGGTTTAGTGGCTTCTACCGAAAACAATTTTTTCTATTCGGCAGTGTAGTTGAAATCTAAAGGGATGTTTAGATATTAAATTTTTCCTTTGTTGCTCCAAATATGTTACCAATGTCTATTTAATATATCTGTAATTATTAACCTTTACGAACTTTAGCCTATATAAATATTAACAAATATTAATAATAAAGCATTTCGTAGTAACCTAAGAATTACAATTGATATACACATACGAATTTCGTTTGATTTACAGAAAATTATCACAGATGTGGTCGCAATAAATTTGAAGTTTTGATTTCCAGAACATGCCAATTTATTTCCTATTTTTCGAAATTTTGGAATTTCCCTTTCTTTTACATTATTAGTAATTTTGAATATAAGAGATACACTATTTTTTCAACTTTTTTAACCATTAATCCAGGATATTAAAGTTTATAATAGATAAAGAAAATCTTAATATTTTATTTTTAACAAATATACTTTTAAATTAACTGCATACTATAAACTTTAAGCTAATTTCGTTGGCTTAACAAAGGACCTCTTGCGCTTGTTCCTCTTGCGTTGCATATCCATGTGATGTAACTGCGAATACACTTCGGCAAATATTTCCTTTTGTTCGTCCTCTGGTATGGTGGCTCTATACTGTTTCATTAAATCAAATTTCTCCCATGGCTTTTGATGTGCTAAAGCTTTACGTTTATTTTTTTCGTTGGTATATTCATCCACATTTGCCACTCCTTTGAGATTTTGCCTTTCCCATCTTTCCAACCAAGGACGTGGACGCAAGCGAACTTGCATATCATTAACTGGTATAGAAGTACCTTCTTCTATAATTTCAGCATCCATATTAACGTCAAATGTGCTGTATTCGGGCAAAGCATCTCGCAAATACAATAAATGATCATCAACCCGTTTTTCTAAACGCAAAACTTCGATTTTTTGTATAGAAGGATCATACATTTCGTATAGGACCTCTACACCTTGTTCGTCAATAACATTACGTAAAATAAAGCGGGCTCTCAGGCCACAACGTTCCCGCAATATGCATATTCCTGTAAATTAACATTCAGATATAAAACAAACATTTTAAACAAAAATTAAAAACGCACCCACAAAACGACTAACTTTTCCAGAAGCATGAGGATCGGAGGTTGTTACTGCCAATATAGAACCAACATAGAATTCTGGTATTTCAATGTGAGACCGTCTGTCTATCATATCCAGTCTTTCTAACTTCTCTCTAACTGAATTGCGCCAATCTATTTTGGGATCTGGTAGGAACTCGGGGTAAACGTAACGGTATGTTGGTGGTGCTATGGGTTTTCTTGTATCTGAAGATTTGTTGGTATTACCTACAAAACTTGCTTTTGGTAGCGACTTTGTAGAGAACGTGACTATTACAAAAGCAACCATTATTTTTAAAAGCATTTATAACAATTATTATCTAAACGCATACATACCAATTCTTTTAAAGGTTGTTTGCTTCAACAATTTAGGAATAATAACGCAAGTCGGCGACAGCATTTCAGTATTTTTGTTTTGAATTATTTTATTTTTACTATTACTTCAGTTCAATCCAAAAAAAGTTATATCGTAACAATCCCCATGCAGCTGACAAACAGTGTTGTCAGATTAGGAGATTTATCCCCAAATTTGGTTTGGGGAAATTCATTAAGGATAATTTTTATGCTTTGGGGAATTTATTAGATTTTTTGGGGATTTTTATTTTGTTTATATAGTTTGGTTTATTTTTTGGACTATTATTTTAATACCAACATATTCTAATTGTTCTTTTTTTTAGTACATAAGTGTTTTTAGTACGTAACTAAAACTTTGTTTAGTATAAAAATTATCAGTGGTAAGTATTCCGGCAAATGGTAACAATTTATAGGCCTTTAACATTTGCTGTTGGCAAGACATGGGTATTATATCATGTGAATGCTTCATATAAAATAAGAAACTAATACTACGTTCACACGGAACATGCTTCGCTCTCTATTCATGCTTCACACACCAATCATGAGCGAAGCAACATGCTTCGCCATACAAATTTTTGAGAGCGAAGCATGTAGATTCATATTGAATCTACTTGCGAAGCATGAAAAATTGCTGTCTTCTCTAAATTTTATCGTAATTTATCGGTATTTTATCTGAACTAGATGCAAAAAACACAACAAAAACTTTAATTAAAAGTGAAAAATTGAATTAAAACTATTATAAAGATAAAACAACAATAGAAACAAAAAATATGTTTGTGCATTTTTAAAAATGTGTAATAATTTTAACTCATTTTTTTTATCTATTTTAGATTATATTTGTTATTAAAAAGATAACTGTCAAATCGAAGCAAGTACATGAGTCGTGTGAACAGCTAGATTCATAAACATGCTTCAGAGAGCGAAGCAAGTGCTTCATCTTCTCGTGTGAACATAGTATAACATACAAAATTCAAATTAATTCTTTTGAAAACGAAAAAAAATCTTGACACCAGCAAAAACAACACAATATCCTCAGGGAACGTGAATAATATGCAAAAGGTAAGAAGCAGCATCTAGCAGCCGTATGTGTACAAGAAAATAAACCCTGAACAACGAGTCTCTAATATTTTCGTTTGTACATTTTAATAAGAAAAGTCTCCGACTTATAAGTCTGTAGATTCGACGCTGTTATTAAATTAAAGAGGACTTGTTTTTTGTACCAAAAAAGTTTATTGAAACAAATGCTAAAACGTTTTCCATCAAATCTCAACATTTTCAAAACATGTAAGCAATTTTCTCCAAACATGTGTTGCAACCCATTAGGACAACCCAAATTTAGTTCAATCATAAAAATACTACACCCTGCGGCAAATGAAAATGTTCGAAGAGAAAATGTTATATGAGTCACAGTGGAAAAATATGCCATTTATAAGGTGGACTGATTTATTTGATAAACAAATAACAAACAACTTAAATTTTGGACAGAAGTTTATTCATATCAAGATGCCGCTGGATCACGGCCGTTTAAAAACCTGGCAGAGTTGGTATTAAATTTACTTTGCATATCAACGCGGAACGCTTGCGTTGAACGAGTTATTTCGGCAATGAACACGGTAAAAACAAAAATTAGAAACAAAATGCAGTACGAGTTGTTCGAATCTCTGTTGAGAATTAATATACATTTTAAAAGTAATGGAATTTGACACTTTTGATCCATATCCAGAAATGGTCAAATTGTTTAATTCTAAAAGCATGTACCATGTAAAGAAGATTAGGACTCCGAACTTTTTGATTTTATCAGTCAACTTAACTAATTATACAAATATATACTTAGAAATGAACTACAGTGCAAATAAAGTATTCATAAGTAAATACTTAAGTGAATTGAAATTGAAGAAGTATTATTTTTAGTGGGGATAGTATAAAATGCTTTTTGGGGAATTTCGGGGATGAAAATTTTCAAATTGGGGATGCGACTCGAAAGAAATCTGGGAACTCTGCTGACAGAACATAAGAATGGTGCTGCCATATTGATTGAAATTACCCTACACGAGTATTAAAGTTGAGCAAAATCGTTCATTTGCGGAATCGTTCCGGCCGGACTGAAAGATTATGGGAACTATGTCGTTCATCGTTCCTGTTGCTTACTTTGGACCTATGTATATATATATCGTCCCATACACGTTTCAATTCAATTGTCAATTGAGACTTTCAATTGAATTGATTCTTGGCCACACACTTCATAAACTGATTTGAAAGATTTTCATTCAACAATCAATTTGCTCTAGCATTTTTATCTAGCCTTATGTCAAAAATTTCTCGATTTGTATGTATTTGTTGCCCTAATAATACCACCTGTATTATTTCATCATGCTATACACATGACAAACTAATCAATTGACATAGGCATACACGCTTTGATTTCAACAACAACCGACTCAGTTGACAATTGGATTGAAACGTGTATGGGGTGTTTAATACAACACTAAAAAACCAACAAGCATGCTGTCAAAAATAATAAACCAACAGTACATGATATAATAAATAGGGATAAATAGATTTTCTATACTATCTATATCTGTACTAATATTATAAAGAGGAAAGGTTCGATTTTTTGTTTGTTTGTTTGTTTGAAATGAATAGGCTCCGAAACTACTGGACCGATTTTGATGAAATTTTCAGGGAATCATCAGAATATTCAGGCGGGTGAGATAGGCTATATGAAGTTTTGATTGGACAAAGAGGCACCGCCCACGTAACCCCAAAATTTAATTCGCCATATTTTGGGCATTTTTTGACCTACGTCGATGATATTTGGTACATATGGTATTGGCATAATTTGAAATACGTACCAGGAGAAAAGTGGGTGGGACCACGCCCCTTTTTAGGAAAACCAAAACCTTGGACCGATCTTCCTGAAATTTTCACTGCATGTTACTGTGACTCTGGAAGGAATAATAGGCCTTATGAATTTTTGATTGAACAAAGAGGCGTGGCACCGCCCATATAGCCCAAAAATTTAAATCGCCATATTTTGACCTACGTCGATGATATTTGGTACATATGGTATATGCATAATTTGAAATACGTACCAGGAGAAAAGTGGGTGGAACCACGCCCCTTTTTAGGAAAACCAAAACCTTGGACCGATCTTCCTGAAATTTTCACTGCATGTTACTGTGACTCTGGAAGGAATAATAGGCTTTATGAAGTTTTGATTGGACAAAGAGGCGTGGCACCGCCCATATAGCCCAAAAATTTAAATAGCGTACCAGGGGAAAAGTGGGTGATACCACGCCCCTTTTTTGGAAAATGAAAAATCGTAATATAGTCTTAACTACTGGACCGATCGTCATTAAATTTTCACAATAGGAATTTTATTTTATAACGAGGGGGTAGCGAAGCGCACCGGGTATATCTAGTATTTAATAAAACCTGATAAAATAGGTAAATTAAATAAAATATATGTATTAAATAGTGCTGGCAAATTCTACTATTTTTCATTACTCAATAATACTCAATACTTTTCATTTGGGTACTCAATACTACTCGATACTTTTAACGGATTTTTTGAATTTGTAACGCATAGTTTTTATCTGCAAATTGAAGTAGTTTCTTCAAAAATTAAAAATAGATCTTCACTATTATTGGTTTTGTGTGTCTTTTATTATTAAATCAAAAATAAATGTAAAGCTAACTTTTAATTCAACGTTAACAACTTAAGAAATAATTTAATTGTTCTCAAAAAAATGAAGCTATGCATATAAGGGTTCTTTGGAAAATTAATATTTTTTATGGTTGTTCTATTTTATTGACAGCTTTATTTCGGCGCAAGGTATATTAAATAAGGTAGTCTTGTCCCTAAAACAAATACAACATCACAAAAACAACAGGCATTTTGTTAGTGTAAAAACTTGGCTGTTGTCAAAATGTGATGTGTAAACAAAATAAAAATTAAATTAAAAAAAACATTTGCATAAAATAAAAATATAAAGTTAAAATTTTTTACAATACATAAAACAAAAAGGTGTTGATAGATATATGTATAAAATCAGGATGTGTCTTTTATTAGGGTACTAGCAAATAATTTCCTCCCTTTGCAAATGCATTTGTTTAAGGCTGGAGTTATGATAAATTAACTGCATCGAAAAGTGGAATTAGACCATAAGAGAATACTGCCCATATATACGTAAAAATGATCATTAGTAGAGGCATTGGAGAAGAATGTTGCTTCATTACAAGATATTTTTACAGGAAAGGTAATAAAACAAAAATATATGTATGTATGTATGTATCGAAAAATTCCTAGTAAAATTTAAAGAAAGTCTATGTATCCTCCTTTCCAGGATATTTTGCAACAACACAATATTGAACGTATTGTAAATGCTGTTGTTGAAGCGACGGAAAAGGTTAAAGATGCAAATGCACAATTCACGATTAGACTTTACCTTTTTTCCAGCATGTAAAATGCTTGATGGCAAAAAGTGAGAGCAACATAAAAGAGAAGTTGGTGTGAAATTCCTGAAACAAATTTCGCTCCATATACTTCTAAGGCGCTTTTCTTTGGGTACTTGGAACAACTTTCCTTCCACCTTTGCAAATTTTTTTGTTGACACTACATACACGCATTGTAATCGATATTTTTAATTTTTATTAAATTTCAAAAATTTTTCACGTGCTTTTTTTTTCAATTTCTTAAATTTTAATTAAATATGAAAAGTAATATTATCAGGCTCAAGTTCAGTTTTATTGAATTAATGAAAATTCAAAATTACTAAGAGTTTTTGTATGTTGGAAAATATTATTATTTATATCCAATCAGTTTTTTTAGCAGAACGTATCAGTACTGATTTCAAGGCCGCTACACCTCTCATCAGCGTTCAAATGTCCATCTTTACAATTTTCGTAAAGTGGATACTAAGTGAGAAGAATATCAACTATTTAACCAGTTTTCAACAGAAATAGAATATGAGAATTAATTTTTAATTCAATTTTTATTCTACAATGAAACAGTGCTGGTTAGTACGAAATTCCCTCATTACTGTTTGGAACTAATAATCAACACAAACTCATAGTCGGTTATCATCAAAGTATTCTACTTTGTATTCTAACGTTTTTGTTGTTTTTACTCTATATTAGGGAAATTCACATATTACTGTGACCCCTCTTATTAGGGTATGTATAGCTCGTGCCCAAGCGGAATTAATATTTTTATATTATTATTATTACGAATAAACGTAATTATTATTTGAACTTATATTGATTTACATATGAAAAGTAATATTATCAGGCTCAAGTTCAGTTTTATTGAATTAATGAAAATTCAAAAGACGGTTTGCAGTTACGGAACGAGGAACGATAAAATTTGAATGGCTGGATCAGTCCGAACCGTTCCAATAAGGGAATCGCTCCAAGGAACTAGGTCGTTCCGGTACGACACAACTCTAACGAGTATATATATTAAATATTAAGGAACAAATCTAGTTTAATGACGCAGCTCCAAATGAAAAAAAGTACATAGGGCGAAAGGAAATCGAAAAATAAGATGAAAATTTCATGTAGTAACTTTCTCGGAAACGCATAGTTTTCGAGTTATTGGCCTCTGAAGGTTTTATATTGTATGTGCGATTTCCCTTTGCATTTCTCAACGTATGTATAAGAACAATTTTGTTGTCATTTGAAAGCTTTTGACTAGATTTAAGTATATGAATTTGCAAATTTTTATATAGAAAATTTGAAATCTTTAGCTGTCAAAGCAGATTTTTAGATTTTCTGCATAGCCGGCCTTTGGCCGGGCTTACTGATTTTCTCTACCATGGTATATCCCGACACGGCGGTATATAGAATAGATGTTCTGCATAGCCGACCTTTGGCCGGGCCTAATAATTTTCTCCACCTTGTACACCAAGCCAATGATATAGAAATTATAATATTTATGACAGCTGTGATACAGAGCTGACAGATTGTACGCTGGAGAAAGAGTTTGACTAATCTATTATATTTTAATATAGGTTAGCAGGTTGCTAAATTAGATTCCAGCCCACTTGGGTCCAAATCAATTTTTTTTTTTAAATATAACTAAACACATTCATAATGGAAAATAATTTTTTGTGTGTGTTTAAAAAAATTTTGAAAGCTATTTTTATGCTTTGTAATTCACAAAAATATATTTGAGAGTTTTTGTGTAAATAGATGAGCTTTAAAATTTTTTAAACATAAAGGGTAAAACATCCACTGATGAGTTGGTATGGCTACCAACGAAATACATATTTAGATATTGCTAACCCGCAACAAATAAATAAAATTTAGGCTTAAATCTAGTTTAGTGACGCAGCTCCAAATGAAAAAAAAAAATTACATAAGGCGATAGAAAATCGAAAAATAAGATGAAAATTTCATGTGGTAACTTTCTCGGAAACGCATAGTTTTCGAGTTATTGGCCTCTGAAGTTTTTATATATATGTGCGATTTCCCTTTGAACTATGCCCCTTCAAAGCTTTCAGTGCCGCCAGACTGTCAACGTAGAATATTACCTCCACGTCTTCAGTTACGCATTCTGTCACTAGTTCCGTGGTCCTGAGGATCGCTAGGATTTCAGCCTGAAATACACTACATTCGTTCGGTAGCCTAAAAGACCTACGAATGTCCATTCCTAAAAAAATAGACGCCAGCGCCAGTGCCTATTTCCATCTGTAAAGACCGCGCAGCCCTCGTACAGTCTATCAGATTTGACCCAAAGATCCCTATCCGGAATGACTAGTGAAGGCGTTATAATAAAATTAGTCTCAAGAACCTTGGAGTCCGTAAAACCAGGGGATATGGTCTCCCGTCTGCTAAAACTAATCTTTTTCAAGAGTAATGTATGACCTGTAAATCATGGTCTTACAAAGCCCGCTTCCGTAAGCCTGAGCAAACTCCTATGGCTTTCTTTCCCCAACGCCTCCCACCATAAAACACATCCATAAGAAATCACCGGCCTGACAACCGATGTATAACTCCAATTTACCACCTTCGGTTGCAGACTCCAGTTCCTCCCAATGGAATTCCTGCATGTATAGTAGGCATTGAGCCCTTACTTCAGACTTTCTTGTATGTTTCTTTTCCAAGAAAGTTTGCTATCTAGGGAAACACCCAAGTACTTGGCCTCCTTTGCTAGTTTTAACTCTACCCCGCCAATCCTAGGTAGCAGAAAACTATATATTTTGTATCTCCTGGTAAAGATAACTAAGTCCGTTTTGACCGGGTTGATCTTTAGTCCCTTACTACTAGCCCACAAAGACAGTTCGTTCAGCGCTGTCTGCATGACCTCACTGATAGTGGAAAGAAATTTAACTTGTTTCTGGTCGTAGGTAGCCTAACCCTGTCTGACCATAACTGTGAAGGGAACAATGCTAGTCTTCGCAGGGTTGATATTCAATCCTACAGATAAGCAGCATTCCTTCACTATCCTTAGTCCGTTCTATATAATGTCACACAACATGTCTTCGAACTTTCCTTTTGCAATGATAACGATGTCATCGGAATATGATTGAAATTCTATGCAATTGCTCGTTAGTTTGTGCAGGAGTTCGTCAACTACAAGGCTCCACAGGAGTGGTGACAGTACAACGCCTTGAGGGCATCAGGTTGCTGATGTTGTAGGAAAAATAATACCTGAAACCATTACAGTATTACTCTTTCCATATCCAGCATCGTTTAGACTTTGTGGCTGAGAAGCTTTTCCTCTTAAGGATGTACTAGGAGTTTCTTAAAGGAGCCTTTGTATGTGGCTAGCAGGAGATGACGATGCTTTTGAACCTGTAGTAAATTCTACTATGGCATTTTTAAGTGGTTCCGTGTTGGAGGCGACATTTTTATTCACTCCAACGCATTCAAAATGATACCACTTGTCACACGAGTCGCACTACATCACAATAAGTATATACACATATTTATTTATTAGCAGCGTTTATTACTCAAAAGGGTAGTTTTTTTGGTGTTTAATTTTAAACCACTTCATTTTAATTAATTTTATTACAAAGGGCTATATTATTTACGTATTTCACAATAATTATCCCGTTTGTACAATTATTGACAATGGTATTTAACATCAGACGATCAGAAGACAGAACCGTTAGTACGCCATTGAACAACAAGTGTGTTCGAGTACACAAAACTTTTTACTATATTTTACTGAACTTTATTGCATTTTACTAAATTGCGTTCGTTTACACAAAATACAGTAAATGAGAACACAAACTGAGAACGTAAATTGATAGTTCTTGATTGAGAACTTGCAAATTTTTACTGCAGAAATTTTTCGCAGTAAAGTTTAGTAAAACAAGAAAACAATTGATTCAAAAGGTAAACAATGAAAAAGTGTGCAACTTGTGACAAAACTTTTTAACAAATTAGAAATTTAAGTAAAAATAATCAAAAATTGAAGTAAATGATCATTAAACTGAACTTGTTTGTGAAACCAGTATCTGTATGCCTTTTAACGGAACATGAAAGATTTTTCAGTTTTGTGGAGTTGTTATTTTAATTCTTTGGAGCTGTAAAGGTCTAAAGTACTTGGGTACTTATTAATGCACTTCTTCTTAAGATAGTCAATAGCAAAAACAAATATTCATGTACTTTTGAATAAATCGAATAGCGAGGAGTAAATTGTTCGAATTTTCAAAACTACATTTATTAGACATCAGCTGTTCCCTCAATCTTACCAATTACGAATAATTTTTACAATTATGCCATTCGCGCACTTTTTTTGGGCAAACATATTTTTGGAGAGTAAATTATGCTGTTAACATTTACTGCATTTTATTGTAAACGTAACCAAACGGACCTAATGCTATGTTTACACTAAAGGGCTGCATGAAACTTAATAATGATGATCATGAAACTTTCATCATTGGGCCGCGTGAATAAAAAGGTAGTTTATACTAGATAGTACTAAGTACTAGCACTAGCTTTATCTTTTCAGTACTAGCTATGTTGAAAAGTGTGAATAAATCTTTACTAGTACTACGTAGCTAGTACTGAAAAGTAATAGCTAGTACTGGAAAATTAAAACATATGCGGCTTAAAAAGAGTTGCCTCTGTTTAAAAAAAAAAAAACATTTTTGTTATAAGTTCTAAGCAAAACTTGTGGTAAAACATCTTGGCAACACTCTAAGTATGTTTTGATTATTTATTATCACGATGGGCGACAAATATAACGCGAAATTTTTTGATATGCTCCAAAAGCATAAAATTATATATAAAAATTCGCAAGTTCCGTCGGTGAGAGTGGCAAAAAATAATGCCCTGTTTTCACTCCAAGAGGAGTATTGAGAACAGTTTGGGCAGGAAATTACAATTGGTCAATTGAAAAAACAAATTCAAAACATGAGGAATGATCATAATTCATTAATGCAGCCATCATATTTAAATAAAAACAAACGACAATGCACTTTTTGACGAATAAACCAACAATAAACTTATTTCCAGCACCTCAATGACATGCTTACAAAAATTCAAGTTAAAACTAGTAATTTTAAGTACTTACTAGATTTTATTCACACATATTTACAGCAAACGCTGGAAAAACTAGCTTGTGCTAGACTGCAAAAAGTAATAGCTTTAACTTAAATTTTTATTCACCTCAAATCTAGTTTAAACTTAAAATTTCCTAGTATTAGATTTAGCTACCTTTTATTCACTCGGCCCATTACCTTTTATTCATTCGTTTCTATTCAATACAGATGAATAACTATGAACAGAGAACAATCAACACACGATAGTTAAGAGACGAGTGTAATGAAGTTTGTGTGTTCAGTTATACAAGAGCGGTCGAACATTTACAATTGTGAAACCGAACATGGCTGGAATAAATATCAATAATGTTCATGCAAAAACAATATGCTCTCAAAGATCAGTGTTACCAGTTGTAGGAAAAAGGAAAATCATTTAAGAAATACGTTAAACATACACAATGACTAAATCGCAAAAAAGAAGGCAAAAAACTCTAAAAAATTTACAGTTTAATCATTAATGATTTATTTTATTTATTAACGTTTATGGAAGGTTTGTGTTGTTTAGAAATGCAAATAACCAACTAAAATACATATTGAATTTGATTTACTACTAGTGCTCGTAATATGAATAGTATATATGTACATACATACGTACATGCGTGTAAAAGCTAAAACTTGAAATCACATATGCAAGTAATTACACATGGGCAGCGCATGCAAAAGATTACATGATTTCACCAAAATGTGCAACATTGCTATTGCGTATTAATAAGAAACTGTGAGATGAGAGCGAGAACTTCGAATAAAAATCGTTTCAATGAACAAACTCATTGTGTTAACGAAGTGAAACAAAATGTTCTGACTCATACTATGAACAAAGCAACAGTTTGTTTGGTGTTCTGATTTTAATTCGAAATAGAGTTTTAGTCAATAAACATATGAATATGTTCATATCAAGCAACATAAATGGCGCCCAAACAAATTTTAATGAAGATTACCGTGCGGAAACATCTGAGCACGGTGCAATAGCCCAGTCACATCAGAAACAATAGCCGATGGTCAACTGGATGGGGAATACTTTTCGCTGTGTATCCACTCTATAAGCTTCGAAAGCGTTGAGGCGTAGTACATAGGAACAGTCTGAATAATCCAGTTAGCCACAAGTAGAAACCTGGGAGCAAATAGAAACAATAGCTCATGTGATTGAAGAGATCTGTGAATGTATTGTGTGATTTGTTACCTGTAAATTGTTATCTTACCGTTTTTATTTTTTTTTTTAGTCCATGATTTAGGTCGAATTTTGGGCTTAAGTAGATAGCCTCTCGTCGAGATTACACAAGACGGGGTACGAAGTATCTAATGAAACCAAAATCCACTCGTAGCTCGCTGGAAAAATAAGGTACAGTTGATAGTACGAGGGCCGACTTAGATAGGAAATTGAAATGTAGAGTTTAAAATTATTTTTATATCACTTGATCCATGTAGAAACATATATTTAGAGCAGCTGAACCTTTTATTTCGTCCATCGTCACCTGATTCGGAAAATATAATAAAAAAAATTTTTTTAAGAAGAAAATTTCATTTTTTTTATATAATAAGTTAACCAAAATAACAATCTCGTCCAATCTTTAACAATTTATTATTTATTTGATTTTTGAAACTAAACGTATTGCCAAACATTTAGTTAATTTGATCGTGCAAATTTAGATATTTATTTTAGATATTTTATTAGGTATTTATTTTTTTTATATATATAATCTAGTCCATAGTCAGAGGATTTACTAAAGTACTTGTAGTTGTGTTTGATTAATTATTTATTCTTGTCTATTTATTTATTGATTTATCATTATTATTTTCATTTTATAGAGTTAGTTAATTACTTAGTTTGAATTTTCAAAACTTGAAATCTTTCTGAATATTAAAATACTTTCTTCAATACTGTTCCGTCGTGTCGTCATTGCTTATACAAATTTCAACCAATTTTCTTTTGTGTATACCTTTTTTGTTATTTAGTCCAATCGGTAGGGAGTAGTAAGCGCGTGCAAATAGTACAGTCTTTTAAGGGATGAGTGAAAGTAGTCCTAAAAAGGTAACTCCCATAAAGACACCCACAAATAAATCAAGAAAAAGAGATAGGCAAGTACTATTCGATCTAAATAGGTCAACACCACACGTAGCATTTTAAATCCATAAGCACATTCCGCCTAAAGTCAGACGCAAACCGAGAAAATCATCCAGAATGTCTGAAGGTAGGCGTCAGAATGATCAGATCAGGGATCTCTCGGAAACGATTATATCAAACGCTAACAGGGTACCTCCAACTCAAAACCTGTTGCCCACGGACTATACTGGTCCCAGTACTAGCACAGGGTTAGGTAGAATACCTAGAGCAGAGAATGTTGAACAGATGGTAAGGCAATTGGTAGAGCAAGGGATGAACTCACAGATAGATGATATAAAAAAATCCATGATGCAATTAACAGAAACCGTGAGCAGATTAAACCTAGTAGTCCAGCAAACACAGCAAGACAATAAAAAAATGTTGGAAACCAACCGTCTTAATGTATCAAAAACATCCGACGATGGCCACCCTTATGCCGAGACCTTAGGAAATGATCGCGAGCATCCTCTTTTTGCCCAGGAAATAGAAGTAGAAATTATGATCGACCTCGTATTGAAAAATGGGAACTGGAATTTGATGGTGACCAAAACAAATTAGCGATTGAAGATTTTGATTTTCGGCTAGAGAAGTTGAAAAATCAGTATGGTATTTCATGGCAAGAAGTTTTAGATAGTTTTCACCTACTGGTAAAAGGCCCAGCCGAAAAATGGTATTGGCTGTTTATTCAATCCAATTTGGTTACTGAGTGGACCACGTTGAAATCAGCGCTGCTAAAACAATATCAATCACCCGGTCAAGCTTCGAATTGATGAGAGACATGGTAGAAAGTAGACAGCAACCCGGAGAGTCAATCGATGCATTTTTCTTTTCAATGTCACAACTTCGCTCCAGACTTAGCATATCTATGCCTGAATCAGAAATGATTAAGATGATAAAAAGAAATCGAAGGGGAAGCATAGGAAGGATGATCAGTTTGTAGATGAGATGTTCGCCTCAAAGACGAGTAGTGGTAAAAGTGTCTTGGAGAAAAGTCCTTTAATTTGTTGGAACTGCCATCAAAAAGGAAATGTTTTCATGGACTGCCCAGTGAATGAAAGAAGCATTTTCTGCTACCGGTGTGGAAAATCGGACGTGATCGCTCCAAACTGTGTCACCTGCAAAAGTAAAAATTTTTCCAGGAACGACGGGAACCATCGTTCAACCACAGTCCCGCACGTAGAAAAGAAGCCTTAAAATAAAACAACAATTTAATAAAAGAAATAAAACAGTTTAATGAAATCATACCTTGAAACCGACATCTATATACACTGGAAGAAAGGAGAAGAAATTATGAGACATTTAGAGAACAGATATTTAATGCAGAACTCGAACAAAAATCAACACCATCAAGACGAATCCAAAAATTAAGAGAAAAGTTTGCAGAAAGAAAGAAAATGCGAAGATTAGTAATCAAAACTACTAACGCAGTAACGCTAAAAACAACAGATCCCAGGCCATATGCGGAATTCAAAATACAAGACGAAATAATAACTGGTTTGCTGGATTCTGGCGCGTCTGTTAGCATCTTAGGTAAAAATTGTAGGGAATTAATAGAAAAATTAAAATTAAATATAGAACCGATTTTTTCAGAGCCGTAGGTTACTAGGAAAAATATGTACCGAAGTGGAATATTTGTTTTTTTTTTATTTAGTGATTTTTATTAGTATTAATAATACTTTACATATACATACAATAATTTGATATTATTTTGTTTTTAGCTCTAATATAAATTATACTTCATAAAAAAGGATATTTGTTTTTTAAATAGATTTTGATTATTTTCATTTTTTATATAATTTGGCAATGTATTGTAAAGTTGAAAGCCTTTGTAAAAGAGATTTCGTTGCGTTGCGGTTGAGCGTACTCTTTCAATTCTAAAGTTGTTCATATTTCTTAATTGGTATGGTTGTGCTTCTCTGGCATATAATATTTGTTCCCTTAAATATTCCGGCGCTTCTCCACGTTTCAGTTTTTGAATAAAATTTTAAGTGTTGAGTGTAAGCCTCTGTCTTATGTATGTTTAGCCATTTTCAATTTTAATGACTCAATCATAAAGTTTATTGATTTGTACCTGTTGCATTTTAGTATGGCTCGCACTGCTTTATTTTGAAGCTTTTGTAGTCGATCTGTTTAAGACCATTATCATCGATTATACATTTAATTTTATTTTTATAAAAACTTTCTTTATACCAGTCTATATTAAAATCACCTGCTATTACAATATCACAGTTTATTTCATTTAGCTCATCTACTATACTTATCTCCAAACGCTTCCAGAAATTCATATTCGGCACTGCTTGGGGATCTGTATACAGCAGCTACAATAAATTTGATGTTATCACGTTTTACCATATACATATGCTATTATCCACATTTTTGAATCGACAATTTTTTCGGCAATTTTTTTAACGTTCCATTTCTTCTTAAAATTTATTATAATTCCACCTGTTCTTTTTGAGTTCGATATAGCTGAGAATTGATTGTAACCTTTTAAAAGTGTTGCGGCCTCTCCCACGTCTATAGTTAAATGAGTTTCCAATAAGATAACGAATTCAGGCTTTTTTGTTTCCAAAAGTATTTCCAATTGGTTAAAATTGTTTAATAAACCTTGTATATTTGTGTATATTCCATATACTATTTGCCATGGTTGTTATGATGTAAGACCTATTCTTCTTGTCTTCGCGCTTAGTTTATTTTTAAAAACTGGGCATTCCCTATTTGTTGTTGAATGGTTCTCATCTAGGCCGAGTTTCAATCTATTGTTCACTCTCATACAGTTTATACATTTATTTATAACATTTTTTTTACATTCATTTGATTTATGATTGTCGTGACATATATAACATATTTCTTCAAATTTACAATCTCTTGATTTATGATTATACCCGTCGCATTTGAAACATTGTATGTTATCAGTACCTTCATAAATTCTACACTTTTTCCATCCAACATTAACTTTTTGAGCATTCATTACTTTAATATATGATTCTTTATCTATTTTAATAATTGCATTGTACCTATATTAAACGACCATTTTGTTTATATTCAAAAATGTTTATGACTTCCAATATGCTTTTTTGTAGTATATCATTTGGCTTTTTTAGTTTTTTAAGAATTTCATTCTCTGTGTATTTAAAAGTCATACCAGTTAATTTTATTTTAATTTCTATTTGATTCAGTACTTTAATTTCATATAAATCACGTATTTCATTCTGCAGAGCTTCTTTTATTTTTTCCCTTTCTTCATTGTTTTCACTTTGTATAATAACTGATCCATTTTTTCTTTGTTCAACATTTAAAATTTTAAGATTCGATGGGTTAACTTTTTTATTTAGATCTTGTTTAGTTTTTATAAAAGTTTGCTTTTCTTTGGGTATTATAATAAGCGGGTTTTGTTTATTTTCATCGGGCGTCACTATATTATTTTTTACTGCATCAGAAAATAAGAGATTATTTGTTTTAAAATTTGTTTCTGTTATGGTTTTTTTTATTTCTTTACACATTTTTTTGTTCTTGCTTTTAATTCTGTTGCATATTTCTTCATTATTATTTTGTTGTTCATTTACTTTTCCACAAACTTTTTTAATTTCTTGTACATTTATTTCACAGTATTTTTGGGCTTTATCTAATTTTTTTAGTATTTCTTCATACCTTTTTTCAATTGCCTCAAGAAGGTTTTTAATTTCATGTTCGTGTTGTTGTAATGCAGATTTAAATTCCCCTTTATATTCATTTAAGTTGTTACTGTTTTTTTCAACGTTCTCTTGAACTAACACCAGTGCTTCATCTATGTTATGTATACGAGTATATTGGAGACAATCATCGCATAAGAAATGAATTAATCCACCAGCTTCTAGTATTCCTCGAGAATATTGATCTATACCTGAACATTTTTTTGACCAATGGTACACTTTCTTACATATTCCTTGACACATAAGACCGGTTTCACCGCGTATTGCAATTTTACATTGATGGCACTCGGCCTTATTTGTTGTCGCTTCTTACAATATTTAAATTCTTCTGGTGACTTAATGGCTTGAGGCAAAGAATACTTTAACTGGTGAAACAAATTGGATGTTTCCTTCAAATTATTTGCAAAGCTATTTTATTTTATTTAAATTAAAATTTTAAATTATTTTTATATTTTCTTTTTAATTGAAATATTTTATAATTTAAAAACAAGACCTTCTTTGTTTGCTTTCTATTTATTTATATATAATATATAAATATAAATATATACATAAATATTGTTGTTATTATAAATATGAATATAAAGGACAGATTAGAAAAATCCGATTTTATCTTTGCCCTGATCTAGAACAGAGAGCTTACTTGGGTGTAGATTCCTGGAGTGCATTTGAATTGGCCCCGGAAATCGTAGGTATGGCAGAGATGAACATAGAAAAAGTTTTAGAAAAATTTCAGTCTGATGACAATAAATTGTATCCCCACACTCTAACAGATTCACAGTCTGAAGAATTGAATAAAATCATAGAAATGTTTCCAGCATTTGAAAAGCAAGGTTTAGGTTGCACGGCGCTAGAAAAACATAAGATCACATTAGTTGAAGATGTGGAACCAGTTAAGGATAGGTACTATCCGATTTCACCAACCGTTCAGAATATTGTATATAAAGAAATCGATGAGATGTTAGCTTTAACCGTTATAGAGGAAAGTGAAAGTCCGTGGTGTAACAGGACAACAGTTGTGAGGAAACCTGGCAAAAATAGGTCCTGCTTGGATGCCAGAAAGCTAAACAAGGTAACTGTGAAGGATGCATATCCTTTGCAGAATATCGATGGCATTCTCAGCAGAATCGATGAGACTTATTATATAAGTAGCGTTGATCTCAAGTTTGCGTTCTGGCAAATAGAATTAGAACAAGACAGTAAGTCATATACAGCGTTCACAGTCGCCGGACGTCCACTCTATCAATTCAGAGTGATGCCGTTCGGTCTTTTCAACACCGCTCAAAGACTTTGCCGACTAATGGACAAAGTGATACCTCAAAGGCTAAAACAAAATGTTTTCGTCTACCTAGATGATCTGCTAATTATCTCCGATCATTTTGAAAAGCATTTAGAATTGTTGACAGAAGTAGCTGAGTGTCTAAAAAACGCCAACCTTACTAGAGGCCTAAAAAGTCGCAATTCTGTTTCCAACAACTAAAGTATCTTGGATTTATTGTAGGGGGTGGTATTTTGAGAACAGACCCCGATAAAATTAAAGCGATTAGAGAAATAAAAATACCAAAGTCTCCTAGGGAGGTGCGTAGTTTCTTAGGAACAGCGGGCTGGTATCGGCGGTTCATTAAAGATTTCGCTTCAATATCAGCACCACTTACCGATGCCCTGAAAAAAGCAAAAAAATTCAATATGACTTCTGAAGCTATAGCCGCATTTGAAAAGTTAAAAAGAGCACTAACGTCTGCGCCAGTTCTAAAACATGCTGATTTCTCCAAAAGATTTTACATACAATGTGATGCTTGTGAATATGGTATAGGAGCAGTTTTGTATCAGCTCAGTGAAAGCAATGACGAGAATCCTATTGCTTTTTATTCCCAGAAGTTAAATAATTGTCAAAAGAACTACAGTGTAACAGAAAACGAGTATCTAGCTGCCGTAATGGCTGTAAAAAAATTCAGATTTAACGGGCAGGCTGGCACGCTGGTCTTTACAACTTCAAGCGTTCGACATCGGAAAGGCTCGGACAATATAGTGGCGGATATGCTGTCCAGATTACCAGCTGAGGAAAAGCTCGAAGAAGTAAACATGGAAGAGATTTTTGATTTCGAAACCACAAAATTCGAAAGCGATGAGTACATCGAACTAATAACAAACATTGGAAAAAAAGATCATCTACCCGGTCTCAAAGTCGAGAACGGAATGGTTTTCAAGAAGGAGGCATTTGAACAAGAGGAAGATGAGAACAAATGGAAGTTGTGGATTCCTGCAAACATTACACAGGCTATTATAGAAAAAGCCCACACCGCAATAACATCCACGGATGGGGGCGTGACAAAAACAATAGAAAGATTAAAGAGATTTTTCTATTGGCCAAAAATGGCATTCCAAGTAAAAATGTATATAAAAAAAAACGAAGCCGACAAATTACAACATGAGACCAGAAATCGGAAAACAAGTAGTCACCGAGAGGCCGTTTCAAAAACTATATATTGATTTCATGCGGAAATATCCCAGGTCAAAAAATGCAACTGTTTTATTTTCATAGTGGTCGACCATTTTACAAAATTTACTTTCTTAAAAGCAATGAAAGAAGCTTCTACAAGCAATGTAATAAATTTCCTAGTTCACGAAATTTTTCACAAGTTCGGAGTTCCGGAAATCATCCATAGCGACAATGGAACCCAATTTACAGAGAAAAGTTTTGAAAAACTAATGAAAACCTACCACATCCAACACCTAAAAACACCAGTCTACTCACCGCAAAGCAACTCAAGTGAAAGAGTAAACCAGTCTGTACTTAACGCCATTCGAGCCTATCTAAAAGAGGACCACAGGGACTGGGATATATATCTGTCCGAAATAGAATGTTCGTTAAGAACAGCAGTACACCCAGCGACAGGGTATACTCCATTTTTGGCGCTTTTTGGATATCATATGTATTCCAGTGGAGCAGAATACAAGTTAGGGAGGAAATTACAGTCGCTAACGGATCATCAGATAATACAAATGAATAAATCAGACAAAATGGATATAATAAGAGAACAAATAAAAACGAACATGAGAAAATCATACGAAAGGATCGCAATAAGTTACAACAAAAGGGCACGAAAGGTAACATTTACACCTGGTCAAGAAGTTTACCGGCGAAATAATGTATTGAGCGACTTTGCGAAGAACCGAAATGCAAAAATTCTGTCGGAAATTTCTGAGATGTAGGGTGGTACGTCCCGTAGGTAACAATATGTACGAGCTAGAGACAGTACAAGGAAAAAGCTTAGGGGTGTACCACGTTAAAGATTTAAGGATATAATACCTAGCCAAACTTTAAAATAGTGCAATATCTGAATAAGACAACTTTGCTTGAAAACAACCAACCATCTGTGATAAGAGTCTAGCTAAAGTACCTGATATTTTTAACATATTATTATTTTACATACCACCATACATAGTCCATAACCAAAAAAACCCCGTGATAAACATCTGTGATACGAATAGGTTAAGAGTGATGTCCTTTTCTGTTTTTTTTGTTTTTTCTAGTGCAATATAGTTTTGGAGTCGAATTGCGATGCAAGCAAAAGATTTAGGCTAATCGTACCTGGAAATGGATACACAAAGTAAGTAATTCATTTTATAGATGACTAAATAATATACTTATACTTCCCGTAACATCAGGCGTCAGAAGATGAATTTGAAGAATTCTGCAATTTTATCTATTAAAATTTTTAGAATTCTGTACCCCTTTAGGAGGCAATCAGTAATCCGGATAAGGATAAAAGAAAGAAAATTAGAGGCGAAACCCAAAAAACTAAAATGACACAGTTCAGAGAACTAAGTAGAATTTTTTTTTTAGCCTAAAAAGGCGTTCGAATTAACCAAGAAAAATTTATATCTTTTTTGCCTAACAAGGCGTTCAAAGTAATAGAATTGGTACTCGGTAGTACCCTACCAATAACAAAATTTGTAACAAAAAATATGTTAACAAACAAAATAAATGGGTGCCTCTACATTTGTTTTACCCCTGAGAAAACAATTGGAAAGAGTGCTAGGTCTTCAAAGGGGGTTAAATTAATTTATTTTCGCAGTATATGATTTTGCGAAAGTTTATTCACGGCGGGGTCTGAAATAACAAAAACATAATATCATGGTAATAGGAAAACAAAACATTGCGAATTTTACCTGGTGTTGCCCGGCTAGATCAGTGATGGAACATCAGACTATTTAGGGTCATGGGAGTTCCCCGCGTTGGGCCATTGTTGAGCGAAAAACCCGCACACCGTCTCCACCGACTAGCAGTCGTTCGATTCGGAGTTTTGTTGCGGGAATATGAACAGAAATGAAGGAAACCAAACGCCTCTTTTTTTTCTTTCTATTTTGTTACTCCTTTGAATTAAACATAAGAAGAATTATTTGGCCTGTTCAAAGAACAATTGCGCCACCACCAATTCACACGGTCCTCCGTGTTACAGCTTTACCTCCAGATCCCCTAGGAATTCCGTGAGGCATTCGTAGTTATCTATTTTTTCATGTTTGAAAAAGTCCTCTCTATACATGTGTATTTACATATTAATGGATATTTTGCCCGGGTATTTGAAAATTTGTTACATTCGAAGATTATATGAGAATCATCTTCACTTTCTCCACAATAGTCGCATGTATCCGTTGGAATCACTCCCATTTTTAAAAGGGTGGGTTTCCCAAAGGAGTGACCGTTCATCAATCTATTAATTTGTTTCTTATCATTCGCTCCTAGTTTGTTACCGCCATCGAACCATGGCCTTGATCTTCTTACTTGTGGGAAGGTTCTCATCTATTGTTTTCCTTTGGAAATTCCCAGAGTCTCATATTTTTGACCCCATCTGAGCCAAACGCCTCATATACAATATGATTAACTTTTGTTTTTATTTTTTTTGAATCTAGTAATCTGATCACTTAAGTGTTGGCGAATGTACACTAAAACTTATTATTATATAAAACCATTTGATATTTAAATTATTTAGGTTGTTATACATATATTTGTCAAAAAGGAAAATTTCTAAATAAAAATTATAATACAATTGTATTTATGGAGTGACAGCTGCAGTAAAATAATAGTAAACAGTGCAGGAAACTTATGGGTGCTAAAACTGCGTTCAGATATGCATTTCTTTGTTGTTATACACAGAATACAGTTAGTTGAAATGGGTAGGTAGTGGGGCGAATTGAAAGCAGGGTAGGCATACTCATTCAAAATTATAGTTGGTATTTTGAAAAAGAGAAAATACATGAGATATATAGCCGTACATAAAAATATAAGGTTCTGTTAAAAGCGAATGCAGTAGAGAAGGAAAGATGTGTCCAATAATTAAGACGCAATAAAACCGGTTATCCCCAAAGAAAGAAAAATATACATATGTATATAGAAACGGAAAACGAAATTTTTGGAAAGGAATTCTGGAAAAACCATTAGCTCTAATGTTAGTAATCTTAATATTGATTTAAATAGCATTTTTCTTTGGGCATCAGCAAATGGCCTTCGTCTTAACCCTAAAAAGTCCAAATGTTTAATAATTTGTAAAAAATCAGTCAAAATTGAGTATGACATTGATATTTTCCTTAGAGGTACTCAAATTGATATAGTTAACTCTGCCAGAAACCTTGGTGTAATTTTCAACAGTACTTTAACCTGGTCTGATCATGTTAATCAGTCCTGTGGTAGGATATATAGCATGCTTAGGAGTTTATGGGCTACGCAGTATTTCACACCGTTGAAAATAAGGCTATTACTTGCTAAAACTTATATACTGCCAACTTTACTATATGCGTCTGAGGTTTTTTTTGGTTGTAATTCGAAGGACACTTTGAAACTTAAAACAACTTTTAATAACGTTATACGCTACATTTATGGTCTAAAAAGGTTTGATCACATATCGCAATACTCCACCCGTATTTTTAATATTTCACTTAATTATTATCTAATGCTTAAAAACCTTCTCCTATCATGACGAAAAAACCAAAATACCTTTATGACCGCTTACAGTTCACAAGATCATCGAGAGGAAATGGCATTATCCAATTTCGGCATAATGACACGGCATCTGAGAGACAGTTTTATATATTAACAATTCGTCTCTGGAACCAACTTTCTCCCAATTTGCAAAATACTAGCAACGCAATTAAATTTAAAAATTTACTGTTTCAATCGTTCCGTTAAACTAAATTTTTTAATATCTTAACACACATTTAACTTGTTGATATTATTTATTTATTTTTTAGTTAATGTTCACACGCCTAATGTAACTTGTCTGACTCTAATACTATAATTTATAAGATATTATGTCTTGTTGTATTAGAGAAGCATATATTTAATAAAAATACAAATACAAATTATTAGATATAGGAAAGAAATTTATGTATGTATAGTTAAGTGTATTATTTATTGAAAAATTATAATATTTACGTTGTTACATCAAATTTTTTAGTTTCTTTTACTGTATAACACTTATGATTAAGCCTTAAAGTAGGTAGCAATTTTGGTTTGGCGCTGTTAGTGTATGAATCAGCTAATTGCCAATAGAGGGCATTAATGTTAATTTGTTTCCGATTTAGTTTAGTTGTACCGGAAGCAAATCCCAAATATATAAAAGGCCAACAGCAAGTATAGGATTGGAATTTAGATAAAAAAAATAGTAGATTTGAGGATTTTTCTAGCCTTAGGGAGCTCCTTTAGGGTAGATCAGTAAAAGATAAATTAATAAGCCGAAAATTGAGTTTTTTTTTGGCCATTATATGTATGGAATTTTTTTTGTTATAAAAAAATTGATATTTAAAAGAATAATAGCGCGAAGCTTAAATTGTAGGATTAGATTTAAGATAAGAAAAAAAAATATAATATATATATAAAAGAAAAGCAGAAGAAGAATAATATTAAATAGTTATTATATTATATATATATAAATTTTGTAGCATAGAAAATATTATATAAGCTAAGTAGAAAAAAAATTATATATAAAAAGATAAGTTTAAGATATTAATTTTTGTGTTAGATTAGGGTAAGATGTAAATAAAAAGATAATGTTAATTTTTTTGAAAAAAATGGTAAAAATGTGCTAAAGAATTAATATGGTGACGATTGAAAGGTAAGAAAAGGTAAAGTTCAGGCTTAAAGTGGGTCGCTGGAAATATTATCAGAGGTTTTATCGCGAGAAGGTTGTTGGGCATAATAGGGGAAAACACATATATCTCCTATGACAGTTTCATGTAGTATCCTTCTGTATTTTTTTGCTAGTATCAATAGTGTTGTTTACAATGTTTTGTGTTCAGATACGCGGCTGGCGAGTAGGGTTGGGACCTCCTGAGGGTGTGAAGCGATCCGAAACTGAGCTAACTGGAAACCTCGCCAAGTCAACCGGTCTGTAACAAAATTTTACATTTATTTGAGCATGTACTCAAGTATTTATGTTTTAAATTTTATTTAGTTGTTGCGGGTTAGCAATATCAAAATATACATTTCGTTGGTAGCCATACCAACTCATCAGTAGATGTTTTACCCTTTATGTTTAAAAAATTTTAAAGCTCATCTATTTATACAAAAACTCACAAATATATTTTTGTGAATTACAAAGCATAAAAATAGTTTTCAAAATTTTTTAAACACACACAACAAATAATTTTCCATTATGAATGTATTTACTTTTCTACACCTATATTATATATTAGCCCTATTCACAATCTTGTGCAAATGGTCTTGCATCATTGCATTTGCAAAATGGTGTAGTATATTTTTACTCTACACTAACAAAATACAGAGAAATGCACATGCTACATCTTTGCAAATAAGCAACACTAAAAACCAATAGCTTATATTTACTATACTTATGCAACACTTAATTGCAAAACGACAGTTGAAACGCAGTGAACTTTGCTTATTCAAATTTTAAAAATTTTATTAAAAATTATAAAACAAAGCAAAATGCTAACAAAAATTAATTTAATAAAAAAATTTAATAACAAAAAATAAAAATTTACAAAACACAAAACATAAAAAATCAAATTATTCAAATTTACATAAATGTATGTATTATTTAAAATCCTGACTAACTAACAAATTAATCCTTATTTTTATAATAGAAATCAGAATTATTTGATTAAGCAAATATTTTAAGACATCCCTTTAAGAGATCCCTTTCAGACCTGTACTTTATATTGCATATAAATTCCTTTAAATCATCATTATCGAAATAATTCTTTCACAGTTAGGCTAAAATTTGCCCACATTACAATTTTACAAGGTCCTTTTTTGTAAACAGAACATCGCACAATTGTGTAGTCTCCGTCATAACATGTAAAATAATTTCCCAAAATAATTAAAGTAATTTTTTGTTTATTTTAAATGTTTCATTAAACGTTTTATTTTCTAATGTATTTTTTTAACTTAAAATATTCATGGCATATAAAAATTATTAAATAAAATCAAAATAAACAATTTATTTTAGCTTTAAATGAACCAAAATATATACAAAAGTTATAAAAATATGTAATAAAAAATTATTAGCTACAAAAAAAAAGCTAACAATTCACTATAATTTAAAATCAATGAAAAAATATAAGTTTATAAGGTTATTTGTAATGAGATCAACGTTTTGAATGAGATTTCTCGAAGCAGTCTTTGTTTGTAAAGTGTTACTTTACATTTGTGGCATTGTCCTCTGGATCGACTGCCACAATTATTGCGGCATACTCTTGGTGGAAATATTTCAACTTGCTCAGGAACTACAAAATAAGATGCTAATACGGTACCTAGCTCCATTTTGAAAGTCAAGAATGACTTTACATTTGCATTAGGAATTCCGACAAGCTTGCATTCTTTTCTGTACTCCTTCCAAGAATTATATATCGCAATATCAAGAAAATGGAAAAATACTTTCACAGTCCAGTTCTTCGTTTCCATTTTAGTCCTGTAATATTCTAGCATTTAGTCCCACAAATCAACACCACCCATAAATTCTTTCTAGTTTTTAATAACTGCGGGCACTAGGATAGGGCAACGGCGCTTAAGATTTTTGTTCCACCGTTCGATTTCATCTACAGGATCTTTTCCACACATATTCAAGGCAGCTATATAACCGCTCTTGTGTCCTTCTACTTAACAATGGCTGCATGTTGATTTACAAATTGGCCAAGTCACCGCGGTTCATGTCTTTAAATTTAACACTTTTTGGTATTCCGGAATTTTACAGTCATTAGATTAGTACATCCGTAATGTCTCACGGTATCTATGTACAAAGCGTACCACTACACCACGCTTACTCATTACATAAATTTTAGTATAGTTAACAACGTCTTCAACAGGCGGTCTAATTGGCTAGTCATTCATAGACACAAATATATCAGTATGATCAGTACTTTCATCGATTTCTGCTTCTGCATTTAGATCCAAAGGGATTCATGTTTCATCAGCACCAATATCGTCGTTGCTGAAGTCCGCATTCGATTCGTCTAGAATTCCTAAAACTGCTTCAACGTCATCATCGTTGTTCAAATCAAAAAATGTTCCTATAAAATTATATGATAACACAAACGTGCGGATATAATAAAGTGTTGCATTGTGCCTGATCAACACAATTGTGATATCTGTATTATTTTGCACCTAAAATAATTGTTACTATGCAAAAAATTAACGTTAAACAACTAAATTACTTCACGTGTTCGTTGTACAGATACCACAAGCTAGATCCAATTTTTTTTTTTATATTTAGAACAAAAACACTTACCGCATGGACTCATATCTACACGTGCTGAATGACACAATCAAAAAAAGAATATTTTTTTAATTTTGCAAGTTCTTTTTTTTTTCATTTGTTTTAGTAAATCACACAACGCACAATCACTGCTTTCAGGTTAATAGACGAAAAATAATTTCTTCATATAATTTATGACATAGGCAGACCTCACAATCGATTAAGCTAGGTCTGAAAGGGTTAAACTAGTTGACGCCGGTGTGCTTCGCTACCCCCTCGTTATAAAATAAAATTAAAAGTATGTATTTATTTAAAAAAAATTAAAAGTACGTATTTATATTTCCTACTCGATTTTCGATTTGTCCGATTTTCTGACTTTTCCGTAAGGATTTTCCAAAATTTTCTTTCGTAAAAACCTTCTCCTCGAAAATACGAACAACTGACAAAAAATTTTACAGAAATCGGCCCAGCCGTTCTCATTTTATGAATTACTATACATTTTTTACACCATTTTTATATATATAGATTATATACATATATATTATATTATATATATATAATATATATATATATATATATTATATATTATATTATATATGTATATTAATAAATAGATTGGAATATAAATAAACTTTTTAATATATATTTGCTAAATCACAAACATTTGTTCTTGGTGCCACAAACAATTGAGTTGCAAAGCAGCTGATGTCAGACATTTACAGAAGCAAATTTTTTTTGCTTTTACACACCATGGGGCAGTGTGAATAAAAAGGTAGTTTTTACTACATAGTACTAAAAAGTACTGAAAAGTGATAGCTAGTACTGGAAAATTAAAACCTACGCGGCTGAAAAATCAGCTGATAGAAACTGTTTGGAAGTTGCCTCTTTTAAAAACAAAAAGCTATTTTTCTTATAAGTTCTAAGCAAAACTTGTTGTAAAACATTTTGGCAACACTATAAGTTTGTTTTGATTGTTTGATTATTTATTATCATCAAAAGTAGCGCGAAATTTTTTGATATGCTCCAAAAGCATAAAATTATAATTAAAAATTCGCAAGTGCCGTCATTGAGAGTGGCAAAAAATAATGCCTTGTTTTCACTCCATGAGGAGTACTTGGAACAGTTTGGCCAGGAAGTTACAATTGGCCAACTGAAAAAACAAACTTAAAACATGAGGAATGATCATAATTCGTTAATGCAGCCATCATATTTAAATAATAACAAACGACAATGCACTTTTTGACGAATAAACCAACAATAAACTTATTTCCAGCACCTCAATGACATGCTTTCAAAAATTCAAGTTAAAAATAGTAATTTTAAGTACATACTAGTTTTTATTCACACATATTTTCATCAAACGCTGAAAAATTAGCTTGTGCTAGACTAGCTTTATCTGAAAATTTTATTCACCTCAAAACTAGTTTAAACACTTAAGATCTGATAGTTTCAGCTAGAACTACATTTTTACTGTCCCATGTTTCCATTTTGCAGTGGGAAATTTGGCAAGCACACTGTAAAATACATAGTGTGTAAAACCACCTTAAGTTTTATATAAGACTAGCACTGTGTGAACGTAGAATTTGCATTGAAATAGAGTATCATAATAAGTGTAGCTACGCCACCTGGTTGTGAGTTCATTTTGCTTCTTAAAATTAAAAAAAAATATTGCTGAACTCTCATCACTATTAATACAATATAATATACCCATAGCTGTTATCGTTAAAATTACTTATTTGGTTGTTGTCATATTTCAAGACAAAAAAAAAACAGGAGAACCTCCCAAAAACTTGTAAAGTATTATAGTACTGGATTAAGGAAGGAAAGTGTATTTGTGTGAACGAAACCTGAAATAGACGAGTATATAATTTTCAGAGAAAATGATAGAAAGTATGTAAATATAATGGTAATTGATTGGCGTAAAATTATTTTATAATTTGTTTTTCAGGGCCAATACCACCAAAAGCTCATCTTGGCAGTGCAATTATATCATGCATTTTAAGTTTAGTTATTTATGCCACCCTTCGTTTTTACGCGGAATGGTTTACATCTACCCAATTGACCACAATATTTGGCGGCTTTGTTAGCTCTTGGCTTTTCTTATTTAGTTTAACGTCTTTGTCCAATGTTGAAATGCTAGTGTTTGGTGATGATTTTGCTTCGAAGTTTATACCCGAAATTTTGATATGTTTGATAATGTCTGTTTTGGCAGCAGGTGTTGTACACCGGGTCTGTGCAACAACATGGTAAGATATGGGATAAGATAACTATATTTTAACGAATGAAATGAGTTGTTTTTTTTTTTTGTTTACAGTATACTATTTTCAATATTAACGTTGTATTTTGTTGATCGCATTTCGAATGAATGCTATCATAAGTCCGCTGTTCAAACGGAGGCTATACATCACCGAAGAGGTGGCGGCAAGAAAAACAAATAGAATATATACCTACTAAAAATTTCTTTCTAATTGAGTATGCATATATAAATTAGTACGAAAGCAAGCATATTTATATTATTGCTCAACTTTTAATACTAAAATTAAGAATTTTGAAGATAGTCTCATTTATAATGTCTTTGAATATTTTTTATTTCATTGTGTTCAGATTTAAAATCGAAAAGAAAAACAAATTAACACTAAAAAAATAAACTTACAACATAAAGTTACACTCACATTTTCTACATCAATCATCTCTACTCTATAGCTCACCCCAAGTTCTGGCAAAATGCATTTCATACGAAGGGGTCATACAATACAAAAAAAAAAAATTATACCTTTATGGCATAACATACCTACACATTTAGTTTGTGAATTTGGAACTAATATTGATTTTTAATCCAACACAGTTGAAGTCAATATTCCAATGAACATGGGGATAATCGCATTAGCTTATTTTCAAACCTACATGACAGAAAATAATTAGTGGTACTACCAACCATTTGACTTCGATAGTGTGCAAGATCAGATTTTTGGATTTCCTTTAGCACTAAATACTTTTTAGCATGACTGGAATCATGTTTTGAAATTTTATAAAAAACACTCAAACTCTTAAAATGCATATGCCTTGAAATAAATCGCTTCTACTGCAAACATCTAAAAACTTAATAAAAATCGTAAATTCAAAGCAATTCGTAAAATCTATTAAAATCGCTAAACTTGTAAAATCTCGGGCAAAAAAACACGAAAATTATAAAGTTGTAATTTAAGTTGGATTAAAATTCTTAAAAGATGAAAAAAAAAAAAACAAATCAAACTTGCCGCGAAAATTTTTCAACATGATTATTATGATTAAAAATAGCTAAAACTACGAAATACAAAACAAATTTAAAAATCGGCAAAATTCGCATAAACTTCCTTACATTTAATAGATTACAAAACGCCATATTTTTTAAAATTCTCTAAAAATGCATTAAAAATAGATTGCCAAGGCTTCCATTTGTATTGATTGTTAGTAGGTTGCTGTGAAATTTAAGTAGATTTCAGCCCACTTGGGTGCTAATGTGGTCCCATTTTGATTTTTTTTAAGAGCCATATCGCAATTGATCAAGAAGAGGGTATTAACTCGAAATTTTTAAAATTTGGTTTTTTCCAAGAAATCGATATACAGTGGTCATATTTACCCACTGTAACAATTTTACACCATTTTCTCCTCTCTTTGTGATCCAAGAGTAGTATTAAAAACAAAGCTTTTTGCCTCTACTGAAAATTTTGGGAAAATACCCTTTTGTTGATCAAGTGCGATATGTGTTAATAAATCAAAAATTAACTGTAAATCGAATTCCATCACGCCAAAAGAAGATTGAATAATTTAAAAAGGAAAAATTCTTAAATTAGAAAAAGTTAATATTTTAAAATAAATTAAGCCTGCCGCGGAAATCCCAAACAATCCTTATTTTTGATTTCAATCGGCTTCCATTGTATCGAAATTGAATTAAAAAAAAGAGAAGAAAAACATAATAAAAATCGAAAATTAGCATTGAAATTGATTAGATACTGATTTAATTATTAAAAAATCCAAATCATGAAAAGAACGCATTTCGCGAATAATTTCTAAATTTATTAAATAAATCACTAACCCTGAATAGAATTTATTCCGAGAAACAAAATAACAAATGGAATGATCGCTAAAAACTAGAAATTATGAAAATTAAATGTGTTCTTACATAGCAGACTAACTATAAGAAAAACGCTAATCAATTTGTTTAAATATTACTTAAAATCATGTATTATATTTAAATAAACTACAAATTTTTTATTTTTAAATACTTAATATTATAACAAACTATTAACTTTGATATACATAAATAGGTATATAATAATTATATCTTTTACGTGTAAACAGTTATCTAAAATTAACCGAAAGCTTTTTTTATTAACATGTAATTGGATTTGAGTAGTTTTGGACAACTTTGTGCACGTACACAGATTTATTTTTTAAATAACTTCTCTAGTGTATAAAAAGAAACCAATATTAAAAGATTTTTATTAAGTTGGCCTGTATGTGGTGCATTGTGACCATAATTGTTTTTTTTTTTATATATATAAAAATATTTATTTAAGAAATATCTTGGCGATTTTGCAATTACATTTCGACCTCGAATTTTCACTATGATTGAAATATACAAAACAAAAATCAAAAGATTTGTATTCCGCCTATAAGCTTAAAACAAGCAATATAACGGTTGGCAGTTAATAAGGACGTGGTGGCATTGGCATCATAGGTCCCATTGGATATGGTGCTATACCACCGCCTCCAAAGGGTGGGCGCGGTACAGGATAGAAACTACTGGATGGTACGTTACCATAGGCAGGACCTGTTCCACCTGAATTGCGTTGTCCGATATTTGGATAACTGTGTGTTTGGTGTTTCATTAACTCTTGCATTTTTTCAGCTTTAAGTTTGCGTAAGTGCATCGTTTTGCGGGCTGGTAAAAACTCTTCCAAAAATGTTTCAATGTTGACTTCGTTGTCTGTAAATTTTTTGACAATATCATCCGAGCTTTCTTCGCTTTCCGCAGCTGCTGTCTGTAGTAGAGCTAAAGCAGTTTCCTGGCTTACCATACCAGATTTCTCTTTGATGAGGGCCAACTTTTCTTGAACTTCTTCACAGCACTGTTTACCTTCAGCATTGAGCTCAGCCATTTTACCTTTCAATTCAATAATCCGCGGTTCCTTTTCGATGTTGCATTCAGCCTTTGAACGATTTTCCATAAAGAGGCTATCTTTTTGGGCCTTTAAAATTTCTAAAACTGTGTCAATCTTTTCGTCGAGCTTTTCATCATCATTAAGCAAGTCCTTCAGCTCATCTGTGGACAAAGGATTTATAGAAATTTGCAATTGATTTAAATATTCCTGATACATGGTATGGTATCTCCTGGATATATGTATGTACGTATATTCCAAATTGTATTGTATGGCCCAAATATATAACTTTTGTTGCTTTGCTGCGTTCTTTCTTTTGTTACTTTGATTTACACAATAACTCAGAATGAGAGTAAAATTATGAGTAATTGGTTTGGAATAATAAAAGTGATACCAGATGATTTTATAAAAATACCATCTATACACGACATGTTTTTTACATCTGACTCATGTGTAATTCAGCATAGCTGTCTGAATTTTCATTTTACAGAGGATTTTTAATTTTAACTGTTCAAAATCAGTGCTTTATTTACATTCACTAGTCGTTAGTTTGAAAAATTGGATTACGCCGTCACAAAAGTATCGACAATTAATTAATGTTAGGGCTCGATACATCTTAATATATTCGAGATATCAAAAAAAAAATGGATTAGGGAATTAAAAATATCGCACATTAATTATATAGAATTGATTTATAACTCATATTTTGTAAAAATGTTCCATGCGACATACCAGAAACCACCCGACGAAGTGACAAAGCAATAGAAAAATCAAAATACCACCTAAAAGGCATACTTGAGTAAACATATATGTTGTGTGTATGTTGGTGTGCGACAGACATCAGAAAATCAAAAAATTTTGAAAACCAACATACATGTCTGACGTACTCGACATACATGCTATTAGACAGTGAGTTTTGGTATGCCATCGTACATGTCTGCAGACAAGTATGCGTGTCTAACCTGCCGTTTACACATGCAAGTGCAAGTGCGAAAAACTCAATACACTCACACTTTTTCACTAACACAAGCATAATTTTCGGACTTGCAGGTCTACTTACAAGAGAATTTGCTTGTAAGTAAATTTTTGACACTTACGGCAAGTAAAATGACAAATAAAGAAACAGTGCTACCGAGGATGAGTTTTATATCAATTAACCAGTATTTAGTAAAATAAAAGTAATGTGTATAGCTGATTTTCTGTGTATTTATAAAAAATAAAAAACAAAAAAGAACACATCTATACAACAAAGCATCTTAATAGTATTTTCAAGCATTAATTTCATGCATTTTGAAAAAAATTTATTAAACCAAATATTCTTTTCAGTAATTTTATGATATCGACAACACGGCAATACTGGATTCACATATTTTTCATAGCATGCTTACGCCTCGAGAACATTTTGAAAATGAACTTACAACTGACTGTGTAAACGATCGATCAACTTGCAAGACTTTTGGCTATAATTTCGACATTTTCGTTGATAATACGTATATACTACTTGCAAGTAATTACTTACATGTGTAAATGCAGGGTAATAGCCCTTTAGCAGGTTGTGTTTTTATTAGAAAATATGTACAGAAAAAGCTTGAAATAACGATCTCGTTTTAACGAATGCCCACTATGCTTACATCAATTAGTTTAAATAGCGGACGTTGAAAATATTAAAAATATAATACAATAATTTTTGTTTAGCTTTTTAATAACTTACGTTAAATAAAAAGATTTTTTTTCGTTTTATTTATTTATTGTTGCGATATTTCGATATCTAACAGATTACATCATCAAGTAGACTGGGGTACATATACAAGAGAATTCGCCTTGAATATTATTGTTAGGTTTGAAAATAGATTTGTTTGTCAGCTGTATTCCATTATGACAAATTTTTTTTTTTTAATTTTATAAATTATATGTATAACTATCTATATGTAATTATTAGGAACACTACTAGAAGTTTATAGACGAAATACCATATATACAGGCATGTCACAGACACAAATTTCGATCAAAAGTGGAATTCAAGCCGTATTTGCCTTCTTCAGAAAACGTAAACCGACAAATTTGATCGATATAACACCACTTTCAATTTTCTAAGTGGAATTGATATTTTAAGTAGCATAGATACCAAGAAACTGTCCACAACAACTTTGTATGAATAAAAAATGCTGTTGACTAATAATTTTGAAAAATGTATACATTTCAATCTTTAAAATAAATTTTATTACCAATTTAAGAGAAAATCATTTTTAGAAGACGAAATAAACAAACTGTCGTAAACGCATTATTGCCACCTTTTTATTTCGTACAAACCACTTTTTATTTAGTACAAAATAATAAGGAATTTTGCTTCAGTTCATCTATTGCTGAAACAATGGATATGAGGGACATTTTTATATTTTTTATTTATCAAACACAAAACTATTTTGCAAATTGCTCTTTATTTTCTTTTTGTTGACAACAATCAGCTGCGTGTATTTTTCATTACGTTGCCATATTTAATGCAAAAAAAAAACATGTTAATTCTTTTCGATTTAATGAAAACGAAGAATTTCTGAAGAAGCTAAAACGAAATTGATCTATTTGGTAATACGGAATGAAATCGATTTTGATTTTATTCTGTGACATACCTGATAAATTTATTAGTATGGCCATATCTATGGTGTAACCATGTCTTCTTCCATCTTATCGTTAAAAGTGAGGTACCTAAACTTTTTTTATTTATTTATTTATTGAACCGAGCCCAGGAGGGCCATATATGGTGAATAGGTTAAACAAATGTGCGAATTCATAATATATTACAATTAGATTAGAAAAACATAATAACAATAAATTCTTAATAAAGGTAGACAAATGAGAATAATATTAATGAAAAGCTGTCAAACCCCAGGAACATGATTTAATATTTATTAGTATAATAAGTATAAATGATATGTGTTTTTTGTATAATTTATTGAGATGATAGGAATTCACGATAAAGGGTATTTTGGGGAATATGTTTATATTTTTCCGGTCTACAAGCAAACAGCAAGCAAGTAAAAATCGTTTGAAAGGTTGTATGTTGTAAGGTTGGCACGATACTGGAACATTCTTCCGTAGGAGTTGCGTGTCTTTTCCCATAGCAACAATGTCTTTCGTCTTAAACTTTTAAGGTCGTTTTATGCGTAACCAACTGATCTTATTTAATGCATTAGATTTAGGAACTATTATTAAAAGTTTTATTTGTGTGACCATTCTTCCGGATAATAAAATTGATTGAATTTAAATCTTTATAATTGCTGGGGAGCCCCTAAATGGTTGTCATTTAATTTATATACATATGCATATATTTTTGTTTGATATTGAATATTAAATACTCAGTAATACATTTTTTTGGCCTTGATGGCTTGGTATGAAATAAATAAAATATATTATAATGGTTCAAGGCGAATTCGCCTTGTAATAGTTTAATACAATTTGGCCATATCTTTTATAAAATTCCGTTGCTAAAACAAGTGGCAGCAATAGCGAAGTTAGCTGCAGTTCGTGACCGGCCATGATTCCTAAAATCACAAAAAATGGCCGGATTTAAGCTTCGACAAAAAATGGAGTCATATCGTTGTGAAAAATTAATTAAAAATTTTCAATAAAATGGCACAAATTAGGTGTCAAAAAAGTTAGAAAATATAAGTTAAAGCGTTAAGCAAGAGTGTATAACTGATTTCCGACAAAAATAGTGTACTCTTGACGTGCAATTTGCATTTTAAAAGTGAAGTAAAATATTTTTCATTCGCAAACACCAACATTTATTATTCGTATCCCGAAAGCGAAGCGTAGCCAGTTGTAGTAATAGAGTTGATGAAGAGTTTGTTGGTGCTAAAGCTTAAACATAATCCGTATACGGTTCGTAAATACATTATTAACATTTAACAAGAAAAAACTGAAAATCGGTTCCATTTGGTGTGAAAATTGTGTAACGTTAACGAAAAAAAAAAAGAAAAATGTGCATTAATGCTTTTATTAACAACCCAAAAGATATACATACATATATAGTACATTACTAAATTGGAAAAAGATTTAATGCTTGTGATTTTGAGCAATAATATGTATTAGTTTTTAATGATTCAGACAAATATAAGTTGAAAGAAAAAAAAAACGTATTGAATAATTGCATGTATCCATAAATTTGTGTATATATTATTTGTCTGTAAAACTCTCGTCGTCATTCCTTGCCTCCTTTTGAACGTCATCACCACCTCCAACCAACCAGGCAGTCGAGTCAGCCAGCCAAACAGTATTGGTGCCACAATTTTGTCGTCGTTTTAAAGATACATCGGCACAAATCTGTTCTGGAAAACATCATATAGAAGTTCCAAAGGTTGCCATACAAAAATTTTAAATAAAACTTTAAAATTTAATTATAATCTTATTGTGTGGCTTTGAAAAAAAAATATAAATTTTTTTAAACTATTCTGCTTCAAGTGTGGACAAAAAATCAAATAGTAAAAAAAGTATTAAGCGGCCGCCAAACAAGTTTTTTTTGTCTCTTTTTGTTAATTTTCAACAACAACAATATGAAATCGGCATTAAATTTTGTAATAGATCGAAGTAAAAACAATAACAACAATGTCTATGATTTTTTACGCTTTGTGCTCCTTATTTAAGAGTTCTCTTCGGAAACTATAGCTGTCCCATTTATGCTATCAGTGTTTTAAACATCAACAAGAAGAAGACGTATATACTGACAGACGTGGGTAGTGTGCAAAAAAGTGAAAAAAAAAACAAAATTGAAAACAAAACAAAAAGAAATGTAAAAACCAACAACGAATTAAAAAGTAAAGAATGAAATAATGACAAAAAGAAAAGAAATTTCAAAATACATGATATAAAACAAATAAAAAGTTAAGTAAATTAAATTAACCTTTCCATTGAAATTTTGTGTATACATTTGAAAAATATTGGATATATCAACAGTCTCCTCAAAAAATATACTGTTGAACGAACGAATGTTTCTAGTCATTCGTTACTGTTGTCGATTATTTAAATCACAATATACAGTGATGGTCTAAATGCGTAAGTATCATATGTTTTAGTAAGATGAAAATGTGAAGTTTTTAAAATATATGTATGTATTTTTAAAAAACAGAACCTAAATTAGGTGCATGTAAATTTGGATTGGTACTTTTGGGAAACTTATAAAAAATACATATCAAGCAGTATTTTTATCAATTTAAACCAGCGTATACGGTAAGAATTTGTTGATTTTGTCTGTGGATTTTTCAATCATTATGCTTATTTAGGCCTATAGATTATAAATCCTTACAGACTAAATATATGATGAGTGAATACCTACATTAAATATTTAAATACAAAATAATTTTTCATTTTATAAATGAGACAAAAAGGGTAATTATTAGCAGAAACAGATCTGTAGTAATTTAGACTGACATGGTTAAAGTTACAAGATATTCTAACTGGAATGCATAAGTTCATTTTACTTAGCGAGAAACTTAAATCAACTTCAGCATAAATCAATCCAAGTAGGACAAGATGCTGAGCATTATACAACGACTCTTTAAAGGTGGCAGTTTAATGAGGGCAAGTCTGTTAACAAATGAAGGCAAAAAATCTAGATTTGCTTCTTAAAGTAAAAACGGGCTTCGTCTGCAAAAATTATTTTTTCAGAAAAACCAGCGGATTGTTTCTAAATGAATTGAGCGAATCTACGGCGATGAGAATGGTTGGTCGGCTCCTCTTCCTGCACCAGTTGAACCTTGTAAGGCTTCAAAGCCAAATCCTTACGCAAAATACGACTTGTGGTGGTTTTTGATAACCCCAATTGTGGCTCACGGCTGCGATATTTTCAGTTGAACGACCCAGCCGATCAAGCGGAAATAAAAGAACAATTTAATGTGGTATTGTTAAATAGATCCATAAGAAGGATTAGTTGAATGAAGCCGCTCCTTCCAAAAAAGAATATGTATTTAAAAACCCACTCACTTTGCAAAAAAACACAAAGGAAACGACAAACGTTTTGGAAAAAAAAAATCAATATAGCTCATTAGACCCAATGGAAGGACAATTGTGCATCGTCCAAAAAACAAAGTTTTGAACATAAAGTGCATCCGAAAAGCAGTCAAACATGGTGGTGGAAGCATATTGGTTTTGTACGCATTTTCATTGCTAGGAGTTGGTTCTATCGGAAAAAAAAATATAAAGTAAAAATAGACAAATTTCAATGTATAGGCGTCTTATATTATTATTGGGATCTGTTCGAAATCATGCTAATTAACTAGAATTTTATGCATAATAACTTCTCTAAGCACTCATAAAAAATTGCAAAGCGGTTTTAAAGAGAAAATATAAAGTTATGGATTGGCCAGCGCAAAGATTCACTTAACTCCCATTAAAAATATTTGAATTGATGTAAACTATAAAAATTATCAAAATTTTTGTTTGATTTACAATATTGTCCTATTTCTTTGTACATACTTTAATGTTAGCTCTGGTGCGTTTTTCGATTTTCTTTCAATATGTAATCGTGTGGCGTAAGCCTTATGCTGCAAATTTTGTATATATGTACATAGTTTCCCTTTTTGAAGTATAGAAACACCAAAAACAGTTTTTTTGGAAACAAATTCTAAATGAATAACAGGTAAAACAACAATTAAGGCAAAAAGAATTATTTTTATCTCCGGATGGGATTGAGGTAGACGTAAAATTCAATAGGCATTATAAATAAATCAAAAAGTTAACGAACAGGGCTTTGATATTTTTTTTTTTTTGATAATATGAGCTCAATATGCAAAAAAGTGTAAAAAATATTACAGTAAACACCGGTTAATTACCCATCGCTTAAATACCTTTATCGCTTATTCACCCCAAATATTGAATACCCGTTTTTTTTTACACTCATTTTCACACAAAAGTCCACGCCTAATTATATATATATATATTTACTGCCTGTTTTTAGAAAATGAAAACAAAATAGTGAGTGAGAATTTATATTGAAAACAAAAACAAATTTTCGTATTTTATTGTTGTTTTCAATATAAATTCTCACTCACTATTTTGTTTTCATTTTCTAAAAACAGGCAGTTAATCCTTTAAATTCCCAGTGGAACATAGGGCCACGCTTAATTAAGTTTCGTTTAATTACCTATTTAGGGAATTACCCAGAAATATTTTACCCCAAAATGAAATTTCCCCTAAAATCTCCTCGTTTATTTGCCCAAAACTAAGTACATACATATGTACTAGTGATGTTACGAATACTCGTATTCGTATTCGACTATTCGCCTGTTTTAAGATATTCGTATTCGTATTCGCCAAATTCAAGCGAATATTTTTCGAATAATTGTCCCATACATTTTCCAAAAAAAAAATTATACAAAAGTTTAAAAAAAGTACATAAAATGTAAAAAAATATATTAATTTTTATTAAAAAAACCCATTGTATTTCACGCAAAGTAATAACCAGCGTTGTCAACTTTGAAATTTCAAAAGGCACCAAAATGGAGAAAAAAACGCGCCATTTAACAAAAAACGCACCATGTTCAGATTTTTTTTTATTGAAAATTTTTATTGAATTAATTTTGCGTCTTTACAACATTTAACTTTAGTCTAAAATTCTAATGTTGATATAATATTGTGCCAATGCATGAAGTGAATCATTCTCCACCGTTTTTCAATACTGGATACTATTTCGACATCGGATTCAAATTGTACTGCTAATGGCATGATATCATATTTGCAATGGGATAAAACATTTTGTACAATGCTGGTTGTTGATGCCGGTTATACATAGCTAAATGGGCTTAAAGCTGCAATGTATTTCCGTGTTCCAGCATGCCGAACAAGGTTGCGTGATATCGCATTTGCAATAACAACATCTTGCTTTTGTGTTATTATTTGGTCAAGGCCGAATCCATTGCATAAACACATATTGTGATTCCCAAATCCTTTTGTATTTCGCTTAAAATTTTCTTTTTTAGACTCCATTCTTGACACTAACTTTAAATATTTCTTTTAGTAAATATAAATTTTATTAATTTTAGTGTTACAACCCTTTATGTAAACTTTTACGCATTTTATAAAAAACGAACAATGATTGCAAGTCTCAAGAATACTTTGTTTTTGCAAGCTCTTTAACAGACTTGACAACAACTTTTACGACAAAAAACAATTATGTACTCTGAATATCTAAAAGGGACAACTAATTTATTATAATGAAATGTTACAAATTATCTATAACAACAAGACGGTTTAACGGTTTTTGTGAATGCGTTTTGGTACCTCTTAAACATCCGTAAAATTGAATATAAAAATTGTACACAATTGAATGAAATGGTATTGAAACAGTTGTATTTTTTGTACAAAATTCTTTTTTCTCATACTGAAACAAAAAATTGTGTTTAATATGATTTGGAGCCACCCAAAATTAAAAAAACGCACCAAAATTAAAGAAAAAGCGCACCACGCACCAACTCGGATATTTTTCGCACAAAACATTTAGAAAAGCACCAAAAAAGGTGCGAAACGCACCAAGTTGACAACGCTGGTAATAACCTTCTTAAAAAACAAACAAAAATATATATGTATTTTGCAACTAGAATTCAAAAATTAAAGTTTTATATCATGTTAAATTAGTAATCAAACCTCAGTAGAGGAATGTTGAATTTCAAAAATAGAACACAGGTGGATGCGCCTTCTGCAAAAATATGTTCGCTAAACAGCACCGAATTATTAATTAAAAACCCAAACAGAGTAAGAAAAACGAAATCTGAAAGTATGTAAGTAAAATAATTAAAAAATGTTCTGTAGAGGTTTTCAAATTCGGCATCTTAATGCAATAATAATGTTAAATCACTAAATATTTTTTTTCATTTATAGTTACTAACGCAAAGGCAGGGATTTTTTCCAATTAAATTTGAAATATAAACCTTAAAAGAAATATTCGTATTCGTATTCGGCGAATACTGTTTTAAATATTTGTGTTCGTATTCGTATTCGCGAATACTAAAAATTGATATTCGTAACATCACTAATATGTACATAATTATGCAACTCTGCAAGCGAATTTATTTTGTAGTACATATAAACATAGTACATATTTTGTATTAAAACATTTTTTTTCGATGTTATCGAATGTTTTCTTGTTCCTTATTTATTTTTTTCTTTTTGTTGCATTCCTTACATAGTACACACATATTACATAGGTATGTACATTTTATTTCATGTAATACGTACCAACTTCATACTTCGGTGAATTCGGATAAATGCATTTTTAAAGGTATTTAAGCGTATTCTCATAATTACCCATATGAGGTAATTAAACGTATCCTCTTTAATACCTTTCTTGGATAATTACCCCAAAACTCCTGACATTTTCGATGAGGTAATTAACCATGGTTTACTGTATTTAGCTACTTAGTTGGTTACCAACGTATCCTCTAAAGTAATAAAGTAAGACATTAAGTTTAAAGTCTATTCCTATCTTTTTAAGAAGCACAAAACACATTTTTATATTTTTTTCTATATATTCGATCATATAAAGACAAAAATTTAGCTTCTTTCTGAAGTACAAAAATAAAAAGTAACACAACTACCAATTTGTTCTTTTTTGGACCCTTGAAAAGTTTCCTGTTTTAATGTTTGTTATACAAATTTATTGAGCTGTTATCGCGTTATAGAGGAACAACCATCCATACATACAAACTTACAGATTTCCAAGTCGAATTTCTAAAATAACGCTTGTGAAAGAAACTGTAGTACGCAAATTTTAAGAAAAACGCACATAATTTGCCGGGTTCAGTAAGTTAAAATAAGGGAAATATTAAAAAACTGACGTAAACTTAGTTTACTCGTAAAAAACAAAACGTCACTACCAAGGCAAATTCATAACAGGTAACGTTAATACTACAACAAGTACAACATTACAACAACATTTGACAAATGAGCCTCTATGCTTTCATGTATAAATTTTGACATGCGAGCATCCATTATGCAAGAAAAAAGTATATCAGCTGTGATTTCAGCTTTACCTGTTATGAATTTGCCTTGGTTACTACTGCATTTACACTAGTTACGACTGTATATACTAAAAGGGCAATACTCCATCTGTAAACCAAATGTATAGAAAAGAGGTTAAGTTAAATATTTTTCTTATATCACCCCTCATATGGTACAAAAATAATAAAAACTAATGGCCCGCACCACGATGTCGATCGATCGATAATGCTGAAATTGTAGACGAAAAGCAACTGATTTACGACCTTCTAACCACCCACTATATTTATTTGTTTAGCTTATGTGCCTCTAAACAAATAATAAGTTAAATAAAATTCGTCATTAGTAGACCGCAAGTTAGTTTTTTTACGTCAAGAAATCCAGCGACCGACATCGTTCGATATCGTGGGCCAGGCCGTAAATATGTTAATCTCACATATAATATACTACCCGTTTTTCATAATGTCATTCACCGAAATTCATTAACCGATTTCCGCGTTATAAAGAAGCAAACACACAAACATTTCCATGTATAGGTACAATATAAGTATGTACATAGGTACTAATTTCTTTAAAATTTTTTTTTGGAAGAAAATACAATAAATAAGTGAACGTAACTTGAGCGTGATAAACCAGGGAACAAATCTAGTTTAGCTACATTGCTCAAAAATTAACAAAAATTTCCTATCCGATAGAGCATCAAAAAAATAAGAAAAAAAAAATAAATTGAAATTTTGTCGGTGAATCTTACTTTCCGAGCCTCCAAAGTTCCAGTACAAAATTATGATTATATAGTGTATTTATAATTAAATGTGGTCAATATTGGTATCATTTAAAAGCTTTTAAGAATATCTTTAATAATTTAGAAAAATTTTTTTTGATTAATTTGCTTTTGTGTGTAGACTTTTTGCATGGCTTAATGATTTTCTCCACCATGATAATGATATATGCCGACACGGCGGTATGTAGTACCGATTCTCTGCATAGCAGGCCTTTGGCCGGTCTTAATGATTTTCTCCACCATGGTATATCTCGACACGGCGGTATTTTGTACAGATATCTGTAATTTCCTGTAGTGAGATTCAGTAACTTGTAACAATTCGATAATTGTTAAATTTACCGACAATTATTGCGATTTGCAGTAACGATTTTGATGTTCACTAATTACTTAACAATATTGGCATCTCTATCAATATATAATAATAACATAAAGAGAAATAAACAAAAAAGAAATATAAAAAACATAAAGCGTAAAACATCTACTGATGAATTGGTATAGCTACCAACGAAATATGTAAGTATATACATATCTAGATATTGCTAACCCGCAACAAATAAATAAAATTTAAAACAAAAAACAAATAAATTAATTTATTTATTGAAATTTTTTAGAATTTAAAGAAATGAATGTTAAATTTTATGAAATTTAGAGATATTAATGTTAAATTGTATGTTTAAATAATTGTAATTTATGCATAAAAGATTCTGTGTTTTAGTACATATATTGTTATAGATAAATTTTGTTCTTGTCATAACGAACGTGCTACGATTGGACTGTTGACCAGGGATCGAAGTATATCAAATCGGCTCACAGTTGAGCCGAAAATGTAATTTTTTTTTTATGGGATGAAAACCTATGTTGTTAACTGTGATAATTATTACAAGCTGGTATAAAATTTTATTTTTGTAAAAGCAGCTGACTATCACTTACCTTTACCCAAATGTCTATTTCCCTACAAAAATGAGATATATGTACATATTTAAGATAATACAGATAAAAGAATTGTTCATAATTTCTACTAATAATATATGAACTTCATATTATTTTTAAATTTCCCGATGCGGTTCTAATTAAATATGTATACATAGTGTACACTGCAAAAAAAAAGTAAATACTTTCTAAATGCAACACTGAGTTACATTTGGATGTTAACGACGAATACAGTGAACATAAAGTAATGCAAACTAATGATTGAAAAAGTAGAAACGAGAAGATAAAAGTGACAGAATGCTGATGATTTTTCTTCTGCTACCAGCAAAAGAGCTTCATTTGAGTTAAGCAAAGGAAAAAGTCCGGGAATTATACTATTGAAGGCGCTGTGTTCGCTCCATTTTAACAGTTAAAATAATTAATTAAAAAATAAAAATCTAGAAAAGAGAAATGTTTAAAATGAAATTAAATTTCTTCTGCTAAGGAATATTTATTAAAAATAATAATTAGGTATTTTTTCTTTCGCACAAGTACCTATTAAATGCCAGAAGCTCAATTTAGTCGTACGTACGAACAGTGAGAAATTTAAAAAATAAAAAAAAAAACACTTGAGTACATACAAACAAGTGAGAGTGTCATAGCAATACTATTAAAGAGTGTAATTACCAGAGTGCTATTGTGTGTTTGGTGTACAATATTGAATGTCTGACAGAGTCAGCTAGTTAATACTGCAGTATTAGTCGTAATCTTTTTCGTGTTGTATTCTTCGTATATTCGGTTTGTTTCTGCGTTTCTTTCTTTTTGCTGTTTTCTACTTTTGTATTCCGTTCGGTTGGTTGTTAATTTGTGTTTTTTGTTGTTGTAGTTTTTCCCGTGTTTAACATTATTCCGTTTTAAATTTTTTTATCACGGATTTTGTTTTAGTATTGCTTCGTTTTCGCTCACGGTTTGCTTTTCGATGTATCTTTCGTTAAAAGGTACATTGATTACGTCGCCTTACGTTAATGGGAATTAAAAAAAGTAGAAAATATAATGTAAATATGTATATACTTAAATGCATCTGTGTGTGTATGTGACTTAATATGAGTGAAAAGAACTAAGTGAGTTATTTGGATAATTTTTATTCCATATTTACTTTGTATGCATGTAATTCATTTTAAATTGAAAAGAAAATTATTGTGAAAAAAGCAAAAGTACCTACATATGTGAAATAATTGCCGTGTGTCATTTGATTGTTGGTTGGACGATTCTATGAATTTTGAACGTGTTCAGTTTTTATTATGGCTATCTAAATTTAATATTTTCTATTTTATTTCAATACCTACATATGTACATACATATATGTATCTATACCTACCTATCTACATACATACAACATACATACATATTTTATTTACATACCTACCTATTGTATTAATTTATTTCTCTATACCTACTACATGGTCACAAGTAGAAAGGCCCTAACTCAAATAATTGTAACTTTACAGGAGAACCAACTGTAATTCTACAAATGCTCGTAAAATCTTTATTTTTTACACTTGCAATAAATTTTTGTGACGAGGTGTATTTGTGTGAAATGTAGAGGAATCACTGAAAAACTCAATTTCGTACAAAATACGAGTTAGGGCCTTTCTGCTTGTGACCGTCGATATGTACTTACTAGTTCTTTCTTCTCTCTATTTAAAACCATTTGCTATTTGTAGTTTGCAAATTGTTTTATATATGTATGTATGTACATACATACATATGTATGTACATACATATGTACTATGTACATAGTTATAACTTCTTTTTTTAATATGTAGATACAAATGTATGTGCATACTTACATATATACAGTTCATTGTTCCCTAATTTGTAATTTTAATATTTTTCTGATTTATTTTTAATTTAATTTTTGTTACCAATAATCATTACAAATTTTCTACGGCAGTTGTTTTCTTTTTGTTCTTGTCAATAATTAATGGAAGTACCATTGCATACTATTGTTCATATTATTTTTATTGCTCCGGGTGTTGGCAATAAAAATGTATCTTGTATACCTACATACATACATATAAGTATGTATGAACATATGTTCCTATACAGTAGTGTTCAAAACAATTAGATCTAATGAAAATTTGTATGTAAGTATGTACATACATATTGATCTCAATAAATTTTCTCCTTTTACTCTTCTATAGGTAGTTCATTCATGCTTTTGTAAATTTTTTTGTTAATCGTCTTACAGCCATACCTAAACAAGAGCGGCAAGCGTTTTTTAGCTGTCAAAAGTTCTCATGCCCATACAATTTGTATGGAGCATCCCGAAATAACGCGGCGGTAACGCGGCGGCAAAATTTTGCAATTGGAAAATCCGATTTTGACAGCGCGTTTAATAGTGAAGTTAGCTGCAAAAGACAAGCACTCATGATACAATGACTATAAGGTAGTCTTACAAGCCCAGCTGACAATTTTTGTAAATTACTTGTTTTTTATTTCAAGTGTTAATTTTTGATTTGTATTTATTTTTTCGTATTTGAATGAATAATTTTTATTTATATTTTTGTCACAGGTTGAAACATACACACATACACATTTATACTTTTGACTTCTGAGGAATTTTTTTGTTGTGTTTGGTGTAGAGATGCATGTATTATTAGGTTATGAGTATACTATTATAATCAGGGTTGTTATATATTTTGTAATGACCCTGTTTTTATGACAAAGCGTTGACGCTCTTGTTTAGGTATGGTATTTCAGCGTTAACGCTAGGCGGTAGAAAACGTTCCGCTTTCCGCTCTTGTTTAGGTATTGCTTTTTACTATATGCTTAAGCTTAGATCCCACTATCGGCACAATGTACCGATTTTCATCGGCTCACTGCGATAAAGTCATAAGTCCTAAACCAAAATTGCATTATTTCTCAATTAATTTTGGAATAAGTCTATATGGCTGTATTACCAGTGCAGTGTGGTGCAATTATGTCCTTATATATAAATTAGTTGACAAATAATGCAAATACAGCTTATTACTTATAACTTTATTTCAGCGAGCCGACGAAAATCGGTACATTGTGCCAATAGTGGGATCTAAGCTTTATACGAATGTAGAATTTAGTGCTTGGTGCAATTAGTGTTGCGAAAGTACAAATGTAAAATTGCATACCTTTTGCGATGAAAGTAAGCTAGTTTCATTTTTCAATTTATAAGTTATCAGAAAAAACCACTAGGTTTTTTTGCTTAAAGTACTTTTAGGTTGCAACCGTTTTTTGGGTAGATACATACCTACATATATATGTACATATGTAATTATTGTCCCTTTACGTCTTAAGCAACGTAACGCATTTTTAAAAATAAAATTTGGTACAAAACAGCATTTGTATCTTAACAACTTTGTAGGAACATACATACCTATAAAAAATTAAAATTTTTTCGAAAAACTCGTTAGCGCCATACAAAAAGCCACTTGCATGCAAAATATGATGGTTTTTATGTGTAATGCTGGTGGTGTTGTCTCACCATGAAATTGTTTATTTTTGAAATAAAAAAAATAACCTGGAAAGCTTCAGCCAAATTTGGAGCCTTTTTGTTGAGGTGTCTGGTTTTTCAAAGTTAATATCTTTAGGAAAATGTACATTTTCCATATACCTATAACAAATGTTCCTCGAACTTCCCATTATTTCAATAAAATTCATCTTTTTTTCTGTATGCTAAAGCCGATATTACTTAACACTATATTTTATTTCGTGATACACGTTCAAATATATTTTTTTTTTGTTGTGTTGGAGTTTCCACACTACTTCAAAGTAAAAATACAACTCTGTATAATATCGATTACTTACATACTTAGAAATACATTTGATATTAGCTGTTGTATTAAAAGTTTTATATTAGTAGGTAAAATATACTGATTATTGTTTGTGTAATTTATTATGCAAAATACAATAATTATTACGTTTCCTTTTTGCAGATAACAATCAAATAAAGTTGCAGCGGAGAAGGAGGTTTTCTCAATATTTGTTATTGTTTTAAGCTGCAACTAAAAAGAAAACCAACCACAAGAATTGAGTTGAATAAGTAATGAATGAAAAAATAAAATCACCCTCTGGGCAGGGTGGTGCTGGATCCGGTGCGGGTTCGTCAGCTAGCGGCACAACAACAGGATCATCTTCTAGCAGCGCTAGTGTGAGTGGCAATGGAAGCACGGCGGCTGGCAGTACTGCCGGCACGGCCACATCTTCAGCTTGCGGGATTGGTGGTCCGCCAACTCCAAATAATGGCAGTGATACAACGGCACAAATGCCTTCGCACCCATATGGGCCTCCAGTTGCAGGTGATCCTATAATGTCACACTATCATATGCATCAACAGCCACCACATCCTCAACATATGCCACCTCATCAAGCACAAGGTGGACCACCACCGCCCTCTAGTGATCATCCTGGTAAAGATGGCGTTGAATATGGACAAAGTCCGTTAGCAGGACCGCCACCACCACTGCCGGGACATCATCCAATGTATGGTCGTTATCATCATGGAGATCCAAATATGGATCCATATCGCTACGGTCACTCGCCTCTACAACAACAACCCCCAGGAGGTAAACCTCAACAATCTGCTCCCGGTGGTGGACCCGGAGTTTGTTCACCCAGCCGGCCACCGCCACAAAGGTATATACCGGGGCAACCACCACAAGGTCCCACACCGACCCTAAATTCATTGCTACAATCTACGCATCCACCACCACCACAGCATAGGTTTACGAATAGTTACGATCCACAGCAACCGCCACAACAGCAGCCGCCACCTCAACAATCGCAAGCACCTTCGCAGCCGGGCGTTGGAGGAGCACAGCCTCCTGGCGTACAAACTCAAGGTGGTCCACCTGGGCCTCCACCAACACAACATGGCGGACCACCACCGCCACCACATCAGTCGCCGTATGGTGGACAACAGAGCGGTTGGGCTCCACCACCAAGACCTTACAGTCCACAGTTGGGACCTTCGCAGCAGTATAGAACACCACCACCGGTAAGTTTTTTATATTGTTATCTTTTTTAATTCAAACGAAAAGCTGCAGAACATTCATAATTTTATTTACAAAATATATAAAGTTATTCGAGATATTCTCAATACGGGAAATCACTCTTCAGTTTGCAGCAATGCAACAACAAAATACGTATACCAAAAATTGCGAACGCGTTCTTCGAAAAATCCTTTTTAGTCAGAGTAGCTCTTGGAATTACTTACCAATTGAATTACGTAACTTTTCACAGTCTAACAATGCTATTAGACTGAAACTCTTAAATTTGTTTAGATCTACTGGGTAAATTATGCTGCATGTATTTAATTCAAGTTGGCTTATATATCTAACAATTGTTATATACATATATGTACTTACATTGGTACGTACTTATATCTAACTGCCTAAATTATGGGTACAGATTAAAGGGCTGCAACGAGTAACTTTTTTCTTCATATGTGAAACTCGCTGTCGAATACAGTAGATATTTGCTCTGTCGTTCAGAGCACAAGCAGTGAAGAGAAGAGATTGTTTGTTTGACAAAAACTAACCAGTAGCAACCGCAAATTAAATGAGTACCGAAAAATATGAACATACAAAACCGTAGCCAACAAAAATGAAGCACCTTAAAAACTATGTTCACTTCATGTGGTACTTCAAGAATTTTTCATGCAATGCTGAATTTTTAAAAATTTTCAATTTTAGCCTTAATATTCACATTGGCTAATATGCCGGCGTTTTAAGTCTTCAAAATGAATAATGGAAAAATTATTCATACATACATATGCATGATTTTTTTTCATAAATTCAATTAACATTTTTTGAAAAGGAAAAAATGCCTATTTTTTAATACCTTTAAACATAAGTAATTAGTAACTAAGTAACAAAAATCTAAATAAATAATATTATGTATAAACTTACCTCACTTAATTCCATTTTTTTACTACACTCAACAGAAAGATTATATTTTTATTTGCCAAACTTCACGTAGTACTGCAAGTACCAAGTGAAGTTTGGCTGTTGCATTATGTTCACCTCGTTCTGTTCATACATGTTGCGAGTATGATAGCAAAACACACAAGCAGTGAACTTACACACTCTAAGTCGAGTAACAACAAGAAGTGACAACAAGTTTTTGGTGTTCTCAAAAATATGAACATTGTTTCTGTAATTCATTTCGAGTAAGTGTTCATGCTTTGGAAGTACACGTGAACTTCTTAGCTACACATCTATTTATGCAGCATTCTAGTACAGATACAAGAATTTATGAAGTTATTCATTTATTTCTCGTATCTATTTATTTCCTTGTCCTTAGTGCTACTACTTACTTAGTGGGACCATTAAAAAGAAAATCTTAAAATTTTTCGGTCTTGGTAAATTTCTTTTATGCTAAACATTATGGTTGGGGAACCATTTTATATTCTTTAACCATTTTATATTCTTTATTTTTTATTCTTTATTTAAAAATATGAAAATGTAAATATACATATAGGGAAATTTGTTGGTAAAATCTATTCTTACAAGCTATTATAGTAAGGTATTATTTTTTATGCTAAGTAATATGTTATTTGGCCTATAGGCTTTATATTACTTCTATGAATTAATAACATAAATAAATAAAAAATAAATAAATACATAAAATATTTAAATAAGCTATACCTGCAAGATCTGCAACCTATGCAAGAGCAGTTTTCAACCAAGAGTGATTACCCTCAATAATTAATAATGTTTCAAAAATTTATTTATTTGTTGTGCGTTAAACCATGTAGTGGAGGCGGATAGATTAGCTAACCCATAACAAACAAATAAAGCTTTTAAAAAATATTTTTAGCTCATTAATCATTCAAAATGTAATACAAAATGGCTGACTTCCAAAACGTTTGTATACAGTATTGCTACTGTATTTAAATCACATACATATGCAAAGTTCCGAAACAATGCAACAACTATAAAACCGATGCCTTGTTTGCTTAGTTTCTGCATTAAAAATACTTGGTGGCGGCGTTTTGAAATGGTATGCATTGTATAATTATTGTACTGCGGCGTTATGAAATGTGATGCTTTGTTGTTCAAACACAAAGCACTTGACGTTTTGGAAGTCAGCCAATCCGTACATATAACTTAGTATTTCTATATCAAGAAAAATAAAAGTTATTAAGGGGCTGTGCACATATTACGTAACGCTGTTTTCACAGATTTTATACCCCCCCTTCATAAAGCTTTTTACTAATTTTTCAGTGCAAAATTTTAAATCCGTAACAATTAAAACCGCGAGTGTTGACGTTTAGAAATGTTCAAATTTAAGATCAAAATACTATTAATAATGTAGTTTATTAAAGACTTTTTTAGTTCATTAAAAAAAACTTAAAGTAAAAGTAAATGCAAAGAACAAGAAAGAAGGTTTCCAACCTAAATAAAAGTAACAAAAATATTTTACTTGATACTAGACTTGGGTAGTTCACGAATGACCTAGTTCAATTAAACGATTCAATCAATTGAATTAAAAAAACTACTTAAAGTTTTCCCGGTTACTAGTTCAATTAAACTATGAAACCAAATGACATATACATTTCCCTTTGAGAAATGTACTTATGATTTTTATGAAAAGCAAAGAATTAAACTAGTATGTGTTTGTATTTTTCCCAATTGTTTTTTTGTTTGGCAGTGGTGCCAATACTATAAAGTTATATGTTCAAGAAAATTCATGAACTAAGAAGCCATGTGATGTTTTTATTCACATATTTGAAATAAATCAATTTGTGAAAAGTACTTTTTTTTTCATATACATAAACGTTCGTGATTTAAAAATATGTTTTTTTACAAATTGACTAATTTTTTGTTTAAGTTTGTTCCCGCTATCACCTTGTCTATAAACGAAATTAGATATTCCCATTTCATTGCAATATTTGTTTTTTGCAATATTTAATTTTTAAATCGTGTGGCACCACCATAAGTGCCACACAATTTATAGTTCAATCAAAAACAAAGAGCGATTGAACTAGAAGACCGACGTAGTTCATTACAGAAATATGAACTAAAACACACTCAAATAAACTATGCGCCACAAGTCTAACTTGATATCAGACAATTCTATACTTTTACGTCTCAAACGAAATCAGCAGTGTTTTTCCGCTGTTTTTTTAAGCTATTGCATAGATTTTTTCGCAGGATTTTGCAACTAAATCAAGAAATTCCGTAACGAAAAAACCTAACACTAAGGTACCTATTATAAACAAATTTCGATTTACGATTGTGGTCGAATCAAAAGATCGAACGAATTTGCATTTGGTATTATGGCGAACATTCGATAAAAAATAGTGCTATTGTGAATTTCACTCAATTGGATTGTTCACAATAGTACATATTTATCAGCTGGCACCATAAATAAATATTGCTTGAATAAAAATTTATAAAACATAAAATTGAATTAATTATAAATTAATATGTATGACGACGACGGAATTATGCATTTTTGTATTTCGTCTTTATACGACTTTATTATTTTTTCATCTTCAAAATTTCTCTTGTTGCGTCTTTTTTTAAATAATACATTTTTTTTGTATAATCTTTAAATTCCTTTATAGCCGAAATCATTTCTTCATGAAAAGATTTCTGGGCATTCGTTTGCATTTCTAACAATTTTATTCTTTCCGTCTTCTTACACTTCCCAGTTGCTTGTTTTTGCGGGGTTTTCATCACGAATTGAAAAATTTATATTTTCGTCGTCTATTTCCGTACTTTCTATTAATTCTTGACTAAGATTTGCTGCGTCCACCACTACCAAATCTACGCTCTCGCAATTGTCATTTATATATAGTATTTCACTCCTGGTGGATTTAAGCAGGCTTCAAGCTGTACTAAACCAATTACGGTTTCCTCATTGGTGGTGTACACTTGTAAATTGTTTGGGGATCCTCCTCTTGCACGGTATTCTGATTTGGTTTGGCTATTTTCTTTTTAGTTTTTGACTTCAAGTCAGCCCAGATCTGTAGAAGCCAGTATTTTAAACTTGTTTCTTTGTCTTCATATACATACACATTTACTAACCTTAATCCACTTTGTTTCTAACGGGTGGCACCATACAATTTAGCTCCTGCGTGATCTCATCCCATTTTTTGCCGCCTGAACTTTAGTGCAAATTCCTTTTGCCAGCTGACGGTTTTGTTCCATTAGGGAAACGAGCTTTTTCAGTTGTTGTTTTGTACTTACAACCTTAGAACTGCATTAAATTAAAATGAAACGCTACACTAAACATTTTCTTTTATTTACTTAGTTCTTTATTTTAGTTCTTTAATATCAAAATTATTTGTCACAAAAAGGTTTTTTTTCGCCAATTTTAAGTCAAATCAACCCTCCCTCTCCCCTTTTATTCAATTCCCCGACTGTTTAGAATAAGGGAGTTTTATTCCCGGGAGAATTAATTCCCCGGGAATATTCATAATTGGGCTGTATAGGGTAAGTGTACCAGTAGTCGGCAGTTTAAGACCTTTGCTTTTTTTAAATCTAGAGCCTTTGCACGTGTGAATAAGCGTTGGATTGGTAGCTATTTAATACAAATCATTAATTTGTATTGTTTTAGATCAATTATGTTAAATTTAAATATTTTTGTACTAAAATTGAGACATTTACAGATTTTGTAAAAAAGAGCACATTTGCCTATAGTTGGCACCAATTTTCCACTTTTCGGCATGTTATGTTCCTATTGTCGGCATATCATATTTTAGTGAAGAAAACAATACATTGAGATAGAAATCTTACTGTTATTGATATAAAATAAATTAACTACGGTTCTACATTTGTTATGAGATCATGCAGGAACAAAGGATTAATTCACATTCGACCAAAAATTAAAAATATGTATTAATACTAAATAATATTTTTGTACATTTCAGTCCTTGGAATTCATTGTTTGTACTTAACTGATACATTAAAGGTAAAAGCTAGGTATTTTATACCTATATATTTGTGCATTCGAGGAGTCTAGTTCTATTAAAAAATATGGGAAGGTACTTTCTAATTCCATAACGTCATCGTATTGCATATTTTTGAATTCGGTGCATTTAAGGTGATACCACTGAGTCAGGTATCACACCCAACATTTCTTAGCTGATCATCTTCAGTATCCGAATCCAACACTTTAGAACAAGTGCTACATTTTTGCTTTTGCTTTTGCTTTGGTATTTTAAATTTGACTGGCTTGATTCCTTTTTCTTTTTTTGGCCCTGCAGTTTTCGCTCCTTCAGCCTTCAGCTTTAGCGAAGTTTCTTTCATCCGTATATGGATCCAACGTTCGGCTGTCAATTGTAAGGTTGGAGAGGAGCACGGAATGTTTAGCTTTGCTTTGTTTCTGAAGAAGTTGGTGGTTGAACAAAAGAGAGCCGGTGATATTGTTTGTATGCTCTCCATTTCCAAAACTCCATCGGCATTAAATATATATGTCCCTGACTGCTCTGTAACGTTGCCTAAAATTTCAATATTTTAAATGTTTTATCCATTTTTTAAAGCGCGAATCTCTGCAATAGCTACATTTGAATCAATCCCTATTTCAAGTAAGCTACGGCTCATGAGATTGATAATCTAAATGTCTTTATCATAATCCGTTTCTCTGAACATTTTAACATTTTTAAGACCGTTTGCTAGTTCTGCTAACGATTAATAACACATTTAGTATAATCCGCACTATCAGGGTTAAATAGGTAAAGGCCACACTTTCGAAACCCATTCTTGATCGTTTCTTCCATTTTAAGATCCGAAAGAACCGTATGAAGAAGCGGATAAAAAGAATGGTGTAAACATTGGTGACGGTACTTTTCCAGTTTTGGGATACATGGAAACACTAGTTTCGTCCCTTATAGTTTCCAAAATGTAAAGTTTATTTTGTTCGCTCAAAAAGTTTTTCAATTCGGACAACCATTTTCTAAAAAACCACTTTCTGACCAGACGATCGCTTAAAAATGGTGTGGCTCGTTTGTCTTCTTTAATAATTTCTTGAACTGTGTTCAGCAAATCGTCAATTTTAAGTGGAAAACCACATTTCGCCAAATCATTACACCATTTTTCTAAACAATTTTCTTCAGCATTCCATAGAATGGTTTGCGGGCCGAATCTTCGAGGACCCTCAAGAACGCGAACTTGTAACATGTCTTGTGAAGTTGAACGTAAAACACCATATTTACGACTGCACCCTAATATGGAATTGGCGCCTACCCTTATTTCAGTCAGTGCATCTCGCAGAGACTGCTCCGAATATTTTTCTTTTGGTATTCATATTTTAATTCAAATTATATCTGAGACTAGTTAGTATAAATCTCAACATATTTTTGGCATTATAGTTAAACAAAACTAGTACAAAAAACCACTGCCGACATTAGGATAGCTATTGTCCTGTAGTCGGCAGGTTGTAAATAACTAATTTGAAACTATGCCGACTACTAGGTAAACTTGTTTTAAACTCAATTTTTATATATACAATGGTTTGCAAAATGACGAAAAGACAATTTTCTCAAGTTTTAGTTAAATCGGAAGAATTTGCTTGTTTCCCAGTAGTCGGCATTGGGGTGCCGACTACTAACGATTTTTTTTGTTCCTAATGCCGGCATCCCTTAATATATCGGAAAAATGCAATTTTTTTAAAAATGTACACTGTAATACTATTATTTGAGCAGATTTCAGCCTTTTAAATCCTTTTCGGATTAAAATTTGCTAAAATTGTCGTTTTTACATGCCTTACAAAGTCGGCTTAGCCACTAAATTTTTACTAAGAAATAAGCACTACCACACTGTAAGAAAGTCACTTACTAAAGCCAACGAATTCAATAAACTATGCAAATATACTCAGTTTTGTTTTCTCATATATAATTCTGGTAGTATTTGTGAAGCTTATGTGTTATGAGTTTAATATATTATCACTGTTATTCTTAGTTATTTGAGTTTAAATTTGAAAACTGCCGACTACTGGGACATGGCGAACTTAGGAGCGCTTACCCTACGTATGTAAGTGAATAGATGAACTTCTAAACGATTATAAAACAATTCCCACACTAAAGCATCGGTATGTATTGTATTTTTAAATTAAACTTTCGTATATTGTCAAAATTTTCATTATTTGAAATACACAAATACTTATGTACATACATACATGTGTACATATGTATGTACTCGTATGTAACAATATTGAAAGATATAAAACAATGAGTTCAATGTTCCTACCCTATCACAATATTTATTTATACAGTGACGTCACAATTATACCGTTAAACAATTAGCAGAGGTTATTAAACCTAAAAATACATCTCAATGGACTATGTTTATAATAAAAAATAAATAAATATGTACATATGTATGTATGTATGTAGGTATGCACGTATATGCGTCTGTATATACATATGTTTGCAGACTTACAAGTGATTAATAATAATAAAGATCTGTGTGTTTCATTAAAAATCAAACACACAGGCTTACCTTTCCTTTGTTTATATCATTACATACATACATATGTAGATATATACATAAATGCACATATGAACGTACATCCATTTGTACTAAATATTTTTTTTGTTTGCCAAATACTACAAAACTTTAAGGTACGGTCACACTTGGCAAACATTTGCTCAAAAAAGCGTACACGTGTTTATTAGGTATAACAGTTTTATACATAACTAATAAATAGAAAAGGTTGTAGAATAAGAAAAAAAAATAAACTATTTATTATCTTTGAATATAGTCGCAAGCTTATAGTTCAGTTTGAAAAATAGACCTGAAATCAAAATCAACTCAATTAAGTTTTACTTCTAATGCCATATTTTCGTTTTATAATGCAATTTTATAGTGCAAAACAGCTGGTTACATCGTAAAGCAATATAATAATTCTGTTTTAAGAAAATGAAGACAACAGAGCACATATTGCCATCAGGGCATTAGTGATGTCTCAAAGTACAAGCTTGGGAATATTAGGGGGCTTTATCATGGGAATTCAGGGGCTATAAGATATGTACATATGTATATGATAAGGGCTCTTTAGTTTCTTCTTAGGCTAAGAAAAATAAGTATGGGAATCACGTTGAATTCAATTGGGTCTCTAAGTGCATGTGTGCTTGCACACTACCTAACCTAACCTAATCTAATGTAGGTAATTGTTTAGTTAAAATTAAATATCAGAAAACATTTGTTTGTAAAATATGAGTGTCGGTTTGAGTAACCTGAGTGGGATGAACTCAAACTGACGTAACACAAAACTGTTTTTCTGACTCTAAAGTAAATCAATATCAAGTATGTATGTATGTATATGCAACTATACAACAAGACAATAAAATAAAGAAACAGCAGGCTTATTTTTTGTGTAAAATAAATTTACTAATTAGAAATAATAGCATATTAAAGCTACGTTCACATTTATTAAATATTTGTCCCAAAAAACGTCATTTAACTTGGTTTTTATATTAGAAAATTCAATTAATTATTCTACAAAAAGTATTTTTAAAAGTTTATAATTAAACAATTATTGGAATTAAAAGAAATAAAGTAGGTATTATTTTTTTCTTGGTTACGTTTTTTTCGACAAATATTTGATAAATGTGAATGTAACTTTATACAAGTCCAACATGCCCCGCTGGTTTTTGTTTTTTACGTAAATTTTCATTAACTATTTATTAGGTATTTATTATTTAAGTTTGTCATTCTCTACAATTTTCTTCAACAGCTTCTACTGAGCTGTTTTTTTTTGTGTTGGTGTGGCTTAGCATCAAACAAGTGTGTATGACTTAAAGACAAAAACGTTTTGTATCTCATTGGTGTTGATTTACCCTAAAATAATTATATACTCCCGTAATTTTTATTTCTTTTTTCACGTTGCAAAATACGATTTTTACTTTCTTGAAATTCTCGCATTTTTCCGGTTTGTATTCATTATAAATAAAAATAATCCAAAAATGTTGAAAAGAAATAAAAAGTATTATCTTGGATTGTGTGAACAAACTATACGATATACCATTTAAAAACAGCTGTTTTCTGTTTCACTTTATTCAGTTCCATCCCTTTTTCACTATAAATAAGCTGCAATTAGAAAACAGAAAACAACACATTTTTTTTTAAACAAACGTAATGTTGTTAAAAAATATTCTTATTTTTGAAATTATCAATATGTATTGCTTTTGTTTTTCTTATAATGAAGTTAAGCTCAAAGAGAACTAACTATAAACAACTAACAACAATTAACACTTAGATCCACTGCTACTTCTTTATATTTGTTTATTTTTCATATCATAAAAGGATCAAAACATAATAATCGGAAAGGAATGTATGAATGAAAGTGTGACTTATTGTAAGGATAAATGCTTATAAACCCCAGCCAAAGTGAGTGTAGTAAAGTGTTTTGTAAAAAGTAAACATTAAAGTCAAAATACCGTTAAAATACATACTTTTGTAGATTTCACATCAAAGGAATTTCAAACAACAACAAAAAAAAAGTTAATGGAAATAAAAAAGCTAAAGAAGAGTGGATGTGAATATGTTATTGAAATTTCTTTGTTTTATAGACATATGACAGGATCTTATAAAGAGATACATTCAAACATATGTATGTATGTAAGTATTTATACTACATTGACATTCAGTCAGTAAGTACCTAATTATTATGACTGACTGAATTCCACAACGGTTATAACCTCAAATTGATAACGATTTGTAGTCAAACTTTTTCCGAAATGACAAACGTTTGAAAAAGATTTGAAGATAAAACACGGAACACATTAAACTTGTATGATGATAACCTACTTTTGGTGGTGGAAACCTAACGCAAGATCGAATTTTTGTGTGAAAAGCTCACAATTCCACAAAGTAGTTCTCTTGAGATACTCGTATAGTACAAATATTTTGATTCGAAAAGAAAATCTTTCTATTCGCTTATCACAAAGAAAATTTCGTATGAAATGTGTTACCTTTCCCTGAAACGTATCAGAAAATAAAATATTTAAATCAAAATGTGTAGAAAATATATGACAAATATGTACATACATGCATACATATGTACATACATGCATACATATGTACATACATACATACATACATACATACATACATACTTAACTTAACACGTTATTTATTTAATGAACCAATAAATGCAGATTTCTAATAAAAACTTCAAATTCCTGTGTAACATTGTTCTTGTCGGTGAAGTCATTGTTATTGTTGTCGTGTTTTTACTATAAAAATATCATTATCAACAACGTCATCTTCATTATCATGGGCCTGGTTGTACGTTGTTCCTCGACGTCAGTATGTCAAGGTTGTGTACATGAAATGAATGAGCAACTACAAAAAAAATTTATTTGTATATAAATAAAATCTATAGAAAAAAAAAAAAAAAAATAAGGAAATACCCTCCAACTAAAATAACAGCAACCAACAACAATTTTTTTTTTAATGGGAATGAGTTGTATGTTTAGAAAATAAATGGAAAAAAATCAACAAAGTGAACACGGTGCTTTACTTGAAAATGTTTTTTGTGAATGTGTGCAAATACTTATGTGTGTGCCTGTCTGATTACAAGAATCAGACTGGTGCATGTGTCATTGTTGAAAATAATGCTGCTACACCACCAGTTTAATTCCCATTCGATTCTTTGACACTTTTCTGGTAATATCAAAATTGAACCTCATTTTTATATACTTATGTACATACTAGTATGTATGTAAGTTCTAGGTACTCTTTCAGTTGTTGTTGTTTTTATGCAATATGCACATATGTATGTACATACATAAGTATGTATATTTTCATTTGAGTATGGACGTATTTATGTACAAATTTATGTATGCATGTATGCAAGTATGTATGCAAGTATGTATGTACATATATAATATGTCTACGTATTTTAGTTTAAAATTGATACAAGATGTATGTATGTAGGTACGAATAAACAGACAATTGCAATTGCAATTACAATCATATTGAGCTGCAGACGAATTTTAATACAAACAATAAGTCAATGAACTTATTTTTATTACATGTGTACACATGGTTGTTTGTTTGCTTGTTTATTTCAACACCTACAACCTAGATACTACATAGTATTAAATATTGCTCTGAATTACCTCAAAAGACAAACAATATCACCCTCTCAATTACTTATCAATTACATACTGACTGACGTACATGTGTAGTCGTATATACCAATTGTGGGACATCGACATTAAGTAGGCAAAACAAAAAGCTATATTATAGGTAGTCACAAATACAGGGAATATATTCGATATTAACTAATTGTATAAAGCTTTCTATGAAAATAAGTGGATCTGTATCGAAATTTTATGTTTGTTGTCTTTTTTTTTATAATATTTTAAAAAATATCTATTTTGTATGTATGATTGTCATTTCTTGTTTAAGAATTTGTTTATACGAGTTTGAAAGATTTGCAAACATTGTTAAATAGGTACATATCTACTAATAAGTTGATTCAGCATCCATCGAAATATATTTTTTAACGTTAATTCGTGAACTCGCAACAGACTGATAGGTACCTACGTATTTATAGGTACTTACATAAAAAGGTGTTCGTTAATTGGAAAAATAATTTTCCTTATTTCTCTCACGCTTGTTTTCGTGAATGTAGCCACTGTTTTGTTGCATTCGTATCAGTGTACGAATATATTAGCTTGAGCCAAGAAAAACATTTAAATCGTATTTTTGCGCCTGAATAGAAACTGACCTACAATCTCAGCTCGTATTACATACAGGCAAATGTTTTTTAACCTTCTTAAACCCGCGCTAATTTTTGTAACACAAATACCCGCGCGCGGTCTCACATACCGCAAGTTTGAAGCCCTATTTTATAACGTTTTGAAACAAAATTTAAACAGATGAATTTTGTTTTAGGAACTTCACTATATGATAAAAAAACTAAACTGTGCAATAAATTTGTTTTCATTAATTTGATTGATTTTCAGCCTTTTACAAAACGATGTTCAACATATAAATCACAAGTTGTGTTAGTTTTTAGCCTTATTATAAAATTAAGGACATGCCACAACAGCATGTAAGAACAGCATTCAAAATCGCTGGTGTTTTTTTCTTATGTATTAAAAAAAAGATCTAGTGTGTCCATCCTTTCCAAGGTAAAATTCTCTGGAGTTTTGACGATCTTCTTTCTACCTTATCCAACTATTCGTCATATCCTTGTTCGTTACCTTCCTGCTCGGTATCATAAGTTTCTTTTTCTACCTCAACAAAATCTTCCTCCTCCTTGTCATTTTCATCCTCATACTCCGATATGTTCTTGATTTATTCTGATGCAAAAAATACACATAAAACAATAAAATTCACAAAAATAAAGCATAAAATAATAAAAACAAATTATTGAATACCTTCACAAAAAGTAGCACTTATACCCGCGTCGGTCTCACAGACCGAATGTTATTGAATACACCAATACGTAGGTCTCGTACAAACAAGTATTATGAACTAAAATAAAGCTAGTAAAAAATCCGGCAGCTAACGAAAAACTTAACTTTCTAGCTTTTCTGGAAAAAAAATTATTTATAAAAAATTGTTTCGTTGGTCTCACAGGCCAACGCGCGGTTATAGGAAGGTTAAATGGTATGAAACAATACTTAATTTTATTATTAAATACGTCTTTACTGGCTTGCATACTAAGGTTATCCATAAAAATCTTTTTCTTCATTTTAAATTTTCTTGTATGCATTATACTTGTAGGAAAACGTTAAGGTTTCTCGTTCAAATTCTTCAGTTAGACTTGAATTTTTTTACTCAAGGCATTTTTGAAAGTAAAAATACTTTAATTAGAGTTGTCAACCGGTTAAGAAGAATTCGATTAATCGATCAAACAGAACGAAAATCTTTTTCGAATAATTTGAAAATGCCGATTTTCGAATAACGAATAAGTCGATTAATTAATGTCAACAAATTTTTTTCAGTTTCAAATGCATACGTAAAAATTTTTTTAAGTTTGTTATTTTAGATGTTTGTAGTTGTTGTCGAACTGCGCATACCTAGTAGTCGTGCTATGTTTTGAATGAAACGTTAAAAAATGTTCAAGAAAGCCTAGAAATTAAGCTCGGTTTGGAAGTATTTTACCAAGAACAAAAATGAAAAAAAAAAAAATTTATAATTCTTTTGCAACAGATTTACGAAAACGTATTAAAATAAGAATAAATGAGAGACGTATAAAATTTTTAATACGTTAATATTATTTTTTAAATTATGGAAATTTTCCGAGCAATGAAAGTTTTTTAAAATATTCGTCAAAAACCGAAACTAAAGAATATCCAATTGAATTATAATCCAGATTGTTTTATGTTGCAAGTAACCACAATAATTCCGGTGAAGGTAATGATATAGAAGATGTTACTAGTAATAAAAATAACAATCTTTTATGCGAATTAAATAATTATATTAAAAATTCAAAATATAAAAAAAACTTCAGCGATATATTAGACGATGTGGTATATTTGGAAAAGTCTAAAAAAAAGAACAGAAAAATTAGATAAACTATTTTATGCTCTTCTCACAATATCACCTACCTCGACCATTAGCGAAAGAGTTTTTTTTTCAAAATCTAATTCAATAAAAACAAAAAAGCCAAAAATCGTTTGATACGTTTAATACGTTTTCGTAAATCTGTTGCAAAAGAATTATGAATTTTTTTTGTTGTTGATCCAACACTTGTTGCATGTGACTTTGTTTTTTATTCATTTTTGTTCTTGGTGAAATACTTCCAAACCGAGCTCAATTTTCTGGATTTAGTGTATTTCTAACTTATTCACCTGAGAGTGAAAAAATCCCATTCTTGAAAATTTTTTAAATTTTCATTCAAAACATTTTAAAATTATTCGAACAAAAGTTTCGTTCTGTTCGATCGATTCATCGAATTACTCTTAATCGGTTGACAAATCTAATGTATATACAAGGAAACTATACCTATAACGATGTATTTTGCGATTCCTTTGAATTTCGTTAAAATCAGAGTTTCGCTGTAATAAAAAAATAGTACTACATACACAAAATTAATACATATGTATGTACATGCACTGTAATAATAATAATATTAATAATAATACTAAATAAATAACTTAAAAAGGCCTAAAATTCAAAACAGGTCTTCAAAAAAATTTAAAAATCTAATTCTGTAATTTAATGGAACGGTGTACATATTTTAATTGTTTCATTAATCTGTCGTTTTCAAATAATTAATTAGCTGACTATAGGGCTACATTTGTAGCTGTGAAGTCGTGTAGAGTGAGTACTGTGTGAATGTGTTTAATGCTTAAAGAAACTAGTTTTAAATATTTTTACTTGGTAAACTAACACGATAAAAATGAGAAACCAGTTGCCTTTTTTATACATTGTATATCGTTAACATAATAAAGAAAGGCGCTAACTAATTTTTTTTAAATCGCGTTTTTTTTTTTTTTGCTTAAACCGATATTTTAGAGGTTTAGCTATCGAAATATGATAAATACGTGATTTGGAAAAAATATGTGCTCTAGGGCCTTTATATATTAAGGTAACGATATCTATATTACTTTTGGTTTCATTGTAACGACGTCATTGACTTGAAAAAATTGGTAATGATATAAAGCACAAAGTTCAACTAAATTCAACTGCAGATGCTCCATTTGTTAAGTTGCGATGTGATTATATGTATATGTATGCATACATACATACATACGTATCGTATGTACGTTCTTAACTGGTTTATAAGGTGATCGTGTTGTTTTGTGCAGCATTAATAAATTCTAGGTCATATACGAGTACAAGTAAATTACATTCACTCTGGACATTGATTTCTTTAAGTGTGTTCGAGTACGTAAAAGTTTTTACTATTTTTTTTTTTTACTGAATTTTACTAAATTGCATTTGTTTACACAAAATACAGTAAATGAGAACACAAATTGAGAGCGTAAAGTGACAGTTCTAAATTGAGAACTTGCAAATTTTTACTGCAGAAATATTTTGCAGTAAAGTTTAGTAAAACAAGAAAACATATGATTCAAAATGCAAACAAACAAAAAGTGTGCAATTTGTGACTAAAATATTAATCAAACTAAAAATTTAAGTAAAAATAAATCAAAACTAAAAGTATATTAACATTAAATTGAACTTGTTTGTGAAAAAATGACCAACATGCCTTTTAATGGAAAATAAAAGTTATGTTAGTTTTGTGGAGTTGTTATATTAATTCTTTGGAATTGTGAATTTCTAAAGTACTTGTATAGGTACTTAGCAATGCACATCTTTTTACGATAGTCAGTAGCAAAAACAAATATTCATGTACTTTGAATAAATTTAACCTCACACAAATATGCAAAATCAAATAAAATAAAAAAAGAAGAAATGGGAAAGATTACATAAATTAAATTGTTTATATTTTATTACAATACCTATTTCTGTTATAAAAAGTACTTGATCGAGTACCTATGAATAAATTGTTAAAATATCCTAAAATGTAAAAAGTTTTCAACACTACATTTTTTTTCCATCTGCTGGTGCCTAAATCTTACGAATTTTTACAATTTTTCCGTTCGCGTACTTTTTTGGGCAAACATTTTTTTGCAGAGTTTTACTGTAAAAGTAAACAAACGGACCTTTTATTACTATATTTTATTTTTTTTCTTAAAGTAAAAATCATAATTATAAATTTTTAAAACGACGTACATAGATACATAAATAATTTGATTTAAAATAAAATTTGGCGTCCTTGCAATGACAGCAAAATTTGAGTAGAAAAGCCTTCTTTTTATGTTTTGAACAGTTCTTGTTATAGCAATTGATAGTAAGTGGTGCTGCCACTGTCAAAAATATTATGTTAATAGTTGTGTTCGATGTACGTTGCTGAGGGAAACTGTGGGATCTCTCAATTCGACGGAAACGCGTTGCTTGTGTTGAAAATTGTGTAAATGAGAACATTCATGTGAGAGTAATTTGTGTTTTTCTTGTTACCAGACTATCCATATTTTTTTCTTCGGCCAAAGTTGTAAAACTGTCAAATAAAAAAAAGTTTTTGTATTTGTGAAAATTAAAAACAAAAGTGCAAAAATATAAATTGCTTAGTAAAAATTCTTTTTTTCTTATTAATATTTGTTGCTGTTTATACAAAATTTATCAAAAATTATCAATTAAATTTGGAAAAGGAAACTATTGACATTCAGTGCTTTAATAATTCAGCGCGGTAATAATTGCCCTCACGGATGTGAATACCACATCCTTTCTGACCCTGGAATGTAGAAGTCACTTAATATGTGTTAATCTTATATGGATACGGGGACACGAGGAAAACAAAAGCAACATCATCACTGACAATCTGGTCACGAGAGGGGAGAGCTAGAGGCTGTCGACATTGACAATTGCTGCGGTCTTCCGCTCTCAGCCTGCTGGAAGCCCAAGTGAGCTGGAATCTAATCTTCCTTTTACTAGCAGTCTGCCAACCTATCCTAACTTGATTCTTATAAAGGGTCAGCCAGATAACTTTTTTTTTTTTTTGAAAATGCTATAAAAAAAACTACTGAATATTTTCTCAAATTTCTTTTTTTTATTTGAAAGTACAATCCTTCCGGTTAATAATGAAAAATAATTTCATTCAAATGGTTGCCTCGGCTGGCCATGCAGTAGCCTACACGATCGGTCCAATTTTTAAGCACATTATCGATTGTTTGCAGCTGTATTTCACCAATGGCTTCACGAATATTGTCCTTTAAAGCGTCAATTGTCTCTGGCTTGTCGGCGTAACACTTATCTTTGACGGCACCCCACAAATAATAGTCCAACGGTGTCAAATCAGCTCTGCGGCTGATAATGCGATCTTCAAAAACAGGGCGCAAAAAATCGAGTGTATCTTCGGCTGTGTGGCACGTAGCGCCGTCCTGTTGAAACCAAATGTTGCCAATATCCTCCTCTTCAATTTTTGTGAACAAAAATTCATTCAACATGGCCTGATAACGATCGCCATTGACTGTAACGGCCACTTCTTGCTCATTTTCGAAGAAAAATGGCCCAATTATTCCTCTGGACCAAAATCCGCACCAAACAGTGACTCGTTTTGGGTGCTTTTCAATGTATACGTGCGGTCTTTCTGTTCCACAAATGCGACAATTTTGCTTGTTTACATACCCGCCAAGATCAAAATGAGTCTCATCTGAAAAGATGATTTTTTTTGGCAAAATCGGCATCTTCTGTAAGTCGGTCGCAGGCCCACTTAGCGAAGCGTTGTTCAAGCGTATACACAACCATATTCGTTCAGCGGAAGGATAAAACTAATTATCTGTCAAATCAGATATGAGCTAAGTGTTACCATTCACGAAATAAGCACTAGTTGGGGAAAAAAAAACGTTAAATGGCGGACCCGTTATATACGAGTATACTGCTTTTAATACTTCATTATTTTAGAGAATTGTACCTTTCCGTCACCTCAAGATTTTGTTCTAGAAATGCCCCACAGCGAATTTTCGTTTCTTAATATAATATTAATATACATTATATATTTAATAAAAATAAACATGTTATACCCCCGCCGTCAAATGAGTAGCTAACTACAAGAAAAACCAATTTTAAGTTAGCTTGTATAGACTAACTTAAAGCCAACTACTACGCAATGCCAAATTTACATTAATCAAAGTGCCTACCTACAAACACAACAAAATAACATTTTTAAGTATTGAGAGAGCAAAGTCGATTAAAATTGGATATGGTGAGCGCCAACAACTTTACTCATTTAGGAACTAATAAAATTAATTTAAGTATTTCCTAAGCTCTTACTGTCAATATTTAAATGGTAGCTTAGCTGAGTGGTATGCGCGTTGACTGTTAAACTAATGACATGTGGTTCTAGTCCTAGCGCAGCATCGATGAAAAAATAAAATTTGAAGACAAATTTATTATTGCAATATTACTATAAAACTACTGAATATAGAATCGAGAAAATAAAATAAATATGAAAAGTATTTTTTTTTATATATGTATATTAAAGGCCGAGCCGCACATGTCCTACACAGTCCCGCGATTTGCAAAATAGGACATGTGTGCTAAAAATGTATGGTAGTGTGGACTAAAATTAAGATTTGTAAAATTTTATGAAAATTTTCATAAAATGATAGTTTTCATGCGATCAGAGGAGTATTTATTGTCAACCAGATGTTTTGGCATCAGATTTTTATGATAGTGTGGCACCTACAACACCAATTTGAAAAGATTTTGTAAAGTCGGTCAGAGTTTTGCAAGATTTTCCTGTGAATGAATCGTACGATCGTGTAGGATAGTGAAGCACTGCCTTAACTAACTACCGGTTGACTTATTCCAACTAACTTAAAGTTAGCTACAAGTAGTGCAGAGTCGGGTAATTGACTACTTCCTAGGACATCGCAATGTTAAAATAGTTAGTTAATTACATATAAAGTAATCCAAGTGTCAGTCACCACTAGTTGCGAAATAGTCAGCAATTTTCAACCCTTATTTTTGGTGTTCAGAAATAATTTTTTTCTGGAATCGAAGCATAATTTTAGTAATATATAGGGTTGATATTTCGTCAGCTCATTATTAGTTTAGCGCATATGCCAAAAAGTCAGAGTGGAGAAAAACGACAAAGAAGGTTTACATGAAGTCTTCTCAAAATATGTATACCCGATAGAATTTTTTTACTTGCACCACTACTTCCGGCATATGTTTTGGAGAAAAATTTAAATTTTTGTGAACTTTCACGAATGAAGTTAGGAGTTAATATTATTTTATTGAAAGAAAAATTATGGTTTTGTGGCGCATATGCCACTTTTCTTAATTTATTTTTTAAAAGTACCTTTTTGTGCTGCATACGTACACTTACTTGTGTGTATTGAGTAACTTGGTGGTGAGATGAAAGTTTCTAAATATGCAACGGAATAAAAAGTCAACATTGATGAAATTTATTATTTTATTTAAATCATGTAAAAAGAATGTTCCAAAATGATTGATTAATCTGCATGCAGTCATTGAAAGAGAAAAAGCTTTCGCATTTGAGAAAGCAATTATTACATGGTGGTTTCATAGTTCTTTCTGGTAATTCCTTCTTATTCATAGAAACGAAAGCTTCCCCGGATTCTCGAAGCCACTTTCTTAGGTTACTTTCCCACAATTCAGGGTATCTTTGCCTTTTCTTTGATGACGAAGGTAGCTTTCTCTGTTATACTTTGTAATGAAAATTTATTTTCAAATAAATCATAATATATGTATGTATGTATGTATGTACCTATTATTGTCTTTCATTTGTGGAAGGTTTGAGGCACATTCCAACGGTGGTTTTTTTGTATTAAAGATTTGTCCTCTAGGTAAGAAACGTTCCAATTTTCATCCCATGAATCAGCCTTGCTCAATTTTTTTTAAATGGTCGGTGAGTCAAACCAATAATGAGCTGACGATTTGTTGATGCAAAGATAATAATATTTAAATATTATTCATTTTAAGATCGCCATGTTTGTCATAATATTTGAAGTTGTGTTTGGTTGGAATGGCATATATTTAGTTGTGTGGTATTTTTTAAAGGGTCATATTTTTTTAAATAATAATTTTGTGTATGTGTTTTTTCTCATTATTGTGTAAATAGCTATTTTTCATTGAAAAGAAATTTTTTACAGTATAATAAAAAATATTATGACATTTATTCGAGCAAATACTCAAGAATTTATGTTTTTAAAAAATTTTATTTATGTGTAGTGGGTTAGCGAATCTATATGCATTTCGTTGGTTGCTAAATACAAAATCATCAGTAGATCTTTCACATTTATGTTTGAAAAATTTTAAAACTCATTTACTCATACATAAACTCGCAAATAAAATTTAGGAATTACAAAAGCACAAAAAAAAATTTTTACTATTTTTAAAAATCGTTACATTCGGGACATAATTGTTAGTTAACAACGACTAATCGATTGAGTAATTATTATAGCAGGAGGAAGAAGAAACAGTTCTTCATCTTCTATGTCAATGCCCCGCGCTTAACAGCATTAGGGCGGTTACTATGGGCTCCAACACTCTGCCAGACCTCTACAGTCTGGCGAACATGGGGCTAACCAACATATCCTCCTTCTTACAACAATCAGGATGGTTTAATTCGGCGACAGGGCAATTACAGGCAATTGAATAACCAATTGACTGAGCCCTGTCTGCTGTAGGGTATCACAAAGGGACCGAATTAACGGACCCAAGTGCGTCACGTCTCAGATGTGGCGGCCCTCGAAACCTAACCTAACCTAATTATTATAGCACCTCAAAACGATTAAAGCTACCAAAATAATCAAATATTTTAAATGAGGTATAGATTATAAACATATGTATCTAAATACCTTAAAAATGGTATATAATTGGTTTAAATAAATTTATGAGAGCGCTAGAAATCGTCTAAGATGAGTGCTTCATTGCATTTTTTGTATTAAAAGCTGCTCATCTCTAAGAAGAGAAGATGTTTTATCATATATTTTTTCACTGCTTCGAAAAAACGGTTTTCTTTTTGATGTTCCTGATCAATTGAATCGGTTTTTTATGTAAATTTGATGCACTTACTATATTTTTGTGTATTTTTATAAATTATTTATAACTTTTCTAACTACATATTTAATTATAATTATAACTGACATTATTTATGAATATTTTTAGGCTTTATTAATTATTGTTTCTATAATAACTTTATTTTAATTATTATACAATAGTTTATTAACACAATGTCAATCCTCTTCTTTTATAAAAAATATAATTTTTTGCGGTCATCATTGAGTATGATAGTGGATGACATTTCTATTGCAGGAAGCAAATTTCAAAGTTTACTGTTGCTGTAGGAAATAATGTATCGTGAAAAGTTGGCTTAATATCCTCATGTAACAGTCCATTAAATCATAAAAAAGTAGAAAGTTTAATTAAATTTTTTTCGAAATAACCTCTGATCGTAAGAAAATGGTTGTCGTTATAGGCCAAATAAAAGGATTTGTTTATCAAATTTCTTCTTAATCACGGAAGCAATGGCCGATACACATACAAATGTTATTATATCAGGTGATTTTAATTCCAATGTTCTAATGGAATCAATTTTAATTGACATTATGTTGTCCCCAGTATTAACTTGTTTGATATATTTTTTGTCAAATAAAAATAAATAAAATAAAATGTTACGAGTAGTATATGACCCAATATCTGTCCCGTGTTTTTTTTTTAACGATTTATTTTTTTAGCATATCACTTTAATGTTCCTCAGACAGAACTTGCATTTAACTATCGTGATTTTAACAACATGAATTATAACGTGTTTGAAGTGTGCATTTCTCTTATCGATTGGGCCCAAATGTACTACTTCGCTACTGTTGATAAAAGTATTACATCTTAAAAATAGCATACAACGTCGATATAGTTTCAAATAAATCTCAAACAATATCCCCTACAACAAAACATTAGTTAGTTTATTAGTGAATTAGTAAGACAGACGTTGCGTGTTCTAGATGGAAACGTTTCAGAACGCCAGAATTGAAAACAGAATTTAAAGCGGCTAGAAGAGATGCTATCAGACATGCAAAAACTGAGTACTACTCTAGACGTTTTGGTTCAGCGATTCATTCTAGTCAAGCATGGAAATGAATGAGAGAAAAGAGAATGTAAACAAATGCCAATTTCCAAGTGTTTATGAATATCCACTGAAATCTTCCCGCAAATTACAAGGGTATATATCAAAACTGGTACCAGGCTAAAACAATGGCGGATAAAAGTTAAGGAGCAGAAATGTGTTCATTTAACTTTTAAGTTGCTCAGGGATACATCCCCGCCTATACAAATTAATGAACAGACTATACCACAACACACTCAAGTAAAATATCTCGGTGTCATAGACACAAACTTGATCCATATAAAATTAAAAGTCGCTCAAATGGATTGGTTTATTGATAGAAATTCTACACTAATCCTAAATTGTAAAATTCTATTATACAACCCGATTTTAAAATCAATATGGTCCTATGGAATCCAGTTATGGGACACTGCCTCGACATCGAACGTACAAAAAATTCAAATCAAAACAAAATTCTCCGTACTATTACAGCAGCCCCCTGGTATGTCAAAAATCAGACAGTATTTTCAAAACACGTGACAAAATTATATAGCAAAAACTTGAGTTGCACCCAAATCCACTGGCGCGCAATATTCTAAATTACAGCGGTCATACTCGGCTGAAGTATTCGGAGGATACTCTTTCAATCAATTCCTGAAATTGAACAAATTTTGTTTAGCATTGGCATTTTAATTATGTATATTTACCACAGGATTAATTCTATTGAGCGCTCAGACTTAATTTAGACTGCAATAAATGGCATTACTCGTATGTTCCCAAGATATCAATTATGATTAGTTTAATGTAATAAACATTTACTAATACAATTTTACTTAACAATGGTTTATAATGAAATTTTTCTTGCATTCAGAGGGAATGCTTTAAATTTAAATTGTGACAAAAAATAAATAATTCGACTAGAAAAGTCTAAAGAAGATATTAGTGACATACATTTTGTTGAAGTTTGAACTTTGCTTTTACATGTATAAAGTCATACATGCATACATATATAATATATATGTATATATGTGCATATATTATTCAACAGGAAGTACCAAGGAATCTCCTGTCTGCCGGCACATAAACGCACATACATATTTTAAATTCTTAAAAAGTTAAAAAAAGAAATATTATTTTAAAATACTCGTACTGAAACGTACCAGGAGAACCATAACCAGCTGAAAAACTAAAGGAAAGATACATATAAATTTAAAAAAGTAAGTTTTTTTTAGGGTCGAAGAGAAAATAAAAAAAAAAGTATTCCAAGAATTTTATTTTATTTTCAACACAATCAATCTGCGAATCTTTTTAATGGACGCAAATGGCAAAACAGGCTAAAAGAATAAAAGTGGTTTTATCAGAGGTATTTTGTAAATTCGTATTGAAATAAACATAAATGAATAAAAATTGTGCGAAACCCTTTCAAAAACAAACATTAAAATAAAGTGAGAACAATAATAAAAGATTTTAAAACCAAAACAATGTCGACACAAAAATGTACTCACGCCAAATAAAAGCAAAGATGGGACATGGACTGGCAATCAGCTGGAAGAAAAAAGACTTGACACACATACCAAAATAATTGAATGTCATACAACAAAAGAGAAGAATAAAGTTAAAATGCCGGCCGGGTAACAAAAGTTTAACAGAAACATAAACAGACAGACACTCAAAACAAAAGGACAGACCGCATGTAGGTGAACTTCTTTTAACACAAAAAAAAAAGAAAAAAATCCATAATAACAACACCATTCATCCTACTGTGGTTCAGAAAAAAAATAATCTCCCCAAGTTTTTCTTTTAAATTGCTATTTTTCCAGCCAAACTCAGACAGAGTCAAGCTATTCATTCATTCATGCAATCACTACTTCAATAGCAAGTAACTGGCTGGTTTTGTAATGGTGGGTGGGTTCATTTTTGTGACTCTGTGCCTGTAGCCTTGCTGTTTGGTTGTACATACATACTACATAGATGGTAATATTTCTTAAATGTTTCAATGAATTCATGTGTTTTAAATAACTGAATGAAGTCAAACATGCATACTACATACATACATACATATACATACATACATATACAAAATATTTAAGTACACTATCGTATCACATGGGTTGTTCTTGTCATAATAGAAATCCTTTAGTGCTACAATTTATGTAATTTATTTGAGAAACATTTTTTCTTTCTTCCTAATTTTAATTCTTTGCATTTGGAAAATAAATGTGTGCATCGTTATTTGGTTTATAAATTTTAATACACACATTGTTGTGATGAAATTTTCTGACAAACTAGCATCTTTTTTAAGGGTCTTGGCTCACTATCACATTTCGTCGTTAAATCTTGCAAAATTAGCAGCTTCCAAAACATAGATTTATTTGTTTTAAAATTGAGTAAACTGGCATGGGGCAAATTACGGCCTACGAAATCGATCGAAACTTCAATAGAATTCAAATGGGGTAACTGGCCCCTGTCCTCGTAACGAAAAAAAAAGGTTTTCGATTAAAATCATTGAGTTTATTTCGCTTAAAAGTTGTTTGTTTTTTTTTTTTAAATACCTATGTAACTTTCTAAATTACTATGGCTATTACATATATATGTATGTATGTATGTAGGTATTAGTGATGTTACGAATATCAATTTTTAGTATTCGCGAATACGAATACGAATATTTAAAACAGTATTCGCCGAATACGAATACGAATATTTCTTTTGAGGTTTATATTTCAAATTTAATTGGAAAAAATCCCTGCCTTTGCGTTAGTAACTATAAATGAAAAAAAAAAATTTAGTGATTTAACATTATTATTGCATTAAGATGCCGAATTTGAAAACCTCTACAGAACATTTTTTAATTATTTTACTTACATACTTTCAGATTTCGTTTTTCTTACTCTGTTTGGGTTTTTAATTAATAATTCAGTGCTGTTTAGCGAACATATTTTTGCAGAAGGCGCATCCACCTGTGTCAGTGGAATTTCATGTATAAAAAGTTTAAGTTTGATTCCTGTAGCTTCCCACCCTTATACATTTAAATATAAACAGAATCAAAACATCTCACCGAGTTTCTTTAAATATCATGCATTTAAGTTATACGAGTATATTCCAATTTATTGCCGATAGATGATGTACTTTGTTCAATTCACTGCTGCGAAAGTATTTTTAATTTTATTAATACATTTGAGACAACTTAAATAATAATTTATATATATTTTTGTTTGTTTTTTAAGAAGGTTATTACTTTGCGTGAAATACAATGGGTTTTTTTTAATAAAAATTAATATATTTTTTTACATTTTATGTACTTTTTTTAAACTTTTGTATGATTTTTTTTTTGGAAAATGAATGGGAAAATTATTCGAAAAATATTCGCTTGAATTTGGCGAATATGAATACGAATACGAATATCTTAAAACAGGCGAATAGTCGAATACGAATACGAGTATTCGTAACATCACTAGTAGGTATGTATGTAAATCCAAACATATAAATATTTATACTGCAAACGATATCAAAAATATACATACATACATCCATACATACATACATATTTAATGAAATAAAACAAACATATGTTTATCTTATAAATATCCATATATAAAAAATTGTTTAGGGCTTGTTCGTAAGGTCGTGTAGATGGTTTATCTAAAGTTTGCACGGAATCGGTCGACGCGTTTGTGAGTTATGACTTTTCGTGAAAGTCGTGATGTGCTTTGATTGGGTAAATCGACATTTATAAAAGAAAATAGATTCCGTGCGAAGCCGAGCGCTCAGCTAGTTTATTATAATTTTTATATATTTTGATTATATTTCTCCTATATCTGCATATAATATGTTTTGTGTTGTTTTATAAATATTTTTTGTATTCAACTTTTACTGAATCGAATGATTTACGGAACATTAAATTTATCGTTTTTTGAAAACGACTCGAAAATTTCGAAACACTTCCTTCCGATTATGTCATTTGTTGGATATGATATTCTTTTTTGGTATGGTATTGAACTTGCAACTCTTATTTCTTTTTGAGTATTTCAGCGTAAGTAGGAAAACTATTGTATCAATAGCTGAATAATTTTCGCATTGATAAATTTTCATATAATACCCAAATATGCACTAGAAATATTTTGTATGGCAAAACAATGTTTTTTACAATTTTTATGTTTATTATTATTACGAATAAACGTAATTATTATATAAATTGTATTAATGTATAAATGAGAAATTATTATTATTAAGCTTAAGTTCAGTTTTATTAAATTAATAAAAATTCAAATTACTAAGAGTTTTAATTTTGAAAAACATTACTATATTAATCAGACAGACAGAAATGGAGAATTTCGTACTAACCAAAAATTTTTTGAAAAGGTGAAAATGGAATAAAAAGAAATTATTAATTCTCGTATTCTATTTATCTTGAAAACTTGGTTTAATAGTTGATATTCTTATCCACTTTACATAAGTTGTATAAATGAATGAACGAACGCTGATGAGAGGTGTAACGGCCTTGTAATCGATATACTGATACGTTCTGCTAGTCTGATTAGATATTTTTGTTTATTATATTTTGATAACTGGCTTTTTATACATTTTGTTGTGTTACCACATTTCAATAAATTTAACCCACCAACATTGGCCGATTAAACTTTCAAGTAAATGTTCTTAATTGTCATCCTAAAAACTGTTAATCCAGATTAAGGTTGTGTAAATCTCTGATCGGCCGCCTAAAAACTCACTCTTAGGCCCAAATTTACAGTCTTCAGTTAACTAATGATGATAGCTTAACTTGTGATATTTGTATGAAAAATCTTTGGTTAAACCATTGTTATTAGTTAACTAAAGACTGTAAATTCGGGCCTTAGTAATTTGAATTTTCATTAATTCAATAAAAAGTGAACTTAAGCCTAATAATAAAAATTTCTCATTTATGTATATATTATTATTTAGTATAAAACTCATGTAGTAGTATTAGTGAAACCAAATATAGCTACATAATAAAATCGATTTCGTGAATAAGAATGAATAAATTAAAGAGTCTAAATGATTCTGTAATAAGTACGTGCAAGTACTTAGTCTATGAATGGTACATCTAAAATATAAAGGTGAGTCTCTAAAATTTTAATATACAACAGAATTAGGCTTAGAATGTATTACATATAGAGTATTTGAAGATTCTGGATCCTGGACGTCGATTCCTCTTTGATACTATTTATCAACGTAAAGGTATCGGCAACAAATTTATTTTTCGCTCATATGTTATATCACAAGTCTTCATTTGTCTCTTACTTTGTTCAAAAACGAATCATATTATACATATTTATTCACTGCAATAAACTCTCCATCATAATGGAAGACACTTAGGAAAGTTGAACAAAATAATGTTTGTTCTTAATTTAGGTAGGTAATAATTATGTATATATGTATGTATTTATATTTGTATATAACTTGTAGGAGAAACTTTCTCATAATAGATATTAGAAATTAAAAATTTCGAAACTTCTGACTAAGATTTCATATTTGAACTGAAGTGAAGTTGTATGGTGCTGCCATATCACCATATAGAAAATATGTATGTACATATGTATGTACGAGTATATCCCGCTCTAAAATTTGACATAAATATTTACACATATGTACATACATATATATATATATATATATATATATATATATATATATATATATATATATATATATATATATATATATATATACGTATTTATTTATTTATGTTTGTTTGTACATATAAACAGAATGTATGTATGTATAGCTTTAAAGCATATATATATATATGCATTCCACATGCACTACTTTAATGTAAACGCAACAACAAGTGTTCCTCTTTTATTTTTCCGCTTTTAGTTTCAAGAACAACGCCTGAGAATTCATTCATAGGATGCGTATTCAGTACAATCTTATATACATAAGTACATATGTACGTATAAGGTATTTATATATGGATAAATGTACATACATACATATATACACATGTACAGCCATTCAGTTGCATAATATTGCTACTACAGCTGGTACATATCAGTATAACCAAACAAGTAACCAACCCATTTCTGCTGCATTCTAATTATTTATACCGTTTGGTTGGTAATAGTGTTGATGATAATGGTTATGACGACGGCAACGACGTTTATTTTACTGTTTTACTAGAAGGTATTAATACACTTAATTCAAGGCTGTTTGTTTAATATATTCTGTTGTTGCTTTCTTCAGTATTGTCTTTCCTTTGTCGCAACTTAGGCAGGAAATGTGTCAGTTACTGTTACTGTTTTGTTTGTGTATTTTCAATGTTGTGGACGTTTTGCCAATATTTGTTGCAAGTGTCATTTTAATTTGCATATTCAGGTTATTTTGTATTTTGTTGAAAAACAACAAATCTCCTAATTGCTTTGTAGGCGTATGTATGTATGTACTTTAGGGTAATTTTTTTTTTAAATTTTTAGCAAATATCAAAATGAATATTATTTAAAAAATTGTAAATCTATTTCCCGGTTGTCGAAAAAGTTCACCCAAAAATTGTGGTAAAGATTGAAAATCAGTACATTGTTATTTGTTTTTTATTTTTACGAACAAGTCACACATTCCGATCGGAAGAGTTTCAATTCCGATTACAGTCTTCCGTTTATTTTGTATTTCGATTATAGGTATCAACTTGACTCGATTCTGTATTTAAAATTTGCGTTAAAAGTGAAGAATAACGGATACTACATCTCATTTTATTATTTGTTTTGGGATTGAATTCCATAATTAGGTACTAACCCAGCAAATAATAACAGGGTAAAAATGGTGTTCAATCATGGGTTCAACTGATGACAAACTGGTTTGATTCAGGTCAAACATGCATGGTTTTTATATTAGCGTGATATTGGAGATCATGTGTTTGAGCGGGAATTGAAATAAATTGGCCTTCATTAAAATTAATGAATTAAACCCTCACATTTTCCAAGATTCGAAGAAATATTTTGATGGTTTAAAAACCAAATTTCACTTTTTGTATTATTTCATTATGTATTTACTTCACTTACTTTTTGCTGGGAACTACTAACTTAGTTAGGTTAGGTTAGGCAGACTGCTACCGCACACTTGGGTACAAGTTAGGTTCCTTTGTGATACCAGCAGGTGAAAAACATTTAAAGTTTAGCTGCATATAAACGAAAGAAAAACCACCTTTGTTGCAGTCAGTAAGTTTTGGTTTACCAAAAAGAAACCCTTGGAATTCTTCCTTAACTCGTACTGAAATTTAAATGATTTTTAATGAGAAAAACGAAATGAAAGTAATATTGGTTTAATACAATAGTAAAATAGTATATGTATATGGGTTTTACCTTTCCTTATTTATAGTGAAAAGGACTGTTAATGGTATCAACCAGTAAATAAAGAAAAAATTTCGATACTCATTGAAGATATAAATTTAAAACTCACCGTTTACATACTTAAGTAGAAGTTATTTTCAGTACCAGCAAAGGTTTGTTTTGAATTTCTTGACGAACAACTTCGATAATTTTTTCCAAAAAATTTCATTTGTTTTATTTCGCATAAATCATGCTTTTTTTAAATCTTCTGGCAACGCTGATACAACGACATTGTTGTCTTCTGACACAAGTGGTACCAACCAGAGTTACAAGCCGAGGGGTTTCGATCGGCGGCGGCGGCTTGGGTAAAAATGATCGGCGGCGGCGGCGTGGACAGTAGTGTCTCGGCGGCGGCTCAAATTTCGGCTCAAACCAATAATTTATTAACATTTTTTTTTCTTTTTCGTTTTTAATACATACATGCATACATATGCATAAGTGCAAATGGATATACAAATGTACACACATATACATACATTTGCAACCATGATGAAATGAATATAAGGTACATATGTATGTATGTACATATATGCAGAAATACAAGTAATCCAACTCTATCAATTTTATTAAGTTTTGGTAATATGTTATAGCTTTCGCAACAGGTGTTTCAACACATTCAGGATCAGACTCACTTGATGAGTTTACTTCAGAAGTTTGAGTTTTTAAAAAATATTCTTGCAGTGATTTTTGCATTTTTTTTTTTTTGGTAAAAGTAGACTGCTGTAATAAAAGTAGAAGCCACAGGTAACAGGTATGTATATTTTGTGGTAGAAGCTGCTTTAAATAAAAATCAACTGACTTACCAGTGGTGGGATTCAGTAACTTTCATTACGATAATCGTATTGTTAATACTATGTTCACACGACAAGATGAAGCACTTGCTTCGCTTTCTGAAGCATGTTCATGAATCTAGCTGTTCACACGACTCATGTACTTGCTTCGATTTGACAGTTCTCTTTTTTATAACAAATAAAATCTAAAATAGACCAAAAAAATAAGTTAAAGTTATTACGCATTTTTTAAAATGCACAAACATATTTTTTGTTTCCATTGTTGTTTTATCTTTATAGTTTTAATTCAATTTTTCACTTTTAATTAAAGTTTTTGTTTTGCTTTTTGCATCTAGTTCAGATAAACTTCCGATAAATTACGATAAAATTTAGAGAAGACAGCAATTTTTCGTGCTTCGCAAGTAGATTCAATATGAATCTACATGCTTCGCTCTCAAAATTTTGTATGGCGAAGCATGTTGCTTCGCTCATGATTGGGGTGTGAAGCATGAATAGACAGCGAAGCATGTTCCGTGTGAACGTAGTATTAAAATTAATATAACGAAAATTTATCGAATTTGGTATTCAGTAATACTATGTTCACACGATAAGATGAAGCACTTGCTTCGCTCTCTGAAGCATGTTTATGAATCTAGCTGTTCACACGACTCATGTACTTGCTTCGATTTGATAGTTCTCTTTTTAATAACAAATAAAATCTAAAATAGACAAAAAAAAAATAAGTTAAAATTATTACGCATTTTTAAAAATGCACAAACATATTTTTTGCTTCCATTGTTGTTTTATCTTTATAGTTTTAATTCTATTTTTCACTTTTAATTAAAGTTTTTGTTGTGTTTTTTGCATCTAGTTCAGATAAACTTCCGATAAATTACGATAAAATTTAGAGAAGACAGCAATTTTTCATGCTTCGCAAGTAGATTCAATATGAATCTACATGCTTCGCTCTCAAAATTTTGTATGGCGAAGCATGTTGCTTCGCTCACGATTGGGGTGTGAAGCATGAATAGAGAGCGAAGCATGTTCCGTGTGAACGTAGTATAACTAAAGTGACCATATTTTTTTTACCTGAAAACGGGACATCGAATAATTCTGATGGGTTCGGTTATATGAAATAGAAATGCATAAATAATGTAATAATATTTTATTTGTCCATAGTAAATGGACACTAAAAAAACATTGTTTATACATTGTTATATTTTTCAGAGGCACAAATTTGGTTCAAAATTTTAGGTGACGATTTCAAATATGTGTGGAACTCTTGGCAGGATTTTTTAATATTAACTTTAATAATTAACATAGCCTTAAGCACTGATACCCTTAATTGAGTTTTATCTTCGGTCCACAACTTATTCATCAAGGAAAATACACGTTCAACCGGCGCATTTGTACCAGGCAAACATAAAATATATTCAACTATAACTTGCAAATTTGCATGGTTTAGGTAATTGCTTTTAAAATGTTTAAATACTTCCACCCAACGATTTTCCGTAGAAATATTTTGTTGATTCCATTCATCAATTTTCTGCGATGTTACGTATTTAGATACGAGTGAAAATTCATCGAATACTTCCGTATCTTTATTGCAATCGATGTGTTCTTTTTCGATCAATATATCTAGAACTTTTTGAACATCTTTCCACTGTGGTACTTCTGTTAAATTTGCCCAATTAAGTTTTTCTAAATCTTTGTTATAAACAGTCCATTGCTCTAAATACTCTCGACTAGTTTTATAAAATTCTTTAGCCTTAATTTTCACGAAATTCTCGGCAATATCGGTGTAACAATCTTCTTTTAATTTTTCAAGTAAACCACGGACTGAATATGGAAGAAAGTGACTTGTGATGTATTTTAACATACATACATACATGGATATGTTTTTTGACCTTTATATATTCAGTTTTATATATATTATAATAAAGCACAAGGTCTCTTTTTTAATAAAACAATGAACAAAAAATTATTTTATTCTATTCAATATTTCGCTACTCCTTTGTGTAGCATCGTCAGGAAAAATTATGTGTTTTAATTAATAATATTGACAATTTTTCTTTCTTTGAAATGTTTGAAAATAATTTGTCACTAAGTTTCAAAAAATATAACAAACAGTAATATTAATATTTAAAAAACCCATAAAACAAAAATATTAGGAAATGAAAATTCTAAAATACGACATTTTTATGTATTACCACACAATATAGAAACATTTTAACATTTTCATGTTAAGTGTAGTGAATGTTAATAACACAAACATATACGAACATAAAGAGTTATATTATGTACATTGTTTTTAAATACAATTTTCAAGTATAAACAAATTCATGTTATTTTGTTTATCAAGTGTCTATAATTTTGAGCTACGTTTTCTATATCTGCCTTAAAATTAATTCTGTGTTCTGGTGGTACATTAATTATTTGTAACATTTCTGCTATGAATCTACGTTTATAATTCTGTTCTGTATATAATACTGAAACATTTTCAAAGTTGGGATAATGATTTAACTCTGAGCAATGTGAAGATAATGCCGTCTTTTGTGAATTAATATGTCTATACTTCTGATCAGACCTATGTCCTGTAATTCTAGTTTTTAGTTTGTTCTTTGTCGTGCCTACATATACTTTACTACAATTGCCTCTGTCATTTCCTTTACATGGTATTTTGTACACTAAGTTTGACATATCAAGTTTTTGTACTTTATCCTTTGTCCTACTAAATAATCGATTTACTGTGTTATGTGTTTTGTAAGCGACCCTATATTTTTCAGTGTCAAAAATTCTTGCTCTTTCTAAACGTTCAGATATCTGTGGTATATAAGTCATTGACTTAAAAATCTTCGGATCTGTTACACTAACTGTATTGTTTATTCTTCTAAATTTATATTTATTTATCAATTTATAAATTAGCTGATTTGGAAAATCATTCTCACTAAGTATTTCTCTAATCTTTTTCATATTTTTTCTATGAAACTCTTTGTCACTTATCTTTAATACTCTCTCTATTAAATTATTAGCTGTATTAATAATAGTTTTCTTATTATGCTTTGAATGATAATTTATAATTCTCCCTGAACAAGTTGGTTTTTGGTACCAATCTATTATTAACTTGTTACCTTTTCTTATAACCAAATTGTCCAAATAAGGAAGCTTTGAATCACATTCTTTCTCTATAGTAAATTTTATACAATTATTAAATCCATTTAATGTTTCTAACATTTTATCTATACCGGATTCAGAAATAATGCAAAACAAATCATCTACATATTTTGTTATTATTCTTGGTTTCAAATCTAATTTATCAATACTAATATTTAATAATTTCTCCAACACTATGTCAGCTACAATAGGAGAAACAGGAGATCCCATTGGAAGACCTTTACGCTGTAAATATATCTTTTTATCATACTGGAAATATCTATTATCTTCTATAACAAATTTTAAGATACGTAAAAATAAGTTTTTCTCTATTGTTGTATATTGTTTTATCAAATCCCATTTTTCTTCTATAGTATTCATAGCTAAATCTACTGGAACACTCGGAAATAAAGATACAACATCAAAAGAAACTAATTTTTCATCATCAAGTATATGGTGGTCTAATAATCTATTTTTAAATTCAAGTGAATCCTTAATATTGAAAATAGAATTTTCTGTTATCCTTTTCAATATATTTGTTATGTATCTACATAGACCATATGATGGAGAATTTATAAACGAACAAATGGGTCTTAATGGAAAATCCACTTTGTGAATTTTTGGTAATCCATACAAACGAGGTGCTATAGCAACATTAGTCTTAAGTGTGTTTTTTTTCCACATTCGTAATAATCTCCTTTTTAAAAAGTTCATCAACTAACCCATTATTAATTTTCTGCAACTTATTTGTGGGATCTCTATTGAGTAATTCGTATTTCTCACTATCACCAACAATATTAGTAATTCTAAAATCATAATCCTTTTTATTTAAAGCTACAGTTGCGTTACCTTTATCAGCCTTCAGAATATAAATACTTTTATTTTTCTTTAAGAAAACCTCTGCTTTCTTAACCTTATCTAATATATATTTATCTCTATTTGTTAGTTTCATTCTACTGACATGACTGTCAATCATAGTTGTTAATTTCGTTCTTGCAGCTTCTTGTTGTTCCCTATTCTGTATTGTCTGTATGAAATCCTCTCCATCTGTTATCATCTTTATCATTGGAAAATCTTCCTTCTTAATAGGTAAAGCAAACTTATGTCCAAGTGATAGTATCCATTGTACATCTTTCGGAATGTCAATGTCGGTTTTATTATTAAACCACTTTTGGATAAATTTTATATCTAATTTCTTTTCTTGTAAACTTTTTAAATTATCAAATTTCTTTCTATGAACTCTTCTTACTTTTTCATTAAAAGAAGATGCTAGTCTCTCCTCATATATTAAAAATTCCTCCATATCACTCTCTTTAAAATGTCTTCTTAATTGCATTTCAATAAATCTTAACTCACTTTGAAAATGTTTAAGCAGAAAAAGTTTAATTTAAGAAAAAGTTTAATACAGCTAATAATTTAATAGAGAGAGTATTAAAGATAAGTGACAAAGAGTTTCATAGAAAAAATATGAAAAAGATTAGAGAAATACTTAGTGAGAATGATTTTCCAAATCAGCTAATTTATAAATTGATAAATAAATATAAATTTAGAAGAATAAACAATACAGTTAGTGTAACAGATCCGAAGATTTTTAAGTCAATGACTTATATACCACAGATATCTGAACGTTTAGAAAGAGCAAGAATTTTTGACACTGAAAAATATAGGGTCGCTTACAAAACACATAACACAGTAAATCGATTATTTAGTAGGACAAAGGATAAAGTACAAAAACTTGATATGTCAAACTTAGTGTACAAAATACCATGTAAAGGAAATGACAGAGGCAATTGTAGTAAAGTATATGTAGGCACGACAAAGAACAAACTAAAAACTAGAATTACAGGACATAGGTCTGATCAGAAGTATAGACATATTAATTCACAAAAGACGGCATTATCTTCACATTGCTCAGAGTTAAATCATTATCCCAACTTTGAAAATGTTTCAGTATTATATACAGAACAGAATTATAAACGTAGATTCATAGCAGAAATGTTACAAATAATTAATGTACCACCAGAACACAGAATTAATTTTAAGGCAGATATAGAAAACGTAGCTCAAAATTATAGACACTTGATAAACAAAATAACATGAATTTGTTTATACTTGAAAATTGTATTTAAAAACAATGTACATAATATAACTCTTTATGTTCGTATATGTTTGTGTTATTAACATTCACTACACTTAACATGAAAATGTTAAAATGTTTCTATATTGTGTGGTAATACATAAAAATGTCGTATTTTAGAATTTTCATTTCCTAATATTTTTGTTTTATGGGTTTTTTAAATATTAATATTACTGTTTGTTATATTTTTTGAAACTTAGTGACAAATTATTTTCAAACATTTCAAAGAAAGAAAAATTGTCAATATTATTAATTAAAACACATAATTTTTCCTGACGATGCTACACAAAGGAGTAGCGAAATATTGAATAGAATAAAATAATTTTTTGTTCATTGTTTTATTAAAAAAGAGACCTTGTGCTTTATTATAATATATATAAATACATACATACATATGTACATTTTTAGATTTAAGATTTGAACAACTTATTGATGTTTCAATTTATAATTGAAGATTCAATAAATAAAAATTTATCAAAAAAAAAATGTACATAAGTATGTATCAATATTAAAAAAAATTATCTTTGCCGAATTTCTGAAAACGGGACATTTTTGCGTCCCCGAGTTGTTGTCGGGGACAACGGGACAAAGTAGCTGAAAACGGGACTGTCCCGTTCAAAACGGGACGTATGGTCACGTTAAGTATAACACTTTTAACGATATTCGCTATCGGTATGTAAACGACAATAATTTTTCGGTTGTTATGAAATAAATAAAAGTCAGCAGTTCAATCATAGCACGTGCGTTATGCAAAGAACAAAATTTATCTTTTATAACAATATACACAAACACAGAATCTTTTATGCATAAAAAATAATATTACCATTATTTAAACATGCAATTTAACATTCATATCTCTAAATTTCATAAAATTTAACATTCATTTTTTTAAATTCTAAAAAATTTTTGGGAAAAATTTCAATAAATAAATTAATTTATTTGTTTTTTGTTTATTTTTCTTTGTGCTTTTCGTATATATTGGTAGAGATGCCAAAGTAAAAGGAAATTATAACGATGTTGTTAAGAAGCAATTAGTGAATAACAAAATCGTTACTGGAAATCGCAATAATTGTCGGTAAATTTAACAATTATCGAATTGTTAAAAGTTACAGAATCGCACTACAGGTGGTGTTACTAATACAGCGGACTACTATTTTCTTGCATAATGGAGGTCAATATGTCTCATTTTGTATATGCAAGTCAAACGTTGTACTTGTTGTCTCACAACCGTCTAAACTTACAATTTTTGTCTTGCAACGTTGCAAGAAAAAGCATTGTCAGTTCATTGCAAGACAATACTATTGTCAGACATCTGACAATCGTGAGAACACTCTACTTTGCCATTATCAGATAATTGTCAGACATTGTAAGCTCTTGTTTTATTGGCAGATGTGTTTAAATTAATACATCTGACAATGGCACCATTGTCAGATAATTTTTCTATTGGCAATGCTGACCATAAATACTATTGGATTTGACAGTTCTGACAAAGTTTAACAACACATCTGGCAATGTTTTCACACAACAATCTGACAACCGTGTAAACTGACAATTTTTGTTGGCAGATAAATTTATTGTCTGACAATTGTCGTACAATGAAATTGTAAGGTTTTCTTACAATCGTCTGACCTGACAATTTACTTTTTGGTAACAATTTTTCATTGTCAGTACGTTGTCAGCACATTGACATATCTTACAATATTGTAAGATCTGCCAATCGTCTGTACGTAGCTTTACTGAATACCAAATACGATAAATTTTCGTTATATTAATTTTAACAATACGAAAATCGTAATAAAAGTTACTGAATCCCACCACTGGTAAGTGTATTCGTCTTGATAAAAAGGAAATGATAACGATATTTCACATAGATACAAAAAAGTACTAAATTTTAATGAAAACCGTAGTACTTTATAATGCATTTGTGTGAAAACATTGCCATTTATTTAGAAAATTTAATGGCGTAGCTGACGAAGTCGGCGGCTTTGGCTGAGCCGGCTCAGCTTTCAAGCCGATTCAAAGTCGGCGGCGGCGCGGCTTACGGAAAATAGCCGGCGGCGGCTAGCCGCCGATTTTGAGCCGGTCGGCTTGTAACTCTGGTACCAACTTGAAATTATGTAGCGCAAATAATTATCGTTTTTACAATATTATTTTTATTCCAGTGAACAAAAATTTTAATTTTATCTTCACGCTATTCAACTGATGTTTTGTAACTAAAAAGTTAAAACAAAATACATATAAAAATAATAATGTAAGGCATTTGTTATTGTTACCGACAGATTTCTGTTTTTTAAGTTTTGTGCTGTATTTTTCTCAAACCTTTTTTATTCCCATAATCTGTCAGTCGGTCTGTCTGCCTTACCCACACACCAACTTATGCTGTCGTTTTCACATTTTCCTAGCAATTCCTCTGCGATGTATTATGGAAAAGAAAACATTGTTTTCATATTAAAACATGGAATTCAAAAGAAGAAAAAATATTATTAAATAAGAAAGTAGCGTGAGGAGGCGGTTGAGACGGCAGACATGTAGTATTAAAGTCAGGCATACAAATGTGAAGCTGATGATCAAGCACTAGCAAGCAATTTTGGAAAAAAAACTGTATTTTCTAGTTGTTTTTCTAATGGTGATATTTTATGTTGTAAGAAATAAGAAATACACTCTGAGACACAGTATGATGTAAGGACTGACTGCGTACATCTATAAAGTGTTTTAATTTATAACACCCAATGTGTCGGTCAGTCTGCCAGCCAACCTCGCAAGTCAGTCAGATTTCAATTTGCTTTTTCTTTACGAGAAACATAACATTGTTATACTATCTGGTTGGTTTGGTATCAATAATTTTTAAAAGTATGAACTTCAAAAGAATTCACTTAATGAATAACTGGCGTTATGAAAACGAAATAATTTATTTATTTTTTTTTTGTTTATTGCAACATCAATTAGATAGCATAATAATTAACATACATATTTATGACAAACTAGATGGAACCGATAATGTACTATGGTAGTTACATCAGTTTGATAGATTTTTACCACCTTATCCTCGGTATTATAGTATGTATTTCATGCGGAATTCTGTAAAAATACATGTATAAAATATTTGCGTGGAAAGTTTGTGAAATATTGTTGTAGTACTCTGTTTTCTTGAGGAAAAATATATCAAATGTTTCTAGCAGCAAAATAAAGCAAATGGACATTTTTCATAAGGCATTTTAACAGCTGATCAACAATGTAGTATACTTAGAAACATTTAAAACGTTACAAATTCTACAAATCGGTAGACCAATGCGAATTCACTTACTTCTACAAGAACTACAATATTACTACATCATTTGACATATCGACCTCCATTATGCAAGAAAGAACTAGCTCAGCTGCATTAGTAATACCATCTGGTAAGTCAATTCGCCTTGCGCTAGACATAGTCCACATTTTACATATCATATTTTCCAAGTGAAATAATCAATGTTGCTCGACATTTATACATAAATTCGAACAGAGTAATATTCTTTATTCATAAGCGATTAGTGAAGTTAAAGTATAAGATGCAAAAAAACTCTAAATAATATGTCCTCTTTTGAGTTTCAATGTTGGGATGATATTATGCGGGTTTCTCCAACCTGCCTTGATGTACATACAACTTACATCTATCGTAAACCTGCCTTACGAAATGTATTTTTTCCAAAAAGTAAATTTTCTAAAAAATACCACATCGAAAATTAACTACTTTAACAAATGTTATTGTATCAGAAATTAATATGTTGCGAAAGATTACTTTTCTACAATCTACCTTTTCTTAAAAGTAGCTCTTTCTATGGCCCTTTCCTAAAAGCACATTTTCCTAATAGTACCTTTTTCTACAAGCATCTTTTTGCAGCAGTACGTTTTCCAAAAAGTACCCTCTCCATAAAGTGCCTTCCTTGTTCATACAATTTGAAAATAAACCCTTGACCAAAAATTATTCTGCCTAAATGTAGTATCCTTTCTTGAAAGTAAATTTCCCGACAAGTATTTCATTACAATTAACAGCATATTTTCCTAAAGCATCTATTTCTTAACGTACTTTTTTAAGAAGTACCATTCCCAAATATTATCCAATTTTTGTAAGAAATACTCCTAAAAAATACATGTTCCACAGATTATTTAAAAAAAATATATCGTAAAACTTTTTTTCAATACGGCAGCACACATAGAAAATGGTGGCACGAAATAAGCCCCAACAAATTTTCAAATTTGTTGTTTGGGCTTTATTTCGTTTTTTTTTGGGTTTATTTCATTTTTATTATTTCATAAAATTTTTTGGGGCTTATTTCATATCCGTAAAATATATCTAAACACATTTTGAGGAAAATTGCATTTTATTTTCAAGCTTCAACTGTGTTATAATAAAGTTTTTTATTTGGGGTTTATTTCATATTTTTTGGGTCTTATTCGTAAATTTTGTTTGGGGCTTATTTAATTTTTTTTTTTTGCTTTATTTCATAAAATTTTTTGGGGCTTATTTCATTTTTCGATTTGGGGCTTATTTCGTGGTGCCATAGAAAATTATTCAATCAGCATTATTATACGTTGCTTTTAAGAACATGTTTTCAAAATAATGGGTTTACTGAATCGTTTTACGTTTTAAACATGAGACTATTTTCGCAGTTGTATTCAAAAGCAACACCATCTAAACCGTAGTCCTCTCAAGTCCATTTAGGCATTTGAACATGGTAGTCCTATAGCGTGTCTAATATGGTAGAGTAGTGTTTCGTGAAGTGTATTTGGAATTTAGGATGTCTAACAAGAAGGAGAATGGTTCCGTTTTATTAAGATTAACAATAGGTTCTCCCTCGACGGGTGAGATGTGAACAAAACATTTTTCTTAGATATTTTAAAAGGTAGAGAATATTTACATTTCGATAGAATTAACGAAAATTTCTCTCTCTCAGGCTCATTTCGACAAGTGAAATACATCTGTAAGACATCTCGTAAGGAATTGAATAGTTCCGTTTGATTTGTATTGGCATTAATTCCGCTGTATCAATTCCACTTGCACTTTCCTCGTCTGTCTTAACCAACCCATTTGGTTGGGCAAGGAAAAAATCATTTCTTTAGAACTTCTCATTAGAAGAGATTACTTCAGTTTTGCTAGAACGACAAGGCCACTTTATCATGATATTATGGAGAAGTGAGGGAAAAGAATTTTGTTCTATTCTGTTCCTAGATTATATTAATACTTCATTTATCGCGTGACCAAAATGAAAATCGAAGAAGGTGATGTTTGATATGTTGTATGTACCTGGGCCCGGATCCAGTTTTTACTTCTACATTACGTTAGGTTTTTAGACAATCTGCTACTGCACACTTGATTTTGGGCTTTGCCACTTTGTTTTGCCTGCAGGGGAAAATAATTAGAAAAATATAAGAGTAGAGTCGAAGACTTAAAAGAAGAAGGATTGTATGAGAGAAAGAAGAATGGCTTTTATCGCATGCCTTAAGGTGGATGGTTAGATATGAAACCATCTACTGCTCTTGAAGGAGTTAATTTTGGCAATTCTGACCTCCGCCAACTCACACAAGATAATGAAAGACGATCGGCCAATAAGTGCCATTCATTGGCCTTCCAGAGAAAGACGCAAACTGAGAAGGTGGGAGATTGATCCCAGCTCCCCCTTATTTGGGCAGCTGCTAGAGAATTCGACGTTCGTCTCATTAAGTCTGCATGGTTACCAAATTTTTGTGATCGCTGCAAAAAGTCCTTCAGGAGCGTCTTCGGGAAATTTAAAAGGTTTCTGTTACGTATTGGATCAAGTCTAGGCCAAATTAGTCCTATAAGGACCTCCAAATAATCTATTCAGGCCAAGAGCCCTAAAAATTTTGGCAATTTGCTGATTGCGGGCGGGACTCGGAATTCAACAGAAGGTGTCGAAGTCTGATTCCAACAGTGGGCACTTCGTCTCGCCAGCAAGTCAGCGATGTTGTTACCTTTGCTAGTTCCATGTCCCAGTACCCAAACAAGGATGATGTATGAATGTAATCTATTCCTATATTAGGAATCACAGGCGACAAAATAAAATTCTGCACAATCACAATCCCTGGTATGTCAGAAATGAGCGAATTCAGAAATATCTAGATGTTCCGTTGATGAAGACGCGTAAGTGTATTTGGATGTAGCTCAAGTTATTTACGGGTGTACCACTTACTTATGAAAATATAATACAAAAAACTACAAATATTACACAGTACATTTTTTTATAAAATCTTATTTTATAAAAAATGAACTTTATATATAATATTTTTAGTTTTCAATAATATTTTCATGAATTAACTTTTTGTTCCATTTACTCGTACCTAATAAATATTTGTTAATTTATCATAAAATTTTTTTTTTTGGAGTTTTAATTTTAGTTTGGAGATTTTTTGGCACTAAAGTTGGATTTTGGGGATTCTGAGCTTGGGGATTTTGAATTTGGGGATTTTTTTAGGGATTTTGTTCTTGGGGATTTAGTGTTTGGGGATTTTGTGGCACTCCCGTTGTTTACATATCGCTCCTTTATTGCAACGTAGTCATATTTCAAAAAACTTAAACGTGGCAAAATGCATTTAAAGTTTTCAAAACGTAAGCATTTACATGGGCGGCTTGAGCATGTAAGCGGTTATAACTTGGGTTTAGATAGAGATATGTTTATGCAAATTTTTTTACAAATAAAGAAGGCATTGAGAAACTCTTTCGTCAGTAACTGAAAAATTTTGTTTTTTGAGATATGACTATGTTGCAATAAAGGAGCGATATGTTACAAAATCCTGCGTACCTACCTGATGACAATCGCCAGTGCGATAATTCTCAGATCAATATACACTTTAATGCTCTGCAGTTATGAACAAAACTTATCATCGGTGATAGTGCGTTTGTAGAAATTATAACAAAATTCATCTGTATTTTTATATCTGTGAACACGTTTTTCCCATTTTTTCTCCATATTCCTTTTTTTGTTGACTCTTATAGTCTTAAAAAACGAATAATAAAAATAAAACTCAAGAAAAACAAGGAGATGTATGTTTCGTATGAAAGAAGATAGAATAAATAGAAAGACAGACAACACGGCCAACTTAAAACAAAATAAATTTTTTGGGTTTTAGTAGTATTTTCTTTATCAAATAAAAGCATCAAAATAAATATGTACACACATACCAACTATTCATCTAAAAGATGATGTGATGAAGAACAAAAAAAACACGCATGCATGAATCTACAAAACGACTACGTACGTTTCACATTTCATTTTAAACAACATCCCATTTTTACGTACTCGTACCTTTTTTTTTTTTTGTGCTCCCTTAACAACTTTGCAACGAACATTTTAATCCAACCAACCATCCTTTGGCCTTGTCAGTTAAAAGTTGCTTAAAATATGTACGTGTGCTTGTGTATTTAAATGAAATTGCTTGTTTCAAATAGACTGACGGACTAAATGAATGACTGCCTGCCAGTTTATTGCGACTGTCAGTCTTGTTAAAGGCCTCTTTACATGGTAATACATGTATATCGGTATGTCAAAAATTGAAAAAAATCTTATCATGTAAACTCAAATTGTTATGAGTAAGAGAGAATACGGATAAAAAAAACTGACAAGCGTTCGGTAAATTTTTATTTTCTAAACCATTTTAGAAACTTACGTATACTCATTTTATCAGAGGTGTCTTTTTAAATAAACATTGGCAGCTTTAAGAGTATATATTGAAGGTGGCATCATTTCTATACAATAATTACAAAAACAACTAAAACAAATTGATGTTGTGTTTGTAAATATTGTAGAACTGTAACCACCAGCTATTTCGTAGCGCAGACTTTTGATTTTATTAATATTATCCGTGTAAACATAAAAAATACCTGCAACAGACTTTTGTTCTCTCATCTTATATAAAAAGAGAATTTCATAATATTTTGATTCTACAAAGTGTTATTACTTTGTATTACCATGTAAACTCACCTTAAGCAAATGAAAAAAGTACACTCGCTGTATGTTGGTTGTTCGCATTAGTTTCCCTCTTTTTATCGTTTAATATGTATGTACGAGTATATGTACATATAAAATTCTATCAAACCATGTAGCAGTTGCAGAGTCAGTTTGACTGTCTTTTTGCCTATAAGGCTGACTATTATAAAACCGGCAAAAACAGAAAAGGAAATTCGACTGAATATAACGAACAAGATAGCAAATAAACCATCCAGTCGGCCAGCAACCACCATAATTTTATACGGCAATACTGAATGTTGGCTGTTGTATCCCAAGTGAAATACTTGGTGCAAGTGAAATACTATCGATGTCATCCACATTTTGTAATATTGTCGTAGTATTAATGTGCAACATTCATATTCAGTGGTAGTGTTGTAATAGTAGTATATACATACATATATACATATGTACATACAAACATATGTACATACATACATACATCAGATATAAATTCTATCTAACTATGTTATTGTCATGCCAGCCAGGCAACAAGAACAGTAGTACCAATAACAAAAATAATAAAAAAATGTTTTAATATAATTTTTAGTATAGCAGTTGAAGAATTATCACAGAAAAATATTCTTCTGTAGTATTATTGCCACATACATACATACATGCCTTTGATATAGTTTTTTTTCCTATACAATCATCTTGAATGCAAAGGCAACCAACCAACCAACCAAGCAAACATCCATTCATCCTACCAGCCAGTTATCCCTTTCTGTTTCTTTATCCTGTTTGTAACCCTCATGTCGTAGCCTTTGTCAGTCATGTAAACTGTTCTGTTCGGTGAAGGACTGTTATGTGGTTTGCTCAGTGTTGCCAGAAACTTTATATGCAAAAACAACAAAATTGTATGATTTTTTTTTTATGAAAAAGCTTTAAAATCTATATGTATTTCAATTCAAAAAATTTTCAAAACATTTTTTTATTGCAGTCAAAAATAGTGCTACATAACAATAAGATTCAAGAGAAAATCGTACAAAATAGATATTTTTTAATAATATTGAGAGATTTCACCCAAGACGAATTCACTTTACAAAAACATTTAACATATCAGCCTATGCATTTCGACATTCGACCTCCATTATGCAAGAAAAAAGTAGCTCAGCTGTGTTAATACAGTACACAGTCGCGCGATTTGCAAAATATGACATGTGTGTTAAAAATGTATGGTAGTGTGGACTAAAAATGCAACTGTGTGACAGATTTTTTGGCAAGTCGTGCGATTTGTCAAATTTTATGAAAATTTTCATAAAATGATAGTTTTCATGCGATCAGAGGAGTATTTATTGTCAACCAGATGTTTTGGCATCAGATTTGTATGATAGTGTGGCACCTACAACACCATTTTGAAACGATTTTTTAAAGTCGGTCAGATTTTTGCAAGATTTTCCTGTGAATGAATCGTACGATTGTGTGGGATAGTGAAGCACGGCCTTAAGTGAATTCGCCTTGTTTTGATCTTTCTCTGCGGATTGGTTGCGTACTTTACGAAAAATTTTTGTTTTGTAGTAAAAAATTTGCCACATACAGTACAACCTCCCTAATCTGGACAGATATAGTTTCAGCTATTGTCCGGATTAGTGGATCGTCCGGACTACTGTTATAATAAATTTTTGAACGCATATTTGTTTTTATTACCCTACAGAAATATAAGTATGTACACATAAGAATTCATTTGCATTTAATTAATTTACAGAAAACATAAAGAAAAATACTAAAAGTGACCAAAAATATTAATTTTGCAAAATAAGAATTTATTTGTTTCCAAAAATTTGTCTGTGAATTTCAAAATTACTCAATTCTTGTTTTGATTAATTGATAAATTTTATTTGTGTATTTTTTAAATAGTTTCAAAAATATAATTTATAATTTATATAATTTAAGATAATTTTATTCCATAAACTAACCGAAAAATTTAAATGTCCGGATTACTGTATAGTCCGAATTAGCGAGTGTCCGGATTAGGGAGGTTGTACTGTACTATATACATATGTATACATATGTATTTATGTATAATCTTCAAAAATCTGAATTTTTGTGTTAAAAATCTTAAAATCTCTATTTTAACATTTTAGAGGCGTAAAATATACCAAATGCGGATAAATCTGCAATTCTGGCAACAATGTTTGTGCTGTTTTTGTGTGTTGACGCTGACTTTGAATGCTGGCTGGCTGACTAGATTTTTTAATTTTTACCATGCCGTATCGTCATCATACGGTTGAGATTTTCGCTGTGTGTGAAAAATGTATCCATGTGCTATTTTTTACTGTTTCAGTTGTTGTTATTGTTAAATTTTATAATTTTCGTCCAATCTTTGTTCGTTCGTGTGTTGTTAGTTTCTGGCTGTTTGGTTCTGTGACTGTTACTTTGACTGACAGTTAAGCAAACACAATATATGTTTGTATACACGACAAAAGCAACGAGAGGGGGAGGGAATGCTTATCTCTGGCAAATAGTTTGAAATGAAATTGGAATTTGGTAGTACATAGTACCTATGACTATTTCGTATGCTGTTTAATACAGACTTATTCGACAGTTTACGATAGTGCGACATGAAATTAAATTATAGGTATGTATGTATGTACCTATTTCGAAGTTAGATCGTAATATTTTACTACATGTAATTCAAGAGAGAAAATGTACAATGAAACTACATAGGTATTTATTAATTTTTCGGTCGGAAATCGCACGATAAGAAATCTTTTCTAAAGAAAATTTAACCGTTCGAATAAAAAATTTTTCGATATCATACATATAATTAATTCATAATACCTACATAATTATAGATTTTAATTTGTTTAATCTAAATGTAATGAATATTTTCTTATTAATAATTTGGCACAATTTTCCTTAATTTTACCTTATCCCCGATGTACATATGTATGTATGTATGTAACATGTATTCGTCCGTGTTAACTTTGACCCTACTGCAGTGATGGAAAATTCAGTACTTTTGTACTATTTTCAGTACTTTTTCTGCCAATCCACCTTAAAATTGTGGTAAAACAGCACATGAACATTTACTAATATTGTCCACATAGAAAAAAATGAGCAAATTTAATACTGTTATTCTGCTGACGCTATGTTAATGTTATAACAAATAATAAGCTAATGTAGACTGCAAGTAAGGAATGTACAAATTCGTTATTCATGTTATTGTTAGTGTGTGTTTTTTGCAAAAGTTGTTAATGTTATTGGTCCAATTTACAAGAGATTAATTTTTAGTTCGCACAACTTTTGTTCTTTCGAAAACACACGAGACTAATTAATCTGGCATAAAATTGTATACATATACAAAGCTTTTTATATCAAAATGAATTAATTTTTAGTTTGTTGTTAAAATAGTTTTATATTTTTTATATTAAACTTAATTAATTTTTAGTTACATAAGTCGTTTATGTGTAATATGAATTAATTGTTTACTTAAATAAAAGCATTCGAGATACAAAAATGCATACGTATGAAAGTACAATGCACGCACTTAATGAAAGTTTTTGTATAAGTAAATTAATCTTTTTGAGTAAAGTATTTTAAATATTTATTTATTTATAACAAAAACAATTTTAATTTTCTTCATTTAATTTTTTTTATTATATAATTGGATTTTTAATTTTATTTTTGAATAAAAATATATGTTTCATAAAAAGTACCACAATGTTGAAGAAAGTACTCTTTTTGTTGACGGACAGTACCATTTAAATTTTTCATTTTTCCATCACTGCCCATCAAAAGTTAGTACAAATAAAAAGGAGGACAAAAAAAAAAAAAAAAACAACAATCTCTTTTAACTTTCCTTAATGTTTTTTATTTGTTTGATTCGATATTTATATTCGCATAAGTTTTACAAGGAGGATTAAATGCACACAGACAGCACAGCGTACATACACAAGAACCAAATGGTCGTAAAGTTTTCAGCACTTGCCAACAGCTGATGTTGGAAGCACGAATAGGTATGTAAAGAACAAGAATTAAAGCCAAATATAGCAACGAAATCGAGCGACAAAGCAAGTTGAATGTAAAACGCTGACGAAACGAAAGGGTATTCCTAACTTGTCTTCTTCGTCGTCATTAAATTTTTGTTTTTATTATGCCGGCTACATAAAATGAGTTTGAGTCTCTGCTTTTATGTGGACATCAAGAACATACTACATTATCAGCCACCATAATGTCAGTGATGGTATGATATCCTATAGTAAGTAAGAAAAGGAGGGGGAGTGGGAAGTTGCCCTTAATAGAAATAATATTAAATTCCTTGTGCGCGCTTTACAAAAGGGGCTATGAAATGATAGTTATTGGTTGTGTGTGGCTGCTGCTTGGCGACCGAACGACCCTTGTACATATTAATTTTATATTACATATAACATTTAGTCTTCTTCTGTTCGTTTCATCTACTGCAAATGTTGCCTGCTTGTGTTTCTCTGGCTTTTGTTTGTTTGGCTTACAACATTTTATAAAACAACACTATGCACAAGAAAAGCAGCAGTACCAACAACAAAATACTACCCTCAAGAGTCATTTATGGTCATTATAAACATTCTATAACGTTTTTCCGACTCTGTAAGAGTGTGGGGCGATGCTGGGCACAAAAATGATTACAGATATACTTGCATAAGTATACTAAATTAAAAAAATATTCGTATATATTGAAGCACTTGTTGTTGTGTATTGTTATACCCTTCACCAAAAGTGGTAAAGAGTATTTATACGAGGGCAGATTGATATTGAAGCTGCCTAAGTAGGAAAAAAACATTTTTTTTTCAAAAACCATTTATTTCTCAACAAAGTCTCCTTTTAGCTCAATACACTTAGTAAGACGATATTCCAAATATTTTTATACCATCTGAATAATACGATTTCGGGAACCCCTCAAAATGCGCGTTAGTTTCGGTAATCACTTCTTCGTTTGAGTTGAATCTTTGAAGTTTGGAAACAGGAAAAAGTCACTAGGAGCTAAATCTGGACTATAAGGTGGATGATCAACCAATTCGAAGTGTATTGCACGTAATTTTAGCATCGTATCTAATGCTGTGTGAACCGGTGCGTTGTCTTGAAGAAATAGCACTTTTTTCTTGTTTAAATGTGGTCGTTTTTTCTTGATTGCATCAATCAATTGATCCAATAATGCACGATAATACCTTCCTGTGATTGTGGATCCTTTTTCAAGATAATCGATGAGCAATATGCCGTGTGCATCCCAAAACACAGTGGCCATAACCTTGCCAGCCGATTTCACTGCCTTCGGCTTCTTCGGAGCACTTCCACCCATTGTTTCTATTGATTTTTGGTTTCAGGTGTGTAGTGGTGGACCCACGTTTCATCAACCGTTATTAATCGACGCCCAAAATCAACAGGATTACGCTTTATCATGTCCAAACACTGCTGTGAAGTGGTCTGTCGAACTCGTTTTTGTTCGACACTGAGCAAACGCGGCACCCATCTTGCCGATAGCTTTTTCATATGCAAATGTTCATGCAAAATGTTAAACACACGTTCATATGATATGCTTACCATTTCAACAATCTCACGTAACTTGACTCGGCGGTCATTCATAACGATATCGAGTTTTTTTTTTTATATTTTCTTCAGTAACCACCTCTTTTGGCCTTCCTGTTGATGGTATTGTTGCAGTGCTTGTTCGGCCGCATTTAAATTCAGCAATCCAATATTTTACCATGTAATCTGACGGAGCAGACTCACCGTCATGTTTATCGAGCTTTTATTTTGTCTCTTTCGCCGTTTTCCCTTTCAAATAATAGTGTTTAATCAAATCAGTGCACGAAATTCGCTTTTTTCCATTTTTCAAGAAACACAAAAGTTGCTTAAATTCACCAATCCAATATTTTACCATGTAATCTGACGGAGCAGACTCATCGTCATGTTTATCGAGCTTTTATTTTGTCTCTTTCGCCGTTTTCCCTTTCAAATAATAGTGTTTAATCAAATCAGTGCACGAAATTCGCTTTTTCCCATTTTTCAAGAAACACAAAAGTTGCTTATTTCAAACGAGCATAAAGTATACACATATATATATGTATATGTATAAGGATCCTTATTGATAGGGAAGTTAAATAAACCATGCCCGTGTTTCTGTGCGTGCAATCGTTTTTTCAAAGAATAGTTGGTGTGTCTTGGGTATTGAACTGAGGTGTAAGAATTTTTCTGAAGACGATTCGTATCGAAAATGAGCAAAAAAAAAAATATCGTTTCTAATATTCTAACCATTCCGGAAATACACTTATTAATATATGACGGTGCACCAGTATTGAATCTTGATTCATATGGATTAGAGTTTAGCACACTGGGGCTCGTTAATCTGTAGAGTATACATATATCTACATACTCGTACATACGTATATGTATGTACTTAATATTAACAAATCTGGTGTTCGTTCAAATCCCCTGTTCGTTCAGAATTGGAAGTGGCGAGGAATGGAAAATGGAAAATTTTGATTTCGGCCACTCCAAACAATGCAGCTAAATGTTTTATGCGTACCCATGATATGGGTATCAAACGAAAGGCTTTTCTAAGAAGATAGCTGACAATAAGACGTAATCATTATAAATTCAAAATTAAGACCACCCCAAACACCGGATGCCCAAAATCTGCTTCTTTTTTTTTTTTTTTTTTTTTTTTTTATCAGAACCTCTTTTTATGTAGTGCATTGTGCCGAAACTAGGAAAATGGGTTATAATAAGGGGAGGATAAAGTGCGTAGTGCTTGTGAATATTCTTAACGTAACACGAAAGACCTCTGCGAGCAATTTCTTCCACATACTAACAGTTCGTAAAAAGTAAGAATTATTCCTTATAATGCGTAGTGCGGTTCACTGGCATATGGGGCACAAAGGGAAGAGCTGGCTATACTAAAAAGTAGTTTTGTTGCAAATATTCTGCAACTGTGAATAGAAAGAAAAATGTTTTTAAATATGAATATAATGAATTCGAATTGCCAGTAAAGCCAATGTTCCTTATTGAACTTACCCCCAGGAGGGAGGGATTTATTTTGGGTAATTTATGCTGAAAGTTTGACATTTTGGATCTAGGGATTTTGTGGGAATGAAATGCTATCGGTTGCCATTATTATTGATTCATAACTTGAAGTTAAAACTTGCTTCTTAAATACCTATTTGTTATTGGTGGCGTATACAAAGTTTTAACTTTTCACCTCTTTCTGCAGTAGAATTTTTCCAAATTATTTAAAAATGGCGAAAAACAACTACAAAAAAGCCGTCTGTCAAACTAAAACGTCAAATTATGTTATAAAAGCGCTTTCCAAACACAAGTAATAACTTTAACATGAGCGGTCTACACCTAACTTTAATTTGGAGTAAATGTTAAAGTTAGCCATTTTAAGTTTATTGTGGACCGCATTTTAGGGATTTTCGGGGATGAAAACCCCATAACTGGGAACTAGGCATGAAATTAAACTGCACACTACATTGTGTAATTGAAATTTGTTTGTTTGTTTGTTTATTTCAGTCTATAGACAAAAAAGTCCTTACAGACTAAGATAATATAATATGTATAATATAATATAAATAAATAAAATTATGGTTATCTAGCAACAAAATTTAAATCAATATAAAATAAAATAAATAAGAAAGAACAAATAAAATCACACCAAACATAATCACAGTAGATGTAAATATAAAAATAATACTTAAGTGTGCATATACATAACTCTTTTATTAAGACGATTTGAGCCAAACTATATTAATACACTAAAAAGTAACAATTTAAACTCAATTTTACCAGTGCTGAATTCGATAAATGAGTTAGAGTCTCTTTGCAAATTAAAATTTAAGTCATTTAAGAGACCAAACGCGCGGGTTAGGGTACCATTACGTGCATAATCAGTACGACGAAACGGAACATCGAATAGCTTTGCTAACCTTAGATTCCTCGGCGGAATATAGAACCGTATAGCGTTAAGCAAATCTGGGCAATCAATAGAGCCATTGATAATGTCGTACAGCAGCAGGGCAGATTGAACTTTTCTACGTGATTCCAAAGTACGCAAACCAATAAATAAACATTTTGACTCATATGGAACCGCAGACAAATAAGATAGCGAGCGCGTAGCAAACTTAACAAAAATACGTTGAATTCTCTCCAAACGAGTGATAAGATTAGCTACGTGAGGACTCCAAATAACAGAAGCATACATATTCCAACTTAGACCTAACAAATGACGTATAAACATACTTAAGAGTGTATGGGTCAGCAAACTCAGAACAAGTTCTTTTCAGAAAACCCAGCATCTTATAGGCTTTCGGAACTATGTATTCCACATGAGCAACAAACGACAAGGAATTATCAAACAATACGCCTATGTCAAGTTTAGAATTAGATTTATTCAACATAACTCCATCAATATAAAATTGAACAAATCGTAACACAAATAGCGTTGCCAGAAAGATGATTAGTATCATATACATACATATGATAGGTTATACGAGTACATACATATATATTTTACGTCACAAATGACGATTTAAATATCTAGTGGAGCAATTGAAAAATGTGTGTAATGCGTCACCTTTTTGGAATTATTTATGATCAAATTAAATTAAATTATACTGCAACTGCGAATATAGTAGTAAGAACTTGTGTTGCAATGACTTTAACGAGAAAAAATTCTAATTTAATTGCACTTAGAAAAACTTGTGAAAAGTTATCATAAGTGATGAAAACAAATTGGCCGAAAGATTTTTCATAAAATTGTAATACGTTTGCGTACCTTGTTATATGTTACCCTTGCATTTCTATGCCTATGTTGGGTGGTGTGTTCTTAGTAAAATTTCGGTCATAGGTGATCCTCTCCATAAAGCTAAAAATAATGAAAAACTTTACGAGGGCGGTTCGGAAACTTCTTAGCCTAGCACAAAAAGCGCGGTATAAACAGAAAAAAGTTAAGTGTTTTGGAAACTTCCATCTCTGCTATGAACACATGTTAAATTTTGTTTCGATCTGGCAACTCCTTCATATAGAAACAGGTGTTCACAAAAGACGCATCCGCGATTTTTTTTCAATGGAAAAATTAGAAATGCGTGGTGTCATTAAATATTTACATAAAAAAGGTTTATCGGGACAAGACATTCATAATGATATGGTGAATGTGTTAGGTGAAAGTGCTCCTTCATATGCAACAGTAAAAAATTGGGTTGCTGAATTTAAACGTGGTCGTACAAGCATTGAAGATGAACCACGTAGTGGACGTCCAAAAACAGCAACAACAACAGAAATTGTAGCCAAAGTGCATGATATGGTATTAAATGATCGACGAATAAAAGTGCGTGAAATAGCTAATATCATGGGCATCTCAAATGATCGAGTCCATTTAATTTTGCATGAAGAACTACAGATGAAAAAGCTTTCTGCAAGATGGGTGCCGCATTTGTTAACAGTCGACCAAAAACGCATAAGAATGAACATTTCTCAAGCTTGTTTGGATCGTTTTAAGCGAAAGAAAATGCATTTTAAGCGTCGTTTCATAACTGTTGATGAGACATGGAACCACCACTTTACTCCAGAGACAAAAGAACAATCCAAACAATGGACTGAAGCTGGAGGAAGTGCCCCAAAGAAGGCAAAAACAATTCAATCGGCTGGTAAGGTTATGGCAACGGTTTTTTGGGACTTCAAAGGTATTTTATTGATTGACTATCTGCAAAAGGGTAAAACAATAAATTCAGAGTACTATTGCAACCTTTTGGATCAATTAAATGTACAAATTCGAGAAAAACGTCCTGGCTTACAACACAAAAAAATTATTTTTCATCAAGACAACGCACCAGCGCCCAAGAGTGTTTTAACAATGGCTAAAATCAACGAATTAAAGTACGAGTTGCTTGACCACCCACCTTATTCTCCTGATTTAGCTCCCAGTGACTCTTACCTGTTCCCAAATCTAAAAAAAATCCTTGCTGGCAAGCGTTTTGCCTCAAATGAAGAAGCAATTACAGTTGTAAACCACTATTTTGAAGACCTTGAGGAAAACTATTTTAATCAAGGAATAGAATTGCTAGAAAAACGTTGGACTAAGTGTATTGAAGTTTCAGGAAATTATATTGAAAAATAAAAATATATTTGAAAAACTAATATTCTCTTTCATTAATAGGCTAAGAAGTTTCCGAACCGCCCTCGTAGCTAGGCAAGAAAATATATAACACATTCGAAATTTTATAAAAACCCGTCAATTAAAAACCGTAAAATATGTACATACAGTGTTGAAAAATATAATAGAAACGACAACTACTTGCACATTTCATATCATATTTTTAGCTTGTAAGGTAATCATTTCACCAAATACATACTGTATTAGACTCTTTGATAACGGTACTTTATTTCGAGTTTGCTTTTGGGTACATGATCGAAAAAATTTAAGTTTAGTATTCTTTTAGTGCAGTGACCACGTGTTTTGGTTGGAAAAAAAAATAGAAACGCTGAGGAAACTGTTAATAATTCCGAATTAAGTTAATAAAATATTATTATTTAAAAAGTGTTTGATACTATGTGGGAAAGGTACATAAAAAAGTGAAACTGCTGTAAATATTTTCATATTTTATTAATATCTAATTCAGGATGGGTCGTGGTACAAATTGTACAGTTCCGGAAAGGGAAATTATAAAAAAATTCAAAATTATGGCCTTTCCATGTCTCAGATTGCCGACTTCATGAACTGCTCGAAAAAAAGGTGTTTTCTGCGGTTCATTTTAAACCTACGGAGGAAAAACGAGGACTAAAGCGCGCAACATCAAAAAAGTTTCACCAATTGCTCATACGAGCAATTCAAATCAGAAGACCTGAAAAATTCCTTAAAAGCACCAGTAAGCAGTCGAACAATCCGAAATAGATTGATATCTGCGGGTTTGAAGGCATATAGTGCAAGGAAAGTACCATACCTTAGCCAAAATAACATAAACTGCAGGTTATCGTTTGCAAGGAAACACGTATTGCGAATAAATTGGAAAAACGTATTATGGTCTGACGAGACAAAGGTTAATTTGTTTGGTTCTGATGGCAAGGTGCATGTAAGACGCCCTAAAGACACTCCCTATGATCCAAAGCACACGTTAAAAACTGTTAAGCATGGGGGTGGGAATATAATGCTTTGAGGATGCTTTTCACCGTCAGGCGTTGGACCGTTATTCTGGGTAAAGAATAAGAAGTGCGCTGTCGACTATACAAACATTTTACAGAAAGTCATGCTTCCATACGCCGAGGAAGAAATGCCTTTGAAGAGTTTGGGCAGGAAAACGACCCCAAATACTCATCTAAGCTGGCAAAGAAATGGTTCCGAGAGAACAATGAAAAAGAAAATAGGTGGCTATAAGTCAATAAATAAATCAGATTTGTGGGAGAAAGTCCAGGCCGCATGGTACAATATAGACCCATTAATTTGTGCCAGGTTGATAGACTCAATGAGCCGGCGTTGTACCGAAGTACTTAAAAACAAGGGTGGAACAACCAAATATTAATTTCAATTTAATTCCAACATTGTATTTATTGTTTTAAAGAAAAAAGTTTATGTGAATTAGTTTTAAGTTTGTTGCTTCTATTATTTTTTCCAAGGGCAATGAATGAATGCCGTCATATGTTCTGTTACATAAATGCAGCTGAGCTGAGTTTTTCTATTTTTTATATATAAATATGTTCTGTTATAAAAAAAATATAAACTCCCAAAATAAATTTTTTTTACAAGAAATATTCTGAAAAGAAAGAAAACTACACATCGTTTCTATTATATTTTCCAACACTATATGTATGTTTTCTTCAGCTGTAATACATATTGCTTTCGACAAATTTTTAAGCTATTGCATAGCTTCTATTCCGGGCTTTGAGGCGACCGAATCAAGAAATTTTTAAACGTTTGTTTCTTAAGTCTTGTTTTTGAAACGAAAAAACCTGGAAAAAATCTGTGATTTATTTTTGAAACGAAAAAACCTGGCACTAAGTTTGTTTCTTAAGTCTTTTGTGTTGTTAAGTATTTAAATCTCCCAATGTATGTTTACCCCTAAAGTATGCTATTGATAAACATTAACATTTGATATCATATTGATATCATTAACATACAGTATTGCCAGAATAACAAAGGAATTATTAAACAAAACGTAAAAATATAATTGCATAAGTTGATAAAAAAATGCTGTGCATTAGCTTTACCGCGGCAGTCCCCGAGTGCCACATGTCTTTTTAATTTTAATATAGGTATATGTGTATTAAAAAGTACCTTTCGTCATAGATTATCTTCTTAATTAATAAAATATTAAAACCCCATTTTCCATTCCTGATTCGAACTTTTACTAAGAGGAATTTTCGTAAAAAGGGCTTCACCTGATACAGACGCTACTATATCGGACATTATTATTTTTACTTCTAACTACATACATAAATAAATAATTAAATTGAACGTCCTATATTTTTTAAATAATCTTGGTAAAATAATATTTTACTTAAACTATTCTAAAAATTCCATTGTATTTGGCAACATTATAGTTTTCATCTTCATTATCAACTCCAATCAATATGCTGAACTTTTAAAGCACAAGTTGAGTTTGTGTACTGATGATGAGAATGTTGCTCGAAAAGTAAAAAATTTTTTAGTTTACTGCTTCATATTTTTAGTTTGTAAAATAAAAAAAATAAACTAAAGAACTTTGTTTACAAGTGCAACAAAACCAACAACTAAAAACTTCCACTTGACTCCTTGTCAAAGAATAAAAATAAATACAGACAGATTCTCGAAAAACGAACGAGTTATCAAGCAATCAAAAACAAATAATAAAGAAAAACGTGCAATTACTAAATGAAAATCCTTTCATTAATGGTGTCCTGGCTCTCTTATACATACATATGTATATGTGTATGTATGTGGATACATCCACTTTTAAACAAGCTCCAAAGCTGAACTTCAAAGCTTCAGTGGTACAAAAAAAACCAAGTATGTATATGTGGCGCAAATCTTGCTGGTTTCATTGTAAAATCTGGATGAAAAAAAGGATGAAAAACTTTCCTTTAAATTTCTTTCGTGTGCAGTTGCTATTGCATGCATTATGAACCTGGTTTTTTTATCACATTCTGTTTCTCCATCGCTCCTCTTATATCTGTAAAGTTCGCTTCTCGTAATATTTGCAGCAAGTAAAAATTCAAAGAATTCAAAAATATATAAAAGCCAAAAAACTAAAAACTAGAATTCGTAATTATGCTGCCAACAGCACATGATACGAGTATTTTTCCAATAGAATACATTTTGTGTTGGTTGCCTCTGGAAAAGAAACAACAAATTTCATAGACACCTACGTGCACACAACCTTGCAACGCCACACATACATATGTATGTATGTATACATTTTATAAATTCCATATTTGCAACACATAAAACCGTTATGAAGAAAATTATTTGTGAAAAATATGTTTCTTGTAGATTTTATTTAACTTTTTCTTTATTGTTTTTTAAGTTTTGTTTGTTTTTGTTCTTTAGTTTTTATGTGTTTACTAAATACAACAGATATCGCGCTAAACTTCAAGTCAAAAGTTTTAAGCACATTTTTTATTTCTTCGCAATTGATCGGTTTATGGGGTAATAAAGCATACAAATATAAAAAGAACTAAAATTGGCGATAACAATTTTGGGGAAAGGAAATGTATTCCCGTGAACTTATATTCCCGATAAGGGTGAATGGGTTCGTAAACTCATACTTGAAATTCCTTATTGTACTGCAACTCATTTTGATGAGTGTCTGCTGTTAAAGTCATGCATCAATTTTATTTCGAATGCAAGTATGTATGTATGTGAGAGTCCCTTTATTCAAGTGAACCAAAAAGTAGCACATATTTGGAATTTTTTTTTTAGAAAATGTTCAAAAAAAGTTCTTTAGTTAAAAAACCACTATTGTCATGATTTTCAAGATGATCTCAAGTTGTCTAGCTTTCATTTCCATTTTAAAATTCTGCAATCGGTTAAAAATTGCAAAATATACAATACAGGCTGCTGAATATGGAATTTTTAGTGCCTTTAAATAAGTGAACCGGAGTGTACATGTATAAATAAAATATTTCGAGTAATATTTGACCTTTCTACTTTTGTCTTAGTTGTAGAATTTGTGTATTGGAGTCATTTAATTTCGACTATGATAACCGGAATAAGTTCTATTAGATAGTTAATGAAAAAATTATAAATTAAGGTTTTATAAAGTAGATAGGAAATTCGCCGTAGGGATCACTTCTAGAACAAGATACAACATTCAGCAAAATATTGGTGATTCGACTGCAGAAATGTGAAATTCTCTAAAATAATAAAGTATCAAAAGCAGTATGTAAGAATCAATAATTTATATGTACGTACAAATGTGGGTTTTATTTTATGAGAATAGAGATAGCGAAGCTCACCGGGTACATACACCGGTTAATATGTATAGATGCGTCTAGTGACATAAAATTCTTCAAAGGTGTAAACATTAAATACAAAGAAGCAATCATTACATTTTAGTATAAAACATTTTAAAGTTTCTTATACGTTCACAACATGAAATTAAATATAACTGTAATTAATTTAGATTGTTTGTATGTATGTGTTCTTTGTTGTATGAAGTCAGTAAATATTTATCCTCCAATTCCACACCCAAATGGAATTGCAATTTCTAAAGACTGTTTTGTATTGTTGTCATTGTAAATACACTTCTTGAACATTTACTATTTTGAACTTAATTTTCTTTAGGAGGAATGAATGAAAGCAAAAGAATAAGAAATATGAGAAAAACTTTATCTTATTCCAGAAATAAGACTTGCTTTAATGGTTTTTGGATTTTCATTTCTATTCGGATCACAATTTGAAAACAATAGATGGTTGTTTCTCCTAACACAACTCTAATGTTGTGCCATAATCCTTTGTAATTTTTCTTTATACGAGTATGTACGTACGTTGTTTTTTTTATTCTTTTATGTTTTGTTTTTCCTAAAATATAGATGCAATTTTAAAACAAATAATAGGAAACAAAAACTTTTAATCTTTAAGGTTAACAATTTTGTATAAAACACACATAGCAGATACTCAAATGGAAACAATTTTATAAAATTTGTGGTTTGTTGGCTGCATAGAGAAAGCTGATTTCGTTGTCTTCCTCTTGATTGTTATTTGAGTTTTCTTTACATACGATTATTACCAACCTTCACAATCTCTGTGGCTTCTATTGCATTTTCTGTGTTGCTGACTCAAATGACCGTTTGATTGACTGGAAATTGCATACAACGTAACATAGTTTTCAATATTAAATTTGTTTAAATTTTTATTAGAACGTAATAATTTACTACTGCATTTAGGGCCAATAATTGACTTCCTATTTAAATACTCATTCAGCTAATTTTCATTTAAATTTATGTTGCATTTAAATAAGATTCCATTTTTTCAGTGAGTAATTAAAGTTCTTATTTAATTACGTTGAAAATATGGTAGCACTGCGTAAAATAAAAAATTTCCCACAAATTTCCCTAAAGAACAGCTGACTAGAACAAATAAAGAAAAATCTAAAAAAAAAATATTATTATTTTAGCTAAAAATAAGAATAATTAAGAACTGCTGAAATGTTTTTAAAGAATAAAAGCAACATTCAATACGATTAAAAGGTTAATAGCGACAAAACAAGACGAAATTTTATGCAGTTTGCCAGCAGCCACAAATATTTTATTGGCTTTATTTTATATAAGAAGAACAAGCAGTCAAAAACATATGGAAATTCGTAAAACTTATGTAGTATTTAAATGCACAATGTTGGCTATTTAATGTTGACTTAATTTTGCAGTGAAAAACTTAATTTTGTATATAAATAGCATTTAAAAATAAATGACATATAAATCAGTACTGAATTATTGGCCCTTAGACTGGCAAAGTTTACTTTGACGTTTTGCATTTGGTGGTTTATGATTTATCTATACATTCTTATATACGTATATTGGTATATACATACATACATATATACATATACAAATGCAACTATGTATACGACGAAAGAGAAACAAAACGAATCTTTGCTAGAACTTCTAAGCCTGTACTCCCCGTCACTCTCTTTCCCCCTCTCGCCCATAAACTCAAGACTTTGCAATGTAAACTTTGCCAGTCTAAATGCAGTCTTTGAACTGATACTTAAAAGTATGAACTTTTTAATCAATTCTCTATTGTGATTGTTAGCGTCGATAAGACACCATTAACATTTCACTCTAGATGTCAACAAGAATTTTAATTTAACTGACGTTTATTAATTCGCTAGAAATTGAAATATTTATGAATATGATCTCAAAAGTTTTGAATGCACTACAAATTTCCCCGGCCGAAAATTTAACTTTTTTTGTACCTAAAATAAAAAAAAAAAAAAAATTATGAAAAATCATACATTTCAAAATTTATATTTTTCTTCTCACTCATCCTGTTTTTCACAGAATGATAATAAACTTTTTGATGCGAGAAACTCTCACATTAGTTACAGGTTCCTATCTAGACGGGCTTTGGCCTGGCTCAAACATTTTTTCCACCATGGAATATTTTGAAACGGCGATGCGATGCTTACTAAAGAAACGCCGATGCTTAGAAAATAAAAAATTCAAGATAATGAAATATGTCGCAAAAATAAGAATAAGTTTAAATCTTCTTTTAATCTTCCTTCAATGAAAGTGGACCGAAAACTAGTTTCTTCTGTTCTTATTTCATTTGCTATTTTATTTATAAAATGATATAATTCCCAAAAAAGGAATTACTTCCAATACTTTTTTTGGAAGTTATTTCATATTTTTTTACGTTATTTCGTTAGGCGTTATTTCATACAGAATAATTTGTCCCTTCAGATGTTTTTAAACATTTCAATAGCACGTTTGGCAATTTCAGTAATTTTTTCGTTTTCACACCTTTTTTCGTTATTGTATTGCAACAATGATTTTTATAAATGATTGGACTCTTTTTTGCAAATATAATTCATAAAATATTATCAAATCTATTGTAGGTTTATATGAAAAGTGGTTTTACCACCTAATTTAACTTTACCAACAAAAAATTTCTTTGATTTACCAACAAATTTTAAATACGAGAATTACAATTTAATTTTATTAAGCATCATTTGGATTATAATGTGTTTTGTAAGCAATAGAGAGAATGCGTCATATAAAACGTAAAAATATGCAATTTTAATTTTAATTTGGCAAGAGAAGGAAACATTTTATAAAATACTACATGATTGTCCCGGCTTCGCCTGGAAGCTATTTTCTTATATGGGGGACCCATTATCCCCACTCATCAATTTTGATAGGCGGAAGTAGCACCATCTGTTCTTCAACAACATAACTATTTATGTTCTACTTGAAATACGAACGATGACGCTTCTCGTGAATGAGGCGGACGTAGCGCCTTCTTTATGTCAATATGATGCGACGCTTCTCGTAAAGGAGGTGGACATAGCGCCATCTGTCATTCAACAACAAAAATAATTTTGTTCTGTTTGAAATACGAATTGGGTTAAGAGTTTAGTAAATACAGGAATTGCCCCCTCCCTCCCCTCCTCGAGCCCCTAGCGATTTAAAATATACCTTAGAACCTATTCTCATACCTACCAAATATGCATAAAAAAGTTCATTAAAAACGGTCGAGCAGTTTCGGAGGACTTCGATAACAAACTTCGTGACACGAGATTTTTATATATTAGAAGAAGAAGATAGATATAAGTATTCGTAGTATGTCGCCAGGCATGACAGTAGAAGCCCAAAATTCTTTAGAGGTGTGGAATAATTATTTAAAATTAAAAATTTCAGTGTCCTAAAGTGCAAATTAACAGGCGTGTTTTGTAAAACACATTTCATCAATTTGATTTTGAAACCACAAGAAATGTGTTCTGCGAACATAATTTTTTGTTTTCGAATCTCATCGTTATTTTTGAAAAAGTTATAAAATATTACTAAAATATATTAATCAATGTGTTCTTTATTAGTTTTGTTGAACAAATAATTGTTTTCTTAAAACAAAAAAACGCTGTGTTTTACAGAACAGTACGAAATCACTCGTGTGATTTTAAAACGGCATGTGATTTGAAATCACGTTATTTTCAGAACAGACCCACATAAGGGGGAATTATTTTCGTTATTTTCAAATTTTACAATTTTTTTCCAACAACGTCATATGACGTTAGTCACAATAATTAAGAAAATATATTCATTGATTGGAGAGTTTATTTTTAAAAATTTTTATTTATCTTGCTTGAATTTTATTGTGTGCTAATGCCAATTTATGAGTAAATGTTTAACCATGTTTGAAAAAGTTCTGAACTCAAACTAAGCATAGAAATGAGAATTACCATAACAAAAGCTAAATTGTTTTTATATCACATTTAATCACTCCTAAGGGACGAGTTTTGTTCGACACAATATATAAAATGGGTTTGAATGTAGTTTCAAGTGGTCAGCCAACATATTGGCCAACAGATCGACAAAAAATTCCTGATGTTATCGACTTTGGAATTGTGAAATGTGTGCCCAGCGAGATGGTTGAAGTTGAAGCATCTTTGGACTTATCTTCAGACCACTCGCCTACAATTGTCACTATTTACTCACACACAACTGTAACACCAACATGTGGTTTACCGATGACATCTGCACGTATTAACTGGCTGAAATACAAAAAATATTTGAGTGCTCATTTCTCGGAAAGAATGCCGCTAAGAACACCTTCTGACATAGACGATTCCCTCAGGTTGTTTGAAGCTGCTTTAATTGCTACTTCAAATAAAACAAATCAACAAGTGAGATTTAGTAATATTTTTTCTGTAGGCTATTTACTGAAAAACGGAGAGCTCGACGAGAATGGCAACGTTACAGTTAAAGTTAAGGCTGAAGGAATGTACCAAACAACTCAGAAAAGTTTTACAAACACAAAAAACAGCTTCGCTGCAAAAATTTCTTCAAGAACTCGATGCAACACCACAAACAGACTATTCGCTGTGGCGTGCAGCCAGAGAACTTAAAAGGCCAGTGATTTGCAAACCTCCGTTACGAGATTCGAATGGTGACTGGGCAAGAACTGATGCTGAAAAAGGTGCTCTTTTTGTTAAGCACTTAGAAAAAGTATTTACCCCGAATATTTCTACTGATATTGTTTAACTGCCACCAGTCGTCTCTGTACCAGAAATATCTCTCAGATTTACATTGTGGAGATTGAAAAGGCCATTACTAGTCTTCACACCAAAAAAGCCGCAGGTGTCGACAAAATAAGCAACAAAATAATTCAACAACTGCCTTATATTGCAAAAAGAATTATACTATTAATTTTTAATAGTATTCTACGGCTGCAATACTATCCAACAAAATGGAAGGTTTCGATGATTACTATGATACCAAAGCCCGGCAAGGATCATACGAAGGTTGAATCCTATCGGCCTATTAGTTTATTGCCCAACATTTCAAAACTATTTGAAAAGCTGTATATGAGCAAGCTGATGCCTATACTGACTAGAAGTGGATGCATTCCACATCATCAATTCGGTTTTCGCAGACAACATAGCACTATTGAACAAACTCACAGACTTGTGAACGTAGTTAGAGACACCTTTGAAAAAAAGAAATATTGCTCTGCGCTCTTTATATATGTTTCTCAAGCTTTCGATAAAGTATGGCACGAAGGTCTTATCCACAAATTAACACGAAATTTACCAGCAAACATCGTCAAGCTTCTAAAAAGCTATCTAATGGAACGTAAATTTGTAGTTAGGGAAGGCAATTTTTTAAGCCCTCCGCAGTCGATTGAAGCCGGCGTGCCTCAAGGCAGTATCTTTGGCCCATTACTTTACTTAATATATGCCTCTGACTTACCGTTAAGCAGTAACATTCACACGTCAACATTTGCTGATGATACACCTTTTCTAAGCGTTCATATAGAAAGCTTCCCGCAACTTACAAGGATATATATCCAAACTGGAAAAATGGCTCAAACAATGGCGTAAAAAGTTAACCAGCAGAAATGTGTACACGTCACTTTCACGTTGCGCAAGGAAACATGCCCGCCTATAAAAATTAACACCGAGAACATACCGCAACACACTGTAGTCAAATATCTAGGCGTTCATCTTGATTCTGGCTTGAATTGGCTTATTCGAAGAAATTCTATATTAAGTCTTGGCTGTAAACTTTTATTATACAACGCGATCCTGAAACCAATATGGTACTATGGAATCCATTTATGGGGCACTGCCTCAGCATCAAATGTCGAAAAATTCAAAGGCGACAGAATAAAATTCTACGTACTATAACAGCAGCCCCCGAATCCAGCGAATTCACAAAGACCTTGATGTTCCGTTCGTAAACACAGTATTTTCAAAACACGCTAAAAAATATTCTATATTATAAATACCACACCCGGCTGAAAAGAAGGGATACACGAGAGATGTAAAACAACAAAAATTGACCGCTGAAACCAAAAAATTTTGTTTAGCATTGGCTTAACATATATTTAGCATATTTAGATTTAAGATTTGAAAAACTTATTGATGTTTCAATTTATATTTGAACATTCAATAAATAATAAAAGTATAAAAAAAAAATTGTTTTTATAAAACTTATAACAACAATTTTATTCGACTTATCGATAATCTTTTTATATTATTAATAAGAATAAACGTAGTTATTATTTGAAATTATATGAATGAATTTGAATTTTCATTAATTCAATGAAACTGAACTTTTGTCTTATAATATTAATTTTAATACAATCTTTATAATAAATACTTTGTATACACAATAAATGCATTCATTAGGTAAAACCAAAAAAAAAAATATATATATAAAAACTATTATTGTGGGTCCAAAATAATTTGCGAAAAACACAATTGCGATATTTGATCAAGGATTGAAAGTGTTTAACGAAGTTTGTTACAAAATTGAAAATAATGCAGATATGTTTAAAAACAAACAGAAAAAATCCTGGTTTCCGGGTCACTTTCTTCAAGTCTTTTTCGAACTTTTTTAAAATGCAGATACTAAAAAAAATGTTTTTGCTTATTTCACATTTTGTCAAGAACCGTGTTTTACATAAAAATCTAACTAACTATAAATTAAGTAGTTAGACACAAACCATTTTTTTTTTGTAAAATAAAATACAGTAGACGCTCGTAAATTAGGACCACTTTGTTCGCGGGGTAGTTCTAATTTTCGAGAAGTTCTAATTTCCAAAGGTTTCTTTTTTTAAATAAAAAGCAACACAAAAGAGCATCTTCGTTTAGAAAATAAAAAAAAAACACTTCTGCATAGATTTTTTAATTGTATTTATATAAAGCGAACACAAAAGGTAGCATGTCATTATTTTGCCTTTATTAAATTTGCCATAACAATATCATTGTGGAGCGCCAAAATATATAATTTTTCAAGTGTTAAAAACAAACGAAAAATACACACGCTCTGAATTTAGAACTGATGGTTCTAATTAGAACGAGTTCTAATTTACGAGCGTCTCCTGTATGTACTATGTATATTTTAAGCTATGAACGATACTGAAACAATGTGAGGATATATCAATTTTTTTTATTATTTAAATTCGAATCGCTTTAATTTTTTTAAATCAGATCACATTCAAAAAAACTACAACTCTCCGATTTTTTTTTTTTTTTTTTGACATCTTATTTCGTGATAAAAAATGGCTCAAATTAATTACATTTTGTCAAGTGAGTGATTTTGAAAACATTTTTCTTTAATTTTCTTTAACATAAACTTTGTTAGTTGTTTTGGGCAAATCGCCCAAAAAAAATCATTGACTTCCATTGTTAGTGTATATTGTAATAAAACCAACAATATTTATTAAATGTTATTTATAAAAAAGATGTATTTATTTCCAAATTCAAAATTCGACTAAACTAATTATTTCTTAGTATTTTTTATTATTAAAATTAAAACAATGAATAGTTGATCATTTTTAGATTTTCAGTTTTTAAACTTGTAAATATTTAACAAGTGGTATTCTCCAAAATATTTATTTTGCAGGCACTACAGTACTCCCCCTCCAGCGTTGTTATACAGCGAATCTGACTTTCTTTGTTTTCTTGGGGACATCAGGAGGTAAATCTGTAAAGCTTAAACAAGGTTTTAATCTATCTATAGTTACAACAGTTTCTTTTTCATTTATCAAAAGCTTGAAAAATTTTTTTGTTCTTGAAATAATTTTATAAGGGCCTTTATACGGTGGTTGTAGTGGCTTCTTTACTGAATCACATCTGACAAATACATACTCGCAAACTCCTACATAATTGATCGTTTATATGTATATGTTTTGGTACTGCCATGACAACCTGTAACTAGAGGTTTAACACTAAGCATTTGACTTCTAAATAAGTTAATCCACTCTGTGTCATTATTTTTCGACAAATTTTCTTCGATTAGTTCACCTGGTAATCTGAGGCATGTTCCATAAACCATTTTGCATCAGTTAAAATTCTTGTGCGAAGACCAAGCATAACAAGTGGTAATATACTAATCCAATCTTTATTTCCGCAACTTATCAAAGCAGACTTCAAGGTTCGATGCCACCTTTCTATAAGTCCATTTGATTGAGGGTGGTAAGATGTGGTGTGTGTTACCCTTGAACCAAATTTTTTTGAAAGTTCTCGAAACAATTTGCTTTCAAACTGTCTGCCTTGGTCGGTTATTATTTGTTTCGGCACTCCAAATCTGGATATCCATATATTTGTAAACGCATATGCAACCGTTTCCGCCTTAATATCAGCTAAAGGAATTGCTTCCGGCCACTTTGTAAACCTATCAATACAAGTTAAAAGGTAGCGATAACCTTGGCAACTTGCTAATGGGCCAACTATATCGATATTGATGTGCTTGAAACGTTCCGTTGGTGGTTGGAAAATACCTAACGGACTCTTTGTATGGCGGTGTACCTTTGATTTCTGACAAGCTATACAACATCTCACCCATTCCGATACGTCTTTCTTTAATGATTTCCAGACAAAACGAGAACGCACCAAATCTAATGAAGCCTTAACACCTGTATGGGATAGACCGTGGATGTTATCAAATACCAATTTTCGAAACGACTTAGTTAAATAAGGTCTCTTCTTTGAATTAGAAACGTAGCAGTACACCAAAAAATCACCATGTTTTACCAACTTTAAGTCAAGGGAAGAATCACTGTTACTTATAAGTGATAATAACTCTGTATCAGTCTTTTGTTCCTCAATTAATTTTCCGAAATGCAAATTTGTAGGCATATCAATTGCTTGAATGCGTGATAAAGTATCTGCGACCACATTTTCTCCTCCTTTTATATGACGAATATCTGTAGTATTTGATACTTTTAAGTTGATACTTTTACACTTTATTTTTTCTTATTCTGATGTTAGTGATGGTAATAATGTTGATGTAGGTGATGAATTTATATTTTTCCTGCTGTCACATATTGTCTCAAGTTCCTACTTTTTTAAAGTTCTCTTTCATAGGCTCGGCAAAATAGTCTGTCAATAATCTAAATAATTTTTTTATTTCTTTTCAATATTGGTTCAAATGCTCATACACATACATTAGTTTGTATTTGCTTTATTTGTTTTTTTTAAGTTTATTTATGTATATATGTATGTTGCATGTACAGGTACATACATATAAGTATATGCGTCTGTCTGTACGTTTGGGTGAATACATAAACGTATGAATTGGTTTTGGAAAATCGATTAAATCGTAGATACATACAAACATTTTTATAGACACACATTGAAATTATTTAACTATCTATACCATTACATGTTACAAACACAATCATCTACAACACAAATACATGTGTACACATCACTATAAAAGGAAAGATAGAAAAGTATCCTTTTACACATGTGCGCAGTTCTATGTATGCACGTACATATGTATGTATGTATGAGTATATATTGTATTATATTTCATGGATATTTCGTATGTGAGAGATTATATGGACAAAATGGTTTTAATGAGACCATCATGTGTGTATTTATTTTACTTATATGTAAACTGATACACACAGATATATATATATATACACACACACACACACACTATATTACAATCATATTAAAATCATCTGTATTCGATAGTATATTTCAGAAATAATTCATATCCAAACAATTTGGGAAATATTTATGAACTTTGAATTAAATATCAATTAAAACTATCATGAGTTTTCCTGGGAGAAGATAAATGTTGTAGTTTGATTGAAGCCAACAATTGCTCCGAAATCGAATGTGAGTTTTACACGATGTTGAAGACATAGACTTATGGCGTTTTCTTTTCTAAAAATAAAATGTTACATAAGTATATGTTACATGTGATTTGGCAACATTTTTAAATGTTCCCACGACTTTTAGGAAGTGTTGCATATTTTAAGTTTACAAAAGAACATAAATGTTAGCAATAATAAATAAAGTAAAGAAACAATAACAAAACCAGCTGTTAATATAATGCTGCACTTATGCCCCTTTAATTAAAATGAGTGTTGAACATGTAACATTTTTTTCTTTTTAAGGGTAACATCATGAGAAAAGAACTCGTTACACTTTTAAAATAGCACACATTTTGCAGAAAAGAACAGAAAGATATGTAGAAGGCAGAATAAATGCAACATATTACTCAGAAAAGAAAACGCCATTAATTATACTGAAAAGAAAACCCGTCTTACATTTACATGAAAACACTAGTCCATATACATAACAAAATATTTCATAATTTGTAGCAATGAAATGTAAGAAAATATTTAAAACCTGAAGACACTGAAACATTACTTATTTTACAACATATCGATGGCTTAATATAGAAAGGTCGTATCTCAACTTCTAGCTATTTTATACGAGAAGGAAAAAACTCAATGAAAACTGAACAAATAACATTTAAAAAATGTGAATTTTTTTACGGGATGTGTATTTGAGTTTTGTCTACCAGAACATGTAAAAAAACCGATTTTGAAAAAAACGAGATACGACCTTTTTATATTAAGCCATCGATATGTTGGTATGTATGTATGTATGTACTAGTGATGTTACGAATACTCGTATTCGACTATTCGCCTATTTTAAGATATTCGTATTCGCCAAATTCAAGCGAATATTTCCCGAATAATTTGCACATACTTTCCAAGGAAAAAAAATATATAAAGTTTAAAAAAGTACATAATAAGTACAAAAATATATTAATTTTTAATAATTTTTATTTAAAGAAATCCGTTTATTTTTGACGCAGGATAATAAACTTCTTTAAAAACAGACACAAATAAATATATATATTTGCAACTAGCTTTTAAAAGTTAAAGTCTTATATGTATGTATGTATGTATGTATATTCATCTCATGTTAAGCTAGTAATCAATTCTTAGTAGGCGAATGTTGGACTTAAAAAATAGAAGAATTAAAATTTAATATATTAAAGTCCACCGTCATATGCCCAAACAGCACTGAGTTACTAATTAAAAGCGCAAACAGAATAAGAAAAACGAAAGCTGAAAGTATGTAAGTAAAATAATTTAAAAATGTTCAGTAGTGGTCTTCAAATTCAGCATCTCAATGTCATAACTAGGCCAACTCGTAACTTTCAGCTCATCAGTCTTAATTACTATATTACTATATACCTGGGCCCAAATCGTTAATCCGTGAACGTAGGACCTGTCAGGTAATAACTGTATAATTAGATGGGAAATTACGTGACGAGTTGTACGTTCACGGATGTAACGATTTGGGCTCTGTTTATGCTAACAATGACTCCTTTCGTCGCATTTGTGAAAATTTCAATAAAATGTATATCTGAGAGCAATGATATTATAAAGAGAAAAGTTATTTTGTATTTAAATAGTTAATATATTCACCCTGTATTATATATTTATTCTATAAGGATTTGTAATCTATAGACCGAAATAAATAAACAAATAAATAATATTGATAAATACCTTAAGTAGTGTGACAATTGTTTTCCATTTATAGTTACTGACGCAAAGGGAGGGTGTTTTCCTATTAAATTTGAAATGTGGCTCTAAACCTTAAAAGTAATATTCGTATTCGCGAATACAAAAAATTGATATTCGTAACATCACTAGTATGTGATATATAAAAAAGATTTGTACCGATTATAAGAAGTGGTCTTAAGAGATAGAGCAGATATCAAAACACTTTGGGGCGAGTATACGAGTATCTGGTATAAATATGCTTTGGTGCTTTATATCATATATTATATATATTTTTGGTAGCACCAGCACTAAGGGAATAACCCCTATTTATGCAATCCTCTAGGTGCCAGAAGTTAGGGAATGGGATAGGGTAGAGAAGAGAGATGTTGAATATATAGAAGGCTTAATTTTTTTGAAACTGCTATTGTGCGTTTTTTAAATTTTTAGCGCAGTGCTGCTAAGTTCTCTTAAGCACACGAAATTCCCATTCTATTTTCTAAGAAACAATATAACCTTTTTTACTTAAAAGCAAAGTTTTACCTTCGTAAGGACTTTGTACTTGTTGTAATCTTAACACTGCTTAACACATTTTTTTAAAAGCAAATATTTTTCGTTTATTTTTTTTTTGAATACATACACAGAGCCAAAACTGCCTAATAGAATCAATAAGATTTTCTCTATGAAACGCTTTTAGGCTAAGGGGTATCCCGGCAGAAAGAAGCAAAGATTTTTTCGAAGAGATTCCTTATTGTTTTTATGTGGTAACTCTTATTAATTTTTTCAATAAGGAAAACCATAAAATCAAGAAGAAAACTTGTTATTTACAATTTTTTTTACCCAATTTCCGTTATTTTTGGCACCAAAAAAACAATCCATAGAGAAAAACTTCTTGATTCTATTAGGTTTTCATATAAATTGTAAATAAAAGCGATTTCTTATTGATTTCATTAGGTCGTCTTATTGTTTTTTCAATAAGGTTTTCTTCATGATTTTATTAGGTCGTCTTATTGTTTTTTTAATAAGGTTTTCTTCTTGATTTTATTAGGTTCCTGTATGATCATGTGAAAATCATCTTCTTAATTTTTTTAATAAGAATATCTTCTTGATTTTATTAGGTATTCTTATTTTTTTCAATAAGGTTTTCTTCTTGATTTCATTAGGTCGTCTTATTGTTTTTTTTCAATAAGGTTTTCTTCTTGATTTTATTAGGTTCCTGTATGATCATGTGAAAATCATCTTCTTAATTTTTTAATAAGAATATCTTCTTGATTTTATTAGGTATTCTTATTTTTTTTAATAAGGTTTTCTTCTTGATTTCATTAGGTATTCTTATTGTTTTTTCAATAAGGTTTTTTTCTTGATTTTATTAGGTTCCTGTATGATCATGTGAAAATCATCTTCTTAATTTTTTTAATAAGAATATCTTCTTGATTTTATTAGGTATTCTTATTTTTTTCAATAAGGTTTTCTTCTTGATTTCATTAGGTCGTCTTATTGTTTTTTTTCAATAAGGTTTTCTTCTTGATTTTATTAGGTTCCTGTATGATCATGTGAAAATCATCTTCTTAATTTTTTTAATAAGAATATCTTCTTGATTTTATTAGGTATTCTTATTTTTTTTCAATAAGGTTTTCTTCTTGATTTCATTAGGTCGTCTTATTGTTTTTTTTTCAATAAGGTTTTCTTCTTGATTTTATTAGGTTCCTGTATGATCATGTGAAAATCATCTTCTTAATTTTTTTAATAAAAATATCTTCTTGATTTCATTAGCTTGCTTGTTATTTCATACATATAAATCAACAAAGGAACAAGTTTTTCATAATTTTTTTGTGCTACAATAAATCATCTTCTTAAACTGGCTGCTAACATGTATACTATAGTAAGGTGTAGTAGTGAGGTGGTTAGAGTGCCAATCTACTAAACCGAAGTTCCTTGGTTCAACTCCCTGAATACGTAAGCTTTATAAAAATGTTTTCATCACCCCACCATCCAGATAATACAAATACATGTTGTAAATAAGCATTCGGGACGTACCATGACGTTCTGATGACATCAAATTTGTATTTCCTAACATCATAACAGAGAAAACAGTGCCTAATAAATACCTCATAGAATAGAACAAAATTAATAAGATATCTCTACGAATTTTTTTCAAGAAGGAAGTCTTATTATTTTAATAAGGAAAACCTTTTTGAAAAATGAATAAGAATACCTAATAAAATCAAGAAGAAAACCTTTTAGAAAAAACAATAAGAGTACCTAATAAAATCAAGAAGAAAACCTTTTTGAAGGAAAAAAACAATAAGAATACCTAATAAAACATCATAAGTTTCCTTCTTGATTTTTTTCAATAAGGTTTTCCTTATTAAAATAATAAGACTTCCTTCTTAAAAAAAAAAAACATAGAGATATCTTATTAATTTTGTTCTATTTTATTAGGTATTTATTAGGCACTGTTTTCTCTGTGTACACGTTAATTTTAAATATTCTTTAAAAATATAACGTCTATTTATATTATTTTTGTAAATAATATTTTTTTTTGTAAAAGATACTAAAAAAGAATTGTAAAATACATATATACTACTTATTAAAAAACGCAAAAAGTGTACTTCATGCAAAGGAACTTTTTAAAACTAATTTTTTTAAATGTATTTTTTGGGCTATGTACTCTTATAAAATTATACTTCTTTTAAATGTGAATTTTAGAAATAGTTATTTTTTTAAATAGGTTTTTTAATGTGCTGTTTTTTCGAAAAGCGAATTTGATACATCTCTAAAGTTCGAATAATAAAATGATACCAAAAGTTCGTTTTTGAAAAGATTGCTTATAAATCTTTTCGTAATTGGTTTTTCTCGGATAGGAAGTTTTATAGAAAGTGCAGTATGTCAAAACGGTTGACAGCTATGAATCAAACATCAAAGAATAACTGAATTTAAAATGATTTTATTATTTTGCTCGTGTGATTTGTTTCTGAACCATAATCGAACAACACATTTAAAATTAGAGTTACTAACTAATTTTCTATTATACTCATAAGTAATCACAGTTTGTCATTCTATAAATGTCAAACTTTTGCTGCATTATGATGGCCTAAAGATAATATAATTATTTTGCAGAAGATTAATATAAATTTATTTGCATAAAACGATACACTCACTTGTTGTAAATTCCATCGTTTCTTTAACCTTCCAATCTAAGTTTTGCTAAACAATTACTTCTCTCGTTATTCCCTTCCCCTTCAAACAGCTGTTTGTGATTTTCTCTATCTACAAATCGATTTTACGCCATGAAAATAGTATTGTTTTTATTATTGTGACACTATAGTTAGTGGTGGGTGTTGGTTGACTGTGGCGTTGTAGTATCTATCCTGTCATTTACAAAATGATAAAATAATTTGACTTTAACTTGTCTTCTTACTTTTATTTACTATATATCCCATTCTCTCTGCCTCTCTTTGATATCCTTGCTATTGTTTTTGTGCACCAAGTGTGTAGAATGCATTTTCCGTTTCATTGTAATTAAGGAGTAGAATATGTATGTACATACTTGCATATCTATATATTTTTTTATTGCAGAAATTACATATTGATAAATTTCTGCTTTATCTTGTTATAGTTTCTTAGTAATTCATTTATCTTTAATTATTCTTTGTGATTTTTCACCTTATGATGAAAATATTGATTAGAGCAGCTTATGCCATTATGATTCTTGAACTTTTGTTTAAAACATTCCATTTTCTTTTAATTTTTTTTTATTAAAATGTATTATTTATATTATTTTTTTAATTGCAGACAAATACTTCCAGAGGTCAATCCCCCTATCCGCCATCACAAGGTCAAAACTCAGGTTCCTATCCAAGTTCGCCCCAGCAACCACAGCCAGGGCAACAACAGCAGCAGCAACAACAAAGTAGTAGTGGTGGCGGTAGTGGAGGTGGTCCACCACCGCCGCCACAATCTTCAAATCAAGGCACAACACCATCTCAATATTCACCTTATCCACAAAGATATCCCACACCGCCTGGTCCAGCGTCAGGGCCAAATCATCGAACTGCCTATACGACGCATCAGGTAAGAATACCATTGAAAGATGAAAATTATTTTAAAAAGTTTAGTGCCAAAATTATAAATTCAGAAAAAAATACATTTTGATTTGTAGAAATTTCTCTTATAAAAAAATGTAAATAAATAATTCACACCATGTTCAAGGCGTTGGCTTACTGTGTGTTTCTCAAGAACCGGCACTTTTACAGTTAGTTTAGGTTAGCAGGCTGCTGTGAAAGGAAATTAGACTCCAGCCCACTTTGGTCTTGATGTGGTCGCATTGTGCTACCTGTAGGAAGAGAACTAGAGAAGAAGGGGATTATTATACAGAGAAAGGTCAAGAAAGTAAGAGTCAGTGGGAATTCGATGCAACAGCGGTAAAAAGAGATACGGGAATACCAAGCCCGCTATTGGGTAGTTAGTGAGGGAAACCTCCCACTGCTCCTGAGAAAGCAGTTTAAGTGTCCAGCTTCCGTTGTTGAAAGCTCGGAGAGGGTACTGAAGGAGCTATTACCTAGATAGCGATGCTGGGCAGATGTATAGAATGTGAGTCATATTTTCGAGCTGGAGCAATAACCTCCACAGTTCAATATCCTCCACTAAAGGAACTAAAAATTATGCCCGTCATTATGCAGATCTCTCTGTGATGATAGACATTGGTTACTTGCTTTGTTAAGCTGTTTATTCGTCGTACGCGGCTGTCAAAAAAGTATAATCAGTGTAATTGTATGTGACAAGTTACACAGCACAACGCGTAGAACGCTTAAACGCGTACGACGCGTAAAGTAGGTTTACTTTCTACTTTTGTACGCGTCGCTCGCGCGATGATAAAATGGCAGCTCTTTTAGATACCCAAGGATGACAAATTATATTATACTTTCAATGTTATCGATAAATATGTTTGTTTCATGGATTAATTTCTTCTATTTTTTGTACTAATAATAATTTTTTTTTATGAAAATATTTACACCATAGCTGATCGAAACAAAACAATTAACGCGTAATAAGCCTTGCATGTAACTTGAATTTAAATACGCGTATTAAGCGTGAAACGCGTCAAAAGCGTAAAACGCGTGGTATGAACCTCCAGCTTTAATGCTTTCGCAACGGAGTGTGTCGACTGTCTTTGCTCTTATTTCAAAATGTCCGTAGTCTGCAAACATCATCTTGTTCAATTTTTTTCTATGTATATCAGATAGTGTTATAATTTTTGCTTGTGTTCGAGATCGTAAGTGGGAATCTTCTACCTCGGTTTCTCTTTGGTCTTATCCAAGTTTCCGCATCAGCTTCCAGGTTCTTTACTTTAGCTAAGTGTTTAAAATATCCCCCGATATTACACCAGAGTAAAAAGAATGATTCTTACAACTGTTTCTCTTTCGCTTTAGTTTCTCACCCTTATCCAAGATCCACGTCATCCCCTTTCAGTCATGACCAATTTTACCGTTGGATCCTGCCTAACAACATGTGGCAATTGTTGGACACGATAAATAGTTTCTGAAGGGGAAAACAATTCTTTCATTCCGCAGTCGAGACCTTCATCATCTGTATCAGTAGATGAAGCTGACTGTGGAATTATTAACATCTTCAACACTTTTATATCGTTTTCTATCCACTGTTTCATTTGCGCTTCTATCCAGTCAGAAACTAACAAAGAGCATATATCCATTTGTCTCTATCACAGGACTTACAATTTGACTTTATTTTGTTGTCTGAGAAAAATTGACATTGATATAACTAACTCAGCGTTTACACTTGAAAATAATGGCATGACAATAACATTTTTCTCTAATACATGAACATTTTTTCAGTTGTCTTCATGACTGAATATTATGAAAGCAGTAAATCGGTCAGTGATTTGTTGTATAAAGATTATAATTTAAAGCTCTGTTCATAAAAGATGAAAAATTCTACTAGAAAATATTAACATATATTTAATTGATATATTTATATTCTATTTTATTTGACCTTTTCTTCATATTTATTAGAACGTTTATTTAATATATCAATATATAATATATAATATATGTAGGTCTTTTGCGTAAATAAACGTGATAATAAATTTAATTGATATAATTACTGCCTATTTCACTATGTCGAAAGAATTTTTCCATATGTTTTCATTCGTATAATTACATTTGAAGCAAAAACAAATTCTAAAATTTTGTTTTTGTATCAAATGTATTTGTACGAATGAAAATAAAATTCAAAATTCTTTCTACATCGTGAAATCGGCAGTTATTGTCGGGACACCAACGTCACGAAGACAATTATCAGCTTTTTTTCACAACTAATACTCGTATGTATTCTGTTATATGTCACGACAGCATTGTCTGTTCTAAACGCAGTGCTGTTTTTTCATATTAGATCTATTCACTTGTTTACAGTTTTTGAAAATTTACCTAGCGGCCCTCGTCTACAGTTTCTGTCATGTACTGTAAATATTCTTGTCGTCATTTTCTTCTTTTGTCTATTGTTTGTGTTGACTGATTTGAGTGCATGTATGACATTGTATGTATTATTTAGTTGCATGTATGTGTTGTGTATGCGTGTTTTAATGCAGTGATGCACTTTGTACACATTAAGTATGCAAATATCCTCTTACCATACCATGTTCACGTATTTGTGTTGTTTATTATAACATTCTCATACATATGTGAATATACATACATACAAGCAATAGAAACATTCCAGCGGGAAAACTCAGGGCTTCTGACTTCAGGCCTTATTAAACGCCTTCTTAGGAATGTTTTTGAATCAATTTACTTTTTTTAAGCTATTGCATAGCTTCTATCGCGGGCTTTGAGGCGACCGAATCAAGAAATTTTTAAACGTTTGTTTCGTAAGTCTTTTGTTTTTGAAACGAAAAAACCTGGCACTAAGTTTGTTTCTTAAGTCTTTTGTGTTGTTAAGTATTTAAATCGCGTAATGTATGTTAACCCCTAAAGTATGCTATTGATTAACATTAACATTTGATATCATTAACATATATTATTGCCAGAATAACAAAGGAGATATTAAACAAAACGTAATAATTAATTGCATAAGTTGATAAAAAATGCTGTGCAATAGCTTTACCGCGGTAGTCACCGAGTGCCACGTGTCTTTTTTTTAACACATTTCAAATTAGCTTCTCTGAGAAGGGAAAAGAGAGATTTAAATTTTTTTGTGTTATACATTAGTGATGTTACGAATATCAATTTTTAGTATTCGCGAATACGAATACGAATACGAATATTTAAAACAGTATTCGCCGAATACGAATACGAATATTTCTTTTGAGGTTTATATTTCAAATTTAATTGGAAAAAATCCCTGCCTTTGCGTTAGTAACTATAAATGAAAAAAAATTTAGTGATTTATTATTATTATTGCATTAAGATGCCGAATTTGAAAACCTCTACAGAACATTTTTTAATTATTTTACTTACATACTTTCCGATTTCGTTTTTCTTACTCTGCGTAAAATACAATGGGTTTTTTTAATAAAAATTAATATATTTTTTTACATTTTATGTACTTTTTTTAAACTTTGTATGATTTTTTTTTTTGGAAAATGTATGGGAAAATTATTCGAAAAATATTCGCTTGAATTTGGCGAATACGAATACGAATATCTTAAAACAGGCGAATAGTCGAATACGCATACGAGTATTCGTAACATCACTATTATACATATTCCAAAGTAAAAGAAAGCCATTAATTATAAGGCCTTTCAGAATCACTCACGAAATAAACGAATGCGGAAGGGCAATGACTACGTGTGTAAAAAAGATATGAGTATGGAATGGAGCGAGACGGCCTTGCGCATGCAAGAGAAGGGGGCAGAGCCCTTCTAGAAGGCCTTCGTGGTCCTTCTTTTTCCCGCTGGAATGTGTGTGTTTGTGTATGTATTTTCTATTTTAAAATGCAATATCCATTATCATGATAAAGTTTGTCTACTTATCATCACTATTCATTCATTCAGTAAACCATCCGTCCATCAGTTTATCTGATTTTCGATTTCGCATTGTCGGTTTATATACATTTTACATTGTCTGCGACGTTTGTTCTATATACAAACTTAATTACTTATGTACGAGTATACATCTGTATACATATTTGTATATAAAAATTTACATACATATGTATGTATATAATAATAGGTTTTAAATACATACATACATCTATTAAGGCAATAAAGTTTGGTAATGTTAATCACTAATTCTTAGGGTGCGTACAGAGTGGCCGCTTGTTGCCGAGCCGAGCTGGCTGACGCTTATTGCGAAAACCAATGCGAGAAAACTGGTACTATAGAAATTAGTACAAACAAGCGCGAACAGGTCATTTTTTTCTTCACCATGTTAAATCACGACACGGCGGTATATAGAATAGATTTTCTGCATAGCAATGTCGGAATTTGATTGATTGCCAACAACATTTTTACAGACAAATGCATTTTTGACATAAAACAGGGCGGCATGAAACAACAATGCATTTTTTACATGAAATAGGGTGACATGCAATCATTATAAAAAATATGGCTTTATGTCTCATTTTCGGAAAAAAAATTATGGCTTCAAGTCCCATTATATTGAAACTTAATGGCATATGCCCTTATGTCTCAATGGAATGGGACTTAACGCTATATGGCTTTATGTCCCATGGCTTTATGACACTTCACCACAAGCGGCCACTCTGTACGCACCCTTATGAAATCGTTTATGAAATCTTCGAAAACATCGTGTAGTAATATTATATTAGTGACGTTACTGTTTGCTTACGGCTACAAACATAAACACATATACATATTATAACTACTTATTTATCTCTATGTAAAATTCTAGCTTGCTACAAATATTTTGTTTATACATATACATATATATATATCACACTAATAAATATTTTTAAAAAATCTTAGGCTACTAAAATTTCTGTTTGGAAACTTCTAGAATAAGAAATTATTGTACATAGAATAAGCCTGGGGTGTTTTTGAAAAAATAATAAAACAGTCAGTCTAGATTTGGAAGTGAAAATAGAGACGACGTCTTTTATTTAAAGTACTACATATAGACTACAATCGTTACGTAATATGTGAATGCCCCCCACGTAACTGATGTACCAGAAAATCTAATGAAATAAAAGGCTATTGTGAATTAAATTTTTTTATGTTTTACATGTTTTATTTCAGACACAAACCAATATTTAATCTACTGACATCAATAGATACACAAATAATTATAAATTGAAAATATATTTGTGTATTAAATAATTTAATTAAATAACCCATTTTAAAATTATATTTGCAATGTAATTAAGAACACGTTGTTGTTGTTAATTTTTATTGGTGTTCAAAATCGGTTACTGCTGCAGTTTAAGTACTTAATATCCTAAACAATGTTTAAACATCAAAAGCAATTACGCTGTAACTTATCTAACATCATGTTACATCTCTCATCTCACGATGATAGCTTTAGGCTTTTTATAAATGTTTTCAATGGACATATACATATTATTGCTATTGTATTTCCAAATCTAATAATACATAACTTTTATGATAGAATGTCTTGTATAACACCTGATTTTTGGCCAAAAAAAATGTAGATTTTAATTAGGTAAAGTTATTATTTTGATAATCAGTGAAAATTGGAAATTGTTAACATATCAAGCGTATCCAACATCACTTAGGTTTTATTATACGCGGCTGAATACAACAACCGTTATCTTCAGTAGAAGCCATTAATTCATGTGCATAATGCTTTCAATACTTTCAACCAAATTTGCTGTAACGTTTCAATCGGTATAAAATAGAAAAAATATTTAAGTTATATTTGTAAGCAAGTAATGGGCTGCTTATTTGATATAGTGGAGTTTCCATTCTTCTCTTTCTAGTTTGTTTATAATAATATCTGTGGACTTTGATAAAGCAACTTAATATAATTCATACTTGAATATATATGTACAATAAAGGGCTGCGTGAACATATTCATATGTTCATTGACTAAAACTCTATTTCGAATAAAAATCAGAACACCAAACAAACTGTTGCTTTGTTCATAGTATGAGTGAGAACATTTTGTTTCACTTCGTTAACACAATGAGTTTGTTCATTGAAACGATTTTTATTCGAAGTTCTCGCTCTCATCTCACAGTTACTTATTAATACGCAATAGCAATGTTGCCAATTTGGTGAAATCATGTAATCTTTTGCATGCGCTGCCCATGTGTAATTACTTGCATATGTAATTTCAAGTTTTAGCTTTTACACGCATGTACGTATGTACATATGTATATACTATTCATAATACGAACAATAGTAGTAAATCAAATTCAATATGTATTTAAGTTTGTTATTTGCATTTCTAAATAACATAAACCTTCAATAAACGTTATTAAATAAAATAAATCATTAATGATTAAACTGTAAATTTTTTAGAGTTTTTTGCCTTCTTTTTTTAGGATTTAGTTCATTATGTATGTTTAACGTATTTCTTAAATGATTTTCCTTTTTCCTACAACTGGCAACACTGATCTTTGAGAGCATATTGTTTTTGCATGATAATTATTGATATTTATTCAAGACATGTTCGGTTTCACATTTGTAAATGTACGTTCGCTCTTGTATAAGTGAACACACAAACTTCATTACACTCGTCTCTTAACTATCGTGTGTTGATTCTTCTCTGTTCATAGTTATTCATCGGTATTGAATAGAAACGAATGAAGAAAAGATAATGATGAAAGTTTCATGATCATCATTATTAAGTTTCACGCAGCCCTTTAATGTATGAAAATATACTTTTATATATCTGAACACACATTCTTAGATGCTTATAAAAAATCTAGATGATTGTCCCGGCTTCGCCCGGAAGCTATTTTCTTATATGGGGGAACCATTCTCCCCACTCATCAACCCATATTTCCAATTTTGATAAGCGGACGTAGCACGATCTGTCCTTCAACAATATAAATAATTTTGTTCTGTTTGAAATACGAATTGGGTTAATAATTTAGTAAATGCAGGAATTGCCCCCTCCCTCCCCTCCTCAAGCCCCTAGCGATTTAAAGATACTTTAAAACCTAATCTCATACCTACCAAATATGCATAAAAAATTTCATTAAAATCGGTCGAGCCGTTTCGGAGGAGTTCGATAACAAACATCGTGCCACGAGATTTTTATATATTAGATAGATATACTATATCTATTATATAAATGCTATACACATCTTCTCTATATCTGTATATAAATATAAAAATGAATATGTGCTTGTATATTTCTTTGTTTGAGTGTTCCTTATAGGAAGCCAAACAGTAAGACCGATCATGTTAAATAATTTAAGGCGATAGGGAGTAGGAGGCGAGTACCCCCAAAAAAGTAGTAAATATTCACATATCTGAGAAACTGAAATAGTGAATGTTTTAAAACTTGATATGGGCTGTTCCTATAATAAGAATTAAATTTAAGAAAACGAACTTAAGTCTGGATAATTAAAAATTTTAATAAATGTATAAATACAGCTTTACTTTTTGCAAAACAAAATCCCAGCGTTTATAAAAAAAAAACATAGTTGGAATACTAACTCTGTAATAACGAAAAACAGGGTGTGAAAACGGGAAAATTTACTGAAAATGCCAAAAAGTATCAAACGTACTGTTTAAATTTTTTCAAAGATATGTGTTACTTCCTTTTTAAATGATCTGAGCTGAAAGGGAAGGGAGAAAGTCAAAAAGAGCTTTTCCATTCACAAAAAGGATTAGTTCAAAAAAGCGTCTGGTTTTATTTGAGGTGAAAATTGGTTGGTATTGAATTTAAAGTCACGTGTTAGTGACCCATCGACTTCGACAACTCAGCCCCATTATCATATCAAAATCGACAAATAAGAGCCAAGAAAACAATTTCATTACATACGAGTACATATATATTTTTATTTTGTTAATTTCTGGTAGTGAAGCAGCTTAAAAAGTGTTCAATCAATTTTAGGATTTCTTTCAAGTACATTTTAGGGTTATTCGGATTAATAATTTTTACTTACAACTCCTACTCAAAGCAACTCTAAAATACTTCAATTTAGTACGAGGTTTTTTTTTGCGTGTACTCGTTCGTACATTCAAAGTTCATATCTGTGGAATAAATCTATTAATTAGAGCTGCATATTTTAAGTTTTAAAATTGAATTATTTAAATTATGAAGTCCGTCCCACACATAAAACAAACAAAAATATCAAACTGAAACGTTAATAGTTAAATATGTATGCATGTATGTGTTTGTGTATATACATATGTACATAATAGCTAAAACACATAAATTCTACCCGTGTGAAAAATTGTACGTAAATGGATTTTTTCGTTAATGATATAAAACTGTTTTTTTCCTTGGGGATGGGATGATCAGAAAAAATACCTCAACTTTATCGCAAACACAAATGCATCATTTTTTTTTATGATATCAAACAATTTTAATTTATTTTTCAACGTATGCAATTATTTTATAAATTCTTTTTATATGCTGGCAACAAAACTTTGTTATTTATTTATTTATTATATAGAAAGTTGCAATAAAAAGTTAAATATATTTGTTTTTTTTTTTTTAATATTTGCAGTATCCTGAACCAAATCGGCCTTGGCCTGGTGGTTCATCACCTGCTCCTAGTCCTGGCCCTGGTGGCCATCCTCTGCCGCCAGCATCACCTCATCATACACAGCATGGTGGCCCACCGCCGAGCAGTAGTCCGAGCCATGCTCCCAGTCCTTCGCCTCAACCACCGCAAGCCTCACCATCACCTCATCAGGTAAGTTTGAGGACTCATATTCATATTATTTAAGCATACATACATATACGCATGTATACTACGTGTGTATGTCCATTTGTTTGCGAATTTAATGTATTTATTTATTAAATTTTTCATATATTTTATAATATTTGTTTTTGTTGCTTTGTATGGATGCAAATACCAGGTATTAATTTACGTTTTGTTTTTTTTTTCTCCTGAGTAAGGGATTTTAATAATACATAAATGCATAAAATTTTTTCAATATTTAAAGCTATTATTTTTTTTTGTTTGAATGCAATGAATTTCGCTGTATAGTGCAGAAATTTATTAAAATTATAGTTGTTTAGTAATATGTAATATATTGTACATATGAATTTGGAAAATAATACAATTTCTTGATATATTCCCGCCTATCGTGAATATGAAGCGAAATTTATTTTCTTATAAAATTTTCATTTCTCTAGAAGGGAAAATTGATACCGTAAATTTCACATCAAATTACATTCCTTCAGTGCTATTAGTTCATAGTGAATGTAAAAAAGAACTGAAGAATTTTACAGGTTAAAAAATAATTCAAATAATTAAAAAATAGTTTAAATAAAGAACTGAAGAATTTTACAGGTTAAAAAATAATTAAAATAAAAGAAGTTTTATTTTAAATATATAGAAGTTAATTACTTAGGCCAACTCTAAATATTCCCTATTAAATTAGTTTATGAGTAATTAATTTTAATTCCTGAATGATACATATGAACTTACAACCCCTGTAATGAATTCGTCGATATCATTGGTAATTATTTATTTTTATATTATGTTTGACATTTATCATGACAACGACTTACATACATACATATGTCTATCGAATAGACAGTACAACGGGTGGACTTTAAGACGCGCTTTTTGAAATCATTCAATTTCCAAAAACTAAATATAGTTTTCTTTAAATGGTACCATATACGTAATGTATACGAATTTAAGTTCGAGTAAAATATTATAAAACGTGTTTGCCACGAAATCATTAAATAACAAAAAAAAACTAATAGCTCTCGGTTGCTAGTTTCTATCGGTAATTGTTTGAAGCAAATTGCAACCACTGTTGCCAATTTTTTTCAAGAAAATATCGCTAAATTAGGATCGAAAATAGAAAACTAGTTCAATTTCCCCAACATCTGTAGATTCATCCATTAATATGCTGTACTTAGATGATGAAATATCCTTCCTAAGCTCAATTACGAATAAGGGGCTAAAACGTTTTTTTTTTATTATTGCAGTACATTTTGTTCTATGAACACGAAGTTTGCTAGTTCCATTAAAATTCTTTTTTCACAAGTCATTGAGATGGTCAATTGAATTATTCGACGTATGTTAACATATAAATAAAGCTAATGCCGCTTCTTGCACTTTACAATTATCAACAATATGTAGTTTCATTTTGCTCAAAATTCAATTTTCTCCAACATGACCGTCTAATCGAAGCGGCCGATTTGTGTTTTTTAATTTCAGCGTGACAGAAGATCATATAATTTTGCTAAAAGTGAGAATCTGCAATATTTGCAAAATCTTTTTGTTTCGTCCTTTTCATCTTGCACCTGCCAAGACTTTTAATTGACCATGGCTTAGCAAATCCCCACGAAATTTTTGGTTGTATTTGCATTAAAATTTTTTGTTTTTTTTCTTTCTTTTAAGTAAAAAATTACAATGCAAGAAACTAGCACAATTCACACATTAAAAGATTTTCATAAATGCTGTTAGTCGAAACTCACTTTGTGGAATTTCACAACTAACATGTAGTACACCCATTTCTACAACAATAAAAAACTAGTAGTAGCAATTACACTGTAGCTGTCAAAAACCATTGAATTGAAATAGTGTAAAAAAATGTCAAATGCCGTAAAGAAGGGAATATTTATAAAGACTTTGATATTTGAAAGGCGGTGATGGTAATTTCGCCAACCGACTAGTATGTGCTGTCAGCTGCTCTAGTGCGTTAACTTGCCAGATACATCTTGCGTTGTAGCAAATCTTTGACAATGTTGACCAAAATTATATTATTAAAAACATGCTTGAAAAGTATGAAGTCAGTAAACCAAAAATCTGAATAACTGCAGTTATTCAGCTTTTTAGTTTGATTTTTTTTTTTTGGAAGGTAAATAATCTAAAAATGCGATTTTTACAATATTAAAACTAGAAAATGTATTGAACATTTTAATTATTTTGTTTACTTAAATGTTATTGCACGCGATTAAATATTACAATATACATACTACGAATATTACTTTTAAGATTTAGAGCAACTTAATATTTCAAATTTAATTAGAAAAAATCCCTTCCTTTGCGTCAGTAACAATAAATTGAAAAAAACTGCCACACTACTTTAGGTATATGTATATGTATCATTATTATGACATTGAGATGCCGAATTTGAAGACCACTACTGAACATTTTACTACTGAACATTTTACTACTGAACATTTTACTACTGAACATTTTTAAATTATTTTACCTACATGCATACCTTGGGATTTCGTTGTTCTTACTCTGGTTGCGCTATTAATTAGTAATACAGTGTTGTTTAGGAGAACATGTTTGAAATCATCTATTATATTAAAACCGCTTGTCCTATTTTTTTTTTTTTTTTTTTTTTTTTTTTTTTTTTTTTTTTTTTTTAATTTGTAAGACCTAGTATTGTTTTGTGAAGTTCACACAAGAGATTGTTTTCATTTAGATCCAGATTTTCTTCTATTAAAATATCATCGTCTGATACATTTTGATCACATTCAATGCAAAACAATCGATAATACAAATTGATTGCAAACTCTTTTGTTTCAGCTTTTGAGCTTTATTTTAAAAAGTTATCATTATTGGGGAACCTTGCGGAATTATGATAAAGAGTGTACTAAGTACCTCAATTCGCCATTCGTTAAATTACATTTGATTATTTCACACTGACGATGCTTAAAACAAACTAAATTCTTTGAGTTATCTTATTGTAAATCCCAGTGTTATACTTTTACGTGTACGCAAGTACATGATGTTTTTGTCATTAGTTTTGCACCGTGAATACCGCGTTTTTTTTTTTTTTTTTTTTTTTTTTTTTTTTTAATTAGGACCAGCACTCAGGGGATGACCCCTACGTATGCAGTGCATTGTGCCGGAACTCAGAGAGAGGAATAGAGTAGAGAAGATAGATGTTGAAAATTTAGAAGGCTTAACTCTTTTACAACTCTGCTTTGCGCGCTATGTTAATTTTTATAGCAGGGTTGAGGCGCCTCCGGTGTTAGGTAGACGCATTAACTTTGTTAAGCTGTATTGGCAGGCATTTTATTAGTTGTTTTACTTCGCCGATGTTTCTGCTAACCGACGAAGGAGGGCGATGCTGTGTACATTAGCTTGGTACATCATCAATCGCTGTCGGAAGAGTTTTCTAGTGACCAGTGCTATGCCTTCATCACTTAAATAGTCCGACAACAATTAATACAATGTCTCACTAATGTACATTACAGAAATTAATGATGTTGATTAACTTGCACTGGCCAGGGTTTGAACCCAGGCCCCACGTCATTGTTTGCTTAGTAGTCAACGCGCTAACTAACCACTTCAGCCAACACCACCCACAAGAAGATCGGAACACTCAATGCTCAAATCCAAAGATCCGAACAAAGGGTCCCACCATGAAAAAGTAAAAAGATATAAATTCTTGTATTAAAACAATCAGTTCTATTGTTTGCATTAATCTGTTACTCTCCGCGGGGTGCCATACACTTAACAATTTAGTAGCACTAGCGCTCAGGAACCCACTTAGGGGCTGTGCACATATTACGTAACTCCCAACATATTATACCAACCCCACCACGCCTTCGTAACGCTTTTTACAATTTTTTTAGTGCAAAATTTCCAATCCATAACAAATCTTTAACCCCCCCGAGTACATACATATTAGTGAGCTACGAAAATCAACTTTTAGTATTAGCCAGTTATTATGGCCAGTTTGTGACTTCATATTTAAGTATGTAATTAGTTAATTTTTATTTAAATTTATGTTGTATTTAAATAAGATTCCATTTTTTCAGCGAGTAATTAAAGTTCTTATTTAATTACGATGAATATGGTAGCACTACGTAATATAAAAAATGTCCCACAAATTTCCCTAAAGAACAGCTGTCTAGAACCACTAAAGAAAAATCCAAAAATACATATTGTTATTTTAGCTAAAAATAAGAATAATTAAGAAGTGCTGAAATGTTTTAAAAGAAAAAGAGCAACTTTCAGAACCATTAAAAGGGTAATACCGAAAAAAGATGCCAAAATTTTATGCAACCTGTCAGCAGCCGCAAATTTTTTATTATCGTATTTTTAGTATCGTATTTTTTATTTATCGTAAAACTTATGTAGTGTTTAAATACACAATGTTGACTATTTAATGTTGATTTAATATTGCAGTGAAAAACAAAATTTTGTATTTAAATCGCCATTTTATTGGCCCTTAATATTTAAAATTAAATTGGAAAAAAGCCTTCCTTAGTGTCAGTAACAATAAATTGAAAAAAAAAACAACTGTCATACTACTTTCTATATTTACTGCCGATTTCACGATGTCGAAAGAATTTTGAATTTTATTTTCATTCGTACAAATACATTTGAATTTGTTTTTGCTTTAAATGTAAGGTTGGACGGTACTCTCCCGCCAACCGATTCTTGAAGTTGCCCCAAACAAAATAAAAATTAGCCTATGTGATAGAAAATTAAAAAAAAAGAAAAAATTAAATAAAAAAGTTGGCGGCAACGCATAGTTTTCGAGTTATTGGCCTCTGAAGTTTTTATATATATGTGCGATTTCCCTTTACATTTTTTTTCAACGTATAAGACCAATTTGCATAGCCGGCCTTCGGCCGGGCTTAATGAATTTATCCACCATGGTATATCCCGACACGGCGGTATATAGAATAACTCCTAAACTATAAGTTTCCGGAAGTTAAAATTTTAGGAGTGGACTAAAGTAAGTAAGGGCTACCAACCATATAAATTTCAAGCCTTAAATCGGGTGGCGGGAGAGTACCGTGGAGCCAAATGTAATTACACGAATGAAACCATATGGAAAAATTCTTTCGATATAGTAAAATAGGCAGTTAATTTTAGTTCAAATTGGTTGTTGTATGGCGCCAATACCGTTTTTTACAGAAAATTTTCCTTGATTTTAGGAATTACAAATGTCGTCTTTAGCAGGAAATGTTTTTACTAAAACTAGAAAAATATTTACTAAAAACAACTTCATTTTTATCCCGAAATTAGTAAAAAATTTCGTCATATGCGCCACATCTGCCATCTTTGCTGCGCACTTTTCGCTTCCTGTTTTACCTTCTTCTGAACTGGTCCATCTGCTACAAGGAAGCCATTGATGTCATCAGAGCGCTGGAACGTCCGGAATGCTTGTGTACAACATGTACTTGTATTATCTGAAATGAAGGGTGCTGAAAACATTTTTATGAAACTTTTTTGGGATTCGAACCAAGAAACTTCGGTTTCGTAGGCAGACACTCTAACCACTTCATTACTACAATATACATACTAGTGATGTTACGAATATCAATTTTTAGTATTCGCGAATACTAATACGAATATTTAAAACAGTATTCGCCGAATACGAATACGAATATTTCTTTTGAGGTTTATACAGTCGAACTTCCATAAATCGAATCACCATTATCCCAAAAAAAACTTCGACTTACGGAGACTTCGAGTTACAGAATTTTTTGTCAAAATATAATAAAAGGTTTTTGTATTATGTATTTTTATTTAAAATAGTCTCTAATGGAAAACTACATACTTAAGAATATAAAAGAACAAGCATAATAATGCACTAGATATAGGCATGTTTTGGCTTCAAGTTGCTGAAAACCAATCTATGATTGCTTTGTCGACATTCTGGAATTTTGGTGTCTTAACTCTTTTAGTACATAAACGAAATCCAGATTCAAACGAGTTGATAATTAATTTCTTATTTTTGAAAATTGTTGAGACCGTGCTTGCCTGAATACCATATTTATCAGCTGCTTCCTTTTTCTTTAATCCATCTTCGACGTCTTTTATATGTTTATATTTTTCCTCAATTGATAAGCATTTTAAAACACGTTTAGTTGCCATAATAATAAAGAAATCGATTTCACCATTTATCATCTAGCCCGAATTATGCATAGAACTGATAGTTACGCAAATAAAAAGAAATAAATTTGTAATTCCCCGAAAAATATAAAAAAAAATAGCATGTAAAATATACAAACCAGCTCAAACAACGAAAGAGAGTAAAACAAGCAAACCATAACTAAAAAAAACAAAAAACCGTTCAAACAAGCAAAATTCTTCGAGTTATAGAGTTCATGTGTATGTTTTTTGTTCGAGTTATGGAGAACTTCGACTTATGGAAGTTCGAGTTACGGAAGGAAAGTTGTATGTGATTTGTTCTTTTAACGCTACTGCCAACCAAATTAGTTCGAGTTAGAGAAAATTCGAGTTAGAGAAGTTCGAGTTATGGAAGTTCGACTGTATTTCAAATTTAATTGGAAAAAATTCATGCCTTTGCGTTAGTAACTATAAATGAAAAAAAAAATAGTGATTTATTATTATTATTGCATTAAGATGCCGAATTTGAAAACCTCTACACAACATTTTTTAATTATTTTACTTACATACTTTCAGATTTCGTTTTTCTTACTCTGCGTGAAATACAATGGGTTTTTTTAATAAAAATTAATATATTTTTTTTACATTTTATGTACTTTTTTTAAACTTTTGTATGATTTTTTTTTGGAAAATGTATGGGAAAATTATTCGAAAAATATTCGCTTGAATTTGGCGAATACGAATACGAATATCTTAAAACAGGCGAATAGTCGAATACGAATACGAGTATTCGTAACATCACTAATACATACATATATTATAGGTACAGCTAATACATATGTATATGTACTAAATTCGAAACCCATTCCAATAACAAGAACAATTTTTTTAAACTAGAAAGTCATAAACTAAAAATAATTTAAAAAAAATATTTTCTTTAAATTTTGAAAAAAATTCCAATGTGAGAAAAATACTTGAACTTAAAGTGAGGAACGCCGTTTTCCGTTTTTAATTATTCAAAATTTTATGAACTATTCAAAAGTTATTGGAGTACATGGTCCATTTTAGATAAAAGGAGTAGTTTTTGGACTACTCCTATGTAATGCAGCCGTGGATCATTTCATTTATACACAAACATTTATAGTAAAATACTGTTTGGCAAAACTAAAAATTTTTGGAGTTAAATTGAAACTGAGGCGCTTAAAGAAACACAGAAGACTTTTGTTTCAATAGGAATTCAATTTGATAGACTTGTGTGGTATGCGATGCATTCTATGGTCTATGCTACCAACAGTGAGTTCGTAATATACATACGTATGCATGTATGTAGGTATTGAATGATTTCGAAATTAACACCTGTGAAAGCTCTATGGAGTAGGAAAATAGAGTAGTTTCAAAACTAATCCCTGTGGGTACCCCTTGGATTAGTAACATGGAGTAGTTTTTGGATTACGTGGTCCAGCCCTACGATATCGCAATGTAAATTGGACCATGTTTTTCCCATACATTTGGATTAGTTTTGGAGTAGTCCATACTAGTGATGTTACGAATACTCGTATTCGTATTCGACTATTCGCCTGTTTTAAGATATTCGTATTCGTATTCGCCAAATTCAAGCGAATATTTTTCGAATAATTTTCCCATACATTTTTCAAAAAAAAAATCATACAAAAGTTTAAAAAAAGTACATAAAATGTAAAAAAATATATTAATTTTTATTAACCCTCTCATGCACCAAACTATGTTATGGCAGCTATATTTTTTTTTTAACATTGAGTCTTACTTTATTGACCTCAAAAAAGAAGTAAAATTTAAATTTACGGTTCCAATGTAGCTTTTGTAGGATGTTGTATACATACAACATGGCGCATAAACGGGGTAATAAGGTAAACTTTTTTGCTAGAAGAAAATAATTGTTTTATATTGTTTTTATTGAGTAATTTATAAAAGGAAAGACATTTAATAACAGAATATTTTTTAAGATATTTAAATATACATTTTCAATTTTCATGGAACTCCTTGAAACAATTTTTTTTTGGCGTAAAACATAGAAACATTGCATTTAGTGCAATATACAGTTGTAAAACCATTTTTACAAAGTTTGCAACATGGCTGCTTTAGTTTGTAACATGGAAAATCACCAACACCATCATACCTGACGTCTTCAACTTGAATTGAGGGTACACAATGCTCTGAAGTCACAGGAGACATTTGTGAAGAGTCTGATGGACAACGACGCTTCCTCGGGCCAAAAAAGTATTTGTATATACAGTGCCAGCTCGCTAATCCGAATTAATGATTGCGGACCCTGATTCAAAAGAAATATTCGTATTCGGATTCGGCGAATACTGTTTTAAATATTCGTATTCGTATTCGCGAATACTAAAAATTGATATTCGTAACATCACTAGTCCATACACGCATGTATGGATTAGTCTCATTTTTTGTACGGTAATTTTTTTTTTTTTGAACTGACAGTTTGAAAATTTTATTTTTTTACATATGAAAGGTAATATTATCAGGCTCAAGTTCAGTTTTATTGAATTAATGAAAATTCAAAATTACTAAGAGTTTTTTTATGTTGGAAAATATTATTATTTATATCCAATCAGTTTTTAGCAGAACGTATCAGTATTGATTTCAAGGCCGCTACACCTCTCATCAGCGTTCAATTGTCCATCTTTACAATTTTCGTAAAGTGGATACTAATTGAGAAGAATATCAACTATTTAACCAGTTTTCAACAGAAATAGAATATGAGAATTAATTTTTAATTCAATTTTTATTCTACAATGAAATAGTGCTGGTTAGTACGAAATTCCCTCATTACTGTTTGGAACTAATAATCAACACAAACTCTTAGTAATTTTGAATTTTCATTAATTCAATAAAACTGAACTTGAGCCTGATGCTATTACTTTTCATATGTAAATCAATATAAGTTCAAATAATAATTACGTTTATTCGTAATAATAATAATATAAAATATAATTTTATTTTTTTTTATTTTAAATATAGAAATTTCTTAACTATTTTCAATGAAAATTTTTTAACAAAAATTTAGTATGTATGTAATTGTTTTTTTTTCGAGTGTATAATCGACAAGTTTGTATTGACCATTTTATGTTTGCGGCGCCTAAAGTACTTTTCAGGAAAAGGTGCCCGTATAAGCAAAGTAACAGGTTCTCAAGGAATAGACACCCGTTCAAGTTTTCGAACTGTATTTGCGAGCGACCTGTGACTTTCAAATGGAGTTAGTCAGTTGACTTAACCAACGTACTTAGTGATAGGTGCATAGGACAGGACAGTAAGTTTCATTTCGATTTACGCTCTGGTATTGCTATGCTGAAAACAAGATTTATTTTCGCTCAATTGCTGCCATTTTTACAAAATTATATATATAAATATATGTACATATGTTATATATATATATATTGACATAACTATAACTATCTTATATTTTTGTCGGATCCCCCGCGATCTTAAGCTCTCTCTTCGGTGTAAAATTGTATTTTACCTGGAGGCGTAAAATAAATTGAAAATTGTTTTCATATCAAAGTTGAAACTAAATACATCGACGGCCCACCCTAATAAGCAATGAAATAAAAAAATTCAATTATCATCAGAATTTTGCTAGTGCATTTTTATTTGGCGCCAATTTATAATGTATTAGACACGAATATCCAAATAGTCAAATTTACACACTCACACACAACAACAAAATGTCACAAGTGCTTTAAATAAACATAACAGTTACTATTTCGTTAAAAAAAAATAAATAAAAAAAGAAATGTAAAACGAATTAAATCGCAAAAATATAAACATTGATTGCATTATTCATGCATGAGCGGCAAGAAATATCCACAATTTTGTATATTTTCAGTTAATTTTATAAGGTTTCTTTGCATATTTCAACCAACCACATAGCAAACATTTTCGTCCAAGTGATGCCAACTACTTAATATTGGAAGTGCGAGAAGATCTGTTACGTTATTTACGCAACTTCTATTAGTCGTCACAATTTTAACTTTGGGTGGATTTTTATGAATCAACTCGATAGCTGCTTTCATATGCATCAACTTTCGTGGGCATTTACTTTTTATGTTTAGAATATAATATGTGTAAGTGTATTACACTCCCCGGTTCACTTATTTAAAAACACTAAAAATTCCATATTCAGCAGCCTGTATCTTTTGCAATTTTTAACCGATTGCAGAATTTTAAATAGAAATGGAAGCTAAGACATCTTGGGATATAAAAAAAAATCATGACAATAGTGGTTTCTTTAGTAAAGGACTTTTTAAAGCAATTTATAAAAAAAAATTAAAAAATGTGCTATTTTTTCTGGTTCATTTGAATAAAGGCACTTGTAACTAATTTTAATGAAAAACTGTTTTTCTTGTTTTTTTAATTTATTTTACTTTATTTCAGAACTATTAGTAATGGGTACAACCCCCTTTGTTTTTAATAACTTCAAATATACGGGTTTTCATGGACAGACAAAGATATTTGATTCCAAGCATCCTTAATGGCCTGAATTAGTGACTGCTTGTCATCAAATTTTCTACCTCCTTCATAGATCTTACGAGATAACCAACCCCTGGCAATGAATGAATTGAACTCCTTTACTACTCTGGCGTTGTGTATAGGGGCATTATCCTGTTCAAATATCCAAGATATGGGACCAAATAGTTCTCTGAATTTCGGAAAAGCCGATTCCAATAACGTTTTATAGCTTGCACCGGTCATTTTTGCCTTTTGAAATTCAAGATCAATTTTGCCATAGTACGTAATAGAACTCCACACCATGACGTCGCCCTCTAGGCTGTGATGACGGTTCTAAAATCGCTTTTCTTTGCGCAGATCACGGAAATAATAGTTGTAGCCATCAGGCCCATCCAAATTAAACTTCTTCTCATAAAATACAAGGGTTCTCCAGTCATTTACATGACCTCTTTGCTGCACATTCCAGCAGTCTCTTGCGAATTGAAGCCGCATTTCCTTACGAGAAGCGTTAAGTGGCGCCTCTTTTTTTTTTTTTTTGTAATTTCAGGTATTTAAGATACTCAAAGCTTTTAATTACTCTGCGTACTATGTGACTTGCTCGTTTGCAGTCCAGCTTGAGCTCTTATTTTTGACAAGGATAAGACAGAATTAGAAGCAATTTTGATGATTTTTCTTTTCTCATATGTAGATAAAGACAATGAGACCCCCCTTCCTTTAAAATTTGTTCCATACCCCTCGGCATCCTTGATGTAGTTGCAGACAACTGTTGGGCTTCGTCAAATTTTTTTAGCTATTGCGCGGTTAGAATATCCTTCAGAACGGTAAACATCGATTTTAGTTTTTTCCGATAGATTTAAGATTTTTTGTTTTGCCATTTTGACTCGTAAAATGATTAAGATGTAATAAACAAACGCTCCCTACAAAAAATCATCGCTTACTTTAAAAATAATAAAGTGCCTTTATTCAAGTGAAGGAGAAAAAATAGCACATTTTTGGAATTTTTTTTTTTTTTTTTGATAAATTGCTCAAAAGAAGTTCTTTAGTATTGTCATGATTTTTTTATATCTCAAGATGTCTATTTCTATTTTAAAATTCTGCAATCAGTTAAAAATACAGGCTAGAATATGGAATTTTTAATGCCTTTATATATACATATATATGTATATATATATATATCATATTTGTTTCTTTTTAACTCCTACAAGGAGTATGGGGCTGTATTTAACGGTTTCGGTAATCAGGTTGTTTTAAGACGAATGACTGATAAGGGCATAGCACCCGATCCTGGTTTTGGGGCTAACAACTATGGATCTAGGCACTCCATGCTGCGTTTAGCGTTATACCACTACTGGTCAGTCGTTAGCATGACCTATACTAATAATTCTTTTAGTATAACTTGGATGGACTCCTAATTTTTCACTAACAAAGTTGTCGAGGCACTGCAAATAACTTCCAAAGTCCACACTGTATACTTTGAAAAGTTTCGTTGTTTTTTTATTTTTTATTATTTTTTTTTTGTAATATAGTATGATCTACTGAACAATTCTCTCTTGTGATGTAAAGTACGCTTATGTATTTTTGCATATGTGAAAATCAAGCCACATTCCTAACAGGTAAAGTTAATACTACAACAAATTAAAACAATAAAAAACATATGACATATCGGCCCCTATGCTTGCATGTACAAATTTTGACATGTCGGCCTCCATTATGCAAGAAAAAAGTAGATCAGCTGTGTTTTCAACTTTACCTGTTATGAATTTGCCTTGGTGACAATCATACACAAGAAATTCGATATTTTTTATATGCTGTACGAGAAATTCAATGAAAAAAAAAAAAAAAAATCGCCAAATTGTTCTTACTAATCGCTGTAATGCAATGACATCGGCTCGATTGAACAAGAAAGAGTATGTGAATGAAATGACCGCACAACACTTTTGTATGTTTTGCATACATAATTTTGTATTTGGCATCTATGCTGTACACAATGGTCTACGTACACAATGTTTCTTTTTATTATTAAAAATTTATACACAAAATGTCATCATTGCATTGGGAATTTTTGTTGTGAGTAAGCAATTGAGTTGGTAATTCGTTGGAATGAACTCCGGACTCATTCTACATATTGAAAATTTTATATAGACTTTAAGCAATCGTTGGCATCGTAATCAACATTTATCAATCTGTTTAAAATAAAATTTTATTTTTGAATTTGTTTAAATAATTTTGTTTCGTCTTTATTTTATAAATTTGCACAAGAAGGCGCTTGCTCTATCTCTTAATTGTTTATAAATAAATAGATATGTACATAGGGGAGAGGGGGGCACCTTTGGACACTTTTTGCTTTCAAGCCTCATAAATATTTATATATTTGAATAATTGACTTTTTATATAATTTAACTAATATGTATGGAAATAAACTTTAGTTTAAGTCTACAATTAACTTATTTTTAGTTCGATTTTAGGTTTTTTTTTTAATGGATGAAGTAATTGTGTTCAAGTGCCCCCCCATTCCGGGCAGCTTTGAACTAGGCTGAGGCAGCTTTGAACCGCAATGTTTTCTTATAGCATTTATGTCCAAAAATAACATTAACAGTCATATTTTTTTATATACACACTACATATTAGAGTTGTCAATTATTCTCCTTTCAACTGTGTTCGAATATTTCAAATAATAGTTTTTGTTCGTTCGATCAAACGATTAAAGCTGAAAAATTATTCAATTAATCGATGAGAACAACGAATAAAAAATGATTTAAAAAATTTATTGACCTGAAATAAACATTTCATACAAGAAACTTAAAAATAAAATAGTTGACTTCATTCAGTCAAAAAAATATCAAATGATTTTTTTTTTTTTTTTTTGTTAAATCAGACAATTTGGGTTGTTCTTAAGAAATAATCTTTTACAAATAAAAGTCAACTCAATTTTTTAGCTTTCAAACGATTTTTGGTTTTCGTTTTTATTAAATTAGATTTTGAAAAAACTCTCGCTAATTGTCGAGGTAGGTGATATTGTGAGAAGAGCATAAAATAGTTTATCTAATTTTTCTGTTCTTTTTTAAGATTTTTCCAAATATACCATATCGTCTAATATATCGCTGAAGTCTTTTTATATTTTGAATTTTTAATACTTTTAATATATATTAGAATGTTTGTTTAAGCAATAGGTCTTTTGATTTAATATATATATATATTGTTGTTTTATTTATATTTATTTTCGATATTTCGCTAACAATTTGTTAGCATCTTCAGGAAAATTTTTTTTTAAATTATTTGAAATTTTAATATTGATTTGTGTATTGGGTGTCATAAAATTTTTTTTTTTTTTTCAATAATTTTTTAGACTTTTTCCATAAAAAATTATTGAAAAAAAAAAAAAAAAAATTTTATGACACCCAATACACAAATCAATATTAAAATTTCAAATAATTTAAAAAAAATTTTCCTGAAGATGCTAACAAATTGTTAGCGAAATATCGAAAATAAATATAAATAAAACAACAATATATATATATATTAAATCAAAAGACCTATTGCTTAAACAAACATTCTAATAAATATAAAGAAAAGGTCAAATAAAATAGAATATAAATACTTTTAATATAATTATTTAATTCGTATAAAAGATTGTTAATTTCAGTACTGTAACATCGTCTTTATCATTACCTTCATCTGAATTATTGTGGTTACTTTCAACATAAAACAATCTGGAGTATACATAATTCAATTGGATATTCTTTAGTTTCACTTTTTGAAGAATATTTTAAAAAACTTTCATTGCTCGGAAAATTTCCAGAATTTAAAAAATATTATTAACGTATTTAAAAATTTTATACGTCTCTCATTTATTCTTAGTTTAATACGTTTTCGTAAATCTGTTGCAAAAGAATTATTAGTTTTTTTGTTGTTGATCATACAATTTTGTATACTTTAGGACACTTGTTACATGTGACTTTGTTTTTTTTTTTCATTTTTGTTCTTGGTAAAATACTTTAGTGTATTTCTAAAGGCCCAACTATAAAGTGCTTAATGTAACTTAAGCAAATGTGCGAATACACACAATCAAATGTATACAACTATAATGTACTTAAGACACTTCTCGTCAAGTTTCGTCAAGTGTCGTTTGCTTAAGGAAAGTGCGGTCAATTTCGTTCGAAAACAACTACAAACATCCAAAATAATAAATTCTAAAAATTTTTGCGTATGGATTTGAAACTGAAAAAAATTTGTTCGATTAATTGACATTAATTCATCGATTTATACGTTATTCGAAAATCGGCATTTTAAAATTATTCGAACAAGAGTTTCGTTCTGTTTGATCGATTAATCGAATTATTCTTAATCGGTTGACAACTCTACTAAATAGTGAACGACAGTTTTTTGCAGAAAACCAATTCGCAACAATAAAATAATTGATATCCATAACTATGTATATATACATATGTATATGTATGTACATTGAACATATACATATGTTCAATACGAGTACCAACATTGGACAAAAAATATTTTATTTCATATATGTAATTTTAAATTTTAAATTGTTGGATCAACAACAAAAATTCTTTTGCAACAGATTTACGAAAACGTATTAAAATAAGAATAAATGAGGGACGTATACAATTTTTAAATACGTTAATAATATTTTTTAAATTCTGGAAATTTTCCGAGAAATGAAAGTTTTTTAAAATATTCTTCAAAAAGTGAAACTAAAGAATATCCAATTGAATTATGTATACTCCAGATTATTTTATGTTGAAAGTAACCACAATAATTCAGATGAAAGTAATGATAAAGACGATGTTACAGTACTGAAATTAACAATCTTTTATACAAATTAAAGAATTATATTAAAAGTATTAAAAATTCAAAATATAAAAAGACTTCAGCGATATATTAGACGATATGGTATATTTGAAAAAAAGTAAAAAAAAAAACAGAAAAATTAGATAAACTATTTTATGCTCTTTTCACAATATCACCTACCTCGACAAATAGCGAAAGATTTATTTCAAAAACCAAAAATCGTTTGAAAGCTAAAAAATTTAGTCAACTTTTATTTGTAAAAGATTATTTCTTAAGAACAACCCAAATTGTCTGATTTCACAACAAAAAAAAAAAAAACATTTGATATTTTTTGACTGAATGCAGCATGTTTATTTGAATTAATAGTTTTATGTATTTTTTTTGTTAATAAAAATATTAACTATTTTATTTTTAAGTTTTTTGTATGAAATGTTTATTTCAGGTCAATAAATTTTTTAAATCATTTTTTAATCGTTGTTCTCATCGATTAATTGAACAATTTTTCAGCTTTAATCGTTTGATCGAACGAACAAAATCAATTATTTGAATTATTCGAACAAAGTTGAAATGCGAATAATTGACAACTCTACTATTTAGAGAGTTCATATAAGAAAATGAGTGTTCACATTAGTGGAAGTTCCCATTACCACGAGTTCACTATAATAAAAAAAAAATATTAACGAATTTGATGGAATTGGCCTTAATCTCTTAAACGGTCCACAAACAGTTTATACTAATCAACATTAGCAAAATTTATGGTGTTGATTGGATTGCTCTGACTAGAGATCAAAACCAGGTCTTAATTCACAGTTTGCTTTGGAATCAACTCGCTAACTAACTACCTATACATACATATGTTTAATCTTGGGGTAAGTGTTGGATGAAATTGTTGAATTGTTGCGCGTTGACTACTAAGCAAACAATAACTTGGGGACTGGGTTCAAACCCTGGCCAGAGCAAGTCAATCAACATCATTAATTTCTCATTAATTGGTGTGGCATTGTATTAATTGTTGTCGGACTATTTAAGTGATGAAGGCATAGCACTGGTAACTAAAAACTGTTCCGACAGCGATTGATGCTGTTCCAAGCTAATGTACACAACATAGCCCTCCTTCGTTGGTCAGCAGAAACATCGGCGAAGTAAAACAATTAATAAAATGCCTGCTCATACAGCCTAACAAAGTTAATTTAGTCTACTTAACAACAGAGGTGCCTCAACACTGCTATAAAAAAATAACATTACGTGCAAAGCAGAGTTGTAAAAGAGTTAAGCCTTCTTACAGTAACATAAGTAGGGCTGGAATGTAATTTCCAGCAACCTGCTAACCTAACCTACATATGTTTAATCTTAAACATATACAGAAACATCTATTCATCTTCGTATAAGCTTTGAGTTAGCTAAAAGTTACCTCAACAGTTATCGAGAAGTTAGTTGTACAAAAAGTACTCACTAATCTGTACATCAGTTTTGTGTGCGCTGAAAATAATAATTTTCGGGAAATAGCCAGCTGCACAGAAAACGTCTGAGGCACATACATATGTACATACATACCTCAGACATCATGTATGTATATACATAAGTATATGTTTATCATTTAAGGCTTAGTCAAGAACTCAGATGTTAATGAGTTATCCAAAAGCTAACTGGGTATATTTAACGGTACCATAAATAAATACATACATGCAAATTTATTGGTACCTACATACCTGCGTAAGTACATACATACATACATACATACATATGTATTTAAAATCAAAATATTCATTGATATTCTTAAAATTCATACATAAAATCATAAATACCGGGTTTGTTTTAATACAACAACTACAGTTACCACACGTATGAGTGTCAGTATGCATGCATGCATAACTGTTTATTAAGACACTAGAAATGAATAAACTACATACTACAACAACAATATCATCTCCTCCCTGCCTGCCTCCAATTGGGTCAATGTCAAGGCCAATACTGTTTTTTTTCCTTCATTTTTTTTTCTCCTTTAGTTGTAGTTGTTGTTACAATAATAATGATGGCAATGGTGCTTATGATGGTTGTTTTCTTGTTGTTTTAATCAGTATCGTTGCTTTTGCAGTCTTTCTGTATAGTGTAGGTTTTCTGTTTTTTTTTACTCGTACATTTTGTTAAATTGTTTTTTTTTTTTATTTTTTTATTTTATTATTATTTTACTTACTGCAGCCAATGTTCCTTTATTTCCAGTTATAAAAGAAAAATACATACCAATCTGTGTTTAAGCTCTTTAATATTTGGGTGGTTGGTTGTTGTTGTTGGTGTTGGCAACAAAATGAACCAATTTTATTTATGTATATTTTGTTATTGATGCTATAAGTCCTATAAGATAATAAAACATTGTCTGCATTTTCGTTTAAATATGTATGTATGTATGTATGTATTAAAATCTGTGTATTGCTCACAAATGTATTTGATAAATAAATCGGTACATTCATTCATATGTATGTATGTATGGACATACATACTGTCATACATACAGTCATAAACGAAATTTTTTAATAAATACAAACGTGTTTTTATAAAGTTGGTTTCCATTATTTCTCCTAGTGATTTGCTTGTTTTTTCTAAACTAAAATTGTTGTTAAATAAAACTTTTAAATATACCTATACACACATATGTATTTATGTGCGAGGTCCCTTTCAATATAGTCCCTCTGAGATGGAGTACACTTATTCCAGCGTTTTTTTCAATTCCAGGAGCAGTTCGATATGAAGTTTTAGGTATATCCCTTAGATCTTACAGTGATTCAGATTTTATCTCGTCAATCGTAGCAACACGTTTTATGGGTCTCTTCAATCTTAGAAAAAGGAAAAAGTCGCAGGAATACAATACGGTGGCTGAGGCATGATTACATGATGTTTTTTTTTTTATAAAAATTCGGCAATTTTGTAACAAACTTCGCCGCATTTTCCATATAAATTTTCTTTTATTTCTCAACATTTTATTTATTAGCATTTCAAGTTTTTTTGAGCACTTAATTTAATTTTTCACACACATTTTGATGCTAATTCGTTTATAGGATAAGTGTACCAGTAGTCGGCAGTTTAAGGCTTTTGCTTTTTTTAAATCTACCGCCTTTGCACGTGTGACTAAGCTGTTGGATTGGTAGCTATTTAATACAAATCATTAATTTGTATTGTTTTAGATCAATTATGTTAAATTTAAATATTTTTGTACTAAAATTGAGACATTTACAGATTTTGTAAAAAAGAGCACATTTGCCTATAGTTGGCACCAATTTTCCACTTTTCGGCATGTTATGTTCCTATTGTCGGCATATCATATTTTAGTGAAGAAAACAATACATTGAAATAGAAATCATACTGTTATTGATATAAAATAAATTAGCTACGGTTCTACATTTGTTATGAGATCATGCAGGAACAAAGGATTAATTCACATTCGACCAAAAATTAAAAATATGTATTAATACTAAATAATATTTTTGTACATTTCAGTCCTTGGAATTCATTGCTTGTACTTAAGTGATATATTAAAGGTAAAAGCTAGGTATTTTATACCTACATATATATTTGTGCATTCGAGGAGTCTAGTTCTATTAAAAAATATAGGAAGGTACTTTCTAATTCCATAACGTCATCGTATTGCATATTTTTGAATTCGGTGCATTTAAGGTGATACCACTGAGTCAGGTATCACACCCAACATTTCTTAGCTGATCATCTTCGGTATCCGAATCCAACACTTCAGAACAAGTGCTACATTTTTGCTGCAAAGGCGCTAGATTTAAAAAAAGCAAAAGCCTTAAACTGCCGACTACTGGTACACTTACCCTACAATGGTTTGCAAAATGACGAATAAACAATTTTCTCAAGTTTGAGTTAAATCGGAAGAATTTGCTTGTTTCCCAGTACTGAAAAACTAACGATTTTTTTGTTTCTAATGCCGGCATCCCTTAATATATCGGAAAAATGCAATTTTTTTTAAAAAATTTACACTGTAATACTATTATTTGAGCAGATTTCAGCCTTTTAAATCCTTTTCCGATTAAAATTTGCTAAAATTGTCGTTTTTACATGCCTTACAAAGTCGGCTTAGTCACTAAATTTTTACTAAGAAATAAGCACTACCACACTGTAAGTGAGTCACTTACTAAAGCCAACGAACTCAATAAGCTATGCAAATATGCTCAGTTTTGTTTTCTCATATATAATTCTGGTAGTATTTGTGAAGCGTATGTGTTATTAGTTTAATATATTATCACTGATATTCTTAGTTATTTGAGTTTAAATTTGAAAACTGCCGACTACTGGGACATGCCGAACTTAGGAGCACTTACCCTATATTTCTTTCGATAGCAGAAAATTCCCGAACACGCATATCTTTTCTAACTTGTACGCATCTCACCAAGAAATTAAACATGCTAAACTGCTGAAAATGCAAACATATGTATACATATATACTATCAGTTTATTCCTTTCATTTGTTGTGTAAATACATCTCATAATATTGGAAAAGTTCAACATATTTTAAAGCCATAAATTCAATTTAAGTGAATTACAAGATACATAAATCTTCGGTTTACCGCATTATAAAGCAAGAAAAAGTCATTGAAAAGTTCGTATGTACAACAAAGTGGCCCTGGCAAACGTTGCACCTTAAAGAAAGCAAAGAACCCAAGAATGCAAGAAATGCTTTATAATTGGTTTGTAAAATAAAGGGAAAAATGTAACAATATCAGCAGCGATTTTACGATGAAAAGCCAGTCATTTGTATTTCAAAATTTATCAAACCAATTCAGGTTTCCATGCCAGTGAAGGATGGTTGAAGAAATTTAAACGTTAATTTTGGGTTATGTTATCACGAAAATTCAGTTTTCGCGACATGTCTGGTGTTTAATTAGTCGCGAAAATCGAGCACTGTAAAAAACGTACAAAAAAAATTTATCAATTAATCAAAACAAGAATTGAGTAATTTTGAAATTTACAGATAAATTTGTGGAAACAATTAATAAAATGCCTGCTAATACAGCTTAACAAAGTAAATGCGTCTACCTAACACCGGAGGGGCGTCTCAACACTGCTATAAAAATTAACATACGAGTAACGTGCAAAGCAGAGTTGTAGAAGAGTAAAGCCTTATAAATTCTCAACAACTATTTTTTCTACCCTATCCCTCTCTCAGGATTTGAGATCATCCCCTCTCTGCTGGTCCTAATTAAAAAATAAAAAAAAAAGAAGGATTTGGTTAAAAAATTTTTTTGGTTGTGGCATCACTGATCCACTCCTTAACTGTCTACTCTTGCAAAATAAAGATCTTCTGGCTAGCCGATCTTTGGGTGGCTTAAATCATGTCTCCGTTTGGGGCACACCACCCCCATCTTTACTATTATTTTCCTTTTTAGCGGTTTGTGCAATTTTCAAACAAACGCACCAGTTGCTCATCCCGGAGATGATAACACTGTTGAGTACTTTCCTGCATGTAGCATGCTTTTTGGCGCATTATTGCAAAGTGTTTCAGGCAGATACATAAACACTGGCATTGACCTTTTCGCAATATTTTCATTAATGATTTTTAATAACAATACTAAAAGGAAACTACTATACTACATATCCATGTGCTTTGCTTGCACATTTCTACTCCATAAGTTTTCGTTGTCGTCCACGTCAATTCTGTTAACCCGTATTTATATTTAGTCTACGTTTAGGCCTCTATCATAATCGTATTGTGTGTACATATCCATGTTAACAATCTTGCACGATTTTCTACCTCCTTTTGCCAAATAAATGCGTTTTGTGTACTCTCACATCGCCGTACATATGTACATACGAGTACATACATATTTGCTTATGTAGTACGTCTGAATGTCTACCGAAAATGTATCCAGTTGCCTGCCTGCCACTATTGCAATTACTTGCACTTGAAATCGCATAGAAGGTGTACTGCAAAGTAGAAGAGAGGAATGAATATATGGATATTTAAACCAAAATGTGTATAATTTTGGAAAAATATATGTAAGTTTGAATATATGTGTATGCATTTCCATTTTATATAGTACGAATGAGTGCACGTATCTGACTACATATACTACTAGTTTGTATGTACTTATGTATGGGCTAAGGCTGGCTGAATGTATAAATGGTTGACTGAATTAGTGACTTGGAGTGTCTGCTTGGCATAGTTGTCTGTCTATACAACATAAAACATTTATATTTATGTATATGCATATGTACATACTAGTGATAGTGTACTGGTGAACTACATAACCAGAATATCGGGTACATAGTAGTTTTTGTTTTTCTTTTGCTTTGTTAGAGGTATAACAAACTCAAAAAACATTCCCATTTTAGTAAACTTTTCATAAAGTTTTGTTGAAAAGGGAAGGGGCGTTACGCGTCCTTGACATTGAACTACAAACGTTTTCGTCATCAACATTCGCCACATCAACATTCTTTTCATCATCAACAAAGTCAAAGTCATCGTTTGAAGGTAATGGAAAATATGTTGTTAATAAAACTGGAAGGTTTGTACTTTTAATTTTTTGCATTTGTGTAAGTGTGTTTGTTTATATGCTATTGAAAATGCACTCCGTTATTGCATAGTATTCCTGTAGATGTTTTTGCGTTAGTACCAACTAAAGAATGCTCTAGTTAGTCCTTCTGCAGTAATTGATTATGATGAGTAACCCGTTCGGGGAAATATGTATAATGTTGACTGACTTCCGAAACGTTCGTATACAAAGTTTGTAATCATACTTTATTTAAATCACACACATATGCAAAGTTCCGAAACAATGCAACAACTATAAAACCGATGCCTTGTTTGCTTTCTTACTGCGTTAAAAATACTTACCGGCGGCGTTTTGAAATGGTATACTTTGTATAATTATTGTACTGCGGCATTATGAAATGTGCTGCTTTGTTCAAACACAAAGCAATTGACGTTTTGGAAGCCAGGGGTCTAATTACCGCTTTCGATATCGAGCTAATTAGATAGAAAATTTTTGATTTGGGAGTATGGCATTCGATATCGTACAAAAATAAATAAAATTTGAGATGATGCCTTTAGATATCGAGTCATCGATCGAGTGTTTATTTGCAAACATTGCTCGATACCAAAATGTCAATCGTATTCAAAACAAATGGTTTTCTTAATTTTAAATGCAAACAATAAATTGCGAAAAATGTAAGTTTTATTTATTTTTTGAGTTAAAACAATTGTAATTATGGTGTACATTTTAGGACAAGTGTGAAAAATGTAAATTTAAAACAAAAACTAATACTGGCAGAGTTTATGTCCGAACACCCGAATTTAGCAAAGAACCTATTGCCAAATTGTGGACAGGGAAGAGTTGTTGCAAACAATTGTCCTTCGACAATCTGAACCGCTGTTTAAATCTAAAAAAAATATACAGTCAATAATTTCAGACTGATTATTTCATTCCAAATACATACTACATAAATTTGTTACTTACACTTTTGTTGGTAAGGATAGAACGTCGCTCTTATCCCGCATTTGTCTCCTAATACGCACCAAATGATGTTCTTCTTCTGACTCCGACGAAAAAAAATATGATACCATCAATATTTGTTGATACGTTTTCTATAAAATACAACCTTTTAATTAAAATAACAAAAATTCTAGTTTTTACTTACATTACTTGTATTTTGTTTTATTTATGTATGTATGTATATTACATGTAAACATGTGTTGATACTCTATTACAAATTTAATAAATTCTTTTACAATTAGTATGAAAACTTGATTCGATAGCGATCGAATGCCATCATGAGGAAACTCGATATAGATCGAGTTTTATTTTTGCTCGATAGTTAATTCGATATCGAAAGCGGTAATTTTACTCCAGCCTTTATCATTAGTAATATTGTAAAGTAGATTGACCACCGTATTTTTTTTTCCGAATTGGCAATAATTAGTATAGAATCACCATAAATGTGTTTTAGGATGTTATTTCATTTAAAAAATTTGAATTTTATTTATTTTTTTATTTATTTATATTTGCTATACAAAAAGCCTACAAGGCCAAGGACATATAGCTGAGAAAGCATCATAAATTAATTTCAATTAAACTAGAATCAAGAGAATTACCGCAATCATTGACATACATTAGAAACAAAACTGGGCCAATTATGGATCCTTGAGGAACACCAGTGCTGATGGAAATAACATCTGATTCTTGGCCGTTTAAGTTCACATATTGTGACCGCCCTTGTAAATAAGAGTAGATAAGCCTACAGGCCATAACAGAGAAACCAAATTTTTCTTTTAGCTTATTGCGTAGAATATTTTTTTTTCATATGAATTTTATTTCATATGAACTAGGACCGCAGTATTGTCTGGTTTTTTGTCAGCCTCTTTATGTCCACACATCATGTCACTTTGATCAGCAATAAAATAAGTTTTCCTTTTTAACAAAAATACGTAAGATTATTCTGCAGTAAACTAGCAAATGTTTTTAATTGACTGTGTATCTCTAAATCTGGGTTCGTCGGTTTGCTTTTGCCAAATTAGTTTGGCTTAACATACTCAATATTAACATTCGACATTAGAAGGATTAGCTTCAGTGCAAATTTGAACATATGTAGGCTGGCTTCCTAAATGTATATTTATGTACAATGTATCAATACAGTACGAGTATTAATACCAAGTTGATACATTGTGTACTTACTTTTTTAATACGTTGCACACTAATAATTTGCAACCCTGAAATTGTTTAAGAACTTGTATTTGCAATGTATCATTCACAATAAATCGCACAATGGCGGAAGAGTATATTTTATTGAAAAATTTGTTTGATTTGTGCGAACAAGAAAACTCCAGCTTCCATAAGCGACTTGCTGTCTTGTGCTGCGTGTTGTGTATTTATTTTGCATTTAAATATATTTGGATACCTTTCTTCCTTTTTCTTGCGCATTAACTACAACAACAGTATTGTAAATGGGAACAGAATACATTAGGGGAAATCACTCTTAGTATTGAAATCATTGAAGATCTTGCAAGTCTATCTTATTTTCATCAGTTTGCAGCAATGCAATAACAAAATATGTAAATAATTGTTAAAATTTCCATGGTTGCATTCAGTGATGCCAACTATTTATAATCGAAATGCGCTCAGGAGTGTAACAAAAAGCGGCAAAATGCGCTAAATATTAGTAAAACAAAAGGCCCTAAAAAGCTCTAAAAATATTAATTTAAATATAAGCTTTTTTATTAATAAAAAAAAAAGTTAGAGCTAATTTGTACCTTTGAGATCGGTTGTTATTATTATACTATTTTTGTAAACGTAAAGTAAAATAAAAAAATCGATTTAAAATTGTTCGTTTTCGAATAAAATATTATCATTTTCATATTCAGGCCATAAAACCGTATTACTACAAAGCAACATGCATTTAGGAAGTCAGCCATACTTATATAAAAATCGGTTGTTGGCACAATTGCCTATGGGGTTGTGCACATATTATGTAACGCTCCCGTGGGAGGGGGGGGGGGGAGGGGGGGAGGGGGGGTTAAAATCTCTGAAAACAGCGTTACGTAATATGTGCACACCCCCTATGTATATGAATGTCTATACCATCGGACTATTCCGCAATTTTTAAATATTAAATGTATTCAAACTAATAATAGGTACTTATTTATAATTATTCATGTTAAAAAAATACAAAATTTTATAGATGTACTAGATGACCCGGTAAACGTTGTTCTGCCATACAAAATATTTTTAGTGCATATTTTGGGTATTACATAAAAAATAGCGAATGTGTTGTAAGTGTGTGGTGCGGTCATCGCCGATGAAAAAAATACTAAACAATAATTTTGTTCTGTTTGAAATACGAACGACGACGATTCTCCTGCATGAGGAGGACCTCATATGAGCACCATCTGTCATTCAACAACCACAAAAAGCAGCCATGAAGAGAGCAGCTATAGTAGGTTTGCATTATGAGCAAAAATTAAGTTGATTTGAGGAAATCATGTCGAAGTGTTTCCATTACGTTGTAAGTAAGTTGTTGTTCGAATTTTCGAAATCGGCGTTTGTGTTGTTTATATATTTCTTTTATATAAAAAAATTTTAGGCAGGAAATTAAAAAAAAAATAAGATAACATCGCGTTTTTATTAAATTATGTATGTTCAACACAAGTATGTAACTAATTTTCCAGTGCTACAACATTATGACGAGGCCACCATTTTTATTCGTTCTTAAATGTCTGATTTGTAAGTCACTAATAATGGATGCCGCAAGGTTGCATTTGTAATAATAGCAGCCGCGTAGTGTTGCATAGACAAAATTCGAAATAATTTGGAGCAAGTTAAGTCATATGAGATAATTTGCTCATATGAAAAATGTATGGGAAATCTTCTTGCAAATTACTTCATTTGACCAAATGACCAAATGAAATGATTTGGCGCAAATCACGTACATATGTACATATATGGAAACGCACTATAAGATTGGAAATTATATATTTAACAATGTTCAACATAGAAGCAATGTTTACCCGAAATCAAGGTGGATACAACGCTAATTTAATAAATAAATATTAAAAATTTAAATCTTTAAATTCAAATGAAATTTTCTGTTTTATTAAAAAGATGTTGATATAATTTTGAATTAAAGTTTTATGCTGTTTGTTTTTAATCAATGTTGGATGTTTCAAAATTAAGAAAATACTTAAAAAAAGTTTAATTGATTAATTTTACACAATTGAATTAAAACACGAATGCAATGAATTAAAAATTTCTCGCCTGCATTCACATTCACACTAAAAAGATTAATTTATTTAAATTTTGATTGAATTCATTGGTGATTTAAAGAAAAGCAATTTTTAAATTCACTGTTTTCACTAGGATTAGGATCATTAATAACAAAAATTATATGTATGTTTTAAAAAAAATTTCAAAAGCGTTTATTCGTAGATTCTTTCAAAAAGGAATCATTCCTTTGCACCCCTTCTACACAAACAAAAACCCTGTTTTTTTTTAATCTTTAAAGTTGTTGCCGAGATGCATGTAGTTGATATTGATTTACTTTGGTATGTATGTAGAATTATGTTGTTTTTTAATATTGAAGTTGTACTATGCCAATACAAAGTTGAAAAATTTTCGTTCCAACAACGATATGAATCGATGTTATGTTGCGATTTTTCTCTTAGTGTAGGTGCTTTAAGTGAATGCCAAATACATAACTTTAAAATAGGCTAAATTTGATATTAAATATGATGAATGGTCAACAAGCCTTCACGTGCAACCGTACACGTTCATACAATGTATGTACTATGTACGTATATGCATTCCTGTAACTTCATTTATTTATAAATAAAAAATGAATGAATGAAAATAATACATAATTTAATTAACTTTAGCAACTTAATTTTGCGCAACTAAAAGATGTTTAAATGATATAAAGGTCAAACAACAAACCAAGAGGTGAATGTAATTGTTAATAACAGTCAAAAAGAGTTAAAATAAGATTATTGTAACCTTCACCTTCAAAAGGTAGTGGGTAATTCATTCATGAGTTTTAATATTGTTGCCACCGTCATCTCTGGTCATGCATGTATGTACATTCATACATACATACATATGTATGTATTTATTTTGGGTCTTCTGTTACTGCTGCTTGTTTCTTTATTACTGCGAATACCAAAAAAAGAGGTTAGTAGTGTTCCAAAAAGAGTATGTATTTTAAAGTTTAATGGGTAGATATGTACATATGTATGTATGTATGTACATACATATGTATGCATGTGTGTAATGTAGATATGTATGGATGATGTACCTATAGTTTTCGGTGGTATAGTTTCTTCATTGGGTTTTGGTTTATTGTTTGTTGTTGCTGTTATTATTATTAGTATGATATTTGCCGCTGTCGACGTCATATTGTCTGGGGGTTTGTCCTTCATTGTGTCTAAGGAATGTCTACCAAAAATGATAAAAAAAATCTAAATAAAAAATTGTCTGCATCTGTTGTGTATGGTAGAAAAGTAAATATAAATACCTATCAGTGTACTGGAAGTATACATATGTATGTACTTATGTATGTATATATAAAAGTCGTCTTCATGTCTGTCTGTTACTCTGGCTGTTGTTGTCGTTGATGATGAGGAGGATGATGTTTTTGTTGCTGTTGATGGTTCTGTTTACGTGTTGTATTATTTTATATCCATACATACACTACGTATGTACATGTATCTATACATGTACATACCTACATACATACATATGTATGTATGTATTTATTTTTATTTTACTATGTATTGTGTTTGGTTGGTTCTTTGGTACATATGTATAAATTTCTTCTTGGTTGTATATTTTTTTTATTATTATTTGGTTGGCGGGATTCTCAAGGTTGTGCTCTACATTTTTCACAACAATATAACAGCACTCGGCACAACATACATTCATCTATATACATATACATACATACATATGTATGTATATACAAACATACAAAGCCTCACTACACACCATCATCAGTAATAATAACAAGAGCGTATTGCCAACCTCTTAAAATAATTTTTTTTTTGTAAAGAACATTCTTGCAAACAGACGAATAATGTACTACCTACTTTTCAGTTTTTAATACCCCCATCATGTACATACATATGTATGTATGTATTTCTTTTACAAAACTTGGGGGTACATACATACCTCTTTGTCTGATGGATTTTATTAACGTATGTATGTACAAATGAATGTGTGTATTTGTATGTGTGTCATTTTGTTGAAAAAAATAAATTTTGTTTGAATTTTTCTACGTTCATATGTATAAATATGTATGTATGTACGTATGTAGGAAGGTATCGTGTTTGCTTTTATTGTTTTTGTTTTCACTTTTAAACATTTTTTCATGATGATAAATAAAAACAAAAGCCGCGCGGTCATTCAACTTTTAACATTATTTTCAATCTCATTTCTCTATTATAATAAAGTGTATCTACCGACTAGGTATGGATGTACATACATAAGTATGTATCTACATATGTATGTATGTACATATGTACTATTACCGCGTAAAATTCTTCCTAATTAAATTACCTAGGTATTTAATTTTTTTTGGTTATTACACTTACAGATATACATAGGTAGGTATGTATATATGTACATATGTATATGTACATACTACATACATACATATTTTTGACGTACTCTGTTTATCCCCTATTCGCAAAATTATCGCTTTCTCAGATATCGCACTATACGAGGTGTTGTAGATGGGATATCAACAAAGGAGTCCAAGATTAATTCAGGGGCACCGCAAGGCTTATGTACATATGTATGTACCTATAAGCTGATGAGAAAACAATGTTGCTGACGTCTTTTATTGATAAAAATGTGCTAAAAACCGTATAAACAGTGAAACGCTACGTATACATTAATGTAAAGCCTCAAATATTTTGTACCATTGTGACAATAAAAAATGTACCTACCACTTTTTAAAAGTATTGACAAACTGTAAAAAGTGTAACACATTGGAAGGGCAACATTTTTGTTCATAAAAGAAAACGCCATTAATAACCTTCTGTCTAACTTCCAACCCCATTAACTAGTAGATATTCATTCGATATTGGGATATCGGGGCAGTGCAGCAAAACATGAATGGTACACTTAATCGCGATGTCCTGACAATTTCTAATTGGGGTCATGCTAATAGGGTCGATATTAATGCATGTAAGACCCAATGTGTTATGCGTTTGCACAAAGGTATGACCGCACATGCTGCTTCATTTGAAGTTAATCGACCGCGTATAAGATATGGCGAAGACCAGTGCTGGATTACCATCCGGCCCACAGACTTGTTTATGTTAAGCTCCGCTCCGCTAAAGCCATTTTAACTGCACGCGGTCCAAAAACATTTCTTCCGAATATTTACGGAAACTCTGGATAACGTTAAATAGTTGGATGCTTTCCAGCAAGTGGGAATTTCTTACTTTATCAACCGGGTCAGTATTATCCTTGACTCTTTGAAAGAGTGTCATCAATAACTTTAGTACGAAGGCGCTGCTCGTGCAAATATTTTTCACGTCTTACTACTCTGACACATGACGATCTCGTCTTTTCGAGCAGCGAATTAGGAGCCTTGCACATATTACGTAATGCTGTTTTCAGAGATTTTATACCCCCTCGTAATGCTTTTTACTAATTTTCCATATTGTACGTGATTTGCGCCAAATCATTTCATTTGGTCAAATGAAGTAATTTGCGAGATGATTTCCCATACATTTTTCATATGAGCAAATTACATATCTCAAATGACTTAATTTGCTCCAAATTATTTCGAGTTTTGTCTATCGACACAAAGTTGTAGCACTTGAAAAGTATTTACTTATTTATTTGGTATAAAGCGTTGTTGTGTTGAATATACATAATTTAATAAAAACACCATGTTACCTTCCATTTTTATAGATTTTTTTTATATTGCTAATTAAAATTTTTTTATGCTAAAAAATAAATAAACAACACAAACGTCAATTTGATTTCGAAAATTCGAACACCAAATTACTTCAACATAATAGTAACACTTCGACATGATTTCCTCAAATCAACATAATCTGCTCATAATGGAAACGTACTATAAAAGTCACTTATTGCATTGGTAAATCAAGAGTAAAATGTAAATTTTTATGAAAATCACCTCTTTCTTTCTTTAAAATAAAATACATATAAGTAGATTTATTATTTTATTGAGAAATACTTACGCATAGCTTTTTACTATACACACGTGTACATACATACATACATGTTTGTATTTCATTTGTTTTCATTTTAAATTCAACAAAATTAAAAAAAAAATGCTACTGGTGGCTGGCTACACACAAATCCATATGTATGAATATGTGTTTACCTATTTTTGACATAAAAGATATTTTTTTTTTGTTTACAAACAATGAGAATATTTATAATTGTATACGTATGTAAATGCATACGAGTACATATTTATGAATGTTCGTACATATGTTTAAATTTGTGATAGGTATCTTAATATGGGTTTTTTTAAGTATTTTGGTTCTACTTTTTTCTAATGAGATATGTAGGAACTTATAATTAGGAGGAAACTGTTGTTTTTTTTTTTTATAAATTGTTGCCCTAGGTTAGAAAAACTTCATTAAAAAAAGATTGGGCTTAAATCTAGTTTAGTGACGCAGCTCCAAATGAAAAAAAAAAAATACATAGGGCGATAGAAAATCGAAAAATAAGACGAAAATTTCATGTGGTAACTTTCTCGGTTTTAGTTTTTTTTTTTAGTTTTCGAGCAGCGAATTAGGAATCTAATTTCCAGCAACCTGCTAACCTATATTAAAATATAATAGATTAGTGTGGATATCTATCAAACTCTTCCTCCAGCGTACAATCTGATGTCATAAATATTATATTTTCTATATCATTGTTTTGGTGTACATGCAGAAAATCTATTCTATATACCGCCATGTCGGGAAAAATCAGTAAACCCGGCCGAAGGCTGGCTATGCAGAAAATGTATTCTATATACCGCCGTGTCTGGATATACCATGGTGGAGAAAATCACTTCGGCCGGGCATGCAGAAAATCTATTCTATATACCGGTATATACCATGGTGGAGAAAATCATTTAGCCCGGTCAAAGGCCGGCTATGCAGACAATCTAAAAAACTGCTTTGACACCTAAAGATTTCAAAATTTAAATAGAAAATTTGCCAATTCATACCTAGATCTAGTCAAAAGCTTTTAAATAATACCAAAATTGTCCTTATACGTTGAGAAATGCAAAGGGAAATCGCACACATATATAAATACTTCAGAGGCCAATAACTCGAAAACTATGCGTTTCCGAGAAAGTTACCACATTAAATTTTCGTCTTATTTTTCGATTTTCTATCGCCCTATGTAATTTTCTTTTTCATTTGGAGCTGCGTCACTAAACTAGATTTGTTCCAAAAATTGTAACATTTTATTGTAGTAGTACCTACTCAAGAATTTATATTTTCAAAAAATAATTTATTTCTTCTGGGTTAGCTAATTTATATGCTAGATCTCGTTGGTTGCTAAATAATAAATCAATGGTAGATGTTTACCATCTTGATTGAAAAGCTTTCAAATTCAGTTGCTTACACTTAAACTCCCAAGAAACGAGAATTACCTAAGCAAGTACCCCAAGCAAAGTCGAATAAAATTTGTTTGTTGTGTTTGTTTGTGCTTAATTCTCAGTAGCTCGGCAGCAATGCTAGTCTATGGATCCAGAGGTACTGTATCACATCGGTAGCTATTAAAGACCATGGGTGTTTTTTGCAGACATGCTACTGTATGTTATGTTTGTAAAAATGGAAATATTTTTATTATTTTTGATAAAGCTGGAATAATTCCAATATGTGACTCATTCAATATGGAACAAAAGTGTTCCGGAACAGCGCCATTCTAATGATCGTGACCAAAATAATAAAAAGCATAGAACTTAGGAAATCCGATAATTTATTAATTATGTATTTACTAATTTTAAAATATGGTTTTCTTTTTGAGTTTTAATTTTATGTGGATGCACATACATATGTATGTATGTATGTCATTTTCGTGTAAGTAACTAAAAATATCGTTTTTATTATTTAGCGTGAACCATCCGACGCTTGTCTGCCATAAATTTTGCGGATTCCTTTTCATTTTTCAGTCTTACTTATATAACGTTCCAGCAAAGCCACCACCCTGACATAAACGTGATTAATGTTACTTATTCTTTTGTACGAATTCTTTATTTTCTGTTTATTGTTTATGTCACAATTAGTTTGCACTCGCCCATATTATTCATTAAAGCTTTTATACGCGTATTATTTACACAATTTTTTTTATGTAGTGTTGTAAGTTTTACAACAAAAACTGTGCTCAAACGACTGAATATATTTAGTTTTATTGCAAGTTGTCTAATATTTTGTATGTATTGGTTTGCTGTTTGCATCCAACAACAAACTCATACATCCTCATATATTAACATATGAACTATCATTGCTAATTTTATAATTTTTTTTTTAGTTTTTGTAAAACTAACAATAAAAGTAATTGTTGTAGGTATGGCGCCACTAAAGGAATGCGTGCTATTGATTGAGGGGGACTAACAGCTAATAGTGACGAATTGTTATCATAAAAATTATGAGATTTTTAGAAAAGTCATATTCCTATCGAATTTGTTAATAAATTTAACAATTATGTTAAAAAAAAAATTGTTTTGTTTTGACATTTTTAGAATCCCACTTGTATGGCTGGATTGAATTAAATAAGTTTCATGCTAAATATTTGTGTTCTATAAATTTTGAGAAAATTACAATCAACTAACAATTTTTACCACTTGTATCAAATATTCTTCTCGCATTGTGAGAGCAAATCAGTATTAATATTCCACCGGCGAAAGTTTCGATTAGAGAAGCGATGATACGATGCACACAAGGCAAATTCATAACAGGTAAAGTTAATAGTACAACAAGTACAAAATTACAACAACATTTGACATATGTGCGTGCCCCTATGCTTGCATGTACAAATTTTCACATGCAAGAAAAAAGTATATCAGCTGTGTTTTCAGCTTTACCTGTTATGAATTTGCCTTGCTATCATGCATTGAACACAAAGTGAGAGAAATATCATTGAAGAGATGTAAAGTGGTAAAGCAGTGTTGGGTGCAGGTATGTGTTTCATATCGTTTTCCACTGATCAGCCGCGTCGATTTATTATTTAACTGAAAGTATCTTTGCGTGTCTGTCTTTATCTCTCAAAATGTAGGTATGTATGTATTTATGAATGTTCCAACAGAGGTGCATAGTAATATTGTAAATAATGCAATATACTTATATAATATACCGAAATGGGTACATTTTGTTTATAATGAAGTAGGCATGGAAAAATTGATTGAAATCGTTATACGATTCCACATCGCCCTCAAAATATTGAATTTACTCTGAGGAAAGCCATCTTTAAATTACTTTGTTTGCAGATTTCTCTGCAAAATAGTAAGTAAAAAGTTGTGTATAAACGACTTTAAATAAGTAGGGAAAGCTATAATTCTCACCAGAGGTTGGGCTACAATCGACAATCGACACAAATCAATTTATTGAGTTCTCCTCTCCAAATAATATAAGCTCACATTCATGACGTTTTTATTTTCTACTATAAAACATGTATTTACATTTATTATGTGTGCATTGATTAGTAGCAACTTTAAAGTGCTATAACTTCCGTAATACTCGTACTGCATACATAGAATACATATAATAAAATAAACATTGTGCTCATCTGTAAACAAATACATTTCAAATTGTATGTTTATTTATCTGCATAAGTATGTAAGTATATCGCCTATACTATAAACGATTACAAAGCGAATATAGTCTATGTAACAGTCTCACTTATTATTAAATGGACTATATTCAACAAAATGGATATTTAAAAAAAATTAGTTTCCCATATGTGATTATGATTTGCCACTCTAAAGAATATATGTACCTACATATAATACATACTTATGTATGTATGTATGTATGTATATTATATTGGGCGCTTTCAGCAGAAAAACTTGCTACCAAACGGTTTAGATGTAGCTTCGTTTATTTTTTTTTTTGATGTGAGTTGTCCCATAAGAACTAATGTTCTGTCGTATTAGTCAGAAAAATTGTCTTGTCTTACGTCGTTGTGGGTTCAGCCTTAGATCTAATAAAAACAAGTTAGGGACTTTTTACACGTTGTTAACGTTTTATTCTTATAACTTAACTTAAAGCAGAGTTTCTATTTCGTTTACATCACTGCTGAAGTATCTGCATAAATCTACAATTTTTCTTTAGCTGTAATAATGGGCCATTAGTAAAGTTCGTCCTTTATTTTTTCCTTATTTAAGGTCTTCTAAGTTTTCTTCTCTTCCAAAAGTTGTGGAGTATTTGCGGCAAACAAGATTTATTTACTTTCATAAAAAGAAACTGTAAACTTTAGCGGATGAAAGCGGATGTTGCTTATAGTAAGTATGTAAGTAAAACACTTGCAGACAAAATAGAAATAAAAAAAATAATTACAACAACTACCACAAAATAATTATCAACTATTATACAACAAAAAACCTCAAGTAGCTTAAATTTTATTCTTATACGAGTATAAATATTGTGTATTATATCGACCAAGTGCTGGATCATGACAAAGAACAAAATGATAAACACTTCGAATCAGCTGATTTTTCCTGCCAAATCGTTTGTCCCTATTATTTTCCCAGTATCTTTCTTACATTTTTATTAAACCCCCGATTAGGGTTGGGCAAAATGGTTAGTTTTACAGAATCTTTCCGTTCGTATCCAAATATAAAAGGAACTACATCGTTCCTTTCGTTCATCGTATCTGTTGTTTACTTTCACAGTGAAAGATTGGGGAACGAGAGAACATCTCTGTTGCTCCTAAAAACATAAAAAAATATTTTCTTGTTTGTTTTCTGAGGTTATAACCATAGTTGGTGTACGCGGCTTGGAAACTTTTGACAAATTCGTTTGCACATTTAAAATTCTTAAAAAAAATTGAACACATTGATAAGCCAACGATTTGTTCGCATATATGGACCATCCGTCCTTTTTTTAAAAGGACTGTCCGAAATTTTTAACTCAACACAATATAAATTTATAACCACAAAAGACAGGAATTGCCTGGCAACACTGAAAAGTGTATGTATGTATGTTCAATGTCTCAAATTTTCTGTCGGCTTTCAAATGGACTGTGCAGAATTTAAATTGTTTTTATCAAATAACATTGATATAATAAAAAAAAATACATTCTTCAGAAAAATATCAATAATAGATAATCTATTAGGATTATAATCCTTAAACTATTGTTTTTAGTTATTTTTATATATTGAATTTTGTTATTTTTGTGTTATTGGCTAAATTTAATTTCTTTGTTAATTTTGATTAATTAATTAATTTTTTGTTTTAACGACGTGCGAACTTCTAGGTATATTTAATTTCTGTTTTAAACATTAAAGTAAGTACATACATACATATGTAACTACTTGTACTAGTCTCTAATATTACATTAGATAGATAAGTGGAAAGATCTGGTCCAAGGACCGGCACTGCGACACCTATTGGATCTTTTGTGCCATGGATCTCTAAATTAAACCAAGCGCTGAATGACTCTCCTTATGAAAGTCAGCACAGAGGTTGGAGAAGTCCGCCTAATATCCTCCGAACGCACAAATTCAGAAAGAAGAACACGCCTTCTATGATTACACAAGACTATACATTCACAGAGAATGTGGGCCGTTGTCTCATCCTCTCCCATGCATAAACGGCACAAGGGTGAGCGAACTAGATTACTTTTCCAAAGATGGTAGTTCAGTCCATAATGACCGGAGAGGAAACCAGTAACAAGCCGTAAGTCGTTCCTGCTGAAATTCAGGATGCCACTGTATGAAAATGGCTGTAACAAAGATTTGGCCTGCCTTAGACCGGGAGAGGTCACCCAAATTTCCTTAGCGGTCGAAATGTCGTTCTCTCTGATTAGGGTAGTTACAGTCGACCAATTTATGCCACAAAAGGGCTCTGGGCCTCTGAGAGGAACGGCAGAGGCCCTCTTGGCCAGTTCATCCGCTACCTCGTTACCCGGTGACCGCTATGGCCAGGTATCCAGTAAATGCAAACCTTGTTCCGTACCGATAACTTCTGTAGTGAGTCAAAGCACTCTAAAAGAAACTTAGACCGGAATTCCCATGAAACTAAGGACTAAAGGGCAGCCTGACTATCGGAGAAGATAGCTATGCGCCTACGCGCCTTTAATGCCTCTGCTCAAATTAAAATGAACACATTTGGTAATTGCCTGTATTTCCGCCTGAAATACCGTGGGCCATTTACCCATGGGGACTGAGATTTTCACGTTGGGTCCACAGACTCCAGCGCCTACTCCATCTAGAGTTTTGGATCCATCCGTATACCAACGTAAACTTCTGGAATCCACAAAGGGACCATTGCCCTCCCACGTGGCCCTAGGAGGAATTGTGACATTGAATCTTCTGTTGAATCTAAGTTCACAGATTATCCTGTCGCTAGGCATCCCTAATAGCCTTCTGCAGGACAATGTATTCAGGATCGATGAATGCCCGTTGCCAACACAGCGAGCAGAGTTACCGATACCCATCCGATAAGCGGCCATTGCCGCAGAGGATCTTATAAAGATTTGTATAGGTGTTAACGCAATAAAGGCCTCAATGGCCAGAGTTGGACATGATCTCAATGCACCTGTAGCAAGAAGACACGCCAATCTCTGAGCCTTGCAGAGTTTGTTTTTCGCCGTGGTCTGCAGAGTCTTCTGCCACCATACGATTGCGCCGTACGTAATGATTGCTCTGACAATCATTGTATAGATCCACATGATCGTTTTTGGGCTCAAGCCCCAGGTGCACCCAGCACAACTTTTCACCGCCCAGATCGCCCTAGTGGCTTTCTGTGTAACGCTTTCAACATGACGGTTCCAAGTCAACTTGCTATCAAAGATAACCCCCAAGTATTTGTCTTCGGTCGAAAAAGGGATAATGCGCCCATTCAGCAGTATTGTCCCTAGACCAAGTTTCCTCTTAAGAGAGAAAGGTACCAGAATAGTCTTGTCAGAGTTGATAGTGAGGCCGTGTCTCCCACACCATGTCATAACAGTGCTCAATGTATCATTCATGATGTCTGAGAGAACGTAGCCGAATTTTCCAGTAGCAATTACTACCAGATCGTCAGCATAGCCAATGACTTCAGGATCTTGTTCACTAAGAATGAGGAGAAGTTCATCCATCACTACTGACCAAAGGAGTGCTGATAAAACACCACCTTGGGGACACCCTTTGACTGCATTAATAGTAACCGTATCGTTACTCATAGAAGCAGTTATGTCCCTGCTCTCAAGCATTGACCTGATCCATCTCACAGAAGTGACGTCAAGGCCCTTTTGCCTGAGATAGCATTCTATCGAATCATAATTGGTGTTATCGAAAGCGCCATTAATATCCAAGAAGGCGCACAACGCGATTTCACCTGACCTATGAGCCTTCTCAATCTTAGTAGCAAGATGATGCAAAGCATGCTCAGTCGATTTTCCCTTAGCATAAGCATATTGGATTTTCAAAATCGTCAGTCTAATGTACAGATCAATTAGTCTCTCCATCATTTTCAAAAAGAAGGATGTTAAGCTAATTGGTCTGTATGATTTGGCCAGATTACTTGGCCTGTTGCCCACTTTAGGTATAAAAACCACGTTAACTTTCCTCCACAATTGGGGGATGTGTCCGAGGACAAAACTGGCTCTAAATAGGGCGGCGAGGGCACAAAGCAGTGTATCAATGCACCTCTGAATAAGTGCTGGAAAGATACCATCCCCGCCGGGTAATATTACATTGCTTGAATTATATTTTTATTTTATTGATATAAAATATATATATGTACATATGTAATTAAGTTAATACCAATAATTTTTATTTTATTTTGAGTGTGCCTTTTTTTTTGTCGAAAAATGTGGTCACCGTACATATACATATGTCAACATTTCGTTTTTGACGTTTATCAAAACAAATTAATGACACCTCAAGACGGCACGCAATTGCGGAACGAGAAACGATAAAAATTCCAATTAGGGAATCGTTCAAAGGAACTATGTACAACTCTAGATCCGATAATTTATACTAAATACTAGAAGAAGAAAAACAAAAACACTCAGTAGATTTTATTTAATATATTCTGTAAATTTCACCGCATTTAGTTCAATCATTATTACAGTTATTGCATGAAATAAGTAAACACATACTTATGTACGTACATACGAATATATGTAAGTACAAATGTACATACAAGTTTGTTGATTAGAAAAATTTTAGTTTTTATTTACATATAATTTTTATGTAATAATTTACAGTGTTTTGTTTGCTCTTCTACTCTGGTACTCACTTTCAATTAAATCATTTTTGCTTCTAAACAAAAACAGCGTTAATCCAACCAACCAGTTCTTTTGCATTATTATTACATTTTATTTGTACTGATTTAATAGACATTTTCAAATCATTTCTTTTTTATAATTCTTCCTGCAACGGAGTCATTCTCGTAATATTTGCTTTTTGTTCACATTGAGATGCATAAACTACAAAAAAATAAAAACTATTCTTAAGCTTCATACCAGAACATGCTGCAATAGCAAAAATTGTAATACCCAACATAAAAATACATACTAGTAAATACCTGCATTCAAACAAAAACGTACAGTACATTACAAGAGTGTTCGAATTGTAGATAAATAAAAAATATTATTTATGCTAAGTTCACTTCCTCTGCACCAGATTTTCTCGTATTTTAATAACATATGAAATTTGAGTTCACACAAAATCAGTCTTGAGTATGTATGTAGTAAAAAACGTCGTGAAACGAACTAGCATAATGCGCTCACTTTATGACATTTTATAGACGATGTTTTATCGCGAAATTTTGTTCAGCGATGAGGCTAATTTCTAGTTTAGCGGGTTTGTTATTAAACAATTGTGGCATGAGATCACAATAGACTATAGAGAAAATATTGCATTCAGAAAAATGCACAGTTTAGCGCGCCTTACTTGGGGGTTACACGTTCAAGGTTTGTTTTAATTTTCGTTTCAAGATTCAATGCACTTACAATTTTTTTTACTAGCACACACATTTGGATACTGACTCCCAACTTGATTTCAATTTTGCTTTTAAGATTTCTTTGAAGTAAACAGCTGAGGCTGTAGTAAATAATTTTTATTTGTTTCCTTGACGATGGCATCTTGAAAATAAAATTGACTATCAAGTTGCTTACAGCCTACGTCACAACGTCAATTCAAGTTAATTTTGACAAACCGTAACAGCGTTGTCAACATTCAAATTTCAAAACGCACCAAATTTAGATTTATTTTTTATTTAATATGTTTATTGAGATCATTTTGCATAAAAAGTATAATATTTATTAAAAATAGAACAATAAAACAGTCTTTTACAGTTCAGCGTTTTTAGAAAGAAAAAAAATAAAAATAAAATTTAACAAAAATAAAAAACTAAACAACTAACTTTAAATAGCCCTTTTAAATAACATAAGTTTTATTAATTTTACTTTTACAGCACTTTATATAAGCTGTTTAACAGATTCCACAGAATACAACAGACTCGACAGCAATTTTTACTACAAAAACAATTTGTACTATGAAAATCTAAAAGGGAGAGCAAATTTCATATAATGAAATGTTTCTTTTTCTTTACATAATACAAATTATTTACAACAAGACCGTTTTACTTTGTGCATGTGATTTGGTATGTCTTAAACATCATTACTTGTTGTTTTTATTGTGGTCTGTAAAATCGATTGTAAAAATTTTGCACTGTTGAATGAAATGGTATTGAAACAGTTATATTTTGTTGTACAAAGATTTTTTTCTCACACTTAAACAAAAAATTGTGTTGAATTTGCTTTAGTTCCACTAAAAATTAAAAAGCTCACCGAAATTTAAAATAAAGCGCACCACGCACCAACTAAGGAATTTTTCGCACAAAAAATTAAAAAAAAGCACCAAAAATGGTGCGAAACGCACCGAGTTGACAATGCTGAACAGTAAGTGTGTTCACCTTGAAAGCAACTTATTGAACGTGTAACTGCAGAGTAACACACATTATTGGACATTTTCCAAAACTGAAGCCGTTGCTCGCTTGGCGGGAAATCAATACCGCAGTATCATCTATGATATTTTTTTTTTTTTGCAAATATGTATACATTACATTGATCTGAGCGAGATGTGGTTTCAACAAGATCGCGCAACGTGTGACATATTGCGAGCGCAAGTGATTGATTACTTGAAATGAACCTGTCATTTGGCTTCCATGCTCGTGTGATTTGACACCTCTAGATTATATCCTTTGGCGGGCCATAAAGTCAATATGTAGGTTATGGTGCTAAACCAGCAGCAAAACTGGACGTCCAAAAGGGTTTCGTGAAGAACAGTTGCGGTAGTCATAATTTATAAATCAGTTTCAAATGTTAACGCCGAGTATTTATCGTTCGAATAAAAAATTTTTTGTATTATTTCTTACAATGAAGGTCTTATTATCATTTTAACAAATTAATTCTAATGATAAAATATTTTTGTGCAACACTATACATACTGAATTTAATAGAATCACATACATACTTATGTACATTACAGAAACACAATGAGAATGAGAACACCAAACGTTCTGACAGAAATTATTTTTTCATTATTTTATGTGAAGTAACCAACCAACCAACCCACCAACCGGAGTCATCCTTTTAGTTAGTCAGTGAGCAAATATCTCAGTCACACTAACTGTCAGACAATAAGTCAGGCTAACCTTTGTTATGTATAAAAGTGTATTTATTGTTTGTTTCTCAATTCTGTTGAAAAATGTTATAAAAGTTTACCGAGTGGGTGTGTATGAAGAGATAACACTGGATATACATACTATATGCGAATAAATGTGTGTGCTGTCTGGAGCATTTTTAGTTCTGTTCGTTCAGTTTAATATCTTCTTGCTTGTTCTTCTTTTGTGTACTTAAAAATATTGTTGTGCTCGATTTTAGTTTTTAATGTACGATGACGATGGCAATGCCTGGCTGCTACAACGACTGAATACCAACCATATTGCATGATGTTTTTGTTGCTCGGTTGTTTGTTTTTGTCGTTCTCTTATGTTTTTACGTTCAGTTTTCAGTTGTGTTCATTTATAACAAAATTCGTTTGTGCCAAGCACACAAAACACACATTTTGCAATGTGCTAAATCCGTTTACACTCAGAAAAATAATTTTGCGATTTAATCGAAATAGTGTGGCATCTTGGATAAACATTCTAAAGAGAATGTTTTCGGAGTCCAATGGAAATTTATATTAAAATTCGAAGAGACATCTCTAGAAGAGATGCATCTTCAGCAGGATGAGAGTGATGGTCTGCATGCATTGTCGATATCGAAATCTGAAAACGTTTCTCACTCTTTTAAACTATCCACAATTATGTTCCTTGAAATGTCACCATGTCCACGCGACAATTATTTAGGGATGATGTTCAAATGAACCGACATCTTGCTTAAGATGTACGACTATAGTAGGACTATATTATATGTTGCACATACACGTGTGAAGGTCCGCATAGGAAGTTAATTATTAGTTGTAATTTAGATATCCATATTCGATTCGAATCAAAGCCGGTTCATTGCTGTTTTGGTGGTATAATTTTCTGACCGTAGTCCGACAGCCTGGAAAACATTTCGATATAAAATTGCGCACTGTTTACATTCCTCAAATAGTCGTTCTCCGTTTGAAGCCATTCGTATAAAAAATGGGGCTCCGTTTGGGAACAAAATTCATCTATCCAGGAAATAGTAGGTATCTAAAATATTTAAATGATCTAGTGGTCGGAGGTGTTATTGATGGAAATACATACATACATATAAGTAAATATTATTTTAAAGTATTTGTGGTTGTACAAAAGAGCTAGCATCATACCATATAATTTTATACCCCATATGGTTGGATGAACACCAGTCGCTGTCGAATGTCGTTTCTACTTGTCATAAAAGAATACTTATTATTTAGAAGTAAAAAGTTCTCGAGGGTGCCATACGAATGTTATCGAATGAAATATTTGAAATATTGCGGACTTTTTAAACACAAGTTGCTAAACATATTTACAATGCATAGTTAATTCATACTTGAAATTTTTGACAATTTCTAATGTTCCTTATTTGATAGCAACTCATTTTGATGAGTATCAGCTGTCAAAATCATGCAACAATTTTATTTAGTATGCAAGTTTTTATGAAAAAAATTTCTCTGCAATGCAGGGTTGTTGCTAAAACATGTTTGCATTGCACACGCAGTTTTTTTAAATTTATGATTTGCAACATGCGCTTTGAAAATCGTCCTATCTTTAAGCATTAAGTTTGTATTATATTTAATTAAATAGGAAACATTGATTTATTTAACTGAATCTAATTTGATTTTATTTCTACCTCTTTCAGGTAAATACACATTTCTTAAATAATTTCAAAAGGCTACAAATTGGGTATGTAAAAAACAAAATGCTGAAAAAATTATACGTTATTTGATTACCATTCAATGTAAGGTAAATTTTTTTTATATCTTTATGTTAACATTGCGTGACATAGAAAAAATTTCCCATAGCTTCGCATTACGATTAAGCGCATCATTCATATTTTGCATCATATTCCTAACCTCCGACAGGTTTGGCCTGTTACTGAATGAATACGAATGAACTAAGCTGCTGTCATCTGCAAAAGTGTAGATAGGGTTGGAAGTTTGACATAAAAGGTCATTAAGAAAAATAAGGGTGGTGTTGGCTGAAGTGGTTAGCGCGTTGACTACTAAGCAAAGAATGACTTGGGGGCCTGGGTTCAAACCCTGGCCACAGCAAGTCAATCACCATCATTAATTTCTCTAATGTACATTAGTGAGACATTGTATTAATTGTTGTCGGACTATTTAAGTGATGAAGGCATAGCAATGGTCACTAAAAAACTGTTCCGACAGCGATTGATGCTGTTCCAAGCTAATGTACACAACATCGCCCTCCTTCGTCGGTTATCGGAAACATCGGTGAAGTAAAACAATTAATAAAAGGCCTGATAATAGAACTTAACAAAGTTAATGCGTCTACTTAACACCAGAGGCGCCTCAACACTGCCTTGAAAATTAACAGAACGCGCAAAGCAGAGTTGTGAAAGAGTTAAGTTTTCTAAATTTTCAACATCTTTTCTTCTCTACCCTATCCCTCTCCCTGAGTTCCGGAATAGTGCACTGCATACGTAGGGGTCATCTCCTGAGTGCTGGTCCTAATTAAAAAAAAAAAAAGGGTAGGAAAGAGAGCGGAGCCTTGCGGTACCCCTGAATGTATCTTGAACTCGTTTGATGAGATCCCATCTACAACAACTCGTATAGTGGGATCTCTGAGAAATCCTGTGAAACCATTACCGAAACCAAAAACAATTAGTTTTGACAAAAGTGCTCCATGCGACATTCTATCAAATGCCTTGGAAATATCTAGAGCGACCACTTTACTTTCGCCAAAGCTATGTACGCTGTTACACCACTTTTCCGAAAGGAAAGCTAGTTAGTTCCCCGTAGAGCGCCCCCTACGAAATCGATATTGCCGCTCGCTGAGTAAACTGTTCATTTTCAAATATTTTACAAGATGGAAATTCCAACACCTTGGAAAGTGCAGAACAAATTGCAATTGCGGAAATTTTCAGGGTTGTTGGGCTCCACTTTTTAGGGATTGGCAACCTTCCAACACTTTGGAAATTCACCAGCAGGGTATAAAGTGCTGAAGAGGCTTACCAATGGACGAGCTACCATAGAAGAGTACTGTTTCCAAACCAGTGCTGGAATACCATCCGGTCCAGGAGACTTATTTGTGTTGAGCTCCGATAAAAAATCTTTAACTCCACGAGCTCTAAAAAATATTTTTGGCATCGCGACAGTGAATAATTGGTCATCCTTCAAAAGAGGCGGAATTGAGGAACTAACAAGAGACTTCAAGGACTTTAGTTTGAAGCTTTTTCAAGTCTTTGTATTAGTAGTGTGGCACACGAAGATCTTGCCTTTTTGCGCAGCGAATCAGTATCGGCGTTTTATCGGCAGATACTAAATGCTTCCTCCCTGGATCTGAATGCATTACTCCTCGTCTGATTAAACCAAGAGTTAACTTTCGATTTAACCAAAATTTGCTTTGATTGCAGTGAAACTTTGCATTCAACCATTTTCGCCATGCAATTTCATTATTGTCTAGAAAACATAGTTTCGAATTAAAATGCCGGAAAGAATCGTTGAGATCAGCCGAACAAGGCTTTTCGTAAATATATTTTGAACGCCTCACCTTGTAGCTTGTTTTTGGAGGTTGCGAAGATTAGAGAACGAAAAAGAGGAGGAAATAGTTTATTAACATTCACTAAGTAGTTGTCACGGTGCGAATCAGAATCTTTACGGACCAGAATCTTCAGACACCTGAGTCACATAAGGCGAAAACATCCGGCCGCTTATACAGAAGTTAATATTTGTGATATAAGAATACAATTGGGCATCCACCATGCCACTAGCACTGGTCGACCATCAGTCATTTAAACAATACTTCCCGGCGAAGTGTACAACAAAGATAAATCATGTGACAATTGAGGGTAGCACGATTCCCGCCAGCATATCTATTTCTAAGAAGAGATCCATAACATATCCATTTCCAATGGAACAGAGTATGCATTTTGCAGCACATTGTTAAGTCAGTCCAATATAAGAACGACTTTTCACTAACTCTCCAGTAGGCATTCATCTATGCTACCGGCGCCCATGGTACCAGTGTACGGTTACTGGTCGAGTCCCAAAAGATAAGCCTTAGAGATTTCTATCGGCTTTGGTCTTGGGCAGAGACCTTAGACTAGAAGGAGACTAGCATAGGTTAACCTACTTCCTTTTATAAATACATAATTTTTTCTAGACTTTTCCCCAGAAAACACAGCACCACGCAAGGTGTGATTAGTCACCAAGATGCACAACCGTGCCCCTCGTGGGCACCGCATAAATATTGACATGTCAAGCTATTTAAATGATGTTCGATGTTCCGTTGGTTAAGACAGTATTTTCTAAACACGCTAAAAAATACATTAAAAAACTTGAGTTGCACCCAAATCCACTTGCGCGCAATATTCTAGAGTATAGTGGCCCCACCCGGCTTAGGAGGAGGGATACTCTTTCTATCAGCCGTACACGAGAGATGTAAAACAACAAAAATCAACCGTTGAAACTAAAAATTTTGTTTAGCATTGGCTTAACATATATTTAGCATATTTAGATTTAAGATTTGAACAACTTATTGATGTTTCAATTAATATTGAAGATTCAATAAATAATAAAATTTATCATAACAAAAAGCTATTAAAAAAAAAATAAATTTTCGGTTGGTTTCATACATTTTGTGTGGGCATGAGAAATTTTGACAGCCAGACAACGCTTTGCGTCGTAATTATGTTGGTCTTGTAAGTAATAATTACATATATCGGGTATTTCTATCCTCATTTGCACTAGAAAATACTTCCCACGGATGTCAGAAAAACATACTGAACCATTTGGTTTGACATATGAGTTAAACAGTACAAGAATCTCTTGAGGTCAGCTGTTATGAATTTGCCTTGCCTTGTAGAATACAATAAAGCTTAACGGCGAATCTAATTCGCAACTAACGGATACTACAGTGGGTGAAAGGCAGCTATGCTAGCATACCTATTAGTCGAGAGGTTGGCGGATTGATTCCGGACAAAGACCATGGCTGTGTTTTCCGAATTCGCCTTGCATTCTGGGCCTCCTTTCTGTAACTAATGTGAGAGTTTCTCGCGAACTTTACTTCCCTGCTGTGAAAAACGGGATTAGTGGGGAAAAAATTCATATTTTCGTATTATTATTATCTTACAGGGCTCATAAAAATTTCAACTCGTATTCTACGAACCGTCCTAGTAAATATCGGTTGACAAGTATAATTATAATTAATTTTTTCAATGTGAGAACTTCTCACAGGAACGAGGCACCGTATTGTAAATGTTGCCATACTTCCATTTCATTTCTATAATAAAAATAATTTTTATTTGCTAAAAATATTCTTCGGGTGTATTATTACGTACAAAGCTTAGTTGGTATTTTTTGTATAATACTCTGTTGGGAATTCGAATATTACAAAAAAAAAAAAAAATAATGACGGAAAAGTAAAAAATAAATAAAAAAAAACCCAACAAACCAACGTTTTAATATTCTCTATTTGTTCTTCTTGTGATTGTATAAAGTTTTTAGTGCTGCTTGAGTGTGTATGATGGCGCTGTTATACCCTTCACCAAAGGTATTTATTAGTTTCTCATTCTGTGTGTAATTTCTGAATTTTTCATACGAACACCATAAAGTATACACACATATATATTCTGGATCCTTATAGATAGGAAAGTTTACTGAGCCATGATTGTCTGACTGTACGTGAAATCGGTTTGCCAAAGATACCAGAAGAATAGGATACGTTGGTCTAGCACTGAAGTCCCGTGATTTCCCTTAAGACGATTTGTATTGAAAATCAGCAAAAATTAAAAAAAAAAACATACAATAATTAAATACTCATATGAGGAGCCACAGAACAAAAGGTGCTTTTTCGATCATTGCTCAATGCGAAAAAGCACCTTTTGTTCTGCGGCTCCTCATATATAACATGGTGAAGGGTATATAATATTTGGCACAGCCGAATATATATCACGCATACTCTTATTATTTTCGTTAGCAATCTACAGCAATGAAAGCAATTTTTTTATTCTGAGAACTCGACAAAAAGCGGCAGCAAAAAGAGTAATGAAAAACCACTTGGAATCGTGAGACTGTAGAAACGTACTTCGACTGTTTAAACAAATAAATAAAAAAATTACTTTGCAAAAATACAATATATAAAGTAAAGTAAAAAACATGACTGTTGGATGAGTATGCAAACAGTCACAGTAAAAACGATGACTGAATTTTTGCACACAATATTTCTGTGCAAAGAGAATTTTGCAAAAAAAAAAAAAAAAAAAAAAACAGTACATTTTACAGAACCAAATATTCATGTGACAGTTCAACTCACTAAAAGTAATCTGACGTTTAAGCGTACTAAATGTTGGGGAATTGAATAAAATGTCAGCAAAAAAAAAAAGTGAAAAGAACCGCAAATACACAATAACATAAAGTTGTTTCGCCGATATCAAGAGCAACCATCCAACATCGTTGTGAATGTGAACAAGAATGTCTTCTATAATGTATAATCTACATACATACATACATATGTATATTAATGTCATAACCAGAAGCAGTTCGACCAACAACAGCAACAACTACACTGACTCCAGTCACACAAAATGAAAAACGTGTAAATTAAGATTCTCAAAATGTATCTTAACAAACCAGCTTACTAACTTAAAAACATGAAGTATGATATTTATTTTCGTTTATTTTTGTCGGCAATAAAAATTTTATTTAGCATTTGTTCGAATTTGTTATCTGTAATTAATGAATACATGCACAGTGGAGCGTGTACATACATATTTATACTTTATTGCTGCTAATGAAAATGAAGCGAATCTTAATGTATGAAAAATGTTAACTGATAAAGAACTGAACTTCTTTTATGCCGATGCAATGAATTCACTTCATTCTCCTTGAATCAAAATTAAAAAATTCAGCTATTTAGCGAGGAACATGGCACCTGTATGACATCTACAGCAGTCGATGTTATATCTTTTTTTATATGTATGTATGCACATAGACCTAACTGTATACATACATATACTATGTATATTTCGTACGACGGCTAATTGCCAAAAATTAAGGTCGAAAAGTTCCCAATTACTCTTTTCCTGTTCAAACACAGCACAAAGGTTTTGAAAGGAATTTGTCCGCAGGCGGGGGGCACTAGTTATAGAAATAGGCAGAAAGCCCACAAAATTTTTGTGGGGCAACTTCGCCCAGTAAATTGCATATCAAAAAGTAAACAAACAAAAAAACAGATGTCAAGCCAAAAACTTTCCAAATAAAATTTAAAAATGGCTAATATGGCCATAGTCCATTGAAAACTTCGTTCATACTATAGTTACATATGTCTGAAAAAAGTTTTAAGAAAGAACTCATTTTTCTTAGCCCATTGCGGATGTAATGCTAACGCCAGATTCATGCTGATTCAAAAACTACCCAAACGGATATTTTTAATTTAGTGTTATTTTCGTCAAAATACCGTGAAATATGAAACGTGTACCTATATACTTTTTTTATGAACAACACAAAGTAGCTGGCAAATCTGAAAAAAGTGGCAAAAGCTAAGGGTGCGAACAGAGTGGCCGCTTGTTGCCGTGCCAGGCCGACTGACGCTTATTGCGAGAAAAATGGTACTATACAAATTAGTACAAATAAACGCGAACAGGTCATAGTGGGCGCCGAACTGGTCAGAGCGCAAAGCTGATTGAATGCGAGAAAACAGTTCCAAAGCGTATTTTAGCGCCGAAAACATTGTTTATGTTATGTTGTTATGAATTCAACTTGTTTGGAAAACATAAAAAAAAATTAAAAACAAAAATTTAAGAAAAAGTAAATAAAACATGCAATCAAAAAATTAAAAAACTAATAAAAACTAAAAAGAAAATAAAAATTAAACAAAACAATAAAAATTAAAATTAATAATGAAAATTTAATAAATTTATAACGATTATAAAAAAAAAACTTATAAACAAAATTTAAAAAAAAAAAAAAATGTAATAAAAATTTCACATGGATTTATTGGTACTTTAATAAAATTACTCCACTTTTTATTTAATTTATCACCAATCTTTTCGAGAATGTAGCCGAAAGTTTCAATACTCATTCGAGTATATTCTTTAAACTTGGCAGGATATTTTCTTAAATCACTATATAAGTGATGAAATTCTCCAAATTTACTTCGTTTATCATTTCTTGGATGTTTTCCAAATGATTTTTTATTGATAAAATACTTTAAAACAGTAGCCGAAGCTAAATACTCATCATCTGACGGATCCATATCTTTTCACTTCAATTTTACAAACACGAATGAACAACAAACCCAAATGCATACAAACATACATAAAACCAGTGATGCCAACTCTTGCAACATCAAAAGCACTGTGAGCCCATGGAAATAGGGTAAAAAAGGGTAAAAATGAAAAAAAAAAAATTTGGGTACAAAAGCACTAACCTAATTTTGTTTTGGGTCTGGTGGATCAAACGACAGATCTATTGCTTTTTCATAGCTTTTTGTGTGACTTTGTCGGAGTAAATAGCTTTATCGTGCTTTTATTTCACAATTACAACAAATAAAATATGCTTTTAGTTCATCTTTTGCTGATCTAAGCCACCTTTTAAAAGATTGATAATTTTGATAATAACCAAGGCACTTTCTTGCTTAAATTTGCACAACAAAAAAAATCAAAGGATAAGTACTATTTATTAAAAGTAAGATCACTGCTAAACAAATAAATCATAAAAATATCTGCACGAATTAAAAAAAGATGGTTGAGAAAATCTAGAATTCAAACTCTTAACAGTTTGCGAGTACTAACCAAAATATAGATGCAAATAATACGCAGTTCGTTAAAAAAGTATTAGGTGTCTTTAAAGAATAGTAGGAAAATGGTTCAGAGCCAAAAATGTTGATTATTTAAATCGCACCTAAAAGCACTGTGAGAAATTGTTAAAAACACTATAAATACCCGCTTTTCAAAAACGGATATTTAACAAAATTTCGGTTTTGCTTAAGTAAAAAGCACCAAAAAATACCCAAAAAGCACCAAAATGGCAACGCTGCATAAAACACAAATAATAGATAAAATATCAGCTCTGATTCTCGCATCCACTATGCACACTCATACTTGTTTCTCGCATGAACAAGGGCCTGTTCGTAAATGCAAAACTGCGCGGCATATTGTGCGCAGTACGTTCATATATGCAAATAGTGGCAACTCTGCAAAAGGTATGCGTTCAAAAATGCATCGCGGCAGTATATTATGCGCAAATAAACACAAAACACTAATCATAAAAATGGCTGATGCAACGGAAATTTTTTATTTTATTATTTGTTTTGTTTATTATTTCTTAACCTTTTTCTTTCTTGTAGATTAGACAATTTTACATCATTAGTTTTATCGTCCAGCTCAAAAATTAAATTTATCATTAACTTTTCCATTTTTGTTAAATTTTTTGGTTCATATATACAAACATTAAAATGCGCAAAAAGAAGCACAAGCAACAGCTGATTAGCAGTGGCAGTGCAAAATAATCATATTATGCAGCGCAGTGATGCATTTACGAACAGGCCCCAAGTTCTCACAATAAGCGTCAGTCGGCTCGGCTCGGCAACAAGCGGCCATTCTTTTCGCACCTTAAGACTGCATTTAGATCAGCAAAATTTACTTTGTGCTGGTTTACACACCTCGAGTCTCCTTGATCAAGTTTTAATTCAGCTGAGAGAAAGACAGAGAAATTTATATTGCTTTCTTTGTTTTTCTCCCAGCTGAATTAAAACTTGATCAAGGAAACTTGACGTGTGTAAACCAGCACTTTGCAAAGTTTTCATTTAGCTGGTCGAAAGACAGATAGGAGAATACTTTCTTTTTTTTTTGCCTTTCTTGCAGCTGAATTAAAATTTTGCTGGTCTAAATGAAATCTAAGTTTTGGTAGTATTCAGTGTTACCGCAAATTCAAAATATCGTAGCTTTTGACTTTAATCCGCCAACTAAACACACATACTGGCCGTTAAAATTCAATGAAATGTTTCATTTACATTTTCATAAGATTATTTTCACCATACACTGAATACCAGCTGATTCCCCTTGATATATCAATGGGAATTGGCAGCCTAGTTGGTTTTCTGTGTGCATTCTCTGATAAAGAAAATATATCCACGATTTGGGAAAATCCCCTAAACTAAGAATGGTGCAACTTACTGTGATTTTAATGCACACCTCAATTAGCGCAACAGGCATTTTTTTAAGTTAAAGTCCTTATAAATTGGCGGGCAGGAGTTACATGAAAATATAATTATTAAGAATGAAGTGTAAAGCAAAAGTACAAAATAGCGCTTATGAGTTAGCCTTTTTAAATAGATAATTAATAGATAAATGAGAATAAGTAATATGCAGAGTTGCATTCTGGGGAAAAAATCGAACAGTTAGATTTGCCTTTTTTTTTGACAAAAATTCGAAATTATAAGCTCTTTTCCTTTTAGTTCTAGGAACACTATTTTTTGTTCATTAAATTTGTTAATGTATAAAAAAATTAACAACATTGCAAATGTATGTATGTACGTATGTATATCAAAGGTTGGCAGGTTCAATTTGTTTGTCGCGTAAATGATCTGTATTAATATATTTTTGTAAATTGGATACATGTGTGGGTATTGATGGCGATGATGACATTGTTGTCACGGTTCTTTTTATTTTATTAATGTTCATTGTACGAGTATATACATATGTATGTATTTATATAGTTGCCAGTAAGAATGATTGCAACCATCATCTCAACTCAACTGATATAAGTTGAATATTTTTTATTTTGTTGCTTTTTCCATTGCTGGTACATATTTTGCAAGTTGTACAAACATTAAATTTAATGTGTTTGACAATCCCCTCGGCTTCACTACGCAGCAGTTGTATCAGCAATCTTTTTGTTTTTTTGCAGTTCACAAAAACAATAACTTAAAATTAGTGCAACAACTTTGTATTCATTTTTTTAAACATGATTGATAAATTACTATGAGTTAAAGCGAAACATTAGCATTAATGTAATATATTTAAAGGTGTATTAATTTAAATTAAAGATATGTTTGGCGCCTTATTACGGTTGTCATATTCGTTAAGGAAATGAGACAATATAAAGTATACGACAAGAACACATTTTCAAAAGCATAAGATATGTTTTCTACAAAGTACTTTTCCAAAAGAATTAAGCGTATTTTCTTGGTGTATACATCAATATATCGTTCAGAAACCACACAACTTTCATAGTACTGTGCTTTCTCGTGGAAAACATATGAAATGTCAATACAATTTAAATGTAAATTTCGATCGATATCGAATGCCGTAATTTGCCCCCAGGTGGCAGCGTTACGACATCTGACTATTTTTTGCCAGAATGTAGTACATAAACTGAAAAATAATAAATACATACGTAGAGTTTGTCGAAAACGCAAATTTTGAATGTCTCATTTTTTAAGTGAAATAATCACTGTTGCTCAACATTATACACAAATGCAAACAGAGTATTAAATATAAAATTTAAAATTCGGTGCATATCTAGAAATTTGTAGAAATTTTAACGTTTTAATCGTTTTTATGTAGATAAGCTGTCAAAATTCCGAATGATATAAAGCAAATTTGCTTTATTTCGCGACAGCATCAGTCATTCGTATTCGTTCAGCAACAGGCCAAACCCGTCGGAGATCCGGGCAATGCGTCAAAATATGAATGATACTCTAAATCGCGATCTTTCAATTTCAAATTGGGGTCATGCTAATAGACACAATTTTAATGCATGGATGACCAAATATGCTATGCTCACGCAGAGACTTATGACCGGACATGCTGCTCCATCTGTAATTATTGAGGAATCAGAAGCTCTTGATGTTCTTGGCATGAAGACATACTTCACTTCATCTGATCTCCTTAATACAGGGGTTTTCAACATGAACTTTGTTTTTCAATTGTGGGAACACCAACAACATGAGAGTTTTGACATTTACATAGTTTTTTGACGTATTCGTAGGAGATGCATTGGCAATTGTTACAATGAATTCAATTTCGCTTTGCATTAAAATAATTAAAATCCACAATGAAAATGGTGGTTCTTTTAAAGTTACATTTCGTAAAATTCGTGATATTTTCGGACAAACCTGAGACCGCTATTAAGAATTTGGTCGTTAAATTTGAGTCGACAGGCTCAATAAAAAACGTACCAACATCAGCGCGTGTTCAACCGGGTTGTTCAACTGAAAACATCGTAGCCGCGAGCCAGAGTGTTAAAGCAGATCCAAATTTCAATTCCTCGTCGTTCTCTACAATTGGGGTTATCCAAAACCACCATGTGGCGAATGTTGCGTAAGGATTTGGCTTTGTAGCCTTACAAGGTTCGACTGGTGCAGGAAGCCGACCGACCATGCACATCGCCAATCGAATCGATTGCAGCATTAAAACTCAAAATCCGTGATGTGATTAACGAAATAGGCCCGCCATTTTGCCAAAAAGTAATTAAAAACTTTGATTAAAGAATTGGCATCTGTCTGCGTGCTCGTGGTGGACATTTGCAAGATATAATTTTTCATTCATAATTGCCGAACTTTTCTCTTCGTAATACAATAAAAATTTTTATAATCTTCCTATAAATTTTTAAGCTATTGCATAGCTTCTATCGCGGGCTTTGAGGCGACCGAACCAAGAAATTTTTAAACGTTTGTTTCTTAAGTCTTTTGTTTTTGAAACGAAAAAAACCGGCACTAAGTTTGTTTCTCAAGTCCAAGGCGGATTTATTATAAGGTGGGAGCAATGGCGAATTCAAAAATTCGCCATTCCCAAACGATTGTCAAATTTTGTAATATTTCCTTTTCTATTAAATTCTCTGTTTACAAACAAATTTGAAATTTTTTGTAAATTAAAATTTTGATTTAATTTTATTTGTTTCTGGGTTACCTTTTGTTATTTTTATTCTACACTTTCATTCCATTATCTCCTAAAATCCCCAAATTTGTTTTTTGAAAACAATTTCAAATATATGAAGAATATTGACTTAGAAATTAATATTATTAACTAATTAATATTATTAACTAAAATAATACATTTTAGTCATTAGAAAATTCCTATTAATTAGGGTTAACTCAATACACACAATTTACATACATATGTATATCTAAATACTTAGGACTTCGAAAAAAAAAAAAAAACATTTTGATGCAGAATTTTAAACGATGGATTGAGTATCCGATTAAATATATGTATTTTTTATATAAGAAATATGTATATGCCAAAAAAAGAGAATTACGCGGTTTATGTTTATTTGTAATCTATGTATTTGTTATGCAATAGCATTGAAAATATTACCAGATTTTCTCAACAAACATTTTTCAAATGATACACATAGGTATGTATGTATATAACATTTAGAGGCTTGCTGAAGCATTCATTAAAAATCAATATAAATTTGATTTGTTTTACAAAAAAAAATTTTTATGGACATTTTTCATTAAAACTTGTGCATATGTATTTCAAAATTATTTTACCTTTTATGAACATTGCAAAAATTGTATGTATAGAGTACATTTTTTAATCCCAACTACAAAAAAATATCCCCAGTTTTTGGATATGGCCTTCTAGATGGGAGCACTAATATATATTTCATTTCTTTATTTCTCACTTTCTTTACAAAACAAATTTGACAATAGTTTGGAAATTTACACAAACAAAATGCCTGTTGTTTTTCGTGTTGTATTTGTTTTATTTTGTGTTGTTAAGTATTTAAATCGCCCAATGTATGTTAACCCCTAAAGTATGCTATTGATTAACATTAACATTTGATATCATATTGATATCATTAACATACAGTATTGCCAGAATAACAAAGGAGTTATTAAACAAAACGTAAAAATATAATTGCATAAGTTGATAAAAAATGCTGTGCAATAGCTTTAAGCTGGAGTTACATACCACGCGTCCTACGCGTCACGCGTTCTACGCTTTTTACGCGTTGTACGCGTTGTACACTTTTTTGAAATTCAAGCTACATGCAACGCGTTCTATGCGCCAAACTGTTCGTATTGATCAGCTGTTGTTCAAGTAAAGTGAACTTGTTTACTTATACATACATACCAGTTAAATAAAGTAAATTGTTTTGGCAAAAATGGACAATGAAATCGATGTTTTAAAAGAATTAATAGAATTTATTAATTGCTCTTCCATTTCGCACACAATATTTTACACTTGTTTTTAATAAACATGCAATGGAGATGATACAAACAACTTAAAAGTTATCGATAATTAAATGCAAATTTTGTTGATTACATAATTGTAGTAAAATGTGCATTAAACTGCATTTTATTATTGTGTTCAATATTTACAAGCTTAATTACAAAAGATTTTTGTATATTCAGCACTTTTTATGAAAAAAAAAATTAAACAATTTATCCACGACACAAAAATATTTATCGATAACATTGGAAATTGAATATTATTTATCATCCATGACTAACAAATACAGCTGTGTTTATTTATATGACGCGTCTGACGCGTACAAAAGTAGAAAGTAGATCTACTTTTCGCGTCGCATGCGTCGCGTGCGTTCTACGCGTCGTGCTGTGTAACTTATCACATGCAAATGCACTGATTCTACTTTTCTGACAGACGCATGAAACGCGTATAACGCGTGGTATGTAACTCCAGCTTTACCGCGGCAGTCCCCGAGTGCGACATGTCTTTTTATTTTTTTTTTTATTTTAGAAAACAAAGTTCTTGTTGAAAACCCCATTACTTATATGCGACCTAAAATGGAATTCGATTCTCATGTATGGGCCGGTGCTTCAAAGTCTATTTTGAAGTTAATCGACCGCATATAAGATATGGCCAAGAAGCTTATCGGTGACAGCATTGTAGTCAACTATATTAACTCACTGGAGCATCGACGCATTGTAGGGTATACTCGTATTTCACTGCTCTATCTTTACTACAGCGGAATGTATATTCAGGGAACTTGTTCCCGAAACCCGTCAATTTTTATGTATATACAACACGCTCTTCAGTTAGAGCGCATCCCTCTATGGTCGATATGCCAGTGAACTGCAATACGCATTACAGACAGAATTCGTTCTTTAACCGAACTGTCGTATGTGAAATAAACTCCGCACAGAATTCTTTCCTGTCACCTTCAGTGTGTTAAAGTTCAAATTAAATGTCCACAATAATGTTCAATAAATGCCCTAGTTCCGTCACAATGCAGTGCATAGGTAGGTCATACCTTGAGTGCTGCTCCTAATAAAAAAAATATACATCGTGTATACATTTTTACAGAACTCCGCGTGAAATACTGAACACAATACCACGTGGCAGCTGACAGAAATCAGCTGTTCTATTTGCTGCTTGAGTTTATATTTTGTAAGAAAACTAATGCGGCTAATTAAAGTAAATATTTTATATTGACAATTTAAAACGAAAAAAAAAACATATTATTTTCTTTGATACAGAAATTAATGATATTTTAAAGCGCAAAACAAAGATAAAATACACCCAATCCTGTTTTTAAACGGTCTTTTTTTACACGAATTTGAAATAACACGGTTGACGGACATAAACTCATCATGTTTTTGGACAGTCTTTTTTGAAATAACACGGTTTTCTTACACATCAAAACTGTTTAGTTAGGGAATTTCCAGATTATGTGTAAAAAGTGCTGCCGAATTCGTTAAGAAAAATTAAGAAAAAGGGACTAGACATATGGTAGCGTTAAAAAGTGCACACATTCATTTTTTATGCACACATCACTATATGTCTTTTTTTACACGTTTTTTTTACACGGTACCCCTTGGAACGTATGTACCGTGTAAAAACAGGATTGGGTGTATGTAACTATTTTATATTACGGTTTGACAAATGTAAGCGGCTAAACGAAAAGTAAAACTAAATTTGACATTGCCGCTTTTAACGGTATTGCCAAATTCAATTTGTTCAAATTGTCTAATGAACATGTTTCAAAACAAACCAACGTTTTGTAAGTTGGTAATACTGTTGCCGTCCTTTACCGTCCCGATTCCATTGACCACACACTAGTACTGTTGCTAGACTTGTTTTCTTTGATAAAGGTGGTTTTACACACTATGTATTTTACAGTGGGTTTGTCAGTTGACTATGCATCTGTAATTGCTTACATATGTATGTCTGTCAAAATTTACAATATACAGACGGTTTATAATTTTTACTTTCACAATTGGGTTTTTGGTTTCATCTGACATAACCTATAATAATTTTCAACAGATATTTTCTAATGATATTTTTTAAAATTTTTTTCGAGTCTTTTGTATTAATGCAAATAAAGTTTTCAAAAACTAATTCAAAATATATAATTATTCCGACTTGTTGTATTATTTCAATAATACCTACCATAAAAATGAAAAATAAACAAATTAAGCTAGAGAAGGTAAAGATAAAACGTACTACGTATTTATATTTATAAAGCCAAAATGGTTACTGAGAAGAGATACTGGAATTTGCTTCGCTTCAATGTTTTTAACGTAAGATAATATATGTATGTATATTAAATAAATAGATTTTAATATAAATAAACTTTTTTTAATATATATTTGTTAAATCACAAACATTTGTTCTTGGCGCCACAAACAATTGAATTGCAAAGCAGCTGATGTCAGATGCTTTGTCAGTTCAAAATAGAACACGCTCTAATTGAAAAATTTTACACTGTAAATTCAGGCTGACATTTACAGAAGCAAATTTTTTTTTGCTTTTACACATTATGTTTTCATTTTGCAGTGGGAAATTTGACAAGCACACTGTAAAATACATAGTGTGTAAAACCACCTTGAGCAACCTAAATACAAATTTACACAACCATCGTGAGCAGTTCTATTTAAAACAGTCCGCATTTTTTTCACAACTTTCAAATTAAGTTTTTAAAATATTTGATGATTTTTGTGCCAAATAAATTTTAATTTGTAAGAATGGTAAATTTCACTAACAGTGCAATGATAAAAACCAATTTATATGATTGCATAAACCACATACCATATATTAAGTACATACTGCATTAATATGTAATGCCATTATATAACCGAATTAAAAATAGTTATTTAATTTTTTGATCATAACTCCCCATTTATAAGCAGTTACTTAAATATGAAGTCAATAACTGGCCATTAAACACTTAACTTATTTTTGTCCCGACAAAGCTGTCTTATGTTTTTGAATCTGGTCACATTGATCGTGAGTATCCCAATGGTATATGTATGTAGATCAAAGCGAATTTATTATCAGGTGGATGCAGTGGCGAATTCTGGCGAATTTAGCCATCACCAAAACTGACAAATTTGGATCATATTTTTTTGGATCATATAATTCAACAACTGCCTTATATTGCAAAAAGAATTATACTATTCATTTTTAATAGTATTCTACGGCTGCAATAGTATCCAACAAAATGGAAGGTTTCGATGATTACTATGATACCAAAGCCCGGCAAGGATTATACGAAGGTTGAATCATATAGGCCTATTAGTTTATTGCCCAACATTTCAAAACTATTTGAAAAGCTGTATATGAGCAAGCTGATGCCTATACTGACTAGAAGTGGATGCATTCCACATCATCAATTCGGTTTTCGCAGACAACATAGCACTATTGAACAAACTCACAGACTTGTGAACGTAGTTAGAGACACCTTTGAAAAAAAGAAATATTGCTCTGCGCTTTTAATATATGTTTCTCAAACCTTCGATAAAGTATGGCACGAAGGTCTACCAGCAAACATCGTCAAGCTTTTAAAAAGCTATCTAATGGAACGCAAATTTGTAGTTAGGGAAGGCAATTTTTTAAGCCCTCCGCAGTCGATTGAAGCCGGAATCCCTCAAGGCAGTATCTTCGGTCCATTACTTTATTTAATATATGCCTCTGACTTACCGTTAAGCAGTAACATTCACACGTCAACATTTGCTGATGATACAGCTTTTCTAAGCGTTCATGAAAGCCCTGTAGAAGCTTCCATCAACTTACAAGAATATATTTCCAAACTGGAAAAATGGCTCAAACAATGGCGTATAAAAGTTAACGAGCAGAAATGTGTACACGTCGTTTTTACGTTGCGCAGGGAAACATGCCCGCCTATAAAAATTAACACCGAGACTATACCACAACACACTGTAGTCAAATATCTAGGCGTTCATCTTGATCGTCGTTTAACATGGAAATCGCATATAGACGCAAAGTTAATACAAATGAAATTAAAAGCAGCCCAAATGAATTGGCTTATTGGAAGAAATTCTGTACTAAGCCTAGACTGCAAACTTCTATTATACAACGCGATCCTGAAACCAATATGGTCCTATGGAATCCAGTTATGGGGCACTGCCTCAGCATCGAATGTCGAAAGAATTCAAAGGTGACAGAATAAAATTCTACGTACAATAACAGCAGCCCCCTGGTATGTCAGAAACCATCGAATTCATAAAGATCTAGACGTTCCGTTGGTGAAGACAGTATTTTCAAAACACGCGAAAAAATATATAAAAAAAACTTGAGTTGCACCCAAATCCACTCGCGCGCAATATTCTTCATTACAGAGGCCACACCCGGCTGAAAAGAAGAGATACTCTTTTTCTCAGCCGTTCACGAGAAATGTAAAACAACAAAAATTAACCGTTGAAATTAAAAATTTTGTTTAGCATTCGCTAAACTTATATTTAATATTTTTAGATTTAAGATTTGAAATACTTATTGATAATTTAATCTACAATTGAAGATTCAATAAATAATAAAATTATCAAAAAAAAAAAATATATATATTTTCCGGCGCCATTTTTATGTAATACTAGCTGATCCCGGTGTACTTCGCTACCCCCCTCGTTATAAAATAAAATTAAAAGTATTTATATATCCTATTGTGACGATCGGTCCAGTAGTTAAGACTATATTACGATTTTTAATTTTAATAAAAAGGAGCGTGGTCCCATCCACTTTTCTCCCGGTACGTATTCCAAATTATGGCAATACCATATGTACCAAATATCATCGACGTAGGTCAAAAAATGCCCAAAATATGGCGATTTCAATTTTTGGGTTATATGGGAGCTGCCACGCCCACTTGTCCGATAACGCCCATTTGTGTCCTGATTACTTACATTAGTAACATATGAACTATTGCAATGTTTCAAAACTCTTGCTATCACAATAGTCAAGATATATGATGTTATTCAATTTATGTGGGAGGGGCTACGCCCACTTGAAATATTAAAAGCCTAAAACCATCCTCTATAAATTCCCTTTTGAATGACACCAGTTTGGGTCAAATCGGTTGGATAGTTTCCGAGTCTATAGCGAACATGGGTACAAACATTTTTTGTATTTTATATATATAGATTTTATGCAAGGAGAATTTTTACAGGTTAGGTGATGAATTCGCTTTTAACACAAACGAAATGACTGTTGTTTTTTATACTGGGGGGTTACTCTGTAACTCGATTCGAAAAGAAAACTGTTCGAATTTGTATATTATTTACATTGAAATTCGAATGCATTTGCTTTCGATTCGAAATACAGAGTAACCCCCATGTTGTCTTGTTGTAGTGGTGCATATACCGTGTTTATTATATCATGGTATAGATAGATATTCGTATCATAACATTAAAACTTTGTGACTAAAGTCCATCCAGCCAGACTAAATATATGTATGTATGTATTTAGCATTTTCATTCACCAGTTTTCATAAAACTAAAGCAAATATGTAGGTATGTGAACATACCTTTTATTTGTAACAAATTGTAGATAAGCAAGTTTATATTTCGTCATGTGTGGTTTAAATGACAACAATTGATACTGTTATTTGCATGCAGTTGGAAATTTACAGACTTACATACATATGTATGTACATATTTAATTATGTATGTATGGGTCTCTTAAAATAATTGCCTGATTTCCAGCTTTGTAAAAAGATGTAGGTATTCATTTAGTAATAAGCAGGGCAAGTTTTAATAAGCACAAAATTAAAGAAAAAAAGCGCAAAATAAACGCAAAATAAGCCCAAGAATAAGCAAAAAAAAGCTCAACTAAGCTTCCAAAAATTAGGCAATGTAACCACTTCATTTATTTTATTAAATAATTTTTTTATTGCAAAGCACAATCATATGTTTTTTTAGATATTCAAAAAGAAAAGATCGATTATCGCATAAAACTGTAGAATAAATTGAAAAAATTCATTGTATGTAGCTATTGGGATATTGCATGATATCGACGACACAACATAAACATAAAATATTGTACATTATTATGTGTGTCGGCAATACCTCTGGTGCCAGCAAACTGTATTGTGTTGTTGATTAAGATTGCAACTAAATTGTATATTAAAGCGTTTGTATTTGTTAACATAATCAACGAACGACAACATTATGATCATCATAGTTCGTATCATGATGATGATGTTTGGCCGTCATATAAAAGAGCTCAACTCCAGTCTACTCAATTTCAGTTCAATTCATAGTTAAATTGCTGTTTTATTATTTTTTTTCCTCTCTCTTTTGTTTTTGATTTGAAATGATGCCTGTCGCTGTTACTGGTATTTCTTGACCGTATTTATTGTCGGTAGTAACTACTGATGACTATTGCTGATGATAATGTCAGCAATTTTTTTTTTATAAATGTACCTACTACTTTCATTTGTTTGTACATGTAAAAGGTTTTCCAAAAAGAGTGATATGATTTCTTTTACAAAAAAAAAAACACACTTATTGTTAAGGAAATTCAAAAGGTTTTTATTTCATGTGAAGTACAATCGATACAATTAAGTTCTGAATAAAACGTGATTCACATGGCCTCCATAACTTCTTCTGCAGGAACGAATTCGATGAACCCAATTTTCGAGCACTTTTTCCACTAAATCAAGTTGTATGTCATGAATGGCACGTTTAATATTGACTTGTAAAGCTTGAAGAGAGTCTGGTTTATTTCGAAAGACCAATGACTTCAAATAACCCCACAAGAAATAGTCTAATGGTGTTAAATCACAACTTCTTGAAGGCCATTCAATATCACAATTTGTTGAAATAATCGAATCTCCAAACTTTTCTCGCAATAATTCAATCGTTGCATTTGATGTGTGGCACGTAGCCCCGTCTTGTTGGAATCAAATATTGTCAAAATCTACCTCTTCCAATTTCGGACATAAAAAGTTGGTTGCCATCGATATATACCGCTCTCCATTGACAGTAACGGTGTTACCAGCTTCATTTCGAAAGAAGTACGGACCGATGATTCCACCAGATCAAACACCACAGCAAACTGTCAATTTAGGTGAATGTAATGGTTTTTCATGATTAATTTGTGGATTTTGTTCGCACCAGAATCGACAGTTTTGTTTATTTACCGCACCACTCAGATGAAAGTGAGCATCATCGGAGAAGATGATTTTCTTAAAAAAATCGTTATCGTTTTAAAGTTGTTCCAAGGCAAAATCAGCAACGTTGTTCTTGCGTATATCTCTCCATGATGAAATTGTAAACACTACTGAATGCAATGAAAAACAAACGAGAGATCATGACAAATTACAAATGGCCGAAACGTCACTTCAAAATCATATCATCCCTATTGGAAAACCTTATACAATGCGGCATATCAGCTTGTTTTTTATTTGCCTAGCAAATACAGAAGTAAAATCGTACAGAAATGTTGTTAACATTTGAACAGAAGTTATAACAACATACATACTTATGTACATATATGTATCTTAAATTGTTGCGAAAGCTTTAATATAATTTCGAGTTTGTTTTCATACTATTAGGTAGGTATCTACATATAATATACGTACGGTACGGTACGTATGCATATAGAGCGTCCGTTCTAGATCCGTAATGTTTTGTTATGGGCACCTCTTGTATTGTGTGATTTTAGGTCGGACGCGTGAACGTTCTTTGGACTTCCCTGCAGTAACTAAAGTCTTGCCCCCTACATATAACTTAAATTAAACAATGAAAAAAAAGACGTTGCGTGTTTTAACAAAATAATCTTTTGCAAGATTGACACCGCGAAATACGGTTTTAAAATTAAAATAAAAACTGTATACTAACGTATTATCTCAAAATATGTATCTACATACATAAATATGTATATATGTGATATGAATGGTTTTTTTCCTAAAAACTTTTAATTACTGGGATTTTCATTTCTACCCAAAAATGTAGAAAGTGTACTTTGGTGTTCGATTTTTAAAAATGTTTTGGTCTCTAAAAGGGTGGTGTGGGTTATTCTAAAAAAATCACCCTCACTAATAGTGGCAGGCATTGCACTTTATGCACCCTATAAATCGACGGTGTTGATAAACTTATTTTCTTAAGCTACGTTCACATTTATCAAATAGGTATTTGTCGAAAAAAATAATAGTAACCAAGAAAGAAACTAATAATTTATTTCCTTTAATTCCAATATTTTTTAATTATGGCTTCGCATTTATTAAAAACTGCATAAAAATACTGTTTTGTAGAATAATTAATTTAATTTTGTAATATAAAAACCAAGTTAAATGACACTATAACCCTAAGCAAAACTGGTCGCTACGTTTTTTTGGACAAATATTTAATAAATATGAAGGTGGCTTTAGTGTTGCAAAACATAGCTCTTTAAAACAGGGCGTTCTACTATTTCATAAATTGTGTTTTGTTCTAGTGAAATAACAAGTTTTATTATTTCAGAGACATTTTATACATGTACCTTTCAACAAGGTGCTATTTTGTGTGTAGAAAAGAAAACACCATAAGTAATATTTGTTTATACCTACACCTACCTACATATGTTTTTAAAATATTTTAAAATTCCTTCTAGTTACCCTGAAAACGCAGTTAAACATATTCGCGTAATTATTTCATCGAGGTAATAACATGAAGACGTTTAAATGTGGTCCCTAGAATATTGTAGGTAGGTAGTGCCTAGTCGTAGAAAATCTACTTAATACATTTACTTTTTTGTGCCACTGTAAGCATTTTATAATTAAATAAATGAAATTAAAAACAAACAAAAAATTTTGCTGTCCCCTTAAAATTTAAGGATTAAACAGACAATAGTGTTACGAAGCTGAAACTGTAAACTAAAATGTTACTTAAAATTACTAATCAACCTTCAATATTGTTTTGAATAGGTGTTAAAAAAATACCTACGAGTATATACTTACGCTCTACCGTTTATTGGATAGTTGTTGGTCTTATGATAACGATTTTCCTCTTATTATTTTGTCTACATTTTTGATTTTCCTCTGTAATGGCGCAAACACAGATATTTATCTTATAGTTAACGTTGTTGTTTGTTCGTGTTGTTTTTTGTTGTAGGAAAAACTTCAACTTCCTTCGATTGCTAGAAATATGCGTTAGTTAATCAGTCCGTAAGTAAGTTTGATGATGGTAAAAGTTTGCTTAAGGTTGGAGGTTGGTTTGGGGTAATATTCATTTTATTTATTTATTTATTTTTTATTATATGCATGGATATTTCTCTACTCTACTATGAGAGTACAAAGATAATTTCAGTTGCTGACTGCCTTTAGAACAGTGAAGGGCACACACATAATCTCTTATATGGGTTGGTGTGTGAAGCAGCAAAAAACGAGCGACACTCGAAAAATTTGTCTGTTGCCAAAAGTAAAATAGAATTCTTGCCTTTTAGTATTTTTATTTGATTTGAAGTTTTTTCCAATAATACTTTTTATGTTTATATAATAATAACGAAAACAGTATTCATTTAATAATAAACTACGAGTAGTTACACAACGAATGAAATAAAATATAATATTTAATAAGTAAAGAAATATCGAGATAACATAATAAATAAAAATAAAATTTATTAAAAACGAAGCCCTCAAGCTAGATAATTTATTAAATTCGATAATTAAAATAAAAAATAACAAATCAAGCATTGTGCATCCGCCATCCATGTTCTCTATAAAAAATCATTTTCCCATTATTCATTGATCATTTTGCTTGGGGTGTAAACAAAAAATTGTAAAGCGAGGTCTTAAGCTGGATTCACCCATTGTTTCGGAACAAAATTTTTGTCCGGACAAAATTTTTTTTTATATGATTTTTGGCGTTTCTCTTTTTGAGAGTGAGAGAAAAAGAGAATAAAATTTGTTCGGAACATATTTTGGTTGAATTGGTTTAATTTTAAATTTTGTCCGGACAAAGTTGAAACAAGATGCCACCTATTTTATTTTCTCAGCCAAAGTTGAAGCGATCTGCCACATTATGTTATAAGTATGTATAATAAAAGCACATAGTAACTTATATCCAGTAAAATAAAAATAAAGAAAAGCTCAATTGCTAGTAAAAAAAAGTAGCTGATTTCTATTAATTTTTTTTAACATGTAATTTTCTTATTAAACAGTAAAAAATAAGTGCGTTTGACATATAAAACACCAAATTTAATTCGTCTGTCACTGTACTGACACCTTATAAATTTAATAAAACACATGTATTTCATACGGTAGCTTTGATTTTCCAGACAAATTGTTCGAAATGAGTGAATCGAGTTGCAAAAATGTTTCAAAACAAAAAATTTTGTCCGGACAAAAATTTTGTTCGGAAACAATGGGTGAATCCAGCTTTACTCAAACAAGTGCTGAATCTGTGTAGCCAGGTAAATATTATCTAATGTCGCAAAATTAAAGAGTGTTGTCCCCAAAAATCCCCATTTTAAAACTGGAAATCCCCGATTTTGTCCCCAATAAATATATGTATATTAAGCATAATAAAAAATAATTTTTTTTTATTAATTTTATTACATACATTTATTTAAGTTAATGCATTCGTATGTGCTCAATGGAAGTTTTGAATCCATAGAATATTTTAAAATTCCATACACGGAATCAAATTTATTTTTTTTTCTATGCTTTCGAGTTGTAAATTTATAAATAACTCAAAATTTTCCATACTCTCAGTGAATATTTTAAGCATTTCTTTTGCTAGTACAGTTAAATAATCTAAAAAAATTTGTTTGAACTCTTTTTGATTCTAATTCCTTTGGACATTCTATGTCAATATCAATTTTAGCAACAACCAAATTACTTTCCTTATCGTCAATTAGTACATCCATTTGGCAATATCGAATTCAATAAATTCTGGTTTTAAAAATTTTGAACAAATTGTTATAAAAACCAGCATCGTCAATGCCATCGCCTTGAAATAATCGAAATATGGAGAAGAAAAACGCCAAGATACATAAACATATAAGTATGTAAATATATGTATGAAAGAAAATGGTAAAATAAAGCAAAATTGATAATAGGTATACTGAAAATGAAAAATACCCAAATCCCTCCCCACGATATTCTGTCACCAAAAAACCAGCTAAAATCCCCAATTTGGGGAGAAGTCCCCACACCTGGCTACACTGGTGCTGATCAGCGACTGGTTTGATTTACTTTGACGAAATGATAAGAAAGCAACAACCGAACGTTAATTCTCATAATACTACGTTCACACGGAACATGCTTCGCTCTCTATTCATGCTTCACACCCCAATCATGAGCGAAGCAACATGCATGTAGATTCATATTGAATCTACTTGCGAAGCATGAAAATTGCTGTCTTCTCTAAATTTTATCGGAATTTATCGGAAGTTTAACTGAACTAGATGCAAGAAACACAAAAAAAAACTTTAATTAAAAGTGGAAAATTTAATTAAAACTATAAAGATAAAACAACAATGGAAACAAAAAATATGTTTCTGCATTTTTAAAAATGCGTAATAATTTTAACTTATTTTTTTTTTGTCCATTTTAGATTTTATTTGTTATTAAAAAGAGAACTGTCAAATCGAAGCAAGTACATGAGTCGTGTGAACAGCTAGATTCATAAACATGCTTCAGAAAGCGAAGCAAGTGCTTCATCTTGTCGTGTGAACATAGTATAAACTACACGAAGATGCTTATAGTTAGTATACGTTCGTCGACGTCGCGCAAACAGAATTTTCTTTTTATACACGCGTGTATAGCATTTCAAAAAATGCCCTTCACTGCTTTAGAACCAGCTGTAGTAAGTATGAAGTAAGTTGGTTTCCTGTGTAAAACTCATTCAAATGGATTTGGCGGCAAAAAATTTAATATGAATAAAATACAGCATAAAAATTATATGAAAAGAAACGAACGTATCGTCGTATTGTGAAGCCAGCAATCAAGTTGGAAAAAATAAATGTTCATGGAATGAACAATTTAAATGAATAGATAGAGAAACGGACGTTCGTACGTAAGGGCGGGTATATAAAAATATAAACTTGTATAGTAGATGTATTTTAACTACTCAGAGTGTGCTGTCTACGGCAGCTAAATTTTACGTTCATGTTTTTCAACAATCAAACTCATACATTACAAACACAATTTTCGTCGTTGTCGTAACATTTTAGTATTTCACTCTGATGTGCTGTGCTGGGTTTTTTTTCCTGCTGTATGATGTTTATTCTCTGTGCTGTTATAGTTAAGCTTTTAAGTTTTTGTTTATACACAAGCATTTTTAGTTCGGTCGCTAAAATTACTTGCCTCCCGTACACCAATGAGACGAATCAGTCAGTTATTCAGGCTGGCTGGCTGGCAAGCAAACTAACAAAGTGGCCTGACTGTTAGGCATTGAGCCAAAGAACGTTCGAACACAACGAGCAAACGAACACACCAACCAGTCAACCAGGCAAGTTAACAACCAAGCAAAATTCAAAAGCATACACTCAGTCATCATCATCAGCTGGCAGTTCAAAGCCAAAGCTTAAGCCTTAATTACAGATTGACAAAGAAAGAATTCTTGAAAAGAAATTTAATTAATAGTTAACTCTGTCTTTTTAAGAGTCAACTTAAGTTCGGTGCTTAAGCAATGTGTGAAATATGATTTTCTCAGTCAGTTTAGACATTTCTTATTTTATTGCCGTCGAAATTTGGCAATTTATTTATGGCTTGATTATGGATAGCAACCGAATTTCAGTTGCGTTGCCAGCCGGCAACTGAAAATTTGTGGTTGCCAGAAAAGCACTAAATAGCAACTGAAACTGGCAGCTCTCAGTTGCCAGTTGCCATCGTAATACAATTCTCAGCTACTGGCAACGCAACTGTGGTTCGGTTGCCATCCATAATCGACCCATTACTTTTAATAGGATTGAGTCTTGGCTCAGCTTGCTTCGAACTTGCCAATAAAAGTAGATTCCGCCTTAATAACTCGGAAAACGAGTCACATGCTGATGTCTAAAGCGGTTAGCTCAAGCGGTCCTGGATTCAAATCTAGTTTCAGGAATGTCAACAACATCAGAAGAAACTTTTTATTATGTGTTAATTGTTGTTGGACTGTTTGTCATCTTGGTGCTATCCATACCTTTATGCTGTGCTTTCCGGGAAAAAGGTTAATTGTCTCTTCCAGACATTACTTTTTGTCAATTACCCATAAAACTTTTAGGTTACTACCCAATCTCTGAATTAACAGAGCAACGGATGAACATATAAGGTAGAGAAGTGAAGTAGGTAGGTAATGTACGATATGTTAATTTGGTAGAAGGTGAAAGGTCTCCCTCAAGACCAAAGTCAATAGAAAGTTAATCCTTAGGGTTCTTCTTCGTGGCTTGACGAGTAACATAAACTGGTACCACGGGAGTAGGTAAGCCACACGGCAGTGTGTCTACCCCGGGGGTAAAGATTGAAGTTCCTATATTGGACATACACATTGCGGTGCGATATTGTGAGATACATAACGTCATCTTAAAGACCTAATAACCTGTCTGCAAAAATTTCAAAATTTAGTTTTTTATGGATAATTATTCACTATATCATAACGCATATGTGTGCAAAATTTTGAACATCTAGTGTATTACAAATGACCAAGTTACTACCAGATCAAAATATGTAATTTTCGTTTCAATATTGCAAATAGTTCCAATTTTATAACGTTTATTCCCTCTCCTGTAAACTTTTGAAAACTGCCTTTAAGGTGACGATAAGTATCTGTTCTCTTAAAAATGGATATGCTAACACTTCCCTCGTTGGTGGCATGATTCCGTGACCGATTATTGGTGAGGTCTCCTTCGGGAGTTGTTGCTACCAAAAGATGAGAGAGGTATTGCTGTAGGAACTGATGCTCGACCAGTGCTACTGGCTGGCTGAACTTCGGTCTACCAGTGTTGATCCTCTGTGTGCTGTTGCAAAACAACAGATAAAAGAGATTAGATAGCTCGAACACTTCAGCAAGGTGTCGGCGAATAACAATAATAAATAATTTGACTACACATACAATAAGTTAATGTCTCTGCTTCAAAGCAGAATTCGATTAAGAGATGAGGAAATTCGTATAAATAAACTTTTTATCGAAAGCAACGGCTATAACCCAGTCTTGCCGCATCTCAAGCTGGTATTTATGTTATGCATACGAAAAATTATTTAATCCTGGCAAAGTTGGAACGATTTTCGGACAATTTGATAGTGGCCGCCCATCACATTAAAAATTTTAGAAACATATACCGATCATAAGGAAGTGGGCATCGGACTATATCAGGCTCGGAAGCAGCGGGCATTACTAATTATCAAACAGGAGACGTGGAATTGAAGTCGAGTGTTGTTGACTAATGAGAGTTAGAGATGAACGATGGAACTGCATGAAAGGCTGACTTCCAAAACGTTCGCATACAAAGTTTGTGTACAGTATTGCTACTGCATTTAAATCACATATATATGCAAAGTTCCGAAACAATGCAACAACTATAAAACCGATGCCTTGTGTGCTTTCTCACTGCGTTAAAAATTCTTGGCGGCGGCGTTTTCAAATGGTATACATTGTATAATTATTGTACTACGGCGTTATGAAATGTGATGCTTTGTTCAAACACAAAGCAATTGACGTTTTGGAAGTCAGCCAAACTGTTTGGATGGAAAAGTAAATAGGCTGCAAACGGTAACAGCACTTCTTGGCTCTGTTTAGCGGTACTACAGGAACATTTGTGGACCATAGGTGTACGCAAGCAGAATATAAAAATGTTTCAATATGTCATTCGTTTCGATGAAAACGTATCTTATTGTCCACCATTCTCTAATGCTATTTTGTGCTGTTTCATAAGTGTAACCAAATATTTGGGAAATTTTGCTGTTGTTGACTTGTGAATACTGGGAACCAGCACGTCATGTCGCAGCTCCGATAACTACTACAATTGGAATCCTTCTCGGAAATCCGTAAACATTTTGCAATCTGTAATCGAACATTTATTTTCTGTGCTGCAACGCACTTCATCAGCATCTTACTGAACTGATATCGTAAAAAGGAATTTACTTTATCTTAGGGAACATAGGTACACTGTGAATATTTATTTTTTGGGGATACATATTTAGGAATACAGATTCTCTGTCTTGTAGATTATACATTTGGAGAACATATAGTTTTTGAAGTATAGTTTCTGTTGCATAAGAGGATCTGGTAAGATTTGAGAATTATAAAATAGCATTTAATTCCTTCTCAATGGATCACAATGAAGGCCAACCGATCTAACTTAACCTAATGTTTTCACTATTACATTTGGGAATGGTGATAATATTCTTTGGAAGCTCTGATCTCAAACCATGTTCGTTTTTGCTACGCCATCAATTTTATTGTATGATATTTTTCTTTATATTTTTGTATAGTGTTTTCCCCTTGTACTCGTACATGGTGAGTAAACGTTATGTTGTACTAGAAACGTCGTAATATAAAATATACAACATGGAAAACAACAACAACAACAACAACAGCAGCCTCAGCAGCTACAATAATAAGTTTTTGCCTCAACCATTTTGCGCCTTAATGATGAAATGAAACAAACTAGGCAGGCTCTTTTTTGGTGTCGGTTCAAAATGTTCGCTCCTTCTCGTTGTTGGTTGGATGATGGCTGGCTGGTTGGTTGCTTGAGCTGATGTTGTTTTTCATTTCATGTTCATGTAGCTCTTGTGTATTTCATATTTTTTTGTTTTATTATTAGTGCTTTTTCTGCTTGATGTTGTTGTTTAATATAAATTTTTCATGTTGTTGCTATTTCTGAGCTTTTGGCATTCCCTGGTGCCATTTAAACTTTTCCTTTTTTTCTTCTTTTAAATTCATAAGAATGTTTTTTTGTTTTCGTTGAACAGAATCTGAAAGTTCTTATACATTCAACTACGTTGGTTATTTTTTTCAAGCATTTTTCGAAAATTTGCTTATTTATCTCGGAGTAGAATATGATGGAAAAAAAACTTTGTTGCTCAAGTAGTAAAATACTATTTGCTTGGTTCTTTTTTATTTAAAATTTTTTTTCTTCCTAATGTTGGTAGTAAATATTGCCTAATAATTTCTTTCAAGAGTCGAAGTATTCGTTCTTGTTCTATGTTGTTTTGCTCTAGCTCTTCCTGGTTTAAAAAGTTTTATTTTTTTTTCGTGTTGTTCAAATTTAAAGCGCCACATAAGAGAAGAGGATGGATGATTGGGCACATTCCTGTTAAAAACCACAGATAAATAAGATTTTTTTTGGCGCGCAAATAATGAATTTCTTTACTTTGTTTTCATTTCTGTTTAAATTTTACATTTTAAGACCATCATCGTTTTGACAAGAAAACTGCCACACAGACATAAAATCTGAAAAATGTTTTTAAAAATATAAAAAATTAATAAAAATTTTAGTTATTCATACCTACGTAGTATGTGTATGCATGTAACCCTCAGACTGTTATATGTACCTAGACAGAACATAATACCTATTATGTAGTATATACATATGTATATTTCCGTGTTACATATTTGCATTTACACAATTTTACAATTTTTATCTTTTAACTCTCAGACAACAACTGTAAAGGAATAATTCTAATACGTACATACATATATCCGAGACAATTTTCTATGCTACTAGAGGTTTTCAAGTGATTTTTCATGAATGAGTTTCCAAATCAAATACAAACGCAATATTTTTATCTACTACAAAAATATAAAAAAAAACACCTGGTGTAAAATAGGGAGTATTAAAAAACAAGGTGCTGAATGAAAGGAGGCTCCAAGGTTGTTGTTTCGACAACTAGACGATACTTCCATTTCTAAGTTTGGATAGGTACCTACCAATTTTTCTAGTTAAATTAGTTCTTTTGTTCTCAACAATTTTCCTGGAAACAACCAAGCAGATAAACTCTGCCGCATCTGCTGTGGACGTCTAAATTACTTGATCGTTTAAAACTAAAAAATATCGAGTTAGGGGCTCTGCACATATTACGTAACGCTCCAGGGGGCGGGAGGGGGGGGATGGTTTAAAGATTTGTTACGGATTAGAAATTTTGTACTGAAAAATTAGTAAAAAGCGATATGATGGGAGTAGGGGTGGGGTGGGTATAAAATCTCTGAAAACAGCGTTACGTAATATGTGCACAGCCCCTTAGATGGCTTCACAACAATTTGTGTGCTCTGCTACCACTGTCAAAGCAAATGCAACAATTTTCTTATAGAAATATACTTACATATAAGGAAAACCAACTTCTCAATATACGCCATTTTTAACAGTTCAAGGTTGCACAGCTGATACTGACGTTGGCTAACAAGGACATCTGGTAATGAATTCGCCTTGGGCACAATGAGCTGAATATCAACCAACATCAGAACCTCCACATAACTTCAAGAACTAACCTAATTTGTCAAATATAATTTGGGTTTGCTCCAATATTGCCATATTTTCAAAAATTTAAGTTTTAATATAAACAAGTTTTGTAACAACAAACATAATAGCAGGTAACCCTCATGAGATAAGGAAACCTTTTATTGCTTAAAATACAAGTTGTAAAGAAGGTCCTAAATAATTTCATAAGTTCCAGGCAATAAAACAACTTCACAACTTTGTTCGATATTTTGTTAAATCTTAGTGTCTTTAGTTGGGCTCAGTTCAAGTATGGTGAACTCTTTCACCAATTCGGTGGTCGATATGTACATTACATACCTACATATGAAGGTATTAGGGGCTGTGCACATATTACGTAACGCTCCAAGGGGGGAGGGGTTAAAGATTTGTTACGGATTGGAAATTTTGCATTGAAAAATTATTAAAAAGCGTTACGAGGGGGGGAGTATAAAATGTCTGAAAACAGCGTTACGTAATATGTGTACAACCCCTTAAATATAACTACTTTCTCATAGAAAGTCAGTTCAAATACATTTGTGTGCATGTGTATACCTTTGTATTTATGTAAATGTAACGTTATTTAAGAATAACCGGATATGTTTAAAAAAATAATTTGTCCTCATAATATCATCGATACCTGGTGGAAAAGATCTAAAAGAATTTGATGTCGAACAAACAATAATACAAAGGAAACAATTAATGATGCCTTGATGTCTGTGTATATTTCTTTTGTCATATTTACAGTATATACATACATATGTACGTACCATATGTATCAACATCTCCATAAACACCGCAATAAAAACAGCAACCAAATTAAATATGTCTTATTTAACTCTGCTGTGGAACACATATCCTTCCTTAGTTTTAATATTTTTTTCGGAATAATTTAGCTGCATTAAAGGTGGAAGTGTGTATTCCTAAAAAAAAGAATATTGTAGCTGCAGAAAAAATAGTACAATGTACGAAAGGATTTTTCATTCATACTTTTACGTGTACGAGGTAGATATTTTTTTTTAATTCATTGCATATGGTAAAAACTGCACACGAGGTCTGTTAAAAAAATAAGGTGAATTTTAATTTATTTTTATTTTGTCCCCTTTAAAGTAGTCCGACTCTCTTCAGTCTTGGGAACAAGCTGAGCATGATACGTTGTTACTTTTGGCCATCCAATTACTTTATTTTTTTTGTTAAAATTCAGCAATTTCGGCACGAACTTTGCTGCCAATTGCATGTCATGAGCCAACCCATATTTTTTTCATCTTCTGCATCTTCTCTAATAGTAATTCAACGAAACACCATAACAATGGTCTTCACTTCCTCAACATCTTCATCGGTTGTTGAATGTGCTGGGGTGTTCAGGGTGACCGTTGTGATTCACATCTTTTGGACTTTCTGTTAAAGGTTTGTACCTACCACTTGTAAACACTTTTCTGACTCCAGAGTACGATCACCAGTTTGTCAATGTCAACATTTCAAGTGTTTGGAAGGAATTAATTCTATTTATTACACAAACTTTGATTGAAATTCTTATAACCATTTATTTTTCGATAGCAGAAAATCTCAAACAACACTTTTTCTTATATAACTTTCACCAAAAAAAAAAAAAAAAAAAAAAAAAAACAGCATAAACAACTGTAACTGTGAACATATCGCACCCTAAATACAAAAGGGTCACTACTCAAAATACTAAAATTTTCAGGAGAGACAAAAAACTGTTTTCGTGCAGAAGCAACACACTTAACATAAAAATAGACATAACTGTATTTTTCCAGATAAAGAAGATAGTGATGTGAAAGAAATTTTTGCAGTAGTTAGAGATGTGTACTCTGAATTAATTTATGGAAAAAAGTCAGTTTTGGGAAATTTTGAGTTGTGACCCTTTTGTATTTAGGGTGCGATATGTTCACAGTTACAGTTGTTTATGCTGTTTTTTTTTGCAAATTTTTGCAGTAGTTAGAGATGTGTACTCTAAATTAATTTATGGAAAAAAGTCAGTTTTGGGAAATTTTGAGTTGTGACCCTTTTGTATTTAGGGTGCGATATGTTCACAGTTACAGTTGTTTATGCTGTTTTTTTTGCAAATTTTTGCAGTAGTTAGAGATGTGTACTCTGAATTAATTTATGGAAAAAAGTCAGTTTTGGGAAATTTTGAGTTGTGACCCTTTTGTATTTAGGGTGCGATATGTTCGAGACAAGTGTACCAACATAAAAAAAATGATAATCGAATGGACGTTTCCCACGGAATTTAAAAATTCACTTTATTTTTTGAACAGTCCTCGCATAATAATAATAAATAAAACAAAGCAAACTTAAAAAAATAAAACTAAAATAATCTTGCACAGCTACCATTTGGAAAAAAACAAGAAAAAGTTAAATATATAAAATAATCATTAAATAAATACAATATGCTTGAACAACGCTGGTGCACACAACATTTTAATATTTTTATAGCAGCGTAGGCCATTTGGGCACCAGGGTGCCGAACCTCACTCGGCTTCTTATATGTATACAACCGAATGAATCGCATTTTGTTCACTGTATTTACACTAAAACATCAACACCAGCACTGCCTAGTTTCGCTTTTTGGCCATCACTGTTAATACTATAAACATCCACTTCAGCCCAATTCTTCTTGAATCAGGTATAAAATACTTAATTCAATCGCAAAAAAGATTATAAGTTGATTTAAGGCGAAAATAACCTGCTTTAGACGGGATGCATAAATCCACGCTGTCGTCATTGGAATCAATCCTTTTTATCCTGGAACGCAATTTTATGTTCATAAATATCGTCGATGGAGATGCAACAACTTAATAAAATGAGAAACATTGTGATGATTAACTTGATATCTTTACAATAGCCTCCAAATATAATGATGAGTTTATACTTATGTATTTTGACACAAGTGTAATATATTTATTTCTTTTTGTAAGATGTGGGGGATATGCCCCTTGGAATTTTCATTTTATATACCGAACAGACCTAACAACGGTAAAAATAAGAAAAAATACTGTAACCCTAAAGTTTCCTAATTTAGTTGTCAATTCATGCCTTATTTTAAATGTTTTACATTAATTAATCACATTTTTTTCAATTAAATATATGTTTATTTACATAATATGAAAATAAGTTACGGAATGTTCAACGATGTCGAAGAGAAGAGTTCGATCGCTTTCTAATCGAATGAAAACTGATTTGGGTTCAAGAACTGGTTTTTTATTCGAACGTTGATTCGAATGAAAACTCAAATGAAAACGTAAGTACTTTCATGAAAAATTCCGTTCAACTATTTCGAACATACGGACATCATTGCGAACGCAAATGTCAAAATCAAGCACTTGTTCTTTTGCTTTCGTTTAAAAAACATTTTGCCAAAAACATATGAAATTTATATAAAAATGCTTTTTAAAACATTGATAAGTACATACATATATGTATGTAAATACATGCATATATAGCCAAGGATGCAGTTCGAGTTTTTCTGGGAGGAAGAAGTTGTAACTGAAACATACTATTTTGCATATGTAAGTTATTGAAAATATGATACGATCCATTTTAGTTATACAAATAAACATCTTATTTATTTATTCTTGGGAGTTTATAATGAGAAAATTAGCTTATTCTAAAGTTTTTTTATAATTATTGATTTCCAATATAAAGTTGAAACAATTTCAATTTAACAGTTTTAATTCTATTGCAAAATTCTAGTTTGAAATGTTTGTTGTTGTTCTTATATTAGTGTGGATTGTTCTTAAATTTTAAAGGGATTCAGTGAATGATCTAAATTTAGTCGTTTATTCGTAATAATAATAATATAAAAATATTAATTCCGTTTGGGCATGAGCTATAAATACCCTAATAACAGGGGTCACAGTAATATGTGAATGTCCCTAATATAGAGTAAAAACAACAAAAACGTTAAAATACAAAGTAAAATACTTTGATGATAACGGACTATGAGTTTGTGTTGATTATTAAGCTGGAGTTACATACCACGCGTTATACGCGTCGACGCGTTTCATGCGTCTGTCAGAAAAATAGAATCAGTGCATTTGCATGTGATAAGTTACACAGCACGACGCGTAGAACGCACGCGACGCATGCGACGCGAAAAGTAGATCTACTTTCTACTTTTGTACGCGTTAGACGCGTCATATAAATAAACACAGCTGTATTTGTTAGTCATGGATGGTAAATAATATTCAATTTCCAATGTTATCGATTTTGTGTCGTGGATAAATTGTTTAATTTTTTTTTCATAAAAAGTGCTGAATATACAAAAATCTTTTGTAATTAAGCTTGTAAATATTGAACACAAAAATAAAATGCATTTTAATGCACATTTTACTACAATTATGTAATCAACAAAATTTGCATTGAATTATCGATAACTTTTAAGTTGTTTGTATCATCCCCATTGCATGTTTATTAAAAACAAGTGTAAAATATTAAGGGTAATCACGATGGTGATTGTGCAAATATGCATTTAGCAAATTTGCTGTGCATATTAGTGTACTTCGTGAGCGTACTTTTAAATTTATTGCATTTTAGTGAAGAGCATGTAATTTTGTTCAGAAAAATGTGGCAGCCCATCAAAAATTCTGGCAACACTGACTTCAGATGTCAAGTTCCAAATGCATAAATTTATTATTTACTAATAAATTAAAAAAAGAAGACTAAAACTTTTTAAATTAAATTAAAATTAGTTACAAAATTAAATTTTCTTTTTCTAAACATAAAAATATGATAGTCTGTATGTCACAAGTTATTGTTTATTTTCGTTTGCAATTGATAAAATATGCACTACTATCTTTGCTCATGGTTTTTTTAGTGCAAACGAAGCAAAATTAAGCAAATTGCAAATACATACATTTTGTTGTATTTTGCATCGTTTGCACACTTTGCACTACCCATCGTGATTACCCTTATTGTGTGCGAAATGGAAGAGCAATTAATAAATTCTATTAATTCTTTTAAAACATCGATTTCACTGTCCATTTTTGCCAAAACAATTTACTTTATTTAACTGGTATGTATGTATAAGTAAACAAGTTCACTTTACTTGAACAACAGTTTGGCGCATAGAACGCGTTGCATGTAACTTGAATTTCAAAAAAGTGTACAACGCGTACAACGCGTAAAAAGCGTAGAACGCGTGACGCGTAGGACGCGTGGTATGTAACTCCAGCTTTAGTTCCAAACAGTAATGAGGGAATTTCGTACTAACCAGCACTGTTTCATTGTAGAATAAAAATTGAATTAAAAATTAATTCTCATATTCTATTTCTGTTGAAAACTGGTTAAATAGTTGATATTCTTCTTAATTAGTATCCACTTTACGAAATTTGTAAAGATGGACAATTGAACGCTGATGAGAGGTGTAGCGGCCTTGAAATCAGTACTGATACGTTCTGCTAAAAACTGATTGGATATAAATAATAATATTTTCCAACACAAAAAAACTCTTAGTAATTTTGAATTTTCATTAATTCAATAAAACTGAACTTGAGCCTGATAATATTACTTTTCATATGTAAATCAATATAAGTTCAAATAATAATTACGTTTATTCGTAATAATAATAATATAAAAAGATCTAAATTTTATTTCTACAAATGTATGTATGTCTTTAGAAACTTATTGGTTCATGAGCAGCTCCAGGACAGTGTCGGTACCTCGTAATTCCCAACGACTTAAACGTACGCCTTCAGAATCTTCTTTGTTAGAAAAAAATATACGGCACTCTGCCTGCATATTTATTGTTGCCTTTAAATACATACATATGTACATACATACATACATTGTCTTTATTATTTGTTTGTAATTTTTTATTACTTTCGTTTATTTTTATACATATATCAAACGAATTGATAGTGATTTTGACAATTTTAAAACAATTAAAATTTCTTATGTGGCAATACTTTGAAAAACGTAACTACATTCGATCGAAAGCTGTCGATATCGTTGAACCCAAATTGATTAGACTTCGAGCGGTTGGCTTTCGATCGCTTAGATTTTCTTTCGACATCGTTGAACAGGCAGTTAATCAGTTAAAATCAAAACAAATAATATATCATTAAATTGATGCTAAAAGCTAAATAACAGAAAAATTCATTGCAAACTTATTACAAAAGGAACATTTGTCATAAAAGTTCTGTGTTTTATAGGGCCTGCTACGTTGTTAGGTCTTTTTAACTTGTACGATAATCAATTGTTGTTATGCCCTTTTGCATTTGTTTAATAATGCAGTTATTTATGCTGATTTTATTATTTCTCTGGTTGTATGTAATTTCCACCGTGGTTTTTATATAAAATGCAGACACAGTGTTCCTATTTTAGCTGATATTAGTGCATTAACGTCATTGCTCTTAAAGTTGACAGTGAATACAAGAATAATTAATATTATGAGCTGACAGCGCTGCGACAAAAAATACATGGGATTGACATATCGAAATCGGCAAACATTCAATAGAAAAACCTTGCATTGGTGACCTTGTGTTTATCTAGAGAACGTGTTCCTTCGTTTTAAATTATAATTTCCGTTTGACACGATTTGCAGATTGGAGTGAAATAATCTTTCTGTTTTTATTGTAGCGATTCGATGTTTCAATTTCTCCGTTGTTACCCATGTAGTATATCAGCACACTTTACAGACTAAATTATTCTATATCCTATAAATTTTCCACTAGTTTTAACTTACATTTCTTATTTATATGTATGTAAGTCAGCCTTTAAATGTTTTGCTATAACACAAACGGTAAGTGTCTGTCCATAGCAGTCAACTTTAGCTGTGCAACTTTTAAGTGTGTTGATGAGGAAGGAATGAAAAAGCGTACAACGTTTCACGTACATGCAACTTTTGCAAAAAATAGAAGAAGAAGAATATGCAGGAATTATATGTATGTACGTACATGCTACTCAACAAAAATTTCATTGTATGGACGTAGACAAATAAGCTGACTTTTTGATATTAACTATTTGTTAGTATTGCGCTAAAACATGTAGTAGCGTTGAGTTTAGGATGGTAAAAATTAATCATGGTACCTATTGTAGGTGCCTCGAAAATAAAATTATTAACTGTGTAATTTGTACTCTAAACATATTGCATGAAACTAATAACAAATAAAAAGATAATAAATAAAAATATTCATTATAGGAATGATCTACCAAAATTCTCTTGAAGACAGTCATTTATTATTTACAATCAAAATCACAAGTCGATTCATTTAACAAACACTAAAAGGTTTTGTTTTCTATCCGAATCAAACGGCGAATCACACATAGATACATTCATACTCATACATCAAAACAACCATCTATCCATCCATCTTTAAGTATGATATAAAAATTTATCAAAATACAAAGAAAAAAAAAACCCGCACTAAAAATCATTATAACATAAGATGTCGAAGAACATGGAGACTAAAATAATTTCCAAAGCGATGAAACAAAAATCCGTAGAAAATGTAATCTTTTGCGCGCCAAAAACCCTAAATAAAGTTAAGAAATTTATATTTTGTGCTGGCTCCGTTTTTGAGGTTGTTATTTTAACCGCAACACAAACACCAGACATCGAGTGTAAAGTACAGGGCTGCATGAACGTGGTCATCAATGAACATATTCATAAATGACTAAACCTCTATTTCGAATAAAAATCAGAACACCGAACAAACTGTTGCTTTGTTCATAGTAAGAGTGAGAACATTTTGTTTCACTTCGTTAACACAAAGAGTTTGTTCATTGAAACGATTTTTATTCGAAGTTCTCGCTCTCATCTCGCAGTTTCTTCCCAGCGGCGAACTTTGCATACCTTAACACATCTCTCCGATGAAGTTTGTCACACTTTGTATTCAATGAATTCTAGCTTACAATGTGTGTGAAGTTGTGCCCAATGCGCTTTCTATTTTCGCACGAAGTAAGCGAGATTGTGTATAGAGTGTCTACTGCCTACTTACAAAGTATGTTAAACAGTAATGAGTTTTTATATTTAGTGAATGAACACTTCACTATCCTGCTTACCTTGTGTGCAACTGGTAGGCGTTCACTCTAGGAATGCGGCAATGCATTCGAAAAAGTATACTAGGTTGTAATTGAGATGGTGTGCGTTACCGTCTTACACGTGTGCAACACATCGACAAATTCGCCCCTGGGATATTGTTTTTGCATGAACATTATTGATATTTATTCAAGACATGTTCGGTTTCACATTTGTAAATGTTCGTTCGCTCTTGTATAAGTGAACACACAAACTTCACTACACTCGTCTCTTAACTATCGTGTGTTGATTTTTCTCTGTTCATAGTTATTCATCTGTATTGAATGGATACGAATGAATAAAAGATAATAATGAAAGTTTCATGATCATCATTATTAAGTTTTACGCAGCTCTCTAGTGTAAAGGAAAGACAATTTAACAGAAATCCAAACGAACAGACAAGATGAAGCAATATTTTTTCTCTGCACTTCTCATTCGTTCGTTATCGTTAATATGAAGTATAAAAATAAAATATACAAAAAACACTTAACGAAAAAAGCACATACATTAACTACTAAACCCGGTTAAGACAGTATTTTTTAACAAGCACCACTTAGATCACGTCATTACAACAGAAACACTGCAAACATGGGCATGCACGAACGGAGAAAATCAAGAAGCTGACTGAGTTTGTGCCAGAAGGGAGAAACACTGGCGAATATTTTATACAACTTGTGTATTTCATGTGGTTTGTTTTTAACCCTTAAAGGCACTTAAAAAACTATACGGTGTGAAAAAATCTCTGAAAACAGCGTTACGTAATATGTGCACAGCCCCTTAGTCTTGACTTTTACTTTCTGTTGTGTTCTGTGCCGTTCTGTTGTTGAATTTTTGTAGTTAGAAGTTCTGTAAAAACGTATCAGCTGTTTCTTGCAGAATATACATAGGCGAATATACATATGTATGTATATTATCGGCGGCGGCGGCGGTGTTCACAAATTTAAAACTGCGCTTTGTCTTAATTATCAGGTTGAATAATTTTAAAGAAAATAAGTTAAAAACGTTATTTAATTAAAAAAAACTCTACTCACAAATTTTTTTTTTTAAATCGTTTTGTTTTTAATGTGCTTTAAGTCGATGGCGGCGGTTATAATAAAAATTTATCAGCGTTACGCGGCAATTTTGGACCGATCGGCTGGTTCACTGAAACAAGCAGCTGTCACTTAGAACTGTAAGTAAAATTCGGTTTTCAACAGAATGGTCCATAACAGAACGGAACAACTAATTGAAAATACATGTTTTCCATAAACAAAAAACGAACAGCTGATACGGAACAAAACAGAAAGTAAAACTAATTCTACCTTTATGCTCTTTCATTTAGTCAATGATCAAGCGAAGCATACACATTGGCAGATGCTTATACATTTTTTAGTCAACATTATATGCCAAACATATAAAATGTTTAGGAAAAACCAAATTATGCAGTCTGAAAATTATTTTACGATATTAAATCTGTGGCAATAAAGAAAAAGTGCTTAGTCATATTTTATAGTTATCTAGAAACACAGTTTTAAATGTTTAACTGATTTGATAAAAATGGCGTTGTACCAAAAGTTGATCATTCGTTTTTCGTTCCTTTTGAATTTTTAACACATGATTCTGCCAACCATAAAGAAGCTATTCAATTTGAAATGCAATATTTTATAAGTCAAGTTAAGCCGTTATTCCATATTCGAAAATTAGTTAGAAAAACAAAAGCAGCAAGTAATTAATGTCATAACTTCATTAAAAATCGTTCAATATGAATAAAACTTTGCCCAGAGATAATATTGAATATGGAGAATACGTTGGTAATATTAACTCAAAATGAGCTTATCTCGACTTAAACTTTTTCCTTTTTGCCACAGAAATGCTTTTGGCAATATACATACATTGTCTCTTACTCGTATGTTACAAAGCATTTAACAAATTTATGTCATTGTATGTTTATTATATCAAAGTAGATTATTCGTAGCCAGTATTATATATTTTTAGCTTTACAAAAAGTTAAACCTAAGAACTCTTAAAATGTATTAATTACTATGATTATACACCAATATATACTTAACATTCCGATAGAAAATATCGTAATCTACATCTCCTAGTGCATCAATGTAGAACTCAAGTGTAGCAACAGCATTATACGCTTACAAACACTACTGCCTAAAATGTTGTTTTTTTTATAAAAACCTTAAATTTATAGCAAACTAAAAGTACTAAAATTCAGCACTTGAAATCTTTGCTTTTCACTTTTTTATGAAACTCTTTCTAACCTTTTACCATATCAAAGGTTAAATTAAACCTAAAAGCACAATTATGTAGTTACGTGTGATTTTCATTTAACGTTTTTGCCTTTCGTTTAAGATTGAGTGAGTGAAGTGTTTAAAATTAAAATCTTGATGACTATGAATATTATAAGAAAGATTACTAACTAAGTATGTATATAAAATGAAGTAAAAAATCATGATGATGAAGTTAAAAATGATAATTTATATGATTTAAATACGGCAAAGTCGTTTGAAAAAAAGAAAATGTACACAAACAGACACAACCATAGAAATTATCTTCGATCATAGAAGTACCTAATATGCGCAGTTAAAACCGTGTCAGTGATATCTAGTAACTTGTGAACGATATTTTATTACCTTTAGGCGAAATAAATCTATGATCGGGAAATAAATTCAACTTTAAATCATGCAGTAAATTTCCATCAACAAAATTTTAATAATGTGTGATATTTTTTCTCTCTTATATTTTTTTCTGTTTTATAAAGCGGATCATGCTCCTTTGTTCTATTTTGCCAATCGCCAAAAATAAAAACACACGGTTGCATTTGCCAATCGGGAAAAATAAAAAAACACGGTTGCATATGCAATTATACACATATACAACGTAGTGTTGCACATGCATATTATGTAGAAGAAAAAGCCGTTAAGTTGTATGTACATATGAGAAGAAATATAACAAAAACCTTTATAAATGATCTTTCTTAATACGAGCTTCTTCATCATGGAATATTTAATCCAGAGTGCATAAGTGTACTTAAAATAGATAATAAAAGAATAACTTTGCCGCATATTTCATGTAATGAGAGAACAATCATTTTTTTCTGTAGCTTTTGAAAGTCATGGGCATAAAAATCTAGAAAATTTCTATAATTAATCGCTTGTAAAATATTGTTATAACAATTATAACAACTTTCAAAAAGGTTATGGAGTATAAAAAACAAAATATCACATTTTCATTTGTTCGATCGTGGTATACCCTGTGCATATACTAAAGAACAATCTGGCGTATTTTACCAATTCAATATGAAGATGCACAACAATGAAGATGCCAAGATGTAAAGAAGCCAAGAGTGTCATGCATTCATGCATATTTAAACAGCCACAGAATATTTAAGAGCTTGGTAAAAATGCAATGCAATGCATATAACGTATATACACCTATGTACATAGATATAAAACTTCTTTTTGTCAAATAAACTACATTCAGATAATGTAAAACTTTGTGAGTGCTCTATAATATCAGCTTCGTTTCTAAATCAGCATTATTTTGCTGTCTTATATAGACATTTTTTAAGGTAATCGAGAAATAAGAGACTTCAAAGACTAACAATCGACCTACATACATACTAGTATGTATAACTTATTGGGAACACTACTTCAGATTAAATGGTATCCACACAAAAAAATAATAACCCCAAACGTATATAAATCAATCTCAATCGGTGTAGGAAATACGATAAGTACGGACTTTCTTGAATCAAGTATAAAAAGATGGATTCAGGTACGGACTATTTAATCCTAAAATAATTAATTCAATAAAAATAAGAACCGCCCGGCTTGATTTGCGGCGAAAAGTAGCAGATTTATGTAGATTGGATGCACGTACCCACGTCCAACATCAGCATGCCATCCAATTGAAGGCCGTTGACATTTTATTACCTAAAATCAATCCTGTCGTTAGCTGAATTAATCCCTAATCGGGACTATTTACTCTCATTTTTATTCTGGAACACAATTAAATTAATATATTTTTTACTCATTTAGATCAATTTCAATATACTTTTGTCCGTTGTTGGTATTGATACTAGAGTCACATGTTTGTAACACTTCGTCTCAGACAACTCGTAAATAACAAGTGGAATTTTTGTTCCCATTAATGTACCAGTACGTCAAATCAATGAAATGCTTCATTTATTTACTGGTAAATAAAAACAACGAATGCTTTTAATTAAATGGTTTACATTGATCTTCAATGAATATTTGCATTGAAACATTGTAGGCATACATTGAATTAACGTAGAATAAATATTCCGTAATGTATGTCATTAATTGAAATTATGTAAATTAAAGTTTTGAACGTAATAGTAAATAATGATTCATCTAGTTGTATTTATTTATTTAATTTCACTTCTTTTTCTTTCAGGTAAATACAACTCTAGATATTGAATTATTGCAAAATGCTACAAATTGGGTATGTAAGAAAAAAATTATATGTCATTTTTTATACATATGTATCGATTGTCTTTCGAGAATAACGCAGTTTGAGGATTTCCTCCTAGAAATTATCAATGTTAGAATATTATTACGTTTAAGATTTAAAAAATTAGGCATGAAGTGATCAATTTACGATCCAAATAACATTAAAAATTCAAAAAAAAACACTTATTTAATTGTCTTTTGTAGCAAAGTTCATTTGTAGGCTCTTTGAACAGCATTATTATTAACATTTTTATAGAAGGTAAATAACTTAACTTGTGTTATGTTGTTATTTTACAGCGGCTGTTGTCATTAATTTATTTTTATGTATGTGACTGTTTGTAGAGGATTGCCAAATTATCAGATTCCGTTATTCTGAATTTCTCTTTGATATCTTATTCAGTCATTACAGACGGCAATCACATAAATTTTATTTCCGAAATAATATTTTAATGCACCTCGAAACAAGCACGGATTGTTGCAAACAAGAAATTCTCAGCTGCTTGATAACCAGAAGAATTTTTTTCACTGAGTTTTAGACCTAAACAAAACATTTTTCTACGAACAGCATTATTTAGCTTATTCCCGTTTCATCCTCTTTTTAATACATATTTTGATTTTCCATATTAATAATAATTCACTTTTACTTTCCTATTTAATTTTTGTTATGTTACTGTCAGCATAGTGAATCAAGCCGCTACACTTTCATCGGCGGTAGACGGCAGAAGTGGCATAACCGCACGCGTGCGAATGTACTCTCAAAGCAAGAATAAGAAAATAATTAGATCATCCGACGAAAAGATTGTGTGTGGTCGCATGTGCTATTGGATTATTTGTATTACAATTACCTTTTTTAACGCTAAATGCAATGAATTTTGACAGTAGAACTAAATCATTTCGTATTTCAGAAACATTGAAGATTTTGGCTGCTGAATTAGTGACTCAGGGCCTGGGTTCAATCTCTAGACTGGGCAGGCCATCAATATCAGAAAGTGTCTCTAATATACGTTAGTGGACTGTTGTTAAGTGATGAAGGCATAGTACTGCTCACGAAGAACTGGTACTGTTCCAAGCAACTGCACACAACATCGCAATCCTTCTTCGGTTGGCAAAAACGTCGGCGAAGAAAAACAACTAATAAAATGCCTGCTTATGCAGCTTAAGAAAGTTATTGCGTCTTATTAGCTACAGAGGCACTGCAACACTGTTCTACAAATTAACAAAACGCGCAATAGCAGAGTTGTAAAATAATCACTTACGCTTCCAACATCTATCTTTTCTACCCTATCCCTTTCTCTAAGTTCTGGCACAATGCATTTTTTTTTATTAATTTTTCCGATAGATCATTTGACATTAATATACAGTCAGGTAGTTGTTTACATATTACTTCTGAAGCATCTTAATATATCTAGGCCAGAGATCTTGGGTGTTTTCTGCAGACAAGCTTTGCACCCCGCAAAAAAAAAAAAAAAAATTACTGAAACATTTAAACTATGATAGAAAGGACTGTAGTTAAAGGATGACCCTGTAATATCGTAGTCTAAATACTCTTGAGACTGACAAAACTTCTCATCAATTGACTTTATGACATGTATTACTCTAAAAATAACGATGACAGCGAACGATAAAATACATGAGAAATAAACACTCACATAAATAATGAAATAAAACACAAAAAGAATGAAACTTAAAAAACACAACACGTTTCGGTATTAAAATTTTATTCTGTTGTTTTTGTTTGTTTGGGTTTTCTCCTACATTTTATCATGTAAATACGATGGGTTTGAAAACTGAATACAAAATTATGACTTTAGTTAGTACTGGTAGTATAACAGCTATTTCGTTATATGTGCGAACAGAGCTTACATTGTAGTAAATATTACTACAATTAAGCAAAAGCAATGTCACCGATTTGAACTGTAGTTTTACTAAACAGGATCGTAAAATGAAGAAGGAGGAAATTGATATATAGCTTGGGATGTTTAATCAGTACAATTAAATAAACGTTAAAATAAATTATCATGCAATGAGGAAGCAACTTGACAATTAAAACAAAAAAAAAAAAACTTTTGCTAACAGTGAACTTTGACAAATAAAAATCAGGTACTTGCATAACGATAACAATCAATCTCGTAAACGTAAATATCCTATGGTATTTTTTTTGTTTTATATCGTTAAGATGTATTAAGCCGACAAATAAATATAACTTATATAAGCTAATTGAAATTGATATTTTCGAAACACTGTTTATTGCCTAAAGATCTTTGTTAATTTAGCACATGGAATTAAAATGCATACGAGTACATACATACTTAGAATCCATATCTTTAAATAAAGCTTAATGACATGTAAATGTTGGAACTACTTACTTACTTTGTGATTCTGAAATCACTAGTTGCTCGATCTAAATGTGTATTTTTATTATAACTAGAATCTAGTGAAAAAGTTAACGGTCAAAAACAACTTTCCCTAAAAGTGGTTTTACTGAAAATACCTATCCAATAATAGCTACAGAGAATTCAAATAAAAAGTACTGAATTTTATTGGTTTCGACAACTCCTTAATATCGGGTGCAAATTTAATGCTTAGAAACAAATAAATAACCACCTGCTGTACGGTACTTGAGGTACTACGCGAAGTTTTCCAAATAAAGAAAAACTATTTGCTCTATTCATAAATATCATTGTATCAGTGCTGCTATTTTGGAAATGAAGAAGAGAGTGAAGTGAAGAGAGAGTAGAGTGTGCTGGTCATAATTAAAAAAAGAAAAACTGTATAGTAAAAACAGATAAAGAGAGTAAATAATTTGCGAATATTGCGCTGTTAGAATATCCTTCAGAACGGTAACCATTGACTTTAGTTTTTTCCGATAGATTTATTATTTATTTTTTTTTTGCCATTTTTACTCGTAAAATGCTTAAGATGTAATAAATTGTAATAAACAAATGCTCCCTACAAAAAATCATCGCTTACTGTAAAAATAATAAAAAATCAATAAAGTGCCTTAATTCAAGTGAACCAGAAAAATTAGCACATTTTTTAAATTTTTTTTTTGATAAATAGCTTTAAAAAAGTTCTTTACTAAAGAAACCACTATTGTCATGATTTTTTTATATCTCAAGATGTCTAGCTTCCATTTCTATTTTAAAATTCTGCAATCGGTTAAAAATTGCAAAAGATAAATAACTGAACCGGAGTGTAAAATAACAATTCTCAACAAAAGTAAGTAGTTATTTCTTTTGGCTTAGATCCAGTGTTGCCAACTTTTTTTTTTAAACCTACACCTTCAGAAAAAAAGTCCCTTTTTCCCATACATTTGAAGAAAGAAGTCCCGTACGGTTTCAACTGCCAAATTTTTAGAATAAAGTAATATTTTTAAATCAAAATCCATTTTATTCATTTTTGGTGCATATAATAATTAATTAATTAAACAAAAACAAATTTTATTCACTTTTTGTATGTTTGATGTAGAGTAAAACTAAAATACTGAGAAAATACATAAAGGCCGTTTCATACTATAATACAAGTATTAATACTTTTTTGGGAAAATTAAACTCTGTCATGATTTGTTTTTGTTTTTGAAAATTTTCAAACAACAATTAAATCAGGTAAGCATTTTGGTCAAAAGTATTAAAACGTATTGTAGTCTGAAACGGTCTTAAAAGGAGTTATATTCACCCCTATCGTGAATAATTTTCCACGTGAAATTTTTTCACTTTTCACGTATTTGCAATCATGAACAACTCGCATGAACAAATTTTATTCAGTCCAGAATAACAACGTGAAAAATGTTCACTGAAAAAAATTCCCCTTATCGTGAATAAATATTTCCCTCGGAATTTTTTCACTTCTCACATTGATATTTTCACTTTATTTTTGATGGGGAATAGAACAGAAATTATATGTATTTCTTCTTATAATTCGAATATTAAAGCTTAAAAAGTTTATTTTAATGAAAAGTTCTGATAATAAGGCACAAACTGATGTATTCCTCAACAAATGCCTGCAGATTTGTGAAACTTTAATTTGTTGGCATTTTTTCGTTTTGTTGGCTTTCCAAAAAGTAGCCGAATTATTTTACCACATAAAAGTTAGAATGCAATAAACAAACGGAGCTCCATCACTGAATATTTAACTTTGATTTTTGATGTTTTCTTTAATATAAATATGTCCGTGTATATTTTTGAACAAAAAGTTCTATGATGTTTTATTTTTTAATCTTCTTCCCTTTTGTACATTCACTAACAACTGATAGCGGGAATAATTTTTCACGCGAGATTCACGATACCATTTTTCCCTTCGAGTGGAATTAAAATTTCACGTGAACAAAAATTTCACTTCTTATTCACGATAGGGGTGATTATGTTACATTAATATTTGACATATTAAATTAATCACTTGTAGAGATTATTAGTACACATTTTTTTGAAATGTGTTAAGCTTACAGTACACGGCATGTCAAAAGCCACATTCGCATGTGGCTCTGACGTAATTTTGACGTCACCATGAAGCTAAATTGGCAACATGTCGTGTACTTCCACTTTTTGTGACACTCACATGCAGCACACATTGATATGTGTGCCACATGTTCCTTTGTAGAGACATGCAAACATGCGTATTTTAGACATGTCGTGTACTAGCTTGGTACATTTGAATTTTGACATTTGTAATATTTTTACATGTGCATGTAGTAGTCCCAAACATGTGGCAGCAAACATTTTTGACACAACATTTTTCAATAGTATGTAGCCAATGGCACTCATGCCAATGTTGATTTTCTCCAACAAAATGTGGTAGGAATTTAATGACGAAAAAATTTTTTTATTATTATTACTCACACGATGACTGAGATTCATGATAATTTTTTTGGTTTGCGAGCGGGGTAGAGATGAAAGAAGGGTAGAAAAATGATCATATTTTCTCCTTTCCATGCATTTATTTGTATTTCTCTTTGCTTTGGGGTTTTTGTTTTATTAATTAATATCTTAATTAACAGCTTAATTAGTTTGGGTTTTTGTTATTATTTCTCGTTTTTGTTCTAAACCATGCAAAAGATACTTTCAAAGCTAAGATGAAAAAATTCATGTATAAATAGTAAATTTATTCAATAATTAATAAAACAACTGTGATCGCCAATTGTTGCGTTGTTTTTGTGTCAGTGCAGTATTATTAATTTTTTCACCATTTTATTGTTCATGGGAATTATTTCACGATAAAAGTGAATTTATTTTACTTTTTATCAGATGTTGTTTTATTTCTTCTTTCTCTTCGACATTTTATAAATTTGACTTCACACAAAATTTTAAAAATAAAACAAGCGCCATAAACATATGACTGTTGTACATGTTAATATGAAAAATGTGTACATATGTTACATGCGGTGTACTGACAATACATATGTAGCCAATCAAAAGTTCACACATATGCTGCCATTGCAAATGTGTACGCTTCGGCTACATTTGTCACATATAAATTTTGGGACAAAACAACATTTCATGTACTACCAAAATTTTGAAGCATGTAGGCACTTCTGCATGTTTATTAAATGTAAACAAAATGCTGCAAATTCTCGTGACGTCAGAGCCACATGCGAATGTGGCTTTTGACATGCCGTGTACTGTAGGCTTTAAACTCAGTTCATATTTGGTGCAGTCTATGGCTGACTTCCAAAACGTTCGTATACAAAGTTTGTATACAGTATTGCTACTGTATTTAAATCACATACAGATGCAAAGTTCCGAAGCAATGCAACAACTATAAAACCGATGCCGTGTTTGCTTTCTCACTGCGTTAAAAATTCTTGGCGGCGGCGTTTTGAAATGGTATATATTGTACAATTATTGTACTGCGGCGTTATGAAATATGATGCTTTGTTCAAACACAAAGCAATTGACGTTTTGGAAGTCAGCCTATGTTTTGGCATTGCATGTATGATCTTATTATGCAAATTGAATTTAGTATTATATGGCTTAGCTTATTCCTCTTTTTAGTTCGCACATCAGTGATTATGGAGAAAATTCTTTCTGCATCTGCATTTGCATGAGGTAATGAAAATAAAATATTAACTAATTTTGCAAAATTTGGCACAATTAGTTCATTGTTAAAATTTCTTGTTTTAATTATTTTAGACCAAAATTTAACAATATCCAAGTTTCTTAGTGAATTGATTTCATGTTTAGAGAAATTGTATTCTAATGTCTGCCATTCCCGAGTGAGTTCATTACTGTTTATTTTGAACTTTGCACATAAAACATCAAACTTAAAGTCATCTTTCTTTTCTCCGAAAACAGCATTGGGATTAAGAAACCCCATTTCTTTGAAGATACTTTCTGTTTTCAGCGGAAATCTTTTCTGCAGTTCTTCCAAAGCCGTTAAGTAAAATTGAAGGCAATCAGATTTAATTAGACTGACATTATGCTCTGGTAAATTCTTTAAAAACTCTTCGCATTCACTACCGACAAATACTTCTTTAATTGGCAGCGAAATATGTGGAGGTCGAACTATACAATTTGTTTTCAGTTCACTTTTCTTAATGCAATTTTGGCCTAATTTTAAAAATATTTTGATCGATTCTGCATGAAGTACGTGGATTAAGGGTCTCTTTGCTTGAAATAGAGCATTTAATGAATTAAAATAATTTAAAACATATTTTAAAAACAGTAAATAAGCTTTGTTACATTCGTTCGTTAATTCATTGTAAATTAACTCTGTTGATTTAAGTTTATCTTGTGAGAAAAAAAATTTGAAATATTCTCGAGTAGATACTTGCCAGTTTGATAAAATTCGCTCAAGATTTTTCGCTTTTCCTCATTAAGCATGATCTGAAATTCCTTCAATTCTGCACATCTTTTAGAGCTTCCTGATAAATATGTTCCAATATTTCGTATAATTTCTTCTGGTGCTCTGGGTAATGATATACCCCGTTTATACGCACTTCTTATTTGCAAATAAGAGTGGAAAGCGTTGCCGTATTACTTTTTTATTGTAACTTAAAATGTTTCGAAAAATATTTGCAAATAACAAGCTATTTGCAAATAAGATGTGTGATGCTACCAGATGACTATATATTTACTGCGTGTCCATACAAAAAATATAACAATATTTCTGAATGATATTTGCGTATAAACAGTGAGTTAAGTTTTTGCAAATAAGTAGAGGTGTGTAGCTCCTGAACGAACTAGTTCAACTGAACGATTCACACAAGTGAGCTAAATGAGCCGCTCACCTTACTGAGCGTTTTTAGCTCAGTAAGTGAGCGCTCTTTACAATCAATCAATTCAATTTCATGTATTATGACAATTGGATTTTACGTACCCTAAAGAGCTTTTATTTCGTATGGAATATGACATTTGGCACAATACAATACTTTTGCGATAGTATCTACAGTATTGTATTAAATAAGGGTTGATTTTGATAGCCAGCGTTGCCAAATAAGCTAATTTATCTTTACTTTATAGTTTTTCTAAGAGCCCTTTTACATATTGGCAAGTGAAAGGCAGACATTTTTGTTATTCTCTTTTGAACTTGTACGTAGCTTTTACATATTGGAAATTAATAGACAGACAGAAATTGTTCGTATCCCCTTTTCGTTCTTTTTCGCTGTTGTTGTGTATGAACAAAATTTTTCGCACCACATGCAGTAATATTAAAATGCCAATGGTGTGAGAAAAATGAAATGAAGCAACAACATAAAATATGCGAAGAGTGAAAGAGAAAAACGAAAAATGTCCGGTACAGAGGGTCGTGTACTATACACTCTGCATCTTCACCCCTTCTTCAACAAACTGCGTCCGTCTGCCTTTCACTTGCCAATATGTAAAAGGGCTCTAAGCATTGATCAATTTTGAAATAATTTATTTAAAACATTAAATATATAAATACAACAGACTGCAGGATTTATATTTCACCGTATTGGTCTGAATTTTGTTATATTAATTCCAATTTCTGAACCTATTATTCCTGCCCCATTTTGCTTATATCACAGTGCTAAGGTTTAAACTTACTTCTTTATACCTGCTAATATTGGGAAGAATAACAACCAAAGTATTTTTGAATTAAATCATTTAACGCCAAACGTAAATCATGAAACAGATGATGATTAGGTTTAACGAATAATTAAAAAAAAAAGTTTATTGATAAGTTTTGGGAACAGAATTATTGGAATACCAATTATACTAACAACTTTAAATTTAGTATCATTATTTTCAAATAATAGAAACTTAAAAATATGTTTGGGGCAAAGGAAAATATTTAAGCAATTTTCCGAAAAATCACTCATTTATAAAACTTTTTGATGCATGAATATTTTTTCACAATTTTTTTACATAAATTAATTATTTTGAATTTTTCTTATATTTGTTTTTTTACATGGGTGTCACTTGATTAAGATTTGTTTCAATTTACTAAACAGTCACACATTTAAAAATTGACTATCAATTTTATATAAATTTTGCTTTCAAGTTTTGTTTCAATTTTTCATTCAAGTAACACTGCAGTCAGACGTTCAAGTTTTTATTCAATTCTCTTTCAGGAAATTTACACAAACTGCTAGTCAAAATTCACAAAAATTGAAGGCTGTGACGTAGGCTGCACGCAATTTGCTTTCAAGAACACAAATATTATGGCGGCAGAATATATGTACTTATGTATGTATATGAAAATTAACGAGAGTTTATAATCAAATGGCAATCAGCTGCTTTCTTGAAAGCAATTTGAAACACTCAATTGAACGCAAATTTGAAAGCAAATTCTCAGCAAATTTTAAAAGTGTGAGTGTATTGGTAAAAAAATGAGAGAGGATTGAATCTTGAAACAAAAATTAAATGAAAACTTGATCGTGTGACACCTATGTTAGGCTATGTCTTAATAAAAAATATATAAAATTAGCTGTATATTGGAGCTTATTTTTATATAACTAAAATTAAGTTGTTTTCCAAATTACTTGTTTAAAAATAAAAACGTTATGGTAACGCTGATATAGCAGAAACATTTTTTGTTTTCGCTTTGTTTACTTTCGTAACAAAGATAGACTGAGCTGAAACCAATGGAGCTAATGTATTTTACTGAACTAAAGTGAGCTGTTGAACTAAACTGAGCTACTGAACTAAAGTGAGCTATTGAACTAAACTGAGCTACTGAACTAAAGTGAGCTATTGAACTAAAAGAGCGAACTAGTTCAGTTAACTGAGCTGAGCGGAAAAGAGCGCTCACTCAACTGAGCTGAAAAACCCAACTCTACAAATAAGAAATGCGTATAAACGGGGTAATAGACAGGCTTTATTTGCAATAATTGCTGCTGAATGGCAGATGCATTTTATTGTTATTGATTCTGGCTTTTCTTCCATCAAACGAGAGGAAAATGAGTTGTGTTGACCCACCATAACGTTGGCTTCATCACGACACATTCCAATTATATTTGAAAATGGAATTGAATTATTTAAAATACATTCTTTGAATGATTTATAGAGACTTTCTGCAGTGCACTGCAGTCAGATCCAACAGCTAAAAGATCCAAAAGTTGAATAATTACTTGCTCCTGCACAGCGTCATAAAATCTTACTAACACACACATTATTTTATTGGAAGCAATGTCTGTGCTTTCATCTATAAGAACAGAAAATTTTGTATGTTGTAACTTGTTAACCAATTTTAATTGTTTCTCTTCAGCCAATACGTTTTTAATTATTTTGGTACATTTCGTTCTGCCTAGTTTACTCTTCTTAATAATATTTGAATCAGGCACTATTTCTTTCAAAAGTGGTAACAGATGATCCACAACATGCAGTGCTACATTATGTTCAGTAAAAAATGCACTAAGTCTAATTTCAAACCGTTCAACAGGATCAGCACCTTGATTCTGTTTAGCAAAAAAAATGTCGACACGTTTTGTTGTGTTTACTGTCGCAACATTGGATTGGTGTAGTTTTGTTAAATCATGTTTCTTTAGCTCCGATTTTCCACAATTCATAAATTTTCCACAGGCTTTACATTTACATCTAAACTTATCATTTTTAATTTCTTCCAACCAACCTTCAAACTCCTTTTCCTCTAGCCAGCTTTGACAGAACTTTTGCTTTCGATATTTCTTTGGCTGGACATCACTTTCCTCAGAAGAACTTATGGTATCAGACATGTTTCTACACAAATTAAAAAAAACACTAAATTTTATTTGTGCACTTATAACATTATATTTTACCTACACCACTTTTGATCAATTAAACAGGGAATTTTTTTATGTTTTTTTTTTAACACACAATTCGTTTTCCAATTTTTCAATGAGATTTTTCCTCGAAATTTAAAAAAAAACAAGTCGATAACTGCTCATAATGCCGTATTGGCACAACTTAAAAAATTTGTAGCCAGATGAAGTTGACATTTAAGTGTGGTCAATTAAAAATTTTTTTTAAACATAAAAAAACGTCAGATAAAAAAAGATTGTACAAAAAAGTACCTACATTGTGATAAAAAAACAAAATCTGTCCCTTTTTCCCTACGCTAACATATTTTCATTCCCCTATTTGTAGGGGTTTTCCCCTACTATTGGCAACACAGCTCAGATCAGAACTAGTAAAGAGAAAATATGATTATTTGAATAATTCAGATTAAATATGTTCCGAAAGAATTAACATACAATGTGGGTATTTAAAATTATGTTCACTTCATGTGGTACTCTTGAAGTATGTATTTTTGTTTTTGTAATAAAAAAACAATATACATATGGGTATTTCCTGGGGTCACGAACGTACGTTCGTATGCTTTTGATGTACAAAAAATATAGAAAACAAAACTTTTCCTAGCATTTTTTTGCGATTAGATAGCATTTTGGTAGCTCTATGTTTGGTGCCAAGGATGTATTTCATCGATCTTAAGTTTTCATAATGATTGCTTTTAAGATGTCGTCACGAACGTACGCAAAATAGAAATCAACTTTGGCTGACAGTAGTGAAATGTAAAATTCGAAATGGAACGGAATATTCAAAAGCGATTAATTTATTTTAAAAGTGTGTTAATGTAGTAGGTCTTTATCCAGTATTTACACAATAAAATATCTCTTTTGATTTTTGTTTAATTGGCTTAAGTACCGGTCGCGAATGTACGATTTTTTCATATATTTTTTTTATTATTATCACCTCGATTTTCCCATACATAAATATCTTCAGAAAACTTAATATTCAATTTATAGTGTGTAGTAGTGATGTTACGAATATCAATTTTTAGTATTCGCGAATACGAATACGAATATTTGAAACAGTATTCGCCGAATACGAAAACGAATATTAATTTCAAGGTTTAGAGCAACGTAATATTTAAAATTTAATTGGAAAAAAACGCCTCCCTTTGCGTCAGTAACAATAAATTGAAAAAAACTGTCACACTACACTACCTTATGTATATATCATTAATATGACATTGTGATGCCGAATTTGAAGATCACTACTGAACATTTTTACAGCTGTTTTTGTTCGTCCCAATTGTGCGCCACACGACGAATTTCCGCAATGAACTTTGACTAACAAATTCGTCGTCTGTCCCAATTGTGTTCCCAGCATAACTTGTACAAAAAATTTAGTTTCCTCAAAATAATTTCTTTATTTTTGCAAAGCCTAAATTAAAAGAAATCTTCATTATTCTTTATAAAAAAAAACTCCATTGGGACAAGTAATTTTTTCCAATACAAAACGAAGAAGAAGTCAACAAAAAATTTTCCCTTTTATAAAACTTTTTCCTTATTTTTTTATATTATTTACCGTTCTTTGTTGCAGCTTTGAGTTACATTTTCATGGTCCCTTTTTTCAATGGCATTAAGAAAAGCAAAAAAAAAAAAATTTGATAAAAAACAGCAAACTTTTTAACAATACATTCATATATTTTTCTACAGTCTTGTCTTCTAACATTTGTAACTATGCCGTATACCTACTTCATCCCCAATATAATCAGCATAATATTATACAAAAGAAATGTTAAATTCCGACTATATTCTACCAATTTCCAAAATGTGTCATTCAATCTGTTCGTTGAGCCGGCATCCAACAATATTGTTGTTGTTAATATATGAACCAAACATAGAGGAATAGAACCGTAGCACAACTTAAACATTTGTGTTTTCCATTAATTTCCCTTACCCCCCCCCACCCCCCCCCCCCCAACACCCCGTGAACTTTGTCGTGTTCGCCTTTTTTTTTTTTTGCCACCCTGCATTATTTTGTCGTTGTCGTATTTTTTAAAATTCATTATTGCAGTAAAATATTGAAGTAGTAGACAAAGAAAAATAAAAAGAAAAAAGCGACATCAAAGACATGACTCTACATAAAATTGTGTGTAAGTGTGTTTTTTAGTATTCCAACTCATACCTAAGTCTACTTTACTACACTAAACTTCACTTAACTTTGCTAAATTGTATTTAGATGTTTTTCAAACTAAATGGTGGTTGTCTGAAATCAGAGTTGCCAAAAATAATAGTTTTCTAGAAATACCTATATTCTCTAAATAAAAATACATAATGTACTGCAATATTTTTTTAATTAAATATACATAAATATGTATGTATGTACGTAAATACGATACACGTTACCCAAAACATTTCTGAGTAAAAAAGAAAAATTACCTTCTGATTCGACGCCGTTCTGTTTACGCCGAGACATTCTTTTAAATTAGAAAACGACAAATGATTAGTGGAATTGACTGTAAAACTAAAATTTTTAAAGCAGGGAAATGTGAGAATATAATTTTAATTCATTTAAGCTCGATTCTTCCATTGTTTCTAAAAAAAAATTTTGTCCGGTGACGAAGTTGTATTTGACACGGCCTTGTAATTCCTCCGGCACGTGTGCGAGCATAAAACAAGCTTATACATTTAAAAGTTTGTTCGTTCGTTTTTGGGTGGAGTTTAACAATTTGGAATAGAAATTTTAAAAATAAGCTTAGTACGTTAACCTCCTTTTCTTTATATATACATATGTATATATACTCATAGTATATTGTTTTTGTTAAAAAAAAAACACTATATGTGACTTGCTCCACGAAAAGGGACCTCTGCGCCGAAAAGAAGTTATTGAGAAAATCGCGTTTAAAAAAAGCGCTTCGTTTTGGGCTACGTATCTGCACCGATGATTTTCATTAATTATGTTCATCTTTACAGGTGATTTGTAAAAAAAGATCGTTTTTTTTTCCTATAAGAATCACTCAAAAAGTAAAAAAAAAAATTTTCGGCGCAGAGGTCCCTTTTCGTGGAGCAGGTCACATATGCTATATGAAAATTTTAAATTTTTAAGGAAACTTCCCTATTTCTGGCATCATTGCTAAAGTTGCCAAATGTAAAAACATTTTCAGATCTACTAAGAGATGAGATGTATTTAAAATTTTTTAATGATTGTATACGGCGCAAACGGAAATATATCCCATTAAAAACCCGGCTGATTAATTAATATTGCATGGATTATAACAGAACACAAGTGGATATACGAGTATGTACTTGTAAGCAACTGAAAAGCTGTCATCAGGCTTCTCGACCAAAAATCCTTTTTGACTTGAAGAGGCATTTAAACACATACCGTAAACTTACATTTTCGATAAAATTCAGGTCTTTTACGCTCATCGATTTTTGTGAATGGTTCAAATTAGGAGCAACGATTACAGCAAAAATAATCTCTGCCCTCTCGCACAAATATTGTCACAAGAAACATTGTTTTGTCATTAATGACAAGTAAGTAAGTATTCATGCTGAATTGTAACGATCATTCTATTTCATCTTCAACAGTAGAATGTCAATCTACACTAACTACAACGTGAACCTAAGTAACGCATGAATGGGAAATGTTAGACAAACGACACGCATTGCTGCCAATGTAGTACAAAGATTTATCATTAAATGTCAATGATAAGTGAATATCATTTAAAGGTATATTAGGTTTTTTTGTTTAAAAACTCTTTTGCAACCGAGTATTTCGCACAAAAAAAATCGACTTTATATAAAAGAACGAAGAGATTTTTTCTGTGTTTGTCATCAATTTTAAAGATAATTTTCAACATACCCCTTTTGTCAGAGTATAGAGGAGTTTCAAAAGTAACCACCAGTAGGTGATGTATATATTAAGTAGGTATGTACTAGTGATGTTACGAATATCAATTTTTAGTATTCGCGAATACGAATACGAATATTTCTTTTGAGGTTTATATTTCAAATTTAATTGGAAAAAATCCCTGCCTTTGCGTTAGTAACTATAAATGAAAAAAAAAAAATTATTGATTTAACATTATTATTGCATTAAGATGCCGAATTTGAAAACCTCTACAGAACATTTTTTAATTATTTTACTTACATACTTTCAGATTTCGTTTTTCTTACTCTGCGTGAAATACAATGGGTTTTTTTTAATAAAAATTAATATTTTTATATTATTATTATTACGAATAAACGTAATTATTATTTGAACTTATATTGATTTACATATGAAAAGTAATATTATCAGGCTCAAGTTCAGTTTTATTGAATTAATGAAAATTCAAAATTACTAAGAGTTTTTTTGTGTTGGAAAATATTATTATTTATATCCAATCAGTTTTTAGCAGAACGTATCAGTACTGATTTCAAGGCCGCTACACCTCTCATCAGCGTTCAATTGTCCATCTCTACAAATTTCGTAAAGTGGATACTAATTGAGAAGAATATCAACTATTTAACCAGTTTTCAACAGAAATAGAATATGAGAATTAATTTTTAATTCAATTTTTATTCTACAATGAAACAGTGCTGGTTATAAAACTGAACTTGAGCCTAATAATATTACTTTCCATATGTAAAAAATTAATATATTTTTTTACGTTTTATGTCCTTTTTTTAATCTTTTGTATGATTTTTTTTTTGGAAAATGTATGGGAAAATTATTCGAAAAATATTCGCTTGAATTTGGCGAATACGAATACGAATATCTTAAAACAGGCGAATAGTCGAATAGTCGAATACGAATACGAGTATTCGTAACATCACTAGTATGTACGTATATACATTACTCGAGTTCGATATTAAACAAAGCTATAAAACTTTGATCGAGCCTGCGACTTTGCGCAATTTGAGATCTCACACGTTTTGAATAATTGGGAATTTTTCATAAAATATCTTTGTTTTCCACAAAATATCGTTAAGTAGATCCATTCGTACGACGAACATTCTAAATATTGTAATCCCGATATATAAGTGTAATATTACTTCATTGACTATTAAAGTCAACAAATATCTTTATCAAAATTAACTAATTAATAATTATATTATCAGTAAAACTACCAGTTTTCTTAAAAAATACATCGAAGCGGCAATCCTGATGTCAGTGTATATTATATGGGATCATGTCTCTCCCCCAGTTTTAAGTTGCTCAAACTGTTATGTTCTGTCACACGACACTCGAAAATTGGTAGAAAAGTGGAATAAGTAAGTAAGAGATTGTTGCTTGCTGCCTTATAAACTTCCAAGTACATATTTCTCTATTTGAAATGTTTCTTTAAAATTTTACATTAAACCCAAATCTAACCAATTTCAGTAAAGCGGAGGAAAAATTAAAAGGAAACAAATAAGTATCTATGGAACGTCGTCGGTCGTATGGTTGATAACAAAGACATTCTGATATTCAGTCGTACATTGTTGTCTTTTATCGTAATGTCTCTTCATATAATTCCATCGTTCTTACATTTGGTCTGTAAGTCAGTTTGACAGACAGAAATACGTTTATTTCGTTGAGTACGCTACATATTAGATATTTGTTGTTGTAATATTTGTGTGAAATTTTGTTTGAAGTTGCGTTGCTAAATGCATTATTTTTCCAATTTTTTTTTAATTCTATATTTATAATAATTTAGCACAGTGGTATTAACGATGATAGGAAGAAATGTTTTCCCTGGACTCGACCATTGATGTTTGAACCAAAAATTACATACATAATTTCCTTTGGCGGCGACTATAAAGAAATGATTGATTTGCGGTTATTGCTCTAAAAAGTCGGAGCAGGTTTGTCCGTAAAGAACCAAAAGCACAATAGATGAGGTAAAAAACTTTTCAAAGTTTTAAAAATTTATAATCAATAAGCTTTATGTACCTATGTATATGGATTTTTTACATACATATGTATATTATGGTGACATGAGATGTCTTCTTAGAAACCCCTTTCGTACACTTAAGTACACTTAAAATATGATGAACTGCAAAGTTTGGGTGACCGGAATAAACTACGCTTTAATACAATTGTTCTTATGTGATTTTTTATTTCATATTCCATTCCTGACCATTTCCATCCCTGAACACAAAGGGGGTTTGAACGAAAAAAAAATAAGTTGCTGTCCGTTGGCGGACAGTAGAAATTAGTTGTTGGTAAGTGAAGGGACAATTGCTACATATGCCGTCATGCATTTCTAGGAAACTTTTTTCGCAACAACATATATGTCAGAACGGTTTGTATTTCAATTTAAATCTTACTAATTGCCCATATGTGAAAATAAAATGATTTTTAAAGGGGAAACAATGAACGACGGCATTTCCCGTCAAGTCCTTATATTTGCAAAGTCTTCGAAGGCATATGTCGGCTTGTCCGCCAACGTGTTAAGTAAATTTACACAACACAATAACAAGCCTCAGTAGCACTGCTTCCGTGCGTGGAATTCTGATCCTGATGATTCTAGATTCAATACTTAGGCACCGTCATATTAATATGCATATTTATTTCCGGAATGGATATAAACACATATGTACATGCCTATATGTGTATATTTAATCAAATATCAGAACCGATAATTTATTTTTTCTGATTTTCAATACGAATCGTTTTAAAACAAATCGTTGCACATAAGTCCAAGACACAAGTCTTCAACTCTTTTGGTAACTTCAGAAACCCGATTTCATGTACAGACAGACGGCATGGATCATTCAACTTATCTATCTATGTATATATAAGGATCCAGAATACTCGCATATTTAGTTTATTGGTCTCATTAATTTATGTAATGTACATTAGTGAGACATTGTATTAATTGTTGTCGGACTATTTAAGTGATGAAGGGGCATAGCACTGGTCACTAAAAAGTGTTCCGACAGCGATTGATGATGTTCTAAGCTAATATACACAACATCGCCCTCCTTCGTCGGTTAGCAGAAACATCGGCGAGGTAAAACAATTAATAAAATGTCTGCCAATACAGCTTAACAAAGTTAATGCGTCTACCTAACACCGGAGACGCCTCAACACTGCTATAAAAAATAACATAACGCGTAAAGCAGAGTTGTAAAAGAGTTAAGCCTTCTACATTTTCAACATCTATCTTCTCTACTCTATCCCTCTCTCTGAGTTCCGGCACAATGCACTGCATACGTAGGGGTCATCCCCTGAGTGCTGGTCCTAATTAAAAAAAAAAAAGGACATTAAGGACATTATAAAATTATCTTATTTACATCGGCTTATCCTTAAGTACATACCATATTTTGCAATCCTTTGGATTTTCTTTTGTCCAGTTATAATTGCTTGAAAGATATCCGCTTGTTTAAATGATCAGTCGCATCAAAAAGTATTAAAAACCATTACAGCCCCTTAAGCGTTTTCTATACCACAGTACAAGAAAGACTATGCCTTAAACTTGCAGTGGAATAATAACTTTCTTCTTGGAACAAACAACAGCATTGTACCACTGCTTAACGAAATAAAAGAATGACCGGTTAGTCAGACGGATGAACACTCAAATATTTGACTAAAAGACTGACAAAGTAACCAACTGAACAACTATTTACAACGAATCTGCTTGTTTCAAACAGCAAGAACTTTTTCAATAGTTATTTATTATGGATTGAATACAATTGTGCCCAAGACGGAATATTTAAGTATATTTCCACACTAAAGCCAAACAACCAATCCACCATACAGTACGAACATTAATTTTACAACATAGTGTTACAAAAACAACACGAAATAACAAAAATTAATGCTTTCTGTAACGACGGTTTTTGTATTTTTGTTTTTCTATGTTCTACGCACCCTGCTCGTTTCTGCTGATCAGTGTTGCCAGAAGCTGTGAGAAGAAAATCATAATTTGCAGAAACAAAACATATTCATTTTGGTATCAATCAATACCACATGTATGTCTCCTTTTGTTTACAAACTAAATAAATGTTTGACTCAAAAGTTTTAAAATTTTTTTGCGCTTCTGTTGCAGGAAGCTATGTACATACATACATACTAGTGATATCAATTTTTAGTATTCGCGAATACGAATACGAATACGAATACGAATATTAAAAACAGTATTCGCCGAATACGAATACGAATATTTCTTTTGAGGTTTATATTTCAAATTTAATTGGAAAAAATCCCTGCCTTTGCGTTAGTAACTATAAATGAGAGACATGATGACTTTACTCATGGATACAAGTGACAGTGATTATGAAAATGGAGATGAAATTTCTCAACTTAGTTTCCCAGATTCCATTCATCATTTACTTAGAAAAACTATCGCGGAATATATATCGGAAAAACGGGCGGCAAATGACGTTAACCCACTGATATGGTGGAAAGTAAATAAGGAAAAATACGAGCTTATTTTACCTATAGTCAGGCAATATTTAGTGACACCACCAACGAGTGTTCCAAGCGAGCGAATGTTTAGTGGTGCAGGGCTTATTTATACACCGCATCGTAATAGGCTTGATGGGCAAAAGGCTTCAAAACTTCTATTTTTTAAATTCAACATTCCTCTACTGAGGTTTGATTACTAATTTAACATGATATAAAACTTTAATTTTTGAATACTAGTTGCAAAATACATATATATTTTTGTTTGTTTTTTAAGATGGTTATTACTTTGCGTGAAATACAATGGATTTTTTTTAATAAAAATTAATATGTATATATTTTTACATTTTATGTACTTTTTTTAAACTTTTGTATGATTTTTTTTGGAAAATGTATGGGAAAATTATTCGAAAAATATTTGCTTGAATTTGGCGAATACGAATACGAATATCTTAATACAGGCGAATAGTCGAATACGAGTATTCGTAACATCACTAATACATACATACATATGCTTGTACGAGTATGTCCTCTGCTGGAAAATTTCTGCCATATGTCTGTTTTTTCTTCGAGAGTTGTAATTATTCTAAAAGTTTTGACTTCCTTGCTCTTTTAATTAATATTTTGTCTGTAATCTTTTAGCCAATATATTACGAACCATTTTCATTTTCACGCTTTTGAAAATTGGTTTTGCATTCCTTAAAGTTTTAGTGATTTTTAATTGAAATTAAGATGTGTCATAATTTTGCAATAGTAATTTTTTCAAAGTTCTTGGCTTACTCACAGTTTTAGGAACTTTTAATCAATCAAAATTTTAATTTTATCAAGTTTTTGCATATTTTCACAGCATCCGCAAAATTTTCCGTGAGTTTACAATTTTTGCGAGCTTTAATCAATTTTAGGACTTGCTTGAGTATTAGGGAAACTTTAGGGTTTGAGCGTCTTTTATTAAATTACAAATATGAATGGATCATTGAATTTATTTTTCCCAAATCATAAAGAATATAGATATGGCGCTATTTTATTAATATTCAGTAAATTTTAAGGAAATTTATGGGAAAAAATACAAAAAGTTTGTTGATCGAATGATTTGAGATAGTTGAAACAAAACAAATTTCATTTTCTATCATCACATTCTCTTTTGTTGACATTTTCACAGAACAAAATGGAAAACTAAATCGAATACGATATCACGTAATATCTATCTAATCGAAAACGATACTAAGTAACCATCACAATTTTCTTCGTTTTTGTGTCGATGTCAATTCAAAAACGATTTCTATCACATACGACATATACAAGTAAATACATCAATTCGGAAAAGCCAATATTTTGTCAGATGAAGTAAATTTAAATAATTTTGAAAATTTCTCTCAAAAAAGATTACCAAGAGTTGCAAAGTGGTTGTTAAAGTTGACAAGGCGAAGTTTTTTCGTCATCTAAATTTTCAATAACCTTTTAAAAATCAGAATGTTATTAAAAGCTGAAAAAATATATAAATACGTACATATGTATGTACATACTTAAAAAATTATAATTTTTAAAAATAAAAAGTAACATTTGAGTCATATTTTTCTGGCAACGCTACTTTATTGATCGTTGCTTTATTTTCTTGTTTGAGTATGAGACGTTCTTATCTATAAGTCGTGTCGGTCTTCTTTAGCAATATCCACACAAATGTCTTTATGCATTCATACATATTTTGTTTTCATTATTTGTCGCCTTCTACTTAAACCATGTGGGAAGGGGGAGTTGGGAGGATGATTGTCAAGTTGTTGATGTCGTTAATGTTTTTTGCTATTTGTGTTTTTGATTTCAAGTATTAGTGTGTGTGTAAGTATGTGTGCAAATGCGTGTTAATTCCTATATATGTTAGTCGTGTAAACCTATCGCCCTTTTTACACACTACACGCTGGTTCGGCAAAACTGTTATTGACGTTTTTTCTGTAATAAATTCGTCACTCACAATTGCCAGTACCTACTTGCTGTACCAATATATTATATGAATTCGTTGATCGTTTATAAGCAAGCGAGCAAAATTATTTTTCTGTCATATTCTATTGTTTACGTTGATTATCCAACGTTAACGAAACTGTTCATTATTTAACTCCGGCTTCAGTGTTCTTTTCATCATAGTATTTTTGTGAATGAAAACTATGATCAATATTCGTCACTGTTTTCGTCAAAGAAATGTAAGCGAGAGGGTGGCGATTGTATACTTCCAATGACATCCCCATGTTAAATTCGTCACTCAAACGCACTGCGTAGGTATTGCCGAACAAGTCATTGCTTTGTGCATAATGGTATAATGACTTATGGAATGTATCCGCGGACAAGCGTGTACTTATGGTCCCGCAGTTTTTATTCGAAAAGTACAACTATTCGAAAGTAATTTACAAATCCAAAGGTAATCCGTACTATGTATGTATCTCCTTCGAAACTATAGCAGTGTTGTATCTATGTAAAAACAACTAGGAAATTATGATGAAAACTTGGTAACACTTAAGCTGGATTCACTCACTGTTTCCGAACAAAATTTTTGTTCGGCAAAATTTTTTGTTCTGAAACATTTTTGCAACACGATTCACTCATTTCGAACAATTTGTCAGGAAAATCAAAGCTACCATATGAAATACGTGTGTTTTATTAATTTTACAAGGTGGCAGTACAGTGACAGATGCATTAAATTTGGTGTTTTATTTGTCAAACGCACTTATTTTTTTATTGTTTAATAAGAAAATTACATGTTAAAAAAAATTAATAAAACTCAGTTAGTTTTTTTTACTGGATATAAGTTACTATGTGCTTTTATTATACATACTGCTAACATTATGTGGCAGCTCATTTCAACTTTGGCTGAAAAAATAAAATAGCTGGCAGCTCATTTCAACTTTGTCCGGACAAAATTTAAAATTAAACCAATTCAACCAAAAAATGTTCCGAACAAATTTTGTTCTCTTTTTCTCTCTCTCTCAAAAAGAGAAACGTCAAACTACATATGAAAAAAATTTTGTCCGGACAAAAAATTTGTTCCGAAACAATGGGTGAATCCAGCTTTACTAACGGTAATGCGAAAATATTCCACAACAAAAGGAATAAAGCAATGAAAACGAAATGTTACACATTGTAAAAAAAGTATTAAAAAATTTGTGTTTTTTGTAATGGGTTGAGATTCCGTGCGGCCCTTTACGAAGTATGGATGACTTGACTTAAACTGAATAATTTCTTCATACTGCTTTTAAATTGTTTCATATCAGCTTTCTATCCACTTTTATCTATTTTCAAACCTACAAATAGATAAAATTTTTAAATAACTTTATATTGGTCACTTACAAAATATCTTTCGAGCAATTTCCTAACGTTTTTTGAATAATTTAGACTTTTTTCGTAATAGGAGTACCATTTTCGAAAGGGATTTTCATCGTTCATAATGCAGAGTTGCTGTTTCGACGATGGAATGTAAACTACTTCCATTTATTCGCAACGAATACTACGAAAATCGTAATAGACGGTAGTAATTGTTCGAACACATAATTTTTTTATTTCCAATCGAAATAGGCAGTAGCCACATCCTTATACCAGTGAAGTTTGGAAAAGGTCAGAAAGCCAAACACATCTCTGGGACAGTTCATTTCCTGTAGAAATTGTTTTCGGAGATGTCGTTCTAAATATGTCCATCGAAAGTGATTTTTATTCTTTGTCACTACTGGTCCCAAAATATTGAATTTTTCATAATGAATAAGAAAAGCCAATAAAAAATGCTTTAAAATTCGCCTTTTTAGAAATATGTACACTGAGTTCTTAATTGATGGATTATTTTGATCTCCTGAAAAGTGCAGATTTAATATCAAATCTTTTCATAGAGTATTTTATATGGCTCCATGAAAAATGGCCCAATGAAAAATAGCCCCAAACCAAAAATGAAAAATGGCCCCAAACTTTTGTATTGAAAACAACAACACGAAATTTGGGGCCATTTTTCCTATTTTTTGGGGCCATTTTTCATTTTTTATTTTTAAGTTTGGGGCCATTTTTCCTAAAGTTTGGGGCAATTTTTCATTTTTCGTTAATTGAAAAATGGCCCCAAACTCGAAAATGAAAAATGACCCCAAACTTTAGGAAAAATGGCCCCAAACTTAAAAATAAAAAATGAAAAATTGCCCCAAAAAAGGAAAAATGGCCCCAAAGTTTGTGTAGTTGTTTTTAATACAAAAGTTTGGGGCCATTTTTCATTTTTGGTTTGGGTACATTTTTCATTTCACGAAAAATGAAAAATGTCCCCAAACCAAAAATGAAAAATGGCCCCAAAATAGTGTGAATGATATAAATACCACAAAAAACTCTTTAACATCAAATAATGCGTTTTCAAAACATGTATTAGTATTAAACGGCGACGTTGCTCGAAATTATATGGAGTAGAGTTACCTTGAGCCCCGCCGAGGAGCCTAGAATGCAAAAAGCCGTTAGTAAGCTGTGGGCGCTTTGAGCCAACATGGAGAAAAAAGTGGCTGCGCCCAACAATTGCCCAAATAATTTAAGTGCCCAGATTTGCTGCAGTGCATTGGGGTCCTACGTCAAAATAAAATTACTTACGTATGTAATGCAATGCAGAAAATCTTTACTAAATATCGCCGTGTCGGGAAATACCATGGTGGAGAAAATCCCTAAGCCCGGCCGTAGGCCGGCTATGCAAGGAATCTTTAGTAAGCAACTCAATTGTTTGAAAATAATCCAATATTTTAAAATATTTGAATTTTATTACTAAAGTTTTTCCGCGTAGCCGGCCTACGGCCGGGCTTAGGGATTTTCTCCACCATGGTATTTCCCGACACGGCGATATTTAGTAAAGATTTGCTGCAGTGCATTGGGGTGCTACGTCAAAATAAAATTAGGTACGTATGTAATGCAATGCAGAAAATCTTTACTAAATATCGCCGTGTCGGGAAATACCATGGTGGAGAAAATCCCTAAGCCCGGCCGTAGGCCGGCTATGCAAGGAATCTTTAGTAAGCAACTCAATTTTTTGAAAATAATCCAATATTTTAAAATATTTGAATTTTATTACTAAAGTTTTTCCGCGTAGCCGGCCTCCGGCCGGGCGTAGGAATTTTCTCCACCATGGTATTTCCCGACACGGCGATATTTAGTAAAGATTTTCTGCATTGCATTACATACGTACCTAATTTTATTTTGACGTATCACCCCAATGCTCTGCAGCAAATCTGAGGACTTAAATTATGTGGGCAATTGTTGGGCGCAGCCACTTTTTTCTTCATGTTGGCTCACAGCGGCAGTAGCTTACTAACGGGTTTTTGCATTCTAGGCCCCTCGACGGGGCTCAAGGTAGCTCTACTCCATAGAATTTCGAGCAACGTCGCCGTTTAATAATAATACATGTTTTGAAAATGCATTATTTGATGTAATGAGTTTTTTGTGGTATTTATATCATTTACACTATTTTGGGGCCATTTTTCATTGGGGCCATTATTCCTCAAATAGGAAAAATGGCCCCAATGAAAAATGGCCCCAAACTGAAATATGAAAAATGGCCCCAAACTTTTTACATTGAAAACAACAATAATTATTTTTGGGGCCATTTTCCTATTTTTGGGGCCATTTTTCATTTTTGGTTTGGTGTCATTTTTCATTTTTCAGTTTGGGGCCATTTTTAATTTTTTAGTTTGGGGCCATTTTTCATTGGGGCCATTTTTCATGGAGCCATTTTATATGCATGGAAACCGCATAAAATGTTGTTCAGTTTTCCTCATTAACTTTCACAAAAACAAGGAATCAAGGATAACACCGGCTTGCTTAAGAGTCTTACGGGAGTACTGGCATAACATTACTCAAACGTGAATCCCAGAATTCTTTCTATATTTTGGTGAAAAGTATCCAATTTGGCGTCTTACTTGGTCCATTGAAGTATTTTGTTGTGTGCCAATTCTTTGAGTTCAGTTATTGTTGGCAGCAAAATGTATGTAAATTTGTTAATTTTAAGTAATACTTAACGAAATATGTATTTGAATTATATTCACTATTTGCTTCATTTGATCTCATTATATTCGGTCTTAATAGAGGATATATCAGGAGCGCTTAAGACTCAAGCAACACATAGTTTATATATCTTCGAAACTAAGACCTCTTTCCTTTTTTTTTATAAGATGATTGAGTATGAAATATTACTTGGGCATACTGCAGTATATTTTAATGGTTAATGAAATTTTTTTCAGTAACCAGTAAACTAGTAATAAATAAAATTGTTTTCGTTAATTAAAAAAATGTCATTTATGTCAGTAATAAATAATAACCGATTACAACACTGCAATCAGTCAAAATTTGCGTAGCACTAGAAAAAATTTGCAGTTGCCATCCAAATTTTACTGGTTACTGTTCGGAAGACTTTACACCAACAGAAGGAATCAATGCAGATTGCAGTGATTTTTGTCACTGTAATATAAAGCTTTTTAATTATGATTATAAATTTCTATTAAATATAAATGTACAGTTATTTGCCGTGGAAAATAACGTTATGAATTCTAAACGTATTACTAAAGTTAATTATAATGGGAACTCGTAAAAAGCAAAAAAATGTAAAAATGTTCAAAAAAAGTATATATTTTGAGTTTTATAGCAATTATTGTGTTTTTTAGATAAAAAAAAATATTGTAAATAACGAAAAAATGTATATGTATTTAATTTCAATGAATATTTTTATATTGGATCAGGTTTAAAAACTATTAATCAAAAGACTCGTGTCAGAAAACGCAGACCAAAACGTGCTGTTTTTTTTTTACATAAGGAACTTTTTTACTTTTATTTTTAACAAAACGTAGTTTTTCCAATATAAAAGTTTTTTTATATCAAACATCCTTAACGATTAATGTGATGACTTCTGGCAGTTTGGTACATCTATTGATAATTAAAAAACTTTGTAACATATCCAGGTTCATGCAGTTTTTTTTTAAGGAAATGAAATAAATAAACATAAATTTCCAAAAAAATTTTAAATGAGCGACAAAGTACGTTTTGTTCTGCTTCTCCTAATATAATAGAATACGTACATACATTTGTAATAAAACACTATTAATTAAAAAAAAAAAAAAAAGATATTTTAATTCTTATAAAATTTTAATATTATTTAATGAAAAAAAAGTTTCGTTAAGTTTCGGATTAGGCCGAATATTAGTTTCTGTTCCGTCTCAAAAAACCGATTTCGGTAGGACTCTATTGATTTTATTGGTGGTTAAATTTTGCATATTTTAATTTTAAATGCATATTTTTAGGAAAGAGAATAAACTAGACGTGGAAGATGCGAACGCATCTCAAATTCTTTTAATATTGTAAATTTTATTCTTCTCATGGACTAGAAGTCCTTTTTTTGGGATTTTAAAACTAGAATATATAAATTTAAAATTTTACTTCGAACAAACCACTTAAGTTCGCATAAATCCTTGAATAATTTGAATTGTATTATAATTCCGGAGCCTATATTTGTTAGTTTTTTTAATGTAAACTTCAATTTGAAGCATATTTAAAACAAGCACTGCGCAAGCCGAGCCATAGGTGTAGTCAAGTTGAGTTTTTCTTTTCGTTCGTCGTTGTCGACAAAAATAAATGTATTTTTTTCTGTATTTAATTTTCAACTTGAAGCGATGACTCCATAGTACGTTGGCAACTTGGGTTAGCTTTTCGAATATGTATACATGTGTTTTTTTATAATTATGGTTTTATTTTCTATGTATTTTCTTAGTTTCAAATCAAATGAAATTAAAGTATGTACAGTGGTTCGCAAGCTGTGCAATGAGTCCAGAAAAAAATTAAGCGGGCATTCAGCGGACGACAACATACATACATACATACATACATATTTATTTATGTGTAGAGTGGAATTTTTAGATAACCAGCCAATCGATTACGAATGACAAACGAACCTTAGTTGTAGTCCTGGCAATTTCTGCTACTTTTAATTAATCACGAATAATCCATTCTTTTCATTTAGGAGCTGCTAGATACTTTCAAAATTTAAGCTGTTATGCAAAGCTATAAGTATATAATTTATCACAGAGGGCGCTTGTGAAATGGTAGCAAGTACATACTATTGAAAAAATTATTTCGCTGTGGGAAAAAACTTACACGTTTCTAATTTTTGAATGAAAATTTGAACGTTTGTAAAATACAGTTAACTCGCGAAAACGTGAACACTCGAAAGCGTGAACAAAATCTGAAAGCTCTAAAACGTGAACACTTTTTTTTATTTTTTTGTGTTTTTTAATCTGTTTTTGAATTGGTAAATCTCCGAATTATAGGTTATTTGTTTGTTTACTTATGTACGTTTAAAAGTTTTTTTTTTGTTTATGTATGCGTTGACCTGTTAGTTGCTCTTTGAAAAAATTTTAATTCTTGAAAGTGAAAAATGTCATTAAAAAACCTAAAGTGTTAACTTTAAAAGATAAAGTTGATATTCTTGAATTATTTCAAAAGGGTTTTAGTGTTAGTGGCTTGGCAAGAAAATATGGAGCAACAGTTTCTTCCATTAAAAAAAAACGGGAAATTACTAATCGTGTAAATAATACACTGTATGGCACTGGAAAGCGTAAAATATTACGTGCTTCTGAATTTCCGAGAATGGAAAAAAGTCTTTATAAATGGTTTCTTCACGTGAGAAATAAAAAAATGCCGGTAAGTGGACTGATGTTAAAAGCCAAGGCTTTAGAAATTTACGATCAAATTAAAGAAAATGATCGTGATTTTAACGTTAGTGACGGATACCTCCAAAAATTTAAACAAAGGTTCGGTGTTCGCCTTCTTAAAATTTCCGGAGAAAAGCTTTCTGCGCAGCCACAACTTGTTGACCCATTTAAGGAAAAGTTAAGAGCAAAAATGGAAGAACTCTCTCTGTGTGAAGATCAGGTTTATAATGCTGGCGAATACGGGTTATATTGGAAGCAGTTACCAGATAAAACATATGTGTCATTATTGGAAAAAGGTGCCCCAGGCGCAAAGATGGAGAAACAACGATTAACTTTCATTGGCTGTTCAAATGCGTTTTAAATTTGGGTACTCGATAACGTGAACAAACTCGAAAATGTGAACTGCCTTGGTAAAAATTAGTTCACGTTATCGCGAGTTCACTGTATTATTAAAACAAATAAAAATTTAAAATATTTCTAAAATATGTTTTAAATTTTATTTATTTGTTGTGGGTTAGCAGTATCTAAATATATATTTCTCATCATCTAAAATAATGAAAAATTTAGGAAAATAAATACATATGTACATAAGTATGTACATAAGTATGTATGAAAATACATACTTATGTATGGTATACAACCATTGATAGTTTCAATTCTTGCAAACGAGATCGTCACAAGTAATAAACATTAGGGGATTCATTTTATTTGTAAATTTGTGCTTTTTAGCTCTTAATAGAAAAGTTTTATTAATATATGTTTTGTGCATCGAAATAATTTATTTTTCCAAATTTGTACATTTCTTTAGTTTTAAATGCGAAACGAAAAAATATAAACTTGACATCGACATCGTTTCAAATGTTTATTTTAGGTAGACTTGTTAATGTTTTGCTCTCTGGGAAAAGTTTTCGCTGCGAGGTTATTTCGGATTAAAGACGCGTGTGAACTCGAATAGTTTCCTCCTCCAGTGCTAGAACTCGTTCTTTTAATTCTGAAAATAAATAATAAAATAGCCATTAATAAACTCTATTTGTGTGATGACATGAAATGAGAATTCAGCTTTACTTAACTCGGTTTCAGTGATGCCAACTCTTGCAACATCAAAAGCACTGTGATCCCATGGAAATAGGGTAAAAAAGGGTAAAATTTAAAAAAATTTCGGGTACAAAAGCACTAACCTAATTTTGTTTTGGGTCTGGTGGATCAAAAGACAGATCTATTGCTTTTTCATGGCTTTTTGCATGACTTTGTCGGAGTAAATCGCTTTATCGTGCTTTTATTTCACAATTACAACAAATAAAATATGCTTTTAGTTCATATTTTGCTGATCTAAGCCACCTTTTAAAAGCTGGATAATTTTTCCAAGCTTTTCTATATATTTTTTCTATCTAAGGGAAAACCATGATGAACTCCAACACATATGAACTTTAACACCAATGAAGAACTTATTTTTAATAACTGTGCAGCTTGATAATAACCAAGGCACTTTCTTGCTTAAATTTGCACAACAAACAAAACAAAGAATATGTACTAATATTAAAAGTAAGATCACTGCTAAACAAATAAATCATAAAAATTTCTGCACGAATTTAAAAAAAAAAGATGCTTGAGAAATTCTAGAATTCAAACTCTTAACAGTTTGCGAGTACTAATCAAAATATAGATGCAAATAATACGCAGTTGGTTAAAAAAGTATTAGGTGTGTTTAAAGAATAGTAGGAAAATGGTTCAGTGTCAAAAATGTTGATTATTTAAAACGCACCTAAAAGCACTGTGAGAAATTCTTAAAAGCACTATAAATACCCGCTTTTCTAAAAAGGGTATTTAACAAAATTTCGGGTATTGCTTAAGTAAAAAAGCACCAAAAAATACCCGAAAAGCACCAAAATGGCAACGCTGCTCGGTTTTCATTTATTAATACTTTTACGTCCCTTGCGATTTCATTTGTTTGTGCCAGAATTTGCTGAATTGGATCTGAAAACTGATTTTCCAGTTTAAAATCTTAATCAAGCTTTAAATACGCTCGTAAAACCCTTTTTTACCTGTATTACTTCTTTGTCGAACTAATGGTGTTTTCTTTTCTGAACAAAAATGTTGACCTTTCAATGTGTAACACTTTTGACAGTTTGCACCTACCTTTAAAAAGTGGTACATTTTTTATTGCCACAATGGTACAAAATATTTCAGGCTTAACATTACTTAACATTAATTAATTAATTATCGTTTTAATTATAAGTTTTTTCGCTTAAGTAAGTAGAACGACAAAAATACAAATTCTTACTTGTATAAATATATACTAAACAAAGTTGTAAAAATGGGCAGTATATCACCCCGACTTGATAGTAGAGGGCAAAATATGTTGCATATTTTGCCATTTATTGGTGCAACATAATTAGAAAGGAACGAAATCGCTTTTAAATATGTTACATATTTTTTAGAATGGATCACGAAAATTAAAGAATGTAGCATAAAAGCAACACTTTTTTCAGAAAAGAAAACGCCATAAATTTTGCGGCAATACTGTTGTTGCATTTTCCAACATGGTATAAGATAACCCACTCATTAATTTATTATTTATTTATTAAATTATTTCATTAATTATTTGGGCTGAACGAAAAGAAATAAACTTATTTTTTGCACAATTTCTTAAAGATTTTATCAAAAGCACAACCGAACAGCGCAAAATGATCACAATAATGACAGACAAACGCAAAATATTGAAATTATCAAGTAAAAAGAAAACAAACTACCGTTGCCCCTCAGAAAACACTCATAAATAAGAGTTTTCTAGGAGTGTACTCCTAAATTGCTCATAAAATGAGTCTTTTCGGAGTCCTGAATTCTGCAGGCTCCGAAATTAATAATAAATACTCATAAATTAGGAGGGTAATCAGAAAACCCTCAGAAAAAGGAGTCTTTTAAGAGTCATATTTAGGAGCGCTCCGAAAATTGTTTGCTGGGTCATTAAATATTTTACACGTTTTTATATTACTTTTTCAATGTAAACTTCGAGTCTGCTGCTTGTCAAAATTCTACTAGCATCCAGGGGTAGTGAAATCTTATTCACCTCAGAAGTGTCAAAACTTTAGTTACAATAGTGGTTTGCTACCGTTCCACAAACGCCCAGAGTCGCATATCGAGCGGTAAATTTCCATTGAATTTAGTTGTAAAAAAAGTACAACTAAAAGTATTAAGTAACTACTATAGGATATTGAGTACACGAGAACATAAGAAATACTCGAAATACTCTTCAATACTTTGCAAGAACTACTTAAAATGAGTAATTACTGAGTAAACAGCAAAATTTACTCTCCATAAGAAATCTTTGTCCAAAAAAGTACGCAAACGGAAAAATTTTAAAAATTCGTAAAATGCTGATGAAATTTTTTTTTTATACTTGGATATTTGTTTAGGGCGCTGATAATATGTACATATGTATGTATGTATTTATAACCACTCCTTCGGTTTTTAGTAACTTTTCAGTATAAATTCTCAGGTTTCAAGGAAATGAAAAAGTACATTGGATATGCTGACGAAGTGTGTAGCGGAACATAGAATTAGTATTTCATTCCGCTGGTGCTACATTATAGTCCCTAAACTTGCCTTTGAAAAAGCCTTATAAACACAAAAATTCAAATTACAGGTTGCCGCTTGCCGCTATTTAATTTAAAATATTTATTATAATTGAACTTGTTTAAAAATTCTATATTTCAAAAACATTTGCCTTCTCTGTTCTTAGTTTATCAATTGAATCGTTCTATATTTGCATCACTGGGTGCTACCAAGTTTTATATCTCTTAACCGGAGTTGCCCGAAACAAAAATGTATAAAACACTTAAAAGAATCTAATTCAATGGCTAAAAGTCTATTAAGTTTTAATTTATAACCTTTTTTTTTTTTTTTTTTTTTTTTTTTTTTACCCCTACGTATACAAAGCATTGAGCTGGAATTAGAAAAATATGTTTTGGAAAGTAGGATTAAGGGAGTAGTGTTTGTGGACATTTGATTTAAACCTTAACACACTGAAAGTGGCTGGAAAGACCTCTGCGGGGAGTTTATTAAACATACGAACAGTTCGGCTAAAGTACGAATTCTCTCTGTAATGTAGTGCGGTTCACTGGTATAGCGACCACAACGGGATGTACTCTTAATGAAGAACGTGTTGTACATGAAAAATGACGGGTTTCGGGAACAAGTTCCCTGATTTCATTAGAACACATTCAGTTCTGGTAGCGATAGAACAATGAAACACACCCACCATTGCGTAGATGCTCCAGTATGTCAATAGTGTTTCTACCCTACTGGCACCGATAAGCTTCTTCGCCCTATCTTGTATGCGATTGAGTAACTTCAAAATAGACTTTGAAGTACCGTCCCATACATGAGAGTTGTATTCCATTTTGGTCGGATAAAGGTGGTATAAATATTAAGGAGATCAGATGGAGTGAAGTACGTCCTACACCGTCTTAAAAAACCAAAGCACTTGAATGCTTCTTTTGAGACATGAAAAATGTGATCATTCCATCGAACATCACAATGAATTTTCCTGCCAAGAACATTAAGAACTTCTGATTCCTCAATATCTATACCATCCATATTTAAAGATGGACCAGCATGTCCGGTTTGTGCGTGGGTATAGTACATTGGGTCTTTCGTGCATTAAAAATTGAAAAACTAAAATTGACCTTATTAGAATGACCCCAATTTTAAATTGTCAGGAGATCGCGATTTAGTGTATCAGTCATATTTTGCCGCATTTCCCGGATCTCCGACCTGGTTGGCCTGTTTCTGAATGAACGAATGAACTAAGCTGATGTCATCTGCAAAAGAGTAGATTAGGTTGGAAGTTTGACATAGAAGGTCATTAAGAAAAATAAGAAAAAGGGTAGGAGAAAGAACGGAGCCTTGCGGTACCCCCGAATTTGTCTTGAACTCGTTTGATGGGATCCCATCTACATCAACTCGTATAGTGCGATCTCTGAGAAAGCTCGCTACAAATCGAGTGAAGCCATCACCGACACCAAAAGCAATTGCTTATTTTTAGCAATAATAATATGCAAGCATAGAAAGAAAGTAGTATTGGCTACGATAAGTGGCACCGCTGACTTAAAGTTACATATTTCTCTAAGCCGCTCATCGGCAAAGAGAGGAGCGGGCGGCTCTAAGCCATCTCCAAGAACAATTTACACCCTATCCAGATTTTTGTTAATCTAATCCTACTGTTCTATTAAAGAATTTTTTAAATCAATGGTAAAAAAAATTCAATTCAATTTGAGTATCTTTATGGCGGTTTTACTATTTTATATTTTTTTATAATACTGTACAAAAGTACAAGTTTATATCCGAAACAACTGCAATTTAGAAAATATCATTTATTATGCCTGACAAGCATGTTATGCAATGCAGTTGTTTTCATTAACATTTTGTATGAAAACTTTTAAGGGAAACTGTTAATGAATTTTTGAGCCAAATTTGTTGCTTTTGAATATTTTGAAAACTTATTCATTTTTTTTTCCATGTACATACTCGTACTTAGGTATAATATTATTTTATATATATTTTCATTTCATTTTTTAATAAAATGCAACCGCAACGAATTGTTCACATATAATACTCTCGCTCAAAAAAAAAAAAAAATCATTTTTAACTTGTTTTTGTATGTGTCAATACTCAGTGTGCCTTTGTATGTTTTTGCCTTGGGAATTTGTTATTGTTTATTTTATTATTATATTATAGACAGAAATTTATTTCATAAGAGCGTGTGGTATTACTCATTTTGTTATTTTACTTTATCGTTTGAATATATGTACATACATACATATTCAAGAACAATATTTTATTAAAAATAAATATCTAGATGCATACAGTGGTTGAAAAAGGAAGCCATACGCAAACATTAGTTAGATGCTCTCAAAAACAATTGATTACGAAAAAGTACGACTCTAAAACATACGACATACATATCATTTATTAAAATTAGTGTATAATTAAAAATCTTTTTTTATATTTGTTTGTTGAATCAGTGTTTTAAATGTCGAAGCTTTCATTTGTAAAGCATCGAATAAACAAAAATCAAAAAAAAAAATTGGCGATGTACCCATAATACACAGATATCGTGAAACAATCTCTCCAATTGATAGAAAATAGAACAAATCTTTAATGTGTCGATGCACCTGCTATACATTAAAGCTGCCAGGTACGGGTGGGTGGTTTAAAATTCTGCGAAACTACCCTGTCGGGATTTGAGGTAACTAAAATGTAACTCATCGTTAATCAGATCCAAGTGACAGCTGACTCAAAAGCTAACGCAATGTCTGTGCTAACCGCTATTCAGTTTTTCAACGTAATGTCATTACAAGGGGTCAGTACTAACTCATACTGCATAAGTTTGCAAGAACCACAAGCTAGCTGTTTTTTTTTTTTGAGTTAGCCTATGGCTGATTAAATTGAAGCACACTAAAGCTAGTTGAACAGTTCTCAAGAAGAAGTTAATTGTACATCTTTGCATCAGATTTGAGTTAAGTAAAAGCTAGTTCAACACTTATCGAGAACAATACTCACGTATTATGTATGTATCATTTACAAGTTAGTTCAGAAGTGAGATGTAAATTAGTTATCCAGGAGTCAACAATATTTGAAGCTAGCTAACAAAGTCCGACAGGGTATTTATTTACAAAAAGATTTCCTTCAATCAAAGCAAATCTTCATTAATCAGTCTCGTAAATATGAAGAAGCATTCAGTAACTGGCAAGGTCTAAAGTTTTGGACTATTAAGACTTTGTTTTTTTTTATTTCTAACACGGTTTTAGTTATTTTCTTGTTAGTCTTTCTTTTTAACTTTTAATAAGAGTTTATAGTTTATTGAAAAATGTACAACAAGAATTATTATTAATTGACTCGTAAGATTAGCGATCAATTTTTACAACAATACAATTTCTCGTTTTGGTCTGGTCTGGTCACAATGAAAATAACTTACGAGTAGAATTGTATTTATTTGTATTATTCTCCATGACAGTCGTTGCAAATGTAGTGTTTAGTTTTTTTGGCCAAGAACATTTTATTTTTGGGTTTTTACATTTATTACCGCTGAAACTAGTTTTGCGTTTTGTTTTTGTTGTTATATTGCTCTTAGCGCTTAATTTTCGGTAGTATTTTCAAGATGTTGAAAAAGGTACTGTTTCCAACTGCCTTATGATTAGTTCTTCACAAGATTTTTGTGGTTGGTCCTGAAAAATGTATTATAAATATAAAAGAGTATATATTATTGCAATTCTGTAATTGTAAGGATTAAATTTCGCCATAGCATTTCTGATATGTGAAAAACGCCTTACATGAGAAGTAGTACTTTGTACCTCCATGTGTTCACTAATTCGAAAAAAATCTGCGAAGACTATCTGTTTGTTTTAAATTTCCCATGTTCTCATATATTAAAAAAAGTACGTGTGGCACTCGGGGACTGCCGCGTTAAAGCTATTACATACCATTTTTTAGTTGAAAATATCAAAGAGCTGTTTCCTGGTTATATTTTTGACACCTTCAATTGTTTAGGCATTACTTTTTCTCGTGCTGCCAAGTTCTTGTTGTTTTTTTGTACGAATATGTATGTATGTACGCAGAAGTACATACATTAGGGTGGGTCAATTTTTTTGCCTATTAAGCGTATAGCAAGGTCGTAATCTACGGAAAATTCTAAGAACTTTTCCCAAAGAAACCATGGTTCTAAAATCAAAATCGAGCTTCCGGTTTTTTAAGAGAAAATTTGGTGCTCAGGACATCAGTTTGACTATTGTTATTTTAACATAAACCTCCAAAACTATTATTTACGTAGATTACGACCTTGCTATACGCTTTGTCATGTTTTTCGGTCCCGAACAAATTGACCCACCCTAACATACATACATACATATGTTTGTTAGGTTTTATTTTCGTTACGGAATTTCTTGATTCGGTCGCCGCGCTCAAAGCTATGCAATAGCATAAAAGAAGCTAAACCTACATATTGTAAAACATGGCTTCCAAATTTAGTAATTTTATCAACTTATGCTTTATTTTGGTTATAATCAGTAGATTGGTTGAGTTTTTTAGCAGCATTCAGTCTGATTGCTCTACCTGGATATCAACAATATCCAATCATGATATAATATCGTCCATTTCTTTATTGTTTTGCTATGTAACACTAAAAAATTCAAAATTACATAAAATTATAAAAATCGCAGGCAGATTCGTTTTCTATTCTTGCAACTCAAAAGCAAACTTATAACGGTTTTGAACCGTAAAATTATTTAGTTCTCAAAGTGATTTGCAATTCCAAAAAAACCGGACGTATATACATATTTTGAATGTCTAGCATTACTACTCTACCAAATTAGATTTAATTTTATTTTGACTTTTCATATTGTTTTAGTTATTGAAAAAAAAAAAAAAAAACTGGGAACTGGAAGGGAGATAATTTTGATCTGCACTGTACATATGCATAAGTATATTTTTATTTAAAAATATCTATGTCATATACATATGTGAATTGAGCAAGAACAAAAAAAAAAAAAAAAAAAGAGACCGAGAGAATAGTAGATGTTTAGTACAAATGAGCAAAATGTGAACAAAATAATAAAAAAAATATTGTACAAGTGATATCGGTGCAAGTGAAAATATATTTTGTACAGGAGGGAGCTTTAGTTGAAGTTTAGCTCGGTTTTTTAAAAGCACGTATAAAAATTAAATTAAATATTCCACTAAAAAAATAAAATATAATATAAATATTGCACAAATGCAAACTTATAAATACGTAAAAAGTGTTAAATAAATATTTAAAATATATGTATATAAAAAAATAACTGACAAAAAACGTGTCATTTTGTTTAAGGTTTTAATTTAGCACAATTTCATAAGTCACCGCGAAAAAAAAAACACAAAAAGTTTAAACAAGATTGTTTCAATAAAAAAAATACATACGTTTTATTCGCATTTCGCGCTTTAAATGTCAGGACAAACTAAAATTATTTGTATGATTTTCTACTTTTTGTTGATTATGAGTACAACGTAACAAAAAAAAAAAAAAACAAAAAAACTGCTTATCTGTAATCTTTTTAGTAGTTGTTGATTTATATTATAAAAATTAACAATATTCTCGTGTGTTGAAAGAAATAAATAGCCGTTCCTCATACATACGTGTCGTTGGTTTTATTTTTGTATTTTTTCGAATAATTTTTCGCTCTTCAATTTCTGATATCGTTGCTTTTTATTTTTCAGTTAATTTTGCTGTTTGTTCTCTTTTTCTGCCAACGAACTGACTGATAAAAAAATGAGCTTAATTTAATTTCATTATAATATGCTCTTTCTCTGTTTTTTGATTAAAATAATTGTATATTAGGTTTTTTCTTAGTACATACAGTAAAGCCACGATAATTCGTACCCCGTTAATTATAAAACCTCAACAACTCGAAATAAGCGTCTGGTCTTTTGAGAAAAACAATTCGTAAACCAATATTTTCTGTATAGCCAATATTGTTTTACAAGTTTGTTTAAAATTTTCATTAGTTTTCTTTCTGAAATTTGTTTGTGTTTCTTAAGATCAGTTTCTTTCGAGTTTACGTAAAGAATGTTAAATGAAAAAAAGAACATAATTTTAGGTATTCATTCCTTCAACGCTTTCATCAATTTAGGTAATAAATAGAATTCGGTTTTTAATTAATAACTTTATATCATAAACTTTTGTAATATGTAGAAAGAAGTCGGTCCTTCGATTAAGAATTATCAGGATTCTACTGTATTATCAATTTTCTTAATAATCACATGCTGTTTACTTTAAAATTAAAAATAACAAATTCACTGCAACAAATAAGTACACTGAAATTACTGAAATCATTGGAATAGTTCATATAAGTAGATCAGATAAGTGTTGTCAACTGTGTTCCCATTTTCTTTATAAAAGATATAAAACGGTTAAGGAAAGTAATAATAACTGCTTTTTCATCGATATATTAACATACTTTTTTGCTATATTAATCCTATTAATGTACATACACCAACGTGTGTCTGTGAAACATATTTTCATGTTTGATAATCTCAGCTAAGCTTCGTGACTTTAACTATATTTTCATATACATATGGGTATTTCCATGGTTGCGCACGTGACAGTCGCACGTATTCAACATGAAGAAAATCAAACTAAGGCCCAAATATTTATTTTTCATTTAGGTTTTTGGGAAGCAATTTTAGAGCTCTTTATTTAGGTGGAAAGCATGGGTGCTGTAAGAGTCGGGGTCCTGACAAATTGGTCAACAAAAGCTGTTGCGTGACGTGACAAAAAATAGAAGTGTTTTTTCTACATTTACATAAGTGCAAAAACCATCGAAATAATGTAACTTATTTGGATATTATTAAGGGATAGTTTAGCTTTATTTTCATAACTGTTTTTTTTTTTGATGATTTTATGTTTAGTTTTATTGATACAAACCACAATATGAAGCGTTACGTGACTTTTTTTCCCTTATGATAAACTGGAATAATTTTTGATGTAGTTTGTTTTTAAAGATTTAATTCAACGAAAATAAATGAAAATTCAAATTCAGGTCAATGTTTGAAAAGGTACATAAGAATAAAAAAAAATAGTGAAAAAAGGTTATTTATTAAATATCTCTCTTTGACGAAATTGCGGTTCGAGCTACTTTTATTTGTAAATCTTCTTCGTATGATAAGTAGTGAAGTTTCTGCATGCCTGAGATACTCGGCAGTTCTTTCCATTTTTCCGTTAACGGTCCTTCAATTTCGTCTGCACTTATAAAAGTTAAATGGATTCCATTTATGTGTTTTTTTTTTTCTCATTATGGGTATTAAGTTAAGGTATAAATTCTTTAAAATAACAAAATTTTAATATTTGTCTCTCATAATATTGGATAGAAATAATTGTTTAATAACTTATAATATTTTGGCCGCGCCATCGATAGCTTCGACAGTTTAAAAAAAAAAAGATACTATTGGATTTTTTATCTGTTACTTCTGGCAATAATACCCCAATTCAAGTGAATGGGATACGTTAGTAAGCATAAATACATAATTACATACATACATACATACATACATATGTATGTAGATGTTAGCTAAAAGTTTTCATCTTTGTCGGTAATTTTCGCGAGGAAATCTCTAAAACATCTATCTTCCAGAGTGCTTAACGGCTGTACGTCGCTATTTAGCAGCCCTATTTAGTAAATTTCGTTTTAAGAGAAAGAGGCTGCTATGGCTATGGTCAGCGTTGTCAATTTCGTTTCGCACCTTTTTTGGTGCTTTTCTAAATGTTTTGAGCGAAAAATATCTGAGTTTTTTACATTCAATTTTACAGACCATAATAAGAGCAACCATTAATGATGTTTAAGAGGTACCAAAACACATTCACAATAACTGTTAAACCGTCTTGAACATTTCATTATTAGAAATTTGTTGTCCCTTTTAGATTTTCAGAGTACATAATTGTTTTATGTCGTAAAAGTTGTGTCAAGTCTGTTAAAGAGCTTAGCAAAAACAAAGTATTCTTGAGACTTGCGATCATTGTTCGTTTTTTATAAAATGCGTAAAAGTTTATATAAAGGGTTGTAACACTAAAATTAATAAAATTTATATTTACTAAAAGAAATATTTAAAGTTAGTGTCAAGAATGGAGTCTAAAAAAGGAGATTATAAGCGAAATACAAAAGGATTTGGGAATCACAATGTGAGTTTAAGCAATGGATTCGACCTTGACCAAATAATAACACAAAAGCAAGATGTTTTTATTGCAAATGCGATATCACGCTTAAATATCCAACCTTGTTCGGCATGCTGGAGCACGGAAACACATTGCAGCTTTAAGCCCATTTAGCTACAACCGACATCAACAACCAGCATTGTACAAAATGTTTTATCCCATTGCAAATATGATATCATGCCATTAGCAGTACAATTTGAATCCGATGTTGAAATATTATCTAGTATTGAAAAAGGGTGGAGAATGATTCACTTCATGCATTGGCACAATATTATATCAACATTAGAATTTTAGACTAAAGTTAAATGTTGTAAATTAAAGTTAATTATTGTAATTAATTCAATAAAAATTTTCAATAAAAAAAATCTGAACATGGTGCGTTTTTTGTTAAATGGCGCGTTTTTTTCTCCATTTTGGTGCCTTTTGAAATTTCAAAGCTGGCAACGCTGGCTATGGTGCTGTGTCTACTGGGGAAAAGGGTAATTGTCTCAAGACATTACCTTTAGTCAATTAGTTATAAAACTTATATGTTACTACCCAATCTCAGAAACAACAGAGCAACAGATGTACTTATAATGTAGAGAAAGGAAGTAGGGCATCTATGTTAGTCTGATAGAATGTGAAAGGGTATCGTAAGGTCTCCCTCAAAACCAAAGTCAATAGAAAGTTAATCCTTTTGGGGATTTTCTTTCGTGGTTAGGGTCTATCTTGCCAGTGGCGTTTATTAGCGCCGGCAATTTAAATACACATAAAATACTACTAGAGCAAACCTTTACATGGCGATCCTGCCAGGATATTTGGTGTTTGGCAGGATCGCCATGTAAAGGTTTGGTGTAGTAGTATTTTATGTGTATTTAAATTGCCGGCGCTAATAAACGCCACTGGCAAGGAAAAGTAAACGGCAGATGAATGCCAGTATTAACATGCCGATTTAAGGCAAAGATAAAAATTGATGTTTTTGAAATAAGTAATGCCGATGGAAGGCAAAGTATGAATTAATTTTATTTTCAAAAATTTGTCTCTTATATTCTGAACTAACTGTATTCTAAAACTACAAAATTTCTTATTTCTTTGTAGTTTGAGAAAAAAAATATAAAATACAATAACCATAGTTGTTGTATAAAAATAACAAACATTTCAGTATCGAACAATACAATTGTTGTAATATAAAAAATAACAATTGTATTAAAGGTATAAATGGTTGTTGCAAAAATGGTAGTAATATTAACAGAGTGCCGTGTGCAAAAATAATAATAAGAACAGTATGTGTAATAAGTTTACTTACATATAAAATAATGATAAATATAATATATGTATGTGTTTTTAAAGAGAGTTATTATCTTGCTAGAATAAATGGCGCGGGAAAATATGTAACAAATTTGACAGTGTAGGTAATGTATAAATTCGTGTGAATTCGCCACGGCATCCACCTTATAATTAATTCGCCTTGAATGAAAATATGTGTTTGTGTAACTGTTCTGCCTGGCAGCTTGTGAAGGTGTTTACCGCCGTCCAAAAAAAAAAAGTTCAGCTCATGTTATTGGCAACAGATGCTTTTGATTATATGTATGTATGTATTTATTTCAGCAAGTTCGTATAGATAAAAAAAAAATTTAATATTTTAATTGATAATGGACATTTTAGAAAATTTACAGGAAATTTATTGTTTTCTTTATTACTATTAAAAAACATTTACATTTATGCCAAAATGCAAACGTATGCGCAATAATCCGACTTAAAATGGAGTGTTGCTAAATGTTTATCAGCTGGCACAATTATGAAATAGCACACTCATTTATGAAGGGGTGCTCACACTTGTCATATTTTGGTGTGCTATTATATAATGACATATGACTTATGATTACAGTGTGAATACCACAAGTGTTTATAAGAATTAAACAAACACTAAAAGATGCCCTTCCTCGCCCTGTTTTACTATCGAATGATTTTTAAAGCTAGTGCATATGTATGTATGTATGCATGTATATATGTACATATACCAGTACATATAATGATAACCAATACGTCATTTCGTCAGCATTATTATTCTTATCGAGAAATCATTATAGCGATTGTTACTACTTTCGGTTTTATGTAGAATACGACTTCAGATACATACAAACATACATACAATTATTATCATGATTACATAAATATTTTTGTTATTCGTCAGCATTTTTATACCATTCACCAAAAATGGTAGATTTGTCCATAGGTCCATAGTATATATATTCTGAATCCTTATAGATAGGGAAGTTGAATGAGCTATATCCGTCTGTTTGTACGTGAAATCGATTTTCCGAAAACACTGGAACAGCTAGAGACTTGTGTCTTGGACTGAAATGTAAGGATTTTTCTTAAGATGCTTCGTATTGAAAATCAGCAAAAATAAAATATCGGTTCTGATATTGAATTATGTATATAAACAAATAATAATGGGTGCCCCAGTATTGAATATGGAATCTTTCGATTGTAATTCAACGCACGAACCATCCTGTTACTGAGGCTTGTTAGTGTTATGTGTATATTAACTTAATAATAACTTTATGTATTTTTTGTTCACTGATGGATGGAAAATTGTAAAATATTTTATTATATTCAGTGAATCACATATTTATGCATTGGTGAAGCGTATATAAGATTCGGCACAGCCGAATATACCACTCTTACTTGTTTTTATATTGAATAATTGAAGGAATTTCGTTAGTGCGGTTATTGTTATTGCTGTTGTTTTAATTGCATCTTATTATTTTAATATCTATTTTTTGTTAGTGTTTTTAATACAACTTTTGTTTTCTTTTTGCTGTGATATATCGTGGACGCTGAACTTGTATCACAAAATACAACTTGTATGTTTATTTATGTTGTTTATGTTTGTTTGCCTTTTTGATTCTTTTGTCTGGCCATTACGTCTAGTCGTTCATTCATTCATACTGATTATTATTTATTAATCATTACTCTTTAGTAGCAAATTGTATTTTCATGGCACGTGCTTCTTTTAGCCGTTTAATTTTTATATTAATGAATTTAGTTTTTATTCATTATAGGTAATTTAAATACGAAGGAAAGTATACATACATATATATAGTGAGAAGGTTTGTCAGATTTGCAACTGCCAAAACAAGTATTTGATGTCAATAATGAAGTATGTTTGTACGTAGATGTGTACATATATATACATACATACATACATATGTACGAACATATACATAGTTAGAAACGAAAAAATAGAAGCAAACCAATAATCAATAACATCAACGGTTACAACTTTCTGCTAATAAAAGTAAATGTAAATAACATTTTATATTAAGACTTTAAGAAGGAATAATACATATGTATGTACATAAATACGGTAGTTTAAGGATAATAGCGTCAGATCCAGTTCAATTATAAATTCAGGTAATGAAAAGTAAAATTTTTCGAAAGCAATTTCATATCATGTTAAGTTAGTAATCAATTCTCAGTAGAGGAATGTTGGACTTAAAAAATGAAAGAACTAAAATTTAATATGTGAAAGTCCACCGAGACATGTGGCAATCTGCGAAACTTTGTTCTCCCAAACAACACTAAATTACTAATTAAAAGCGCAAGCAGAGTAAGAAACACGAAATCTCAAAGTACATACATATGTACATACATATGTAGGTAAAATAATTTAAAAATGTTCGGTTGTGGTCTTCAAATTCGGCATCTCAATGTCATAATAATGATATACCTATACAGTGACAATTTTTTTCAATTTATTGTTACTGACGCAAAGGGAGCGATTTAATTAATATTTACTAATAATTAAAAAAAAAAAAGATGACTAAAACTTTGTAAATTAAATAAATTAACTTCGTTACAAAATTATATTTTTCTTTTCTACAAATAAAAATATGGCGGTCTGTATGTCACAAGTTGTTGTTTATTTTCATTGGCAATTGATTAAATATGCACTACTATCTTTGCTCGTGGTTTTTTTAGTGCAAACGCAGCAAATTCCAAATACATACATTTTGTTGTTGTGTTGTGCAAATGTGTGTATATTTGCACACATTGGCTGACTTCCAAAACGTTCGTATACAAAGTTTGTATACAGTATTGCTACTGTATTTAAATCACATACATATGCAAAGTTCCGAAACAATGCAACAACTATAAAACCGATGCCTTGTTTGCTTTCTTACTGCGTTAAAAATACTTGGCGGCGGCGTTTTGAAATGGTATACATTGTATAATTACTGTACTGCGGCGTTATGAAATGTGATGCTTTGTTCAAACACAAAACAATTGACGTTTTGGAAGTCAGCCATTGTTGTTTTGCAAACTTTGCACTACCCATCGTGATTACCCTTATTGTTGTTTTGCAGACTTTGCACTACCCATCGTGATTACCCTTTATGAATCGACTTACACCAGAGCAACGCGTGCAAATTGTTGAAATTTTTAATCAAAATAATTATTATATTCTTCAAACTGCCACGCAGAAGGCGCTACAATTGATTTACTCAAAGAAACTTTTTATGAAAAAATAATTTCACGTAATGGCCCAATTAATTGGCCACCAAGATCGTGCAATTTAACCCCATTAGAGTATTTGCTTTGGGGTTATGTTGAGTCACTTGTCTACGTCGATAAACCACAAACAATTTAACACCTGGAAATCAACATTCCAAGAGTTATCGGCGAAATACGGCCACAAATGCTGCGAAAAGTTGTTGAAAATTAGTGTTCCAGATTGTGCCTTCTACGCGCCAGCCGTGGGCGGCCACATGGCAAAAATCATTGACATTAAAAATTTATTTCCTTGTATTATTATGATCTAAACTTGTGTCACTCTATAAAAAAACACCCTTTACTTTCAGATTTCGCCTTTCTTACTCAGTTTGCGGTTTTAATTATTAATTCAGTTGTTTGGGAGTCAGTGATGGAAAATTCAGTACTTTTGTACTATTTTCAGTACTTTTTCACAACAAAAATACCACAGTACCCCCACGTCATATTTAGTACTAGTTTTTTGTTTTGCTTTGTTCCCTGATTTCTAAATCTGCGTTATTTTTATAATCATTGACAACATTGGCTTCAAAACAAGAACATAAGGAATGCACAAATTCGTTATTCATGTTGTTGTTAGTGTGTGTTTTTTGCAAAAGTTGTTAATGTTATTGGTCCAATTTACACGTTAATTTTAATTTTTTAATTTAATTTTTAGTTCGCAAAACTTTTGTTCTTTCGAAAACACACGAGACTAATTAATCTGGCATAAAATTGCATACAAATACAGAGCTATGTGTATTAGTGTATTTTGCAAACATTTGTTTTTTTTTTAATGTACATTTATTGGTTTTGTTTTACTAACGCGGGGTTGAACCTGCTTGAAAAATTATGCCAACCAAAAACGTCTCTTCACCGAAAATATCAACAAGCTGCCATGTTATGCAAGCAGAATTAATCTCGTGTAAATTGGACCATTCAAGCAACCAATTCTAATGGGTTTTAACTATGTATGTACATGGTTTCGATAACATGCTACTTTACACATTACTAGTCAATAAACATATATATTTTGCACACCACTAAGGGCCAAATTTACAGTAATTAGTTAGCTATTAGTAAACTAAAATGATAACTATTGTTTAACTAATACTTCATATTCACAGTGTATTATTTAACCAACACTCTTAATAATGAACAAAAAATGGTAACCCTATCAAACTATTAACTTTTAGTACTGGCAATTCTGTTATAGCATATGGCTTTTGTTTATATTTGATATATTATTTCTTCAAAAAATGGCGTATACATTCAGGAACTTGCCACGCCACCTACTTGCTAAGACGGAATATATCCATAAAATCTTTTAAGATTACGTTGGCGACGCCCAGCAACAATATTCCGCGTATTATCAGTATCAGTGTCTCTTTCAATATCGGACTCCGTGTTTTCAATTTCACATGCTATATCTAAAATTTTTCACAACACAAAAATACTAATAATAAATTCCAACGAATCAGCTGTTGTCTAACTGTTAGTTAACCAATGACGTTTGATGGTTTAACTAATGTTAAACTAGAAGCTGTGAATCAAATATTATTAGTTAAACTATTGATATTAGCTAACTAATGACTGTGAATTTGGGCCTAAGAAATAAAGCACTTTTAGTTCTAGAATTTAAAATTAAAATAAAATAGTGATTTAAAACTTTCCAAAATATGTAGTCTACTTCTGCTTAATTTTATTTTTGAATAAAAATATATTTTTCATAAAATGTACCATACTGTTGAAAAAAAGTACTCTTTCTGTTGACGGACAGTACCATTTCAATTTTTCATTTTTCCATCACTGTTGGGAGTACATATTTTCGCAGATGGCGCAGCCACCTTTGTCGGTGGCAGCGTTGCCAAATGTGGAGATTTATCTGTTTTTTGCAGTTTATCAAAGCAATGAGCACTTTTAAATTTGGTTTTTTGTACGTAAAGCAGTTTTTTTATATCTATTATACTATCTATACTAATATTATAAAGAGGAAAGGTTTGATTTTTTGTTTGTTTGCTTGAAATGAATAGGCTCCGAAACTACTGGACCGATTTTGATGAAATTTTCAGGGAATCTTCAGAATATTCAGGCGGGTGACATTATGCTATATGAAGTTTTATTGGACAAAGAGGCGTGGCACCGCCCATATAACCCAAAAATTTAAATCGCCACATTTTGGGCATTTTTTGACCTACGTCGATGATATTTGGTACATATGGTATTGGAATATAATAATATAATAATGATATTGGACCACGCCCCTTTTTAGGAAAATCGTAATATAGTCTTAACTACTGGCCCGATCGTCATTAAATTTTCACAATAGGAATTTTATTTTATAACGAGGGGTAGCGAAGCGCACCGGGTATATCTAGTATAAAATAAATTAAATGAACAATAATTTTTTTGGTTTTTGTTCTACATATATGCAGTTTTTTCACTGGAAAATCAGGTGTTTTTTTTTTACTTTATTAAAAAAAAATATGGCAGCATTGGTCGGTGGATTAAATTTTAGTTATTCTATTTTTGAAGTTCATTCCTCTACTGAGCTTTGATTATTAACTTAACACGATGATATGAACATATAAGATTTTAAATTGCAAACGCTTGTTGCAACATATGTACATATATATATTTAGTTCTTTTTTAAGAAGTTATTTTTCTTGCGTCAGAAACAAAGGGGCTTTTTAAATAAAAATGATTAAAACTTACGGCCTATTTCACGGTGTCGAAAGAATTTTTCCATATGTTTTCATTCGCATAATTACATTTGAAGCAGAAACAAATTCTAAAATTTTATTTTTGTATCAAATGTATTTGTACGAAAGAAAAAAAAAATCAAAATTCTTACGATATCGTGAAATCGGCAGTTAATATATTTTTGTACATTTTATGTACTTTTTAAACTTTATTGGTAGTATTCATAAAAAATAAAACAGATTTCAAATGTGTTTTACATTAATTTTTTTTTGATGAATTTTTTTATTAATTTTTTCGACCTTAAGTTGTTAATAATGTGTTATGTTTTTAATTAGGCTCTAGGTCACAATGGGTGTTTTGACAATAAAACAGAGGTTTGTTTTATTATATATATTTTTCCTTTTTATTATTCGATATTTCGAACACCTTCGGTGTTCTTCTTCAGGAATTTTGAGTAAAGCCGTCTGACTGTTATTATCGCGTATGTTCGAAATATCGAATAATAAAAAGGAAAAATATATATAATAAAACAAACCTCTGTTTTATTGTCAAAACACCCATTGTGACCTAGAGCCTAATTAAAAACATAACACATTATTAATTTTTTTTTAATTGGGGGGTATTTATTTATTTTGGGAAGTAGGTATGCGCAAAAAGTCCGAAAAATACTCGCTTCAATTTGGCGAATACGAATATCTTGAAATAGGCGAATAATCGAACACGAGTATTCGTAATATCACTAATAGGTACCAACTTTATTATAAACCCTTTTTTTATCATATCCATTGCATAAGTAGGGGTCATACGCTTAGTGTTGGTCATAAAAAAAAATAGGGCTAATACCTGAGTGCTGCTCCTTTTCATTTTGCGAAAACGGCTTGAAAATTACTAGCACAAATGTATGCCATACATGCACATTTACATACGAGTATGTACTTACATACATATGTGCGTAAGATCCTTAGGTGTTTAAGCAAATTCCTATAATCTTGAACAAAGAAAATCAAAAATAATATGGTGTTATATAAATACGTTTGTATGTATGTTTTTATGTACATAATTATAATTATTTGTCATGCATGCTACTTTCTTTAGTCGTTTTCTTTTGGTTTTTATTATTACTCTATTTTAAATATTTATTATTACTCTTAATAAATAAAAGAATATGTATGTATGTAAGTATATCTTTACACCGGCCGGCATTTTTTATTTAAATGTAAATAAGTTTTCTGCTTCAATTATATATTACAGTAAAATATCGGTATGTCATGATTTTTTTTTTTAAATAAACTGCAAACAGTGAAAAAATTGCACATAAAACAAAAACCAAAAAATTTATCGTTTATTTAATTTATTTTATAAAATTTGACATTTAATCGAGCAAATACTCAGGAATTTTTTTTTTTTTTAATTTTATATACTTGGTGTGGGTTAGCAATATCTAATGGTGTTTTCTTTTCTACAAAAAATGGTACATCTCCATGCAGAAAATGTACTTTGGTGTTAGTTTCTTAAAAAAATTTTGCTCTCTAAAAGGGCAGTGTGTTTGATTCTAAAAAAATCGCCCTCACTAAGGGTGGAAGGCATTGCACTTTTTGCCCCGTAAAAATCGACAGTGTTGATAGTGCCCTGTAAAACTTAGCTGTCAGCTGTTGAAAACAGGGCGTTCCACTTTTTCATAAGTTGTGTTCAGTTCTAGTGAAATAACAAGCTGCATTATTACAAGGTTGGCAACACATTTTATATACGTATGTACCTTTCAATAAAGTGCCATTTTGTGTGTAGAAAAGAAAACACCATAAATGTATTTCGTTGGTTGCTATACCAACTCATCAGTAGATATTTGTGTTATAAAAACTATTTAATCGAGTACCGTTGAGTAACTTGTTCGAATATCCTAAAATGTAAAATTTTTTTAACACTACATTTATTTTCCATCAGCTGTTCCCTTAATCTTACAAATTTTTCAAATTTTTCCCTTCGCGTACTTTTTTGGGCAAACATTTTTTTGGAGAGTAAATTCAGCGGGTTACTCAGAAATTAATCATTTACTGCATTTTAATGTAAAAGTAAACAAACGGACCTTATCTAATCCTATATGAAATATATGTCATAGACATTTGTTATTAATTCATCAAAAGAAATTTTGTGCAAATATCTACGTGAAAAAAGTAATTTATGCCTGGTCGCAATTCATATTGTTTTGTGCTCATGTGTCGTTGTTTTTATTAAAAATAAATGAGTAGTAATTTAGTACGTTATAACAAATTAAAAAAAAATACTCCTCCATTTAGTGCAACCGTTTGCATACAAAATAAAAAATGATGTATGTTTTTTTTTTAAGAAACAAAACCCCGCAAAGCGATTAGCTTGTCTGCAGAGAACTCCCAGGATCTCTGGCCGGAATCGAACCGACAAACTCTGGACTACTAGGCTAGCATTGCTACCTATCAGCCACAGCTGATTCTTATGAAACTGAGTTGACATACAATAAGGAACGTTAGGCATTGGCAAAAATTTTAAGTATGACGTTACGAACTCTATGTACAAATAAATATGAATGATTGTTTATAAAACTTAAAAATATCTTCAACAAGTATATTCCGAATTCGTGAATATTCGTTATAACAAAGTTTCACTTTAATTTGTGATTACTTCCACTTGTTTATTCGTGTTTGTATGTGCAGTGCAGTTTGCTTAGGTTCTCCCCAAGGTTGTTTTCAGTGTTTTAATGAATATATTTATTGCTTTTCTAATTTGTTTTCACTTATTATATACATACATACATACGTATGTGTGTATGTAAACTCGGGTGTTTTTTCGGTTTTTTTTTGCAAATAAATTTTAATTTTATTATAATCTGGTAGATAATATTTTCTTTCCTGTGGAAAAAATTTCCGTCTGATACAGCTGTCGCTGAGTTGACAATCCTTGGCCTAATTGGATTCGGGTCGTTGATGTTTAGCTGATTAAGTTTTGGAAGCAACAATAACCGTAACGTTAACTCCTTGCACATTTCGAAAGAAAAAAGTTCGGTTGATGCCGCCAGCGTCTAAATCGCTCCAAACAGTCCGTTAAATGTAATGGTGATTGGTTAACGATTTCACAATTTGGTTTTTGACATACACATTTAATCAGAAGTGAACTGCATCAAAGTGCTCCACAATTTGGAAGCGTTGATCTGCCCGTAATCGATTCATGATGACTGAACAGAAATGTCAACACAGTTTGACCTTATTATAGTTAACGAGATCAATAGTTCTCATGCAGCTAAAAAAAAACGCCGTTTATATGTATGAACCTTAAAAGCGGTCTTGGCTGGGAGATTTTCGTAAATTTTTTCTCTAAATAAAACTCACCCACACATACTACAAACCCTGTAATATTTTGGGGGGAAAAAGTCACACAAAACGAACGAACAAGCTGTCAATGTATTTTGTATATTGGTGCATACATGTGTACATACTTACATAAATACTTCTACACTTGATATTATAACCATAGCTGCCAGATTTTTTGAGGTAATATCGTCATATTTTTGGGCAAAAATCGTCATTATCGTCAATATAGCTTATTGAAATCGTCATTAAAACGTCAAATGGAAAAAACCGCTTTTTTACCTACAAAACATATTTTATTAGAGGCAAAACATAACAAAACTCTTAAAGAGAGGGTGGTGTTGGCTGAAGTGGTTAGCGCGTTGACTACTAAGCAAACAATGACGTGGGGCCTGGGTTCAAACCCTGGCCACAGCAAGTCAATCAACATCATTAATTTCTGTAATGTACATAAGTGAGACATTGTATTAATTGTTGTCGGACTATTTAAGTGATGAAGGCATAGCACTGGTCACTAAAAAACTGTTCCGACAGCGATTGATGATGTTCTAAGCTAATGTACACAACATCGCCCTCCTTCGTCGGTTAGCAGAAACATCGGCGAAGTAAAACAATTAATAAAATGCCTGCCAATACAGCTTAACAAAGTTAATGCGTCTACCTAACACCGGAGACGCCTCAACACTGCTATAAAAATTAACATAACGCGCAAAGCAGAGTTGTAAAAGAGTTAAGCCTTCTACATTTTCAACATCTATCTTCTCTACTCTATCCCTCTCTCTGAGTTCCGGCACAATGCACTGCATACGTAGGGGTCATCCCCTGAGTGCTGGTCCTAATTAAAAAAAAAAAAAAAAAAAAAAAAAAAAAAAAAAAAATAAACAAATCTGATTAATAAAACAGCATAAAATCACATGTAAATAGATTGCATGTTTTTCAATACTTTGATAACATGCATGGAAAAAGATTTGTATGGAAAAAAATAAAAAAATCAAAATCCTTTAGTTATTTTTACTTCAACTTAGTAAAATATGCATTTTAAATTTCATTTTTGGAAATACATTTTCTAAAAATTTATAAAAACTGAAATATAATTTATACAATAAAAATATAATTGTTAAAGAAAATAGACTTGTATACATATACATACATATGTAAATGTATAATATATTTTACAAATATATATTGAAATTAAACATTGATTAATTCAGGTGTAACTGCTAGATCATAGAAGGTACATTTGTTTAGCTTTAAATAATCTTTTGTGCATAACACTGGTTCCAAACACGACTTTTTCAATGAATTTCTTACTTTATTCTTATTTATGTTTACCTGACTAAATATTCTTTCAACATTTGCTGAATAATGTGGTAAAAGTAGGATTTTTGTTATAAATTTAGTCAAAACCGGAAACAAAACAACTCTGATATTTTTTTTCCAAAAATCCAATAGTTATATGTTTTTATCAGGACAATAATTTTAATTTTCTGAACTCAGTTTCTAGCTCTTGGCTTCCACTTTCTTCAACAAAATAGGAAAAGTCTTTTATAATTTCAAAAAACCAACTTCTTTCTTCATTAATAATATTAAATGGATTAATTTGGCCAAGAGCTTTATATTTATTTTTAAAATCAAATCTGTATAATATCTGATCACAAAGCTCTATATAAAAATTAACACAATTATTATTTTTCTTTTGCACTTATTTGTGCTTCTTCAAATTCATCTCTGGCAAATATTCCTAAATAAATGTCTTCAAAATTTAAAAAATTGTTTTTGTTTTTATAATCAAATAGCTGAGCGCCCGGCTTCGCACGGAAGCTATTTAGTTTTATAAATTTCGATTTACCTAATCAAAGCACATCACGACTTTCACGAAAAGTCATAACTCACGAACGCGTCGACCGATTTCGATAAATCATCTACACGACCATACGAACAAACCCTAAAAAATTAATCGAATTCGGTTTTACCGTCACAACACTCTTGCAACAATTTTTTATATATGTATATAGATTAAATAAAAGTTTACAGTTTTAAGCAAGTTTTTAAAAAGTTGCTCATTAAAATTTTTAGCAGTTCAGTTGCTTTAATAGTACAAATAAATGTTCCAAACTTGAATTATTTAAAATCGTCAAAATTAGGGTATAAATCGTCCCATCGTCACTATGTCATTTTTAGGACCCAAAATCGTCAAAATGACGATAAATCGTCAAATATGGCAGCTATGATTATAACGTGTTTTTTCTAAACACAAAAAGCTAAATTAGTTCAAAAAGCGTGTCAAAACTATAAAGTATTTATTTCTTTATTTTTATCCGCATTTTGAAAACAGTGTACTTACTACTAAAGGGCATTGCCGCAATTGCATTTGCTTTGTTGTGGTTCTTGTTATTTCATTTTGTTAAACACCACCCTATAATTAATCGTGCATTGCCGTTGTGTCCGTGTCCGTTCGTTTTTTACATCGAAAATAAGGGGATAAAAGCGAAACTGCAAAAATAGTGGTGGTTTTATCGTTTATTTTGCTTCCTTAAGTTTGGTTTGTTGATTTAGAAAATACAATAATTTCTTAAAATCTTTACACTATAACGACTACTTGTTGTATTAAATTTGAATTAAATAAAATTTTCTTTACTAAAAAAACCTTAGCCAAAAAAAACAAAATGACATTTGAAATTTATTTAAAAACTTTCTTAAATCGTAAAGAAAAACAAACAAATTAACACAATAAAAGTAAACTACAACATAAAATTAAATTCGAAAGCAATCAAATCAATGAATTTTAATTTAGTTTAAAATCAATAGCTAAAATAAAAAAATACTTAATAAAATGAATAAAGTTTTACCCTGGGAGCATTTTGAAAATCTATATAAAGTAATTTATTTCCAATAAAAACCATTTGTATAAATTATAATAAAAAAGTTATTATTCCTTTTTTTATACAGGAACTAATAGGTCAAAATAGCAACGACAGTTCTAGTGGTGGTGGCCATAGTGGCTTAGGATCTGGACCACCAGGCACACCAAATCCTCAGCAAGTTATGCGTCCCACGCCATCGCCCACAGGCTCTTCGGGTTCACGTTCAATGTCTCCAGCAGTGGGTAAGTTTACAAATAGTACAATGTTTTTGAAACAAATTTTAGCAAAATGGCACAAATATATTTCTAGCACAAAATCATCCTATATCAAGACCTTCTAGTAATCAATCTAGCAGTGGTCCAATGCAACAACCTGGTGGTGGACCGCCAGGCTCTTCATCTCAGCAATCATCGCAACAGCAGCAATCTCAACAGGGTCCGGGAGTTCAAAATTCTTCCTCTTCAGCGAGTAATTCACCTCAACAGCAAGGACCGCCTGGTAGTGCAGCTGTTGGTCCACCAGGTTCCCAGCAGCAGCCTCCGCCGCCACCAAATCAAAATGTTAATAATCTGCCCTCTCAGCCATTACCACCTCAGGGGCCTGGAGCAGGTCCTGGAGGTTATCCATTACCGCCTCATATGCATGGCAGCTATAAGATGGGCGGACAAAGTCCTGGCCCACAGGGTATGCTTTCCGGTTACCCGCCGCCACCACCTCAACAAGCACAACAATACTCTCAAGGTAGCTATCCACCCAGACCACAGTATCCGCCAGGAGGATATGCTCCAACACCACCTCCATCAAGCCAAGCTTCCGGTGCTAATAGCATTCCGCCTGGTAATGGACCTCAGCAGTATCCCGGCGGTCGGCCCATGGCAAATCATAGTGGTCCCGGTCAATATCCACCCTATCAAAATTGGGTACCATCCTCACCGCAGCAAGGTGGTCCTGGAGGGCCTCCACCTGTTGGCCCCGGTGGTCCTGGTGCTGCTTCGATAGGCAATCATGTACAAGGCAAAGGAACACCACCTCCACCGCAAGGCAGTGGGTCTCCACGACCCCTTAACTACCTTAAACAACATTTGCAACATAAGGGCGGTTATCCTGGTGGACCTGGCGGTCCTCCACAAGGCTATGGCAATGGGCCTGGTATGCATCCGGGTATGCCTATGGGACCACCACATCACATGGGTCCACCACATGGCCCCACAACGATGGGTCCACCTCCATCTACACAGCCACAATCTATGATGGCTGGACCTGTTGTTGAAGGCAGCAGTAGTGGTGGTAGTGGCCCTCCACCACCAGACCATATATCACAGGACAATGGCTTAAGCTCTAGCTCTTCGAGTTCAGCTCCAGGTGGACTACCAAATCCAGTCACATCTGTAGTCACTACTGGACCTGATGGTACTCCCATGGATGACGTCAGTCAGCAAAGTACAATATCAAATGCATCAGCAGGTGAGCTAGTTTAAAATTTTGCTTTTCTGATTACATAAAGTAGATGTTAATGCAAAAAACTAAATGTTCAAGAATCCAATTAAATTCAATAAATCCAATTCAAAACCATTCAATTCTTCTTTGGCACTAATAAGTACTTTCAATCGTTTTAGCTTCTGCTGAAGACCCCCAATGCACTACACCAAAATCGCGCAAAAATGATCCTTATGCCCAAAGTCATCTGGCACCGCCAAGTACTTCACCTGTTGGTATGGGTGCTGGAGCACATCCAGTCCATCCCGGTGAAGATTATGAAATGAATTCACCACCTAATTGGGCGAGAACAGCAGCCAGTCCGGTAAGTCAATAATTATAAAATTTTCTAAAAGTCAGACATTTTATTTATGTGTTTCTACATTATAGAGTTTTAATAGTCATGTTCCTCCACAAGATACTTTCCGTACAACGGTGACACCGGTATCCACTGTCGTCTCAGCGTCTGCCAAGAAATCCGATAGTCTTTGCAAACTATATGAAATGGATGATAACCCCGATCGCCGTGGATGGCTTGATAAATTGCGAGCATTTATGGATGAGAGACGCACACCCATAACAACCTGTCCAACCATCTCGAAACAACCGCTCGATCTTTATCGTTTATATTTGTACGTTAAAGAACGTGGCGGCTTCGTCGAGGTATGCAAGGTGCCGTAGCAAATTTCCTTTTACTAACTTCTTTTTAGATTTACTAGCAAACCCAAAAACCACAAAAAGTATTCACCAACCAAATTATCCAACCAACCAAAAACTCAACAAATTCCACATAAAAGAAAAGAAAATATTTGTAGAAAATCCAACCTAAACAAAAACCAAAACTTTGCATCATTAAGTACAAAAATTTTGTGTAAAAATCACCAGCATGCTTTGTTGTTTTCTTAAGAATTTTTTTTCCTAAATATTGGTTTCTACTACGATTGTCGAGTCGCATTCAAATGACAAAAATGGTAGGTGTTGCCACCTTTCATCGATATCATCATGTACCTACGACAGCAGTAGTAAGGACGATTTATAAGTTTTCACCTTAATATCGTTCGTTAATGTACTCGTATATATCAAGTGGATTTTTTATTTATATTCGTTTTTTTATTTTCCTTAATGTTTGTACACACTTTTTTTGGATCCTTAATTTCATTCTACATTTTCGCTTTTGCTGTAGTTTCTATTTTCATTTTCCCATTTGTATTTTCTTTAATATGTGTAGTAGTTAAAAAAAATATTTTTGTAGAACGTAAGTAGTATTTTATAGATTTATGATTAAGAAATTTTATAAAAATTGCGACAGATTTGTTATTCGCGATTGCACTAATTGATACCACATATTTCACTTCTCATAAAGTTATAAAAAAGTACTTACAATGATAAATCTATGTAAAATTCATTAGATATGACCCAAACTAGCACCACTTCCGGATCAAAAGTTCATCATCTTGTTGACATTCGCCAGTGATTACCTTGATTTTCTATATGTGTACATATGTACATATTTCCTTTTGAATAATATCTTACGTAGGTTAGTTAAAAAAATGTACTTTAACTTTTGATTGGGCTTAACTCAATTTGTGTCTTTCATTTGGTTTCGGCCACTTAATTTTATATGGCTCAACTTTTTTCAATCGACCCATTTTCTCTTTAAGCAATAAGCCATTTAAAAAAATAAATAATATTCAATCTAACATTGTGAGAAACTGTAGTTTCTGACGTTTTGCCTAATATCAAAGAATTATTAAGAAAGAAAATAAATTTCTTATTTGTTTTGTTTTTTTGATAGAAGTTAAAATAAACATGAGAAAAACTAGCAGCGGATGATTATTAACGGTAACAAATCGCACTTGATCAACAAGAGGGTATTAACTCAAAATTTTTAAATTTACTTTATAGTATTGTGATGTTGAAATTGGTTTTTCTAATTTTAGAAAAAATGTACTCGTACTACTCTTCTATTACAAAAAGAGATACAACTATAATTTATTTTATTTTTTTTTTTGGGCGAAAGAATATAGAAAACTGTAAAATTTCTACAGTAGGTTGTTGTTGTAACGGCTCCGATGCTGTTGGTGACGAGAGTTCTTTCCTGACATTAGATTAAATTAAAATTGGGTAATTTGTTCGTTTGTGTCATTGGGTGGGTTTGGGGTTGGAAGTTGGGGCAATTGAAGAAGTTGTTCCCACGACAATCGGATCTTCGCTCCGGAACGACCCGAATCCATGTATATAGATCATTTTTGAGAAATTAAGAGAGAAACGAAGTGTAAGGTCACAAAAATCGAACACTAATGGCTCGATTATGGACGGCAACCGTACTTTAGTTGCGTTGTAAGTAGGTAACTGAAAATTTGTGGTTGCCAGAAAATCACTAAATAGCAACTGAAACTGTCATATCCCCTGGTTTTACGGACTCTAAGGTTGTTGAGACTAATTTTATTAGAACGCCTTCACTAGTCATTCCGGATAGGGATCTTTTTGTCAAATCTGATAGACTATACGAGGGCTGCGCGGTCTTTACAGATGGATCGAAAACGGAAATAGGCACGGGTGCTGGCGTCTATTTTTTAGGAACGGACATTCGTAGGTCTTTTAGGCTACCGAACGAATGTAGTGTATTTCAGGCTGAGATCCTAGCGATCCTCAGGGCAACGGAACTAGTGACAGAATATGTAACTGAAGGCATGGAGGTAACATTCTACGTTGACAGTCAGGCGGCGCTGAAATCTTTGAAGGGGTATAGTTTCAAATCGAAGCTGGTCAGCAAGTGTAGGCTATCTCTCAATTTGCTTATGGACAAATTTAGCGTTAGGCTATGTTGGGTACCAGGACATAGCAATATTGCGGGAAGCGAAATTGCTGATGAGCTGGCAAAAATAGGGTCAGCATTAAATGTGGCAGTTAGTGACAGGTCGGTTAAACTTCCAATCGGTCACTACTATAGCGAACTCGGTAATTAGGTAATTAGCAGAACTAACCATTCCTGGAGGAATAGAGAAGATTGTAGAGTCTCGAGGTCCATATGGACAGAAGTAGACTCAGGTAAATCTGATCTACTGCTGGGTATGAATAGAAAGGTGTTGAGAGTCTTAGTAGGCGTCTTAACTGGCCATTGCTAGGTTAGAGCGAGGACCAGCATATGGAAAAATGGCACTCCGGATTTCTGTAGGATGTGTGGGGATGAAGAGGAGCCAGAAACTATAGAGCATATCATCTGTCATTGCCCAAGGCTGCAACGCCATAGGCAAAGATGGCTGAGCAGACGTTTCCATGAGGGCATTAGTGATATCGCGAAGTGCAAACTTGAGGATATCAGGGGCTTTATCATGGGAATTACGTGGCTGAAGGATGGATGATATCGGCTCTTTGTTTCTCCTTGGACAGTAAGGAGACTAATTAGTCAATAAATTATAAATGAGGGGAATCACAATGGATCCAATTGGGTCTCCGAGTGGATGTGTATTTCACACTACCCTTCCTAACCTAACCTAACCTAACTGAAACTGTCAGCTCTCAGTTGCCAGTTGCCATTCGTAATACAATTTGCAGCAACTGGCAACGCAACTGAGGTTCGGTTGCCATCCAAAATCGAATATTAATTATCTAATAAACTAGTTCAAAGAACAAGTTTCTAACGACTGCAAAACTATGCAAATATTTGATAAGTTTTCCTTAACTGGGAAAATTCCATTATGATTTAAGTGCGTCACTTGTGCATCATCCGCACCTTTTGTTATCTCCTAATAGAATCTGAATTGGTATGCTATATGTTAATCTGTATGTATCTAGGTATAATTCATTAACACATCAAGGATTTCATATGTGGTTGAATGTGCATTTAATTAGTGTATGTATGTATGTATTTTTTGAATGTATTTTTTACTTTTATACAATTATTTTGTTTTTATGTAATTCCAATTTTATTCAATTGCTAAAAATACTAATTTTGTTTTAAATATATTTTAACTACATATGTCCCAAATCTAAAGGTTACGAAAAGTAAAACCTGGAAAGATATTGCCGGTCTTTTGGGCATTGGAGCCAGCAGCAGTGCTGCGTACACGTTACGCAAACATTACACTAAAAATCTTTTAGCATTTGAGTGTCACTTTGATCGCGGTGATATTGATCCATTGCCAATAATACAACAAGTAGAGGCTGGTACAAAGAAAAAATCAACCAAAGCAGCTTCAGTACCATCACCAGGTAAGCTATTGCGTTATTTTATAAATTAATGTTCATAATGATGTATTTAAAAAAGCTATTGCAAATATTTTAGCTGGTTCATCCAATTCTCAAGATTCATTCCCAGCCCCTGGTGGTGCTGCTAACACATCTATGGATGGTTATCCTCAATATCCAGGTAGTTATCCCGGTGGTCCAGGTCCACAGCCGGATTATGGTCCGGCAGGTCAAATGCCCCGTCCACCATCACAAAGTAATGCGCAAAGTCCACATCCAGGTAAATGAAGAAAATTAAATGTAAATGAATGTTTTTATTTTTAACATTTTGTTTTTGATTTTTAAACTCATTAAATCATCACATTATTGTTGTCATTGATTTTGTCTCTAAATCTACACCAAACATCGTGCAATCAATCACTCCATCAATAAACCATCATACCATCACTGAAACGTTTTTCGTTATTTACACATATAAACAAATTACCGAAAACTCAAATTCATCGGTTTGTCAAATCTTGATAATGTTGATGGCGATAATAATGAAGGTACTAATAATCAAACAACAACGGCACCTGGTGGTGGTGGTGTGGGTGGTAGTGATAATATAAGTGTCAATAACCCATTTGATGAGCCTGTAGGCAGCGGCAGTGTTGCGCCAGTTCCAAATACAACTGGTGGCAGTGTTACAACAGTAACGTCAGTACCAACTGGTGCACCACAGCCACACCCACCGCATCCTCCAAATATAAGACCGCCTTATCCTCCTGGTGGACCATATCCACCACCGGTGTCTCGTACACCAGGTACATTTAGCAAAACATGAATCATTACAAACACTTTTCATTTTCTGTCTTGCTATTTCTGTCTCGCTATTCATTCATCATACGGTTGTTATGTCCAATGCTGCCAGATGAAATTAAATGCAATACCAAACATTTAATTTTGATTAGTTTCTTTTATTTACATAAACATATATGTTGCGTCATTTATTTGTTTTATTTTCTAATTTCTCATATACGCCGAAAAGTGACAGAAGCATTAATTTTGCTTTCTGTTGCTGGAAAAAAGTGTCCATTCATTTTTTTAACACACGTGCGTGCACTAACCAACAGATTAAAAATTACGTGAACTATTCATTTCAGTTGGCTATATGCTCTTTGCTAATGAATAGTTAAATGATACTTGGATTGATGGATCGCAAGCGTATGCTACATGTTCAATATTTATCATGTCAGTATTTACATATTTTTGTGCTGTGCGTGCGGGATTGTTAAAATTTTCAGATATGGGAGAAATCCAAAAAAAAGCATGCGATTCGCGATTCAGATTTCATATTTTATCGTAATCTGCGATATGGATCGCGATCCATAAATATTGCATGTTTTAGTTCAATAAATATCGCGTTCAATATACATACATACATATATTGAACGTGTAGTGTAGCATGCAATATTAATTGATCGCAGATTACGCTAAAATATGAAATCTGAATATTTTAATTTAATTTAATAATTTGTTTTGTTTTATATGCATCTTAAAATGATGATAAATTTTGGTCTCATAAAACAGAACTATTGGCAGCGTAGTCTCTGCTGGCTCACTATTATTAGGTCCGTTTGTTTACTTTTACAGTAAAATGCAGTAAATGAGTAATAACTGAGTAAACAGCAGAATTTACTCTCCAAAAAAGTGTTTGCCCAAAAAAGTTCGCGAACGGAAAAATTGTAAAAATTTGTAAGATTTAGGCAACAGCTGATGGAAAATAAATGTAGTGTTGAAAAATTTTTATATTATTGGATATTTGAACAATTTATTCATCGGTACTCGATTAAATACTTTTTATTACACAAATATTTTAATAAAATATGAACAATTTAATTTATGTAATCTTCCCCATTTCTTCTTTTTTTATTTTATTTGATTTTGCATATTTGTGTGTGGTTAAATATATTCAAAGTACATGAATATTTTTTTTTTTTGCTATTGACTATCGTAAAAAGAAGTGCATTACTAAGTACCCAAGTACTTAAGAATTTCAAAACTCCAAAGAATTAAAATAACAACTCCACAAAAACATTTTTAAATGTTCCCACGACTTTTAGAAAGTGTTGCATATTTTAAGTTTACAAAAGAACATAAATGTTAGCAATAATCTATAAAGTAAAGAAACAATAACAAACTCAGCTGTTAATATACTGCTGCACTTATGCCCCTTTAATTAAAATGAGTGTGGAATATGTAACATTTTTTTTTCTTTTTAAGGGTAACATCATGAGAAAAGAACTCGTTACACTTTTAAAATAGCACATATTTTGCAGAAAAGAACAAAAAGATATGTAGAAGGCAGAATAAATGCAACATATTACTCAGAAAAGAAAACGCCATAAAATAACTTTTATTTTCCATTAAAAGGCATGTAGGTCATTGTTTCACAAACAAGTTCAATTTAATGTTAATTTACTTTTAGTTTTGTTTTATTTTTACTTAAATTTTTAGTTTGATAAATATTTTAGTCACAAATTACACACTTTTTGTTTGTTTACATTTGAATCATATGTTTTCTTGTTTTACTAAACTTTACTGCGAAAAATTTCTGCAGCAAAAATTTGCAAGCTCTCAATTAAGAACTGTCACTTTACGCTCTCAATTTGTGTTTTCATTTACTGTATTTTGTGTAAACGAACGCAATTTAGTAAAATGCAGTAAAGTTCAGTAAAAAATAGTAAAAACTTTTGCGTACTCGAACACACTTATTGATACATATATTTTTCTTATCGGAATTTTATAAGCTTTTAATTCCTATTACACCTTTATTTTTTTAAATGAACTCTCGTGAAAAGTCTGCCCTGACAAATAGTTACAGAACAAGGTGAATACATTCACACCACTTCTGTAGTTCAAATGACCACCATGTGCGAAAGACTGTTCCCCAGTCAAGATCTTTACGACTGCAGTAAAATGTAAACACAAAACAGCTGACCACATACTCTTTCCCCGATATTTCATTATTCCATAAATTTCAAAATAATGGGATCCACCTCACCAGAAAACTACATAATTTCTTGCGGATAATTATATATATATATATAGGAGCTGCTATCACACATAAGTTTTAACTATATGGAGGCTTTATTCCGCGAACTTATACAAAAATAAATGTTCCGATAAATTTTTGACCACCAATGGGATTTTTTACCAATAATAAGTAAAATTTAATCGAAAAAGATCTAGTTTACTGACGCACTTCCAAATTAATAAGAAATTACATAATGCGGTAGAAAATTAAAAAATAAGACGAAAATTTGATGTAACTTTGCCGGAAACGCATAGTTTTCGAGTTATTGACCTATGAAGTTTTCATATAAAACTGAATATCCAACACATATCTGAATGAATTCGGTACAAAACCACAAGAATGTTTTAGATATAAAAAAAAAAAATAAAAAGCAAATAATAAATAAAAAATTGGCGGCGATCCTTATTTCCTTATTTAAGAGTTATGTGCATTTGAAGATTTTATGTAAAACAGTAATTATACACCACTATTCTCTGAAGAGCCGGCCTTCGGCTGGACTTAATATATTCTCCACCAGGAAATTTCCCGACACGGCGGTATATAGAACAGATCTTATGCTTAGCAGTTAATACGTATGCATGTACCGTGGCTGATAGGTAGCTAATAGTAGTTAGTAGTCCGGATGTTGTCGCTTCGCTAATCACTTTACGGGGTATGTTTGTTAAAAAAAAAATTATATACACTGATATGCATAAATGCATATCCATTAAAATCTAGTCAAAAGCTTTCAAGCGAAACCAAAATGGGCACATATTTATTTATTTATCCATCCATAGAGTAATACAAAGCCTTTTTTGGCCAAAAATATAAATATGTATTACATAGTAATAAAAAAACTCAAGTTCTTACTTTTAATTTGCTCAAACACTTTGAACTAACAATTAAAGAATAAAAAATATTCTAAAGGTAATAGTAAAAGTACAAGGTAACATAGTCCCATTAGTAGCAATTCAACGAAAACATTCTTAGAGTGGGAAAAGAATAAGCGCAGACTGAAAAATGGAATTGAAATATAAATGATGTCTCAAAATACTAGATTAGACGGTAATAAGCATCGTAAGTATCATAGGAATGTAGAAAATAAATCAGGATTCTAGAATCTATACACAAATGTGTATACATCATATATAAATATATAGACAAACGCGTATATAAAAACTTCAGAGGTCAAGAGGGAAAGTTAACACATCAAAGTTTTGTCTTATTTTTCAATTTTCTATTTCCCTATGTAATTTTTTATCATTTGGAGCAGCTTCAGTAAACTAGTTTTTAATTGTTTTCTTGATATCAGAACTTTTTTTTGTTTTGTTGCTTTTTCAGCATGGTAAATACAGAAAATATATGTACATACTAGCTTATCCCGGTCTGCTTCGCTACACCCCTTGTTATAAAATAAAATTAAAAGTATTTATATATTCTATTGTGAAAATTTAATGACGATCGGTCCAGTAGTTAAGACTATATTACGATTTTTAATTTTCCTGAAAAGGGGCGTGGTCCCACCCACTTTTCTCCTGGTACGTATTCCAAATTACGCCAATACCATATGTTCCAAATATCATCGACGTAGGTCAAAAAATGCCCAAAATATGGCGATTTAAATTTTTGGGTTATATGGGCGGTGCCACGCCTCTTTGTCCAATCCCGCCCATATTTGCAGCAGCACTTAAGAAATGCACACCAAACCGACATACCAAATTTTGTTCAAATACCATTATCAGGAGCAGAAATAATAGATTTTTAATTTGTGGTTTGTATGAGAGGTACCACGCCCCTTTGTCCTATCCCGCCTATATTTGCAGCAGCACTAAAAAAATGCACACTGAACCGACGTACCAAATTTTGTTCAAATACCTTTATCAGGAGCAGAAATAATAGATTTTTAATTTGTGGTTTGTATGAGAGGTACCACGCCCCTTTGTCCAATCCCGCCCATATTTGCAGCAGCACTGAAAAAATGCATACCAAACCGACTTACCAAATTTTGTTCAAATACCGTTATCAGGAGCAAAAATAATATATTTTTAATTTGTGGTTTGTATGAGAGGTACCACGCCCCTTTGTAAAATCCCGCCCATATTTGCGGCAGCACTTAAAAAATGCACACCAAACCTACGTACCAAATTTTGTTCAAATACCGTTATCAGGAGCAGAAATAATAGATTTTTAATATGTGGTTTGTATGGGAGGTACCACGCCCCTTTGTCCAATTGGACCGAATTATAAATCTAAACCACCCGGGACGCCACTCAAACGCATACAAAAAAATTTATGGAAATCGGTCCAGCCGTTTAGGAGGAGTTCAGTTACAACGCACGTACAGTAGAATTATATATATAAAGATGTCTTGAAGTCTTTACATACACATAAAATAATTATTTCCCTTAAAAAGAGAATTTTTTCTTGAATCGTTATTATAGGTTTTTTAAAAACATCAATAAATCGGCTAATCTGGCAGCTATTGTTGTGTTTGCTTTTAGACAACCCACTCTTCTTGAGTGATTGGAGTTAATTTTTTTTTTAACTTATTCAATTTTGTTTTCGTGCTTTATTTTCAACTTGTTTTTATTTATACGAATAACTTAGTTAAATAAACAAATATATAATGCCTTTGGGTACATTGCAGGTTCTCCTTATCCTGGACAACCCGGAACTTACGGTCAATATGGTTCAGGTGATCAATACAATACAACAGGGCCCCCTGGCCAATTTGGTCAGCAGCAAGGACAGTTTCCGCCACAGAGTCGTAATATGTATCCTCCCTATGGACCCGAGGGAGAAGCGTGAGTGAATTTAATATTTTCTAAACTCATTTTGCACTTACAAAGAGAAATTAATACAAAACAGAGATTTTTCAAATATGTTCCTTAAACATTTTCGTTAGCAACTGTATTGTTTTCATTCACATACACTTTTACACTGTCCTTGTTATTTCTAAAAGGAAAAATATACTAAAAATATGTATTTTGTTTACCGTTTAGGCCACCATCTGGCTCCAATCAATACGGTCCTTATGGAAATCGTCCATATAGCCAACCACCTCCTGGTGGTTCTCAAACACCTACTCCACCTGGTGCTCCTGCAGCTGCTGGAGGTTCACCTCAAAGTTGTCCCCCAGCACCTGGTGGCTCGCCATACCCTCCGCCTAGTGCTCCTGGCCAACAAGAATACTATAGACCGCCAGATCAGGTAAATAGTTGAAAGCTTTTTTATTGAAACCATTAATATTGATTCAATTTAAAATCTTTAAAGGGACCTCAACCACGTCGTCATCCAGATTTTGTAAAAGACTCACAACCCTATCCAGGATATAATGCAAGGCCTCAACTATACGGTAAATAAATAAAATAAATATAATATAAAAAATGCCGCAAATGTGTTTGTTATATCGTATCTGTAAACGGCTGATTCATGGCTAATGAAAACAGTAAAAACTTAATCAGCCGTTTAGATACCACAGAGACAAATTTTGCACTTATAACAGTCCTCTGTCTACTCGGCGGAAAAAACTCAAATACATGTTGACTATACATATTTGTAATAAATGTTTAATCATTCTAGGTGGTTGGCAAAGTGGTTCCAATCAGTATCGTAACCAATATCCTTCTTCACCATCTCCTCAAGCTTGGGGTGGCGCTCCACCACGAACAGCAGCCCCACCATCGGGTCCGCTAGGACCACCCGGTCAACAACAGCCTCTGGCTGCTGGTGCAACACAGTGGGATCAACACCGCTATCCACCTCAGCAACAACAGCAGCCTCCACCTCCGCAACAACAACAACAACAACAACAGCAGCAGCAACAGCAGCCCCCTTATCAGCAGCAGGGCCAACAGCAGCCGACGCCACCGCAGTGGGCACAAATGAGTGGTGCTGGCACTGGCGTACCTGTAGCTCCACCAAGTGGAGCGCCAGGATCTCCTTTAAGGCCACCCAGTGCTGGGCATCAGCATCAACAACGAATGCCCTCTAGTGGTCCTACTGGTCCCATGAATATGGTCGTAGGACCCGGTACTGTACCACAAGCCGGTCCAACAGGAGTACCACCTAATACTACAAATCCTGTTACTGTAAGTAATGTTCCAATGTCGCAGGGTAGCATGGGAAAACCCCCTTTCACGATGCCTGCACCACCACAGGCTGGTGGTGGTACTAGCATTTCTGTACCTCCAGGAAATTCACAAGGTCCACCTGCAGCTGGAATAATTCCGCCTGGTGTAATGGCCACTCAGCAAAAGCCTATTGGAGGTCCTAGTGTTGTGGCGACCAGTATACCACCACAACCTCAGCAGCCGCAACAACCCCCACAACCATTCGCTCCACCTGTTGCTCAACTAATAAAAAAGGAAATAGTTTTCCCATCAGATAGTGTGGAGGGTACCACACCAGTGTTATACAAACGAAAACGCTTAAATAAGGCTGATGTTTGCCCAGTCGACCCTTGGCGTTTATTTATGGCTATGCGATCGGGACTTCTAACTGAATGTACTTGGGCTTTGGACCTTCTAAATGTACTATTGTTCGACGATTCCACAGTACAATACTTTGGTCTGGCACATTTGCCCGGTTTATTAACACTTCTTCTGGAGCATTTTCAAAGGAATCTCGCTGATATGTTCCACGACGAAGAGAACAATGAAAAACAATTAACAAGTAGTGCTCGAAGTGCTAAAAAGCTATCCAACAAGCGAAGTAACGTACATAATAAATTACGGAAGCGGTCTTGTGATACCCTTAAACAAGAAGAATTAAGCAGACAAACAAAACTACATGACAATATCTCATCATCCGATAATGAAAGTGAGCGAGTTATTTCTAAAGTTGATGGACTAGAACGTGATGACTCTGATGAAGATGAAGGTATCGATTTGGGTCAGGTTAAAGTTCAACCAAATCCTGATGAACGTGTGATATTATTGGCCCATACACCCAACTACACAATGATGTCGCGCAAAGGTTTGCCGGTGCGACTTCAGCCTGCCGAACAAGACATATTCATTACCGATGGTCTAAAATCATGGGATTCGGAGTATTTTGGCAACTATGAGGAGAAAGCACCGGTTGGCAGCAATGCCTGGACCTATGGCTTCACTGACTTGGACATAAATGCAGGTATTATTGATGTGTTCAAGTCAGAATTTGTAGACATTCCATTTGCCCGTTATATCAGAGGCAGCCATCGCAATACCAAAATAAAGACTAAAGATAATACGATACAGATAAAACTTGAAGCTGAAGAACCTGCAGAGTCATCTAGTAGTAGCAGCTTTTTATTAAAGCATCCCAAGATAGAGAACAATGAGAAAAGTGATAAAGAAATTGAAGCAGCTGTTGCAGACCAAGACGAGGATGAAGTTGAAGCTAGACTGCAACAAAATACTTTTAACAAAAAACGTAGACTTTTTAATAACACCGTTTTGAATGCCAACCCCAACGCCAGCCTTAACAGCAATAATAGTGACGCTGCTGGTGATGCACAAATGTTAGAACCAAGTGAAGCGAAAAGAACAAAGTTGGAAGAACTGGGAAAAACGGCGTCTATGAAAACAGGTGAAATAAAGCACGAGGATGATAGTGAAATGTCAGCAACTGCAGCTCCTTCAGACAGTGATTGTCGAGAGGTAGATATGGAATTGGAAACTATAACCACCAAAGACACGGCTATGTCAAAACAGTTCGATCCCAAGTCAACCATTCGAGATCCAGCATTAGTTCTGCAGCGAAGACGTTCCTCTTCTTCCCTCGAAGATGAATGCTACACCCGCGATGAGTCTAGTTTGTATTTGGTCAACGAGAGTCAAGACTCATTGGCTCGTCGTTGCATCTGCATTTCGAATATATTTCGCAACTTGAGCTTTGTTCCCGGCAATGAATCGATTTTGGCCAAGTCCACTAGGTTCCTAGCAGTGCTTGGTCGTCTTCTGCTGCTAAATCACGAACATTTGCCCAGGACACCTAAAAACCGCAATTACGATAGAGGCACCGAAGAAGACACTGATTTCTCGGACTCTTGCAGTTCACTGCAAGGAGAACGAGAATGGTGGTGGGAATATTTGATCAGCATACGTGAAAATATGCTTGTTATAATGGCTAATATTGCTGGTCACTTGGATCTATCACGCTACGAAGAACTGATAGCAAGGCCTCTAATCGATGGTCTACTACACTGGGCTGTGTGTCCAAGTGCTCACGGTCAAGATCCTTTCCCTTCGTGTGGCCCAGCTTCCTCACTATCACCCCAAAGACTTGCCCTGGAGGCTCTCTGTAAACTATGTGTAACCGACAACAATGTCGATTTGGTGATTGCTACACCACCTCACTCCAGGCTAGAGAAATTATGCGCTGTTCTAACGCGTCACTTGTGTCGCAACGAAGATCAAGTACTAAGAGAGTTTTCAGTTAATCTGTTACATTATTTGGCTGCGGCCGATAGCGCTATGGCTCGAACGGTAGCCCTGCAGTCGCCTTGCATCTCATATTTGGTAGCCTTTATCGAACAAGCTGAACAAACCGCTTTGGGAGTGGCAAACCAACATGGCATCAACTATTTGCGCGAAAATCCTGACTCAATGGGTACAAGTTTAGATATGTTAAGACGGGCGGCCGGCACTCTATTGCATTTAGCCAAACATCCCGACAATCGATCTCTTTTCATGCAGCAAGAACAAAGACTTTTGGGTCTGGTTATGTCACATATACTGGATCAACAGGTGGCTTTAATAATTTCACGAGTGCTATTCCAAGTATCGCGTGGGTCTGGAACCGGCACGAATTCACTCGAATATAGACTGCAACAAAAGCACTTGCAGCAAAAAATGTTAGAGACTGCAAATGAAAAAAAATCACAGGGATTAATTTCATCTTCCTCAACAGTATCAATGTCGTTGGGCTTGGCGAGCACAGATGCAAATAACTCCAACTCAGAATTGAAAATAGAATCAGTAAAATCAGAGGCATACGAAACGACATCGATGTCAAGCAATGAAGCTGTTAACAATACAAGTGGTGCAGAAAGTTCGGGCGGTGTTGCTTCTACGGACACACCTGCAGGCAAGCCTCTATCTTCCTCTATGATTATGTCTGCTGATGAAAATAGTAATAGCAGTTCGCAAATAACACCTTCGGCTACCTTCAACGATGTCAGCAACAGCAGTACAAATAGCAATAGTTGTGGTACTGCAGCCAGTTCGCATAGTAGTCTTAGTCAAAATAGTATGAATAGTTCTATCGGTGGCTGTAGTAATAACAGCAGTTCCAATGCAGCCGGTGCTCTTCACAATATGCATACCAATAGCACAAGCAGCATGACAACAGCAGTGGCTACGGCTGCAGCTGGGGTAACAACAAACACGGCAGAACATATAAAAAGCAACATATTAAGTTCAAACACCAATTCTTCATTGGCCAGCAGTAGTTGTAGCACTAACAGTAATATTGGTACAAGCGGTAGTATGAGTGGCAGTAATAGTCTACAATTAAACAATAGCAGTACGACGACAGGCCCCTTATCTAATCAACAGCAGATAGTGGCACCTCCACCGCCGCCACCCACAGCGGCAGCCCCTACACAAGCTCCAACTGCTAATACCTCAACGACTGCAGCGGTTGCGTAGTATACAATGTTACAAGCTGCTGATAATACAGCAGCTGGCACAACAATGTTTGCTTACCATCATCATCAGCAGCAGCAGCAGCATCATCAGCTACATCACCACCAACAACAGCATCAGACACACCAGCATCTTACGCAACATACTCCTCACATGTGGTCTCAACCTTTACCGCCCCTCTCTCTACCGCCACCACCCTTAAATATTATTACGCCCACTAATACAACAAGTCTAATGGAAATGCATTTTAATAATAATAATAATAACCAAGATGAAGCGGCGCCAACATTTCATCCACCATCTTCTCAGCACCAACAACATTTTACGAATATTACACAAAGGTCTGTAATGCCAACAGCACAACAACAGCAGCAAACGTATAGCAGTCAATCACAGCAACATCATCCCCACCAGCATAATCATCATATTCAGCTACAACAGCAGCATCATCATGTGCCTGCGCTCCATCAACCAAATTCACAAACTCATACTCAGCCACAATCACTACAATCTCCGCCACCATAACCTCAACAACAACATGAGTCAATAGATCAGGTTAAATTTTAAATTTTTAATATAATATTCTTTCGTTTGGTTTTTTAAGATACTTTTCTTATTGTGTTTTTTTAATTTTATTTTTAAGAAAGTTTGAATATTTCAAACAACAGATTTTTGCTCACATATTTATTAAATTTTATTATTTTGTTTTTGTTTTATTATTTGATATTTTTATTTATCAACTTTTGAATAAATAAAAAATACAAAAAAGATTCAGAACAAAAAGAAATCAGATATTGAAAAGATTAGGAAGCGACTAAATCGGTGGACAACAGCATTAACAGTTTTAAATGTTTATAAACATCTAAGCAAATTTTTAATTATTCGCGAAAAACCATATCTGTGTTTGTGATGGTGACAACTTATAAATTTGTTATTTAAATACAAAAAAGAAAAAAGTGGAGTTATTTAGTAAAGTTTTGTTTTTCCAATGCAATTTAGATCTGTCTCAATTTCTCAAAAATAGGAGCAAGCATGGCAGTGTCTTTAGAAATAAACTACTCATCCTATTATGTTCTGTTCTATATTTCTATTACGTTTTCACAATGTCAAAATGACATATATGCGAGTATATAACGAAACGTATATATGTATGTATGAATATTAGTTGTGATTTGAACAATAGTTTTAAGAAAGTTAAATGGATTAATATATTTTTTTTAGCCGACAGTAAATTTTTGAAAATTATATTCTTTTAAAATTCATGTTATTTTTATTTTTAGCCATGTTCAGCAAGACATATGTATACCAAGTAGACTCGACTAAATTCGTTTTGGATATTACCTACTTTGGATGTCAAAAAATTAACCGAATGAAGATATTCAAGAACTTATAAAAAGCTATGATTTTAGCTTTGAAGTAGAAAAGAAGATAACCTAATTTGTTTTTTTTTTCATGTAGGAAGAACAACGAAAATGTTTGGACATTTATGTATATATTTTTTTTTATAAAAATTGTAAGGAAATGTTACTAAGGTTGATTTAAATAAACAGAAAACACATTTAATTGCAATTCACCATTTTATTATATATTGAAAGCTAAAATCTCTTAATGTACATACATATGTACATACATACTTACAAACGTCAGTTCACTTCAGTATAATCTTGCGATTAGCCAACACCACTTTTGAAAGTTTGTTTGTATCACATTGCAAATATTATGGCCAATCATACTTCTGAAAAAAATTGATTGATGTAACATATATGTAAGTCATAAATCAAAATTTGTAAAACAATTTAGAGACTGAGATATGTAAATATATACATACAGACATATCGATACCTTAATACAGAAATGTCATATAAGCAAAATCGAAATCGATATAGGCAAAATAACGCGATTTAAAAAAAATGTGTTAGCGCCCTTCTATATTAAGGTAACGAACGATATGAATATAATAATACGTCATAAGCTTATAAAATAAATTTCTATCCCATATACATACATATTTATATTGTATGAAGTCAACGTTCACACAGATGCAAGTCTTAAGTCATGTGCTCTTGAAATTCGTGTTGCTTTGTCAGTTCAATAAGACTTATTGTGTAACCTGAATTGATACAAATCTTTGATAAATATTAGAAATCAAAAGACAGTTCAAAATTAGCTTAAAGTAATAGCTTTCTCTGTTCCAGTAAAAATTTGACGAATGCGGCAGTCACCAGCTAAATAGAATGAATCGCACAGATTTGTGAAAACTGTAATAATATGCGTATTTATTCATTCCGCAATTTTTTTTTTTATGGAAAAGTGGAAAAATTAAATTTTACAACAAAAAAAAAAAATTTCGAAATGAATACCCTTAATAATAGTGTTCTAATTAAAAATATGGATGTGAAAATTCTACTCAAATTAAATTCGTTAAAGAAAAAATTAATTATTTTATAGAATACATCAATTTCTCTTGATACAAACTGGGAAATGAAATATTCATGTTAATTTCACTTAAACTCATTTAAGAACACAAATTCAGTGGAATTATCACTAAAATTGCATTTTGCGAACTTGGTCGAATAAGATGAAATTTATACGATGAGATATGTATATAATGCAAATTAATTGCATTCAATTTTGTTTTCATGACAAGAAGTGTTGGGATAGCGACATCCATGGCTGTCATTCTTGTATTGTATATTGGTTAAGAAAATGTTGCATGAAAATTTCAAATACGAGACTCTTTAAAACAATTGCAAAAAAGAAAATCATCGTGTCAATTTTGTCTTAAGCAATTTGTATATGTATGTGTGTATATATTTGTTTAAACCAAAACTACATTGAATTTGATGTGTATTTAATTTGTCAGATATTTTTAGTAATATTTTCTGGTAACAGAGTAGTTAATTTTCATTATTCTAATGAATGTGTTGTGACTGCATTAAACTTAAAAGGCACCGTTTAATCGCTTACAATAATGTTTTAGTCTTACGACATCCAGGGTAATTAATCGTTTATAGTTGTTATTTTTATATTCTATTTCGGTAAATATCAATTTGTGGATTTAATTTAATTCGTAAAAATTTTTGTACATTCTTAAATTGTGGCTCAAATATACTCATCTATTTAGTGCGGAAGCGTAAGCCTTTTCCCGTCTGAAAATAATTATTCTTAACATTTTAAAGTTATAAGTAGTGCTTACTTTTAAAAGTTTGCTGCTTGATTTCGTTTAAATTCGTTAAAAATTGTGTTTAGTTTTATTTTTTACTGTTTCAACGCTTTTTTTTTGCCTGTTGAAAACTACAACCTGATCGATATGACCCAGTTTATACTTTGTTTGTAAATAAAAAAAAAAAACAATTATGCAGCATAAAAAATAATAATAAATATAAAATTCTACTTTCTGCTAAATGCAACGAATTTATTTCCAAGTTGCTTCATCATAATTACATATACATATATTTACATACATATATACAAAATACAATTACCAACATAAAATGCATAATAAACTTGACAAGTATATGACACATGCAGACATGCATACAACATAATACACAATAGGAGGAACTATTATTATGTTTTCTTTTTCTAAATTACGACATTTCAAATCTAAGATAAAATTTAAATTAAATTATTACCTAAACAAAAACATCAACATCATAAACAAGCTATAACGAAATTAATTTTATGTATAAAATAATAACTGAAAGGCAGAAGAAAAAGCCCTGAATATATCTAACGAATGATGAATGAAAGAAAAATAAAAGGTTTAAATACTTAAATTGCACATAAATACATTAAATAAATGAACTTTGTATAGAGATTTTTTTCTTTGAACGTAAATTAAAAGAAAGTAAATGTAAAGATTTATAGTTTTAAAAATTAGACTAACAAAAACTAAATTAAAAAACAAACAATTGTATATGTATATTTAATATAAAACGGTAAGAAAATGAAATAAAAACATACGCGCAACTTGCAAGATATTCCTAAAAAAAATAAAACAAACAAAAACAAAACGATAAAAAAAAATAAATGCTTTTTCTGTTAGAATTCAATAAAAACTCCTTTGATTATACACATAAATTAAAAAAACATATATGTAGTTCGAGGCATATTAAGACAGAATTAAAAGAAAAAAAAAACAAATAAAAAAAAAACTGAAAGAATTTGTAGTTTATGGTCAATATTATTAAATAATTAAAACAAATATAAATATAATTATTAATTTAATGTGTCTGCACGTGTATAAACAATTAGTTTTATAAATATATATATATACATACATATATAGAAAATAATAATAAAAACAATTATTTTTAACTTCTTTTTTTTTCAAATAACTGCAGTATTTATTCTCTACATAAATTCTTAATTTTTTTTTTATATTATTAAAATTAATATTATTTAATTTTAAGGAATCTTTAAAAAAGGAATATAAACTAATGCAACAAAACAAAATACAAAAAAAACTATCCTTAAATGTTAAAAAAAATTAAATAAAATTTTTTATATTTAACATTTATTATTTTGTGTTGTTTTTTATAATTTTCAAACAAAAAAATTTGTTTTAAATTCTTTTTATAAATATATTTTAAATGTCTAAAATATCATATATAAAGATATTATAAACTTAAAAAAAAGAATGTTATTAAAACATTAATTATAAAAACAGGCTACATTTCTCCCCCTATAAAAACCAGCCACACTCAAACATTATTTTGAAAAGTTACAATCTTGAAAATTTTCTCACAAAAAAAAAAAAAAAAAAAAAGAATTAACATAAACTTGTTAAAAAGTATAATAAACTAATTTATAAAGAAATTCTATAGCTTATAATAATTAAAAATAAGTAAAAATGTCTTTGTCTTAAAGCAAAACTCATACATTAAAACCCTCAAAAATTGCATTAAAGCAGAAACTCCCAGACGTTTAATAATCCAACAAAACAAAAATCTTTAAAAAGTGAAAAAATTATTAAGTAAATTATATCACAATATAATATGAAATTATAAAAAGCAAAAATATTCTTTAAACAATTGCTTAGTTTTAAATAAAACAACAAAACAAAAAAATATAATATAATATAAAATTATATATATGTATTATTAAACAAATAAACAAATAAATAAATATAAAAATATAATAAAAAAGAAAAAACAATTAAATATTATTCTTAGCTATAGATATTAATTCGTCAAAAATACAAAGAGTACACTACACACTAACAAAATTATCCTTTTCGTCCTCTTCCCCCGTTACTCTTTTCCGTCTTTTTAAACAATTTCAACAAATGTTTAAAACAATTCTCTATTCTATCACTATCACTAACGCCTCATTTCCTCTCTGCCTCTCTATTTTCCCCACCCACAACAAAAATCCCTCCCCTTATACATCTATTAATATTGTAAAAACAACAACAAGAAAGAATAATGAAAAGAAAAACAAAACAAATAATAATTGTAGTTTTAACTTTATATTAAAAAAAAAAACAAAAATAATAATAAAAATTACAAAAAAAAAAAAAAAAACAATTAGACTTTTAATAGTGGAATGGCTGGGGCTAGGGAGGCACGTGTGAATGCTCCTTAAAGTGTTCCGTTTAAGAAGTTTAAAACGAAGCTTCCTCGTATCGAACCGTTTTTGAACTCTTATGCGTCCCATACACATTTCAATTCAATTGTCAATTGAGTCTTTCAATTGTCAATTGAGTCTTTCAATTGAATTGATTCTTGGCCACACACTTCATAAACTGAATTGAAAGATTTTCATTCAACTGTCAATTTGCTCTAGCATTTTTATCCAACCTTATGTCAAAAATTTAATATTGTGAATAATTTTTTTACTTTTCACGTATTTGCAATCATTAAAAACTCACATGAAACAAGTTTATCCAGTCCAGAATAACAACGTGAAAAAATTTTCACTGAAAAAAATTCCCCTCACCGTGAAAATTTTTTTCTCTTTGATATTTAGACTTTATTTTTGATGGGAAATATAATAAAACATGTATGTAGTTCTTTTTATAATTCGAATATTAAAGCTTACAAAGTTTATTTTAATAAAGAGATCTGACAATACGGCACTAACCGATGTATTGGTCAACAAAATGCAAAACAACAAGTCGATTGCCTGCGGATTTGTAAAGTTTAAATTTCGTTTTGTTGGCTTTCCAAAAAGTTGAGGAATTATTTTACTACATAAAAGTAAGAATACAATAAACAAACGCTGCAAATAAACTCTCTCTTCAATACTGAATATTTAGCTTTGCTTTTTGAAGTTTTCTTTAAAATATGTATAGAAACATAAATACATGATACAATGAATATAAGGTATATGCAGAAATACAAAAAACATCAACTCTAACAGCCCAATTATTTTGTTGGTAGAAAATTTGATTTCGGGAGTCAAAAGTGTAAATATGTATGTATGTGTGTATGTTTCAAAAAGTGACAAAAATATAAATAAAACTAGTTTATCCCGGTCTGCTTCGCTACCCCCTCGTTATAAAGTAAAATTAAAAGTATTTATATATTCTATTGTGAAAATTTAATGACGATCGGTCCAGTAGTTAAGACGATATTACGATTTTTAATTTTCCTAAAAAGGGGCGTGGTCCCACCCACTTTTCTCTTGGTACGTATTCCAAATTATGCCAATACCATATGTACCAAATATCATCGACGTAGGTCAAAAAATGCCCAAAATATGGCGATTTAAATTTTTGGGCTATATGGGCGGTGCCACGCCTCTTTGTCCAATCAAAACTTCATATAGGCTATTATTCCTGCCAGAGTCACAGTAACATGCTGTGAAAATTTCAGGAAGATCGGTCCAAGGGTTTGGTTTTCCTAAAAAGGGGCGTGGTCCCATCCACTTTTCTCCTGGTACGTATTCCAAATTATGCCAATACCATATGTACCAAATATCATCGACATAGGTAAAAAATGCCCAAAATATGGCGATTTAAATTTTTGGGTTATATGGGCGGTGCCACGCCTCTTTGTCCAATCCCGCCCATATTTGCAGCAGCACTTAAGAAATGCACACCAAACCGACATACCAAATTTGGTTCAAATACCATTATCAGGAGCAGAAATAATAGATTTTTAATTTGTGGTTTGTATGAGAGGTACCACGCCCCTTTGTCCAATTGGACCGAATTATAAATCTAAACCACCCGGGACGCCACCCAAACGCATACAAAAAAATTTATGGAAATCGGTCCAGCCGTTTAGGAGGAGTTCCGTTACAACGAACGTACAGTAGAATTATATATATAAAGATATAAAATTTTTTCTGAAGACTTCTTTCCACGATTTTATTTTGGTTTTATCTTTGGGAACTTTAAAAAAGGTTCTTTCCAATAGCTCTAATCATTTTTACATATCACATCCATTTAGCACAAATGCAAACTCATATTTATTTCGTATTCATTTTCAAAATTTTCTTCATAAACAAAACTTTTTAATTTAAATATAATAAATAAATACAAATCAAAATTTGACACCCGAAATTAAAAACAAGTGGTTTACAACATTTGTCAGCTGGGCTTGTAAGACTGCCTTATAGATTTAATGTAAAACAGATCATCTACATACTTAGTCATCAATCTGGGAATCGTATTCAGTTTCTGAATATGTAGATAAATCTAATAATTTCTCCATAACTATATCTGCAACAATTGGAGATGCTGGAGATCCCATTGGAAAACCATTTTGTTGTATAAATATATTTCCATTATATTGAAAATTTCTATTATCTTCTATGCAAAATTTTAAAATACGTAAAAATAAATCCTTATCTATATTTGTATAATCCTTAATCAGATCCCATTTTTCTCCAATGGTATTTATCGCAACATCAACAGGTACATATACTAGGAAATAAAGACACAACATCAATATTTCATCATTTGATATCTGTTGATCTTTTATCCTGTTTTTAAACTCTACAGGATTCTTGATATTATACCCAGAGTTCTTCGTAATATTCCGTCAAATATTTGTTATGTACATATTTACATAACTCATATTATTAGAATTAACAAACATATACATACAATATATGTACATTTACATTCACTGAGAAGTGATAGCGGAAATAATTTTTCACGTGACATTCATGATAGCATTTTTCACTTCGAGGGGAATAAAAATTTCACGGGAACAAAAATTCCAATTATTATTCACCCCTGATTATCCGGTGGAAAGAACTTCAGATTCCAGAAGTATCCACAAACGGAAATTCAAATAGGAGATGCTGTTAGCCGTCTTGAACGATTAGAGATAGTTTAATTAGAGTTTAACTTCTGACCACGGCCTTGCGATTTAAGAACAGCTTTTAGCATTATAACTTGACTTATTTTTACGCACGTTCCTCCCTTGCAGTCATACAGCAAATATGTCGTGAGTCCGGAATGCATTGACCTTTGAAAGAATTAGCTTCTGCTTGTTGGCTGTGCAAATGAATTTGCGTCCTTATCATGACTTGGTTCAGCTTTCGTTTTGAGTCATCCATATCTCGCGCTGAGATGACCGCAGCTATGTCGTCTGCATATCCTACAAGATGTGTGTCTGCTGGCATCTCTATATTCAGGATGTCGTCGTAGCTCAGGTTCCAAAGGTCGGGCCCCAGGATGGATCCCTGGGCCGCGCCGACCTAGGCTGGCGGCCATGTCCAAAATGCACCTTTCTTGTGTGTTCGTTGTTGGAGCACTCCATTCGACAGCCTTGGTGTTGAAATCCCCAGCGACTATAAAGGCTTCACCTATTTCATGAACCTTATCTTTGATCAGGTCCAGCTTGCTCCTAAACTGCTCTATGCCCTGACTAGGGGTGAGATAGCAGCTCATCATTATTTTTTTTTTGTTTTTATAATTTTATTATTTATTGAATCTTCAATTTAGATTGTAATATCAATAAGTTTTTCAAATCTTAAATCTAAAAATATTAAATATAAGTTTAGCCAATGCTAAACAAAATTTTTAATTTCAACTTTTAATTTTTTTTGAGAAAGAGTATCCCTTTTTTTCAGCCGGGTATGGCCTCTATAATGAAGAATATTGCGCGCAAGTGGATTTGGGTGCAACTCAAGTTTTTTTATACATATATTTTTTCGCGTGTTTTAAAAATACTGTCTTCACCAACGGAACGTCTAGATCTTTATGAACACGATGATTTCTGACATACCAGAATAATTGTACGTAGAATTTTGTTCTGTCGCCTTTGACAGAATATTCGATGCTGAGGCAGTGCCCCATAGCTGAATTCCATAGCACCATATTGGTTTCAGGATCGCGTTGTATAGTAGAAGTTTACAGTCTAGGCTCAGTATTGAATTTCTACCCATAAGCCAATTCATTTGGGCTGCTTTTAATTTCATTTGCATCAACTTTGCGTCTATATGCGATTTCCATGTTAAACGGCGATCAAGGTGAACGCCTAGATATTTGACTACAGTATGTTGCGGAATAGTCTCGGTGTTGATTTGTATAGGCAGGCATGTTTCCCTTCGCAACGTAAAAGTGACGTGTACTCATTTCTGCTCGTTAACTTTTATACGCAATTGTTCGAGCCATTTTTCCAATTTGGATATATTCTTGTAAGTTGCGGGAAGCTTCTACAGGATTTTCGTGAACGCTTAGAAAGGCTGTATCATCGGCAAATGTTGATGTATGAATGTTATTGCTTAACGGTAAGTCAGAGGCATAAATTAAATAAAGTAAGGGACCGACGATGCTGCCTTGGGGAACTCCGGCTTCGATCGACTGCGAAGGGCTTAAAAAATTGCCTTCCATAACAACAAATTTTCATTCCTCTAGATAGCTTTTTAAAAGCTTGACGATGTTTGCGGGGAGATTTCGTGTTAATTTGTGGATAAGACCTTCGTGCCATACTTTATCGAAAGCTTGAGAAACATCTATAAAGACCGCAGAGCAATATTTCTTTTTTTCAAAGGTGTCTCTAACTACGTTCACAAGTCTTTGAGTTTGTTCAATAGTGCTATGTTGTCTGCGAAAACCGAATTGATGATGTGGAATGCATCCACTTCTAGTCAGTATAGGCATCAGCTTGCTCATATACAGCTTTTCAATTAGTTTTGAAATGTTGGGCAATAAACTAATAGGCCTATATGATTCAACCTTCGTATAATCCTTCCCGGGCTTTGGTATCATAGTAATCATCGAAACCTTCCATTTTGTTGGATAGTATTGCAGCCGTAGAATACTATTAAAAATGTATAGTATAATTCTTTTTGCAATATAAGGCAGTTGTTGAATTATTTTGTTGCTTATTTTGTCGAAGACTAGTAATGGCCTTTTCAATCTCCACAATGTAAATCTGAGCGATATTTCTGGTAAAGAGACGACTGGTGGCAGTTAAACAATATCAGTAGAAATATTCGGGGTAAATACTTTTTCTAGGTGCTTAACAAATAGATCACCTTTTTCAGCATCAGTTCTTGCCCAGTCACCATTCGAATCTCGTAACGGAGGTTTGCAAATCACTGGCCTTTTAAATTTTCTGGCTGCACGCCACAGCGAATAGTCTGTTTGTGGTGTTGCATCGAGTTCTTGAAGAAATTTTTGCAGCGAAGCTGTTTTTTGTGTTTGTAAAACTTTTCTGAGTTGTTTGGTACATTCCTTCAGCCTTAACTTTAACTGTAACGTTGCCATTCTCGTCGAGCTCTCCGTTTTTCAGTCAATAGCCTACAGAAAAAATATTGCTAAATCTCACTTGTTGATTTGTTTTATTTGAAGTAGCATTAAAAGCAGCTTGTTTAACATGCGCTTCAAACAACCTGAGGGAATCGTCTATGTCAGAAGGTGTTCTTAAGGCCGTGCTTCACTATACTACACAATCGTACGATTCATTCACAGGAAAATCTTACAAAAATCTGACCGACTTTAAGAAATCGTTTCAAAATGGTGTTGTAGGTGCCACACTATCATACAAATCTGATGCCAAAACATCTGTTTCTGAATATTCTCAGCGCGTTGATACTAAATACTACTCTGATCGCATGAAAACTATCATTTTATGAAAATTTTCATAAAATTTTACAAATCGCACGACTTGCCAAAAAAAATCTGTCACGCAGATGCATTTTTAGTCTACACTACCATAGTTTATGAGCACACATGTAATATTTGGCAGATCGCACGATTGTGTAGGATAGTGCAGCACGGCCTTTAGCGGCATTCTTTCCGAGCAATGAGCACTCAGATATTTTCTGTATTTCAGCCAGTTAACACGTACAGACGTCATCGGTAAATCACATGTTGGTGTTACAGTTGTGTGTGAGTAAATAGTGACAATTGTAGGTGAGTGATCTGAAGATAAATCCAAAGATGTTTCAACTTCAACCATCTTGCTGGGTACAGCTTTTGCTATTCCAAAGTCAATAACATCAGGAATTTTTTGTCGATCTGTTGGCCAATATGTTGGCTGACCACTTGAAACAACATTCAAACCCATTTTAGAAATTGTGTAAAACAAAACTCGTCCGTTAGGAGTGATTAAACGTGAACCCCAGAATGTGTGTTTAGTTTTGTAGTCGCCAGCTGCTAGAAAACGGGGGCCCAGTGATTTATAAAACGCCGTTTATTAACTCAAGGTAATTGAAAATCTTGGGGGCGAATAGACATACTTCTCTAGATAATATTATAAGTTTTTGATAGTAATTTTCAATGCAGATTTTCGTTGCTTGAAGATAATCTTCACATAAATCATTCAACAGGTAGTGTTTTATTCGCGTTTTTATTAGAATTCCCGAGCCACCACAAGGACATACAGGACATGTTGAGAGTAATTGTATTTACTGTTTGTATTAAGATCTCAATTGAGGCTTCAATACGACTAAAATTAGACCCCGAATCTTCTTTTACATTTACGGTTTTTTGCGCAGTACTCTGGTTGGTTTTTAAATACTAGCGTATAAAAATTTGTTGTTAGCTTCTTGTTGAGCACTAGGCGCGTTAGACTTGAAAATGTTTGAATATTGATTTTGGCTGGTAGACGGTTGAGGTAACTGTGGGTAGTTAAAAGGGGTTTTAGGCTAAGCGGGGGTAGCATTAGTTTTTTTTTTGATGAATTCTTAAAAAACGAGTAAAGAGGGCAGCCTCTATAGTTGGCAGTGTGATTTCCGCCGCAATTGCCACATTTTTTCGTCTTGGGATCACCTTTAATTTTGTCGCAGTGAGCGGTACTGTGTAACTCACCACATACAACGCAGACTGTAGGCAACTTGTAATAAGTTTTCGTGTGTCCAAATTCTTGACAGTTCATGCATTGAACAGGTCCAGTTTTTTTATGTGGAAGCTCAACGGTAACTCTTCGGTGTAACAAGTACTTTAGATTATAAATTGGGTGGGATTCATTCTTTTTATTTTCAAGTCACCAGGCTGTAGTTTGAATGTTTGAAACATTTTTAACTTTGAAGCCACAATTTTCAAGGCCAGACTTTACCTCTTCTGGATCCACGCAAGAGTCTATAACTTTTATTGCGACGGTTAGACCTTTAGCACTCTTTAATTGGTACGTATAAAAATTTTTGTTTTTTGACTCAAAGTCAGAAACTATTTTTCGGTAATTACTTTCTGGATTTTTGTTTCGTTGATATTTCCGCGCTTAATTGGAGTTACATAGAACTCATTTTCTCCAATTAAGGAGATAAGGCTTTTTCCAAAAAAAAAAATTGAGGTTCTGCTCTCTTAAATATATCGGCGGAGGTTTGACCTTGTAGTTGTGTCGTCATCGCATTGTTCATTTATAATCGCGAAACGATTCTCGGAATTCTTTATATTATTTTTTCCATCTCTGGGAACTTTCGCCGTTGATGCTATTTGCGCTGATTGGACTTCTTCCCCTTTGTAGGAATTGTTGTTGCTTCTTGACCACTATTTAACATGTTCAGAGAGCATGATCGCGCACGAGTAGTTGTGTTTAGTGTAGTATTCAGGTTTGTGTTTAATTCATTTTTTTTTATTGTTGTCATCAGCAACAAAAGTTAAATAAGCATTTCTACTGCTTGTAGAGTTACCTTTTTTTTTTTGTTCACTTACATACATGAGTTTGTGTATGCAAATAGTTATGTATATTACACGAAAGCAAAAAAATTAAAATAAAACCAGTATAATAACTGTTTAATAAATGTTTTGTTTTTGTTTTTTTTTTTGGGATTTTAACTTTCAGTAATTTTTAATATTTAGTTACGACGATTATAAAAACACGTCTGTACACTACGAGAGTTGAAACTCATTGTGATCTGCCTGGTTCGAACGTACGTGAAACAACAGTCTTCCTTGCTGCGTGACCGCAACCTTGCTGCCGATAGGTAGCCACAGTGCTGCCGTACCAGTTGCATCCTCGTACGAAGACCCTGTGGCCGTGGTCAGAAGTTAAACTCTAATTAAACTACAGTACAATACGCATATAAGAAAGTCTGAAAATGTACATATTTTGTTTCTTATATGCGAGCTTTCTTATAAAGAGAACACGCATATAAGAAAGATATTTTCTTATATATGTATGTAACACGCATATAGGAAAGATATTTTCTTATATGCGTCTTCTTCGACGCGTTTTCTGGAATAGATATGATTATTTTGTAAAAAAAAAAAAAAACAACGAAGCCGGCTGATTTCACAAAAATGAACGACTTCATTTGACATTTGGACCAGTGTTCACAGATGTAAATTGTAAAATATAATCAAAAAATTTTTATTTTTCCCCAAATTGAAAAAATTTTTATTGTGAGAATACTTTCTTATACACGTTCAATTTTCTATGGAAGAAATGTAATTTTTCATAAAAATTTGTTTCTTATAGCAGAGTTTTTCTTATAAGCGAGTTTCTTATATAAGGATTATTTAGCACGTAGTTATATGGAAATGTGCATGGTGTCTGGAAAAGTGTTTCTTATGGCTTCGTTAGTCAAATCGTATCGTCTTACTTTTGAAGTTGTCGTATCGTTTAAGTTCGGATATTAGTTAGTAAAAACGTACGGCTACCAATAAATGTGTCATGTGTGTGTGTATGTATGCAAGCCAAAATTTGACGTTTGGCACGTAAAAATCTATTTTCTGTAGATTTTTACGTAGCAAACGTTGCCAGTACTTTTTCAATAAGCATCAACATGGGTATTAAATGTTACGGATTTTGTCAGCTGATACGCAACTCCACGATACGATTTGACTAACGGAGCCATTATAGCCGAGTTTTTCTTATAAACGAGTTTCTTATATGCGTATTGTACTGTATCTCTAATCGTTCAAGACGGCTAACAGCATCTCCTATTTGAATTTCCGTTTGTGGATACTTCTGGGGCCAAATCACCGCATACGATATCGATCAAAATTTATCGAAATTTTTCATTTTGGTATTATCGCATACGATATCGAATGAATTGTATCGTAATTTGATGCATCGTTTTCCATAATTTGCTTATTCGACACGTATCGTAATGTTATTCGATACGATAGTTAATTCGATATCGTAAGCGGTGATTTGGCCCCAGATTTTCGTTGCTTGAAGATAATCTTCACATAAATCATTCAACAGGTAGTGTTTTATTCGCGTTTTTATTAGGATTCCCGAGCCACCACAAGCTCTAACTCGAGGATCGTTTTTGTTGTAAAAATTATATCCACTAATTCTGAAATAGCTTCGAGACGTCTAGAGACTCGTTTTTATGTTGGCAGATGCCGTTTGCATTCCAAAAACAGATTTTTAAGTTCATGGCTTGTTTAAAACAGCCTGCAACAAGGTAGACTGCATTTTCAACATTTCCTGCATCATACAGGACATGTTGAGAGTAATTGTATTTACTGTTTGTATTAAGATCTCAATTGAGGCTTCAATACGACTAAAATTAGACCCCTAATCTTCATTTACATTTACGGTTTTTTGCGCCGTTCTCTGATTGCTTTTTAAAATACTAGCGTATGAAAATTTGTTGTTAGCTTCTTGTTGAGCACTAGGCGCGTTAGACTTGAAAATGTTTGAATATTGATTTTGGCTGGTAGACGGTTGAGGTAACTGTGGGTAGTTAAAAGGGGTTTTAGGCTAAGCGGGAGTAGCATTAGTTTTTTTGTTTGATGAATTCTTAAAAAACGAGTAAAGAGGGCAGCCTCTATAGTTGGCAGTGTGATTTCCGTCGCAATTGCCACATTTTTTCGCCTTGCTATCACCTTTTATTTTGTTGCAGTTAGCGGTACTGTGTAACTCACCACATACAATGCAGACTGTAGGCAACTGGCAATAAGTTTTCGTGTGTCCAAATTCTTGACAGTTCATGCATTGAACAGGTCCAGTTTTTTTATGTGGAAGCTCAACGGTTACTCTTCGGAGTAACAAGTACTTTAGATTATAAATTGGGTGGGATTCATTCTTTTTTATTTTGAAGTCACCAAGCTGTAGTTTGAATGTTTGAAACATTTTTAACTTTGAAGCCACAATTTTCAAGGCCAGACTTTACCTCTTCTGGATCCACGCAAGAGTCTATAACTTTTATTGCGACGGTTAGACCTTTAGCACTCTTTAATTGGTACGTATAAAAATTTTTGTTTTTTGACTCAAAGTCAGAAACTATTTTTCGGTAATTACTTTCTGGATTTTTGTTTCGTTGATATTTCCGCGCTTAATTGGAGTTACATAGAACTCATTTTCTCCAATTAAGGAGATAAGGCTTTTTCCAAAAAAATTGGGGTTCTGCTCTCTTAAATATATCGGCGGGGGTTTGACCTTGTTGTAGTTGTGTCGTCAGCGCATTGTTCATTTATAATCGCGAAACGATTTTCGGAATTCTTTATATTATTTTTTCCATCTCTGGGAACTTCTTGACCACTATTTAACATGTTCAGAGAGCATGATCGCGCACGAGTAGTTGTGTTTAGTGTAGTATTCAGGTTTGTGTTTAATTCATTTTTTTTATTGTTGTCATCAGCAACAAAAGTTAAATAAGCATTTCTACTGCTTGTAGAGTTACCTTTTTTTGTTCACTTACATATATGAGTTTGTGTATGCAAATAGTTATGTATAGGTTTTTACTCTCAAATTAACATTTTTTCGATTCAAATTAAATATTTTAAAAATCAAACTCAAGTTTTTTTAAAGCAAATTAAATTTTATTCTAAACAAATTAAACTATTATCAAAACAAATTCAATTTTTTTTTGCATTTTAAAGCAATTTTTTTTGGTTTGAATTAAATTTTTTTCTTTTCAAATTCAATTTATTTTACTCCAACTTAATTTTTCTTGAATTAAATTTAGAAAGCTTTAAAAAAGTATTTTTCTCTTTTGTAGTGAATCTTACTTTGATTATTACATTTGTAATTTTAGATCTGCCCTCGTAACCTTAGTTTTAAGTAAATTCCTTTAATAACAATACACAACAACAATGCTATGCTAAAATTAAGCACATTCCTGTAATGTAAAAATACAACAACTAGTAAACCTTAATTTAATTATTTTACACAACAACTTTTGCTACTTTTATTATACATTACATTGTTAGTGTATACCACAAATTATATTATTGAATAAGGAATTTTTGTAGTTTTAAGGTACTGTTATTTTAGTATATAAGGAAAAAATTTTTATAAAATAAATCAATCTATACTTTGCCTTGAATCGGCATCACTCAATATTCAGCCTCAAATCGGCTTACAATTTTATTTTAAACACAGGCATTTATCTGCCTTGCAAATTTAGGCCAGTGGCGTTCTTAAGCGCCGGCACTATTATTTATTTTACTTAAACTCTTCATTTCTTTATAAATCCTCCACATGGCGATCCTGCCATTTTCACAAACACTACACACATCTTTTCTCTACACTTTTAGTTGTGATAACCTTTCTCTTATTGTTATTAATAGCACATGGAATTTTTCACACCGTTAGAGGACGAAATATTTCCCTCATTGCAGCTATGAACATATATGGCATTTTACATAAAAAAATAATAGCCCATTCCACGGTTAATACCAATATTTTTTCATCTTTCCTTGAGGAACTATTTCATAAGTTAGCTGAATCCAACATCACAGGAGCTTGGCTGATCCTTAACAATGCACAGATACACAAAACACAAGTGGTAAAAGATAAAATTTCTGAGTCTGGGCATATTTTAGTTTTTCTTCCTCCATATTCTCCTATGCTAAATCCAATAGAAAAAGTTTTTTCAAAAACTAAACTTTGTGCTCGAACGTACGTGAAACAACAGTATTCCTTGCTGCCGATAGGTAGCCACAGTGCTGCCGTACCTGTTGCATCCTCGTACGAAGACCCTCGAGGTATTCGACCATATTGCTCACTGATGATGACTGCATCTACCTCCTTCTCGGCAACTATCTGTTCAAGTAAGGCATCTGCCGTCCCGCTTCTATGCATGTTTACTCGGAGTACTTTTATGATTTCTTAGTTAGCAGACACCTCCTTGAACCTGGTAGATGATTAGTCCACTCGTGTTTTGCATCCACGCAAAGAACGCATTTGGGGGCTGCATTACAGTCTTTCATTTTGTGTCCAGTTTCCCCGCATCTGATGCACGTGTCTCTTCTGTCCAGGCCGGAGTATCTTTTTTGTATGTGTCCCGTTCCAAGGCAGCGATAACACCTTCTGATATCTTCGCATGCTCGCATCTTTGCTCGAACCCATCCGTACCTGCTCCCGCGCGTTCGGCGTCGTGATTTTGGTCATGATCTGCTCCTCTGGGTTGGTGAGCATCTTTCGAACTGCTGTTTCTACTTCTTCTTTTTGTGTCAGCAAATCAAGGTCACGTATTTCGATCGTAGCTCTCGGCCTTAGCTCCGTGACGGAGGCTACGTTCCGTGTAGTGCTCTTTACCTGCTTCACAAATTCCGGCTTAACCTGTTGCCCTCTCCCGACATCTAAAAGGGTGGCTCCAGTCTGCGTTTTCCTTACGGACTTTATCTTGACCCAAACGTCTGTCATTACCTTGCTAAGGAGATCCTTAAGGACTTCTGCGTAGCGGTGATCTCCAAAGGGTATGATGATTACCGCTTCTGCTTTCGTGCCTTGAGGTCGCGGATTATTTTTCCTGCTGGACTTAGCTGGCTTTTTCTTTCGCTTCATCTTACTTTCGTTGTTAGTTTCAGCCCGCAAGTTGTCTTCTTTGTTCTCGCGAAGCTTTATTCTATCTTCACTTGGCGCTTTTTCTCTAGCCTTCTTGCTAAATTTAGGAACTGCCGGGCTAGTAACCGCTCTTTTCGGGGTTGCCGTCACAGGAGTTGAAGCGAGTACTGTCTGCTGGGTAACTACCTTTTGCTGGTACTTCGGATGCGCTTTATCCTCTTCTGCCGCCTTCCACGAGCGCCTATAGTTCAGCGTTACATCCAGTAACTCAGACATTTTGGCAATCCCAGGCTTGACCTCACTGCTAATGTTCTTTTGGCGGTTGATCGCCTGCTGCATGCCGCTTATTATCGATTTGCATCGGGAAATTGCGTCCTAGTCCATCCTCCTAATCTTCTCGATAAGCTGCTGCGAGCTCTCTATATGGAAAGACGATTCTGCGCAGGCTGTGTTGTCACTTGGGGTGGTATCGACAAGCGGCGCACGCGCTGCGTCGGTACAAGTTGGAGTTTTCTGCGCTGAGCCTGTCGCTCTAGTAATAACACTGAAAGCATCCCCCTTCTGAGAGCCTGTGTTTGTATTTACGGGAGTATTGTGTAAAACTTCAACATTCGTAATCGCAGTATGAGCCACGTCCTTTCCGGCTATATTCGGAGACGGTACATGTGTTGTAGGTGGCGATCTCAGCAGCAGGCTGCTTCTTCTAAAGGCTGCCCTTGGATTAGTATCGTCCTCATTTCGTTTTTCACCTTCTCTTTTTTTCTCGATGATTTGATTTGGTGTGGAGGATAATCGCCTTATACTCTGATAGTATTTATTATTGTCTGGCAAGACAACCCCAACCATTTTATTTGCAATTTTACTTATATATATTTATTTAACTGTTTTACTTAAACAAATCTGTACTAATATTATTAAGAGGAAATATTTGTTTATTTGTTTGTTTGTCTGTTTGTATCGAATAGGATTCAAAACTACTGGGCCGAATTAAACCATACTTACTTATTTACATCGTCTAGCAGTTTAGATTGTGTCCTATAGTTCTAGCGTCCTAAGAAAAAAAAAACACACTTTTTACTATTACTTTTTCATTTTTATTTTTGTTCAATATGTATGCATGTATAAATTCAATAAAACTAATAAGAAAAAATATATAGAACGTATTGAAAATTAAGGCAAACAGAAGACTTTATATTGTTAAAATTGAAAATGCAAAAATAAATTAAAGTTGTAGAAACAATAAAGAAAAAAGTGTTATAATTAACAAATACAAATATAGTATAATAAAGAGCATATGCGTATGGGTATAAGAGAATAAAAAAGAAACAAGCAACTTGGATTCGAACAATTATTTTTGCTGTTGACAGAAGATTACGTTGCGTATGTGTACTGTTTAATTAATATCAGTGTATGAGTATGACTAAAAAGTACAGAATGATTGATTGCCATGATCAGTTACTGTTTTTTTTTTTTAATAGCAAAGACGTTATTTACTTAAAGTTTGTTTTATATTTTTACTCTTATAATTAGGAATCTGTTAGTCTTTTTTAATTTGTTTTATTTAGAAACTGCATTTTTGCATTTACATCTGTCTGTATTTCTTGTATCTTATTTAAGGTGCATTTTTTATTGCTTTTTACTGGCTGTGTGTATGTGTGTGTATGTCTGTCTGTAGGCAGGAATTGGAGTTAAATTATATACTTAATCACTTTGTGAAAATGCGTTGTTATTGTTGTTGATTGTTAAACAATTGATGTGTTTGTGTCTCTATCAATCACTGCCAGGCCAGTGTGTTTCGATACCTTTTTTTTAGCTTGGCTAAAATTTTCACAAAATAATTTTAAAATGTATGCAAATACAAATCTGGTAGCTTATTATTGTTCTTTCTTTGAAATTTCAATTACAAACATTTTACAAAAGCATGCGTCGCTTATTGTTACAATTGCAACTAATGGCGACATTGCTGCTGTTTGGGTTAATCATGTTACTGTAATGAGGCCATCATGATGAACCGAATTCGGCCATCCATTTTTCATATTTATCTAAATCAGCTTGTGAAACGCTTTTATTGCAGCGACTTATAGCTTCGACAAAGTCTTGATTTGATACTGGTAGATCAACTTCTTCCTTAGCCAGCTGACGTATCTCTTCCGGCGTTAGGCCAGCAATTCTGCGGCGCATTGACATCATACTGGCATCCCTGTAACAGGAAAGAAAAAAAATCATGAATTTACAAATCAATTATACATATGTACATCTACATATCGTTAGGTGAAATTCAAAAGCACGTTATTTGTTTACTTTGTTCACTCTCAAACAAAATTTAAAAAAAAATGCATTTATGCACGTAATTATGCATTTCAACTGACGATATAAATAGTGAAACATACCTGCAAACATTCGTTATATCTGCACCAGAGTATCCATCTAGTTTTTTAGCAATGTCTCCTAAATCTACACTATCATCAACTTTTACCTCCCTTAGATTAATTTTTAATAATGCCTCTCTTCCCTCACCAGACGGCAGCGGTATATAGATACGTTTTTCTAAACGACGCCTTAGTGCTTCATCAATATCCCATGGGAAATTAGTGGCCGCTAATACCATTACAACTTTATTGGCTTCTTCACTACCTACACCGTCCATTTGTACTAGTAGTTCTGATTTTACACGCCTTGAGGCTTCGTGTTCAGATTCTGAACCACGTCGTGAACATAGTGAATCGATTTCATCAATGAATATGGTACTGGGCGCATAAAATCGTGCCATTTCAAAGAGTAACCGTACCATTTTCTCAGATTCACCGCGATATTTTGAGGTGAGTGTGGACGAAGAAACATTAAAGAAGGTGGTACAGCATTCGGTAGCTACAGCTTTGGCCAACATTGTTTTACCCGTACCTGGTGGACCAACCATAAGAACCCCTTTCCATGGTCGACGTATTCCCTGAAAATATTAATTATTTTAAAATAAAGTACGTACGTATAAGTGCATATGTTTCATTATTATTATAATTATTTAAAAATAATTATGAATAAATAAAAAAATGTTATGAAAAAAACAATGAAATATATAAACTACTAATTACAATTAATCAATGGGCAATTAGTGTTTTTGTGCTGAACTTCGTTCACATTTTGAGAGCGAACCATCGTGGTTCATTTTCAATCTTGCTTCGAACCCGTATAATTTACTATCATCTCCAATTTTGATACCAAATTATCGCTGGTTTATCTGAACTAGCTGTCACAAATTATTTTAACAAAGAAAAACAATTAATACGTGCTAAATATTAATAAAAACATCGAACAAATAAATACCATATATTTATATTTATTTAAATTTAGTATTAATTGGTTATTGGTCTGTCGAAAATAATTTTTAATTTTTAGTTTAAAAAGTTGGACATCCTACAGTAAATATGATTCGTGTTTTGGCCTATGAATCAAAAGGACCCATATATTACAAAACTAGTTAAAGTGCAACTTCGGTTAAGGCTACCAACAGAAATTTTGGGCGGTTGCAAAAACCGAGTCAAAAATTTTTGTGCCTGTTGTTCAACTAAAGAGCTTATGTAAAACAAAATACGCAAAAGGTTTATTTAGAAAATCAAATGTTAACTTTTAAAATAAATGCATTTATTTAATTAAAATAAAGAAGAAAAAACAATATATATTAAAAAAATTTTGAAATTAATTAAAAAATACATTTTCTAAGGTATTTTTGGCACGTGCTACTTCCTTAATAATAAAGGCCACAGTGATGTGAGATTGAGAGAAAAAAAAACAACACGTTATAATTGCAAAGTAGAATACTTTGAGTATAATGGACTATGAGTGTTTGTCGAATATTAGTAGTGAGCAATCAGATATGGGATATTTCGTACTAACCAAAAATTATTTTCAATATGTAAAAATTCTATTTCTGTTGAAAACTGGTTAAATAGTTGATATTCTTCCCAACTAGTATCCACTTTACGAAAATTGTAAAAATGGGCAAACGAACGCTGATGAGAGGTGTAGCGGCCTTGAAATCGGTATACTGATACGTTCTGCTAGTCTAATTGTACATACTAATGTTTTTCAAAATAAAAACTTTTAGTAATTTGAATTTTCATTAATTAAAAAATTGAACTTACACCCAATTCTTAAGATGATTTTTTACATATTTTTTAATCACGATTTTTAGTGTATGTCGGCGAACGGGGTAGAGAAGCAAAATAAGTAAAGAAAAAATCACACTTTCAGTTCTCGGTTTTTTGTTATTGTGCTTTATTTCATTTCAGATTGTAATAATCAAGTAAAGAAGAATAACCGATTACGGAAAAAAAAAATAAAAAAATTTGTCATTTATACATTGATATTTTTCATAAAGTTAAAAATTCAGGTGTTTAACGGAAAAAGTGTGAAAATTTTGGGTGTTTTTTTTTTACAACACTTAAATTTTTAAACTGCAATTTCTCGTAGCTCTTGTTAGTTTAGTCTTTCAAAAGATCTGCTATTTTCTTTCGCCCATCACGGGCGAATAGCGGTAAACTAGAATGATTTTTGCACGTAAACATAAAATTGTATATGCGTACGGTTGCAGTTTTCAATTCATTTATAAAAAGTAAAGTAGAAATCAAACCGAAAGAGAAAAACAAAATTTTTTTGTAAAGGTGCTGTGCACAGTTACGTAACGCTCCAAAACTGTGGGAGGGGGTTACGGATTGTAAATTTTACCTGAAAAATTTGTAAAAAGCGTTACGAAGTGGGGGTATGAAATCTCCGAAAACAGCGTTGCGTAATATGTGAATGGCCCCATAGTTGCAAAAATTGAGGTTTTGTTTTTTTGAAAGTTGCGGTAACAGAGCCACCAATATTTAGAATTTGAGTGTTGCGAGTATTGAGTTGTTGCATTAACAGAGGTTACCACTGTATTAATTATATTCAGAATATTTTTTATATTCAGAATATTTTTAATTTCTTTCAGTGGATAATTGTTGCCGAGTACATATGTATAATTTCATCTTTCATTGATCACAGGATGTGGTTTCTATTTTGTGCATGCTTAATCAAACACAAAACAGGTTTGTATTATTTTAATTAAATCATAACTTTTTTTATTTTTTACTTCTCATAGGTTTTCATATTTTGTGCAAAGATTCAATAGAAATATGTGTCGCAACCCACGTTATTATTAGACCTGATTTACACACGCAAATTTTACTTTGACAAAGCATTTTCACTTTTCTTTTAAAATTTCTTTGCTGTCTAGACACAAAAAATTTTGTTCGTTCTGAATGTTATATATACTTATACGTAAGTATAAGTATATGCAGTCGTATGTGTAGATGTAGCTACTCAATTATTACTGCATGAATTTTTATACTATAATTTTAGTATGGGTGGGTTTCCACAATAAACCAATCGTAACAATTTCAACCGTCAATATTAATCAGGTTGGCGTATATTTATTTTAAGGTGGACCAAAAAAATAAGTTTAAAACTACATGCCCGAACTAACTTAAAAAACTCACCTTAAAATAATCTGGCATTAGCATGGGCAATACAACAGCCTCTTCTAGCAGACGTTTAGCATCATTTAAATCTGCAATATCATTCCAACGTATTTTAGGGTTGCGTTGTAAAATATCTCGTTCTAATGGAAATTGAAATTAATTAGATTATTACTATTCAATAAAATAAAAACTTGGTTGGTTCTCTTGAATGGTACCTAAAATATCAACCAATTCTGCTTCAATATGATTGTTTGGTTGAAATTTCTTTTCTTCTTTCTCTTCTTGATCGGGAGATTCTTCATCTCTGGCTTCATCATTATCTTTGTTTGAATTGTTATCATCTTTATTACTGGAAGCGTTATTGTTACCTGTTGATGTTGTTGTTATTGTTGATCTGCGATTTGAAGTTGATGCTCTTGAATTTATCGATCGTGCTGAGGATGATGATGTGGCTGTATTTGACTTTTTATTAAAACCATTACTTGAAGCACTATTACGCGTAGGTATTGTGCTTTTTGTAGGTAAGGATTTTTTTCCAGTCACATTGCGATTACGATTTGGAACAGCAGGTCTAAATGGTTGAAAGAGTTATAGCATAACGTTAGAATTTTATTTACTTAAAGTGCAAATATTAGCTGACTTCTAGTTTCGATTTAAAATTTAATTAAGACACAACTTTCTCTTCTATACGTATCTAAAACTATAGTGATACATTTGTGAATAGAATACATTGTTATAGTTTTAAGCGATTCATTTAGGAACTAGTTGCAATATATTACTGCAAAGGAAGATGCGTTCAGGAAGTCACTTATTCTTTTTACAAATTTACTACCCAAACCCTGCGTGCTTCGCTATACAGTAGTTTTGACTTAACTGCCACTCTTTTAGCTGCCAATTTGAGATACCTGCCAAAAACCACAAAATTTCACTCATTTCTTCAATTTCGTATGAAATGTACTTGTTTAAGTGCCAATTTCATACGTGCCAATTTAAGTTAGCGGCCACAAATATTTGGAATTATTATCCCATATTCATTGATAATTTTTCATTTAACAGCCACAAATTTTTTTTGCAACTATTGCTAAAGACCGTGCTTCACTATCCTACACAATCGTACGATTCATTCACAGGAAAATCTTGCAAAAATCTGACCGACTTTAAAAAATCGTTTCAAAATGGTGTTGTAGGTGCCACACTATCATACAAATCTGATGCCAAAACATCTGGTTAACAATAAATACTCCTCTGATCGCATGAAAACCATCATTTTATGAACATTTTCATAAAATTTTACAAATCGCACGACTTGCCAAAAAAATCTGTCACACAGTTGCATTTTTAGTTCACACTACCATACATTTTTAGCACACATGTCATATTTTGCAAATCGCGCGACTGTGTAGGATAGTGCGGCACGGCCTTAACGAAAACTATGTATGTATGTAGTTTGTTTATGTTAGAATGCTCGCAGCCTTTCTATCATTCTCTCATTCTCTTTATAACTCTCTCCTGGTTTAAAAATAGGGAATTGTATGTATCGCTCTTATGGGCCACTTTTGTGGCAGGTAAACGAATCAGATAACTGCCAATTTTTGGCAGTTAAAAAATTTAACTTAAGTGCCATTTTGACTTACCTGCCACAAAATGCGTGCAAATTACGGTGTGGCAGTTAAGTCAAAACTACTGTACCACAAATTTTATGTCTTGATATAAAAATTCTTAAGTTCTTTCTTTCGAACAATTACATTGGAAACAAAAGCAAATTCGATATCGGCGAACAGTCACTTAGAAATGCAATTTATTTTAATTAAAATTTTTCTATTTATCTATAATTAATAAGTTCAAATTATAATGATAATAATAAAATCATACTAATGCTTTACGCTAAACTACTAGAGTTGTCAATTATTCGCCTTTCAACTTTGTTCGAATAATTCAAATAATAGTTTTTGTTCATTCGATTAAACGATGAAAGCTAAAAATTTATTCGATTAATCGATGAGAACAACGAATAAAAAAATGCTTAAAAATAATTTATTGAAAAAAAAAAAAAATGTTTGTCATTAACACAAAAATGCATAAGTATATAATCAAAATAAATTAAAAATTAAATAGTTAATATTTTTATCAACTTTTATTTAATTGTTGCGGGTTAACAATATTTAAATATACTCGTAAATTTCGTTGGTAGCCATACCAACTCATCAGTAGATGTTTTACCCATAAATACTTGAGTACATGCTCAAATAAATGTAAAATTTTATTTTTATCAACAAAAAAATATACATAAAATTAATAATACATAAAAAAACTTAAAAATGTAATAACTGAGATTACTTCGATTTTAATACTTCAAACACTCATGTTTTATTCAGTCAAAATATCTCAAATCATTTTTTTTTTTTTTTTTTGTTAAATTAGACAATTTAGGATGTTCTTAAGAAATAATCTTTTAAAAACAATTTTTTTGCTTTCAAACGATTTTTGGTTTTTGTTTTTATTAAATTAGATTTTGAAAAAACTCTGCTAATTGTCGAGGTAGGTGATATAGTGAGAAAAGCATAAAATAGTTTAAATATCAAATTTTTCTGCTCTTTTTTAGATTTTTCCAAATATACTATATCGTCTAACATATCGCTGAATCCTTTTTTATTATCTGAATTTTTAATACTTTGAATTGAATTATTTAATTCGCATAAAAGATTGTTATTTTCATTAATAATAAATTCTTCTATATCATTACTTTATTATTATATTATTGTGGTTACTTTCACCATAAAATAACCTAGCGTATAATTAATTAGCATATTCTTTAGTTTAATTTTTGAAGAATACATATTTGAAAAACTTTGATTGCACGGAAAATTTCCAGAATTTAAAAAATATTATTAACGTATTTTAAAGTTTTATACGTCTCTTATTTACTCTTATTTTAATGCGGTTTAGTAAATCTGTTGAAAAATAATTATTAATTTTTTTTTTGTTGTTGATCCAACAATTTTGTATACTTTAGGACACTTGGTACATGTGACATTGTTTTTTTTTCATTTTTGTTCTTGGTAAAATACTTCCAAACCGAGCTCATTCTGAAAGATAATTATATAATTAAAAAAAAAAAAAGAATACAATACCAACATTTTCTACTTATATGATAAGATTTATATAAAGCAGAACGTATCAGTATACCGATTTCAAGGCCACTACACCTCTCATCAGCGTTCGTTTGCCCATTTTTACAATTTTCGTAAAGTGGATACTAGTTGGGAAGAATATCAACTATTTAACCAGTTTTCAACAGAAATAGAATACGAGAATTTATTTTTAATTCATTTTTTATTGTACATATTGAAACAATTCTGGTTAGTACGAAATTCCCTCATCACTGTTTGAAAATTACTAACCAATTAGTATCCACTTTACGAAAATTGTAAAGATGGACAATTGAACGCTGATGAGAGGTGTAGCGGCCTTGAAATCGGTACTGATACGTTCTGCTGAAAACTGATTGGATATACATAAATAATAATATTTTTCAACATAAAAAAACTCTTAGTAATTTTGAATTTTCAGTAATTCAATAAAACTGAACTTGAGCCTAAATAATTTTACTTCTCATTTTTTTTTATTTATTTTCATAGCAAACAGTTAGGATTGGATAGTGTTAATTTAGTACATTTACATTCCGAAAACCATTCAATAAATTTTGATTCGTTTCTAAAAAGTCTGGGGTCTTCAAGTCACGTAAGTCCAATGATGAAGTCATTAATATGTTAAAGTTTATATTTTATGCATTCACTAATCTTTTGAAGGAAACGACTGCTTATGCTTAATGCCAATGACTACAAGTCAAGGTTTGGTTACAAGTCGTACAAGACTTTCGAAACAAAACTTGGAGTATTTTAGAGTGAGTTTTTAGGTGGCCGATCAGAGACTAAAACAAATTTAATCTGGATTATCTGTTTTTAAAATTTTAATTAACTATGTACATTTACTTGAATGTTTAAACGGCCAATGTTGGTGGGTATTAAAAAACCAGATATCAAAATATTATAAATAAAAATATATAAAAACATAAATAAAATATTTTTTTTTAATTTTATTACTGCTTTTAAATTTTTTTATGCACTTATTTTTCTGTTTAGATATAAAGTTAATAAAATTCCAAATTGTTTCTTCTTTTGCATAAAATGCACTGTTGCTTGGAAAAAAAACATTGTCATTTGAAGTATAGTTCTAGTGATTTTTTATCTTCAGTATGGCCATTTTGCACGGCTTAAGCTAACACTTAAAAACAGCAAGCAGATTAACGTAGTTTGAAACTACGTTTAAACTCTATCCTAAAAACTCACTCTTATTATAGAGTTCAACTTAAATTTTATTTGAATATTATCCGGTTCGGCTTTAGTTTGTTAATAAATTTTAAACTACTGGAGAAGAATCAATAAGGCAATAAGAAGAATTCCAAGATAATTATTTTAGAAAAATTAAATAAAGAAATGTTTTTTTCAATTACTAAATTCAATTTCAAAGCCATCCGTTTAATATATTTTTTATTAATAGAGGTTGACAAGGCCAATCAATTAACTCGATTTGAATCAGTTACCAGTATATACTTATACATTTTTTTATTAGTGAATTTGGCCTTCCCAAACGGTTCAAATAATGACGAGCTGATGTAAATCTTTATATACTTGTGAAAACCTAAAAAAATTATTTAAAGATTACTAACTTTTCTGGTCTCGGTGGTCCCCAAACATCGGGATCCTTTGGCGCCGGTGTCCATATATCAGGATCTGGTCTAAACCAAGAAGATGGATCCCTAGTTTCAGTCTCACTGGTTTGAGTCTTTAATTTTGAAGCAAACGGTAAATTATGTAAATCTAGTGTCATCTCCGACAACGTACGTTGAATTTCCTTTATTTGAGAATATTCCTTGTTGATCTGTTGCTTGACCTGAAAAACAAAGCAATAAAAATAAATAAAGATATCTTAAAGTATTTAAAAGCAATTATCATCCGCGAAAACTACAACTTACCATAGTCCATTTTCCCTTTTTCAATGGATCATTTGTGGATAAAATCATGCGAGCTATTAGACTTTGTAAACCTTCATAGTATATAGAGGCTGAATCGTAGTTACCTGTCAAAGCCATATCTCTGGCCAACTTGGCATTCTCACATATTTCCGCTATTGAAGTCTTGGACATCACGGTCATTCCTACACAAGATTTTGTCTTTTGCTTGCCACCTCTCAATAACTAAAAAAAATAAACAGTTTTTAACATGACTGCAGACTTTGTTTGAATTAGAGAGATCAAATGGTTTTCTCCGAGAATTGCTAAAAGAAAAATGTAGCTTCTTTAATATTCATTTATGTTTCTGCGTATATCCGATGGCGATTGGGAATTCCAAAGAAATAAATCGCACAAGAAATTTTCAATAAATGATTAAAAAGGGAGAAATTAAATTCCACTTTATTTTAGATCGAAATTCAAGTAGTTTTACCTTGTATTCAGTTATATAAATGAACCGTTTATTTTGAAAGTGGCATGTCACTTTTTCAAAAAAATCGAGTTAATGGCAACACTACATAAAATTGAACGGTATCTTTTCATTTGAAAAAAATTTGCAATCAACAAAAAAAGTGACTTATGCCACTTTCAAAATGAACGGCTCATATATATATATATAATACTAGCCTATCCCGGTGTGCTTAGCTACCCCCTTGGTATAAAATAAAATTAAAAGTATTTATATATCCTATTGTGAAAATTTAATGACGATCGGTCCAGTATTTAAGACTATATTACGATTTTTAATTTTCCTAAAAAGGGGCGTGGTCCCACCCATTTTTCTCCTGGTACGTATTCCAAATTATGCCAATATCATATGTTCCAAATATCATCGACGTAGGTCAAAAAATGCCCAAAATATGGCGATTTAAATTTTTGGGTTATATGGGCGGTGCCACGCCTCTTTGTCCAATCAAAACTTCATATAGCTTATTATTCCTTCCAGAGTCACAGTAACATGCTGTGAAAATTTCAGGAAGATCGGTCCAAGGGTTTGGTTTTCCTAAAAAGGGGCGTGGTTCCACCCAATTTTCTCCTGGTACGTATTCCAAATTATGCCAATACATACCATATGTATCAAATATCATCGACGTAGGTCAAAAAATTCCCAAAATAAGGCGAAGTTATTTGATAATCAATTATTGTGGCGGGCCATTTGCAAAGCCCTACCGCCCCCCCCCTTCGATCCAACAAACAATTTCTAAAAACAAACAAATATTCTGGACCTTTTCCATATGCAAAAAGAATCCAATTTTTGAAGGCGATTTATTGAAAAATATAAAAGAAAACTAAGTATATGTTGAATTTTTTCATGAAACAAAATAATATATGAAAAATATTAAATCTTCGGAACTACATAACCGATTTAAAAGAATGATACCTCTAAACCATCATCGAATAATTGCATTTCCAATGAAACCGGTTTGGGACACATCCGTTGAATGGTTTCGAAGTCTATAACGTACATACATAGGTAGATTTTTTGTGTTTTATATATCTGTGGCATTAAATAATAATGGCTTAAGTTGACATAAGTGCTTTTTCATTTTATTACATATTCTAAATCTTCTCTTCAAGATCTATCACTCAGCTAAATTTCAAGTATAAAATGTAATTTTTAATAAAACTATACGCGATTATATTTTAAGTTAATTCTTTTTGGAAAATAATTCATAACCCATAATATCTTATCTCAACTTAATTTTTTTTAAGGTAGCTACATAAATATTAAAATGTTTGAGCTTTAAAACTTGTATACATTTAATTTGAATAACTAACAGTCCATTCAAATTATTCTTCAAATAAAAAAAGACCTTACATTTAACTAAGCTTTTATAAAACGAGAGATTTTCAGTTTTTCACATTTTTCAATTTAAACTAAAGCACTTGTCTCGACTTACTGCCAATAAAAATTATTTCGCCTTTCAATATAATATCTTAAGATCACTTTAGTGTTTTTTTTTGCCAATTTTCAAAAATTTTCATTTTTTTTTTATAAAATTAACAGTTTTATTCTAAATGAATATGCATCTTTTTCTTTGGCTAAAAATTTTATATAAAAACCAAACACAATTTATTTTAGACAAAACCCTTAATATCTCAAAACATGAAATTTCGACTTAAGCCATTATTATTTATTGCCACAGATATATAGATAGAATATATACTAGGCTTTTGCAAAAGTACAAAAAACAAATACTTAAATACATTCTCTTTTTTTTCGTGTATTTGTTTTATTATACCCTCTCTTCACTATACCTTCTTCTATTCTCTATTATAAGAAACAAACACAATAAATACTGTTTCTGTACGAAATAAATACAGCAAGTATTAAAGCATGTGTCAGATACAACTTCGTCGCTTTGCGTGACGTTTCTAACTTTAATGAAAAAGCGTAAAGCAGAAGCTGTATGACACAATAAAAACTTTGACGACACTCACATTACCTATAAAAAGTGTTGGTAGTTTTTACATTTCATTGTCAAAGCGCACAAAAAGTTGAGAGTTGCCTAACTTTTGGCTTCGCGTTGCGTTAAAAGTGCTTTATGTGACATGTTTCATATAAGTACCTACATTTTATCTTAGATGTCAAAGCGAATCTACAACGCAACGCGAAGCAAAATTTTTATCTGACATGGCCTTAAGAACTAAGCGTAATAAGAACCAAGCACATTAAGTAAAGACAAGCACTACTTAAACTATTTACTAAAATACTCAAGTATTTTTGTAAGTTTTATTTGGTTTGTATGAAATTTCGCTTTTATTTAATTTGATGTTAAGATCAAATTATCAACATATCAATAGTTGTATATACTTAGATAGGTATGTACATACATATGTATGTATATTCCATAAAATCAACTGCTAAATTAATGCTAAAATTAAAAAACAAGAATATGCTTAAAATACCCACATGGTAAAATAAGAACCTTGCAAAATACTTACAGAATATTAGCAAAAAAATGTTTACTTTACTCTACTTATAGTGAATAAGAATGAGTAAATACAAATACTCTGAGCGTATAATAGGCTTTTGCACTAAGTACATTTAAATTCAAAAACATTTGCTTTTTTAAAAATTCTCAGAGTAATTCCAAGTACAAAAGAGGATGAAAGCAAGTAAATACAAAACAAAAGAAAAAAACAAACAAAACATTTATTCTCTTTATACGGGTTTTTGAATTTAAATGTACTTAGTGCAAAAGCCTTATATATACATATATTTATATACATATATATATATATATATGTAGGTGCACGTAGTGCTTGCAATAAATGTGCTATTTGCACGTAGTGCTTTTATGGTGTCCAACGATATAATTAGTAGATATTCGATATGGACTTTCAAGGTAATAATAAAATAAGGCGACCAACACTTAAGCCCCGTTAGGGTTTTTTTCGTTGAAATATTTCCAACAAGGTTGTAGTAAGATTTACTTTCACTTAAAAATATCATCACTGTGACAGGAAAGTGAACTGTCGAATAAATGAATGTATACTTCAACATTGCCGGCCACCTTGGAACAGTAAAATAACGTTATTATTAAATTAAATATAGATAGAATAAAGTAATTAAATTGAGCCATTAGAGACTCCTGTGGACTGTATCATTAAACAAATTCTGATTTCAATTACAAATGGGTCATGAAAGACCCCTGATGTTTTATTAAGTACGACTGAGTCATTAAGGACACCTTTTTTTTAATTAGGATCAGCACTCAGAGGATGACTCCTACGTATGCAGTGCATTGTGCCGGAACTCAGTGAGAGGGATAGTGTAGAGAAGGTAGAAGTTGAAAATTTAGAAGTCTTAACTCTTTTAGAACTCTGCTTTGCGCGTTATGTTAATTTTTATAGCAGTTTTGAGGCGCCTCCGGTGTTACGTAGACGCATTAACTTTGTTAAGCTGTCCGACAACAATTAATACAATGCCTCACTAATGTACATTAGAGAAATTAATGATGTTGATTGACTTGCTCTGGCCAGGGTTTGAACCCAGACCCCAAGTCATTGTTTGCTTAGTAGTAAACGCGCTAACCACTTCAGCCAACACCGCCTGTTTCCAGAATGGTTAAAACTGGGATCCGCAAGTTGTAGGCCCTGGAAGGATTCCAAAATGTTGTCCGATACATCTGAGGACGGAGTTTTGATGCCACGCATATGGTAAATTCTCGCCGTTATATGAAGGTGTTGATTCCGATCATGGATCGATTCCTCAATACTTGTCGGCACCCACAGTATACGACGGTATTTTGAGCCGGTTGACATCATCAGAACAGATATAGCTGTTTTGACAACAAGCGTCTAACACGGCTCGTATGGCTATTTTTGAATTCTTTTGAATGACTTTAAGTCGCAACGTCGGGGAGAACGAAACCGACTGCCATATCGGAAGCGGAATCGCTGCTGCATTAGATGTGGCTTGGAATGACGTTTCGATGATTTCTTATGTTCATGCAAAAGCGCATGTTTCACAAGTAGCCGCGCTGAAGCATTCTTTACCAATGTATTTGGTAGACAAGCAACGACCACAAACCCGATTTACAGCGATCATGTGCAACCTCCTTTCCAAACTCGTATCTCGGAATCTGTAGCAAAAACGAATATAGGATGATTCTTTCCACAAATAGGACAGGTGGACTTTCTTTTTTGCTCTTGTTTGTCGTCCAAAGACTGCATAACGGAAGTGTTATCCGGAGTGACCTTTTCGAAGACTGCTTCTGGAATGATAACAGCTATTGCCGAAGGCTCGAGAGCACATTTGTTTTCGATGAGTATATCTCAACTGAAGATGGATTAACACAAGCGCCTCAGAAATGAGAGGTACTACGGAAGCACTAACTTCCATGGCTTCTTCGTAATCTAAAAGACCATCTTCTAATGAATCGGACAAATTTGCGTCAATGTTGGAGTTCATTATTCTGGGAAAAGAAGCGGTTAGTAAGAGTAAATTGAGGACAAAATGATTTGAAGGTAAAAGTCGTGTAAAACCACAAGTTTAGTTATCGGACGAGTACCTGACCCGTTTTGCGTACGTATATCAGCGACCCGAACGTGACTGTCAGAACCCGTATAAATTTTTATCACAATTCCTAACTTCCACGAAGTAGCAGGTAGTTGTTCGTTTTTAATAACGACCAAATCATTCAAAGCGATTTCGCGCTGGGAGTGTTTCCACTTTTAACGTTTATGTAACTCTACTATATATTCTTCTTTCCATCTTTTGCAAAATTGATTAAACAAAGCTTTTAGCTTTTTAGCTGCTTCCCATAGTCCACCCATGTGCGGCGCACCAGAAGGTATAAAACTCCATGTCAATCCTGTATGTCCAAAGTTGGAACACATTCGAGCTTAACATTCTTTTAAAAAGGTTTTAAAATCATTTGCGATATCGTGTGAGGCGCCTACAAAGTTCGTACTATTATCCGAAGAGATGGTTTGAGGACAACCTCTTTTGGAAATGAAGCGATTGAATACTGCTAAAAAAGTGTTAGTTGATAAGTCTGACACTGCCTCAATATGTATAGCCTTTGTAGAAAAGCAGACAAAAAGGCAAACGTAACCTTTTGTTATTTTGCTGGACCTACTATTGTGAGTTTTCGTATCAAAGGGACCCGCAAAATCAACCCCAGTATTAGTGAAGGGTCTATTGATGGTAGTCCGTTCCGGAGGACGTGCAGCCATCACTTCTGAACGTTGTCTATCAACGATACAACGCTTGCATCGACGAATCACCGCGCGTACTAAAACTTTTAATCTAGATACCCAATATTCAAAACGATATATCCGCAACATTAATTGATTTCCAATATGAATCGACAATAAATGTATAAATTCCACCATTAGTTTAGCAAATCGACAAGCTTATGGCAAAATAATTGGATATTGTTCACGTTATTTTTAATCTCCGGCCTTTTTTTATAAGGAGGATTCAATGCGCAATAAGTGTTTCGCAGCACTAGATCGTGATATGCCTAAATTAATATCGCGAGGAAATTCTGATTTAAAAGTTAATGACACAACATATCTACTCGTTGAATCTCTCACAGTGGTAGTCCTATAAATTTCCTCACAAATTTTATCAAAAGACGATATAATTTTCTTCTTTGTGATTTCCTCTAACTCCCAAAATTTTAAAAGATTTTTATTTAAGTTATCTTCTTCGGAAAAGGATATAGTTGTCGAAAAAACATTAATTGAGTTAGAAATTATGGGTCCGGTCAAAACCCAGCCAAAAACGGTTTTCTGACCCATAAGAGACCCGAAAATGCTTCGACGAGCTTCCGCAAGCAATATTTTTAGATATAAATCTGCCCCTAATAAAATATCAACAGGCCTGCTTTTATAAAAATTAACATCAGCTAATTGCAGACTGTTTAAGTCAGCTGTAAAGTTTGGTTGGCAAACGAATGATGGCAAATTATGCGATATAGACGGCAAAACAACAATGATTGTTTCCAAATCGATTTTCTTGTCTATTAAAGATCCAACTCGAATGGAACACATCTTCGTCGAAGTTGAAGAAACCTTATTATCCACGCCATTATCAATTGATTTCGCAAACGTTCCGAAATAAAACGTATTATCTTCAAAAATGGAAGAGACCATCGCAGTTCCCAACAACATAGAAGAATTCTGTGTAATATGATAAATTTTGAAAACATAAATCCTTTGCTCGAATAAATGTTATATTTTATAATATATTTTTAAAAATTAATATATAATGGACAAGGACATTGATCCTTTTCATGAAAATGTAGGAGATGGGTTGAAATCTTTTTACGGAAAGGGTGCCTAGTAGTGTCTTAATGAACGCCTAGTAATCACAAATTTTAGCATTTCGTTTTTTTAGAAATTATAGAGCGTTTTAAAAAAAACTTTATTTGAAGTTTGAAAAAGAGCAATTATCCTTTTCTCTGACGAATATAAAAAATTATAGATTATAGAAACGGAGTTTTACCGAGATGTAGTCGATTTAGAAAATTTTTAGAAATATGGATTCTGAGAAACTATTTTTTTTTTTGATGGAGAAAAATAAATTATTTGATTTTGTGGAAGACGTGGCCCTCTACCAACCTCGAGAATTGGCATATCTAACAGTTTGAGTTTTACCGAGATTCACCTGATTTAAAAAATTTTTAGATATGAATAAGGATTTTCTAAGGCATGGACATATTTTTTAGGGAAGAAGTCACAGTGGGCGGAAATAAATTGTTTGGTTTTGTGGACGACGTGGCCTTCTACAGAAAAATAAATGAAGTGGTCATCGCGTTGACTACTAAGCACACAATGAAAACCTTTGCCAGAGCAAGTCAATTAATATCATCAATTTCTCTAATGTACAATAGTGTGGCATTGTATTAACGCTTGTTGGAATGTTTAAGTAATGAAGGCATATTAATTTCAAATAAAAACGGCTCCGCAGCGACTGATACTGTTTGAAGGAACTGTACACAACATCGCCTTCATTCGTCGGTTAGTAGAACCGCCGCGAAGTAAAACAATTAATAAATTGTCTGCTCATACAGCTTAAAGTTGTAGGTACATAGGAGGTGTTTTACGCGTTGCCGCTATGCTAATAAATTAAATCGTTTTCTAAATCTAATTTTCGTACCTGATCTCATCAAATGTCAAATTTATGTTCCCATGCTGTGGATTTCCCCACCAAATATTCAGCCTTTTTTTTAATAATTCGCAATACTCAACTGCTAATGATCTGAACTTTGACTTATGTAATTTTAATATGCTGAATTCTATGTTTGATTCGATTGTTTGGATAGATCTGTTTACTGGGCTAACAGCACTTGAATGCTACGAACTGTTTTGAAGAAAGTGCTTGATATATGTTATCTTAATGTTCCGACTAAAAGTTTCAAGCCATATAAGCTTCCTTGGTACACAAGTGGTCCTAAAAAGCTTAAGAACCTGCGTAACAAATTTCATAAAAATTTCATTAATACTGGTGATATGGAATCCCAAGCTAAATTTATCCATTACAGTCGAGAGTTCAACTTATTAAATAAATTTATTTTTAAACATTTTCTCTGTCGAAAGAACAGGAAATCAAGAATAACCCAAAAGCATTTTGGTCTTTTGTGAAATCTAAAAGACAATCATCTGACATTCCATCTGCTGTGCGTATAGACGGTAACATTTCGAGGTCTTCTGATGATGTTGTTAATATGTTCGCATCCTTTTTCAGCTCTAACTTTGAGCAGGCCCGAGACTGTACTATGTCAGCTACAAGTGCGTATACCAAATTAAATATTGACTTCTTAGTTGTGTCTGATGATGATATATCAGACGCTATTGGTCAAGCTAATACTAGCTTTAAATCCGATATCGATGGCCTCTGTACCTATTTCCTAAAAAAAGCTTCAAAAGCTTTAATACCTGCTCTTACTTCTATCTTCAATCTATCTCTTCAGGAAGGTGAATTTATTAGTAGGTGGAAGTAGTTACTCCTGTTTTTAAGGATGACAAAAGGGATGATGTATCATGTTATAGGCTTATTTCTAAACTTTCCTGTGAACACATTATTCATAAAAAATTGTTTTTCAAATTAAACCTCGGATATCCCCCTATCAGCACGGTTTTTATTCAGGAAGGTCTACGGTAACTTTTGTCTATTGCATATTTGCAAAGTTCAAAGTTTAAGCGGCGAATGTTGGTGGGTTAAACTTACTGAAATATGGTAACACAACAACATGTATAAAAAGCCAGCTATCAAAATATTACAAAAAAAATATAAGAACATAGATTAAAGATTTTTTTTTAAATTTTATACAGTTTTTTTAATCTTTTCTATGCACTCAATTTTCTTTTCAGATATTTTTTTTTTTTTTGATAATTGAAGCACAGCCGCGAATAACGTTTCAAATGCCATTTTTTGCAAAACCTGTTTTTTTGCATATTACCGTTAACATTACTCAAACACCAAATTAGCCAAAATTATGCTCCTTATCGCTATCGAAATGCAATTAGAAAAAGACAGTCAGTGGAAGAACGTTGTAAGTTACATTCAAAATGATGCGAACGGAATTGTCGAAAGTAATTGATAAGTGTAACAGAGGTACAAAAAGGAAAGTTAATGTTGAAAATTGGAAAGACAATAAAATTAAAACGTTGAGAAAAAGTGGAAATGCGTATATAACAAGAAAAAATAAAAGTATACCTAAAAAAAACTCTCCAGAGCAGGTAACATGGAAAAACGTTTTAAGTCCACATCATTTTATTTTTATTTTAATTTTTGTTATAGAGGTTTGTGATTGCCAATGCTACTTTAATTGTAAAAAAATTAGCATAAGTCAAATACAGCAACATTTTTATCATTTCTATGAAAAAAATTACAGTGAACAAACAGGTTTTTTATCGTCTTTAATCGAATTAAGAGAGCCCCAAAGAAGAAGAGTTAAACAAAGTATTTCTTATCGCAACGTTACTGTCAATTATTTTTTGCTGATCCAGAACGGTAAAAGAGAGAGAGAGTGTGCAAAAAAATGATTTGCCACACATTTCAGGTACATTTTGTTATAGCATAGATTATGATAAGAAGAGCTTGCATGAGGTCTGCTTAACTCTTTGCTGTACCACAGATTTTCAACAGCGTTCCGACGATTTTTTATATCCCGCACCTCTCTATTAGGGGTATACTATCTTTATAGTGTTTTTTTTTTATTATTCAGAAGGAGTGGAGATAGACCATGCAATTTCATCTGCGCAGATAATTTTCCAACTGATTTGAAGTAAGCTTTAGAAGTTATTTTTTATTGATAATTTTTATAGATAACGCAACGCAGAATACAAATGCTGGTTAATAAATTAAAAAATGGAACTAATATTAATGACCAACGCGGTAAACATGAGAATCGTCCTCATAAAATCGTAGACGAAGAAAACAGAAGTGTTACGGAACACATATTAAGCTTTCCCAGCCAAGAAAGCCATTATAGTCGTTCTTCTTCAAAGAAAAATTGTTTAAGCCCGGTTTTGTTGTTGTTATTTGTGTCGATTTGCAGCAAGTGATTTTTACACCAAATCTTACCCATTCCGATGTTTTTTATCAACGCCAATACTCTAATTATAACTTCGCTGCACATATGTACTCTTCCACACAACAAGGTGGACATGTACAATTGGCACGAAACTGTTGCAAAAAGAGGAGCTGCGGAAATGGCTTCATGTATTTTGAAACATATTACATGTAACTACAATATGCTTAAAAAGGGAGAAATTAGAAAACTAATTATATGGTCCGATAGATGCGTTGGTCAAAATAACAACTGGACAATAATTTCATTGTGTCGCAGTCTTCTAACGAAGTACTTTTCTGAAATCAATCACAAATTTTTAACTTCTGGGCATAGTTTTCTTCCATGTGATCGAGATTTTGCGCTTATTGAAAAAAAGAAGAAAGTATCACAACTTTTTATTCCGGAAGATGTGTCCCGGTTAATTGAGTCTACTAGACAATTAAATCCATTTAACGTACATCAAATGGGTCTAAATGATTTCAAAAACTTTGATGTTCTAAACAAAAATTTACATAAAGATCCCAAGTGCAAAATAACCGATGATAGATGGCTTCAGATTTCTACTGATGATCTTAATATACTAAGAGTACGGAAAAATCATAATATTGCAGAAACGTGGGCATGCTACAATTTGTACAACAAAAGAGCACGAAACCTAACAAATTATACGATGCAGCCTCTGCGGAATGAACCCATTAAGTTAACAGATTAAAAGAAAAAACATCTCCTTGCTATGGCATCATATTTGCCTGAGAAGTACGCCGAGTTCTATAAATCGATCTGCCTTTAAATTTAAGAAAATGCGTATGTAGATACATATGTACATACAAATAAAGTTTGTGTGTGAAAGCAAACCAATATATACGGTTATGTTCTGTGTTTCACAAGAAATAAAATAATGTTAATTTTCAAGCATTGTTGTTATAGAAAATTTATTTATAACAACAATGTCATGAGAATACACATAATATTATATCTTGTGAAACATTGAATATGCTCGATTTTTTAGTTTTTGAAATATTTTCTTGAAACGAATTTATGTTTTGATGTTGAGTTAATTTTTATTTGTTATAAATAAATAAAATTTTATAATTTATCCTTTATTTAAAGAATATAAATTAATCATACAAAACTGTCTTTAATAGGAATGTTTTCTTTCCGACAATAACATTTTGCAACGTAGAATAACGTTTTAAAAGCCATCATCCATGATGCTTGCTGTAGTGGAATAACGTTTTAACTGACATCGCGCTTTGGATATAAAACGTTTTTCCACTAAAAAAAATTTTTAAACAGTAAATAAACATGTAATTTCAAATTAAAATTTCTTGATTTTTTCAATATAAGTATTTATTATTTTTTTTGACAAGGTAAAAAAAAATTTTAAAAAATATATAATTTTGCCTTTAAAAATTGTTTTTTTACTCTCCTGAACAAATTGCAATTTGTCACTTACAACGTTATTCGCGGCTGTGTAGAATTTTATTCTGTCGCCTTTGAATTTTTTCGACATTTGATGCTGAGGGAGTGCCCCATATATAAACTTAATAAAATTAAAAATATCTTCTTGCACAAAAACAGCAAACACAATTAAACTTGATTAAATTTATATTCAGATTAAATTAAACGTAGTTTGTTTGAATAATCGCAATAATTGTCGGTAAATTTAACAATTATAGAATTGTTAAAAGTTACTGAATCGCATTACAGCTCATGTTACATGCTGCTTTTTTACATTTATTTTAGCATGTTCGTATAGATAAAAATTATTTTAAACTTTACATTTATTTGAGCATGTACTCAAGAATTTATGTTTTTAAATTTTATTTATTTGTTGCGAGTTAGCAATATCTAAATTAGAGTTGTGTCGTTCCGGAACGTCCTAGTTCAATGGAACGATTCGGACTGATCCAGCCATTCCTATTTTATCGTTCCTCGTTCCGTAATTGCAAACCGTCTTGCGGAGCCATTCAGGTAAGTGATGGAAAACGATCGTTTTAAAAAGTAAAATCAATCCTGAAAACGATTTAGATGTGATGAATTATTATTGATTTCATTTTACATTTTTTGTTCTTATCCGTATCATTCTCCTAAATAATAGAACCTATAATATGCAATTCTGTTTTTGTTTACAAAATTAAAATTAATGAAAATATATAAAAAATTCTTTATTATCTAAGTATATTAGTTTTAAAAATAAATAAATATGTAATGGCGTTTGTTGTAGCAGCAACTTTAGTTTTGTTGGAAGATGAACACATAAATGAAAATGTGAGAAGAAAGCAATTGCGGGTTAAATGAAATCCATTGGACTTACCAGTATACATGTTTGTAAAAACCAATTTTCATTTACATAGATCATATTTTCAAATATAATTTTTACATGTAAATATACTTATGTACATACATATGTACATATGTAGATTTACTCAATGCTTCAGATTGAATAAAGAAGGATTCATGCTGGTTTTTAATATGATTGGAAACAACCTACAGAGTCTTCAATTCCAATGACATTACAGTTGGCAGCTGGGCTCAGATTTTTTGCGGACGGCAGCTTTCAGAGATCGGTAGGAAATGATGCATATATTTTAATGCATCGAACGAGAGTATCCAAATCGTTGTCAAAGCTTTTACCTTGTTTGGACCTTTACTTTGGTGGACAGAAACTATTTCGCTCCTTAACCAGACTCTTCCACAGATTTTCCACATCAATTCTGTCGCCCCGTGTAAAACCTCTAGCTAAATCCGCATGAATTTGCATAAAATTTTTGTGCATTCCCCTTAAATACGAAAGCAAAATTCTATTTTAAACAATTTTTTAACACAAAAAAAGTTACTTACATATTTTTTTTTTTGCTCGTTTTAAATGAAAATCAGAAAATAAACATTTGAAGCAACCTTGTTTTAAAAACGATTTTAAACTGATATAATCGTTTTTCATCACATAACAAAACCTTAGAGCCTTTTTCCACTACGCAACATCTAACATCTACCATCAAATTGAGAAGATGTTAACATCTTCCCATAAGAAATACACAGTACTAAAAGTCAACATCTTTCTACATCTTTAAAAGATGTTCCTAAACCATTTTGTTCCAATCAACATCTTCCGATAATTTTAATGTCATCTCTAGCAAAATGACAGATTCATACATACAGATTGATAGTTTCATTTTTTGTGAATGACATGAGTACATATGTACATAATTGTGTAAGAAAAAAAAAAGAAAAATATTTTACATCGAAATGAGTGGCACACGTAAGTTTTTTTTTTTTTTTTTAACTATATGTTGTACATGCATAAGTATAATAATTTATTTTTGTTTTTAGTAAAGAAAAGCACAGGGTGGTTACTCTGTATTGCGATTCGAAAGCAAATGCGATGCGAAAACAATGTAAATAAGATACAAATGCGAACAGTTTTCTTATCGCATCGCAATACAGAGTAACCCCCCAGGTCTCCGTATAGTATGTAACCAGGATTTTGAAAATATGTTGCTGGACTTGTGGCAGGACAAAATAGAAGAGTTGAGAGGAACAAGTAAAAACTCTCATGTCTTTCAGGGAATCGCTTTTTTTTTGCTATGCATATAAAAACTTTAAATAAATAAAAAACCAAAGAATTCATATAAGAAGTTCGTGTTAATGCTTTTTTGTGAATACTGCATTAACAATTCTGTTTGTTCTTGTAAAGTATGAACGAGTCCAATTATTAATGTTTCTTCAAAATCCATTTTGATTTTATTTTTATTTTTTTCCACAAAAAATTATGCTGTAAGTATTTTTATATTTTTGACAGCTGAGAAGGTGGTAGATGTTAGATGTTGCCAATGGAAACGCAAGTTTCACTTTTTCAACATATTCCATTCATTCCTCTAAAATGTATGCTAGTGAAAAAGGCTATTAACTTTTTACTTGAAACAAAATGGAAATTTAAATCAACACGATGACAGAAAACACATCACACCTTCGGTTGTTTTTGAATCGTTTTTGTGTCTTAATCGTTTTCCATCACGTACCTGAAACACTTGTGTGAGAAAAACCATATTTTGTTTCATTTTACACTATTTTTGTTGCAATTCACTCGTTTCATGCGGATAACTTTACGATGCGAGAAATACAGAAACGAGGTACTGATTATTTGTTTTTAATAAGCCATTTTAATTGATAATGGACATTTTAGAAGATTTACTGGTATTATCTTCTTTATTAACAAGTCAAACTGAATTAAGAAATATTTACATCAAAAGCAAAATGATTGTGGCATTTTGATATGAAATGGTATTTTTAATTGCTTTCATTTTTATCAGCTGGCACAATTATGACATGGAACACTTAATTATGACGGGTTGTTCACACTTGTGATATTTTAGTAAGCTATTATTTTATGACATATGACTTTATGACGACAGTGTGAATAATCCAATTATTTTAATGACGTCTACCAAAATTAACTTATATACTTAAAGCTTTGTAGTGAAACAAACATCGAAGTTCGCAAACGTACAAACTTTTTTATTTATGTTATTAGCAGGATTGTGATATGAGTCATTTGATAAGGTTGAAAAATTCGGAGTATTAGGCAATTTCTTAAGTTTAATATGATATATAGTTTGTACTTGGAAGTGTGCAACAAAAAATTACTACCAATATTGGCATCTCGGGAGCTCTGGAGAGTGTAGGGTACAAGACTTGGCATAGCAGAATATAAATACTAATACGAAAATCTTAGATTTGGCATAAAAATGTTCCTATTTATAATAAAGCAATTAAAAACTTTTTAGTAGTCATAAAATGGAAAGTGTTGTATATACATTTAAACGCATAAGAAATTATAAACAATCTGAATCACATTTTTCTATAATATTAATATTTATTTGTTATTGCGTTGATTGTTTTTTTTTATATAGCCAAAAAGGGCATAATGGCCTTGTTTTGTATGAAATATGAATATTAGTTTCAGTTTATTTTAATTGCTGCTTTGTTTCAACTGGTAGGTACACACTGACAAATGGTTTTATTATATGTCATGTCTTGAAATAGACAAGTTTAAATTACTTCCTTTGTCAATCATCTAAATGACTGACCATTCAAATATGTACCTGTGTGGTCATCATGCTTTCAATATACTATTTAAATTTGAAGTTCATACTTACATATGCATATACAAATATATTGTATACCCTATAGCAATACATAAGTGTCCATTAAACGTTTCATGATATTTATTTTCTTAACTATTTCACTATTCGGCAGTCATTAAATATCTCGTCGTCATCTGCATACATTCTAATGTACTTTTATTTGTTCAACTATTTTTTATCGCACGCACTTTTTCGATTTGCCGTCTTCACGTAGAAAATTTACATATAAGTATATGTATTTATGTATATGATCTACGTAAGTATGTATAAATGTATTTACATAAATACTTAATGTAATGTATGTATGTAGTTTCGGTGTAATATATTCTTAAAAAAACTTACGGTTATTGACATTAGTGTGCTAATTTTATTTTCAACCTTAATATTAATTAATTTATCTATTCTTTATGTGTTTAACTACACAGTTCTTTATAAATTTTGTTAAAAATTCACCAATTTATTAAAAATTTAAACGGGTGTTGCTGCATTTCAATCAAAATGTTTCTTTTTTCTTTGCGTTTTAACAATTATTACGAATGTCATATTAAGAATGTAGGATACGACAAACGATGTGATGACGTTTCATTACAATAGAGATAAGTTTTAATCGATATTTTTCGAGTCATAATACATGCGACACCCCAACAAACAAATGAGTGGATATTTAATTATTGTTGTTAGCTTATTTTAGTAAAACGTACAAATTCTTTATTTCAGTCACATAAGATGACAAGAATCATAGACTATGTAAGTAAACTCGAAACTTCAAAAAGAAGTAATGCTTTTATTTTAGAGCGACAGAAAATCATATCAATTTGTTTATTCTATCTCTTTCATTTTCATTTTATTAATTTGTTTTAAAAATATGGCAGCAATACGTATTTCAAAGTTCTTCCCGAAAGAACAGCTGATTGGAACATATAAGGAAAATTTCCAATATACGTAATATATTTTAATGTACTAAATTTATTATTTTAGATATTCTAAGTTTTGCGATTAATAAATTTTATATATATTTTTATGGTTCAAAAATATCTTTATACATTTCACAGTAGACTTGCACCGTACTATTTCTTTCATTTCTTGTGTTATTTCTATAAATGTGCCATAAAAGTAATATCTTATTATTTAGTTTAAATATAATAACATAAACACTAGTATTTAATCCAATCAAAAACAAATTGACCAGAAATGTTTATATTTTATTTACATATAACAAAAAGTAGCTTTTATTTTCCAAGTTCGGCCACATAGTGTGTATATTTACACGAAACCATTCGAGCTGTTTTTACCCCCCTCATAACTTTGCTCCTCTTGATCATAATATAATGAAACTTGAAACATAATACTATGTTCACACGGAACATGCTTCGCTCTCTATTCATGCTTCACACCCCAATCATGAGCGAAGCAACATGCTTCGCCATACAAAATTTTGAGAGCGAAGCATGTAGATTCATATTGAATCTACTTGCGAAGCATGAAAAATTGCTGTCTTCTCTAAATTTTATCGTAATTTATCGGAAGTGTATCTGAACTAGATGCAAAAACCACAACAAAAACTTTAATTAAAAGTGAAAAATTGAATTAAAACTATAAAGATAAAACAACAATGGAAACAAAAAATATGTTTGTGCATTTTTAAAAATGCGTAATAATTTTAGCTTATTTTTTTTGTCTATTTTAGATTTTATTTGTTATTAAAAAGAGAACTGCCAAATCGAAGCAAGTACATGAGTCGTGTGAACAGCTAGATTCATAAACATGCTTCAGAGAGCGAAGCAACTGCTTCATCTTCTCGTGTGAACATAGTATAAGGTCTCCCCACAGAGGTGACCTTACAGGTTAAATTTGAAAATTCTACCATAAAAGCTTCCCGGGATATTAAGGTGTGAAAAGTCCATATTTTAGTACATATTCACTGACTCATCAATATTATTGGGCACTTCCAGTAAAGCTAGAGAGCTGAAATTTGGTACACAGGTAGGTCTTGGTGAGAAAATAATCAGAAAAATCTGAAAACGGGCACTTTCCACCCGGGGGACTAGGGTTCCCCTTCTTTGTATGGGGCACTTCCAGTATAGCTAGAAAGCTGAAATTTGGTACACAGGCAGATAGTGATGAGAAATTACCGAAAATGGGTTTTTAACGGGCACTTTTCATCTGGGGGGACAATCCATGATCCTTATTTGTATGGGGCCTTTCCAATATAGCTAGAAAGCTGAAATTTGGTACACAGGTAGGTCCTGATTAATTAACGAAAATGATTTTCAAACCGGCGCTTTTCATCTGGTGCGACAATGGTGCCCCTTCTTTGTATAGGGCATTTCTAGTATAGCTAGAAAGCTGAAATTTTCTACACAGGTAGGCCCAGATAAGCAATACATATAAATATTAATACAAAAACAACTTAGAAAAAAGAAGTGAGATCCGCACAAAAACATACATAAATGTGAAAATAAGGCCAAGTTCCTATCCAAAAAATTTCGGCCGTAAAAAGTACTGAGATTAAAATAAGGACCAAGTTCTTGATAGGTACAATTGAATCTCATTTCTATGTAACCTGTAAGCTTGGCAAAATTTTTTTGCCTTTATAATATGGGAAAGAATTCTTGGAAAAATGTACATATATCGTGCAAACAAGATTAATCAAATCAAATCAAGGCAATCTAATATTACGGTTTATATTCAACATTATGTGTTCAAAATTAGTTAGGAAAATTATGTCGCGATGTAAGTGTAGTTAAGTTTGTCTACCATTGGCACGTATACATGTGTTCACAATTGATTTTGCCAGATGTGTACATAAATATCTCCCATTTAATTGCGCTAGAAGTTCTCTGGTTATCACAGGATGTATGACTTTGTTAAGTAAGATATGAAAAACGACTTTCGTAGCACTGTGCAAAAAGTATCGACTTTTAAATTTATCGAAATTATGCTATCATTATCTAGTGCATTGCACGCATTGTGGCAAATGTCAAACACATAAATAACAACAATCTCTATAATTGGAATGGGATCATTATAAAATCAACCACCTTTTTCTATCCATAAAGTAACAAATAACTCATAATTGTTTTCTCTGGAATAGTATTATTTATGTTATTATTTTTTGTTGTAGATTGAAGGACAATTTAAGGACTAAACTATTTGATGGCAAAGTTCTTAATTAAATAGAGTCAAACACAACAACCGAGCAGTCATCATTGGTCCCGCGCAGTAATTCCTCCCAAACATCAAATAAAGCTAAGGTAATAAATTATAAATTTTTGTCCATTCATTTTATTTTATGTTATTATGTAGATTTATCAAGTTGGCCTAAATAATCTTTTAAAATGCAACAATTTCTTATTTGTGAACTGTAGGTTAAATGTTTTATAAATAATATAATTTTTAATTTCTATTTCACATAAATTAATGCATATGTAACACTATTTAAGAAACAAAATAAGTTTAGTGGCATTAATGGCTTAAATCTAGTACATATACATAGTTACATTGCTCAAAAAAATTTCCTATCCGATGGAGAATAAAAAAATAAGAAAAGAAAATCATATAAAAAATTTGTCGGCGAGGCTTAGTTTCCGAGTTATGGGCCTCCGAACTTCCAGTACAAATTATATGGTGTATTTACATATAATTAAATGTGGTCAATATTGGTATCAGTGATGGAAAAATGAAAAATTGAAATGGTACTGTCCGTCCACAAAAATAGTACTTTTTCAACATTGTGGTACATTTTATGAAACATAAGTATATTTTTATACAAAAAAAAAATTTACATCGCGACATAATTTTCCTAACTAATTTTGAACACATAATGTTGAATATAAACCGTAATATTAGATTGCCTTGATTTGATTTGATTAATCTTGTTTGCACGATATATGTACATTTTTCCAAGAATTCTTTCCCATATTATAAAGGCAAAAAAATTTTGCCAAGCTTACAGGTTACCTAGAAATGAGATTCAATTTTTATACAAAAAAAAAAAAATATTAAAAATCCATTTATATAATAAAAAAAAATTAAATGAAGAAAATTAAAATTGTTTTTGGTTTAAATAAATAAATATTTAAAATAATTTAATAAAAAAAATAAATTTACTTATACAAAAACTTTCATTAAGTGCGTGCATTGTACTGTCATACATATACATTTTTGTATATCGATTTTTCGATATTTCCAATTTTTTTTGCTGATTCGGTACTTGTGCAATGTGCGTTTCTAAAAATGTATTAATTTTAGGGGTGTTCTTTGCCATTTGCAAATGTGACATTCGCGGTTGGCATGCCGTTGTATGTGGCTCAATCCACCAACATTACATATGACGCACTTTTTGCAATTCAACTTGTCCTTAATTAACCATGGAAACTTTTCCCTCCAATCGTATCGAAAACCGGCAACATAGACTTTCTTCTTTCTAAATTTGTATACATAATATGTATGTAAGTATAAATTAATAAAAGTACACAAAATTTAACTTTTTAGTTACCCATTAGAAGCAGACTCCATATTTTGGAACGTTTTTAAATCAGCATTTTATTTTAATTTTAAATTCTGGGACAAAAAGTGATTAATTTCTTTGTAGTGTACAAAATATATATGTTTATTGACTAGTAATGTGTAAAGTAGCATGTTATCGAAACCATGTACATGGTTAAAATACGTTAAAATCTGTTGTTTGAATGGTCCAATTTACACGAGATTAATTGTGCTGGCTTAACATGGCAGCTTGTAGGTATTTTCGGTGAAGAGAGTCGTTTTTGGTTGGCATAATTTTTCAATTAGGAGAACAAAACCAATACGTGTACATAAAAAAAAACAAAAGTGAGCAAAATACACTAGTACACACAAAGCTCTGTATATGTATTCAATTTTATGTCAAATTAATTTGTCTCGTGTGTTTTCGAAAGAACAAAAGATGTGCGAACTAAACATTAATCTCGTGTAAATTGGACCAATAACATCAACAACTTTTGCAAAAAACACACATGAACGAATTTGTGCATTCCTTATACTATGTTCACACGACAAGATGAAGCACTTCCTTCGCTTTCTGCAGCATGTTTATGAATCTAGCTGTTTATACGACTCATGTACCTGCTTCGATTTGACATTTCTCTTTTTAATTACAAATAAAATCTAAAAAATAAGTTAAAACTATTATGCATTTTTAAAAAACGCACAAACATATTTTTTGTTTCCATTGTTGTTATATCTTTATAATTTTAATTCAATTTTTCATTTTTAATTTAAGTTTTTGTTGTTTATTTTGCAGCCAGTTCAATTAAACTTCCGATAAAATTTAGAGAAGACAGCAATTTTTCATGCTTCGCAAGTAGATTCAATATGAATCTACATGCTTCGCTCTCAAAATTTTGTATGGCGAAGCATGTTGCTTCGCTCATGATTGGGGTGTGAAGCATGAATAGAGAGCGAAGCATGTTCCGTGTGAACGTAGTATTATACTATGTTCACACGACAAGATGAAGCACATGCTTCGCTTTCTGAAGCATGTTTATGAATCTAGCTGTTCACACGACTCATGTACTTGCTTCGATTTGACAGTTCTCTTTTTAATTACAAATAAAATCTAAAATGGAAAAAAAAATAAGTTAAAATTATTACGCATTTTTAAAAATGCACAAACATATATTTTGTTTCCATTGTGGTTTTATCTTTATAGTTTTAAATCAATTTTTCACTTTTATTTAAGTTTTTGTTGTTTTTTTTGCAGCTAGTTCAGATAAACTTCCGATAAACTCCGATAAAATTTAGAGAAGACAGCAATTTTCCATGCTTCACAAGTAGATTCAATATGAATCTACATGCTTCGCTCTCACAATTTTGTATGGCGAAGCATGTTGCTTCGCCCATGATTGGGGTGTGAAGCATGAATAGAGAGCGAAGCATGTTCCGTGTGAACGTAGTATTATGTTCTTGTTTTGAAGCCAATGTTGTCAATGATTATAAAAATAACGCAGACTTCTAAACAGGGAACAAAGCAAAAGATAAAACTAGTACTAAATATGACGTGGGGGGTACTGTGGTATTTTTGTTGTAAAAAAGTACTGAAAATAGTACAAAAGTACTGAATTTTCCATCACTGATTGGTATCATTTACAAACTTTTGAGAAGACCAGAAAAAGCAGAAAATCTGTATTAAATAGTGATGTACGAATATCAATTTTTAGTATTTGTGAATACGAAAACGAATATTTAAAACAATATTCGCCGAATACGAATATTACTTTTAAGGTTTAGAGCGACATAATATTTCAAATTTAATAGAAAAAAATCCCTCCGACAGTAACAATAAATTGAAAAAAACTGTCAAACTACTTTAGGTATTTATTAGTGAAGTTACGAAATCAATTATTAGTATTCGCGAATACGAATACGAATTTTTGAAACAGTATTCTACGAATACGAATATTATTACTTTCAAGGTTTAGAGAAACTTAATATTTCAAATTTAATTGGAAAAAATCCCTCCCTTTGTGTCAATAACAATAAATTGAAAAAAACTGTCACACTACTTTAGGTATTTATGACATTGAGATGGCGAATTTGAAGACCTCTACTGAACATTTTTAAATGTTTTTTTTATGTGTTTTTTTTTGTTCTTAGTCGACCTCTTTTTTCATAACAATTCTTATTAAAGAAAATTAATTAATTAATTAATGGGAAAATGTAATTGCAAATTATTCGAGAAATATTCGCTTGAATTTGGCGAATACGAATATCTTAAAATTGGCGAATAGTCGAATACGAATCGAGTATCCGTAACATCACTAGTACTAAAAACCGCCGTGTCGGGAAATACAATGGTGGAGAAAATTATTTAGGCCGGCTATGCAGAAATTATATACTAAATACTGCCGTACTGGAATTTCAGAGGCTCATAACTCGAAAACTAAGCCTCGCGCAAATTTTTTATTTAGTTTTTTTTGGCTTAAATGCACTTTAGTGAAGTTGTCCCAAACAAAATAAAAATTAGCCTATGTGATAGAAAATTGAAAAATAAGAAGAAAATATGAAATAAAAAAGTTGGCGGTAACCCGTATTTTCCGAGTTATGGGTCTTTGAAGTTTTCATATATATGTGCGATTTCCCTTTGCATTTTTCAACGTATAAGGCCAACTTTGGTTTCGTTTGAAAGCTTTTGACTAGATCTTAATGGATTTGTTAAAATACAAAAGATAATACCTAAGTGATATTTAAAAAAAATATGGTTTTTATTGTAGTTATATTAAAATATAATAAATTAGTGTGAATTACTGTCAGACTTTTTCCAGCGAACAATCTGCTGCCATAAATGTTATATTTTCTATATTATTCAAAATTCAAAAATTTTGTTTTTGTTTCAAATGTATTTGTTCTAAAGAAAGAACTTCTTCGATATCGGCGAACAGGCAGTAAATACTTAACAACACAAAAGACTTAAGAAACAAACTTAGTGCCAGGTTTTTCCGTTTCAAAAACAAATGACAGATTTTTTCCAGGTTTTTTCGTTTTAAAAACAAAAGACTTAAGAAACAAACGTTTAAAAATTTCTTGATTCGGTCGCCACAAAGCCCGCGATAGAAGCTATGCATGCAATAGCTTAAAAAATTGCTAATTGAAAATAAAAATTTTTATATACATACACTCCGGTTCACTTATTTAAAGGCACTAAAAATTCCATATTCAGCAGCCTGCATCTTTTGCAATTTTTAACCGATTGCATAAATTTAAAATGAAAGCTAGACATCTTGAGATATAAAAAAATCATGACAATAGTGGTTTCTTAACGACAGAACTTTTATTAAGCAATTTATAAAAAAAGTCCAAAAATGTGCTATTTTTTTTTGGTTCACTTCAAAATTGCCCACTAAACAAAAATATAGCATTAGAAGTAAGACATTTATGATGTGGTTTTCATTTCAGATTCATTTTAAAAATTTATATACTTATGTATATGTAAGCTTGCAACTATATTTGAAAATAATAAATAGTTTATTATATTTAAATGGAATGAGCCGTCACTAAAAAGTATATCGTCACCAAAAAATTAATAATGCTTTCTTTTATGCGGTATTTGTTTTAAATAAATTAGCTTATTTCTAACCAAAATTTTTTTTAATTAAGCAGGTTTTCTTGGGAGTGAGTTTTCTTTTAAGCGAATGTAAGTGCTTTGAAATTTATCGAAAAAAAAAACTATATACACTCCGGTTCACTTATTTAAAGTAAAGTGAAACATTTTTCACTTATCCGAACTTCTTTTTATCCAAAATCTCGCATAAGGGAAACAAAATGCTTGTAATTTTATATTACCGCTTAACCGAATTCGACTGTAAATGATAAAATTAAACACCGCGAAGAAAAGGTATATTTATACAAGTATGTACATTTAAGTGCCCATCTGCTTTTTTGATGTTTCGTATATTTTCATCGACTATTGCCACAATTTTTTTGAAGTTCTACTGAGCTGTTTTTGACAAAAGTAAATTTGTTTTACACAATCAGAAACGCTGTTGTTTTGGTTTATTTAGTTGATGTAGAGTTGCATGTACTTAATATTCATATACTTTTAACTAAATATTATCACTAATGCCATCTTCAAGGCGTTGCAGCCTTGTGCAATGACAGATGATATGCTCTGTAGTTTCTGTGTCCTCTTCATCCCCGCACATCCTACAATAATCCGTATTGCTATTTTCCCATCTGCTGGTTCTCGCTCTAACCGACTCTGGCTATATAGCCTTCGAGACTACAATCCTCTATTCCTCCAGGATTGATGGGTTCTGTTGATCACTGAGTTAGTGAGTTCCCTATACCAGTAACCGATTGTAATCTTAACCAATCTATCAAGAACTTATTTATTTAATGCTGACCCTATCCTTGCCAGCTCATCAGCGCTTTTATTTCGTCCGTAAATCCAGGGGTATGGACTCCTGCTTGAATAAATTATTGCCCCTATTGCGGTTGACAACTTTTGAAACAATTTGGTCGTCGTTTATAAATGCGCATTGCCATTCTCAACTCAACTCATGTTTCACTTTTTGATTGTGTTCACTATATTTTGTGGTATTGTCATTTGCCACTGTGCACAAGTTTGGTTGACATCGATACAGCCCAAAACACCGGAAAAACCACTTTTTGCAAAGAACCAAACCTTCGACGCACCTTTTTCTTCTTCACTCATTTGTGTTTTAATCCATTTGCTGCATATGCATTGCTCTAGCACTTCTTTTAAAACAAGTGACATTATAGATTGAGCTAATCCTATATTGAAGTCGTTGCCACTGCATTTCTGGTAGCTCCCGCCAGCAAAAATCTAAGGGCAGCACACAGTTTCAATATCGGTGGTATAGCTGATGTACGTACAGGTTTCTTTAATTGATCTTTTATGTCATCCAACAGATAGCAAAAGGCTTCTTTACTCAGTCGGAAATAGCTAATAAATCTATAAAAATTATTTTCTTACTCAAATTGTAACTTATATTTTGAATATTTTTACTTTGCAGTTGGTGCAAAAGGGTTGGATTCATCACGGATTTTCCTTCTTATGCGTAGCACATCTATATTACCATCTTCGTTTCCATCTTCATAAAATAAATCTACACATATATCCATTTGAAATTATTTGCTTTCGAATAAAACACTTGAAACACTTTTTTCTTCTAATATATATTTTTTTATTTTTACAAGAATTCGTGTGCTTTTCTGTCAAACTGGATATTTTAAGTTGGTAACGCTTTAACAATTTCAACTAAAAATAGTTGTGTATCACAATACAAAAAACAATTTGGTGGTGTGAAAGTTGGGTCGACTTGTACACAACCAAACTGAGTTGAGTTGAGAACGACAATAGGGGCATATTTTACTTCAAGATGATTCAAGTGATTCTCTGGGCACCTGTGATACCTAGTAAGGCACTCGTCTGGACTTTAGCAAGCCGTTTCCTCTGGCTCTCACTTTTCAATGCCTTCCACCATACGACACAACCAAAAGATATTACTGGCCTGACAACCGATGTGTAACTCCAGTTTTTGGGTGTTCCGTTTCCACGAAGGTTTACTATGTAGGAAAACACCCAAGTATTTGGCCTCCTTTGCTAGTTTCAACTCTACCCCTCCAATCCTTGGTAACGAAAATCTATCTATTTTTTATTTCTTGCTAAATCGAACTAGCCCCGTTTTCGCTGGGCTGATCCCCAATGTCTTACTACCAGTTTAGGAAATTAGTTTGTTAAACGCTGCCTGCATGAATTCACTGATAGTGGGAAGAAACTTACTATTACCAGTGAAACCGCATAGTCCTCAGGCGGCTATCTTCCTACCCTTCCTCTCAAAGCGCATGAGAATTACGTTTACAGCCAGCAGTCACTGTAGAAAAGTGTTCGTACCTCTTGTCACATAGCTTCCTCAGGCTTTATTCCCCTTTACTCGAAATGACACGAGTAATTCTGCTCCTGAGCATTAGAATTAATAAGGATCCCTCAATGTCTAAGAACGCGGCCTAGCTGTAATCTTTCTGTTGCAGTCCCCAGTATCACCGATGACCCGCGCTTCTATTGTAATTCTTGATAATATCTCGAATAAATTTATACATTTCTATTATTATGTAGTGATTCGATTAATTCAATCAAAAAAAATTTAGAATATGCCGAAAATTTTGTTTTATAGTTATTGAAATAAAAAAATAGTACTAACAGTTAAAAACATTTTTCCATCTCCGTTTCAAACGCGTATATTGTATGTGAACTGTGTAAGGAGGCTAAGAAGTGTAGTGTGAACCACACTGCCACTGGGATACCCATTTGGATCCATTGTTATTCCCTTCAGATATTTGTTATTAATTAAGATTTAACCTCATTTAACGTCTGTACCCTTTTATCACAAAAGTCAACGTGCCTATTAATACTCCTAAAACCTTTTTATTCACTGATGAGTTTTGGCCATATAGCCCTCGAGATTACAATCCCATTTAATCGTAAACGATTCGTTGCCCCTATTTATAACCCAATTACTGACTCTCATTTTGTAGTGACCCATCGGTAATTTAACCTATTCTTGGAAGGTCATTGGCGGTTTCATTTCACTCCACATTGCACTACCAGGAACCCAAAATAGTCTATTAGTTACATTTATGCCACCTATTGCGCGGCCATGAGGATTGCTAGGATTTCATTTAGAAAAACGCTTGATTTATTCGGCAGTATAAATACCTACTAGTATCTGACCCTAAAATATAGACGCCTTCGTTCATCCCTGTTCCAGTTTTTACCCGTCTGATGTATCTCATGCTAGAGTGCTGTGTGACCCGTTAATTTTGCCCTCACCCAAATCGCCTCTTAAAGTCAAGTGCTCTTATATGAGTTCGATCTTCGAAATTCGTATTGTGAGTTGAAACACTTCCAAAATTTTGTTGTCCAGCGAATTTTGCTTTCGATGGTAAAACGTAGTATGTGAAATTGTTAAAAATATTAATACATATTTTGCAATTGTTTTCTGCATTTGGGCGACTAAACAATAATTTTAAATAATATTTCTAAATGTTGTGCAGACAGCAACTTGAAGGGAATGAATTCATTTGATAATTTTCTATTGTAGAAAATAGGATGATTATTTATTAGATTAATAGAAAAAACATTACAAATTTTAAATAATGTCTGTATTTTTTTTATTTTTAACTTAATTGGAAGTAGCTGAAGAGTTACGTCTAAAGAAGCCTAAGTGGTACTCTTCTGAACACTATTAACAACCAACGAGACATACACCTGAACCAGCAAGTAATCTCCTACGCCGCCTTCCTCAAAGACTCCCAGCATACCACAAAACCATAAGAAATTACCGCCTAGAAAACTGATGTGTTAATCTAGTTTCTCCCAATGGTGTTCCTGCAAGTACTCGTATAGTATTAAGCTCGCATACCTTGTTTGCATGTTCCTTTCCTCTCTCTTCTGCTCTTTAGAAATGCATGTTAAGCGTCACCAATAGATGCACATTGAGCAGGTAAACATATTCTAAGAAGAAATGGAAGTGCTAACCTTCTTCTCCATGAATGTATAATTAGCAATTTTAAATGGTACATAATTAATAGGATCTGAAAATAAATAACTTCAAAAATTATTTTTTTCCGTCGATGGGATAATCATAATAATAAAGATAATCATCCTTATCGGAAATAAAATTTCACGTGCAATGTGTTCTCTTTCACTAAAATTACAATCGCCAATTTTTACGTTATTGTTGTGTCAGTATACTATTTTCTAATTATATTCACAATTTTCACGGGAAATTTTCACGAGAACAAAATGTATGCCTCTAATTACCGATAAGGGTGATTATCTCGGAAAGATGCTTTCTCGGATATGGAGACAAAGTCAATGAATCAACTGAAAGCGACTGTTTAAAGCATCAACAGGTGCAGTAAATTTATAAATTTATTTTTATATGTTCCTAAAACTCAATTAATGACAAAAAAGCGAAAAAAATGTAAAAAAATAATTCTGATTATATCTTAAGACAAAAAGTTTCCGACTTATGAAGGACACTGAACGCAACACAGAAAAAATTATTTTGAAGAACGAACAGTTTATCGAAAGCATGAATTGGTTTAGTTTGAATACACCAATCATAATTTGTCATAATTTGCAGTAAAAATAATAATATTGTGTTTATGTTGCTGTTTTAATAATGTCACATTGTTTGTTACTTGTTATCACACTTCAAAATCTTTCTCTTTTTTATACAAAATATTGGAGGATTAAAATTTTTTTCCGAATATCTTGCTCCGAATCCACTGCTTTAAAGATCCGGAATGTGTTATTTGGATCATTGTTGTGTTGGTAGCTACACGGTACGGTTCAAAAATAAATTATTAAGAAATGCGCCAGTGACTTTTTCCCTTTTCAATCGATATTTTCTGATGTGATTGGCAGTGAGGTCTATCTAAGTCCGCGGTGCCCACAAGTTCCTTATGGAAGAGCAAACACCAATACCTTTAAAGAAAAACAAATTTTTATTCAAAATTTTTTGTTGTAAAAACAAATATGTACATGCAAAGAAAACAAAAAAAAATATATTTCAAATATTTATTTCATATCATACGTTAAACAAAAACAAAATGTACATTGATGATCGCTGTCGTCAATGTTTACCAGCAAAGCATACAAAAGTGTTGTTGCTTTGCTCTTGCGTGTATACAGTGAAGAACGATAAAAAAAAAAACTAATAAGACAAAGTTGTTTGTGTATTTCGCATTGAAGTTGCTGAGTGCTGTATGAGTATATTAAAACACACAGCCTATAGCTAAGAGTATTACAAAAACAAATGAGCATGAAAAGCATAGGGCCTGGGCACCAATGATCTAAGTGGTATATAACTCTGATGATTGGTTGGTCTCGAAACATCATGAAGTCAGTTCAAACTTTCGCGCAGTCAAAATTTAATTTGTCTGTTTAATTATTACGAGCTTATGGACGAACTTAAGCCTGAATAAATATACATATATTTATTTTAAATACCGTACAGTTCAACTAAAATTTCATAACATAAGGCATAATGACCCTCCCCCTCTTATGATTCACAACTTAACAAATTTGAGTTGTCAATGTTCCAACTCAACTCAACTATTTCATTGCATTATGGTATACGACTAATTTTCGTTGTCTTCGTTAATTGTTTTCAACCTTAATATGACAACTTGAATTAACTGTTAGATATTCAAAGTTTGTTGATAATATTTTTTGTAATTTTATTTATATAAATTAATTAATTAAAATGGATATATCCGCAAAATGTATTTTTCGGAAGATTCAGAGGAAGAAAATGGTTGATCTTAGTCTACCCGACGCACAATTATAAGTCGAAGTAACCCATTGGAATTAAGTAAGGTAATTCATTAAAGAAAGCAAAATAAGCTACTCAAATTTATTTTTAGATTCATTAGTAATTTTAGATTAACTAAAGAAGCCTTTATGTATTTTCTATATGAACTAGATGAAGTTTTAAATATGTTTGAACAGCACATCTGTTCACAATGTATCAAAGCAGTTGAGTTGAGTTGTAATCTATATTAAGAATTTCACAACTTCAACTCAACTATCAATTCGGTTGTGAATCATATTAGGGGCATAAATTTCTAAATTTTGTAATACTGATTCACAGTATATGAAGACTGTTCAGAAAAATTAATTGAATTTTAAGATTTCTCAAAATATATTTATTTATTCATCAAATGCCCTTGAGCTCTCTCAGCGATTCGGGTTTTATTTTCCCATTCGTTACAAAATGCCATCCTTTCATGGTAACAGGAAGAGGGCGACGTAATCCAAATTTGATGAAAACGGTGGCATAATTTTAGTGTTGTTTTTAGCCAAAAAATTACTGTTTTTTTCTGGTAAAAATTCAGCAGTTTTTGAACGAACTTTCTTCAGCAACTTCTCTAATAGTAGTTCGACGATTCTGTACCACAATTTTACTGAGTAGAGTACAATCACGGCATGGCATTGTCAAAATCGTATCGTAATAGTATTTTTACTCGAAATTTGATGCCAATTCTTGTATCCATTTTTCTGATAGCAGTAAATCGCGATAGCAGTAAATTTCACCACTACACTAAACAGACTAAACAGATGAAACTGTGAACATATGTTCTGAACGATTACAGCAACATAAATCGTTATCGTTAATAGTTTGTACATAGACCGTGAAATTTGAAAATTCAGCTTATTGTTTAATCACCTCGTATATTCAACCAATAATTTCCTTATTTAAGTAATTTTCTCTCTAATGGTTGGTACACAATGAATCGCTTTTACGCAATCTGGCATATTTATGATGCTTATGGTTTCATTTCGGGTTGCATTAGAGATTTTATCAATATCAAAATATTTTGAAATTTTGTTATGGTGCGTTTATGGTTGCAATGTCAGTGTCAAAATATGCAAATACGTTGCGTAAACGTGTTGCAAAGTGTGTAGCTACCATAAAATGTCGGTTTCCCCCAAAAAGTAAAGATGTTTCATCAAAATAATTTACCACCCCTGGTTTTGGTCGATAAAAGTACAAATTTTAATTCAATTAAGTACAATTTTGAAAAATATAATTTGTTATATCTGCTGTAAGTTGCATTTTAAGAGAAACAAATCCCATAAGAGAATTATGTTTTTTTTTTCATTTTAAGAAAAGAGAACTAACACTCGTCGTATATTAACTTACTTTTCACCAGCGCAATGAGTTGTACAAAAGTACATAAGTACATAAATTTTCAAACGTTTCACTGAAGCGCATCCAAAAGATTTTATATTTTTATTTTCATTTAAAACAAACAACATTCAGTATGAATTTTCTTTTTCAACCACCTTCGGCAAGTGAGATACCAAAAGCTTTGAAACAATCAGTCTAGTGTCGGACGTGGTTGTGTCTGGTTGGTTTAAATTTTCAGCTATCATTTATTGGAATCATCAGTGTTGTTTGTTCACTTTAAATAAAAATAAAAGTAAATTTAGATTCAGGAGGGTGAAATAACAAAATAAGCAAAAACAAATCTCACATTTGTTTTTTTTTATCATTCAAAATTGCTTTCTAATAAGGGTTCAAAAGAAAAAAGCTCGTGCGGCCAAAGAATTGTGTCTATTAGAATTTTCAGTTAATAGTGAAAACATAATATTAAAAATATTAAGAAAATAAAAGAAAATTTAGAGAAAAGTATTGAAAGATTTCATTAAATTTAAAGAAAATCATACAAAACACGTTGAGAAATTGTATTAAAGAGCATTTGTGAAAAAAGGTATGTATGTGTTGTTTTTAGATTTTTATTTAAGTTTAAACTTAATAAGTTTAAAAAATAATTTATTTATGCCAATTTACGCATAAATTTCTTTTTAAAGTCCCAAGAGATTATGGATTTTCCGGTTACGGAATTTTTCTTACTTATACGCACTACCACGCCTTTTATGTATGGTGCGTTAGATATTTTATATGTATGTATGTATGTATTTATGTATGTATGCATGAACTTACATACATTGATATGTATGAGTACATACTTTTTACGATTATTTGCCTTATATATGTAAATATGCACAAACAGGCATACATATGTATGCACGAGTACATACTGCAAATTGTTAGTCTCTTAAGTCTATAATATAACATTACCGTTATATTTTCAGTTTGGTTTCGAAATTCACAAGCCACATGCTGCTTTTCTTTAAGTACCAATACCCACAATCCTTATATGGCTGATAATTAAATCATTAGTTGCAGCTAGTTGAGTTCATTTTATGCGTTATGTACACACATAGGTATATACATACATACATACATACATATTTAAACTTGGAAAAAATATTTGCGGCTTAAATGAACTGGGCTCAAATGCCATCCATCTGCCATATGTGTTTGTTGCCTTTAAATCTATGGCAACAAAAAACCTATATTTTTGCTATTTTGTTTCATTATAAATTTTTCTTTAGCGTGCCTCCTTGGTTTGTTATTTCTTGTTGTTGCAGTTGTGTTACGTTGCCAGCCCCCTTTTACATATCGATTTTCCACATTATTTGGTGTTAAAGCTGAGAAAATATGTATAAATATTTCATTACAATCTTTTATGTATGTTCATCCAGATGTATGTAGGTATGTAGGTATGTCTGTATGTAGTTTTTCGCCGGTTGTTACAACATTTGCAAACAAACTCAAATCAATTTTGTTGTTATAAATATTTTTGGACTTTTAATATTGTCCATTTGAACGGGTTTGGCTGTATACTACCTCCATATCGCCACCAAAATCTAAAATGGCATACATATTTAAAAAAATTATTTAAATCGCGTTTCTTATTACTTGTGATTAAGGAAACGGTCAATTTCGATTTCCTAAGATTTTTGATTTTCAATGCAGATGTGCATAATTAATATTTGATCAAAATACAAGATTACGCAGCTCACACATACATATACAGACATACTCGTATACTGCTGTCAATTACTGCTACTTTTACTTGCTAGGCCCGATTTCGGGCTGTTTTCTACAGACAAGTTAATCGTTTCGCGGGTCGTGTTCGCTCAGGAAAAAAATATTCATACTACTCGATAATTTAAGAGGTAAGCTTTTTAGCAAAGTTATAGATAATTTCTCACAGAGTTTCATATTAGTCGTTCGAAAAATACTACTCTGAAAGTATTGAGTACTCGGAAAAAAATAGCAAATACCTTGCCAGCATGTATATACATATGTACATACGAGTATATCTTTAATAATGCGACGGAAAAATATTTATTTTATAAACATTTTCAAAAATAATCGACAAATGTATTATTGATCGGAGTTAAAATATATTAATACTAGCTGAGCGCCCGGCTTCGCACGGAAGCTATTTACTTTTATAAATTTCGATTTACCTAGTCAAAGCACATCACGACTTTCACGAAAAGTCATAACTCACGAACGCGTCGAACGATTTCGTGTAAACTTTAGATAAACCATCTACACTACCATACGAACAAACCCTAAAAATATAATCGAATTCGGTTTGACCGTTCGTGAGTTATAAAGTCACAACACACTTGCAACAATTTTTTATATACAGTACAATACGCATATAAGAAACTCGTTTATAAGAAAAACTCGGCTATAAGAAACACTTTTCCAGACACCATGTACATTTCCATATAACTACGTGCTAAATAATCCTTATATAAGAAACTCGCTTATAAGAAAAACTCTGCTAGAAGAAACAAATTTTTATGAAAAATTATATTCCTTCCATAGAAAATTGAACGTGTATAAGAAAGTATTCTCACAATGAAATTTTTTTCAATTTGGGGAAAAATATAAATTTTTTGATTATATTTTACAATTTACATCTGTGAACACTGGTCCAAATGTCAAATGAAGTCGTTGATTTTTGTGAAATCAGCCGGCTCCGTTGTTTTTTTTGTACAAAATAATGTGTATTAATTTTATTTCAAATATTATATATCTTCATACTCCTTAGGAATTTTTTTAAATTTTGTTTCTGACGTGTTCTCTTTATAAGAAAGCTCGCATATAAGAAACAAAATCTGTACATTTTCAGACTTTATTATATGCGTATTGTACTGTACAGTCGAAACTCTCTATAACGAACTCCTATATAACGAAGTTTTCTATATTGCGAAGCAATTATAAGAACACTTTATTTTGGGTCTACTTTGAGTGTATTATAATCTCCATATAACGAATTTCCCTATAGCGAATATTTCCTTATAACGAAGCATTTTTGCGACCGTAACTTCAAGATTGAAGCGTTTTCAATATCCATATAACGAATTTATTCAAATAATTTTTCATTATTATTTATATCAGTGGTAGGTAAAACCGAACGCACGCACACAAAAAAGAAATCGACGTCGCTTTGTTGTGTGTTATTGGTGTTGTTATTGTTGCTCTGTATGTACTTTGTTGCTTTCACAACTCAGAAGCAGAGTCTGAATCGTAAAGGTAAAGAAACAATAATAAAGAAAATCCGTGGCTAATAATTTTCTGATGTACATTATAATTTCTCTTTTAACAGATTCAGATGAATACGAAGAAGAATCTGCCGATATTGCGAAACCATTACCCACATATGGACAACTTTCTTCATCAGTTGAAGGTTTCCGTACCTATTTGGAAATGAAAACCAACGTACCAGATACTGTGTTTACTTCTCTAAATGTATTAGAAAATTATATAGAAGAAGAAAAGTGGAAAAATGTACTTCAAACCAAAATAACTGACTACTACAAATAAAAAATGTTAAAAGGAACAAAATTGTTTTGCTTTTCTACATAGCGAATTTTCTTTATTGCGAAGTAAATATCCAGTCCCTTGGAATTCGTTATAGAGAGTTTCGACTGTATATCTAACTAGCTTTTACCAGCGGCTTCCCTCGCATTGAAGCCATACTATAATAATAGTAGTGACTGTCGGTAGTACAGTGCGACGGTATTACAGCACAGAACTTAAGATTTTTTGACAAACGATTTTTTATCTTTCGTAAGAAATATAATTTTTTTTTTTAATAAAAAGTATCCCATGTTACATCTAATAGATCCAAGAATATGTGTACAAAGTTTCATGATGATCGGTTTAGTAGTTTTTGCGTGAAAGCGCAACAAACAAACTTACATTCACATTTATAATATTAAGTATTAGAACGAAAACAGAACGAAACTCTTGTTCGAATAATTTTAAAATGCCGTTTTTCGAATAACGAATAAATCGATTAATTAATGTCAATTAATCGAACAAATTTTTTTCAGTTTGAAATGCATACGTAAATATTTTTTAAATTTGTTATTTTGGATGTTTGTAGTTGTTGTCGAACTTCGCATACCTAGTAGTCGTGCTATGTTTTAAATGAAACGTTAAAAAATTTTCAAGAATGGGGTTTTTTCACTCTCAGGTGAATAAGTTAGAAATACACTAACGCCAGAAAATTGAGCTCGGTTTGGAAGTATTTTACCAAGAACAAAAATGAAAAAAAAAAAACAAAGTCGCATGTCCTAAAGTATACAAAATTGTTGGATCAACAACAAAAAAATTAATAATTCTTTTGGAACAGATTTACGAAAACGTATTAAAATAAGAATAAATGAGAGACGTATAAAATTTTTAAATACGTTAATAAAATTTTTTAAATTCTGGAAATTTTCTTAGCAATGAAAGTTTTTTAAAATATTCTTCAAAAACCGAAACTAAAGAATATCCAAATGAATTATACTCCAGATTTTTTTTATGTTGAAAGTAACCACAATAATTCAGATGAAGGTAATGATATATAAGATTTTACTAGTAATAAAAATAACAATCTTTTATGCGAATTAAATAATTATATTAAAAGTATTAAAAATTCAAAGTATAAAAAAGACTTCTGCGATATATTAGACGATATGGTATATTTGGAAAAATCTAAAAAAAGATCAGAAAAATTAGATAAACTATTTTATGCTCTTCTCCCAATATCACCTACCTCGACCATTAGCGAAAGAGTTTTTTCAAAATTTAATTTAATAAAAACCAAAACCCAAACTCGTTTGAAAGCTAAAGAATTGAGTCAACTTTTATTTGTAAAAGATTATTTCTTAAGAACAACCCAAATTGTCTGATTTAACAAAAGAAAAAAAAATAATTTGATATTTTTTGACTGAATGAAGCATGTTTATTTGAATTAATAGTTTTATGTATTTTTTTGTTAATAAAAATATTAACTATGTATTTTATTTTTAAGTTTTTTGTATGAAATGTTTATTTTTTGTCAATAAATTTTTTAAATCATTTTTTATTCGTTGTTCTCATCGATTAATCGAATAATTTTTCAGCTTTAATCGTTTGATCGAACGAACAAAAACAATTATTTGAAATATTCGAACAAAGTTGAAAGGCGAATAATTGACAACTCTATTAAGTATATATAAAATTCTCGTGTCACGATGTTTGTTATCGAACTCCTCCGAAACGGATCGACCGATTTTAATGAAATTTTTATGCATATTTGGTAGGTATGCGAATAGGTCCTAAGGTATATTTTAAATTTCAGAGGGACGAGGAGGGGAGGGAGGGGGCAATTCTGTATTTCCGAAACAGCTTGACCGATTCTTATGAAATTTTTTTATGCATATTCAGTGAGTCTAAAAATCGGCTACTATCTATTTTTCAAACCGCTAGAGGCATGAGGAGGGGAGGGAGGGGGCAATTTCTGTATTTCCGAAACGGCTTGACCGATTCTTATGAAATTTTTTTATGCATATTCAGTAAGTCTAAAAATCGGCTACTATCTATTTTTCAAACCGCTAGAGGCATGAGGAGGGGAGGGAGGGGGCAATTTCTGTATTTCCGAAACGGCTTGACCGATTCTTATGAAATTTTTTATGCATATTCAGTAAGTCTAAAAATCGGCTACTATCTATTCTTCAAACCGCTAGGGGCATGAGGAGGGGAGGGAGGGGGCAATTTCTCTATTTCCGAAACTATTAACCCAACAGATGGCGCTATATCCGCCTCACAATTATTTTTGTTGCTGAATGACAGATGATGCTACGTCCGCCACATGCAGGAGCAGCGTCGTCGTTCGTATTTCAAACAGAACAAAATTATTGTTTGGTATTTTTTTCATCGGCGGTCATCGTCACACACTTACAATACATTCGCTATTTTTTATATAACACCCAAAATATGCACTAGAAGTATTTTGTATGGCAAAACAACGTTTGCCGGGTCATCTAGTAGATATATAGATTTATAGGGAACTTACTATGACCCGGCATGCTTCGCTGTAACAACAAACTATATGTGACGATTTAATTTATTTCTGTAACCTGTTAAGGATGAAACTTCAGTGGAGCCGGCGATAATATTTATAAACCGCCGCTATATATAAATATCACAAGAACAAAAATACATATGTGTTTGTGGACATTTTAGAAGATTTACGGGAAATTTATTATTTTCTTTATTTACAAATTGGACTGAATTAAAAAATATTTACATTTAAGCCAAAATGCAAACGTATGCGCACTAAACCGACTAAAAAATGGAGTGTTGTTAAATGTTTATCAGCTGGCACAATTATGACGGGGTGTTCACAGTTGTCATATTTTGGTGTGCTATTATTTTATGACATATGACTTATGACTATATCTAAAAGTGCTAAGTCCATTATTGCCGAAAAAGTTCCAAATCCCCTTGAAATATGAATATTTTGAAAAAAAATATGAATAGTTGTTTTCTTTCAAATCTTTCAAATAAATACTATTAATTAAGAGTATCTTGTTCTTGTTTAGTTCTGCATAAGTGAAACCCATACAAATTTATATTTAGCTTTAACGCTGAAATGACATCTTAAATAATAGCGTCAACGCTGTGTCATAAACAGTAATGTAAACTTATTTTATTTAATAAAACGCACCAAATAAAAATAAAAAAATGGAGATAAAACTGCTAGATTGACCTAAGAATAGCTAAATTGTCATAACAACAAGCATTTTGTATGAGCATAGGAATTTTTGACAGATGGAAAAGACTTGAATGGCAAATTTAAGTTTGGCTGTTATATTTCTATGGGATCAAAGTGCAATCCTACACTTTCCTAATCGGTCCATAAATTGTGGAGCAACGCGCTAATAAATATTTCGAGCAGACAGATAGACCCTCCAAATTAAAAAAAGTAAATTAGAACAAACTTCAAGGAAATCCCTTTCTCTCTTATGAGAAATTAAGAGTAAGCCGACAATAAAAAAAAATATATAAAAAATTAATGACAGAACTTGCTGTTTCATCTGAAATAATAGATGGTATAGGCATTGGGAAATCAGAAGCTCTTGGCATAAAAATACAGTTTGATGTTCGTTGGACTGATTACATTTTTCATGTCGCAAAAGAAGCATTCAAGTGCTTCGATTTTTAAGATGGTATAAGACATGCATACTTCACTTCATCTGATCTCCTAAATATATATGTATATCTATATACCACCTATATTCGACCGAAACTAGAATAACACTCTCATGTATTTGCAGGTGCTTCAAAGTAGTGCTGGCAAAGTATTGAGTTGTGGGTACCCAGAATCGAGTATTTGCCTCTTTTTTGGATACTCAATACTCAAAAGTAGTTACTCGATACTTTCAGAGTTGTATTTTAAAGCAAGTTGAGAGGTTAAAATAGTGTATAAAAATACATAAAAATACAGAATGACAACAATGTGTAAGCTACAAAATTAAACCAACCGCCGAAATAAAGCTGTCAATAAAATCGAACAACCACATGTGATAAATTACATTTTAAAAGTACTTAAATATGTATATATACATACATGTAAATATTATATTTTAATTTTTATATACATACACAATGTATTACACCGGCAGGCACATACATACATATGTATGTTCACGCATATGTAAATATTTTCAATTCTTTAATCAAAATAAAACATTTGTTCAATTCACAAACTCGTATTAACGTCATATGTGTTGTCTAATCGTATTATTATACAATATTGTATTTTTGTTGTTGGTAATTTTCATACAAAAGTGTGTTATAATTATACGATTGAATTTTATATGTTTTTCAATTGTTATACTGAGGCCGGGTCTGGGAATATTCTATTTGTTAAATTAATTTGTAAAAATATTTTATATATATATATTTTATATATATATATATGTGATAAGTAACACCAGAAAATACATTCTTCTTAATGATAAATATAAATATGATTCATTTCAACTTAATTTTCAAACTAATTTAATCAAAATTGCTTGTCGCTAAAAAAGAAAGTTATATTTCGCGCCAAATTATAATTCCCACACCTGGTTTCATTTTAATTTTTTTTTTTATTTGATAAAAAGAAATTTGTTTTTTGACATAAACTATTTACTCATATGAATTGACAACATTAAACTAACATTTAAAATACGACAAAATAACGATACAACAAATTTGTCTGTTCACAAGCACATAAACAAATATCGTCTTTTTTTAAACCATAAGACAGACGACTGAGCTTGTGAATTGAACAATTATTTTCCAATGAACCCTTTATATGCATAACTAATTTTTTTTTGATAAAAATTAAATTATTTCTTAAGTTGTTAACGTTGAATTAAAAGTTAGCTTTACATTTATTTTTTATTTAATAATAAAAGACATACAAAACCAATAATAGTTGAAGATCTATTTTTTAATTTCTGAAGAAACTACTTCAATTTGCAGATAAAAACTATGCGTTACAAATTCAAAAAATCCGTTAAAAGTATCGAGTAGTATTGAGTACCCAAATGAAAATTATTGAATATTATTCAGTAATGTAAAGTAGTAGAATTTGCCAGCACTACTTCAAAGTCTAGGTCTTCGCCCTCTCCGAGTACAGATCATTATATTTTGTGCGTCAACATAATAATAGGTATCAAACGAAAGAGGCTTTTGAGAAGATGGCTAAAAGTAAAACGTAATCATTCTTAATTCACAAAGGCGGTCACCCCAAACACCGCGGGCCCAAAGTTATATTTTACGCGTTCCCATATTATAAGTATAAAAAAAAAATTATTATACATACATATGTATAAGTTAGTGTATATTAGATTCGGCACAACTCTTAATGGTTTATTATTATTTTAGCGAATTTTCTATTCAGCAATCGGAACACTTACCACGATCCAAATATGCTAAATAAATACATATTTATTAGAAAGAAAAATTAAACAATGGAACTAAATATTGTAAGTACGACTTTGAGTATAAATAAAACGAAGCAGAAAGAAAAAGGGAAAAAAAGAAAATGTTTATAACTTTTCATTAAAGTTTTAGTGACAAGAAAGTTCACTTGTGCTCATTGGCAAAAATACAGAAAACAATATGTATATTAAATACTTCATAAATAATTCAAATTTTTAATTTATCATTTATTAAATGAGAAATTATTATTATTAGGCTTAAGTTCAGTTTTATTGAATTAATGAAAATTCAAAATTACTATGAGTTTTTTATTTTTGAAAAACATTAGCATGTGCATGTAAACTTAAGCCAAATAATAATAATTTCTCATTTATACATTATTACAGTTCAAATAATAATTACGTTTATTCGCAATAATAACATAAAACATTTATTAAATTTTCTGTTTGTACATTCTTTATTTTTTTCTAGCACTTCATTATTTATTGGTAAAATATTTATAATTATATTGTACAAAAATAATTAATAATAATCGCTTATGATTAAAGAGGTTCAAGTTTAAGTTTTTCCCCATATTTCCATTGGAAACTTTGTTTTTTTTACTCAAAAATTAAATTTTTTGAGTGAAACCATGTTTGATTTTGTTCGGATTTTTGCAACCTGCACATGACACTGCATATATGAAGAACTTATCAAGTAATTTTTTAATCGGTCTTGCTTGCAGTTTGGTCCAATAAAGTTTTTTAGAAAATGTAGGGTTAAGTTGTCCCTACTCATAGCTCCTCCAGTTATGGTCCCATTGCTTGTAAGTTCGCCCGGGCCTTTTTATATCGGGCTTAAGTTGTTCCACCCCCCCCCATAAATAAGCCATTTATGATCCTATTTGCAACTTTTTTTAAAGAGTTTGCTTGTAGTTCGGTAGCATTTTATTTATAAAAATATAAAGGGGGCAGTTGCCCCCTCTACCTGTTATATATTGATTTTCGGTTAACTCGCACATTTAGAAGAAGTTACTTTAATCTTTCGTGATAGTAAACTTAAACAAGAAATTAATTATAGCGGGTTTTAATCTTTCATTGTAAAATTTCTGCTGTGCAGTATTATTGATGCAGATTACACCCCGCTGCTCAAAACTGTTGGAATTAAATAATTGTTTTATATATATACATACATATGTACATAAGTACACAAAATCGATAGTGTGTACATATATTCAAAAAAAATTGTTGCATCTTGAAAGTTTATTTTAAAAGTTTAAATGTTTTATAATTATATCATGGTACCTCCCTAATCCGGACACTCGCTAATTCGGACTATCCAGTAATCCGGATATTTGAATTTTTCGGTTAGTTTATGGAATCTACAAAATTAGCTTAAATTATATTTTTGAAATTATTTAAAAAATACACAAATCAAATTTATCGATTAAGCAAAACAACAATTGAGTAATTTTAAAATTCACAGACAAATTTTTGGTAACGAATTAATTCTTAATTTTCAAAGTTAATATTTTTTGTCACTTTTAGTATTTCTCTTTATGTTTTCTGCAAATTAGCTAAATGCAAATAAATTCTTATGTGTACTTATATTTCTGTTCGCTAAAAAAAACAAATTATATGCATTTAAAAATTTATTTTAGCTGTAGTCCGGACGATCCACTAATCAGGACAATAGCTGAAACTATATCTGTCCGGATTAGGGAGGTTGTACATAATAAATTAGGTAAAAGTATCCCACCAACAATTACAACATACATTTTGTTAGTGTAAAATACTTCGTGTGTATCAAAAACGTAAAAAGAAGACTGTTTTTAATATTCCTCAGAGTAAAACTGTGCTGACACCTGTAGACGTGCATTTTTGTTTCACAAATGTCAAATTGGATATATCAGAGCAACAAACTGATTAAAATTTTATGGCGGTGTCTAAGCAACAAAAAAATACCTAACAAAACGTATTTTCATCATATTAACTAACTCTAACCGGTCAACAAAACAAACACCCTACAAAAAAAATTATTTCAAGCCGCCGGCGAAATATAACATTTCATTTTAATGTACATTTTTTTATAAAAAATTAAATATCCGCTGCAAAGAAAAATTGTATATCACATTAAGAAACTGAAAACAAACAATGCATTGTTAACAGATGAACTACCTTTAAAAGCAGTAACAAACCGGTGTTATTGGTAGCGGCTTGAATTTACAAAATTGGTGATGGCCAACTTCGAAACGATCGGCTTGTTCCTTTGTTTTTGACAGACAGGAAACATTTTACACTAATGAAATTACTGTTACAATTGCTGTTACAGTTTTACATAATTTTTTATACCATGGTTTTACCTGATTTCATAATACGATCAATTATATTTAATTGCATTGTTATCATTTCCTTTCTATATCATTTTTATTGGCTTTTGTGTTTCATTTTTTCATATTTGGCTTATATATATTTTCTCACAACAAAAAAATAGTGCTGGTAAAATTGTGTGTTGCAGATAGGAAATTAAATCCGATTTTCAATATTTTCAGGAGAAGAAAATCTTAAATCGGTTTATTTGTGTTGTTCAAATATGATAGCTAAGGCTCAACTTTGACCTAATTCCTATTATGTTATTACGGTTAGTGGCCACTGTATTGTAGACGATGATTTCTGTAGAGAAATAAATAAAATAAACTTTTTTGAAAGTCAAATATAAAAAATAAAAAAATATCACCAAAGTGAAAAATAAATGATCTCAAAATATAGAAAAATCACCATAAAATAAAACAAATTAAATATGAAGACCAACAAATAAATTTACTTGAAATAATGATTTTCATTATAGAAAATACCAGTAATTTTTCCTATTTTAAATATCTTTTTTAAAATTTTTTATTTATTTGTTGTGGGTTCGCAAATCTATATGGATTTCGTTGGTTGCTAAACACCAACTCATCAGTAGATATGTACCATTTATGATTTAAAATTTCCAAAACTCACTTATTCATACACATGTATGTAAACTCGTAAGAAACTGTGTACATATTTCAAAAAGCTTTACAAACATCACAACAAACAATTTTCTTCATTCGTTTTTTAAAAAAAAATAAATTCTTGAGTATTTGCTCGAATAAATGTCATATTTTGTAAAAGGTATGTTTGCTCTTTATTTTGCCTTTATTTATTTGCTAAGCCACAACAAATAAATAAAATTATTTAAAAAACATAATTTCTTGAGTGTTTGCTCGAATAAATCTTATATTTTATTTTAAATATCAATAATATATTTTTTTTTATGTTACAATTTTCACTGCTTAAAGAGTTTTTCTTATCGAAGCAATTTATATTATTTAGGCTAAGTTTGAATAATTAAATAATTTTTTTATTATAAATGAATATCCAGAATATCGTAATAATTAATTAAGCCTGAACTTAAGCCTTTAATTGAATTAATTTAATTAATAGAACTTAAGTCTGATTAAACATCATTCATAACTTAATTTTTACATATTTTTTGTAATATTTACGATGGTGTTCAATAGTATGAAATGCAGTTGCCAAATATTCAAGTTTTTAGGAGTATGGATTATTGAGAACTAGATTATATTAATGCTGCATTTCATTGGCTGCTAAGCCAACTCACCAGTAGATCTTTACCATCATGCTTCAAAACAAAATAATTTTTGAAAAACTAAATTGTTATATTTTTTAATTAAATGATTTTTAACTAAATGCCGATTGAGTAGTAAAAATATTTCAGTTTACCAGCACTAGCACGCAACCACACTGTACTTTTACTATAAATATGCCGCACATCAACTAGAAATGTGTTCTATGTTTTTGTCTCTTTCTTTTTTTTCTAGTCTGTAGTTGCACCTATAAACATCAGCAACTGAAACTTCAATATTTAGAAAGCAAAAGAAAAACCACTTTTACCCACCAAAAAAAAAAAATAAATAAAACAAAATCAACTAAATTTAACACATCTCACAACTCACTTCTTTTCGATCAATCAACAACGTTTAAATTTTAAATAATGATAAGCGTTCTCTTTATTGCAAATAGACTGTTTAGTAGTATGTCTAAACAAGGACCCAGGCCAATTGTCTTATGCGGACCGTCGGGTTCGGGTAAAAGTACTCTGCTAAATAGACTATTCAAAGAATTTCCAAATACTTTTGGTTTTAGCGTATCGCATACGACACGTAAGCCTCGGCCTAGAGAACGTGATGGTGTTGATTATAATTTTGTAAGTCGTGAGGAAATGGAAAAGGCCATCGCTAATGGTGAATTCATTGAGTCGGCTATCTTTAGTGACAATATGTATGGTACTAGCAAGGAGGCGGTGTATAAAGTAAAAAATGCCGGCAAAGTTTGTATTCTAGATATTGAGCCGCAAGGCGTGGAACAAATTAAGAAGACCGATTTGAATCCCATTCTTATTTACAATAATCCACCTTCTATAGAGGCTTTGGAGCAACGTTTACGGAAACGTAATACTGAAAACGAAGAAACACTGAAGAAACGTTTAGAGGCTGCTGTATCGGAAATTGCTTACGGCTTAACACCGGGCAATTTCCAAAAAATTATCCACAACATTGATATCGATGTGGCCTACCAAGAGTTTCGTGATTTTATTGTAGCCGAATTGAAGGCTCAAGAGGCTGAGGGTATTACTATTGCTTGGTAAATATAAACAACAACAATTAGTCCTGCAATAAAGAGCCTTAGCGCAATGCCCCGCAATGCATTTAAGTTTAAAGTGTTTTTACTGCACTAAAATGATTATTGATGTTCAACAAAAGTATGAAGATGTCTAAAGTTCTTTTAAAAACTTAATAATATATTTATTAATTTAATTTTTATTTTTATTTTTAAAATTTATCATAAAAAAAAAAAAAAATTAAAATAAAATGCAGATGGTTTCCAATACAAAATTATATTTAAAAATTTTTTGTTTTAATTTTATTTAATTTACTTTATATACCAAAAACTTTTACTGACTTTTAGGCATCGACGAATTAAATCCTAATCAAGCTGTGACTCGCATAATTAAATGCAATTAATAATAAACAAGCTCAGACCTGCTATGATTCGCTATACCACAGACATTTTTTGATAAGAATAATAAAATTTAGCATGTGCAATCAGACTAGCAGAACGTATCAGTATACACCTCTCTTTTTTTACAATTAATGTAAAGTGGATAATACAGAACGTAAGCCTAATAATAATTTCTCATTTATACATTATTACAGTTTAAATAACAATTTCGTTTATTCATAATAATAATATAACATATTTTTGTTTCATTTAAAATTAATTAGTTAAAATTATTGTGTACAGAAGTTATTGGGATAAACTATATTGTTTGACTTTTTTCCCGGTCCATGTACATATGTATGTATGTATGTATACGAAAGTATGCTGCATAAAGCTTTTCATGTAAGAAACGTTGATTAGCTAAATGAATGTCACTCACTTGTAATGAAAGCTAAGCGAATTCGAAACTGCAAAAAACAGTTCATTCATATTGAATGATATTTCTGTTGAAGTCCTTGAAGCAAATGGACACAATACATGTTTTCTAGCGGCCACTGCTGAAGCGTCTTTCGTTTCCTTGTGATGACCCATTTTCTTTTAAAATGGATGTTCTGCAATGCGGACTTTCCAAACGTGCATAATTTTGGTCTAATGTCTCTGTAGCTCTCGATGCAGCGATTCGAGAACGGTCACTTCTAACACGTCTTTCGCGTTCTTCTTTTCTTTTTTTGCATATGAATACGGTAATAGTTATCCCTACAAATTTAAAAAATTTTTCCTATATTAGTTTTCAATATTTGATAAAACAAATATTTGCTCTTTTTGGGGGTGCTACACCCTCGTGTCCACTTACTCGTTTAAAATATAAATTTTTCACTGAATTTGGTGCAAAAATATTCCAAAACGTGTTGTTTTATAGGCTGGTGACACACCCAATAATTTTTTTTGTTGATAATTTGTTTTTGAACAATAAACAACATCAACGGAGTAACTTATACTCAGCTCATTTATCTCATTACTTCCGAAGATATATAGAAGTAAGTACAGGCGCGGATCCAGAATTACCGTTTGGGGCAACTTTTTTGAAATTTTCAAAAAACTAAACAACGATATTTTTCTATTAACAGTTTATTTAATATGGAATAAGACAGAAAAAAATATGAGTAAGTATTTGTGGGGTGGCACTCCCACTTTTTTACGCCTCATTTTTCTTAAAAAAAATATATAAAAGGGGCTACGCTCGCAATATTTCCAGTTTTTATATGCATTTGTTGCATAAATTATAAAATAAAAAGTTTTTCTGTATGGGAATTGACACGCCCACTATGTTTCTTAAAGATATATTCATTTTTTTTCTTTATATATCATTTGATTAGTAGATACTTATGTATGCTTCCGACTTCATATCCTAAAGGTTAATCTTCTTGTTAATAAACGATTATTAAAGTTATTGTGGCATTAATATGTACTTTATTTTAATCTATTGTTTATGAATAAGGTGTTACGTTGGAAAATTTAATTTCTATGTAAAAATCACTTTAATTATTATATTACTGGTCAGTTTTGGAAGTCACTGTAGATATGTAATTAGCTACCTTTATACTCATATATACACCCCGGTTAACTTATTTAAAGGCACTAAAAATTCCATATTCAGCAGCCTGTATCTTTTGGAATTTTTAACCGATTGCAGAATTTTAAAATGGAAATGGAAGCTAGACATCTTGAGTTATAAAAAATATCATGACAATGGTGGTTTCTTAACTAAAGAACTTTTTTTGAGAAATTTATAAAAAAAAGTCAAAAATGTGCTATTTTTTTGGTTCACTTGAATAAAGGCACTTTAACTAATTTTAATGAAAAACAGTTTTTCTTGTTTTTTTAATTTATTTTACTTTATTTCAGAACTATTAGTAATGGGTACAACCCCCTTTGTTTTTAATAACTTCAAATATACGGGTTTTCACTGACAGATAAAAAGAAGTTGTGTAATCCAACAAAATATCATTCTAAACATCCTTAATGGCCTGAATTAGTGACTGCTGGTCATCAAATTGTCTACCTCCTTCATAGACCTTACGAGATAACCAACCCCAGAAATTTTTGATAATATTTTGATAATGTTTAGATCTGACGAATAGGGTGGCCAGTCAAGAATATTAACATTTTGGCTTGCAATGAACTCCTTTACTACTCTGGCGTTGTGTATTGGGGCGGTATCCTGTTGCAATATCCAAGATATGGGACCAAATAGTTCACTGAACTTTGAAAAAGCCGATTCCAATAACGTTTTATAGCTTGCACCGGTCATTTTTGCCTTTTGAAATTCAAGTACGAATTGCACCCCCCAAAATTTTTTGTTGTGCTATTTGATTAAGATGTAATAAATGGTAATAAACAGATGCTTCCTACAAAAAATCATCGCTTACTTTAAAAATAATAAAAAAAAATAATAAAGTGCCTTTATTCAAGTGAACCAAAAAAATTTTTCGTATATCTCAAGATGTCTAGCTTCCATTTCCATTTTAAAATTCTGCAATCGGTTAAAAATTGCAAAAGATACAGGCTGCTGAATATGGAATTTTTGGTGCCTTTAAATAAATGAACCGGAGTGCATGTGTGTATGTATGTATATATGTAGAACCACTGCACTACAACTAAACATTAATGCAATTTAAAACATATTATAAAAGTCATTTGCTAGTACTACAAATTATTTCTAAAATTGTCATGCAAAAATAAACCAACTGCACGATGAGAATGACCTAAATTCGTTACGAAGAACTCTGCTAAATGTCACGAAAAATATGCATGTTTGTATATATCGCTTTTGTATGCAGTGGCATGCCGAGATACATAAGTATGTTTTAAAGGAGACATTGAGTTTTGAAAACCTTATTTAACCTCCGTTTCTCACCCAGAAAAAAATATCCAATGAAATTTTGAAAATTCTAACAAGACACGGTAATTTCACAAGCCATTATTCGGCGAGAAATCATTCAACGTCTATACATAAATATTTATGTATGTGTGTTTCAACTTGAAATATCAAAAGGTCATTCATTGTAAAAATTAGAGGCAGACAACAATAAGATCCGCTGCCCGTTTCATTTCACAATAAATCAAAGGAAAGTTTTTGACTTTAGCTCTGTTTCTTTACTCAACATTGGGATCCCGCGGGTGGGGGGGTTTAAGATTTGTTACGGATTGCAAATTTTGCACTGAAAAGTTCGTAAAAATCGTTACGAAGGGGGGGGGGATATAAAATCTCTGAAAACAGCGTTACGTAATATGTGCACAGCCCCTAAAAAGTGAAATACTAATCAAAACCAGTATTTATTTTTTTTGTTTACTTTCACAGCAATTTCATACAAACTTTTGAGCTAAAAATTTGGTTTTGAGCGTTCCCGTACTTTTGTGCATTTTTTCTCTAATTGAGAGGAATTATAGCTTACGCTCATTTTACCGAACTTTACCAGAAAAATAAAGAAACAGAACTTTTGTTATAAATTGCTGGTGTAATATATTAAATTAAATTACAGTTATGTGTTTCCCCTTACCCCCCTTTCAAAAGATCGAATAATTAAATGCCTTGTTCTATACTCGTATATACTCGTACATGCACAGAGAAAACATATTCATTGTGACAGCCGAATTTGTTGCCAATCGAAATGTGGCAGTTGCACCAACTATATGTATATCATATAATTCTGGTGTTACAATTACAACTACAATTTTCATTTAGTATCACTGTAATTTTAATTATTGCAATTAACTTATTAGTTGTCTCATCAGATGGAATTTGAAATGGAAACTAATCGTGATTTGTTACGCTAATTTTTTTCCTGGTCACAGTCGCCGTAGACTGGCTGGGTTTTAGTATTTTAAAATCGATAAATATCGAGTGAGAACTTATTTTACTATAATTACTTATGCAAAACGAATAATCGCTTAGGAGTATCAATTAAAGCTTAACATTTAATTTTAATTTGCTGCTATAAATTATGATAATAAAATTAGCCATTAGTTAGTAATTGGTACTAAAATCTAATTCATTACAAATTATTCAGTTGCGCTCTCCGAAAATCGGTTCACCTAATCAATTTAAGATTTCCCACAATTATATGTTTATTAGTGATGTTATACATATATTATATTGGTTATCGTAACCAATTAAAGTGAGAAATATTTTTTTTGGTTATAAGTAACCATTATATCAACCAAAAAAAAAAATTTTATTTTAAACTAGATATATCGGGTGCGCTTCGCTACCCCCACGTTATAAAATAAAATTCCTATTGGGAAAATTTAATGACGATCGGTCCAGTAGTTAAGACTATATTACGATTTTTAATTTTCCTAAAAAGGGGCGTGGTCCCACCCACTTTTTCCCTGGTACGTGTTCCAAATTATGCCAATACCATTTGTACCAAATATCATCGACGTAGGTAAAAAAATGCCCAAAATATGGCGATTTAAATTTTTGGGTTATATGGGCGGTGCCACGCCTCTTTGTCCAATCAAAATTTCATATAGCCTATAATTCATCCGAGAGTTCCAGTTAAATACTGTGAAAATTTCAGGAAGATCGGTACAAGGGTTTGGCCTCTTATAAGGAACAAACAAACGCACAAACAAACAAATAAACAAACACACATTCGGTTTTATATATTAAGATTACTTAATTAATTACTTAAAATTTCATCAAAATCAGCCCAGCCGTTTTGGAGTCCATAAGTTACATACATACACAAATTCATTTTTATATATGTATATATATAAAACCAAAAATATATTTTTCGAACTTATATTTATACGAATTCGTATAGATATCTATTAAAATCAGTATTGAACTTGATATAGAAAGCGCCATCTGGTGGTAACTTCCATTAATGTGAATATCATATTCGTTGCCTCTGTGTAAAAATACATGGTCATAATGATTTTCATGACAATCGGTTGAATGGGGCAGAAGTTGATACTCTGCAGCGCCACCTGGTGGCGAGTGGCATAAATAAGCATATCATACAAACCTTCTCCGTGGAAAAATACATATACATATATACCAATTTTCATAATAATCGGTCCAGTAGTTTTTGAGTTCATCGATGACATACAGACAAACATTCTTAACAAAAAAGATTTTTTGGTTGGAAATAACAATTGTAAAAAATAATTTCTTTGTTTCGGTTATCATTTCATTGATGACACAACTCAACAAATTCGTAAACGATTAAAAGCGCATTCTCAGCATTAAGATTAAAATTAAGTGATCTTAAATGCAACCTTTCAGAAGATTCCTTAATATTGCTTAGGTTTGTTAAGTTAAACAAAAATTTTAATAAATGAACTCATTCAATTCGACCATATAGGGAACGGCCTGGCCTCTGGAAATCTGTTGCGGTAGTAGCAAAACTAAGCACAGCTAAAGGCGATGTATATTTTTTTTATATTTTAAAACCATTGCACTAAACCTAATAAAGGTTACATACAGGCAATTGCAATTTTAATAATGATTTTAATGGATTTAGAAATCCCTATTCAACATTTTCAATGGGAGAAATATTCCCGCAAAAACTTTATGAATTAATTTTTTATTATAAATTTTATGCCTGATAACCAAAAAAATTCATTTTATTATTTATTGGTTATTTCCAACCAAAAAATCTTTTTGGTTGATATAATGGTTATTTATAACCAAAAAACAAAACAGTCACTAAAATTGGCTGCTTATAAATAAATGGTTAATTATAACCATTTTATAAACTCAAAAATGAGGTTTTTGTCGTTTATCTTATAATTGTTACGTCCCTGGTTTTAATAAGTTATTACAAAAGTATTCAAATACCGAGTACGTTGCATTTGCTTACACACCACTAATTTGTTTGCTTTATTAATTTGAAAATGAAATGTGAGTAATTATGCACAAAATCATGAAAAAAAGAAGTAATAGTATTAATATTTCAGGTAGAATATTGTATGTAAACATTGCAGAAGAATCGGGAGAATTGAAATATGTATATTATCTGTAGAATATTTAATTTAATAAAAAAATTATAGTTATTTATATGTAAATATATTTTGTATAATACTAAAGGCCCAACCATAATATGCATAATCTAGCTTAAGCAACTGTGCGAATACATGTAAATCGTATGTGGCAACTATAATGAACTTAAGCAAAATTTTCGTTAAGTTTTATGAAACGTCATTTGCTTAAGCAAAGTGCGAAACTGAACGCACATTCCGTACGGAATCAGCTTTTCTACTAATACATACATACATATGTATGTTTGTACGTAAAAATAAATTAATTTTGAAAATGGAAAAAGAAGACGAAATAGTTTACATATAAAATTTAATAGAAAATGTGGAAGAAAAGAAGTGTCTGTACACGAAAGTGACATTTCATATATTTTATTTAACATATTTTATTTCCACTAATGTATATTTTAGTACTTTTGCCTTTAAATAAAATAAATACTACAAAGTACATAATTTCGGTTGTATCTTTTCTTATTATTAGTAAAAAATAAGCCCCAATGAAATAAGCCCCAAATCGAAAAATGAAATAAGCCCCAAAAAATTTTATGAAATAAACCCAAAAAAAAAATGAAATAAGCCCCAAACAAAATTTACGAAATAAGCCCCAAATAAAATGAAATAAGCCCCAAAAAATTTTATGAAATAAGCCCCAAATTTTAAAAAAATGAAATAAACCCCAAAAAAAATGAAATAAGCCCCAAATTTGTTAACTTTATGATGTAAGCTTAAGAAGAAATCATAAAATGCAAGAATTTTATCCTCTAAATTATATCGAACACCGGCTTCGCGTTCCAAGCATTCTCTGCATAACCGGCCTACGGCCGGGCGCAAGGAATTTATCCTCTATGGTATATCGAACACCGGCTTCGCGTTCCAAGCATTCTCTGCATAACCGGCCTACGGCCGGGCGCAAGGAATTTATCCTCCATGGTATATCGAACACCGGCTTCGCGTTCCAAGCATTCTCTGCATAACCGGCCTACGGCCGGGCGCAAGGAATTTATCCTCTATGGTATATCGAACACCGGCTTCGCGTTCCAAGCATTCTCTGCATAACCGGCCTACGGCCGGGCGCAAGGAATTTATCCTCCATGGTATATCGAACACCGGCTTCGCGTTCAAAGTATTTTCTGCATAACCGGCCTACGGCAGGGCGCAAGGATTTTAGATATATTTTACGGATATGAAATAAGCCCCAAATAAAATGAAATAAGCCCCAAAAAATTTTATGAAATAAGCCCCAAATTTTTAAAAAAATGAAATAAGCCCCAAAAAAAAAATGAAATAAGCCCCAAACAAAATTTACGAAATAAGCCCCAAATAAAATGAAATAAGCCCCAAAAAATTTTATGAAATAAGCCCCAAATTTTAAAAAAATGAAATAAACCCCAAAAAAAATGAAATAAGCCCCAAATTTGTTAACTTTATGATGTAAGCTTAAGAAGAAATCATAAAATGCAAGAATTTTATCCTCTAAATTATATCGAACACCGGCTTCGCGTTCCAAGCATTCTCTGCATAACCGGCCTACGGCCGGGCGCAAGGAATTTATCCTCTATGGTATATCGAACACCGGCTTCGCGTTCCAAGCATTCTCTGCATAACCGGCCTACGGCCGGGCGCAAGTAATTTATCCTCCATGGTATATCGAACACCGGCTTCGCGTGCAAAGTATTTTCTGCATAACCGGCCTACGGCCGGGCGCAAGGAATTTATCCTCTATGGTATATCGAACACCGGCTTCGCGTTCCAAGCATTCTCTGCATAACCGGCCTACGGCCGGGCGCAAGGAATTTATCCTCCATGGTATATCGAACACCGGCTTCGCGTTCAAAGTATTTTCTGCATAACCGGCCTACGGCCGGGCGCAAGGAATTTATCCTCTATGGTATATCGAACACCGGCTTTGCGTTCCAAGCATTCTCTGCATAACCGGCCTACGGCCGGGCGCAAGGAATTTATCCTCTATGGTATATCGAACACAGGCTTCGCGTTCAAAGTATTTTCTGCATAACCGGCCTACGGCCGGGCGCAAGGAATTTATCCTCTATGGTATATCGAACACCGGCTTTGCGTTCCAAGCATTCTCTGCATAACCGGCCTACGGCCGGGCGCAAGGAATTTATCCTCTATGGTATATCGAACACCGGCTTCGCGTTCCAAGTATTTTCTGCATAACCGGCCTACGGCCGGGCGCAAGGAATTTATCCTCTATGGTATATCGAACACCGGCTTTGCGTTCCAAGCATTCTCTGCATAACCGGCCTACGGCCGGGCGCAAGGAATTTATCCTCTATGGTATATCGAACACAGGCTTCGCGTTCAAAGTATTTTCTGCATAACCGGCCTACGGCCGGGCGCAAGGAATTTATCCTCTATGGTATATCGAACACCGGCTTCGCGTTCCAAGCATTCTCTGAATAACCGGCCTACGGCCGGGCGCAAGGAATTTATCCTCCATGGTATATCGAACACCGGCTTCGCGTTCAAAGTATTTTCTGCATAACCGGCCTACGGCCGTGCGCAAGGAATTTATCCTCTATGGTATATCGAACACCGGCTTTGCGTTCCAAGCATTCTCTGCATAACCGGCCTACGGCCGGGCGCAAGGAATTTATCCTCTATGGTATATCGAACACAGGCTTCGCGTTCAAAGTATTTTCTGCATAACCGGCCTACGGCCGGGCGCAAGGAATTTATCCTCTATGGTATATCGAACACCGGCTTTGCGTTCCAAGCATTCTCTGCATAACCGGCCTACGGCCGGGCGCAAGGAATTTATCCTCTATGGTATATCGAACACCGGCTTTGCGTTCCAAGCATTCTCTGCATAACCGGCCTACGGCCGGGCGCAAGGAATTTATCCTCTATGGTATATCGAACACAGGCTTCGCGTTCAAAGTATTTTCTGCATAACCGGCCTACGGCCGGGCGCAAGGAATTTATCCTCTATGGTATATCGAACACCGGCTTCGCGTTCCAAGCATTCTCTGCATAACCGGCCTACGGCCGGGCGCAAGGAATTTATCCTCCATGGTATATCGAACACCGGCTTCGCGTTCAAAGTATTTTCTGCATAACCGGCCTACGGCCGGGCGCAAGGAATTTATCCTCTATGGTATATCGAACACCGGCTTTGCGTTCCAAGCATTCTCTGCATAACCGGCCTATGGCCGGGCGCAAGGAATTTATCCTCTATGGTATATCGAACACAGGCTTCGCGTTCAAAGTATTTTCTGCATAACCGGCCTACGGCCGGGCGCAAGGCATTTATCCTCTATGGTATATCGAACATCGGCTTCGCGTTCCATGCATTCTCTGCATAACCGCCCTACGGCCGGGCGGAAGGAATTTATCCTCTATGGTATATCGAACACCGGCTTCGCGTTCAAAGTATTCTCTTTATAACCGGCCTACGGCAGGGCGCAAGGATTTTAGATATATTTTACGGATATGAAATAAGCCCCAAATAAAATGAAATAAGCCCCAAAAAATTTTATGAAATAAGCCCCAAATTTTTAAAAAATGAAATAAGCCCCAAAAAAAAATGAAATAAACCCCAAACAAAAAATTTGAAAATTTTTTGGGGCTTATTTCATTTTTCGATTTGGGGCTTATTTCATTGGGGCTTATTTCGTGCCACCATATTTTAGCATATTTTTTTTAATTACAATCGTTTTATATACATTTGAGTACAAGACTCAATTTGTTTAGGATAAATAAGAAGATACAAATTTTTCGAAAAATTATTTATGCTACATATGTGTGCAACTATGACTACTTAAATTTTAAGTCGCATAAGTACATTATAGCCACCTAAAAGTCTCTGCAAATTTCCTTAAGCATTTGACAGACTTTTCGTTCAATTTTGACATTAGCTTAAGCCAGCTTATGCATATTATGGTTGGGCCTTAAGGATTATACAAATTATGTATATTAACTACAATCATTACTTTATTTGAATCTTTTTTATTTTTCATACTTTTTCAAGTAAATAGAGTTTTTTTACTTTAAAAAATGCAAATGTCAACTTATTAAACGGCTAAAGTAGCGTGATACCTACAATAAAATTTGCGAGTTTATTAGCGTGCAATAACCGCCTCATAGTGCTATTAAGCGTTTGTGAATACTACTTTAGCGGATTTTGCTTATTTGCCTACAATAAAACGTTTGTGAATAACACTGATAATATATTTCAATGCAAGCTACTTAAAACAGCTACATATTTAATTGATTCTTTTAAAATAATCTTTTAAAAACAAGATACAGTTCAAATGTTTTGAAATATATATATTTATGAAATCTTGAAATCGAAAATGTCCTTTCACTTAGCGTGCTTGTTGGGTTTATACAATACAAGGCATTAAGTAATTTTTCAAGTCTTTCAGATTTCTTATGACACTTGTCTAAATAAAAAAAATCTTCCAAAATGTTTCACCCAATTCACACCATGAAATTATATATGAATTTTATTTCACGATATTTTGTGTTTGTTGGCGAACGGGGTAGAGAAGCAAAAGGGGTAACAAAAAATTCACATTTTCAGTTCTCCGTGAGTTTTTCTTATATTTTTCTTTACACATATTCGTTTTTTGTTATTTTGCTTTATTTCATATTTCATTTTCATGTGGCAATATGCATATTCGTTTGCACGAAGTTTGTACGGAAATAACAAATTGATGTATATACATACATACACATGTCAAATTGTTTTTATACAAATAATAAAGTAAAGAAGAATAACCGATTACGGAGAAAAAAATCAACATTTAAATCATGGGAAAAAATCATCGTATGAATCTGTAAAGTTTTTAGAAGCAACTTTTGAAGAGAACTAAAGAAAAATCGTGAGTTTTATTTCATGGTGTGAATTGGGTGTTTGCATTACGATTTACTCTCAGAGAGACTTCAATTACGTGCATATTTGCAATATAATAGGAGTGCTAGTGTCCAATTTTGTTTATGTTAGTCTGGCAACTTCAAGGCTCGCAAAATTTTAACGGTACTTTCATTGGAATGTAAGAAATAAAATTCAAAAGAGAATCTTACGAAAAATATTTTCTGTATACTATAATTCATTAATTTCAACATTTTTCACTCAGTTAAGTTGATCAAAAAAATAGGAGTGTGCGTGCCATCACTCAAATAAAAATTATTTTAGCTTTCAATTTAATAAAAAAAGTGAAAAGTAAGTATGAGAAGCTACGCAATATCATTTTTTGTGATTTATAATTATAATTATACATATAGTGGGCATAGCTGCCAGATTTTTTGAGGTAATATCGTCATATTTTTGGGCAAAAATCGTCATTATCGTCAATATAGCTTATTGAAATCGTCATAAAAACGTCAAATGAAAAAACCGCTGTTTTTACCAACAAAACATTCTTTATCAGAGGCAAAACGTAACAAAACTCTTAAATCAACAAATCGTATTAATAAAATATTATTCTTTTAAATACAGAGATCAGATACTTCAATTAGAATTTACAATAAAATCACATGTAAATAGACTGCATGTTTTTCAATTCTTTGAAATATATATGTATGTTTATACATTCTATGGAAAAAAATAACAAAATTTAATCTCTTAGTTATTTTTTCTTATGTATTAAAATATGCAATTTAAATTTAATTTTTAGAAACACCTTTTCTAAAAATGTATAAAAACCAATAAAATTTATACAATAAAAATATAATTGTTAAAGAAAATAGACTTATATACATATATGTACATATATGTATGTATAATATATTTTACAAATATATATTGCAATTAAACATATTGATTAATTCAGTTACAACTGTTAGATCATACCAGCTGCATTTGTTATTCTTTTGTATTGCTTCCAAAGACGAATTTTTCAATGAATTTCTTACTTTAGTTTTATTTATGTTTACCTGACTGAATATTCTTTCCACATATGGTGAAAAATGTGGTAAAAGTGTGATTTATGTAATAAATTTAGTCGAAACCGGAAAGAAATGACTAGAATCCCTCGTTTGCATCTCTGATATATTTTTTCCAAAAATCCAATAGTTATATGATTTTAACAGGACAATAATTTTAATTTTCTAGTTTCTAGCTCTTGGCTTTCACTTTCTTCAACAAAATAAGAAAATTCTTTTATAATTTCAGAAAACCAACTTTTTTCTTCATTAATAATAAATGGATTGATTTGGCCAAGAGCTTCATATATTTATTTTCAAAATCAAATTTTTATAATATCTTATCACAAAGCTCTATATAAAAATTAACACAACTATTACTACTATCATATTTTTCTTTTGAATTTATTTGTGCTTCTTCCAATACGTCTCTGGCAAATATTCGTAAATAAATTTCTTCAAAATTTAAAAAAATGTTTCTGTTTTAATAATCAATTAAATAAAAGTTTTCAGTTTTAAGCAAACTAGTTTTTAAAAAGTTTCTCATTACAATTTTCAGCAGTTCTGGGTTTCTTTAATAGTACAAATAAATGTTGCAAACTTCAATTATTTAAAATCGTCAAAATTAGGGTATAAATCGTCCCATCGTCACTATGTCATTTTTAGGAGCCAAAATCGTCAAAATGACGATAAATCGTCAAATCTGGCAGCTATGATAGTGGGACGAGGAAAACATTGTTCAGAAGAAAAACGAATTTTGATTAATGATCTTCGAAAAAAAGGAAAAACGTACAGAGAAATTAAGGAAATCGTGGGGTGCTCTGTCCAATGATATCTAATGCTTTATTTTATAAAAAAAAAACCAGAAACTCGTGGCCGCAAACGCAAAACGTCTTGTATGGACGACCGCCTTATAGTAAGGTACAGCAAATCCAACCCTTCGGCGTCGTCAAAGAAGATTCAAAAGGAGCTTAGCATTGATGTTAGTACCGTAATAATTCGTAGACGCTTATTGGAGAACAAATTATTTGCCAGAAGTCCAAGGAAGGTTCCTCTACTAACCTAGAAGCAGGCAGCCGCACGTTTAAAGTTCGCTAAAGAGCATGTCAACTGGAAAAATGAACAATGGAGAAATATTTTATGGACTGATGAAAACAAAATCGTTTTATTTGGTGGGACTGGCTCCAGACAGTACGTCCGACGTCCGCCTAACACAGAATACAAAGCACAGTATACAAAAAAAAAACCGTTAAACATGGTGGTGCAAAAGTAATGATATGGGGCTGTTTTTCATATAGTGGAGTTGGTCCAATACATCAAATAAAAGGAATAATGGATAAAAATATTTACGTGAAAATATTGGACGAAGTGATGCTTCCATATTCAGAGTGGAATATGGCACTAAAGTGGGTGTTCCAACAAGATAATGACCCGAAACACACCAGTAAATTGGCAAAGGAGTGGTTTCGGGACAATAGAGTTGAGGTTATGTGGTGGCCTGATCAGTCTCCTGACCTCAACCCTATTGAACATCTGTGGGGAGACGTTAAAAAATATGTTTCAGAAAAAATGCCATCAAACGCAAGTGGTTTATGGAGCATAGTTCAAGAGGCGTGGGAGCAAAACCCGTTAAAGAGATGTCAGGACCTTATTGACTCTATGCCTCGCAGATGTGCCGCAGTCATTAAAAATAGAGGTTATTCAACAAAATATTAGATAATTGCAAATCAATAAAAAATTAAGAGATTTTTTATTGATTTATATTTCGCGCTGCACTAACACTCCTATTATTTTGAACATTGAATTTTTTATTAATTTTGTTAATTCAGATTTTTTTTTATTGTTTTAACATAAATGACCATATTAATTTTTCTAAACACTAACAAACAAATCAGTAAGTCATCTGATGTAAAAAAAACTTAATAAAACTCCGAATTTTTCTTACAAACTGAATGTTTGCATTTTATTGCACATCACTCCTATTTTTTTGAACATACATAAGTAAGTAAAAATATTCAGTAGAGGTCTTCAACTTCGCTATCTCAATGTCATAATAATGTTAAATATCTAAAGTAGTCTGACAGTTCGTTCTTCAATTTATTGTTAATGACGCATGGGAGGGATTTTTCCAATTAAATTTGAAATATTAAGTGGCTCTAAACCTTAAAAGTAACATTCGTATTCGGCGAATATTGTTTCAAATATTCGTATTTGCATTCGTATTCACGAATACTAAAAATTGATATTCGTAACATCACTAGCATAAAGTTATTGTTCAGTCATGATTCGTGTAACATCTAGTTATGTCATCATTAACACTTATATTGTAGGGGCGTGGCACTATAAACTTTCTAATTAAAATGTTGTAAAGTCACGGGTGTTCAATATGTGCTCAAAGAATATTTATTTTGTATGGGAGTTGATTTTCCAACTTTTCCAGCTCTAAATGTTTTATTGCCATGGTAAAACTATTCAATATATTTTTTTAAGTGAAAATTTTACAGTTGTATGGCTTCCAACGCTTTTAAGCAAATTTTCTAAATACCTGCACTTTTTGTTTTTAACTTTCAACATTCAGCGAAAATTTTGCGCTGATAGTGTGAAAGCACCTCACTAGTACGTGTTTAGCACACAAAATCTAAATTTACAAATAAATTCATTCTATTATTCTATTTCCTTTATATTTGATATTGACAGCTAAAAATGTAAAATTTGCAAAAATAAATAAACAAAAAAGAATTTAATTAAAATGGACTAGTGGATAAATAAAACAATACATACACACATACGAGTACATACTATATATGTATGAACATTGGGGGGACAATGATTTGTATGCAAGAAAATTTTTGTTCGAATCTTCAAGTCTTTTCAACGGAATATTGTAACAATAGATCTATAATATCTCTACTGAATGTGGAGCTTCATTTCCGGATATATCTACAGACATCTTCACCATTAACTTGCTTTTTTTATGTTGTCTATCCTTTCGTCAAACAAACAAAACCCCACGCATTCTTCGTTTAAGTAAAGCAAATGTTTTAATGCCTTCGAAATGGCTTTGTCCACAATATTTTGGCTAACTGTATTGTAATTTTCTAATTTTCTCAAAATAATAATATAATTTAAAGCAGATTTATTTGCTTTATTCGAATCAAATAAAAAATTTGAATAATAACTCACAATAAAACCAGTTACTTCTATTAAAGCATTGATTTCGAAGCATTGTTCCTAAAATGGTTGCGAAAAATTACTACTTTCAAAGAATATATATTGTCTTGGGCATCCATCTGCACCGGATTTTCTGAGTTTAATTCCTCAAGCTGGATTGCCACCAAAGAATATCCGAAAATTCTTTATAATCGTTTCTCGGAAATGAGTCGTTAATTTTTATAAAGCTAAATCTAAAAGTTCAGCAACATTATCGGCTTGTATTTCTATAATTCGTGGATGAACTATTCCTGGCACATAACTATCGGTATTTATTACTGGCCAATGTTTTTAAAATCGGTTTCGAAAACATGGGGTCTGTAGCCTAAAAATAAAATTTCTCTTCCAATAGATCTCTCCAAAGCACACATGGACTTTTCAAAACCAAACGCTTTCGTTTTTTAAAATATTTTTATCTGCTAATGCATCATAAACTGCAGAAGAAATTTCAGCTCCAGTCCCAGAGAGAATATCAGGCATATCTATAATTTTCTCTATGCCTGGAGCCGCATTAATTATAGCCAAACAGTCTTCTGATTTTGGTGTCTCAATGAATGGTCAAATGATCACATGCAATAAACTTTTATATAATTTTTTTAATTTGCGTTAATCTTAATTGGGTTTTTTGCTGACTTATGGATGTATACTTCCTCTTCCTCTGATGGGTCAGCATGCTCAGATGCAGAAAATTCAATCATATTGCAAGTTGAAATAAATTTTGTCACAGTTCAGTACTTATAACAAAATTTTAAAACAATGTTATATAATATTTAATCAAATTTTTACCTGATAAAGTTAATGGTTATTCGTCACTTAATTTTTTAAGTAAGAGTTTTCTGCGATATTTCTTTAGATTACCGTCTACTCCCAATATACATCCTTCGGGTACTTTCGCACTTTGTTTAACTAAAAATAGTTTGTCTTCTTCTATATCTATTATTTCCAGCGTGTTTATGGACGAAAGAATGAACGAATGAATGAATTTACATGATTACTAAAATTTTCCATTAAAAAATATATATACAAAAAGCTTCTTCCCAATCAACATTCCACATCACGAAAAATTAAAATATTCGCAGTGTACTGTGAATAACAAATAAAGAGACTAAAAAAAAAATAAATATTTTCTTGCCCTCTTTTGCATGTGTTTTGTTGTTGCAAATTCTAAAACAAAGCGACAAATGAGTATGTTTCGTATTTTAGTTTGTCTCTTCTGCTTGGTTCGTGTTGTGTATGTGAAAATGACGATTGGTGCTCGGCCCTTAGGGGCTAGTTTGACGATCAATGGTCTAAATTATCCCTCCACAGTTGTCTTCTATTTTTATAAATGTCGGACACTCTAGATATATATTTTTTTTAAATCTTTCCATTCCTCATACAGCCGCAAGATATTTCTTGCACACCAATGCAAATCGTGAACAGGAATACGGGCCTTTTCACAAAAAATATAACACTCTCTTACCACAAGTTCCGCACTATCTTTTGCAGTTAGCTTCGTTGTACTCATGTTATGAAAAAAAAAACTTTAAAGCACATTCGCTTGGAACCTTAGAACCAACTATTTGATGTTTTGAATGGCCTATTAAAAATATGTCTTCTCTTAAAGAGGGCATTATTATATATCTTTCTAATATGTAAAAATCTCGTGTAACGATGTTTGTTATCGAAATCCTCCGAAACTGCTCAACCGATTTTAATGAAAATTTTTAATGCATATTTGGTAGGTATGAGAATAGGTTCTAAGGTATATTTTAAATCGCTAGGGGCACGAGGAGGGGAGGGAGGGGGCAATTCCTGTATTTACTAAACTATTAATCCAATTCGTATTTCAAACAGAACAAAATTATTTTTGTTGTTGAATGACAGATGGCGCTATGTCCGCCTCATTTACAAGAAGCGTCATCGTTCGTATTTCAAGTAGAAAAAAATTATTTATTTTGTTGAAGGACAGATGGCGCTACGTCCGCCTATCGCAATTGGAAAAATGGGTTGATGAGTGGTTAGAATGTTTCCCCCATATAAGAAAATAGATTCCGGGCGAAGCCGGACAATCATCTAGTTTTATTATATAATTCGCAAAAAATCTTTCACGGAAAGCACTTTAAGCCGGTAGTTCACAAAACTGAATGTAATTTATATAATTTTTGAGGCAATACATAATTCAAACCTATTTTAAAAATCTAGTACGCCTTGAAATTTCTTATTGGGCCTCCTTGACCTAAAGGAAAAATGAGGGTAAATAACCAAAAAGTTTTGTTTTACTATTTTTTTTTACGAAAATAAATAAATCTACATATTTTCGATAAATATTGAAGAAAATCAACGAGTTTAACAAAATTTTCTTATAGATTAAATATAAAAATATCTGACCTTTGACCTCGATGTGCGTCCAGAAAACTTTGTCCTACTTGGCTTTTCGGCACAAAACTTTTAGACCTAGTGGCACAATATTCCGTTGAGAAATCTTTAAAAGTCATGAAAATAATTTTGGTTGTCCCCCTAATGAACATAGTATGTATGAAAGTACATGAAGCAAACCGTAGTGTAATTGAGTGACTGATTGACTGTCAGTTGGTTAGTATAACTCTTCTTTCTAACGATTTAAATAGAATAATGATGGTTGACTGACTGGTAATCCGATATTTAGCGTTATTCCCTATTAAGGCTGCTTTAGCCGACCGTAACTCTAGAAATGTAAATGTTGATGTGTCAGCTGATTGCTTCTGTTATATGCAAAAGCTATGAAAATACTTACTTGACTGAAATGAAATGTTGCCGTAACGTACCAACCTGCAGAAAATAGAATTTCATTACGAGGTTACGTGACAATTGTATACAGTGATGGGATGGTTGTATTTTGAATTGCAATCGGGCACAGAAGTGCTTTGTTGGTACTTTTTTTTGTTTTGACTAGTTTTAGTTGTTAAATATGTACACATGCATGCTTTATTGAGTAAAGAAATAATTTTTTTCAATATCTAGCAAGAGATTGTACCGATCGTTTGTGCTTATATATTTTATTGTAATGAATTTGATAATTGTTTAAATTATAGTTTAACATTCATATCTATGTACATATGTATGTATGTACATATTTAAAAGATTTTTTTTTTGTATACTTGAATGTATGTATGTATGCACATATGTATGTACATAGGTACAATATATGTATATGAAATTACAAAGTGAGCATATCAATTAATGTACATATGTACATACATACATACATTCAAGTATACAAAAAAAAAACCTTTTATATAATAACTGCCTTGCACATGATGTCGAACGAATTTTTCTTTCGTACAAATTACATTTAAAACAAAAACAAAATTTTTAAAATTGTATGTATGTACTCGTACATACATAAATTGATATGCTTACTTTGTAATTTCATGTATACTGTACTTATGTACAAACATATATACATACATACATACATTCAAGTATACAAAAAAAAATCCTTTAAATAATAAGTAACACTAATAATCAAAACAATGATGTACATACATATATAGATATGAATGTTAAACTATAATTTAACCAATTATCAAATTCATTACAATAAAATGTGTAATAATATGATTCGGTACCTTTTAAATAATATCGTACTATTTGCGAACAATCACAAATATTGTAAACATTTGGAACTTCCATCAACGTTTGGAACAGCTGTCTTATATTTGATTTATAATTTTCAAAGTGATAAAAAGTTGCAATGGACGACAAGAAATTAATACTACTGGTGAAGGAAAATGAACAATAACAATTCTCCGGGCACAAGATTTCGAAGAAGAACAGAAAAATATGATTTAATATGTTTAATAAGAATTTTTGTTCTTTTTATGTATGTATGTACATACATATGCATGTATGCACATTCATGTGTCACGTGACACGTTTTTAAGCATTCTATAACTACAAAAATGTTGGCTCTTACATTACATCAACATTTAGCTTACATCTACGATTTCAACCGTCGGCTAAATAGGCCTTTAACATACTTTGAGCACAACAATGGAAGCGCAGACAACTTACAACAATACGAGTACTCATGTGTGTACATGAGTGTGCTTTTGATTTTAAATTAAAGTATGTACATAATAAAAATATAAACCAACGAATTATAATTTAAAGGGAAACTTAGTAGAAATTTAAATTTGTTAAAACTGTACATACTTTTTTTATTCTTTTTAATATAAAAATGTTCTAAAAAAATTTATAATAATTTTTTTTGCATATTCGAGTACATAAACTCAAAAAAATTGAATAAAATTTGAGAAATTTTACTTAATTTGAGTTTAAAATGGTTGCCGTAAAAACTAGTTCAACGTTTATCCAAAAATTATTAAAAATTTCGTCATGGGCACCATCTGCCATGGCTAGCAACAATGTTTTCATGTAGTTGTGTAGTGGTTCATTTAGTTGCTATGAGGTTGTTGATCTTGCTGTGCGCTTCTCTTTTCCGTGTTTTTCTTTGTTCTGAACCGTTCCATCTTCGACAAATAACCTTTTGATGTCATCAGAGCACTGAAACGTCCCGGAATACTTATTTACAACTGGAAGATAGATGTATTGTCTAAAAAGAGGGGTGTTGATAACGCTTTAATAAAATTCAAAGTATATTGGAACTCGAACTGAGGTATTTCGGTTTAGTAGACAGCCACCATAATTACTTCACTACTACCTCTCACCAGCCAGTACACATAATTTCCACAATAACAAAAATAATTTTTTTAAACTGGAAAATCATGAACTAAGAATAATTAAAAATAATATTTCTTTCAATTTCAATAAAATTTACAATATAAGAAAAGAAATTTTGATTTTAAATTGAGCAGAGCCGTTTTCCGTTTTTAAGTATTAAAATTTTTATGAACTATTCAGGAGTAAGTCATTTCCTAAATAATTTTTTTTACAGTTAAAATAAAATAATTTCATTCGTATTACAAAATGTTCTTAAAATGAGTAACAAAAACTTACTTTCAGAAAATTCGAACTCAAATACGAGTTCAATAAAATTTCCTTGAAAGTAGAATTTTTATGGATCTACTTTTTTTTGAAAAAAAAAAAAAACTGCTGCTGTCTCTAAAAAAAATTTCGAAAAAACCATAAAACCGTAATAATAAATGTTTTTAAAAATTTTATTTTTTGTTGTGGGTTAGCAAATCTATATGCATTTCGTTGGTTGCTAATTACCAACTCTTCAGTAGATCTTAGTAGCTTATGTATGAGTAAATGAGTTTTGGAACTTTTCAAACATAAATGGTAAAGATCTACTGACGAGTTGGTATTTAGCAACCAACGAATGTTTTTAAAAAATTTTCTTGAGTATTTGCTCGAATAAATGTCATATTTCGTAATAATAAATAATAAAGTAATATTTTTATTAAAATTTATACTTAAGAGTTCTTAAAGTATACTTTATTCATGACTATAGTTATTGGACAAGTTTTTAAAGTTATTATTGGGTGTTAGCTGACATCTTTACAGATACTTGCTAAAACTCGAAAAGAAGACCGATTAAGAACTATACTAAGTACATAATCGTTTTCGATTTCACATGAGAAGAAATCCCCATTACGTTTTTTTAATGTATTGAGACAGATCTTATAATTGTACGAAAGAAAAAGTATGATCTTACTTCATTAATTGACATAAAATACTTCAATAAATATTTACTAAAAATTTGTTACTATACTATTGCGGAAGTACCAGCAAAATGCTTTGAACGATTATAAAAACTATAACTCAGACGAATGTATTAGGCATCGCGCAGATGTTCACAAGCCTTGTAGCGAAACTTACATGATTCCACTATGATTGTAGTAGATTTTAAATTTTAGAAAGAACACCTCGAGTGTGGTAGTTTCTGGGCATTGTGTTTCTTGGTGCGCATTAGGGTGACAATGATTTTTATACACGAACATTTTTGTTAGAATTTTCAAGTTTTTTTCAACGGAATATTGTAACAATCGATCTAAAAGTTCTCTGATGAAAACTTAAGCAAAAACGGACAACGATTTCTGGACACGCATCAAGGTTAAATGTCAGATATATATTTTACAGTTAATAGGAAATAAAGTTAGGAAACTCACTAATTTTCTACATTATTTTTATATTATTATTACGAATAAACGTAATTATTATTTGAATCATATTAATGTGTAAAAAAGAAATTATTATTAGGCTTAAGTTCAGTTTTATTAAATGTTTAACTTTTAAAACTCATTCCGAAATCTAAAAGATATAAATCCTCTTGATTATCTTACTGCAAAACGTGCCACTGTGCGATGTTGTGAATTGTGTTTTATTTTAATAGACATGTTCTACTTATTAAATTATGCATGCACAAGAAATTTAAAAACAGATCTACGAATGTTTTTGTATACATACGTACACACATAAAACATATGTACGAGTATGTAGAATAGGGTTGCCCTAAGAAAAGAAAGTATTCAAATCTGCTCGTGGTCTAAAGCGTAACATGTACTCGTATGCACTAGTTTTGAAGCGTAAATTCGTTCACACTACATAATATTCTAGACAACAAACAATCTGTATAACAAATTTACCAAAAATAGAAAAAGTTCCAATTTGTGGTAATGTTTAAAAACCTAACAAAAAAGCTTGGAGCTTCAAAAGTACCCAATGTATTAATATCCATCGTAAGCTATTCGTCTGATAAATTTCATTCAATTCCATCCAAGCTTTCTCATTTATAAGATTAGTGTAAATATAATAATATTTGAAAATTACAAAAAAAAAAAAAACTTACTAAAAAGTTTAGTTTCGTCACTTGCGTTACTTTTGCGAAAAAGGGTCGGTACGTTTGATGTATGATAGATTTTTTTTCTGCTTGTTTTTAAACAGATGCAACAGATATGTAAGTATATGCATGCTCTAATACACTTGTAAAAATTACAAACTTTATTCACTAATTAAGAAAATTTATATGTATGTATGTACCTACAGATATATGCATATGTATGTACTATGCACACACATGCTGGTATGTAGAAATAAAAAAAGAAAATATAAAGAAAAATATAGTATAACAGAGAAAAGAACTAACACAGTTAACTGCATTTGTTGCCGTTTCAAACAACAGATTTGTTTTAAATTTGCGTTAAAAAATTAGTAGCTTTATTCACAATATTGTTCAAATGATCTTGCACTTGCTACATTTTTGCAAATGAGAACAGACCCCTTGTACACACGCAATGATAAATTTCTCTGCGAGCAAGACGGACTGTATAGCACTTGCGATGGCTGTGTTTCGCACAGCTAAACAGCACTCTACGTATGCAATACTTAATTGCATACCAACAGCTGACCCTTAAACTTTGTTGTTTTATTCACAAGAAAAAGCGTAGTAATATATAATTTTCAAATGATTTTTGAAAGTTTCTATTGAGTTTGAAGAGGTTTTGCATCTTTTCAAAATCTGGTTAAATTCTGCAGATGAGTTGGCATAATTTTTCGAACATCTTAGTTGACATATTAGTTTTCTTACGTGCGTTGTCAAATTCGTTACGTATGCGTTAACGCAAAGCACGAAAGTTGGTCATCTTTTAATGTAGGTATGTTGAGTACTTTGACATTTTTGTTTTGTTTTGTAGGGCAACAAATACCAAATAATACAATTTTATTAAATACAAATAATTTTATTAATACAAAATTTTGTTTCAAAAACTAAATTCAGTAAACAAAAACAGTTGATTTAAGATCTGTCAACAAAGTACATACTCATATTGTGGCAATCTCCTCCGCCGTTTAAGTTGATGTCAGTTGAAAAAGGCGACGCATAACTTATAACGGATTCGGCCTTTAAAAGTTTTATTTTTATATCTTTATTAAACACATATTTAATTTCTTTTGTTAAAATTTACAAAAAATAATTTCTGACTAATGTTGGCAGGTGCCGCAGGAAAAAGAAGCTAAAACAACATTTAAATAAGACTAGAAGCTAAATCGGCGGAAAAATTAAAAAAAAGCACATAAAAATATATATTTTTGAAATAAAAAAACCCTTTAACATTTAATCACGTAAATTAATAAATTCGATTTGACATGGGTTTCAACTTGATTGAAAATCATGATTTTGTCGACGCTATTGTTGGATCATTTTAATCACTACTCGTATGTAAATATGGTTGTATGTCTCTTGCTACTGACTACTCCCACTGAGCATGTTAAATAAATATGTATGTCTGTACGTAAGAATTTAGTTTATCGTGTGAAATAATCATATTTTGTTGTTTATTATTTAATTTATAAAATTAGAGCAAGTTTTTTTTCTAATTGGGGCGTGCATTAAAATAAACTGGACTAATTAATGTTGTGGTATTTGGCACGAGATATTTTTCATTGTGTCAATGACCTTAATATTCTTTTATTTATTCGTGGTGTCAATGACTTTAAACTTTAGCTAACGGCCGAGTAAGACATCTTTGTTTGTAGTTAGCTTAGACCCGCGGTGCCCACAAGTTCCTTATGGAAGAGCAAACACCAATACATTTAAAGAAAAACAAATTTTTATTCAAAATTTTATGTTGTAAAAACAAATACATGCAAAGAAAACACAAAAAATATATTTCATATATTTATTTCATATCATACGTTAAACAAAAACAAAATGTACATTGATGATGGCTGTCGTCAATGTTTACCAGCAAAGCATACGAAAGTGTTGTTGCTTTGCTCTTGCGTGTATACAGTGAAGAACGACAAAAAAAAAACTAATAAGACAAAGTTGTTTGTGTATTTCGCATTGAGGTTGCTGAGTGCTGTATGAGTATATTACAACACACTGCCTATAGCTAAGAGTATTACAAAAACAAATGAGCATGAAGAGCATAGGGCCTGGGCACCAATGGTTTAGACTGATTTTTTAGTTATTCATTCTAATTTATGAATTTGTAATTTTGAAAAAATTTATGCATGAAAATTTCATTTTCCGCTTGTTTTTATAAAACGAACGAAAATTTCGTCCGCAATAAGAAGATTGGTTTTTGTTGTCAATTAAATTTCTCATACGAAACTTTCGTTTTATTTTATAAAACAGGCGTTAAATCTTTATAATTAAGAAATGTATTATAATTGTTAAAACCACTTTAGACTTCAGAGAAAATATTTTTATATTAAACTATAAATAAGTACATACATACAAGATTAGTGAACTTAAAAAAAATAATTTGAAACCTTCGCTACTCCGAACTAATCTCGATAGTATCTCAAAAGAAAATAAGATGAAAAAAAAGTGATCAAGAGAAATTCGTACAGCCAAGCGTTCAAGGGTTCAAGTGCTTCAAAAAAATTCCTCATACTGTTTTACATAAAAATGCTGAACGACTTAATGAGGAGACAGACCTACAAATACAAAATATAGAAATTAAAACGGAGCTCCCCACTCGATACTCTGTTGATAGTTAAAGATTTTTTTCAAACAATTTTGAAATTAGTAGTTTTTGCGACTTAAATCAATTTTTATTATATTTTAATTTTATTTCTGTATCAATTAGATGCAAACATATTGTCTGATCTAGTGGGTGCGATCGTTTTATAACATCAAAGTTGATTCTGTTATTGAAATTGATTAGAAAAACTAAATAACAAAATCAATTAAGATACTAAGCGAATTTGTCAAACATTTTTTACACAATTGTACAACTGAAAAGTGATTAATTGTAATATGTATTATTTGTCAAAAAGACAGACAGTGAAGCGTAAGTTTAAACAAAAATAAAATAAAAGTGAAGTGAGGTGAGGTGACAACATATTCTCACACCTACCCTAAGAATAAAATTCAAAATAAAATTTGATCATTACGTATTAAAGTACTTTAATAATCCATTTGCTTCTATCTAGTACATGGCACAACTACCAGGTAAGCGCAGTTCGACAACAAATACTATACTAAATATCATGTATGCTTTCCAAACTATAGCAATTCTTTATAAATGCTTTCCAAACTGTAAAAAAAGATTAACAAAATTTTACATGTATCGGCTGTTTTTTTTTATAGCTACAGGAAAAGTATCGATATCGAAAACTATGGTTTGATAGCTGAGTATGTCAAACTGATATTTCTTGATATTTCTGTTCAGTAAGGTCTAGCAAGTTATCATGAATCATTTAGCGTTACAACAAGCTTCAAAATTATGGAAACTTATTTCGAAAAAAAATTAATCTGTTGGCGAAGTTCATACAGCACTCGGTCCACTTTCCGGTCCACATAATCGGTGTAGTGAGCAAGCAATTCGTGCAGTCATTGATCTTTTTCGCATTAATTTAAGTTTTCTCAATTCAAAACCATCAACAACATAAAGAATTGTGCGTAGAAGTGAATGATGCCGCTTGTAACGCGAAGTTTGTCGATTCGTCTTCATTCTAATTTGTTGGCCTTGTTTGCCACTACGAAGAAGATTTTACGTAAGGATCTTGGCTTACGTGCCTATAAAATACGGCTTGTGTAAGAATTGAAGCCAAAGGACTATTGTTTGCTTCCCATTTTTGCTTTTTTTATTTGCAGAAGTAGTCCTGTTCACTGGCCCCCGACTTACCGCCTCTGGATGGGCTATGTTAACAAATTGGTTTATGTCGGCAATCCATCATCTCGGTCACGATTGTTTTGTAGAATCAAGGGTTCTCGCCTGTTAGATACTGTTTCATGTGGTAAAAAACTTGTTTCAATAGAAGCCGAATGTATCATTAATTTTTATACAATTTTGTTGCCATGGAGTACAATAATAGTCCTTTTAATTGTGAATCTCACAGAGATTACATTGCCCAACAATATTATGTTTTTCTATTTAATAACAAGATTCTAATACTGATGCTTGAGTTGGAACCAAATAAACACATTTGTCATTAATTTCCATGTAGTTGTATAAGGTTTTCCAAAAGCGATTATATGATTTTGAAGTGAGTTTCGGCCATTTGCAACGGTCCCGGGAGGGGGTGGTTAAAGATTTGTTACGGATTGGAAATTTTGCACTGAAAAATTATTAAAAAGCGTTACGGGGGTGGGGGAGGGGTATAAAATCTCTGAAAACAGCGTTACGTAATATGTGCACAGCCCCTATGTCATGATATGTCATTTGAGAGATATACGCAAGAACAACGTTGCTGATTTTGCCTTGGAACAACTTGAAAACGATAACGATTTTTTTAAGAAAATCATCTTTTCCGATGAGGCTCACTTTCATCTGAGTGGTGCGGTAAATAAACAAAACTGTCGATTCTGGTGCGAAGAAAATCCACAAATTATTCTTGAAAAACCATTACATTCACCTAAATTGACATTAGGGTGTTGTTTTTTGTCTGGTGGAATCATCGATCCGTAATTCTTTCGAAATGAAGCTGGTAACACCGTTACTGCCAATATACAGCGGTATAGATCGATGATAAACAGCTTTTTATGGCCAAAATTGGAAGAAGTTGATCTTGACATCATTTGGTTTGGAGATTCGATTATTTCAAGAAATTGTGATATTGAATGTCCTCCAAAAAGTTGTGATTTAACACCATTAGACTATTTCTTGTAGAGTTATTTGAAGTCATTGGTCTTTCGAAATAAACCAGACTCTCTTCAAGCTTTACAAGTCAATATTAAACGTGCCATTCATGACATACGACTTGATTTAGTGGAAAAAGTGCTCGAAAATTGGGTTCATCGAATTCGTTCCTGCAGAAGAAGTTATGGAGGCCATTTGAATCACGTTTTATTCAGAACTTAATTGTATCGATTGTACTTCACATTAAATAAAAACCTTTTGAATTTCCTTAACAATAAGTGTGTTTTTTTTTTAGAGAAATCATATCACTCTTATTGGAAAACCTTTAATTTATAGAAGCGAAAATTTTGTTTAACTGGATTTCACTACAAGCACACTAATTTTTATGAAATATTCACCTTTATCGGGATTAAAAATTCGCGTGAAATGTGTTCCCTTATATGTTAATCGCCAATATTTGTGCTGTTGCTGGCTCAGTGTACTATTTTCTTATTCACCATTTTTCGTTCATGGGAAATATTTCACGTCAACAAATTGTTCACGTCTTATTCCCGATAAGGGTAATAAATGCAAACATTTTGATAATTTGCTGTAATCGAACTCCACTGATAAAGCGATTGAATATATCGTTTCAAATAGCTCCCTCGGGCATTGCGATCGGAACAGTTATTCGATTTTTGCATTGCAGTTTAAGTCCTCAGCTAGACAAAATATCGTCACATTTTTTCCTGGCCAATTTCCCTAATAGGCATGAAATATTCTTTTTCGAACGACGAAAGTAGTGGTGCATTGCAAAATCATGTGAAAATTCAGAAAAGTTAAGTCATATTATCTTTTTAGATTACCTCCGTTTCACTCTCGCTCGGATGAAAGCACGATGTTGGAAAGTACCAGTTGAGGTATCATTTAATCGGAAGGTAGTATATTCAAGCCCGACCGTAGCTTGATCTAAGACCCAATATTAGCTATATGTTCCTTATTTACATCAAAAAATTGCAGATAAGTTCACCGTACTACTTGAGAATAAAACCACTACAAGTGGGTGGGTCAATTAAAATCAAGTTCAGTTTAGCATTTGCCTCCGATACACATGTCTATTTGATCTCCTCAACCAGGATCTGTCAGTATTTTTTTTAATGGTTTTTTGTACAGTTTTATCAACTGTAAATAAATTTGGAATGCATATGACCCAGGTTAAAATATATGTGGAAAAGTTGGTAATTTTGGTATATTTTACTCTTGATACTTTTTTATTTTTCGATAAATTTTTTATACATACAGCTTTTGCCTTTGTTAACATGTAGTCGGAAGGAAGTAACGGATAAAAGATTTTAATTTCTAAATATAAATTTAGAATGAACTATTTCTTTCTGTGTGGAGAAAAGAGGCACAAAATAATTATAAACGTGTATTGTATGTGTGTATGTATGTATATGTATTTGGCACAATTATTGCATATGATGTCATTAGCAAATTTCTTAAAATTTATTTACCATGTGGGTGGTAAATGAACTCGAACTAACGGTTTCAAATACACTTGTTTTTATGTTTTCGTTTGAAATGTTCTGTCACTCGAACACACAACTCAAATGCACAATTCTCCAACTATTGCAAATGCATATCATGCCCATACTTGCACATCTGCATGCATTGTTGTTCTACAACAAAGTACATGTTTATACATTCTTATACATCCATACACAAGAAAAAAGTAGTGAAAACTATTCATGTCATGCTCTTAAAAGAAACAACAAAACTTTATGGATTTCGTAACTTGTAAGCAAGTGTGCAAAATAATTTCAAATGGCAGAATTTTATTAACAACGACGCAGAAGCGGCACACATACCTGTTTTGGTTTTAGATCATATATGGAACCGAGCCGAGTTTTTTGCAGGTGAACAACTTTAAATTAAAAAAGATTTTTTAAAATCTATGACTTCGATAATTGAATATATTTCGGCAATATGTGATGAATGTTGGCACCAACTCGCTTGAATGAGATGACCATCCAATAAGAGTGATATGATTTCTTCAAAAAAGAAAACACACTTAATGTTAAGGAAATTCAAAAGTTTTTTTATTTAATGTGAAGTACAATCGATACAATTAAGTTCTAAATAAAACGTCATTCAAATGGCCTCCATAACTTCTTCTGCAGGAACGAATTCGATGAACCCAATTTTCGAGCACTTTTTCCACTAAATCAAGTCGTATGTCATGAATGGCACGTTTAATATTGACTTGTAAAGCTTGAAGAGAGTCTGGTTGATTTCGAAATACCAATGAACCCCACACGAAATAGTCTAATGGTGTTAAATCACAACTTCTTGGAGGCCATTCAATACCACAATTTCTTGAAATAATCGAATCTCCAAACTCTTCTCGCAATAGTTCAATTGTTGCATTTGCTGTGGCATGTAGCCCCGCAAAATCAGCAAATTCACGACGTTTACGGTGGTCCAATGGCTCCTGTTCTTGAGTGAGAACAATTTTATACGGATGCAAACCCAAATCCTTTCTCAAAATCTGCCAGGTTTTGTTTTGAGACTGTCCCAATTGTGGACAACCTCTTCGAATCGACAAATTGGGGTCTTCAGCAACACTTGCCTGAACGGCAGCAATATTTGCATTACCTCGAGAGGTTCGTTGTCTTATTGGCACTTGAACATTATGTAAAGAAAATGTAAGCTCAAAATTTTCAACAATTCGACGAATAGTGAGCACACTTGGACGATTATTACGACCATAAAATGGCAAAAGTGCGCGAAAAGTTGCAATTGGAGAACAATTATTTTGATAATAAAACTGAAACGTTGTTCTTGCGTATATCTCTCCATGATGAAATACTGAATACAATGAATACATATTACAAATGGCCGAAACGTCACTTCAAAATCATATCATCCCTATGGGAAAACCTTATAGATATTAGTTAAAGTTGCGCTCAAGATTGACTGTAATATTATGTCTTATCATCGGCGAACATATTGATAGCAATGGGCCATGAAGTCTTCCTTGTTATCTGGCTATAATGGTGTCTCCACAATAACCTGTGCTGGAATTGGTCCTAATGTAGATGATCTCCGTTTTAGAGAGTTAGGAAGTTAATACTCGCCATTTGCACATTCAGCTCTATTGGGAGAGATGATGGTCGATGAGATCACCTTGGACGATGTTCGCGAAGAGCAAAATAGATTCCCATTGGAATGGATGTACTGGCGGACTTAACATCAAGACCGGTTCAGTGATCGGTGTTTCGACAGTTCATATAAAGGCTACCAAAATATCTGGAAGATGTGTTAATTAAATGACTGATGGTCGAATAATGATAGTTGTACTTCGGTGAACAATGTAGGCATTTCTGTGCTGTTGCTAAACTAACAGAAGCTTAATCCAGATTGCGCATTATGGTCGGGTGCTAGAGAAGTTCAGTATATCTGTTGTCTAACTTGTGGTAAATGTGTGCTGATGTTTGTCAAGGTCTTTATGAATGGTGCGTGTTCCATATAGACGGAGTCACAACCTGGGTTTATGATTCTGGTGATCACTACTCCGATGTTATATATTTTTTTTTTTGATAAATTTTATTATTTATTGAATCTTCAATTATAGATTAAATTATCAATAAGTTTTTCAAATCTTAAATCTAAAAAATATTAAATATAAGTTTAGCCAATGCTAAACAAAATTTTTAATTTCAACGGTTAATTAATTAAAAAAGAAGTTATATAATGAAAAAAAATTTTGATCTCAGTTTTGTGTTTCTGGTATCCTTTAATATTTTTTTCTTCAGTAGAGTTATTTGAGGTTATCTAATAAATCAAGCGAGGGAGCTGCGCAATTGTCGAGATCGAAAACATCACAAAACGCCTGGTCGCACTTATTAATAGAAACATTTTAATTTAAATTTTATGCTTTACATTTCTACTCTGCTTGTTTACATTCACTTACTAATGACGTGTATCTTTTTAATCTTTTACTTATTTGAACATTGCAAATTGGATTAAGAAATATATTTTATACAATCTTGTATGTTGTTTAACCTTGAATATAATATTTTCATCCCTGACTCACAAATATTTGACTTAATTGTATTTTATTGTCAGCTGATTAGTTGTCAAAAACACGCAATGCGTTAAAAGGTCAAAAGTCAACCAATTTTTTTTTCGGCAACTGCGTTTAAATATTTTTTTAATGTAACTTCTTCTATGCAAAACAAAGTTTTAATTTTATTTTGCCAGAAGTGTATTAACGCGTCTTAGACTTTTTAGATGACCCTCCTAAATACTTAATATGTATGTACATATGTTTAAATGTACGTGCGTGTGTATCGTTGCTATTTGTACTGTAGATTTTATCTTTAATTTTTGGATCGACTAGTTGTAGTCGTCAGTACTAAAAATAATGTAAAAAAATCATTTAAAATTGTATGTTTAATAGTTAAAGACGAAACTTACAGTCCTATTCATGAGTATGTTGCTGGTAAAGTTTATTGTTAAGAAACTATTTTATTACCAACAAAGTACAATGAACTTCCTCATTCATGCATACATACGTATGAACTTGTGTGTGACGATGGGCTTACTAGTAAGTATTACAGTGTCAGTTAAAACATTACGAACTCAAATCACATTTTAATTAGGCCCTTGATGATGATGATTCCTCGTAACTTAAAATTATTTTTAGCAATGGAATCACTGCATATATAAAAGTTTAAAAGTTGCAAACATTGTAAATTCTATATGTCAATTGAAACTGCCATTTCCACTCAGTATAATTTAGTTTAAAAGTAATTTTTTTAGATTAATGGCTGTCGTATAGAATCAAGTTTCGACAAATATGTGATTGATCTACGTCTGACCTGAAAACAAATTTTTCGCTATGAGACTATTAAACGGTGATTGTTTCGTCTATTTCCCGGATGTTAAATTTAGACAATATTTTTTTTGACTATATGTATATTTAATACAGTTTAGCTTATTAATCGGTAAAAATCGTTCATACACAAATGTTAGTTTGTATTCTTTTGGCCACTACTGTAAGCACAACTTGCCCCTAAAAGTCTTAAAAAGTGGTTGCTGTTGTTGTGGAAGTTGAAAAACAAAATTACATACATATTAAGTACATACTTATAAATTTATGCCCTCTTTGACAGACAAATAGACGCATTAAGTGCTTAAAAAAATCAACAACAACATCAACAGCACTCTCTTATCGTGCTAAAGAAGTTGGTTGTTCCGATGTAGCATGAAAGAAAACGCGTTGTTGTTGTTTGTTGTTACTGCAACAACTAATCAGTCGCAGTCACAGTCGGGAAGTAGTACCTACTTTGGTTTTGCCTCTTCCCACCCTATTTTTTATTTATGTATATTTTTACAACAGCAGATTGAAAGAAAAGTCTTAAGTTTGGTAAAAACGAAAATAGAAAAAAAAAACTTTCAATGTTGACAAAGGAAAAAAGGCATTATGTGGCGTTGCAAAATACTCGTAGTTGCAAAATTATTTGCTGCAGACACACATACACAAACAGAAAAAACAAAACTAAAATTTTAGCTCTACTTATTTGCACAAACAAGTTACGAGTATTTTATAAAACGGATTTAGTAGCTGCTGGCTCATTATTGTCCCCATTTTTTTAAATTTTATTCAGTTTAGCACTTTACTTCTATTGTGCAGACAAATTTCTGTGTGTATGGAAAGTCCCAGCCAGCCAGAGATAATAAAACTGATGATGTTTCAAAAATGAATTTTACAAACTGTCAACATTTCGTATTAATTTTTACAAATAAATTACAAATGCGATTGCAAATGTTTTTAACTTTGTTTTTTTTTTTTTAAATTTAGGCAGGCGCCAGTATGTTGTTCAAACAAAATTGAATTTTTATGGAGTTGAAAAGTTTTCTAAATGTTTAATGTTTTTGCAAAAGACAGAAAAAGCTGCTGGTAAAAAAGTGAAAAACTATTTGAAAATATTGCATAATACTTTCACAATAAGAGTTATGAAATGAATGCACAGTGCATTCAAAATTGGCAAAAATAGCAAAATTTGAAACCACTGACTAATTACCACAGGAAGTGATAATACAAAACACATCAATAAAGAGAATTAATTAAAATTAACATCGTGACTAGGGAATTTTCTTTCGCTCTCTGTTTCCAAAAATTTACGCAGGATAAAGTATTTCAAGATTTTTTTCAATTAATTTTTTTGATTAAAAAACATAATATTTTCAACAAAATACTTTCATTCTAATAATTAAATATTTAATTATTTTAACGAAAAAAAAAGAAACATGGAATTGCCATTTAATTTTTAAACGACTATAATTTGCTCAAAGATAATAAACAAATCCTTCAAATAAAAGTAATTTGTAGTAATCTGATATGTAACAAAGAAGTAATGAGTGTTTAAAGGTGAAACTCCATTCACCGTCATAAAATCACTTTAAGAAAAAAAAAACACGGAAAAACAAAAGCTTATTTAAACACTTATAGTAAATTTTCGATTGTGCAAGAGGCGTTTATGGAATTGCTGTCTACTACAGCTGAAATGCTGCAGCAATGCACACAAAAAAAAAGAAGAAATTTAAATGATTTTTTTTAGTCCGGGTCATTCGATTAATCGATTAAATTACTTTAATAAATCTTCAGTTGAATTTGGGAAATCTAATTTGATCGAACATATTTTGACAAGAATGCTTCGATTAATCGATCGAACATTGTTCGAGTGAATAAACTAATAGAGCATCATTAGCATCGAGGCGAATAAATATGTATGTTAATAATTTTTTGCGTCACAATGGACAAGCATTGAGATTTCTTGGGGTTTCGGTAAAACATGCACATGACTCATCAGCGTTGTTTTGATGCCGTTCTAAAGAGTTCAATGTGCAATGTCAATTATTATAAAACCTGACGTCGTCAACGCTTAAGATTTTCATGCGGCTGCAATCAGATACAAAAATTTAATACTTTTAATATCGCTTTGGTTCGATTTGAGTGATGATTAATGTAAAATAAAATCATTGGCTCATATTCATAGTTACGCCCTAAAGTAGGTTTGTTTAAGAAATAACTTTAAATTAAAAATCTGTTATTAATGGCTCGATTATGTATGGCTTCAGTTACGTTCCCAGCTAGCAACTGATAACTTGTGGTTGCCAGAAAAGCACTAAATAAAAACTGAAACTGGGATCACTTAGTCGTCAGTTGCCATCTGTAATACAATTTTCAGAAACTGGCGATACAATTGAGGTCCGGTTGCCATCCATAGCCGAGTCATAAGTATTTTGTTACTATAGTCAAAAGCAAGTATATTTTAACTTAAAGCAGCTTTCGGTAGGCTACATACAAAATGTATAAAGTATTTGCAAACAAACCGCAAGAAATTTAATAAAATATAAAATGCAACTCTGATCAGCTGGCTGTACATATTGCTTGCTTTAGAAACTCATAAACCCCATTTCACAGTTGTTAGTTAACAAACCGCAAGAGTTTAACTAATGTCTTTCGTAAGTATCAGTAGTTACGTCATCGATATTATTTAACTCAAGACTTTGAATTTTTGCCTTAAAGTATGCTTTATTTTTTAATATGATTATGAAACACTTGCTGCTTGTTAGTTTTTGGTGGTCTACAATTGATATTACTGAAGATTATCATACTGAGCATTCTTTTCCGAAAGTCTTAAAAAAAAAATTTGTAAATATTTGTCAACAAGCCAAGTAAATATGTAAATTAGTTTTTAATAATCGCATTCAATTATTAATTTTTATGTTAAATTCACACGAATATGGACTTTATGTGGCCAAATGTTTATTATTAAATTATTTTTTTAGACATCGTCACCAACATCATCATCATCATGATGTTCATTGACCATTATTACAGTAGGCCACGACATCCAACATCCGTTTATTGTTTATGTTCAAAAAATTTTGTAACATAAATATAATTGAATTGAATTGAATTAAATTTAACTCGTTTATTAACAGACTCATATTTTTTTTTTAAAAATAATGCGAATAATTGTTGTTGTTGTTGAATTTGCCTTTGCACAGTGGTTGAGAAGATCAAACAATTGACCAATTCACAAGCATAGTTGTATCGCTTATTGTTGTATATGAAAACACAATTTCAAACAAAAATTCTGTCAACAAAAAAAAAATCGTTCTAAAATTGTTTTTGTTTTGAGAAATTTTGTTTGAAATTGTGTAAAATTAGTATTGGCATTACTAAATTTCAATACAGGAACACAAACTACGTACCATCTGCTTAACATTACAATAGTTAAATCAAATACATGTTAGTATCCATTCTCTTATTAGCACGATAGTACTACCTAAGGTTATCATACAGAAGAGCAGAAACTTCTGGCGTAAAAAATTAATTTTTTTTGTAATTATGTACATGTTCGTAAAAATAAGTTGTAACCTCGTAACAAAATAGTTGTACATTCGATCGTTGGATAAACCACTTCATGTTAAACAAAAGTGTGCACCTGTGATTAGCATCAATATCGAATCTGTCGAAAACTTCTTAAGTAAAGTAAACACATTCATAATGGAAAATTATTTGTTGTGTATGTTTTAAAAGTTTTTAAAGACTATTTTTATGCTTTGTAATTCACAAATTTATTTGTGAGTTTTCGTATAAATGGATGAGCTTTAAAAAATTTATTAAGCATAAAGAGTAAACCATCTACTGATGAGTTAGTTGGTATGGCTACCGACGAAATATATATTTAGATATTGCTAACCCGCAACAAATAAATAAAATTTAAAACATAAATACTTGAGTACATGCTCAAATAAATGTAAAACTTTATAAAAAAAATCAATAAAAAATATTTCAAAATGTTGTTAAAATAAAGATTTTTTTCTTCTAAATTTAAAACGCATATAGCAAGGAAATGAATCACTACATAAATAGAAGACATTAAGGGAAATTACTCTTAGTATTGTAATCATTGCAGATCTTGCAAGTCTGGCTTATTTTCGACAGTTTGCAGCAATGCAATAACAAAATATGCAAATAAGCTAGACCTGCAAGATCTGCTTCGGATGCAAGAGCAGTTTTCAACCCATAGTAATTTCCGCTATTGTTTTTATTCACGGCAGATTCCGCACCATGACGAAATTTTTACTAATGTTTGAATAAACGCTAAACTAGTTTTGTGAAAAACGAAATTTGTATTTTTTAACATCAAGGAAAATTTTACAGCATTTCTGGGAAAAACTGCATTTTTGAGAGTGCAGGTGGAACGGATAAAATGATTGCTCTTAAAACTTTAAATCGAGAAATAAATACCGGCACGTATTTTTTATTATTTACTTGAAACCCCAAGTTCATTTCAAGGCTCAATTCTGAATATTTGTTTAACCCTACAATTTTATGTACACAAACCACTGTCGGAATTACGAACGCAAAGTGTTGTCCTACAAACCGTAAACAAAATTATATATTTTTTTTCTTGCACCATAGTGCACTGTAATTACAGACCCCCAGAATCATTTGCTGGTTTCTGTTGTCATGTTTTGTTTTTATTTTTATTATTTGCAAGCGTAAAACTATTTCTTTCTAGTTTAGATTTTTAACAAAACCACAAAGAAAAATAACAACAAAACAACTTGCCACCGTTTTAAAAGACAAAATGTGTGGTTAATCTTGTTTTTATTCAAATTGTTTCAAAGGTCAATGTGTGAGATAATTTTTTGGTCGTTCTGCTTAAATAAATGTGGGTAAAACAAGATTAGGCAAATATTTTTAACTTGGATGCTTTAACAAATTGATGTCATCTAATTCGGACAATCCCACGAACTTGAATACCAAAAAATATTTGATAATTTGTTGAATTTTTAATTTTCTTTGTTACCAAAAGCTGATGAGAAAAAAAATAGTAAATCTTTAAGTGAAAAATTTTAGAATCTAGGCGCACGGTAGTGCGCCAGGCCAAGTTCGGCCACACAGTGTGTATATTTACACGAAACAGTTCGAGCTGTTTTTACCCCCCTCATAACTTTGCTCCTCGTGATCATAATATAATGAAAGTTCTACCGTAGAAGCTTCCCGAGATATTAAGGTGTGAAAAGTCCATATTTTAGTACATACTCACTGACTCACTGACTCATCAATATTATTGGGCACTTCCAGTATAGCTAGAAAGCTGAAATTTGGTACACAGGTAGGTCTTGGTGAGAAAATAACCAGAAAAATCTGAAAACGGGCACTTTCCTCCCAGGGGGGACCTGAGTGCCCCTTCTTTGTATGGAGCATTTCCAGTATAGCTATAAAGCTGAAATTTGGTACAAAGGTAGGTCTTGGCGAGAAAATAACCAGAAAAATCTGAAAACGGGCACTTTCCTTCCAGGGGGGACCTGAGTGCCCCTTCTTTATATGGGGCACTTCTAGTATAGCTAGAAAGCTGAAATTCGGTACACAGGTAGGTCTTGGTGAGAAAATAAGCAGAAAAATCTGAAAACGGGCACTTTTCATCTGGGGGGACAATCATTCCCCTTCTTTGTATGGGGCACTTCTAGTATAGCTATAAAGCTGAAATTTGGTACAAAGGTAGGTCTTGGCGAGAAAATAACCAGAAAAATCTGAAAACGGGCACTTTCCTCCCAGGGGGGACCTGAGTGCCCCTTCTTTATATGGGGCACTTCTAGTATAGCTAGAAAGCTGAAATTCGGTACACAGGTAGGTCTTGGTGAGAAAATAAGCAGAAAAATCTGAAAACGGGCACTTTTCATCTGGGGGACAATCATGCCCCTTTTTGTATTGGGCACTTCTAGTTGACCTAGAAAGCTTAAATTTCGTACACAGGTGTCCTGCAGAGAAATTAACAAAAATAAGTTTTAAACGGGCACTTTTTACCTGGGGACACTTGGGTGGGAAAGCTGAAATTTGAAATATTTATACGAAAACAACTTAGAAAAAAGAAGTGAGATCCACACAAAAACATAAATGTGAAAATAAGGCCAAGTTCGTATCCAAAAAGTTTCGGCCGTAAAAAGTACTGAGATCAAAATAAGGACCAAGTTCTTGATAGGTATAATTCCATCTCATTTCTAGGCAACCTGTAAGCTTGGCAAAAATTTTTTGCCTTTCTAATATGGAAAGAATTCTTTGAAAAATTTTGCCAAGCTTATGGTTGCCTAGAAATGAGATGGAATTATACCTATCATGAACTTGGTCCTTATTTTGATCTCAGTACTTTTTACGGCCGAAACTTTTTGGATACGAACTTGGCCTTATTTTCACATTTATGTTTTTGTGTGGATATATTTTACTTTTTCCATTATCTTCTTGAATTACGCGGTGTGTGTCAAACACAAACTAAATGAAGCACCTGGTTCAAATTTCGACTGGAATCGTCTGACAAATGCGTGTTCAAAGGAACAGTGTTCCCTTTCAGTTAAAAGTATCAGACTTATTGGCTCGGCCTCGTAGCTCATGTTTTGTGCATTCAAATTGAGTTTTTTTTTTTTTAATATACATATTTCTTTTACATTAAATTGAAGTATAAAATTTTAACTTAAGCTCCGGCTCTAAAGGGTACTTTAACTTTAACAATTATCTATGATATCAAAATATATTTTGAAATAATAATAAGGATGTTCACGGGAGTCTAGTTATCAACTTACCAACTTATGTAAAAAAATATTCAAATTTTATTATTTATTGAATGTAAAAGTAGAAGAAGCACAATAAAAGAATTATAAAAATACATATAAGTTATATGAAAAGAAACATATAAAATTAAATCACCTGTGTATTAATTAAATCACAGTTAGAACCAGTACCGTGTAAAACGAAGCATAGTATTATATTAGTCAGAAGACAGTTGACTGTGTAAAAATAAACAGATAAAAATAATAAAAGGATGTTTACGGGGTTTTACGTGGGATATATTTTTTTTTGTTTAGGACCACCACTCAGGTGCTGCATTGTAATGCGTAGTGCGATTCACTGGCATATCGACCATAAATGGGTGTGCTCTTAATTAAGAGTGTGTTGTACGTAAAAAATTTCGGGTTCCGGGAACAAGTGCCCAGATTTTATTAGAACACATACCGTTGTAGTACCGATTTAGCACTGAAACACACCACACGTTGCGACTATGCTCCAGTGAGTCAATATTTGGTTTTGGCCAAATATTGTGTTTATACAATTCAAAACACATTCACCCCTATCGTGAATAATTTTTCTCTCGTAATATATTCACTTTTCACGTATTTGCAATCATGAAAAACTCGCATGAAAAAAGTTTATTCACTCCAGAATAGTAACGTGAAACAAATTCCTCTAATCGTGAATGATGTTTTTCCGCGAGTTTTTTCACTTCCCTTCATTTTATTCACTTTATTTTTGATGGGGAACATAACAGAACATGTCCATATGTATGTAGTTCTTCTTATAATTCAAATATTAAAGCTTATAAAGTTTATTTTAATAAAAAGATCTGATAATAAGGCAGAAACTGATGTATTGCTCAGCAAAATGCAAAAAGTAGCCGAATTGTTTTACCACATAAAAGTTAGAATGCAATAAACAAACGGAGCAACCAAACTATCGCTCAAACACTGAATATTTAGCTTTGATTTTATAAGTTTTCTTTAAAATAAATATGTATGTCCGAGTATATTTTTGAACAAAAAGTTCCACGATTTCTTATTTTTTTAATTTTCTTTCCTTTTTTACATTCACTGAGAATTGATAGCGGGAATAATTTTTCTCGGGAGATTCACGATACCATTTTTCCCTTCGAGGGGAATGAAAGTTTCACGGGAACAAAAATTTCACTTACTATTCACGATAGGGGTGATTATCAACAAATTCATATTGTCTACTCGCTGTCAACAGCATTTCGGGATGTCGATAGTAATCACCTGTTATCGCCATTAGAGAGATCAATTTTAATTATTTTTATATGGATTTAAAATGAACTTCTCTTGGGGAATAATGCCACAGTTTAAGGCTTTTAGCAAGGCGTGCTTAAATAATCATCGAGGGGAGAATGTCCACCTTCATAATGTGTGATATGTAGTCTGAATCATCCTCATTTTTTGTGTCTCTGCATGCCAACACACAAGTTTAAATACCACTTACAAGAGTTTTCAAGATAGCTTTCCTTCAAAAAAAAAAAAAAAAAAAATCAATAATGGAGTGACGTCACACATTTTTAATTCCATAAGATAGAGAGACGGGCAGGCAGTAATAAGTTATCTAAATGCTTATAACTTAAACATAATAACCACTTGTACTCCCCTTTTCGAACTCAACACGAAAAGCATGATATTCAAATTTATTCCCCCTTTTTTAAATTATTTGGTTATTTCGTGTGGTTTTGCCATTAAACTCTTTGGCTGTATGCTTGGGAAATGCAAGAGGGTGGTGCGATACAATTCTATTGATTTTTCTTAATGCGTTTATTTTCTCTTGCGGCACGTGCTTTGGTTTTCTTCGGTTGTTGTTGGTTGGCCTGAGTAAAACATTTTTATTTAAATTTCAAAGGACTCGTTCATTCATTTATTATACAAATGTTTTATACCAACAAAATGCCAGCCAACGTCCGTCCACTTCTGTTAAGAACGAGTGAGTATTTATCATTATGATGATGACTCATAAATTTTTATGACTTGAAGGAGTCTCTTTCTTGCCACATTGAGCTTGAACGTTTATGTATTTAGGAATACAATCAGATGGAATCAGTGTCAATGTTGTCTGCATGATGATGAATATTTTTTTAGGGGTTGGATTTTTTGTTGCATTATAAACTGTAGTCAAATGCACCCCACCCCACCCACATGGTTAATTGAATTTTGGGTGCTAAATAATATGAATCATGTTGTTCATAATGCGCAGTTTGTTTTTTCTTATGTTCCAACATCGCAATGAGACTGATTTTGTTTTAAATGCTGCACAGTGGTTAAACTCTAAATTTGTAAATCGTGAATTTGCATGTCTGCCGCAGCTTAATTTTTGATTCTTCCGAGATTTTTTATAGATTTTAGTCATACAATTTTTTTGATGCATATTTTTTAGATTTTACATTTATAATATTGCTTATTTCGGACTGCAATGCTTTTTTTACAATTTTTATTTAGCTTTAACGATTTAACAACTATCTACATACTTATGTACATATGTATGTATGTACATTTATGCAGTTCATCGAAAATACAAGAAGATAATAATCGAAGCTAAGGAATATATAAAGTTTTACGAGATTTTGCTTATTTATGGAAAAAAAATATAAAATAAATTATTTTGGAATCAAATAGATGAAGTACATAGTGGTATTCTTTTATCGACCCCCCCATAACGAATAAAATCAAAAATATTATGAAAATTAAAATCGAAATGATTCATATGCCCTTTTAATATAAATACAATATATTTTTTTATTTTGAGAGTATATTTTAAAATTTTTATTGCATTTTTAATGCGCATAAACAATATTATTTTTGTGGCAATAAGGAAAAACTGCTTTAATCGTGTATTATCGATTTGTCGGTTACAATAGGTCTATTCACAATCTTGTACATTTGAGAAGGCAACTTTATGTAATTGCAAACTTTTACCATCTCTGGTGAACGATACAAACAATAAAAATGTATTCCAAAAGTTTCTAAAACTTTTTATAGATTCTTTATAAAGTTATTTAAGAATTTTTTCTCTTATTTTTATTTATAGTTCAAATCATCAAAAATATGTCTACCAGTCCAAAGCCAGTGAAAAAAGTTCCCATTCATTTACAGGTAACTAAAAGCTTTCAATTCGTTCAGAGCTCATTATAATTAAATATCCAATTACAGAGTGCTCAGAACCGTGTTTATATTAAAAATGGTCAAATTGTTAATCACGATAAAACCTTCTCCGCGGATGTTTATATTGAGGATGGTATAATTAAGTAAGTTCTACTACTTCATTATTATTTTCTAATTCGAGTGTAGACCAGACACTGAAAATATAGATTTATGTATATTGTATTGTAAATCAGATATCCCATATTACAAAAGTTTGGACAGCTTCTACTTTTAATTTGTTGTTTTTTTTTTTTTTGTAAATTTTCTCATCACTTGAATAAGACATTTTTATAGTTTAAAATTGTAGGGCACAAATGAGAGAAAAGTTAAACAGTTTTATTTATAAAACGAATATAAAACCATTTTTAAAAAATTAATATATTTACACGCTACATAAAAACTAACAGTTCGTAACAGTTCTTTGAAAATAAAAGCTTTGTTTTTCTTATTTAAAAATCGTATCCTCAAAAATGTCAGAAGCAAAATCCACTCAATGACCATTGTAAATCTCAGCGAGTCCAATTTAATGGTTCAAAGTTATATTTTCTGACGAAAAATAGTTTAGTAGTGTGGGAAAAGATGGCTTTCTATTATATTTCTTTCTACGCCTTAAGTAAGAAATAATCAGTTTTGTAACGAAGAATAGCGGAGAAGTCGGTCTTGTTTCCAATTAATTAGAAAAACTTAGTCTAGTCTGTTTCTAGATTTTATGCTTTTCGAAACACGATAGACGTTTGTTTTAATGATTATCTCGTAGTTTGATCGTAATGTTTACAAATTTGGAAACAGGAAATAGTTCGTAGCCCGAATCCTGGAATTATGGCGTAGTGATTGTAATGGTGCATTATTCTGGTGGTCCAACACTTTTGTCTTTGCTATATCATTCAATTAATATTGAATATGTCCGTCCACAAGGTCTGAGCAAAGACTATAAATATATATAAATATATATAAATATATATATATATATATATATTTATAGTCTTTGGTCTGAGTAATATTTGACAATAATAGTTTTAACCTTTGCTGCCCAATACAACATTCTTAGCCTTCTTGGTGCACGTTCACTCGAAAAAAATCCATTGCTTTGATTGCTTTTTAGTAGAGATGTGCAAATGTCGTGAATTTTTCGTGTCACGCGTGACTCACGCGTGAATCACGTGATTCGTGATTACAAATCGATAAAATCACGCGTGCGTGCGTGCTCGTAATTCAAAAATATAATACCGTGCGTGATTTTTTATATCAAGTTTATCCTTTGTATTGTAATTTTTCGACCTTTTTCTCAATTTTTTTTATTTAATCTTGATCTTGATCTTGAAGTAAATAAAAAAATTAATTACAAAATAAAATTTTTTAGCATATGCTAAATCTTTTATTGCAAAATTTGTATTTCACCGTGAGCGTGCGTGCAAAATTATTCCCGTCGTGCGTGAAAGTACGTGATTAAACATATTGCGTTCGTGAGCGTGCGTCATCGTGAAAGTTTTAAATCATGCCGTGCGTGAAAAATATTTATGTTTCGTGATCGTGAGCGTAATTTTACTCACGCGCACATCTCTACTTTTTAGTCTCTAGTGTACTATGATGCATCCATGTTTTGTCTTTAGTTAAAAAAAGCTCAACAAAACCGATCGTCCAATATCATTTTACGTGTGTTTATCGACTATTTCTGAAAGAAACAATAAAATGGTAAAACAGTAAATTACCGAACCATTAATATGAACAAAATCTGGCTATAAACTTTAAAGCGACTCAGTCGGATTAATTACCAACAAAATAATATTCAACTACTTGACTGCAGCTGTCGTGAGTGGCAGTTCAGGTAAGCAGACAAGAATTTTGCTGTCAGTTCAACCTTTCGTGGGAATCAACCATTTTCTTTTTCAGTTCAATTAAAGATTCCCTTAGGGATTTCCTGCTAATAAGGCGGCAAATTAAAATTTCTTTGAAAAAAGTTCAGTTCTACTAAAAATTTATAACTTAATTATTAAAATTGTTATAATAATGAACTTTGTACTCAGATACTTACAATTTCAATAATTAATTTAATTTCACAGATTTGTTGGCCCCGCCTCAGAAATTAATATACCTGGCGGTGTGCGCGTTGTAGATGCCAGTGGTAAATTGATTATACCCGGTGGTGTTGATCCTCATACACATTTTCAGCTGCAATCGAATGGAACAGTATCGGTAGATGATTTTTATCAGGGTACAAAAGCCGCCATAGCCGGAGGAACAACCACTATTAGTAAGTTCTCATTTATTTCTTTATTATTTTGTTTAAAAATTATTAAAATCTGTGAATATTCGTTTTATAGTTGATTATGTTTTGCCCGAGAAAGGTGAATCCTTAGTAGAGGCTTACGATAAATGGCGCTCTTGGGCTGATCCAAAGGTATGTTGCGATTATGCCTTTCATATTGGATTAACGTGGTGGTCTAAATCGGTTTCCGATGAAATGAAAATTATGTGCGATGAATTGGGCATTAATTCGTTTCAAATGTTTATGGCCTTCAAAGGTATTTATCAGCTTAATGATTCCGAAATTTTGGAGGCCTTAGATCGAATTCGTGCATTGGGTGCTTTAGCGCAGGTAAGAATATATTTTTTAATAATCATAGAATATCATTAATAGTTATTTTCCGTGCTTTTTAAGGTCCATGCTGAAAATGGTGATATTATTGCCAAAAATGTTAAGAAGCTTTTGGCAGAAGGTATAACAGGACCTGAAGGGCATGAACTATCGCGCCAGGAAGAAGTTGAAGCAGAGGCTGTGAATCGTGCATGCATTTTAGCTCATCAGGTAATTTTTATTGAGATTTTATTCGACATTATTTTGTGTATCCAGTTACTTGGGGCCGTCTCCGAACACTTTTGTTGAGCAACTCTATTTAAGATTTTCATCAAAATTTCATATAAATGCCTCGATGTCAATTTACTTAATAAGTCTAACTGATACTAGGAGAATTCCTATGCCGGTGCAGTATTAAAATGTCCAAAAAGGAAAATATTCTACTCATCTTTAATTGCGCAATTAACCCATAGATTCATTTTAAGTTTTGATTTATTTCTGTCATTAATTTAATGCTTTTTTAGAGTATTTTAACCCATTCAAATGTATATTTTTGTCCCATTTTTAAGAAAGATATAATAAGCTACATGAGTAAGAGGATTAAATAGTGTTTTATATAAAAGTGCTAAACATACATTTCTTATTAATAGATTTGTTGTGCCGATTTACTAGAACAATGTGCAAAATGCGGTGGGGAAACTTTTAAGTCAACATAAAAATAGTTCTATATTTTAAATAAACTTTTAAAAATCCGATACACGTACATACATATTTTTATTTTAGTCCGCTGTGCTAAAATCAATTTTCCGATTCTTTTTACATGAATTTTGTTGCACCGTGTTAGATGGCCCAACCTTAGCTATGGGCATGTTATAATAGCGGGGCTTAATGTTGCAAATATAACGATTTTATTACAATTTATAAATTTTTCTTAATTTTTATTCCAGATGAAAGCTCCACTTTATGTTACACGGATTACTTCGAAATCTTCAGCGGATGTTCTTGGTCGTGCCAGACGTAGCGGATATTGTGTCTTTGGTGAAACTTTAGCCAGTTCTTTGGGTCGTTCTATGCATAACGTACCCAAACGAGATCGTATTTATTATATCACTAGTCCTCCAATACGTGAAACGCCAGAAACGCCCACATCTTTAATGAAGTCGTTGGCACTGTAAGTGTATCTTTATCCGTATTTAAAATAAAATGCTTTATTCCAAAATCGCGAGTTGTTTTTTATTAATCTACTATTTGTTAAACTCCAGAGATGATCTTCAAATCACTGGTAGTGATAATTGCACCTATAGTCGCGGTGACAAAGCTAAAGGAAAAAATGATTTCTCGAAAATTCCCAGCGGTGTTAATGGCGTCGAAGATCGCATGTCTGTGGTGTGGGAAAAAGGCGTGCATGCTGGTCTCTTAGATCCTTGTCGGTTTGTAGCGGTCACCAGTACTAATGCTGCCAAAATCTTCAACTTGTATCCGCAAAAAGGTCGTATTGCTGTTGGCTCTGATGCCGATGTGGTCATCTGGAATCCCCAAGCCACCCGCATTATTTCCGAAAGTGCCCATCACCATAGAAGCGATTATAATATATTCGAAGGTATGTCTTGTCATGGTGTACCCGAAATGGTTGTGGTACGTGGCCGAATTTGTGTAGAGGATGGTAATGTTCGTGTGGCCGAAGGTTTTGGCCGCTTTTTAAATACACCGGTACGTTCGCCATATGTCTATGATATTTTGGAGAATAAGAGAACAATAAATGAAGAACGTAATAATGGGGCAGAGGAACATCAAGAGCATGAGAATTTAAATGGAAATTTGAAGAAATTGAATATGACAGCATTGGAAATTGAAATACCTTACCAAGAGGTAGTGTTGGGTGCTGGGGGACCACAAACTGGTTCGGTGGGCGGCAGTACACCATCGGGCAGGGGCCTTGTTAGTGGCTCACGTAATATGCAAGAATCGACGTTTTCCATAAGCGGTGAGTAGTTCTGTTGACATTTTGATAACAAATTTATTAATGTTTGATAAATTGTTTTTCTTATTTTTAGAGGAGCTCGACACAGCTGGCAATCGGTCTTGCATTAAAGTCAGAAATCCTCCAGGGGGTAAATCATCGGGATTCTGGTAAATGCAGCTTATTTCAGAAATGGCTGCTGGCTGGCAATGGGTCATAACTCAAAGAGGCAGTTAAGCAAAAGACGCTTTTCGCACAAAACATCAATTTAGTTCTTAGAATAAAAAAGAGAATCTTAGGTTTTTTTTGTTTTTTTTTATTTGATAACATCATCATTAAAACCATAAACTGCAGCAACAATAAGTTTAAAACAAAATCAAAAGATTTTAAAAGAAGTTATGAAGTTTTTTTTTTGTTTATATAATTTCACTTAATAACAACAACAAAAACAAAGAGAATAATTAAAGAAAGATAATAATTATTTATTAAATTTAATTATGCTACAAACCAAATGAAATTGATATAATTTTTAAATCATAAATATTGGGCCGTGGTCTGTAAAACGAATCCATGTTAAGTTTTAGCTTTCAAAACGATAACGCAAATTTTGGTGATTTTAATTTTACTCATTTTAAAATCGAGTAAGACTAAATTTACAAGATGAAATATATTTCATTAGAGGAAATCACTCTTTGTTGAAATTTGCTCTTGCAGCTTATTTACATATTTTGTTATTAAATTGATGCAAACTGATGACAATAAACTAGACTTGCAAGATCTGCAATGATTACAATACTAAGAGTGATTTTCCCTATTATATTCTATTCATTTGCTTATTGCAAGTGTGCAGAAAAAAACGAGGTAAAGAAATTTGGCAAGAATCAATTGACAGTTCATTTTGTATTTTTTCCAGATAAAAAAAGTTTCATGAAATATATCAATTTGTAAATTTAGTCTAAGCAAATGTAGTCGAAAGCAAACTAAATCTTTTTTACATCTTTCGTCTACAAAGTCATCTTATGAATTGGTTGTAACTCTTTAGTTTGGGGCTTGAGGCCTAGACATCTGTCGCTCATTTCTCTGTACTTCTGTATTTTTTCTTGTCCCACTATCCGAGTTACATATGAGAAACCAATTAAATTAAACACCCAATCGGCTTACAGAACAGAGCGCAATATTTTCCTAGAAATGACAGTAAAATACTTTTAAAATATAAAAAAAAACATTAACATAAAACATATTAAAAAAAAATACGTTTAAGTAATTATTTATAAAATTTATTTATTAACAAACATGTAATGAAATTATTCATAGACCATTTCACAATATCGAAAGAAAACCTAAAAGAACGAAGATGCTGTTTCCACATGACGGACGAATGATTTAAGTGCACAATTTGTATGAAAAGCATCCATTTTTTTAGTGATTTTCATTAAAAATTTTAAACTCAAATTATTCGTTCTTTATGTGAAAACAGCACCTAAATTAGCCACTTGAAAAAATTTTTTATTAGAGATTTTTGTTTCTCTTATAAAATTGTTTAAATATAAGTTAGAGCTTTTATGATGCTGTATGACGATATATACTCCTATATATATACCCGTATGTATGTATGTATATTCAATTACAATTAAAACCTTAATCGATTTTGAAAATTGTTAGAAAGATTTGTTTTGGTTGATATAAGAAATTGTTTTAATTACGAGATTATTTCAAACCAATTTAAATGTTCGATAAATTGATTTAATCAACTATTTTTGAGCAATAAGTTCGTTTTATTGGCTTAAAAACTACGTAAATATTTGAACATTTATCACATGACTATTAAACTAACATATTGTTTAAATTTTACAGGAGAAGAAATAAAAAATTATAAAATAGAAAAAGTGATGATAGTTTTTTTTTGTCATTATAAATGTCGCCGAGCATAATAATAGTAGAAATATGGATTTCGATATAATGTACAATAATTAATCAAAACCCAAATTTTAGATTTCTTTTGCATACCAAACAAAAGTTATTTGTTGTGTTGTTTGCGAGTTGGTGTGTATAAGCAATGCGCTTGAAAACTTTTCAAAATATACTGGCAAAGATCTGCTAAAGACTTGATATTTAGCAACTAACGAAATACAGCATGAAGATTAGATAATTTTTTGAAAACATTATTTATTTTTATTCAAATCAGTTTGTCAGAAAAATTTTTCCATACGGAGTTGTCAATGAATGCAGCCTCTATTATAGCCGGGTTAATGTAAATACAACAACAGTTTTTTACATGCAAATCGATTATTAGTTTAAACGTTAAAGACATATTAATTTTATTATTTCAATCAAATGTGCAACGTGGGAGAGGCGGTGAATTTTGCAGAAAATTAGAATTATTTAAATCCAAATCGCTTAAAATGCAATGGAGGAGGATACATTCTTTCAATATTGTGAAATGATATATTAGCTTAAATTTACTTTAATTCGCTTAGCAACAGTACAATACATCCCAGCCAAATGAAAATTTGTTTTTCAGGTAGTTCTAGAATGCATGAATACTAATTTGTACCGTGTACTAATACGATTGTTTCCAAAAAACGGATAAACATGGTTTTTTATTCAAGCGACAACTTTTCGAATCGCAACAACTTCAAGATACCCTGTGGAACAACACAGAGTATTTAACATAAAACTTAATTAAATATTATTTTTAGTTATTTATTACTTTATCTTTCTAAATTATCATGTGTCCTCGGTTTGTTTTGCTCGTTCCTTCATTTTATGAATCATCCAAAACCAAAAATTATGATTTAAAAGCTTTTTAAAAAATATTTTGATATGGTTTTTAAAATATAGAACAGCCAGAATCTTGGTTTTACTTTTAATGAAATATTAATAATGTAGGCTTATTTGACCAGCATTGGACAGTTAGAACAATGTTTGAAAATTCGACATTCAGTTACTATATTCAAATCTACATAAATGTTACATAATTTGTTTAATATTATTACATACTAGCTGAACCCGGTGTACTTCGCTAACCCCCTCGTTATAAAATAAAATTAAAAGTATTTATACATATATCCTATTGTGAAAATTTAATGACGATCTGTCCAGTAGTTAAGACTATATTACGATTTTTAATTTTCCTAAAAAGGGGCGTCCCACCCACTTTTCTCCTGGTACGTATTCCAAATTACGCCAATATAATATGAACCAAATATCATCGACGTAGGTAAAAAAATGCCCAAAATATGGCGATTTAAATTTTTGGGTTATATGATCGGTGACACGCCTCTTTGTCCAATCAAAACTTCATATAGCCTATTATTCCTTCCAGAGTCACAGTAACATGCTGTAAAAATTTCAGGAAGAAAAATAAATATATGTATACGAGTATGTCATTGGTAGCGCAATATGAAAATTGGATTTTGCCACGCCCCTTCGCTCCCAGACTGAATATTATGAAGGCTCCCTGAAAATATCATCAAAATCGGCCCAGCCGTTTTGAAGTCCATACGTTACATACATACATACACACATTCATTTTTATACATACATATACATAGATTAAAAATCATAAAACTGTATATGAGAACTAGACGAAATTGGCAGCTGTTAATTCATGATTGAAAATAAGTATTTAATTCTAAAGCACTTTTAAGTTTATTTCTGGTCTTAAGATAAACATGTTAAACTAAGTTTAACTAAGAACTAAACTGGAACTTAATACTTGAAATATGTATATTCTTGGTACTTTATTTAGTTCTTCCTATACAAGAGTATGGCGACCCAACAATGTCATCTCTTAAAAATCCGTTCTATAAACAAATAAAAAAAAATAAATTGTTGTTTGCATACTCTGGTCAGGGCAAGTCATCAACATCATGAATTACCTTTAATGTACATTAGTGTGGCATTAGAGCTGCAACGCTGCTATAAAAATGAATAAAAACGCGTATTGCACAGCTGGGTTCATACTGCTGGTCCAAAAAAAAAAAAAAAATACTATTAGTGGCTTAGGGTTAATCATTTTCATAGCAAGTACTACTCGTATATCCATAATTACTCATATATTTATAGTAATTTCTTGCATTTGAAACAGAAATGTCATGCGTTCTAGAACTAAAGAACAAGTTTGAAACAAATTTATGTTGATGTTTATTTTATTTTTAAACCTCTCATTTATTACAAATATTTTTTCATAAAAAATATGTTAAATATTTCTCTAAAAATAAACAAAAGTTTTTATAGCCAATTTATATGTTGAAATTAAGTTTGAAATGCAATTAGAAAAAACACGTTTTTTCGAAAATAAATTCATCGGCTCCATTTTTAATACATTTTTTTGTTTGTTTTTTTTTTCTAACGATAACAGGGTAAAAATTAATTAAACAGAAATACTTACGAGTACATACATTGTTTGTCTGCTAAAATGTTAAATATTTGTGAAGATACAAATATATAATTTTTTTTTTATTTGTATTTAATAATTAATAATTTTCGACAGATTGCTTAGTTATCGTTGCCTTGAAAATTTATTGTAATTTTATTTAATTATATTAATCAAATATACACACAATAAAATTCCTTTACAAACACTTATTAAATGCTATTTCTACTAAAATTTTTATATTTATAATCGTATATATTTATTATGTATAATTAAATGAAATTGGTGTGTATTAAAATTATGAAAAAAAAAAAAGAAATAAACGAGACGGTTTGAAGTGATCGCAATAAATGCTGATGTTTTGTTCTCATTTAATTTCAAAAGAATATCTATTAAAAAATTTCTAATATCGCTGGTAAATGCGACACGCCGTGGTCAATAGGAGTCGTTATTTTTTGCAAAAATTAGTTAATTCAATGTACAAAAAAAAAAAAATTTAATTTTTAACACCAATTAACTCTTTACTTAAAAGTATAAAAAAATTTGATCAATTAAATTTTTATACTAAAATTATTTATTACAATATACGCATACGTTGTTTCAATGACACCGTTCATTGAAGTTCAATATTAAACGGTACATTGAAAGAATTCGTTGAAACAAAGAAATTTTTTATTGAAATTTTGGAGACTTCTCGAACTGATTATTTACACAATGATTAAACACAGATTTTACTTTATCAATATATCGCTCCTTTATTGCAACATAGTCATATCTCAAAAAACAAAATTTTTCAGTTACTGACGAAAAAGAGTTTCTCAATACCTTCTTTATTTGTAAAAAAATTTGCATAAACATATCTCTATCTAAACCCAAGTTATAACCGCTTACATGCTCAAGCCGTCCATATACTTAAATGCTTACGCTTTGAAAACTTTAAATGCATTTTGCCACGTTTGAGTTTTTTTGAGATATGACTACGTTGCAATAAAGGAGCGATATGTATACGACATTTTTTCTATTTTATTCGAATTTTTGAAATTGGAATTAAATAAATACTTTTAACGTTAGTGACCTACAACTACATTCACATTTATCAAATATTTGTCGAAAAAACGTAAACAAAAAAAAAAAAAAACTAATAATTTATTTCTTTTAATTCCAATATTTTTTAATTATGGTTTGTATTTTTTATAAACCGTATAAGAATATTTTTTTTGTAGAATAATTAATTTTATTTTGCAATATAAAAAACAAGTTAAATGACACTATTCATAAGCAAAACTAGAGGTTACGTTTTCTTGAACAAATATTAATTAAATGTAAACGTAGCTTAAAGCTTAATATAAAAAGAATACATATCGCACTTGATCAACAAGAGGGTATTAACTCAAAATTTTCAAAATTTCGTTTTTTGCAAGAAATCGATGAACATATCCACTGTAAAAATTTTACACCATTTTCTCCACTCTTTCACTCAAAAAAATACAGTTGTATCTCTCTTTGTGATAGAAGAATAGTATAAAAAAAAAGTTTTTTGCCTCTACTGAAAATTTAAAATTATGAGCTTTTTTCTTACAATTGTCGCGGTCTTTAAAGTTTATATTTGGAATTCCATCATTTAAAAGGTGAAAAGGTTCATTTCCCATTACTTATTATTATAAAGGGTTTTTCAACAAGAACTTTGTTTTCTAAAACAAAATAAAACAAGAAATTTAGATGAAGATCATTAAAATGTTTATTGTATTACGAAGAGAAAAGTTCGGCAATTATGAGTGAAAGATTATATCTGGCAAATTTCGGATGTCGATTCTTTCATCAAATCTTTTAATCACTTTTTGGCAAAATGGCGGGTCTATTTCGTTAATCACATCACGGATTTTGAGTTTTAAGTCTGCAATCGATTCGATTGGCTCCGTATAGACTCTGTCCAAAAAAAAAAATTATCCAGTGGTGTTAAATCTCACGATCTGGTGTGAATGATGTGAATGGTCGGTCGGCTTCAATTCCTACACCAGTTGAACCTTGTAAGGCTTCAAAGCCAAATATTCACGCAAAATTCGCCATGCGGTGGTTTTGAATAACCTCAATTTGAATCTGCTTCAACACTGCGGTTCACGGCTGCGATCTTTTCAGTTGAACGACCTGGTCGAACACGCGTTGGTGTTGGCACATTTTGTATCGAACCTGTCGACTCAAATTTAATGACCAAATTCTTAATAGCGGTCTCAGAAGGACGATTATGTTGTCCGAAAATATCGCCAATTTTACGAAATGTAAATTTAAAAGAACCACCATTTTCATAGTTGACTTTAATTTCTTTCGAGCGAAATTGAATTCATTGTAACAATTGCCAATGCATCTGCTACAAATACATCAAAAAACTAAATATCAAAACTATCATGTTGTTGGTGTTGCCACAATTGAAAAACCATGTTCTTGTTGGAAAACCCTTTAGTAAATAAGTAGAGTAAACCTTGTGATTCTTACGATTAACAGTTTTTTGGAATATTTCAGACCTCTTACTCTTCGGTAAATGGGCCTTTTTATCGGCCTTTCTTTAGAAAAGCGTAAAAAAATTCATTTCATCGGCAATGTAGTGTTGCTAAATATTTTACAAAAATATTTGTCATGCCATTGAATTATATGTAGGAGTTCAGCTTCAAGGTAAGAAATAATTTAAAACTTAAGTAAATTTTAATAAATAAGTATTTTATCAAATTTGCATTGATTACCAAAATAATTTTGTCTGCTCTAGAGGGTGGTGGTGTTGGCTGAAGTGGTTAGCGCGTTGACTACTAAGGGGGGCCTGGGTTCAAACCCTGGCCAGAGCAAGTCAATCAACAGCATTAATTTCTCTAATGTACATTAGCGAGACATTGTATTAATTGTTGTCGGACTATTTAAGTGATGAAGGCATATCACTGGTCACTAAAAAATGTTCCGACAGCGATTGATGCTGTTGCAAACTAATGTACACAACTTCGCCCTCCTTCGTCGGTTAGAAACATCGGCGAAGTAAAACAATTAATAAAATGCCTGCTAATACAGCTTAACAAAGTTAAAGCGTCTACTTAACACCGGACGCGCCTCAACACTGCCTTAAAAATTAACATAACGCGCAAAGCAGAGTTGTGAAAGAGTTAAGTCTTCTAAATTTTCAACATCCTTACATTTTCTTTCAATAAGACAAAGAACCGCTCAAGTGAAATGCAAATATTGCTACCGTTCAGGCAAGTATTGCTGATGACCGCAATTTTTCGATTCTAAGACGTTCTCAACAATTGTGACTGTCTCATACCAAATCCTGGTTGATTTTGAGAAAGGAATTGGGTTTGCATCCGTATAAAATTATTCTCACTTAAGAACTCAAGCCATTGGACCACCGTAAACGTCGTGAATTTGCTAAACAATTGAATTATTGCGAGAAAAGTTTGGAGATTCGATTATTTCAAGAAATTGTGATATTGAATGGCCTCCAAGAAGTTGTGATTTAACATCATTAGACTATTTCTTGTGGGGTTATTTGAAGTCCTTGGTATTTCGAAATAAACTAGACTCTCTTCAAGCTTTACAAGTCAATATTGAACGTGCCATTCATGACATACGACTTGATTTAGTGGAAAAAGTGCTCGAAAATTGAGTTCATCGAATTCGTTCCTACAGAGGAAGTCGTGGAGGCCATTTGAATGACGTTTTAATTAGAACTTAATTGTATCGATTGGACTTCACATTAAATAAAAACCTTTTGAATTTCCTTAACAATAAGTGTGTTTTTTTCTAAAACAAATCATATCACTCTTTTTGGAAAACCTTTTACTTAACCATTTGTGTTCATTGGATGAACACTTTCGCATCTCGTTCATTTTGTGTACAAGTGGAAGGCAGTGCATTCGAAAATGTTCCTTACACTATTGTATTTTGTGAATTGAGCAATTGTATTTGCTACAACTTTTATTATAACATCAAGTGTCGTAAGAAAGTTTGTGATTAGCTAAAAATTTCATATGGGTGGCGTTTGACCTCGTGACATTGGTCGCGTTCATAAGGTGTAACTGTTGAGCTCAACAGTTGCCAACAGGAAAACTGCGAAATGAACAGCTGATAAATGTAAACAATTGAATAGAAATAAAAGAGGGGCAAAAGAAATATGTGACCTGCTCCACGAAAAGGGACCTCTGCGCCGAAAATTTTTTTTTTTACTTTTTGGGTGATTCTTATAGGAAAAAAAATGCTCTTTCAAATGCCGCAAACCGCAAGTTTCTATGTCTTTTAGTTTTTTTACAAATCACCTGTAAATATGAACATAATTAATGAAAATCATCGGTGTAGATACGTAGCTCAAAACGAAGCGCTTTTTTTAAACGCGTTTTTCTCAATAACTTCTTTTCGGCGAGAAGGTCCCTTTTCGTGGAGCAAGTCACATATGTAATTTAAATTAACAAAATTTAATAGTTTAGCTGAAAAGTATGGATAGTAATACAATGCAATAGACAGACACCCACCGATTTTCCATTTTTATTTTATTTTAAAATTGTATTTAAAATTTATTGAATTTGCACAACAAGACAAAACACTGCAATAAAATGAGAAGGCTGCGCCGATAGCATTTCTAACTCAACGCTGAGCCACCACCGTGTTCAAAAATCATTTAACGTTATAGTGAATTAAGTATGTGGTATAAATATAACAAAACACTATAATAAACACGTATTTAGTGAAATTATTATTATTTTAATTGTATTTCTTTATTTTGTTATTTATCACATTTGTCATGTTAAATTGAACAGTTTAATTTGCAGCCGCCACCTAACAAAGCGGCGTTGAATTTTGATATAAACGCCATAACATTTTGGATCAGCTGTTGAGGCTGCGCACAACATGTTGAGTTTAGGTAGCTAAAAAATTTATGATGGAAAAAATTGCCGCCAATACTCAACTGTTGAGCTGAGCGGAACTGCTTAACTATGCGTTTCTAAGACAAACACTCAACGGTTGCACAACAGTTACGCCTTATGAACGCCACCATTTATTTTATTACGAGTACACGAAATACAACAAAATAGTTGTGTGTTTTTTTTTTTTTTTTATATATGGTGTATTTTACGTTTCCTGTTACAAAATTTCCTGTCGACAAAAAAAATTTAATCAAATTTCATCTTTTACAACGCAAATAACACTTAATTACACAAATAATTCAATGTAAAGCCCTGACGTTTTTTGATATGAATGTTTAATGTCACAACTGATTATTTGAATGAATTGAATTTTAAATGAAAAGATTAACGTGCAGTTTTCTACAAGACGGACGAATAATTTTAGTGTAAAATTTGTATGGAAATCATTCGAAAAACTGAGTGCTTTTCATACAAATTTAATACACAAATCATTTGTCCGTCTTGTGAAAACAGCACTTAAAATGTTCAAGTTGCAATCATTATTTATTTTCTAAACATTTTTATATAAAAAATTTTGTGATACTAAACCAAAAAATAAATATTTAAAGAAAATTCTTATTAAAAAAAAAACAAGTTACAAGATTTATTTATTATCGCATAGCTTCTCTATTAATGGACCGAATTTTAAAATTCTTGTTCTTTTGTTTAAAATATTTGATTGCAGCTCTGTCCCATAACATTTATTTTTTGAAAATGATGCGATTAAGGTCAGTCTCGTCGACGCTAGTATTAAGATAAGAAATTATGTATCTTTAATCGATAATAATATTCACAATATCTTTTAAGGTACGGTCACATCTGGCAAACATTTGCCCAAAAAGGCGTAACCACTAAATACCAATGAAAAACTTTTTGATTTAGGCATTTATTTATTAAGTTAAACAGCATCTAATAATATAAGATTGTATTACATTGTCTATAAATTATGTAGGAAACTCTTTAACGTAATAAACAGGTATCTAAATCTAAAGTGTTTTTATTAGTATTTAGTGGTTACGCTTTTTTGGGCAAATGTTTGCCAGATGTGACCGTACCTTTAGTTTACAAGAAAAAGAAATTAGAATAAGCACCTAAACAAACAATAAATTAAGTAGACTAGGCAGGCATAGAGTTGATAACGAGGTTTGGGTTGTTTTTATAAATACTTTATTCTGTTTATTTGTGTTATACATACATATGTACATACATGTTGATCGTTTATCTAAGAAACAAAATTTTAGTACGGAAAGGAACAAAGTGACAATATATTTTAGTATTTAAGGAAACGAAACAGATATTATGAGGCAGTTAAGAAATAAACTAAGCGAAGTGCTCTCATATTTAAAGCAACATAAGTATTGTGTTGGGGTGAATTAGTTAATTATCAAGAGACTAAAAATAAGTAAAAAAAGGATATGTATTGTGCAAATAAATTTTTTTAACTCAACGGATCTTTAATTCGCTCTCTCCCCTTAAAAATTTTTAATTATCGCATAAAAATTCTATTTATCGACCGATTTTAAATTTGAGTGATTTTAAAAACTTGTTGTTGTTTGAAAGGATTAAACTGTGGTTTTGTGGAAGCGTTCCCAAAAATATTGGTTGGCCTCAATTCACACTGCAGCCACGCGATCAGGATTTGTTTTCAGGTTTTTCCACATACTGTTCGTCAAAATTCATTCAAATTGAAAGCTGTGACATCGGCTGCACGCAATTTACTTTCAAGATGTCATCAAGACAACAACTTAAAATTGTTGCTTCATTGAAACTATTAACAGCTGATTACTTGAAAGAAAAATTTAACCAAAACTTGAAAGAAAAATTGATATCACGTTGGCAGTCAATATTTTAATCTGTGATTGTGTTAGTAAAAAGTGAGAGTGTATTGAAAATTGAAACAATTTTTGATCGTGTGACACCCCTGTTAATGACCGTCTTTAAAAAATTCCTTTTTTTTTTTGTTATTCGGGTTTTATTGCAATTTCATACCTATTTTTTTTCCTTTATTTATAAAATTATAAAAGTAAGAGTTGCAAATTAGATAAGAGTTCGCGAGGAGCAAAGGGCTGGAAAAAATTCTCTCCATTTCACTCGATCATTAGCAAGGATCTTTTGTTTAGTTCCAAGTCAGATTACGAGATTTGTATGTTTGAATTTGTTTCGGGGCTTTCCAGGGCACTGTGGGTTCCAGTCCAGTGCCTGCTTTGCGATTTCATCAAATAGCCTTATTAGGCTGGCGAGGGCGTTATCTAATCTGGAGGTCCAATTTTTGATGACTTTTACCAACATTTCTGGACTTATATGAGCAATAACGCGGCGAATTATGTCCTCCAAGTGGCCAATCGTTTCAGGCTAATCGGCGTAGACTAGCGACTTAACATATCTCTCCAGAAAATAGTCTAGCGGCGTTAAATCGCACGCTTTTGAAGGCCAATTCACGGGTCCGAAACGTGAAACTATGCGGTTATCAAAATTTTCCTTAAATTTAATCAATTGTGTTTAGTATAAGCTAAAAGTTAATTGTTTCGGGTTTTAAGCTTTTGCGTGCGTCCATTTCGTAATCAGTTCGATTGACTTGTTGTATTGAATTTGGCTTTTTTCCAGGATTTATTTAGTTTAAAAGTTTAACTACACAACACAATGTAAAGTGGAAAGTAATTAATTTTTTTTTTATTTTTTTTAACATTTTATGTATTTGTTGCGGGTTAGCAATATCTAAATGCTTTTTGTTGGTTGTTAGACCAACTCATCAGTAGATGTTTACCATTTATGCTTGAAAAGTTCCAAAACTCATCTACTCGTGCATAAACTCCAAAATACAATTTGTGAATTCAAGGCACAATAAAAATAGCTTTTCAAAAATTATGATTTGGTATAGCAACCAGCGAAATGCATTTAGATAAAATTTTTTAAAAACATAAATTCTTGAGTATAAGCTCGAATAAATGTCAAATTTTTTTTTATTTTTTACTTCGTATCGTTTTTGAGACGTTGGACGTGCGTGATTTATACGTATGTATGTATGTATATTTCCTGTGTTAACTTAAGTCGGCAATGCTACGCCCATACCGAGGAAATACATTTTTCAAACTATTTCTATTTATTTTTATCTACCCGGTTCTTTTGGGTAGTATGTGCCACTCCCATGGAATATAAGTATTAGCTTTCATCTACACCGATCCGATGAAATAAAATTATGTATGTGTTACTTTTTAAAATATTTCTAAATAAGTGAGACTTATGAAATTCGGTGCACCAATTGACAATACAATTTAATGATGACAATGGAAAAAAAGACCGTCATGCCTTAGACACAAAAATTTTACAAATTTTTTTCTTTTGTCGACTGGAATGCAATGGACGAATATCTCCATGAGTTTCTATATATTCATACTGGCCATTTACCTCTTCTTTCAAGATTGTTTTTTATAGTAATTTTACTGATTTAAAATCCGTGATTCGACACTTTCTACTTTTTTATTTTATTTTTAAAGTTGAGCTTTATCATTCTTTTATTCTACGGTACGATCAGTGTTTCCAAGTTAACCTGCGTTTATATGATACAATAGTTTTTAATAAAAAATAGCTAAAAATTTTTAATTAAAAAGGAAGATATAAACATCTTGTCCCAAAAACAAGCCGACCAGTATTTTTTTTTGATCCAATACTCCTATACATATGTATATTTTTGACAGCCATTATTCAAACTGATCCACTGTGCAGTGTAAACCTTTCCTTTGTATTAAATCTTTTCTATGAAATTCATAAAATATTTCTATTTACGTCAGCAAAACATAAAAAAAAGAGTTAGAATTACACTATGCAACAAATATTTAACTACAAAAATAACTCACATACATATATTATATTTTTCCACTAAATATAAAATATTCGAAATTTTAAATTCTATTTCATAACATAGTGGTGGTATTTAGTTTTTGGTGCAAGTCCAAATTATCGTAACTCTTTTGTAAAATACAGCAACAAATAACACAGAGTTGCCGTTAGATTTCATCAAAAGCAAGAGCAAATGCAAAATATTGCACCACAGACTGAATACCACCATTATATTCTTAAGATCGACTGGGCTTAAAATTTATGTTTTATTCATAAATATTTTATTGTTATATTCTGAACAATGTATAGTCCTCCTAGAACATGGCGTTTTAAAGTTCTGATAAATGTGTAGAGCAACAGAAGCTGTTCGAAACTCGAATTTTTTCTAAGAGTCACATGATTTTTATTTTCAAAGTAATAAAAAAGATTTGAAAACGGCAAGTTTTCATCATTTTGCGGTACTAGAAAGTCCCTCATTGTTACGGTGGTCGCCCACTATTATTAGTTACTCTTAGGACTTGGTGAATAACACAGTGCAACACGAAAAATTATAACCATAAACGGATACCACTACGTGATAAAAGACAACAAAAAAAAAAATCCGTGTCACCCAGTTTTGCACCAAGTCATGCACTTTTTTTAACATTTTTTTTTTATTTACTCTCTGAAGTTTTAGCTCTTGTTATAAAGAATAAAAATTGTGAACATATAAGTAAAATCAAAAAAACTTCATCGTCAAGACCAAAATCAATTAAAGGTTCATTATATTAACAGCTGGTTTTGTTATTGTTTCTTTACTTTATTTTTTTTTTAATGTTCCCAATTCACATGTAACACTTATGGAACATTGTTTTTAGAAAAGAAAAATATAGGTTGGTGTTTAAACTACTCAATACATTCGGAGTTACATTTTTTATGTAAATAATAAACTTTTTCTTTGAAATAGTTTTAAGTGATACAACTCTGTTTGAAAACGCGCTCAATTCTTTTCGAACCTTGACATTTATTGAAGCAAACCCTAAATAAATGAAGTAATGGAATGTCTCTCTAATTTCATTGTTTTAATTTATTGTTTCAACTGTTAATTTTAAGACTTAAAAATTACAAGAAAATAAGTCTTGATTCACACACTTCAACTTTTGTTGCTCAGTTAAACAAACGCCGTATAAAATAAAATCTTATTAATTTACTGACGTCGAAATACTTTGTAGTGACGGCTCATTTCAGTTAAATGTAAATAAATATTTATTATTTCCAACTATAGTTGCAAGCTTATATGCACATTTTTAAGATGTATCTGAAATCAAAAAACAAATCGAATGTATGTGTTAGTTCTGCATGTGTTAGCTGGTTTGCTGTTTTTGAAGACTCATAATAAAATTCTATGATAAATATTTTTGTAGAACATTTCAGCTCGCTAAATTCTCGTTGGAAGGGAGATTTTTTGGTCCTTTTGTTTAGAAATAAATAGAAATAAATTTTAATTTCGATCCATAAAATACAATAATGAGATTATCAGTTATTAAGAAAATATTCATTTTGTTGCATAGTGTTATTTTAGTGAGTGCATCTGCGCCTCTAAATATTGAGTGCCCAATGTTTTGTGTAATTCTCAAGCTACACATGTTCGGCCCGATCGGTCGTTAGTTAGTGCACGTGTGAGTGTGTATGTGTGATTATTTATTTATTTTTATGTATTTCAAGCTTTTTAGAATTTCAACAACAAATTTGTTAAATGTTTTGTTTCTACTATTTTATTATTTTTTTGTTAAACCGTTTTTGGTTTAAAGCCAACTTTTTTAAATAAAACCCATTAGTATCGATTAAAACCGGCTCGTAAAAAGGTTGTTCTGAATTTATAATCCGTTAGCGCAACAAAAAAAAAATACATTTTGAATAACAAAATTATCTGTTATTAAATTCAAAATAAATAAAATATTAACAACATTAAAATGTCAAATGCCAATCCTGTGAAAAAGGTACCACAACATGTGCAGCTGAATGATAATCTCGTAATTAAAAAATTATATGAATAATTATAATTGTAAAATTAAAAGAAAGAAAAAAAAACAATTTAAAATATGTTAATGAAAATTATTTGCTAGAAAAATCTTGTTATTAGAAAGTTTTTTTGTATTTGTCTGAATACATAGTTTTAATATTTTGTAACAATTTAAATAATTAATTTGATTTTGTTGTTGTTCTTTTGTCTGTTTGTTTTTCCTGCAGAGCGCCCAAAGCCGCATTTACATCAAAAATGGTCAAGTGGTAAATCACGATCAAACATTCAAAGCTGATGTCTACATTGAAGATGGCATAATACAGTAAGTTCTAACAAACTTAAATGGAAATAAATACATACACCGTTTCTAACTGAAATTAAAAAAAAATTATAGATCTTATATTTTTACAAATCTAGACTTGTTACAATGCAGTAGTAAAATCTAGAAAAAACAGCATATAAATTTTTAATTAAAAATCCCTGGATATAATTTAAGTGGACTTTTATTATTTTTATAAAACACCTTGCGCTTGAATAATTATTTAATTAAAATTAAAAAAAGTCTTGTACGTACATACATACTTTTACATATATATAATTATTACAAAATAAAAAACAACTTGCCATCCCTGGTAAAGATTGTATGAAAACTAGTAAAACAACAAATCAAACAATTCCGTTATATGTTGAATAATACTCCGTCGTAACGTAGTTTTTAATAGAAATTGATTAACATATTAATTATATATAATAATAATTGTAGTCGGTAGCCTGCTGTCTTTAATGTGTCTAATGCATTGTTCCGTTTTATCACTAGAGACGTTTGATTTTCTCCACAAAAAGTATTATTTGTTGCCCTCAAAATTAATAATTTTTGCTAGAAAAGAACACGCCATAAGACGAAATACAGAAAACCGTGAAAATAATTTTGAATTCAAAAATTACTTTAAAATAAAAAGAAGAACAAGCAAAATATTTACAAAAATCAGAAGAAAACATTGAAATAGTCACATGTGAGATTAAGTTAGTCCGTAGGCTAATTATAAAACCATCTGTATTCCTAAGAAAGTCTGGCACCTGCCAACCATTCAGAAGTTCTCTTAAATACTTTTCCTCTGGATATTATGCAAATCCTTCTTCCCATAATTGGGAGGGATTTTGTTCTATCTCTTCTCAGATACGCCCTACTTATATCGATTATTTTAGATTAATCGGTCTTTTCGTTCCCTCGACTTACATATTTATGCCATAGAACCGTAGCTATTCTGGCACGATAATATTTCTAGAAGATCAGTAGCTGCATGCATGAGTAAATATGTATGTACATTAGGGTGGATAAATTTTTTTGCCTACTAAGCGTATAGCAAAATCGTAATCTATGGGAAATTCTAAGAACTTTTCCCAAAGAAACCATGGTTCTAAAATCAAAATCGAGCTTCCGGTTTTTTAAGAGAAAATTTGGTGCTCAGGACATTAGTTTGACTATTGATATTTTAACATAAACCTCCAAAACCATTATTTGGGTAAATAATTTTCTATAAATGAGGACAGATATAGAAAGCTGAGAAAATTTCCTTTAAAATAAGCCCTCTTCCAGCGTTACAGGTCAACTATTCACCAATTGCAATGAATATTTCCAAAAAAATAGCATTACTTTCGGATTTTTTAGATTTTTATAATATATACTCGTATCCATACATATGTAGATATGTTTATTTTATAAGTTGTTTGATATTTAAATGTATTTGTAGTTAACACAAAAAATATGCTAAGACACACATACATACATACATACATGTATTCTATATATGTACTACCTTATTTAACAAAATATTTCACGCACTTGTTCAAATGTGACGTTAGGTAGGTATACATAATTATTTTATTATTAAAGTTAAGCTCTGTACAGACGGTTGTTAGATCTAACAATATTGTCAGTAAAATGTGTTCAAAATTTCTTACAACCGTCTGAACTAACAATTTTTGTCTGACAACATTGCCAGAAAAACCATTGTCATTAAATTGGTATACTACAATATATCAAAAAATTGTCAGACATCTGACAATCGTGAGAATACAATTCGCTTTCATTGCCAGGTAATTGTCAGACAATTTTTCATTGTCAGATGTTTGAGTTTTGTGAATCTGACAATTTTTTCATTGTCAGTAAATAAACAAGCAAAAGCTTTTATTACAGTCGAATTCGGATAAGATTGCTTAACTGAAAATAAAAATTTGTATTTAGTTTTTTCTATCAATTTCAAAGCATTTACTATGGCTTAAAAAAATCCGCTTAAAAGTAACCCCGTTTAATTGAAACATATTTCGGTTGGAAATAAGATAATTTATATAAAACAAACATCACTTAAAAGAAAACATTATTAATTTACTGGCAACGAAATACTTTTTAGCGACTGCTCATTTCAATTAAATATAATTAACTATTTATTATTTTCAAATATAAGCTCTGTACAGACGGTTGTCAGATCTAACAATATTGTCAGATCTAACAATTTGCTGGCAATGTACTGACAATAAATAATTGCCAGCACAAGCTTTATTGTCAGTTCACACGGTTGTAAGAAAATTGTCAGAAAAGCTTTTAATTTATTGTCAGACAATAAATTTATCTAGCAACGTTGTAAGTCAATAAATTGTCTGTTTACACAGTTGTTAGATATAACAATAATTGCCAGATTCTCTCAGAGAGCATAAACACCATGAAATGTATAGAATACTTTTAAGAGAAAGAGAATACAGTCGGATTCGGCTAAGCGAAAATTTATGTTTTTCATTTCAGATTCATTTTAAAAACTTAAATATCAGCTTGTAACTATATTTGAAAATAATAAATAGTTAATTATATTTAATTGAAATGAGCAGTCGCTAAAAAGTATTTCGTTGCCAGTAAATTAATATGTTTCAATTAAACGGGGTTACTTTTAAGCGGATTTTTTTAAGCCATAGTAAATGCTTTGAAATTGATAGAAAAAACTAAATACAAATTTTTATTTTCAGTTAAGCAATCTTATCCGAATTCGACTGTAATAAAAGCTTTTGCTTGTTTATTTACTGACAATGAGAAAATTGTCAGATTCACAAAACTCAAACATCTGACAATGAAAACTTGTCTGACAATTACCTGGCAATGAAAGCGAATTGTATTCTCACGATTGTCAGATGTCTGACAATTTTTTGATATATTGTAGTATAACAATTTAATGACAATGGTTTTTCTGGCAATGTTGTCAGATAAAAATTGTTAGTTCAGACGGTTGTAAGAAATTTTGAACACATTTTACTGACAATATTGTTAGATCTGACAACCGTCTGTACAGAGCTATAGTTACAAGCTTATATTTCAGTTTTTAAAATGAATCTGAAATGAAAAACATAAATTTTCGCTTAGCCGAATCCGACTGTATTCTCTTTCTCTTAAAAGTATTCTATACATTTCATGGTGTTTATGCTCTCTGAGAGAATCTGGCAATTATTGTTATATCTAACAACTGTGTAAACAGACAATTTATTGACTTACAACGTTGCTAGATAAATTTATTGTCTGACAATAAATTAAAAGCTTTTCTGACAATTTTCTTACAACCGTGTGAACTGACAATAAAGCTTGTGCTGGCAATTATTTATTGTCAGTACATTGCCAGCAAATTGTTAGATCTGACGATATTGTTAGATCTGACAACCGTCTGTACAGAGCTTTATATCTTTCTTGTTATGTACATACATTTATATACATATATTTATGTATATGTGTACATAACTGTGTAGGCCTAATTTTTATTAGTGAAAAACAAATATTTTTATTTATTTTATAGGTATTATTTTATGAATATACGTAATTATTAATTGAACTCTATTAATTTATGTATAATTAAAAGTCAAGGGCTTAATGAAAATTCAAATTACTAAAACTTTTACGAACATTAAAATATTCACTCGGACTAGCAGTCACGAATCAGTATACCGATTTCAAGGCCGCTACATCTCCCATCAAATTTAGAAGGTGGATACTAGTGATGTTACGAATATCAATTTTTAGTATTCGCGAATACGAATACGAATATTTAAAACAGTATTCGCCGAATACGAATACGAATATTTCTTTTGAGGTTTATATTTCAAATTTAATTGGAAAAAATCCCTGCCTTTGCGTTAGTAACTATAAATGAAAAAAAAAATTCAGTGATTTAACATTATTATTGCATTAAGATGCCAAATTTGAAAACCTCTACAGAACATTTTTTAATTATTTTACTTACATACTTTCAGATTTCGTTTTTCTTACTCTGTTTGGGTTTTTAATTAATAATTCAGTGCTGTTTAGCCAACATATTGTCGCAGATGGCACAGCCACATGAATCGGTGGACTTTCACATATTAAATTTTTGTTCTTCCATTTTTAAAGTCTAACATTCCTCTACTGAGGTTTGATTACTAATTTAACATGATATAAAACTTTAATTTTTGAATACTAGTTGCAAAATACATATATATTTTTGTTTGTTTTTTAAGAATGTTATTACTTTGCGTGAAATACAATGGGTTTTTTTAATAAAAATTAATATATTTTTTTACATTTTATGTACTTTTTTTAAACTTTTGTACGATTTTTTTTTTTGGAAAATGTATGGGAAAATTATTCGAAAAATATTCGCTTGAATTTGGCGAATACGAATACGAATATCTTAAAACAGGCGAAGAGTCGAATACGAATACGAGTATTCGTAACATCACTAGTGGATACAAATGTGAAAATAATGGTATATGCGTATTTGTTGGAATATTGTTAATAACCATTCAGGGGATTTGGGGGATTTTAGGTTAACCAAAATTTGTTTTAACATACAAGAATTTAATAATAGAATCAAAATAAAAATACTTGAATGCTATTTTTTTTGACAAATTTGTTAAATAGTTGATATTCTTTCTCATTTATTATCTAATTTAAAAAGTGGAAGAAAAATTAAGTAAAACCAGGTAAACACAAGTGACTTTTCTATGGTGTGACGCCCATCAACAATACCATACCAGGCAGTAATGCATTCGTAATTAATTATCGGCTTCATTAGCATTGATTTAAAGGCCATGTTAATTAAGTTGTCAAAGTTAGGTCCGTTTGTTTACTTTTACAGTAAAATGCAGTAAATGAGTAAACAGCAGAATTTACTCTCCAAAAAAGTGTTTGCCTAAAAAAGTACGCGAACGGAAAAATTGTAAAAATTTAGGCAACAGCTGATGGAAAATAAATGCAGTGTTGAAAAATTTTTACATTTTTGGATATTTGAACAATTTATTCATCGGTACTCGATTAAATACTTTTTGTAACACAAATATTTTAATAAAATATAAACAATTTAATTTATTTATTATTTCCCATTTCTTCTTTTTTATTTTATTTTATTTCGCATATTTGTGTGTGGTTAAATTTATTCAAAGTACATGAATATTTGTTTTTGCTACTGACTATCGTAAAAAGAAGTGCTGTACTAAGTACTTTAGAATTTCACAACACTAAAGAATTAAAATAACAACTCCACAAAACTAAAATAAATTTTATTTTCCATTAAAAGGCATGTAGGTAATTGTTTCACAAACAAGTTCAATTAATTTAATTTAATTTTAGTTATGTTTTATTTTTACTTAAATTTTTAGTTTGATAAATATTTTAGTCACAAATTGCGCACTGTTTGTTTGTTTACCTTTTGAATCATATGTTTTCTTGTTTTACTAAATTTTACTGCGAAAAATTTCTGCAGTAAAAATTTGCAAGTTCTCAATTAAGAACTGTCACTTTACGCTCTCAATTTGTGTTCTCATTTACTGTATTTTGTGTAAACGAACGCAATTTAGTAAAACGCAGTAAAGTTCAGTAAAAAATAGTAAAAACTTTTGCGTACTCGAACACACTTATTATTATTTGGATCAGTTATAATTAGGCTTGCCACCCGTACTTTATAATAAAGTATTGTACGTTTTTTTGATTAATTGTACTCTATACTTTATAGAAACAATAAAGTACACCAAGATACTTTATATCGCATGATTTGATTTATCTACAATTCAAAATAGAATCTACAATTCAAAATAGATTTGGGTTATATTAGTCATTTATTGACGTTTTGTTACAGTGGCGATTTTTTCTTAAGACTATGTCATGGCAATTTGGATATTTGGATATGAAACAAGCAAAAAAATTAGCCTTTTGTCTGCACCGGAACTGACCAGGGAAATTCACATGAATTTTTTATTATTTATCGATAAAGCCTTAGAGTACCTGAATAAATGGTTTGATTTTAAAAATACAAACTGGTTATTTACAATTAGCAATAAAAATTTAAAAAGCAAAGTTGAATTTGATAATATTGTTGGCATAAACGAAAATTTAAATCTGCAAATACTTATTATAAATATGGATGATCTTTATGTAGAAATTGCGTCATTAAACAAAATTTATGAACAGATACCTATACAGTTCTGAAGGTTTTGCGGAATTATCTACAGCAAGTAAATGGCAGCCATTATTTAATAAGACTGATGATAATTTATCAAATTTTTATAAAGTAATTTCATTTTTAATTTCTATTCCTGCCACGTCAGCATTCACAGAGAGAGTTTTTTCTGTAATGAAGAGCAAATGGCGAGACGAAAGAAACAAAGCGTCTCTGAATCTGATAAAAATGAATTAATTATTTACTTTAATTTAAATATGATAATTATTTGATAAAACTTGCGAAAAGCAATGAAAAATACGTTTTCAAATATACAAACAATAAAGAAAAATAAATTGTACTTTATTTTTATACTGTGTACTTTTTTTTCCTAACCTTTAACAACAATGTACTTTAATTGCAAAAAAAAAGGTGGGAACCCTAGTTATAAAGTTTTTTTTAATGAAAAATTTTCATTACTATTTATTAAACCAAAAATACTTTACATTAGTTTTCTGTAAGTCTATGTTCAAAAATACAAATCTTATTAGATGATATTTTTCGAAGAGTTACATGAATTTATACACAGTGTGAATGAATGTGTCCGTTTTTTACACTACGAATAAGAAAGGAAAACGAAAATAGTTTATGATTTTGTGACCTCATTTCCATCCCCCTTGCGTATCTCGCCTAAAAATTAGACTCGCATTTTTTTTAGGACCACCACCCAGGGTATGATCCGTACTTATGCAATGCATTGTTCCAGAACTTAGGGAAAGGCGAGACTGATGTTGAAAATGTACAAGGTTTAATTCTCTTACGCTATTGCGCGTTTTGTTAATTTTTAGATCAGTTGTTTCAGCGTCTCTGATGTTAAGTAGACGAATTAACTTTCTTAATTTTCTGCTGACCGACGAAGGAAGCTGATATTGTGTAAATTGGCTGGGATGAGTAACAATCGCCGTCGGAACAGTTTTTAATGACCAGAGATATGTCTTCATCACTTAAATAGTCCGACAACAATTAATAAAATGTTTCACTGATGTATATTCGAGAAATTAATGATGTTGATGGACTTGCTCTGAGCACGATTTGAGCCCATGTACTAAGTCATTCTTTGCTTAACGCGCTAACCACTTCAGCCAACACCACCCACCCTTTGCGATGTGTGAATACAGACTTTATTAAAAAAAATGTAAACAATGCCATCGGACATTGAAATATTATATACATACATAGTTATATAATAATTATACCAAAAGGAGAACAACTGATTTCAATACAAAAATGAGATTGAATAGACTACAAACTCCGCGAAACTATTAGTAACTTTAAAAGTCAACATAATCCTTTGCTAGCTTACATCTTCCTCCCACGGGAGATAAAACTGCCTTCTTAAATACCAAAAATAAAATTGGTTCGTAAATAGCGGATAACTCCGATAATCAGTGTATCCAGGGGAGGGGACAAATTGCTCTGATTTTCCAAGAACAAGGAAAAATTTACTTTCATTTTTTGCCTTATAAATACTTTTAATCGCAACCAGTGGTTGTGTAATTGTATAGGTGTAGAAAAGTAAACACATTCATAATGGAAAATTATTTGTTGTGTATGTTTGAAAAGTTTTTAAAGACTATTTTTATGTTTTGTAATTCACAAATTTATTTGTGAGTTTTCGTATAAATGGATGAGCTTTAAACATAAAGGGTAAAACATCTACTGATGAGTTGGTATGGCTACCAACGAAATATATATTTAGTTATTGGTAACCCGCAACAAATAAATAAAATTTAAAACATAATGTTAAATATGTTTAGTCAATGCTAAACAAAATTTTTGATTTCAATGGTTGATTTTTTATGTCTCTCATGTACGGCTGAGAGAAAGGTTATCCCTTCATCTTGGTTGAGAGTGGCCTCTATAATTTAGAATATTGCGTGCAAGTGTATTTGGGTGCAACTTTGTCATGTGTTTTGAAAATACTGTCTTTACCAAAGGAACATCTAGATCTTTATGAATTCGATGATTTTTGGGCTGCTGTAATTGTACGTAGAATTTTGCTATGTAGCCTTTGAATTTTTTCTACATTCGTTGCTGAGGCATTGTCCCATAACTGGAATCCATAGGATCAATTTGTATAATAGAAGTTTACAGTCTAGGCTTAGCATAGAGTTTCTTCCAATAAGCCAATTCATTTGGGCTGCTTTTAGTTTCATTTGGATCAATTTTGCGTCTATGTGCGATTTCCATGTTAAACGACGATCAAGATGAACGCCTAGATATTTGACAACAGTGTGTTGCGGTATAGTTTCGGTGTTGATTTGTATAGGCGGGCATGTTTCCCTGCGCAACGTAAAAGTGACGTGTACACATTTCTGCTCATTTACTTTTATACGCCATTGTTTTAGACATTTTTTAAATTGGATATATGCCCTTGTAAGTTGCGGGAAACTTCTATTGGATTTTCATGAACGAAGCAAATGTTGATTTATGAATGTTATTGCTTAACGGTAAGCCAGCGGCATATATTAAGTAGAGTAAAGCACCGAAGATGCTCCATTGAGGGACAAGCCTGTGACTTTGTTCTATAGTGCTATGTTGTCTCTGAAAACCGAAGTTATGATCTGGAATACATCCATTACTACTCACTATAGGGATCAGCTTGCCCATATACAGCTTTTCAAAAAGTTTTGACAGAATAGGCAATAAAGTAATAGGCCGATAAGATTAAACCTTCCTATGATCCTTGCCGTTCTTTGGTATCACAGTAATCAACGAAACCTTGCATTCTGTTGAATAGTGTTCCAGACGTCGACCACGATTAAAAATGAATAGATTTTTTCTTTTTGCAACATAAGGTAGTTCTTGAAGCATTTTGTTGCTTATTTTATTGACTCCTGGGGCTTTATTTGTGTTTAGACTTGTGTAATAGCCTTTTCAATCTCCACAATGTTAATTCTTAGCGGTATTTCTGGTAAAGAGGCGACGGTGGCAGTTCAAAAATATCAGCAGAAATATTTGGACTAAATACTTTTTCTAAATGTGTAACGAAAATGGCACCTTTTAAGATCTCTGGCTGCACGCCATAGCGAATAATCTGTTTGTGGTGTTGCATCTACAAGTAGTTCTTGAAGAAATTTTTGAAGGGAAGCTGCTTTTTGTGTTTGTAAAACTTTTCTAAGTTGTTTGGTACATTCCTTCAGCCTTAATTTTAACTGAGGGTATCTGTTATGCTGCCATTTTCGTTGAGCTCTTCTTTTTTAGACAATAGCCTTTCTATATTTTGTTGAATCTCACTTTGTGTGTGCTTCAAACTAGAGATGTGCACATGTCGTGAATTTTTAGTGTCACGCGTGACTCACGCGTTATTCGTGATTACAAATTGATAAAATCATGCGTGCGTGATTCAGAAATATAATACCATGCGTGATCGTGCCTGATTTTTTAATACAATTTTCAGGCACTCAAAACAGTTCTGTATGTTAAAATCTCCGTTACAAATGCAGACATTCATCTACATACATACATATGCATGTACGTACATACATAATGAAAATCCATATTGTTTTCTGTATGTTTAAAAAGATAATGAAAACATGTAATGTGATATTTTATGTCATTTGTGTTATAAAATGAATGTATGTACAATGTAAATATAAACAAAGCACTATCTAGAACCATAGCACAAAAGTATGTACATTGTATGTATAAAATGTAAATATGATAAGTTATTCAAAAGTATGTATGTAGTATCTACATAGAAACATATGGGCATTTCCAGGATCGCGAACGGAACATTCGTACGCACTCAACTTGAAAAAAATATACTTATGAAAACTCAAATTTTTTTTTTAACTTTTTATAAATATTTAATAGCATTTTAGTAGAACAATTTTTGAGAAGAAAAAGAAAATTATAAAATATGAACGTTCTCCAAATATTTTGGATAAACTTGCGATCGCGAACGGGACAAAAAATGTAAGTCATTTTTTTCGGTGTGTGGTTTTGTTTAAAACTCTGGGAATTTTGTCAGTTTATTAAATGGAGATTATTTTTTAACTAAAGCAGAGATATAAAGCTTTTATTTAGCATTTTGTTTTTTTTTAATTATCCTTATTATTATTTTTTTTAAATATTTTTTTTAGAATCGCGAACGCGACATCGCGAACGGCACAATGATTCCAAAGGCATTTTTTAGGTTTAAAATTTTTTATTTATAAGTATAAAAAATAAAGAAGACAGGATATATTCCAATGATAACAAAAATAAAAGAATTATTATTTAAGTTAATAAATTATAAAAATTTAGACAGTTCTCTAATTAAATTTGATATAGAAAATTTTTTTTTCCGGTTTTTAATATTTCTGTCGCGGTTGACCTTTTTCTGGAGATGCCCATATGCTAAATCTTATATTGCAAAATTTGTATTTCACCGTGAGCGTGCGTTGCAAAATTATTCCCGTCGTGCGTGAAAGTACGTGATTAAACATATTGCGCTCGTGAGCGTGCGTGATCGTAAAAGTTTTAAATCATGTCGTGCGTGAAAAATATTTATGCTTCGTGATCGTGCGTGATCGTGAGCGTAATTTTACTCACGCGCACATCTCTACTTCAAACAACCTAATAGAGTCATATAAGTATATCAGAACATGTTCTCAACGGCATATTGTCCGAGCACTCAAGTATTTTTTGTATATCAACCAGATAACACGTGCAGATGTCATCGGTAAATCACACATTTCTTTTAATTTTTTTCTACCGCCTGATGGATGAAAAATTTTAAATTTTTGGGTTAAGATTTGAATACTTAGGAGGCAAATAGGCTACGCAAGCGGTTAATAATTGTACAACAAATCAGGTCGTACAATCATAGATTTTTAATCACTTTAGTGAATTCTGTTGTTTGAGTAAATGAATCATTTTGACAATAGACCACGTAAGCAGCTTGTTACAAATTCAATATGGCGATCAGAATATCAAAAATTTGTTTCTTATGGTTTTAGTCCGCATAGTCAAACATAAAATTAAAGGAAAGCTGTTCTCTTAAAATATTGATTACAGAATAACTCCTCAATGTATGGACCGATTTTCAAAATTCTTCTTTAGTATAATGATCTTAAATATTGTTAGTTTATGGCCAGTTTTTGACTTGATATTTAAGTATGTAATTAGTTAATTTTTATTTAAATTTATGTTGTATTTAAATAAGATTTAGTGTTTTCAGTGAGTAATTAAAGTTCTTAATTAATTACGATGAAAATATGGTATAACGACGTAATCTAAAAATATTTTTATTTTAGCTAAAAATAAGAATAATTAAGAACTGAAATGTTTTAAAATAATAAAAACAACTTTCAAAATAATTAAAAGCTTAAAGCGACAAAACAAGACAACATTTTCTGCAATTTGCCAGCAGCCATAATTTTTATTGGCTTTGTTTCAAATAAGAAGAACAAGCAGTCAAAAACATATGGAAATTCGTAAGTCTTAATTTTTTTAAAATACATAACTTGTTCATTTAATTATTAAACACAATTTGGTATTTAATTATAACTTAAAAATATCTAAAACTTAAATATCAAGTTAAAAACTGCCCCTTATTCTTCAATTAATTTTGAAGATACAAAAAATGTTAAGTGAATAAAAAATTCTCTTGACACCCTAATCCTATTTACCGCTAACAAAGTATCGGGCCAAGATAATTTCTTTTGAATTTATTTGCCAACTAATTTTGTAAAAAAAATTTCATTTCAGATTCGTCGGCTCAGCCTCCGATTTCAATGTACCTGGTGGGGTCTCTGTTATTGATGCTGCTGGAAAATTTGTTATTCCCGGTGGTATTGATCCCCATACCCATTTTCAATTTCCTTTCCAAGGCGCAGTATCAGTAGATGATTTCTATCATGGCACCAAAGCTGCTGTTGCAGGAGGTACCACCACAATCAGTACGTATTAAATGAAATTCCGCATTACACGAAGCTAATAAATTAAAAATTCTATTTAGTCGACTTTGTTATACCCGGCAAAGGTGAATCTCTTTTGAAAGCCTACAAAAGATGGCGCTCCTGGGCTGATGACAAAGTTTGTTGTGATTATGGTTTTCATGTTGCCGTTACCTGGTGGTCCCAGTCGGTAGCCGATGAAATGAAAATCTTGTGCAATGAATTGGGTGTCAACTCTTTCAAAATGTTCATGGCGTACAAGGGTTTATATCAGTTGAGCGACTCTGATATGTTGGATGTTTTTGAGCATATACGCTCTTTGAAGGCTGTAGCTCAAGTAAATGGAAAATTTGAAATCATGTACAAAAAAATATTTCTAAAAAGCTATTTTCTGTTGTAAAGGTTCATGCTGAAAATGGCGATATTATTGCGAAAAATGTTGGCAGACTTTTGTCATCTGGTATCACCGGGCCCGAAGGTCATGAATTATCTAGACAAGAGGAGGTTGAGGCTGAAGCTGTTCACCGTGCTTGCATTTTGGCTCACCAGGTTAAATTTTATATTCCATTGAACAAATTTGGAGGCTTAATAATAAAGTACATATAATATTATTTAATATTCAGGTTGACTGTCCGCTCTATGTTGTCCATGTAATGAGCAAGTCGGCCGGTATCGAACTCGCCAGAGCTCGTCGACGTTACAACAACCGCGGTATTTATGGTGAAACATTAGCTGCTGCCTTAGGTACCGATGGAACACATTGCAGACAAATTTGCTTTCATCATGCTGCAGCGCACATTTTGAGTCCACCTTTAAGATCAGATCCCTCAACGCCCGAATTCATGATGAGTTTGTTGGCAAAGTAAGTAATGATATTAATTGATTGATACAAGCGGCAGAAATCTAAAATACATGCTAAAATACATGTTAAAAATATCAGGTATAGACCAACGCGACCTGATTGTCCTTAATACATACACTAGTGATGTTACGAATACTCGTATTCGTATTCAATTATTCGGCTATTCGCCTATTTTCAGATATTCGTATTATTTAAAAAAAAAATAAATTCGCGAATACAAAACATTGATAGTCGTAGCATTACTAATAGACACTACCAAGATGAGTTCATACACGGTTTTCTCTAGATCACAGGTGATATTTTTCGACCACTTTCGCTGCTTGTATTTTTTATCTCCCTCAGATGTCAAAAATAATTTTTCAGTACATTTTCTTGAGAGGTATTCTATAAGTCCATTGCACAAAAGATCCTTGGGCCGCAGTGCCTATGGCCTGACTTAGTAATAATAAGCCAAATTGAGGCGAGTATACCTTGTATAAATATGGATTGAACAATACAACTCCTAATTTTTAGTACTTATGGATCATTCGATCATAATATTTTATGCAATAAATTGAAATTTTTCCATAAGTTTTCATCCAGTTCTACTGATCTAATATTTTCTTACCTAACTGACAGACATCAATTTGTTGAGTATGGTGCTTCAAAATCAAGCTTTTTGCCTCTAAGTCGAGGTGTTCCTCAGGGCTTAATTTGGGGCCCTCTACTGTTTTCGCTATATGTTAATGATCTGCCAAGCAAACTTGAACATTGCAAAGTTAGATTGTACGCTGACGACGTGCAGATTTATATAAGTTGTAACATTACATTAGTCGACCGATGTGTGGGAATTTTAAACGAAGATCTGCATCGTATTTTTGAGTGGGCTATCGCTAATGGCCTAGGGATAAATCCCACTAAATCAAAATGTTTGATGAAAAACTTATTGAAACTTGATTATAACCCTGTCGTAATCTTAAATAGTCAACCCATTGCTAAATATTTGGGAATTTACTTTAACAGCACCCTCACCTGGTCTAACCATATTAATTTCGCCTGTGGTCGCGTGTTTTCTATATTAAGAAATCTTTGGCAAAGTCATCATTGCACTCCTAGAAGTATAAGAATAATTCTCGCTAAAACACATTTAATGCCTACACTACTGTACGGGTGTGAACTTTTTGCCAGTTGTGATAGCATTAGCAAAGAAAAACTTGATGTTACTTTTAATAATATAGTTCGTTACGTATATGGGCTGAGGAGATACGATAATGTTTCTTTGTATGTGTCTTGATGACTATTTGAAGGTAAGAATCTTGATACTAATGCATAAAATTATATACACGTGTCAACCCGATCATCTTTTTACGAGATTGAACTTTTCAACTCTTAATAGAGGTAAAAGATTACTGTGTTTTAGATATACGAGTACATATGTAGAAGTCAGATATCTAGATACCAATTCTTTATACATGCAGTAAGTCTCTGGAACGATATTCCCCACAGCTCTCAAGTGATTAGTAAAGCACATAGATTCAAGAAAATTATTGTCTGTCAATTTTTAATTTAATTTTACTCAATCTATGGGAATAATTTTACTTTGATTATTAAGCTTTTTTGTTTTGTTTTAATTATTTTGCTTCTTTTGTAAAAACTTCATTGATTGTTTGTTTTATGTGTTTATACACAATCTTTGAGAACTATTTTACCTATTTACCTATGTGTATCCTAACCCATTATATATTAAAATGTATGTACGTACTTATACTGAGTTCCGTGCTGCAATATGAGACTTAAACTCTTGTGTATGGGACATCGAAAATAAAAATAAATAAATAATTCCTTCTTTTGTTATTAAGCAAGCACCATCAAAAACTAGTGGTTTTGTTTTAAAACAAGTAGCCTTTTCTTAGAAAAGTGCAATTAAATCAACAATTATAAACATTACTTTTAATAAAAGAGTACTTTTTATTAGTAATAGTACTACGATCCAATTATTGGATAATGATTACAAAAGAACATGAAAAGAACCTTTTATGAAAAATGTACATATGTACATACATATTATTAAAAGAATGTAGCTTTTATTAAAGAAAAATACCTTTTGTTAAAAAAAAAAATTTTTTTTCATTAAAAAGTACTCCTTTATTAAAAAAAGATTAATATAAAAATTACCTTTTATTAACATCTTATTAAAAAATACATTTCATTAGGAAGGTTTATGTATTGCAAAAGTTGATATATTAAATAAATCCATTTTATTATGAAAGTACCTTTCATTAAATAGATGCAATTTATTAAAAAAAGTACTTTTAATAAAACAGTTTTTCTAATTAAAAAAAAAATTTCTATATATTAAACAAGTAAAGATGATTTTCTAATTTTCTTAACTTTTTGAATTTTAATAAAATAATATTTTAACATTTTTTTAAATTTTTTTAGTGTTCTTTCGTTGGGCTAAATATTTGTAATTAATGTACATATTTGGCTTTTGTTAAAATGTTTTGAAATTTTTTATTTCATGAATTTATTAATTGTCAAATATTCTTTAATATTTTGATTGGTGTTTGTTGAAATTATTATATACATACATATGTACATATGTACATATTAGAACTAAATACAATTTTCCTGAAGAACCCAACCAACAATTTAAGATTTGTAAAATATTTTTATACCCTTCACCAAAACTAGTACGGATATTAAGAAGCTTTTCATTACGTATGTATGTATTATCCAAAATATTCAAATGATACCCATAAAGTATATGGCACATATTTTCTAAATCTTTATGGATAGGAAAGTTGAATGAGCCATGTTCGTCTGTCTGTAGGTGAAATCGGTTTTCCGAAGCTACCAGAAAAGTTAGAGACTTGGGTCTTGGACTGGTGTGTAAGGATTTGTCTTGAGACGATTCGCATTGAAAAATAGCAAATAAAATATTGGTTCCAAATTTTTATTATTATATTCAATAACCAGTCCGGTAATAAGTTTATTAACATTTGACGGAGTCCCAGTATTAAATATTTAGTGATCGGGATTAGAATTTAACATACTGAATATTTACTTAATAATACCATCTTGTTTTTTTCGTTCAAAGTCTCATTTTGTTCAGGGATGGGAATGGCCAGGAATGGAATATAGAAAAATTTAAATGATATATGGAAAAACATATCAAATATGTATTTTAATTGTATTAAAATATTAGAGCTAACTTCTTAACTACATATATGAATGCATATTATTTTAAAGTTACATTTTCTTTAAAATTAAATTTCTCTTAAAAATTCCCCTTTATAAAGAACACACTATTTAAGAGTATAAATTAAAAAAGAAATTCAATAAATCGCTTAAAGTACATTTTGCCTAATTTGTCTTCATTTAGTGATAATCTTCAAACTACTGGCAGTGACAACTGTACCTTCAACAAAGAACACAAAGAGCGAGGCAAAGATAATTTCGCCAATATTCCCAATGGCGTCAATGGTGTAGAGGATCGTATGTCTGTTGTGTGGGAAAATGGCGTTTATGGTGGTATTTTAGATCCCTGTCGCTTTGTCGCTGTTACCAGTACAAATGCAGCTAAAATTTTCAACCTCTTTCCACAAAAGGGTCACATTGGTGTTGGATCTGATGCTGATATTGTTATTTGGAATCCCAATGCAACGCGTAAAATTTCCAAGGAGACGCATCACCACAATTGTGATTTTAATATTTTTGAAGGTATGATATGTCATGGTGTACCGGAAATTGTTTTGGTTCGTGGTCGAGTGTGCGTGGAGAATGGGGAGGTACGAGTTGTAGAGGGCCATGGTCGTTTCTTGAATACACCCGTTCGTCCACCCTTCATCTATGATGTTATGGATAGCAAAGTTGCGCCGAATGAGAGCATTTCATTGAAGAATGTACACTTACATGAGATGGAAATGGAAATTAAATCACAAATTCCCATCTATAGATCATTGGCCTGTGGAAATTCCAATCCTACTGCTTATGAATGTGATGATATTGAGAATTCGAGCCAAAAACAAGGTAGATTTTCATATTTTAAATAAAATAAAATAAAATATTTTTAAATTATATAATAATTTTTATTTTCAGAAGGAGAAATCATTAAAGACTACCTGCGTTTATCTATTAAGGTACAACATCCTCCCGGTGGAAAATCGTCTGGCTTGTGGTAGATTAAATAAAGCTTTTGTTGTAAAACCCACATGTACATAAATATATCTTATTTATTATTGTTGTTACATATTTCTGCTTTTATGATTTTTAAATATAATTCTTGTACATAAACTTTTAATAAGAACTTAACCCTGTAGCGTTCTTGATTTGATCCTTAATGAATTGGTCATTGAATCAAGCGATCTGTGCTTGATTTAAGATAGTCCATACATACCTTTACTTGATTTTTGTTTTGAGTACAGGAAAATATTGGGGTCATAGGATGCTGAAAAGTAATTATAATATTCACATATTTATAATGAATATCTTAAAATTCGATGTGGGCGACTCCTAATATACATATAATAAATTTTTCTGGGAATTCTTGAACCGATATGAGGTAGAAAACGGGTATCCCCCATACAGAGGAATTATTAATATTCACATGTCAGCGCACCTAAAGCAGAGAATGTCGTGAAATTTTATGTGGGTTACTCCTAGAATAAAATACATTTTGCAGGGAAATTTTGAAGCGATAAGAGGATCAAACGGGTAATCCCATAGGAAGAAGTATTGATCGTCGTTAAACTCCTCCATAACAGAACCGATATTAAAAATAGATTTATATTTGAATGGATTTGCTGGCAGATTAAAATACTGTACTCGCTTAAAATAATAAATTATGAAAAGAATTATATAATAATCAGTGATGCCAACTATTGCAACATCAAAAGAACTGTGAGCCCATGGAAATAGGGTAAGAAAGGGTAATAATAAAAAAAAAAATTCGGGTACAAAAGCACTAACCTAATTTTGTTTTGGGTCTGGTGGATCAAAAGACAAATCTATTGCTTTTTCATGGCTTTTTGTATGACTTTGTCGGAGTAAATCGCTTTATCGTGCTTTTATTTCACAATTACAACAAATAAAATATGCTTTTAGTTCATCTTTTGCTGTTCTAAGCCACTTTTTAAAAGCTGGATCATTTTCCCAAGCTTTTCTATATAAGTATTTGTTTTTCGATCTAAGGGAAAGCCATTGTTAGATGATGAACTTTAACATAAATGAGGAACTTACTTTTAATAACTGTACAGCTTGATAATAGCCAAGGCACTTTCTTGCTTAAATTTGCACAACAAACAAATCAAAGGATATGTACTAATATTGAAAGTAAGATCACTGCTAAACAAATAAATCATAAAAATTTCTGAACGAATTAAAAAAAAAAAATGCTTGAGAAATTCTAGAATTCAAATTCTTAACAGTTTGCGAGTACTAATCAAAATATAAATTATAAGCAGTTGGTTATAAAAGTATTAGGTGTGTTTAAAGAATAGTAGGAAAATGGTTCAGGGTGAAAAATGTTGATTATTTAAAACGCACCTAAAAGCACTGTGAGAAATTGTTAAAAGCACTATAAATACCCGCTTTTCGAAAACGGATATTTAACAAAATTTCGGTTATTGATTAAGTAAAAAAGCACCAAAAAATACCCGAAAAGCACCAAAATGGCAACGCTGATAATAATCCATAGTTTGTAATTATAAATATAATTTTTATTTTATGAAAATGAACATAGCGAAGCACACGGAGTATACGAGATTTGTTCAAAAGAAAAGGTATATTTGAATTTTCGCGGTCTGTGGTTTATGATGTTTTTTTTTTGTTATGTTGGTACACATGTGTCAGTCAAATTTTGGCATTATCAGCCCATTTGGATTAGCAGTTCGTTGTTGACAACTGAAAAAGTTAGTCACGTTTGAGTGTTCTTCGATTTTTTGTTCCAAAATTGCTAAGTTATGAGCAAAAGCAACGTCGCATTAGTTTTGCTCAGGAGTTGCTGAACTGCTGAACGACGATCCAGTTAGTTCCCAAGGATCATAACTGGTGACGAAACGTGGGTATAAGGTTATGACGTTGAAACCAAGGCCCAATCACCCCAATGGAAGAGGCCATATGAGCAATGACCAAAAAAAGCACCCCAAGTTCGATCAAATGTAAAGGTTTTGCTCACTGTTTTTTTCGATTAAAATGGCGTGGTGCATCATGAGTTCTTGCCAACAGGTCGTACGGTTAATCTATATATAAAACCGAATGTGTGTCTGTTTATTTGTTTGTTCCTTATAGGCGGCCAAACCCTTGGACCGATCTTCCTGAAATTTTCACAGTATTTAACTGGAACTCTCGGATGAATTATAGGCTACTTTTTTTTCAACCACACCCACTTTTTTAAATTATGTTACTCCTACCACGTAGTTTTTAACAGATTTTATAATGTAAAGTGAGCATAACTTCGCCATTTGTGGATCAATTTTCAAAATTCTTTCAGCATATGGAAAAGGTGCATTAAATTTTTATGTTTTTGAAAATTGTGCGCAGGGGCAGGGTGTCGCAAATGGCCCGCCACAATAATTGTTTATCAAATAACTTCGCCATTTTTGAGCCAATTTTCAAAATTCTTTTTGCATATGGATAAGGTCCAGAATATTTTTTTGGTTTTAGAAATTGTTCTTTGGGTCGAACGGGGGGGGGGGGGGGGGGGGGGCGGTAGGGCGTTGCAAATGGCGCGCCACAATAATTGATTATCAAATAACTTCGCCATATTTTGGGCATTTTTTGACCTACGTCGATGATATTTGGTACATATGAATTGGCATAATTTGGAGTACGGACCGGGAGGAAAGTGGGTGGGACCATGCCCCTTTTTTAGGAAAACAAAACCCTTGGACCGATCTTCCTGAAATTTTCAAAGCATGTTACTGTGACTCTAGAAGGAATAATAGGCTATATGAAGTTTTGATTGGACAAAGGGGCGTGGCACCGCTCATATCACCCAAAAATTTAAATCGCCATATTTTGGGCATTTTTGACCAACGTCGATGATATTTGGTACATATGGTATTGGCATAATTTGGAATACGTACCAGGGGAAAAGTGGGTGGGACCACGCCTCTTTTTAGGAAAATTAAAAATCGTAATATAGTCTTAACTACTGGACCGATCGTCATTAAATTTTCACAATAGGATATATAAATACTTTTAAAATTATTTTATAACGAGGGGGTAGCGAAGCACACCGGGATAGGCTAGTAAGGAATACTTTAAGGAAGTTATGCAAGGTTTACGTGAAGCAATACGACTCAAACGATCAGAAGTGTGGAGAAAAAAAATCGTGGATTCTGCATTACGGTAATGCACCAGCTCACACATTAATGCTTGATCGTGATTTTTTGCCCAAAAACAACAACCTAATCATGCCTCAACCAACTTATTCACCAGGTGGCTACCTGAAGAGACCAATGAAAGGAAATCCTTTTGCCACAAATAATGAGATAAAGTCAGAATCGAAGAACGAACTGGTGGCGGAAGTGCTTCGAGGATTGGAAGTAGCGCTGGCATAAGTGCATTATATCTGATGGGAATTACTTTGAAGGGGACAAAATGGATATTGATGAATAAATAATTACGTTTCAAAAAATTCAAACTTCACCTGTTCTTGTGAACAAACCTCGAACCTAGTAATTTATAATATTTTTTTAACTGACTTTAAAAAAAGAAGGAGGTTATCAATCCGGTTGTATTTTTTGGTAATGTTTGAACCTTCATAACCTTTTCATTTATGAACCGATTTTTGAAATTCATTTAGTCGCATAACAATTTTTTGAAAATCGATGGTCAATTTGTTCCTCCCTTATAATCAGTATCTCAAAATATTAATTATTCGCTAACTTCTCAATATATACACCGATGTTCAAAATTTTGAGTGATCGCGTTTACTTACATATTTTTGGAAAACCGGGAGTCAATTTGTGTCATTAAACATAAATATCGTCATGTGAAATGAAAAAGCACATCACGATTAAAAAATTTAAAAACCAAGTTAAAAAAATTACACCTTATCTACATCGCCACTAAGAACTATTTTGAGGAAATGGATTTTGTTGTTATCGGATCAACAAGTTCTACGAATTTTGGAAACAGTTGTTGAAAATATTGCATACATACTTTATGATTGTCAATAAGTCTACTTAATATAAAAAAAAAAAGATAAAACCAACTATCAATTAGAAAACGTTAGTATGAATGTTTAAAAATATTTATAATGAAGCGATACACCAGTAAAATCTGCTAAAATCTAAAGTTGCAAATAACACCATGAAACAAAATTAAACTATTGTTATGATCATTGATGTCCGCTACCTTTTCATTTGTTTCACGCTAAATAGAAAAATAATCGAAATATTTTACGAACAGGAAAAAAATCGATTTGAGTACAAAAATCCAATCGAACAGATTACAAAATCGGCGCACAGTAGTGCGCCAAGCCAAGTTCCGGCCACACAGTGTGTATATTTACACAAACCATTCGAGCTGTTCTTACCTTCCTCATAAATTTGCTCCTCTTGATCATAATATAATAAAACTTGAAAACATAAGGTCTCCCTACAGAGGTGACCTAACAGGTTAAATTTGAAGCTTGCCAATATTTTTCCAAGAATTCTTTCCCATATTAGAAAGGCAAACAAATATTGCCAAGCTTACAGGTTGCCTAGACATGAGATAGAACTTGGTCCTTATTTTGATCTCAGTACTTTTTACGGCCGAAATTTTTTGGATAGGAACTCGACCTTATTTTTACATTTATGTTTTTGTGCGAATTTTACTATCACGAAATATTAAAGTACACTTTCTAAATCCGTAGATAAATGGTGGAGTAGCACGATAAATAATATTTCGAAAGGGCAACTTGCCCCTCCCAACTAAAAAAATATGAGACCAAACCATTCAAGAAATTTAGGGGTTACCTGACCCGCTCAATTTTCCAAAATATATAGCACCAAACTTCAAAGCAACCCCACTCTAACAAAAATATAAATTGATAGCGGCCCATAAGTGTTCTTTAAACTTTGGAGGAGTTATGTATGTGATAATCAAAATTTGGTGGTGGGTGGTGTTGGGGCAACTCGTCTCAGATTGTAGGGAAGTATTTGACTAAGCTGTAAGTAATCTTTTTGAACCAAAATTAAAGCAGATTTAAAATCAGGGGGGTTATTCTGGATTGCGAGGCGAAAGCAAATGCGATGCGAAAACAATGTAAATAAGATTGCTTTCGCATCGCATTTGCTATCGCATCGCAATCCAGAATAACCCCCCAGGCCATAAATGGAGTATTTATTGTATAAAATATATTTTAAAAAGGGGGACAACGTTCCTATCGATTTTCAATAAACACTATATGACAAAAATGCAAGCTAACTGATTCAAACAATAAAGGACTTTTTAAAATCGTTCGATAAGTGGAAGAGTATTCGATAATCTGCATTCGGAGGGAATAATTTAAGCACGACTTTTAAAAAAATTGGACCCAACTACAAGTAAAGCCTTTCAAGCCAAAAACTAATTTTTAAAATCGATTCATACATGGTAGCCTTATGGAGGTTCAAACATTAAACAATTGTTAATATCCGATTTTTTCAAAATTCTTATGTCCTGATGATGTTGAGATATTTTTTCGTTTTGGTGATTTATTGGAAAATTTTTTTTCTGTTGGCTTTCTTTCTTATGGCGAGGGGTGTCACAACTTTAAGAAGACAAATACGTTGATTGTAGTACTTGTAGCAGTCAGGAAGTAGTCAATTCCTTAATTGTATATAATTTCTCTGTTTCTGAGCCAAACTACCCTGACTACTAGATGCCTTCCTTCGTTCTGATGACTTAAGCTACGTTCACATGTATCAAATATTTGTCAAAAAAAAAAATATCGTAACCAAAAGAGAAACTATTTTTTTTAATTCCTTTTTTTAACTATGGGTTTGCATTTCTTAAAAAATGTATAAAATTTTTTTTTGTAGAATTATTAACTTTATTTTGGAATATAAAAACCAATTAAATGACACTATTCCTAAGCAAAACTAGTGGTTACGTTTTCTTGAAAAAATATTTAATAAATGTGAACGGAGCTGTATTTTTGTTCAAGTTTAAAGATTTAATTCCCCTTTTTGCAAAAGTTTAGGCGGCTTTTTTCATTCTGGTGATATATTCCATTCAGCGATTTTTTGCATCTTCTTTCGCTTTTGATGTTTTTAAAGTTCTAAAATTTTTACGTTTTACCATTAATTTTTTTCTATTTTGACTTCTTTTATGGTGATTTTTTTTATTTTGGTTATTTTTTAATTTTTGTTTTTTTTTTTTTTGATTATTTTGTTAAAGCTGTTTTCGCTTTTTTTTTTTAATTTTTTCGATTATATTGTGTTATTAAAATTTAATTTATTTGTCATGGGTTAGCTTATATATACGCATTTTATTGGTAGCTAAATACAAACTCGTCAGTAGAGCTTTACCATTCATGTTTACTATGATAAATTGGCTTCCTGTCGATGTAACTAGCTTGATTATCGGCGATCAAAATGAATGATACATGCTCATGAACGAGAACCGACTTTGGTCATTCTAGGATTCTCAGGGAGCATAAAGTGCTCGATGATTTTACCGACTATTGCGCACCGAAACTTTAGGCTTCAGAAAAGCTTTAGCGTCTTGCAAGCTGAAATCTCTGCTATAACTACGGCATTAAGATGGCTTACGTACTATACTGAAAAAACAGTTTTACATAAATTCAACGAACTCCCGTTCCTTGAATTAATTTCTTTCAAATTCAACGTATTATACGTTGTTTCAATAAAATACTCCTTGAAATTAAAAGTAAAATTTTATGTATTTATGAACTCAACGTTGAAACCATTATTTGATTTTATTCGTTCAATTAAACAATGAATTATTTATTTTATTTAACTTATAATACTTTGAATTGAACAAATACTTTGATTCAAAGAACCTGTTTCTTGATTTTAAGTAATATACGTTGATTTTGTTGTATGAACACGTTGGATCCAGGAATAAATTCTTAAAAATCAACGTACGGTTTCAACGTATGGTCTCTTAACTTCAACGAACTGGTACGTCGAATTCAACAAGCCAATGATTGCCATACGTCGAATAACCTGTTCCTTGGGTGAAAAATAATGAATAATTCGTTGAATCAACGAAGGCATTTCTAGCATATATCGACGTCTGTAATTGTTCTCGATCTGTAAAATCTTTGTTCTCTCGAAATCAGGAGTGTGATTGTTGAGTGCACAATGGGTCGTTAAAGCTTTTTTTTGCAACCTGTTGTTAGTTCGTGAACGCTGACATTCTAGTTTTTAATTTGTTTTTTGTAGTTCCAACATATACCTTATTATTAGTGTTACTTTTGACGATCACTCAAACACATAGACGTTAAAATATTGGTTTAATTGTGTGTGAACTACTCAATAACATAAGCCCTGATGATTCTACTCGAAGTTTGTAGCGAAATATTGGCATAAGTGAATAATAAAAAAGATTATCACCAAAACTTGACCTCGAGCTTGAAACAAAATTTTGTCGTTTTAATTACATATTTATTTTTGTAAAGCGGCAATTGCTGCTATAAATGGTGTATACAGTATATCCATGGCGGAGATCTTTAAATAAGATAGCGGGGGACTCAAGAGTAACACTGGTTTGGGTACCAGGGAACTCAGAGTGCACCGACAACGATATATCGAGCGACATTGACAAGAACAGCGCATCACTAAGTAGCTCTATCTCTAACCTCTATCTTATTGCAAGCCACTGATTCAGCGGGCGCCTACCGAGTGGCCAGGTACACGTGGCCCCGCTACAGCCAGCATAGGAAACTGCTAAGGTTTGTTAAATGTCGTATAAGACTATTAGTAACAGTTCTGACAGGGCACTCGTGTATTAGGACTCATGCCAGAAGGAAGGGTCGAAGATACAACGACTACTGCAGGAAGAGTAAAGAAGCTCTAGAGCTTTGTCAGACCTAGACAAACTTGCAAATCTCTTCTCACGATCGGGATGGTTTGAATCGGCGGCAGAACACCTACAGGTGATTAATTATTTCCTGTCTGCTATAGGGTATTACATAGGCCAAAGTAATCAACGGACCAAAGTGCGTCACTTGCGAAGTTGTGACGGCCCTCTAAACCTAAATATATTTATGTGTAAATAATTTTTGTAACTTATGTATATTGCATTTTAATTCGTCTTTGATTCGAAATAAATCGAATTTAGGCATTAATATTTTACACCGAGTACATAATTGACAATGTTGACAACAAATAAAAAAGTTCTTGTGAATATCTATAGTCTTTGGTCGTAGTAAAAACATTAGCAATAATTGTAACAAATACATGCAAACATACTCGTATTCTGCACCTCGTTTTTTTAAAATTAATATAAGATTTTCATGCATTGAAAATATAGGGGGTTTTCACTCTTGGTAGTAAATTACAGGAAAAATTCGAGCCTTTACTGTAATAGAGTCACAACTCAGGAATGGTAATTTGGCAGAAGACGAGCTTAAAGTTTTGAATCCACTCAAAACTTAATGGTAAAAGATAATTTTAGTTTTCTCTCAAAATTTTAGTACATACGGTATTTGGATGAAATTTCTTATTATGTATTACGCTTTAAAAATGTAATAGTTGTGTTCGCGGTCCCCAATATGGGAGATCTCATTTTTCCCCATAGAACTTCGATTATTTCAAAGGATTAAAACATTTAATAAAATCATGTCTCTTCGTTTTATCGCATCAGCACACATTTGATGAATAAAATCACTTTGAATTCTGCCTTCAACTAATAAGTATCCTCTGTCCAGCATTAAATTGCCGGACGTGTAGAAAGTTTTTGAAGTTTAGAAAAGTAAAGTCAAGTTTCGTTTACATTTAAAAAGTTTGTTGTTTTAGTTGTTCTTAAATGAACAAAATATATAATCTTAGGAACAAGATTATTTCACCATGAAATTATCGCAGAGCTGTTTTCTGCCTAAAAAGCTCTAAAATGTAATATGTCTCTTAAAATTCATTTTTTGAAGGGTATCTAGATTTTGTTCGGAAAATCTTGGTGCTGTATCAGATGAATGTGGTGAAAGGTTTCACCAAGATATGTTACATGTAGAAAAGCGTTATAATGGCAACCCATCAGAAGGAATGGTTGCAGATTTTTGTTGGTCTTTTTGAATTAAAGGTTCTTCTGTTACATTATTTCCCCCGGAAAAAAATTTACTTTTGCCGGCCAAATTTTAACGTTGTAGTGTTTTTCTTTCGCCCGGCTATCCCATTCATCGCCATATGTAAGGTTGGCTGCACACATATTCGTTCAATGTTGGTTACCTGCGCTAAATTGAGAATATAATCGGCATTTGTTAATCGATTTGCATGATTTATACCTTATTTTACTCTTGGGGTATTTAGCTCTCAGAAAAACGTGTAAAATATACAATATTAGCTTTTCATTTTTTGTTATTGCACTTTTAAACAGAAAAAAACGAATTTTCAAGAAAAAAAATTTTTCCCTCTGAAGTTTTCCATACCGATAAAATATAGAAAGAAACTACATTAAATTCAATATAATTTTGTTACGCATCTTTTGGTGTTTTGTTTATGAAAATCGGATGAGTCGTTCTCGAGTTAAGCTGAAATACGTCTTCGTACCTGACCAATTTGGTGGGTTGGGGGGAAATTGCTACGCCCATAAAAAAAACCGTACGTGATGGAGAAAAACCGAAAACGGATTTGAGTTAAGGACATCAAAATCCATATACTCCACATAGTTTTATTCAAAGTAGAGCCAAAATGTGATGTTTTGCTTAAAATTAATTTGAGGGATCTGTGATTTCTTATTAGGAATTTTAGGAAACGCTCCATAACATAATAGCGAATTTTTTTAAATTGTTTTGTCATATACAACAATAAGCGATACAATTGATTATCGCATAATTTATGAACACTCTTTATATTGAATTCGCAGTTTTAAAAGCACAAACGTTAGTTTCACTGTTTTTCTTTGTTTACGAAATATCAAGAATAGTTGCGTTTTAAAGCTTTTCATATTCGCATTTTTTTATATTTTATCATGAAGAAAACAACTCTTTCGTTACTTTGCATTCACAGTTAGTGCTGGGTGGTGGGGTGGGAGGAAAGGAGAATATCAGATGGGATTGTTTATCTATTCAAAATGTCGCTTATTAAGTTTCTTTGTTATCTGTGTAGTGGCGTTAATGAAAAGAAAATATATTTATTACCTCCCAGAAACAATAATAAAGTTCTTTACTCTTTGATAAGTTATTTATTTCTTCTCATTATCTTCAATACCGATCATTAATAAGTAATTAAATCCGTTCATAAATGTACAAAACCGCAATGTGTTAATGTCTGAATTCAATTGTTTCTAGTTTTCCCATAACTATTAATCGAATGTTGTCAGTAAGAGCCAGACAAATAGTTGGAGAACCAACGCGATGAGTGCTGCAACTCTATTTATTTCCATTAGTTTGATTTCTATTGTGTTCGCATCAAATTCACCAGAAACGGATAATGTTGTTTCACATCATTCCGTGTGCTTTGAGAAATACTTACAAAACATTCTTTGCATAAATAGAAATTATGAAGTTTCTCTGCAGGCTTGCCAGGACGAGGACAACATTAATCGTCGACCACCTCAACAGATTGATGCAGAAGTTGAAATAAATAAACATAAGCAGACATCAAACGAGGCTTGTTTCAATCTCAAATCTTGTAATCTCATCACAGATTTTCTTGGATTATTCATTTGCTATTCCAAATATGTATGTGTGATTGTATGTGTGATTTTTGTTCGAAAATATTAAGATGGAAAATGAAAATTTAATTTTCAGGCCGAACAAAATGTGGAAAAATTTGTCATCATGCAGCTTAATGCGTCCTCTGTGGTCATAGAGTTTAGTGATCAGTATGATAAGAAAGAAAGAGAAGTTCTCCGTTGTCAGTTGGCTGCCAAACGAAAATATTTTTCAGATTCATCTGCTGCGTATAAAGAACATTTAAAATGTTTAAATACAATTAAAAGAAAATGTTTCGAAAACTGCTTGTAATCTTTCGACTCAAAAATAAAGTAAACAATAGTGCAATTCACAACCACTTGTAGGAGTTGTATGTTTGTTAGAATACTCTTTAAAGTCTAAAGTTTATATAGAAAATGTTTAAAAGCAACATAAAAATGAGTTGTGAACTAAACTAATTACATACATACGATATATATTTTTTATTAATTATTTACGAGCTCAAAGTATGTTTGCAGTAGAATCATATTATTATCACTAACCATAACATTACAATAAATTAAATATTCAAGTGTTACAATCAGTTTCACTTCGGTAGAGAATACGGCATTCAATTAATGGTGTCCCTGTACTAATCGAATAATCTCTCTATTAATTAATCGATGGTATATCGATGCAATATGTAAAATTGGAATAAAAAAGGAATTATACAATTCTCGTATTCTATTTCTGTTGAAAATAGTTGATATTTTTCCCAGTTAGTATCCACTTTACATTAATTGTAAAAATGGACAAACGAACGCTGATGAGAGATGTAGCGGCCTTCAAATCGGTATACTGATACGTTCTGCTAGTCTGATTGTGCATACTAATGTTTTTCAAAATAAAAAGTATTTTGAATTTTCATTAATTCAATAAAAAACTGAACTTAAGCCTAAATAATAAAAATTTCTCATTTATACAAACAAATAACTTTATATTAAGACTTTTTTGAATCATCGCGGTCGGGCTATAGCCCCACCCCTCATTCAGGAAAATAGTGTAGCAACAGAATTTTAAATGTAATTTCCCAAAATCGAATATTTATTTCCAGTCATATGACCGGAACATTAATAGCTGATCTGTAGCTGTCAAATTCTTATAGATTACCACTCAACTCAAATTTCTCAGTTGTCTTTGATATAAAGTTATTAGTCCTATTTTTTGTTTTTTTTTTTTGTTGGGAAGAGGGGATGACCCCTACTTATGCAATGCTCTGTGCGATTCGGGTGTAAAAAAAACGCGTGCAGCCCACGATTCTGCTAACGGACGTGTGTGTGATGGACATTGGCACAGAACAGTATTAATTGCAATTTTAACAGGAAATAAAAGTACAACGAAATGAATTAATATACCAAACAAATTCCATTTCAAAATATTTATAATACAATAAAACATTTTATGGAATCTGCCACACAGAAAGGGCCAAACATACTCATTTTGTGGATTAATTGAAAAAAGAAATTTCAAGTATCGTTAAAACTGAAAGTATCCGCTTTTGTTTTTAGTTTTTATATTGGAAGTGCAAAAAATGAGTTTTATCATTTAAAATGGATATAAAGTTATTAGTTAGGCTCGGTTAGACAGAGAATTTAATATAGTAGGTCCGTTTGTTTACTTTTACAGTAAAATTCAGTAAATAATTAATAACTGAGTAAACATCAAAATTTACTCTCAAAAAAAATGTTTGCAAAAAATGTACGCGAACGTAAAATTGTAATAATTCGTAAGATTTACTTTTAGTTTTGTTTTATTTTTACTTCATTCAGTTTATATTCTCGCAGTGTACAGACGCGTTTTATAATCGTCGCACTGAATATTAAAAATTATCAAAAATTTAAAGTCACAAAAAATACAAAAATAAATATTTTAGCTACAAATTGCTCACTTTTTGTTTGTTTACCTTTTGAATCATATGTTTTATTGTTTTACTAAACTTTCCTGCGAAAAATTTCTGCAGTAAAAATTTGGAAGTTCTCAGTTAAGAACTGTCACTTTACGCTCTCAATTTGTGTTCTCATTTACTGTATTTTGTGTAAACGATCGCAATTTAGTAAAATTCAGTAAAGTTTAGTAAAAAATTGTAAAAACTTTTGAACACACTTAATGAAAAAGCCTGGGGCCAAATCACCATATACGATATCGAACAAAATTTATCGACATTTTTCATTTTGGTATTATCGCATACGATATCGAATGAATTGTATCGTAATTTGACACATCGTATGTCATAATTTGCTTATTCGACACGTATCGTAATGTTATTCTATACGATAGTTAATTCGATATCGTATGCGGTGATTTGGCCCCTGGGTTGTTAAGCGTTGTTTTAGAAAAAAATTTGGTTGCGCTTCAGTTTATTAGTCATAGTAGGCAACAAAAACAACAAAACAACAAAAGTTACAGTCGATTTGTTGGTTATTGTAAAATTTTGTAATTTTTATTGTTGTTGTTGTTCAACTGAAATAAGGGTTGCATTTCTTTGCCGGTATTTGACCGATAATTTATGCAACAAATTCTATTGTCATGGAAACGTTTTTTCCTAATGAATGTAATAACAAAACACTTTAACTTTTGTATTAATAAAAAATGTATAAAATACTGTTCAACTTTTGAAATAATAATTTAAGAAAAACAAAAAATGTTGCATCAAGGAATAATCCTTAGAGAAGGACATATAACACGTACCATCTACAATTTGGTATGAACAGAAAAACTCTTAAAACTTTAAATAAATATTTATTTTTATTTCTTTAAATTCACTTTCTTGCATTAATACCAACAACAATAAAAAACAGATAAAAGACAAACGTTACGAAGATGTTATTGAGTGCATTATTAATTTGGGGGAGGCGGCCAATACCAGAGCTGGCCTGTCAATATTGGGTTACTGTTACTATCATGTCCAGAAATATGAGGAAGCTGCCACCTGCTATGAACAATTATGTAATTTGTTACCAAAAATTGCGAAATACAAGTTAGTCTTTTTTTCGGAAATTTCTTCATACAAAAATCAATTTTTTGAGAATAATTATTTTCTAGATTCATTTACGCCCACTGTTTATATCAAGCCGGAATCTTCGCGGATGCTTTGAAAATTTTAAAACAAATTACCGATGATGAGGAGTTGAAAGAACCATGTTTGCAGCTACAAAGCGCCATTCTATATTCAAGTGAAGATTTCGCTGGCGCCCAAAGTGTTTTAAATCAGCGGAAAAGTGGCACAGCCGAAACCTTAAACGACGAAGGTTGTCTGCTCTATCAGGCCGATCAATTTGAGAGTTCTGTACAACGTTTTAATACATCGTTACAAGTGGGTGGTTTTAATCCGTTGGTTGCCTACAATTTGGCATTGTCTCATTTTCGCAAAAAGGAAAAAACTCAAGCTCTGGACTATACCAGTAAGAGAAAATTCAAATTTTCTATTCTTGATTAGAAAAATTCTTATAGAGTTTTTTTTTTAGATGAAATTGTTGAACGCGGCATAAGAAATCATCCCGAGTTGGGTATTGGTGCTCAAATTGATACAGATGGCAGTGCCCGTAGTGTTGGAAATCCCATTACAATGGCCTTGTCAGCCATAACTCAAGCATTGAATTTGAAAGCAGCCATTGAATACAATGATGGAAATGGTAAGTTACAATCGATCTTGAAATTTATTTTAGATCGTTAAATCGAATACTAAATCACGTAATTGAAATTTAGACAATAGGTAGCTTGATGCAGTAGTGTAGTTAGTGGCTAGAATCTATATTTACAAAATTTTCGATTAACAAGTTATGTAATTTCTTGAAACTTGCAACGCCCAATTCATACGACTTTTTTGAAATTCTCTTTTTGGTTTCCTATAGAGGGGTATACCTACGGTGACCATCCGTCCTTTTTTAAAAAGGACAGTCATCTGTTTTGACACAACGTCCTTTTAAATTTAAACAAAATAAATTGTCCTTTTTTTAATTGAATTGTCCTTCTTTGTCCTTTCTTTTCAATGGCTAATGTTCTTCTTTAGTTTCCAAAATTAAAAGTTTTATTTTCTAAAACTACCGAAAATTTAAACTCAATACAATATAAATTTATAACCACCCAAGACAGGAATTGCCTGGCAACACTGAAAAGTATATGTTCATTGTGTCAAATTTTCTGACGGCTTTCAAATGGACTGTGCAGAATTTAAATTGTTTTTATCAAATAACATTGATATAATAAAAAAAATGCATTCTTCAGAAAAATATCACTGATAGATAATTATCTATGTATTAGGATTATAATTAGAGATGTGAAAAATTTCGTGAATTTTTCGTGTCACGCGTGACTTACGCGTGAATCACGTTATTCGTGATAACAAATTGATAAAATCACGCGTGCGTGCGTGATCGTGATTCAAAAATATAATACCGTGCGTGATCGTGCATGATTTTTTAATACAATTTTCACGCACTCAAAACAGTTCTCTATGTTAACATCTCCGTTAAAAATGCAGACATTCATCTACATACATATATTTGCATGTACGTACATAGGTACATACATAATGAAAATCCATTTGATTTTCTGTATGTAAACAGATAATGCAAATATGTAATGTGATATTTTATTTCATTGGTGTTATAAAATGAATGTATGTACAATGTACATATTAATAAAGCACCATATACATAAGTAATAAATTTAAATAACCTGCCTTGGCAGACAGTGCTAGATTTTTTATATTAAGTTTATCACCTGTATTGCTAATTTTTCGGGCATTTTCTGAATTTTTTTTTAATTTAATTAATGATCGTGAAGTAAATAAAGAAATTAATTACAAATTAATATTTTTTAGCATATGCTAAATCTTTTATTGCAAAATTTGTATTTCACCGTGAGCATGCATGCAAAATTATTCCCGTCGTGCGTGAAAGTACGTGATTAAAAATATTGCGCTCGTGACCTTGCGTGATCGTGAAAGTTTTAAATGATGCCGTGCGAGAGCGTGCGTGAAAAATATTTATGCTTCGTGATCGTGAGCGTAATTTTACTCACGCGCACATCTCTAATTATAATCCTTAAACTATTGTTTTTACTTATATTTTTTTACTGAATTTTGTTATTTTTGTATTATTGGCTAAATTTAATTTCTTTGTTAATTTTGATTAATTAATTTATTTTTTGTTTTAACGACGTATGAACTTCTAGGCATATTTGATTTCTGTTTTAAACATTAAAATAAGTACACACATTTGTAACTACTTGCACTAGTCACTATTATTACATTGTTTGAATTATATTTTTATTTTATTGATATAAAATATATCTATGTAATTAAGTTAATACCAATAATTTTTATTTAATTTTGAGTATCCTTTTTTTTGTCGAAAAATATGATCACCGTAGTTATACCCCTCTGTTTGCCTTTTTACGTCTTTCTTCTATAGATTGAAGAATACATGTTTTTAAACTGTTTATTAGTCATGAATTAAGCAAAATTATAAAATTGTTTTCTTTAATTATTGGAAAATATTTTAATTTAAAAGCAACTATAAACTTGAGTTCAGGCCAACAGTTTTATGTTTTATCTCATGTCGTTTTCCTAAAAGATTTCATTCATATGACAAAAGGTCCGGAAACTTAGAAAAAGTCGTACCGACGATGTCGAATCATATCGTTCGCTGGATTTCTAGACGTAAGGTAACCAACTAACGTTTCTTCAATGACAATTCCAGTATTATCGATCGGTCGACATCGTGGGACGTGCAGTTAATAAACATTTCTTTGAAACTAATATTTTTTTGGGAGTAACATATGAACTATTTTCAAAGACTTGATCTATTTGACTATTTTGCTTATTTTAAAGAAATTCGATTCAAATAAAATTATCTAAATTTTAATTCAACAATATCTGCTGTGAAATAATTTTTTAACATTTTTTTTTCTATTACAGTTGAAGCCGCCAGAGATTCTTTATTGGATTTACCAGCCAGAGCAGAAAGCGAGCTTGATCCTGTTACTTTACATAATATGGCTCTCACAGATCCAAGTGGACCGGTGGCAGGTTTAAGGAAATTGGCATTTCTGTTAGATTTGGGTCCTCCGACGTGTCCCAGAGAAACTTTTGCTAACATTCTGCTGGTTTGCTGCAAACATGAAATGTACGAAACTGCAGCAGATATTCTGGCGGAGCATACAAACTTGACTTACACTTATTTGTCACAGGTAAGTTGGTGGAGTCTTATTACGTGGCACAAAATATTGAGTTTTAAAAGTAAACGTTTTATTTATTACAATTCAAACAGTATTTATATGAACTCTTGGATGCTTTAATTACGGCTCAGTCTTCGGCAGAGTTGGCCGAAAAGAAGTTGGGCACATTGGCCTCCAGTTTGTCGGGTAAATTAAGAAGCCTAGCCGCCAAGGTTCAAGAAGTGCGTTCGACTACAGATCAGAATGCCCTGAGGAATGCTTTGAAAGACTATGAAAATGCCTTGGAATTGTGAGTTATTTATTTTCTTTGTTTAAATCTTCTCTCAGAGTAAGTTTGTAACATAAGGATTAACGATTAAATTAATCTTGGAATATCGTTTAATCAGCAAGTGATCATATCATTTTATTTGATATTTTAAAGTATTCATCTTGAAATTCGGAGAGGCTCCGAAAATTCAAGTGAGTTTTGCACTTTTCTCAAATGTTGTTTTACAACCAATGGTGTGTGTTATCTGTTCTTTTTTCTTAATTTGATATTCCACCTTTTTAGATAAAAAGTTATTGGATGACATTTGTCAATATATGTTTATATAGTCATATACATACATACAAACGTACATAAATAAAAAAAATACCATTATTTTCTTTAAGTTAAAGAATATTAAAGTAAGATTTCGATTGTTTTGAAAATAACTAATCAAGTTGGTAAATGTCATTTGATCTCTATCAGCTCAATTCTAAATATTCCCGGCGATTTAATTTTTCCCTGAGAAAAATACTTGTATTCTAAAATCCCAAGGCAAATTCAAACAGGTAAAGTTAATACTACATATTTCTGTGACCCTTGTTATTAGGGTATGTAGTAATTTGAATTTTCATTAATTCAATAAAAAACTGAACTTGAGCCTGATAATATTACTTTTCATATGTATATCAATATAAGTTCGAATAATAATTACGTCTATTCGTAATAATAAAAAAAATATTAATTCAGCTTGGGCACGAGCTACATACCCTAATAACAAGGGTCACAGTAATATGTGAACTTTCCTAATATAGAGTAAAAACAACAAAATAGTTAAATTACAAAGTTGAATACTTTGTAATTTCCAACCAGTGATGGGGAATTTCGTACTAACCAAAATAATTCTCGTATTTTATTTCTGTTGAAAACTTGGTTAAATAGTTCATATTCTTTCCCAATTAGTATCCACTTTACGAAAATTGTTAAGATGGACAATTGAACGCTGATGAGAGGAGAATTTTCATTAATTCAAAAAAAAACTGAACTTTAGCCTGATAATATTACTTTTCATATGTATGTATATAAATGTAGTTTAAACTATATAGCAATATATCACTACTCCATACATTATTATGCCTGGTTTAAACAACAATTATAATGTGACAGAATGTGGTAAAGTAATATCTGGTTTTTGTCTGTATTGGGAGCTTAAACATGATTAATGTATTCACTAATGGTGTTTTCTTTTCTACACACAAAATGGCACCTTGTTGAAAGGTACATGTATAAAATGTCCTGCCAACCCTGTAATAATTCAGCTTGTTATTTCACTAGAACAAAACACAACATATGAAAAAGTGGAACGGCCTGTTCTTAACAGCTGACAGCAAAGATTTACAGGGCACTGTCGATTTTTACGGGGCAAAATGTGCAATGCCTTCCACCATTAGTGAGGGCGATTTTTTAAAATCAAACACCCTCCCCTTTGAGAGAGCAAAACATTTTTAAGAAACGAATACCAAAGTACATTTTCTGCAGGGAAATGTACCATTTTTTTTTTAGAAAAGAAAACACCATAAGTCATAGATAAAGCGGCTTAAACAAATTTTTAATAAAAAAGGGAAATAATCTTAAAACTAAATTATTAGTACAAATACTAAACGAAAACGAGATGTAAGAAAATTTTAAACGGAGCACATCTATAATATTTCGAAATCATAAACCCTTTTTTTATTTTAAAAGATATTTGCCAGTTGTCATGGCTAGAGCTTGGATTTCATGGCGTGATGATGACTTTGTGGGTGCCGAGAGGGAGTTTCGATCAAGTGCTGAATTTTGTTCTGAAAATTCAATTTGGCGCTTAAATGCTGGACATGTCCTTTTTATGCAGGGTGATAAATACAAAGAGGCTGCAGCATTTTATGAACCTGTTATACGCCAGCATGGCGAAGATGTACCATATATGAGTTTTTTAGGAAATTATTTAATTCTTATCTATCTTTTAACTTCTCAGATCATGTCGGTATCAGCTGCTGTTTTGGCCAATCTTTGTGTTTCCTACATAATGACTTTTCAAAACGAAGAAGCCGAAGAGCTAATGCGTAAAGTGGAAAAGGCCGAAGAATTAAAGGGCAACATGGGCAAACAATATCATCATTTGTGTATCGTCAACTTGGTTGTGGGCACTTTGTATTGTGCCAAGTCTAATTATGAATTTGGTTTGTCCCGGATTGCTCATGCTTTGGAAGGTGGTTCGGGTGCTAGACTTTATGCCGACACTTGGCTTCACGTTAAGCGCTGCATTTTAGGCCTTTTAACTGGCATGGCCAAACAGAATATCATTTTGCCGTATCCATCGCTGCAGGAGGTGATGAATTTTTTGAAATCCTGTGAGGGTAAGTAAAAGAAAATCCGTGTGCAGCTCAAGTTGAATAACAATACCGCGGAAGTGTTTTCTCTTTTCCAATGATACCTATTTAATATTTCATTTTATCGGGAATAAAAGTTCAAGTAAAATGTTATCTCTTTTCGTAATATTTTGATCACCAATCTTAAAGCTGTTTTTTTTTTTTTTAATTAGGACCAGCACTCAGGGGATGACCCCTACGTTTGTAGTGCACTGTGCCGGAACTCATTGAGAGGGATATGGTAGAGAAGATATATGTTGAAAATTTAGAAGACTTAACTCTTTCACAACTCCGCTTTGCGCGTTATATTAATTTTTAAGGCAGTGTTGAGGCGCCTCCGGTGTTAGGTAGACACATTAACTTTGTTAAGCTTTATTAACAGGCATTTTATTAATTGTTTTACTTCGCGAATGTTTCTGCTAACCGGCGAAGGAGGGCGATGTTGTGTACATTATCTTGGAACAGCATCAATCGCTGTCGGAACAGTTTTTTAGTGACCAGTGATATGCCTTCATCACTTAAATAGTCCGACAACAATTAATACAATGTCTCGCTAATGTACATTAGAGAAATTAATGATGTTGATTGAGTTGCTCTGGCCAAGGTTTGAACCCAGGCCCCAAGTCATTGTTTACTTAGTAGTCAACGTGCTAACCACTTCAGCCAACACCACCCTTGTTGTTCTGTCAGTGTACTATTTTCTAATTTTGTTCATGGGAAATATTTCACGTTCGCCTCTTATTCCCGAAAGCGTGATTATTACTGTTTTCGGTAATCTCCGTAGAGAATTACCGAATTGGAAAGAGACCGTGTTATTACTCCTTTGAACTGCTTACCCAGCAAACACACATTGTGAAGAAAAAGTGTTCTGTTATTTACTAGAAATAAAGTTAAAATATATGGCTTAAGTTCGTTTTCTCTAAATTTAATTTTATTATAAATTAAATTATTATTTAAATTAGAAAGAAAGACAAATCTAGTGGCTCTTAATACTTGAAACAGGCAAAGAAAAAGTTTTTTGACTGCGCGGAGGGTTGAACTGACATCGATGTTTCGAGACTAACCACAGTCTCATCATCAGAGTTGTCTACCGCTTAGACCTCACTGCCACCACGGCAGCTGCAATCAGACCAGTTAAAGATCCTCTACATTAATTAAATCTGCTGAATTACATGTAAGTTTTACACTACAGCTTTTTATAATTTTTAATGGGTTGGAACTTTACTATACTTTTTTCAAAGTCTATCTTGTTCAAGTTGAGCTTTATTCTAGTGTCTCTTATTTCATGCCCAGGTGGCAGCCTTCGGCTACCAATACTCTAGGGGTTTTTATTTGGAATGCGCTTATATATACAGCTGTTTGTTTAAATTGTATAAACAACTGTATAAACATATTCCTAGCTACGTGCCTTTAGTTTTGTAATTAATTTGTGAAGTTTTTATTCGAACTGAGTGATGTTTAATCAAAGAAATTTTTAATTTTTCAGGCTTAAGTTCGTTTTCTCTAAATTTAATTTTATTATAAATTAAATTATTATTTAAATTAGAAAGAAAGACAAATCTAGTGGCTCTTAAAAATTTCTTTGATGAAACATCACTCAGTTCGAATAAGAACTTCACAAATTAGTTAAAATAAATGTTCATTGTCAAATACACTTTGAATTTTAAAATTTCCATTTTCTAAAGACTCGAGTTTTTGTATTGAAAAAATCACTTTCGATCGATATGGAGGTCTGTCTGCGACATGGCTGATAACATGGAAAATAAATGTATGAAACTCAGCTTTTGTTTTCACGTTTCGTGTTTTATATTTTTCTTTATCGTGTTCTTAATTTGTTGTTCCAATAATATTTACTAAATTAAATAAGAGTTAGGATATATTTGACTTAAATAATTTACATTTTAACTCTTTCAACTTATCTCCTATTTTACTAATAGGAAAGACCAATCTTGACCGATATGCAATATGATTTTTAACAAAATTGAAAATTAAATTTTTAATACATCCCAAAAAAAAAATCGAGTAAGAAACGCAATTTAGTTGAAAGTTATTTTAAAAAAAATTTGACATTTATTCGAGCAAAGAATTTATGTTTTTAAAATTTTTCATTTATTTGTTGCAGGTTAGCAATATATAAATGCATTTCGATGGTTGCTATACCAACTCCTCAGTAAATTTTTACCATTTATGTTTGAAAAGTTCCAAACTCATCTACTCTTACATAAACTCCAAAATACAATTTGCGAATTACAAAGCACAAGCAAAATAGCTTTTCAAAAACTTTACAAATATCACAACAAATAATTTTCTTCATTCATTATGAATGTGTTTACTTTTCTACAAACCTGTATACAATTAGACAACCGTTGGTTGCCAATAAAAGTATTTATAAGGCAAAAGGAAAAGCAAACCTCCCCTTTACAAAATTTGGCATTTATTCGAGCAAATACTTTTCAGAAGGCAAAAGGGTATAAGGCATAAGGGTATTTTTCTGGCCATGCTGCAGAATATCTTAGAACACGTACTGTTGTTCCTGGTGAATATCTTCAGGATATGTTTGAGCAGGAGTGTTATACCCAAGGCTGGTAAAGCAAGCCACTGCCGAAGGATTTTAGACCGATCAGCCTGTCGTCTTTTCTTTTGAAAACATTAGAGAGACTGATCAATTTACATCTTAGGAACACAATAGAAGTGTGGGTCATCAGTGATGCAAAACATGCCTATCGTTAAGGTAGGTCTGTTGATTAACACAAGGATTACACCTTGGCTGCATTCTTGGACATTGAGCGAGCCTTTAACAATATGAGGATAGAGACCATTACGGAGTCGGAACTCGGCGTTAGTAGCCTCCTGGTGGAGTGAATAGTTCTCATACTCAGCAGCAGGATTATCAACTCTAGTATGGGGGGGCGAAGGCCTAGGAGCTTAGTAACAAGAGGTACGCCGCAAGAAGGAGTACTATCTCCCCTTCTGTAGCTGTTATCTGTACACGTTATTTGCTGGCGTTTTAAGAGGAACGGTCGGAAGATAGTCGCCTCTGCTGACGACTATAAGGGAGGTCATGCAGGTAGCGCTGAACGAACTGTCTTCCTGGGCTAGAAGTAAGGGACAAAGGACTAACACGGTCAAAACGGAGATAGTTTTCTTTAGCAGGAGATACAAAATATATAGTTTTTTTGCTACTTAGGATTGGCGGGGTGGAGTTAAAACTAGCAAAGGAGGCCCATTACTTGGGTGTTTTCCTAGATAGTAAACTTTCTTGGAAAAGAAACATACAAGAAAAGCTCAATGCAAGAATTCATTTGGGAGGAACTGGGGTCTGCAACCGAAGGTGGTAAATTGGATTTATACATCGGTTGTCAGGCCGGTGATTTCTTATGGATGTGTCATATGGTGGGAGACATTGAGGAAAGAAAACCATAGGAAGCTGCTTGCTAACGTCCAGAGGTGTGCTTCGCTGGGTATTACTGGGGCCCAGAAGAGCACCCCTTAGGCTGCCTTGGACGTCATCCTTCACCTACTTCCCATTGAAGAATTTGTGTTGAGAACGGCGGCAAGGAGTTTGCTCAGGCTTACGGAAGCGTACTTTATAATGCCAGGATTACAGGTCATACATCAGTCTTGAAAATGATTAGTTTTAGCAGACGGGAGACCATATCCCTTGGTTTTACGGACTCCAAGGTTGTTGAGACTAATTTTATTAGAACGCCTTCACTAGTCATTCCGGATAGGGATCTTTGGGGAAAATCTGATAAGACTGTACGAGGGCTGCGTGGTCTTTACAGATGGATCGAATATCGAAATAGGCACGGGTGCTGGCGTCTATTTTTTAGGAACGGATATTCGTAGGTCTTTTAGGCCACCAAACGAATGTAGCGTATTTCAGGCTGAGATCCTAGCGATCCTCAGGGCCACGGAACTAGTGACAGAACACGTAACTGAAGGCGTGGAAGTAACATTCTACGTTGACAATCAGGCGATGCTGAAAGCTTTGAAGCGACATAGTGTCAAATGGAAGCTGGTCAGCAATTGTAGGCTATCTCTCAACTTGCTTATGAACAAATTTAGCGTTAGGCTATGTTGGGTACCAGGACATTGCAATATTGAGGGAAACGAGCTGGTGAGAACTGGCAAGAATAGGGTCAGCATTAGATGTGGCAGTTAGTGACAGGTCGGTTAAACCTCCAATCGGTTACTACTAGGGAACTCAGTAATTGGGTAATTAGCAGAACTAACCATTCCTTGAGGAATAGAGAAAATTGTAGAGTCTCGAGGTCTATATGGACAGAACTAGACTCAGGTAAATCTGATCTACTGCTGGGTATGAATAGAAAGGTTTTGAGAGTCTTAGTAGGCGCATTGACTGGCCATTGCTCGGTTAGAGCAAGGACCAGCATATGGGAAAATGGCACTCCAGATTTCTATAGGATATGTGGGGATGAAGAGGAGCCAGAAACTATAGAGCATATCATCTGTCTTTGCCCAAGGATGCAACGCCATAGGCAAAGATGGCTAAGCAGACGTTTCATGAGCGCATTAGTGTTATCGCTAAGTGCAAACTTGAGGATATCAGGGGCTTTTTCATGGGAATTATGTGGCTGAATGATGGATGATAAGGATAATTAGTCAATATATTAAAAGAAAATGAAGGGAATCACAATGGATCCAATTGGGTCTCCGAGTGAATGTGTGCTTCACACTACCCTTCCTAACCTAACCTAACTAAGCTTTTCTGTAAGGAGATCGATTAACAATACAGAAATTTTGAAAATTATGAAGAACTTTGATATTTGGTGTGAAGTAAGCTTTTTCAAACAATGTAATAAAATCAAAATTTTAAGGGCCAATAAATGGGTTGATGATGATGTTTCATTTATTTTTAAAGCCCATTTAAACGCAAATTTTGTTTTTCACTTTAATATTTAATCGAGCCAACATTGTGTATTTAAACCCTTTTTACGAATTTTACATATGTTTTGGACTGCTTTTTCTTCTTCTCTAAAAAAAAGGAAATAAAAACTTGTGGCTGCTGACAAGCTGCATAAAATTTTGGAATGTTTTTCGCTATTACCCTTTTAATCTTTCTGAAAGTTGCTCTTATTATTTTAAAATATTTTAATGGATTTTTCTTTATTTGCTCTAGTCAGCTGTTCATTTGGGAAATTTTTGGGGCATTTTTTATATTACGTACCATATTTTCATCGTAATTAAATAAGAACTTGAATTACTAACTGAAAAAATGAAATCTTATAAATCAATATAAAACAACATAACTTTAAATAAAAATTAACTAATTACATACTTAAACATGAAGTAAAAAACTAGTCATAAGTCTGTAAATCAATGTGCCTTTGAAAAAGCTAAGTTCATGCCAAGTATCAAAGCTTTTTTGATTTATTCAGAACTAGCGCTCGAAAAAAGAAGTTTATCATTTTCGAAATTGAGGGCGAATTTTTAAAATTAAGTTTCAAATTTAGAAATTGAGTTGAAAATTGTATGAAGCAAATGAGTTTCGAGCGGCGCGTTAAAATATCTCATTCTTATTCTTGTTTGTCGAAATAAATTATTTATTCTTGTGCGCCTGCTGCAAAAAAGTCGTGGAACTTTTAAATTTGGTATGATTTCTAAATGATTTCCACACAAATCGTTGGCATCGCAACGTTATGATGCCAGTTCAAACTTCAGCAAATTCAAAAATTTTTTGCGGCTTTTTAATTGTTACGTGCTTTAGAATTTCTTTCTGAATAAAGAATTAAGCCTGACTAATTAAAATATTTTTGCATTTCTTTACGTTTTATATTTACAGTTAATGGCCTATTTACACCAGCAAACATATACAATGCCTCAGATGACATTCCCGCGGAGCCGTTGACCATTGGCTTGGAAGCTCGTAAGCTACGTTTGCTTTTAATTAAATTAAGTGAATATGAACATTAAATGATTACCTGTTCATTTCTTTTTTCTACATAATATGCAAAACAATTTAATTATATTTCAAATAAATGTATTTATTTATGTGTATTTTAATCTCACTATTTTCATTTATAATAATCATATGATTTACTTTTTTTTTGCTACAATAATTCGTTATTAAAATGAAAAATAAACATAACAAGTATTTATTGAATTTGGTTTTGTTTATTAAAGTAATTATTTTTTTTTTTAATTAATGACAATCGTTTTGTTGTGATGTATTTAATATGTATTTGTTTAAAATGTACTTCAGTAGTGTGCGGCTAATAATAAGTGTACGTCCGTATGTAAGTTATTGTGTGGGTGTGTGTGAATATATATGTTTATTTTAATATAAGACGATTATAATTATATTGAGATATTTTTTTCTTCGAAAATTATGATTTATATCAATTTGGCGTTAAATGCTATTTAGTGGCTGACCGTATTCGGATTCGCTGAAATGAGATTTATCGGCCACAAAGCATTACTTTAGTTGTATAAATTATCCCGTATTATAATATTTGTGATAAAAAGTTTTGTTTTTTGTATTTGATTGAAATGAAAAACATTCACAGGGCCTTAAGAAGAACCTACAAGTGAGACCAATTAGTAGTCGCGGCGATCATTTAAACTAAATTATCTTTCGTAGGAAGTAAATGCCAGAGATGGTTTTTTGGCAGGTAACAATAAAGATTTCGACATCCGATTCAATTTGAAGTATTTTATTCAATATTAGAAAATAAATGGCAAAATGGATCACCCCATACAAGCATTATAGTTGTGAGTATTAAAGGAATTAACAAAAACTAATTTATTTGTTATGGGTTAGCTAAACTAGGGTATATGTTGCATTAAACAACCAATGAAATTTTAAAATTTTATCATAAAAATCTGCCAATATTTGTTAATTTTGTCCTAACTTCGGTTTTGTTATTGGTTTTAAAATTGTAACTTCGGTCGGACACTTATGCTTCGTTTATGTTGTCATTTCGATACTATACCATAGATACATACATACATACTCGTATATAATAATTTTAAATAAAAACATATAAAAAGGTAAAAATTTAAATAAGATTGAAATAAAATATCAGCATTATACAGGTATTATATTCTGTTTGTGTGTAGCATTCATGTATAAAAAAAGTGAAAAGTTGTTATTTAACGCTACGTAAAATTTTTCAAAACAAATCTTAATTATCTAATACAGCACTACTGGCCATTTCACTAACACCGCATGTATTGTCACCACGATATACGCGATAATAGCCCTGTTCACCCCACTTACTGCCCCACGAATTCTTTACAATCCAATAGGGTAAAGTCTTATGGAACGATGGGTATTCGGAGACTCCGTATCCAACAATTAATACACCATGATCAAGGTTACCTTTACCGCACAGTACATGCCAAGGATGTGAAACGCCACCACGATAAAATTGCATTGCATTAGCGTTGATACCTCAAAGAAAGTAAAGAAAAAAATTATTGTCATATAATCATAAATCAGAAAAAAGAGTATTTTAAATTGTAAACTTGTTTATGTATTTTGATTTGTCATTTAATCTGTTAGAGTGAGTTTTTAGGATAGAGTTTAAACGTAGTTTCAAACTACGTTTATGTTAATCTGAATATAAATTTAATCAAGTTTAATTGTGTTTGCTGTTTTTAAGTGAAAGCTTAAACCGTGAAAAATGGCCATACTGAAGACTAAAAATTGCCAATACTATACATCAAATGGCAATGTTTTTTCCAAGCAACACAGCACTTTATGCAAAAGAAGACGAAATTTTGGATTTTATTAAGTTTATTTCTGAAAAGAAAATTAAGTGCATAGAAAAAATTAAAAAATAAGTACAAAATTAAAAAAAAAAATCTGTTATTTATGTTCTTATATTTTTTTGTTTATAATATTTTGATAGCTGTCTTTTTATACATCTTGTTGTGTTACCATATTTCATAAGTTTAACCCACGCTTAAACTTTCAAGTAAATGAAGTTAATTGTCATCCTAAAAACAGTTAATCCAGATTAAAGTTGTGTTAATCTCTGATCGGCCACCTAAAAACTCACTCTTAATATTTAAAATTTAACTTTAATCAAAATACACTAATTTTTATACTAAATTAACTTCGCACGGAAGATATTTACTTTTATAAATTTCGATTTAAACTTATAATGATTACTCACTGACAGCTGTCAATGTGTATTTACCGTGTGTATGAAGTCAGCACACAGTATACATACCGCCCACGCTCCTAGGCGCCTTCGTATTTGTTGTTGTTTTTTTTTATATGGACAAAGTCACATGTTGTCATGAAGAGTCATAACTCACGAACGCGTCGACAGATTTCGTGCAAACTTTACATAAACCATCTACACGACCATACTAACAAACCCTAAAAATTTAATCTAATTCGTTTTGACCGTTCGTTAGTTATAAAGTGACAACACACTTGCATCAATTTTTTTATATATATATAGATTTAAAAAAGAAGGCCACATATTCCATATGTATGGATGTATTTGATATTTAAATTAATTTTCTTACCAACTGATATGGGTCCATTGGCAATTAACCATTGAGCCATGGCAGTTTCATTTTTGGGCAAATCAACATGACCTTTTACATTGACACGCATCTTCGTTTTATTGAAATGACACTGTTCTTTGCGGGCATGGTAAGGATAGTCCATTTCCAATTCCAGTCCTCCAATCTTTTCAATGGCCCTAAAAAATAATAATTTTCATTTTTTGATAACACTGTGATAGTTTTTGACCCGAAAAAAAATGAACTTCGATGAATCCTTTTCGAACTATTAGGAGGGAGTCCACTGAGTGCGAAAGTGCATTTGGAAGTGTCAGATTGGCTCCAGTTTTTGAGAAATCGTTATATATCCAATTTTCATGGTTATATAACGATTTCTCAAAAACTGGAGCCAATCTGACGCTTCCAACTGCACTTTCGCACTCAGGGGACTCCCCCTAATAGTTCGAAAAGGATTCATCGAAGTTCATTTTTTCGACTATCACAGTGTAATAAATATTTTTCTATTACCAATAATTATTATTTATGAACGAATATTTTTAAAGTTGCTTATAATAATTTGCTTTGATAAGAAGCTTTTTTTTGTATGTATTTTTAAATTGTGTAACTTAACATTTTCTATACTATAGAGTGATTGTTACGTTTTTACATTGCATTCGTACTTGGGCAATTAAAATTTTTTTAAATGCAGATTTCGCAATGTATATCCAAATTTTACAATTTCTAGCTTAATTTTTAAAATTCAAACTTAGTTCTGAAATTTGAAAACTAATTTTGTGAACAAATTCGAAACTTCACTTCTCTTGCGCTAAATCTAAATAGACACAGGGCCAGAGGGCTTTAACAGTTGGTGTGAACTAAGCTTTTCTAAAGTCATTGATTGACTCAATATATGTAATATTGAAAGTTTGTTGTTGTTGTGTTATAAAAACAGTTTTTGTTCTAAAGCCACTGTACTGTTTATTTATATTCATGTAGAAAAGCTTAGCTTTTTTAGTGCTTTCGCACATGAAATATATTTTTGTAAAAAAATATTATTTCAAAATTGTTCTGTATATGAATTACATTTGTATGAAGATAAGAAGTTAAATTCGCATTTTTTAATTTGAAGTAACGATGTTTAGAAATTGATTTCGGAAATTCGAAACTTCAATCCTCGTAAATAAAAATGAACACCTTTGCTATTTGGTGCGAACTAAGGTTTTCTTTAGGCACATCGATTAAGAATGCAGAAAACTTAATAAATTAAAAAAAAACCTATGTTGCCATTTTTTATTTTTTCCAATCTCCTGAATTGGTAACCGAACTGCAATACAAAAGCTTAGGTCGCGACTAAATATCAAAGCTCTTCGGGTTATTTACAGCTGTCACAATAAAAGTAAAATTTTGAATTTTAGAATTCATTTGCAAATTTATTTTGAAGCTTGAAATTTAATTTAGAAACTTCGAAATTACATTAAATTCGAGTTATCTCGTTTAAGTTTGCAGATTTAATGTCGAATATCCAAGTTTAACTTTAAAATATCCTACACAAAAAAAGTTTTAATATAATTATTTTTTTTATAACAAATGTATTCCTCGTGGGACAGCTAAAAAAAGTCGAAGAGCGAAACCGGAAAACCCGTTCTCATCAAGTTATGAGGGGAATATTAGACATGCTCATTAGAAAAACTGTATGTGATCGACAAAAACTTAAACTTGTTTTATATTTTGCGCATTAAAGTCCTGATATTCCAATAACTTTTATTTAAAGGACATGTTCGTTGCAAGGCAGGCTAAATTGGTGTAAATTTGATCATTTTCGTAATTGCAGGTATGAATAATTCAAATATAATTTCATTAGCTGACCATCACGTTTTTTAATTCACAATGATTGTAACTTATTTTCCCCCAATAAAAACTTACTCATAGGCATTGTCCATCAAACCACCATTACAAGCTGAATCAGAGGTATCACAATCTAATAGTTCCTGTTCCGAGTATTCTTCTAATTTGCCAGTTTTTACCGCATGCAAACCTTCAACATTGCCAGTAACACTGAAAGCCCAGCAAGAACCACAATTTCCTTGATTTTTCACCTTGAAACATTAATAAAACAAATATTAGAAAAACGAGTCAAAAAATGTAATAAAAGAGAAAAAAATTACCGACGATATGACACCCTTTGAACGCCAATCAAACTCTTTGGGCAACTCAATATCGGGTATACTGGCTTTAGGGGTTGAAGAAGCTTTCTGGGGATCTCTTTGCCACAAGCCGGTACGTTGTTTATATTCGGTGCTGGTTAAATCCGAAAATTCTGTTATGCCATATTTAGCACTTCCTGTAATTTACAAAAAAAAAGGCAAGGGAAGTAGTCGAACGTTAAAAAGTGTTCGACTAAAATGTTTCATATGTTTTCAGGCAAAATGTACTTCTTTACAGTTATCTTTCATTTATATCTTCTGGATAAATCTGCCTTAACTTATTTTATCTTTAAAACTTGTTTGAATTAAATACTCACCCATTTCGTTTTCATTCAGCTTCTTGATAATTTCCACATTTTGCTTAAATATACGTAAACGCATTTGCCTTTCCATCGAAGTGTGATAACGACGGTTGTATTTAATTTGGAATTTTGAAAATAAATATTCCACTTTGCTTAGATTGTGATGATCTTGTTTTTTATGCGATTTCTTTTCTAAATGATCTACAGAACGACTGTGACGACTTTTTACCAATTCTTGGTTGGGACAATTTATTGTGACTTCATGACCATTTTCCTTTATCCAAGCACGAGACCATATTTCTACCTCACATCTTTGCACTTCGCCATCATCATCGATCAGATCACAATCGATTTTTATTTTAGTGCCAGCAACAAGTTGTTTGCTGGCAGCATGAATTTTAGAAATTCTTAGGAGTAAAATAAAATTAAGAAAATTGTGAAAAATAGAAATTAACAATAAAAAAGTTACATACTTATACGAACGGCCATCACCGGTAGCTAATTTGTTCAATGATGTCTGTAGTTGTTTTTTGGCCTCATCATTTTCGAGTTTTTCTACGCCTCCGACAAATGCATCTTTGTCTCCGCGCTTGGCTCTGTGAACAAATGGTTCTTCGATCTAAACGAAATAGAAATTTCATATAATTATTCTATATATTCGGTTATTTAATTAATTCTGAGATGGCATTAAAGGTCTCAGAAATATGATGCTGTAAAATTTATGTTTGTCAATATTTTCGCAATTAAATGTGAAACATATTCGTTTATAGCAACAAAAATATGACAATTCTGCACATTTTAATTTCGATTCGAATACAGAACAGCCCTGATAAACTTTCTCATTTGTAATATTAGAAAAAATGCAATACATGACAGTATCTGTCTAATACTATGTTCACACGGACAGTAATTATCGAAGTTCGCGCTCTCATTCATGGTTTGCGGGCCAACCTTGATTGAACCCAGATGTATCGTCAAGCAAAATTTTGGGGGCAAACCATCGTGGTTCATTTTGAATCTTGCTGAAGTGCTAAATTTTAATAAAAACATTGAACAAAGAAAAACCATATACATATTTATATTTACATATGTACGTATGTATGTAAATATTTAAATAAAACGGAAAAAATAAATAGTCAACCGTGTATTAAACTGTAAAAGGATGTCGAAGTACGAACAAATCTAGGATGTGTCATCTGAACACAGTGTTCAGTGGTTAAGTTTGTCGTGTGAACATACTGCCTGCTTTTAGAAAATGAAAACAAAATTGTGAGTGAGAATTTATATTGAAAACCACAATAAAATACGAAAATTTGTTTTTTTTTCATTATAAATTCTTACTCACTATTTTGTTTTCATTTTCTAAAACAGGCAGATAGTATAAGGAGCCTTTAAAATATTAAGCAAGGTTATAGATTTATTACGTCTACCCGCCACAAATTCCCCTAGAATATTACTTTTGGGTGTATCAAAACTATTTGATCTGGCATCTGAAGTTAAGGCGAATTCATAACAGGTGGCCTAGACAACCCATTTGACTTTTTTCTGGTAATTTTAGCCGCTTATAGCCTTTTTCCACTAGCATACATTTTAGAGGAATGAATGGAATATGTTGAAAATGTGAAACTTACGATTCCATTGGCAACATCTACCACCTTCTCAGCTCTCAAAAATACTTACACCATAATTTTTTTGTGGAAAAATATGAAAATAAAATTAAAATGGATTTTGAAGAAACATTAATAAATGGACTCGTCCATGCTTTACAAGAACCAGAGTTGGGCAAAATACATGGTTTGCGGTATTTAAAATACAAAATACCAAATACTTGCTGATCATGTATTTAAAATACAAAATACTTTCAGGTTATGTATTTAAAATACAAAATACAAAATACTTCCACGTCATGTGTGTATTTAAAATACAAAATACTTCCACGTCATGTATGTATTTAAAATACAAAATACGTATTTGTATTTTAAACATAGCTTGGGAATATTGATTAGTAATCCTAATGATTAGCAATTGGATTAGAAATTTTAATTGTGCTGAAAAATTGATTAATTATGATTAGTTAGCCATTTTAGACGATTACTAATTGTTATTTTGTTATTGTTAAACTTGTTGTCGTAACAGTACTACCTGCAAAATAAAATCGCATTGTGAAAAAATGCTTTAGAATTGACAACTGAATTGCGTTGATGCCAACTCTAAGAATTTGTATAGTTACGTTAGCGATTCTAGTTTTTGGTTATTGGTTTGACGCATGATACATTATAAATAGATCAAAATGCATACAACCATCAATAAAGGCCGTGCCGCACTATCCTACACAGCCGCGCGATTTGCAAAATATGACATGTGTGCTAAAAATGTATAGTAGTGTGGACTAAAAATGCAACTGTGTGACAGATTTTTTGGCAAGTCGTGCGATTTGTAAAATTTTATGAAAATTTTCATAAAATGATAGTTTTCATGTGATCAGAGGAGTATTTATTGTCAACCAGATGTTTTGGCATCAGATTTGTATGATAGTGTGGCACCTACAACACCATTTTGAAACAATTTTTTTAAGTCGGTCAGATTTTTGCAAGATTTTCCTGTGAATGAATCGTATGATTGTGTAGGATAGTGAAGCACGGCCTTAAACTGTTAACTATGTTTTGTATGTATTTAAAATACGAAATACAAACTACTTCTATTTATCGTATGTATTTAAAATACAAAATAGGCTGACTTCCAAAACGTTCGTATACAAAGTTTGTATACAGTATTGCTACTGTATTTAAATAAAATACATATGCAAAGTTTCGAAACAATGCAACAACTATAAAACCAATGCCTTGTTTGCTTTCTTACTGCGTTAAAAATACTTGGCGGCGGCGTTTTAAAATGATATACATTGTATAATTATTGTACTGCGGCGTTATGAAAAGTGATGCTTTGTTCAAACACAAAGCAATTGACGTTTCGGAAGTCAGCCATACTTGCAGGACATGTATTTAAAATACAAAATAAAAATACTTTCAGGTTATGTATTTAAATAACAAATACAAAATACGTATTTGTATTTTAAATACGTATTTCAAATCCATGTATTTCAAATACTGCCCAGCCCTGACAAGAACAAACACAATTGTTAATGCAGTATTCAGAAAATTTGCTATACATTATGGAAGAAGATGAATATGAAGATAATCAATCCGTGGCTGCAGAAAATGTCAGAACGGCTATAAGCAAATTATTATGCGAAATAGATTCTTTAATATTAAATCTTAATTAAAATAATTATACCCATATTAATTAATAAAACGAACTTTTTATATGAATTCTTTGGTTTTTTGTTTATTTAAAGTTTTTATATGCATAGCAAAAATTATAAAATAGAGAAATGAAAATATAAATAAATCATTAAAATATCAAAATACATTAAACAAAATAAAAAGTAAATTAAATAAAGTAAAATCCATAAATCATTTTCGTGCTAATTAAATAAAAATTTCCAACACAAAAAAAGAAAAATTAAGCAAATTCACAAAAAATGAAACTATAAATATGTATCTGTCATTTTACTAGAGATGACATTAAAATTATCGGAAGATGTTGATTGGAACAAAATGATATAGGAACATCTTTTAAAGTACTACTGTGTATTTCTTATGGGAAGATCTTCTCAAATTGATGGTAGATGTTAGATGTTGCGTAGTGGAAAAAGGCTATTATTACACTTTTTATCTAATTCAGATTTCAATTGCTTTGTTAACACACTTTTTCACATTCAAAGTAGGTATTTGTGAAAGCGAAATGAATAGGAGAGTGTATCAAACAGAATTTTAATAAAAATATTAAGTAAAATTTAATAAGCAAATTAATTAAAACGAATATATCATGAATTTAAGTAAAAACGTGAAAGCTTTTGAAAATTTTGGTACATATACGATTTAAGTACAGTGTAGTTAAGAACTTACAGGCTATGACGTAGAAATAAGTTATTCATTGATTTATTCTTATCTCATTTTCGAAAGTATTTAAGAAAAAACAAAAACCGAATAGTTCTGACCGTTGCTCGATTTAAAATTGACGGGAAAATGGCGAGTACTTCGGTGAAAAAAAATCAGTTATTTTTAAAGTACATACCTATGTATGTATTTGAAAATGTTTTGACAAACACTGTACAAATAATAATAAACAAATTAAAATTCCATTTACAAAAACAGATGCTGCTTGGAATTGCATTAAATAATTGAAAAAATTGTTTTTGTAGCAGCATCAGACGTCTGGCTTTACTTTTTTGCGTCTGAGGTTGGTTTAATTACTGTAATCAGCAGGTTATCATGTAAAATGTTTCTGCACCTGATACCCGACCAATTCACTGAAGGCGCCCATAAAATTATGCCGAGTGTAAGTACACTCAAAAACATGTTTTAAATTTAATTATAGTTTTATTAAAATTTCTAGCGTCCTCCTGACAATCAAAACCTAAGTTGGATGTTTCAGGAAGCGCCATCCACGAAGGACAACACGGAAATGAGAAGTGCTTAACAACATCAAAAACAACATACTCGTAGCAAGGAAATGAAATACTACACGTTTATATGAAAACATTGTTTCTAGCCACGGCAGATGGCAAAATTTTTACTAATTTTTGAATAAGCACTGCACTAAATTTCTTCCAAATATTTTCTTATAATTATCAAAAATTTCCAGTAAAAGACAAAATTTATATTTTCTAACAATTTCACAGAATTTCAGTAAAAACGGCATACGAAAACCATTTTGAACTCAAATTAAGTAAACTTTGACACCACATTTTCCAAAATTTTAGTTAATTTTTTTTGGAGTGTATATAATTTCAAGCAAAATATTTTAAGCGCAAATATGCACATAATATGTATGACTGTGGTAGAGACACTTGTTTGCAGAGGTGGAAAAGTATTGATTGCTTCAAAACCATTTCTATGATGCATTTAATTTGAATCTGAGAGATCAATCGCATTAGTTCCATTTATTGTCGTTATTGTCCTTTTAGTCGCTGAATAAGAACGTTATGACATTCTTACATAACATTTGGCCAATAAAATCTTCCATGCTATACATATATTAAAAAAAAACGCATTTCATACATACATATGTACATATACGAGTTCATATATAATCTGCACACACAAAATCAAATTTCAAAGCAAAAAGAAGTAACACCCGAAGAATTAGTAAATCTTCTTCCAAATCTGCCTGTTAAGAAATTAAAAAAAGAACAATTCTCACCCATTAAAGTTTTAAAGAGCAGTCGTATGTAATGATACAACAAGAGCAAATTATGAACAAAAAGGACAGAACAACAACAACAAAAGCAGAAAAAGGGCCATCTCATATGTATGTGTAAGGGTTAAAATATTAAAAAGAGTTTATTTTATTAAGGGTAATCACGATGGTGATTGTGCAAATATGCATTTTGCAAATTTGCTGTGCATATTAGTGTACTTCGTGAGCGTACTTTTAAATTGATTGCATTTTAGTGAAGAGCATGTAATTTTGCTCAGAAAAATGTGGCAGCCCATCAAAAATTCTGGCAACACTGACTTCAGATGTCAAGTTACAAATGCATAAATTTATTATTTACTAATAAATTAAAAACAGAAGACTAAAACTTTTAAAATTAAATTAAAATTAGTTACAAAATTAAATTTTCTTTTTCTAAACATAAAAATATGATAGTCTGTATGTCTCAAGTTATTGTTTATTTTCGTTTGCAATTGATAAAATATGCACTACTATCTTTGCTCATGGTTTTTTTAGTGCAAACGAAGCAAAATTAAGCAAATTGCAAATACATACATTTTGTTGTTATGTTATGCAAATGTGTCTATATTTGCACACATTTGCATCGTTTGCACACTTTGCACTACCCATCGTGATTACCCTTTTTATTTTTTACATGACAAATATGTACGTATTAGTGATGTTACGAATACTCGTATTCGTATTCGACTATTCGCCTGTTTTAAGATATTCGTATTCGTATTCGCCAAATTCAAGCGAATATTTTTCGAATAATTTTCCCATACATTTTCCAAAAAAAAATCATACAAAAGTTTAAAAAAAGTACATAAAATGTAAAAAAATATATTAATTTTTATTAAAAAAACCCATTGTATTTCACGCAAAGTAATAACCTTCTTAAAAAACAAACAAAAATATATATGTATTTTGCAACTAGTATTCAAAAATTAAAGTTTTATATCATGTTAAATTAGTAATCAAACCTCAGTAGAGGAATGTTGGACTTTAAAAATGAAAGAACAAAAATTTAATATGTGAAAGTCCACCGATTCATGTGGCTGTGCCATCTGCGACAATATGTTCGCTAAACAGCACTGAATTATTAATTAAAAACCCAAACAGAGTAAGAAAAACGAAATCTGAAAGTATGTAAGTAAAATAATTAAAAAATGTTCTGTAGAGGTTTTCAAATTCGGCATCTTAATGCAATAATAATGTTAAATCACTAAAATTTTTTTTTCATTTATAGTTACTAACGCAAAGGCAGGGATTTTTTCAAATTAAATTTGAAATATAAACCTCAAAAGAAATATTCGTATTCGTATTCGGCGAATACTGTTTTAAATATTCGTATTCGTATTCGCGAATACTAAAAATTGATATTCGTATGTAACATCACTAGTACGTATGTAGTTTTCCAAACGAACACATGACGGACGACTTGTTTGCAGAAGATGATAAAGGTTTTCAAAGAGGACCAATTCGACTGCAAGTGTGTTGCACAACTGGGCCAACATAATTTTGAAGAGCTTCATCATTTGTTCATTATTATTTTTTTATATAAAACAAGAGATACATACGGAGGGATGAAACGACCTCAATGTAAAAAGCGAATTGAGAAAAAAAAATTTCATCATCAAATATTTATTAGAACAGTTTTTAAAAATTAAACTGGCTACAATGCATTGCAAAAATTTTTTTCAATATGATGGAAGTATTTAATAAGTATTGCAGCACGGATCCGTGGACTTGAATAATACACATTTTATAACTTACTGGTCCAGCGATGTTGTAATGCCAAACAGTCAGAGGAGCAGCGAGGCCTAGAACAGATTGATAAATTTGTATAGTTCCGTTAAAATTCGTTTAAGGCCTCTTAACATGGTAATACATGTATATCGGTATGTCAAAAATTGAAAAAAGTCTTATCATGTAAACGTAAATTGTTATGAGTAAGAGAATACGGATAAAAAAACTGACAAGTGTTCGGTAAATGTTTATTTTCTAAACCATTTTAGAAACATACATACATACAGTGATGCCAACTCTTGCAACCAGCGTTGTCAACTTTGAAATTTCAAAAGTCACCAAAATGGAGAAAAAAACGCGCCATTTAACAAAAAACGCACCAAGTTCAGATTTTTTTTATTGAAAATTTTTATTGAATTAATTTTGCGTCTTTACAACATTTAACTTTAGTCCAAAATTCTAATGTTGATATATTATTGTGCCAATGGATGAAGTGAATCATTCTCCACCCTTTTTCAATACTAGATAATATTTCGACATCGTATTCAAATTTTACTGCTAATGGCATGATATCATATTTGCAATGGGATAAAACATTTTGTACAATGCTGGTTGTTGATGTTGTTTGTAGCTAAATGGGCTTAAATCTGCAATGTGTTTCCGTGTTCCAGCATGCCAAACAAGGTTGAATATTTAGGCGTGATATCGCATTTGCAATAAAAACATCTTGCTTTTGTGTTATTATTTGGTCAAGGCCGAATCCATTGCTAAAACTCACATTGTGATTTCCAAATCCTTTTGTATTTCGCTTATGATCTCCTTTTTTAGACTCCATTCTTGACACTAACTTTAAATATTTCTTTTAGTAAATATAAATTTTATTAATTTTAGTGTTACAATCCTTTATGTAAACTTTTACGCATTTTATGAAAAACGAACAATGATCGGAATACAAGAATACTTTTTTTTTTTTTTTTTTTTTTTTTTTTTTAATTAGGACCAGCGCTCAGGGGATGACCCCTACGTATGCAGTGCATTGTGCCGGAACGCAGAGAGAGGGATAGAGTAAAGAAGATAGATGTTGAAAATGTAGAAGGCTTAACTCTGCTTTGCGCGTTATGTTAATTTTTATAGCAGTGTTGAGGCGCCTCCGGTGTTAGGTAGACGCATTAACTTTGTTAAGCTGTATTGGCAGGCATTTTATTAATTGTTTTACTTCGCCGATGTTTCTGCTAACCGACGAAGGAGGGCGATGTTGTGTACATTAGCTTGTAACATCATCAATCGCTGTCGGAACAGTTTTTTAGTGACCAGTGCTATGCCTTCACCACTTAAATAGTCCGACAACAACTAATACAATGTCTCACTAATGTACATTACAGAAATTAATGATGTTGATTGACTTGCTCTGGCCAGGGTTTGAACCCAGGCCCGTCTTATAATGAAATGTTACAAATTATCTATAACAACAAGACGGTTTTGTGAATGTGTTTTGGTACCTCTTAAACATCATTAATGGTTGCTCTTATTATGGTCTGTAAAATTTAATGTAAAAATTGTACACAAATTGAATGTAATGGTATTGAAACAGTGGTATTTTTTGTACAAAATTCTTTTTTCTCATACTGAAACAAAAAATTGTGTTTAATATGATTTGGAGACACACAAAACTAAAAAAACGCACCAAAATTAAAGAAAAAGCGCACCACGCACCAACTCAGATATTTTTCGCACAAAACATTTAGAAAAGCACCAAAAAAGGTGCGAAACGCACCAAGTTGACAACGCTGCTTGCAACATCAAAAGCACTGTGAGCCCATGGAAATAGGGTAAAAAGGGTAAAAATGAAAAAAATTTCGGGTACAAAAGCACTAACCACAGCACTAACAGATCTATTGCTTTTTCATAGCTTTTTGTGTGACTTTGTCGGAGTAAATCGCTTTATCGTGCATTTGTTTCACAATTACAACAAATAAAATATGCTTTTAGTTCATCTTTTGCTAATCTAAGCCACCTTTTAAAAGCTAGATCATTTTCCCAAGCTTTTCTATATAAGTATTTGTTTTTCGATCTAAGGGAAAGCCATTGTTAGATGATGAACTTTAACACATATGAACTTTAACATCAATGAAGAACGTACTTTTAATAACTGTGCAGCTTGATAATAACCAAGGCTCTTTCTTGCTTAAATTTGCACAACAAACAAATCAAAGGATATGTACTAATATTAAAAGTAAGATCACTGCTAAACAAATAAATAATAAAAATTTCTGCACGAATTTAAAAAAAAGGTGCTTGAGAAATTCTAGAATTCAAACTCTTAACAGTTTGCGAGTACTAATCAAAATATAGATGCAAATAATACGCAGTTGGTTAAAAAAGTATTAGGTGTGTTTAAAGAATAGTAGGAAAATGGTTCAGTGTCAAAAATGTTGATTATTTAAAACGCACCTAAAAGCACTGTGAGAAATTCTTAAAAGCACTATAAATACCCGCTTTTCTAAAAAGGGTATTTAACAAAATTTCGGGTATTGCTTAAGTAAAAAAGCACCAAAAAATACCCGAAAAGCACCAAAATGGCAACGCTGCATACATACGTATACTCATTTTATCAGAGGTGTCTTTTTAAGTAAACATTGCCAGCCTTAAGAGTATATATTGAAGGTGGCATCATTTCTATACAATAATTACAAAAACAACTAAATCAAATTCAAGTTGTTTTTGTAAATATTGTAGAACTGTAACCACCAGCTATTTCGTACGGCAGACTTTTGATTTTATTAATATTATCCGTGTAAACATAAAAAATACCTGCAACAGACTTTTTTTCTCTCTTCTTATATACAAAGAGAATTTCATAATATTTTGATGCTACAAAATGATGAAACAGAACACGTCCGCAACTTGAAGCAAAAACGACTCTCAGAGAAAAAATGCCCAGAATTGAAGCGTCGGCTTCAACTTCATTCACATTTCCAATTTTTATCCACAAGTCTTGTTTTTGTACATTGATTACTGCAAATTATATATGAAATCATGTTTATGCACTTCTGCAATCAATTTTTCGACAATATTACTCATATTATTTACAAATTTAGAAAATTATAATTATATTGCTCTTTCAAATGTTTTCTTGATTTCCTTTTGTTCTTATTTTTCTTTGGTTTTGTTTACAAATTGTATGATATATAATAAAAGTGTGGTAGCATTGTTGAGAGAATTTTACTCTGAGAGTGAGAGCATAAGCAAAGTCGCTGGCAAAATAAAATAGATTCTATCTCACGACTGCTTTCAGCCGCGTCTTTTATATGCCAAATTGTATGAAGAAAAACGTCAAGCCCCAGTTCTGTTTCATCATAAAGTGTTAATACTTTGTATTATCATGTAAACTCATCTTTAGTGACACAAATGATTCATGGTACGCACTGTCGACAGTTGAAAAAAATGAATTTTTCTTCAAACTCCACTTTATATCCCACAATATCGACGAATGTTCATAGATATAGTTTCTATGAAAGCATTATTGTCAGTGCTTTCTTATTGCTCTCCTTGATTGTCTATGTATATGTAAATACTTACAGTTAAGTACATACGAATACTTACATATATACATACATACTTGCATTCATACATATACATATGTACATACATGCATACAAAAATACATAGATAGGGCAACAGCTTTGGTTAAAAACAGCGTTGTCAACTTTGAAATTTCAAAAGGCACCAATATGGAGAAAAAAACGCGCCATTCAACAAAAAACGCACCAAGTTCAGAATTTTTTTTTTATTGAATTAGTTTTGCGTCTTTACAAAATCCAAAATTCTAATGTTGATACAATATTGTGCCATTACATGAAGTGAATTATTCTCCACCGATTTTGAGTACTAGATAGATAATATTTCGACATCGGATTCAAATTGTACTGCTAATGGCATGATATCATATTTGTAATGGCATAAAACATTTTGTACAATGTTGGTTCTTGATGTCGTTTGTAGCTAAATGGGCTTAAAGCTGCAATGTGTTTCCGTGTTCCAGCATGCCGAACAAGGTTGGATATTTAGGCGTGATATCGCATTTGCAATAACATCTTGCTTTTGTGTTATTATTTGGTCAAGGCCGAATCCATTGCTTAAACTCACATTGTGATTCCCAAATCTTTTTGTATTTCGCTTATGATCTCCTTTTTTAGACTCCATTATTGATACTAACTTTAAATATTTCTTTTAGTAAATAGAAATTTTATTAATTTTAGTGTTACAACACTTTATATAAACGAATTTTTTATGCATTTTATAAAAATCGAACAATGATCGCTAGTCTCGAATATACTTTGTTTTTGCTAAGCTCTTTAAAAGACTTGACAGCAACTTTTACGACAACAAACAATTATGTACTCTAAAAATCTAAAAGGGACAACCAATTTCTTATAATGAAATGTTACAAATTATCTATAACAACAAGAAACGGGTTTTGTGAATGTGTTTTGGTACCTCTTAAACATCATTAATGGTTGATCTTATTATGGTCTGTAAAATTGAATGTAAAAATTGTACACAATTGAATGTAATGGTATTGAAACAGTTGTATTTTTTGTACAAAATTCTTTTTTCTCATACTGAAACAAAAAATTGTGTTTAATATGATTTGTAGCGACCCAAAATTAAAAAAAAACGCACCAAAATTAAAGAAAAAGCGCACCACGCACCAACTCAGATATTTTTCGCACAAAACATTTAGAAAAGCACCAAAAAAGGTGCGAAACGCACCAAGTTGACAACGCTGGTTAAAAATCCATGAAACTTTCATTGTTTGAAGATTATTTAAGAGATGTGTATCTATGTATGCTCCAGCACACATGGGTGGAGATAAAACAATAAAATTAAACAAACGTCAAAGCAGCAGTGTTTGTTTTCCAAGTCATTGACTGGTTATACAATTGTTGTATAAATTGTCTGTCTGCAGTGGCAAAGGTTGTAGGTTGTATTAATTTCAAATAGTTTCATTGCTCTTTTAAAATTTATACGAATTTAATAAAACTAATAATAAATTTTCTGTAAATTGTTGGCTTACATATGTATGGAATTTATCTACTTGCCGCTCTTGTCATGCGATTTGCTTCAATTTATAGAAACTTCAAGTCATAGGAGTTCAAGTTATATAAGTTCAACTGTATTTATGGATTTATTTTTCTTGAAAAATGTTAACTTTGAGCAGATGTGTTTGAGATGATAATAAATCTAATGCAATACTTTTTAGTTTAGTTAATTAATCAGTTTGTTAGGGCCAAATTTACAGTAATTAGTTAGCTATTAGTAAACTAAAATGATAACTATTGTTTAACTAATACTTCATATTCACAGTGTATTATTTAACCAACACTCTTAATATGAACAAAAAATGGTAACCCTATCAAACTATCAACTTTCAGTACTGGCAATTCCGTTATAGCATATGGTTTTTGTTTACATTTGATGTATTATTTCTTAAAAAATGGCGTATACATTCAAGAACTTGCCACGCCAGCTACTTGCTAAGACGGAATCTTTCCATAAAATCTTTTTAGCTTACGTTGGCGACGCTCAGCAACAATATTCCGCGTATTATCAGTATCAGTGTCACTTTCAATATCGAACTCCGCGTTTTCAATTTCACATGCCATATCTAAAATTTTTCACAAAACAAAAATACTAATAATAAATTCCAACGAATCAGCTGTTGTCTAACTATTAGTTAACCAATGACGTTTGATGGTTTAACTAATGTTAAACTAGAAGCTGTGAATCATATATTATTAGTTAAACTATTGCTATTAGCTAACTAATGACTGTGAATTTGGGCCTTAAACATTCAAAAATTTTTTGGTTTTCATTAAAACACTAATAATTATCACATTTTTAAGCAATAAGATCCAGAAAAGTTTTCAAAACTTGGTGGTAAAGATCTACTGAAGAGTTGGTATTTAGCAATCAATGATATGTACCATATAGATTAGTTAACCGATAACACAAACATAAATAATTTTTTGGAAAAAACAAACATAATAAATTGTTGAGTACTTACTCGACTAAAATGTTATATTTTATCTTATTTATTTCATTATTTTGAATTTAAATGCAGCTGTGGATAACGTAGACTTAAAAATAGTTAAGATTTAAGAACGTTTAAAAAAGGTTAATATAAAAAGAATTTTGATTTTCTTTTAAAAAATCTTGAAAAATTTTTTTCTTGTAAAGGGTGTTTTTTTATAGAGTGACACAAGTTTAAATCATAATAAAACAAGGAAATATATTTTTAATATCAATGAAATTAATGTTTAAATATGATTTGTGCCAGTGGCCGCCACGGCTGGCGCGTATAAGACGTAGTCTGGAACACCAATTTTCAACAACTTTTCGCACCACTTGTGGCCGTATTTTGTAGACAACTCTTCGAATGTTGATTTTCAGGTGTTCACTTGTTTGTGGTTTATCGACGTAGACAAGTGACTTAACATAACCCCAAAGCAAATTTTAATGGGGTTAAATCACACGATCTTGGTGTTCTTCGAATAAGCCACTCTGAAGGACGATTATGTGCGCCATAAAATGGAAGAAGTGCATGATGAGTTTGACGAATAGAACAATTAATTTAATTAAAAATTTCAACAATTTGCACGCGTTGCTCTTCTGTAAGTCGATTCATAAGGAAATTTCAAAGTAAACTAAACAAAAAGCAACTATCAGCTGTTAAATGGGTGTTCAAATAAAGCAGTGATGCTTTTTTTTTGAATATCTTTATAGTTTTTAAGAAATATACGTTGTTTTTTTTGACAATAAAAAAATGCTCCATTTTTAGTGCCTAATTAAGATAATTTGGTCAGCTTTCAGGAATTTTTTCTCTAGATACTCGTATATTGTTGAGTAGTTTGGCTGAGTAAATAATTTCGCTTTAGAAAATCCTTCTGCATGCACCAAAAACGTTATGGTAAGAGTATTCAATCTTCGATATAAATAGTCGAGGATAAAGTAAATATTCCGTCATCTTATCAAATTTAATGCTGTTGGCTGAAGTGGTTATGTTTGTCAATAGAAACCCTGACAATAATAAGCCGGAGAAGAAAAATTGCTTTTGTTCAGACGTGAGCAATTGACGTCTTTATTATATCAAAGCTTAAATTGGAGTTCAGAATGACACTAAGATGTTTATCAACGTTCAATCATGTATTTATCTCAGGGCTAAAATGTGGATCGGAAATTAGATATTTATCTCAAATTTTCTCGAAAAGAACCCATGTTGCTTTGTTAGGATTAAGGGCGGAGCACATAGAATCTGTCATACGTTATACGTCGCCTTTTTCAACTGACAGCTAAGTTAAAATACATGTTTTCTTATGAACTTGATCACATACAGTATTTCTACGTCAACGCAAAGTACAAAGTTGGGCAACATTTAACGTACATTGAGTACTTTGACAACTATGAGTTGATTTGTTCTTTGTTTTGGTTTTGTTGATCGCTTAAAAATAAAATAATTTAAATTCAAATTTATTCGATTTGATAAAGTTTTGGTGGTGTGTTATAAAAAAATAAAGAAAAAGTTTATAATTAAATCAATTTTCAATGATTTTCGCTCCGTTAACAACGTACTCATTGTGTCAATATTACCCGTCATTGCGTTAATGTCAGTAAAAAAAGGCAACGGATGAGGTATGATGTATTCTATGTGCCCCGGACTTTAATGGCAGCAGTGCGCTTTTCACTACATTTGTACACAAACCATTCCGATAGGATGTCCCGTAAAGGTGACAGTAGTTTTCCTCTAATTGCATTCTGGACACCGTCAACATTTGCAGCTGAGTTACACTCGAGAGATTCTAAGGATAACAAATCAAAATTTAAGTGGATGTAGCAGCTTACTACAAGAACCTAAAATTGGATTTTTTTTTTTATAAATAACTAACAACTTAATTTTATAAAAGAACAAAAAAGGTTTATTGAAGTTTTCAGTATTACAATCTTTTTATATATTAAAAACCAATGACAATTATATTTGAATACAAAAAAAACTACTCGATTGATAAAAAAATATTCTAAAAATTTTGTATCAGTTGGAGTTGAATCGAGATACGCTTGGTCATCCTGTAATAATCTGTATAAAGTTTTGCATATAAAGTATGTCTTGGTTTAATTCAAACTGTTAGGAAATACAGTTATTGTCCACAGACCTATTAATTATTTTCTTCCCGACTGCTCTCGTATTTTTAGATCAAATCGTTTTTATAGGAATTTCTATTCATTTACCGCTGTCTACAGCATTTGTGGGCTTGTGTGCGTGAGGATAAGTATATTTGTGTGTGTTCTTCATCTCTTTAGCAGAAGTTGAGAAAATAAAAAGTAAATTAATCCAAAATTTCATAGGATTATTTTGCACATGATTTAATTTTAGAAAAGTAATTAAAATCTTACGTTAAACCAACTTGATGCGGGGAAATTTTTAAAAGTTTTGTAACGAATTAATTTCAATTTAATATCCATATATACATACATACATAAGTAAAAGTTTTCCTAAAATAATACACAATAGGAAACAATAAGTGAAATAAGAGAAAAACAAATAAACAATCATCGAACTAAAACTAAATATTTGTATGAAACTTTAAATTGAAAACTTGACAAATTTTAATCTGTCCTTAAAAGATAAATATTACAATTTTGTTAAAGAAAATTTACATTTTTGTTTACTAAAATTTGCTGTCAGTTATAAATTATTACCAGTGATGATTCAAATGACCGAATGGGTTTGAATTCCTAATAACTTTTTTATTTTAATTTTTTTTTTGTTTTCAGTATTTTGTAAAGAAGACTTGGGGAATTTCAAATGGAACAGAACACAATTGAACAACGGGCCAAAATCGTTAAACTTTATTTCTCAAAGCAATTATTTCTCCATTGTTTTGACCCAGCGTTGATTATGCAATTTATTTTTGTCAAAATTCATTCCTTCTGCAGAAGAAAATCATGATTTTATTCATAATTCAATTATGAGCGACGAAGCACATTTCCAATTATATGGGTTCGTTAATTGGCAAAACTGCAGGATATGGAAAACGAAAAATCCAAGAGTAGTTAAACCAAGTGTACCGTTTGGTGCGCTCTTTCGTCGGAAAGGATAATTGGACCATATTTTTTGGAAAATGAAATGCTGTCTCCGTTTCCATCACTGATGTTAGATATCGGACAGTGTTGGAACATTTTTTACGGCCAGACGTGGAAAACCATCCGCAAGTATGGTTCCAACAGCATGGAGCGGCACAGCGAGGGACACAATAGCTCTTTTACGTGACGTCTGCGGTGGACGAATTATTTCCCGTACAAAAGATTTTAATTGCCATCCGCGTTCACCGGATTTAACCGCTCCAGACTGTTTCCTATATTAATAAGCCTCGAACCATATAGCAATTAAAAAATGATATACGTGTCGAAATCAATAACATAACACCTGAAATTTTGCGAAAGGTTGTGGAAAATGTTTTGGAAGAGCAGAAAATGACCACCACTTGCGAGATATAATTTTTCACAATTAAAAATTTTATTTATTTCTTGCGGGTTAGCAATATCTAAATTCATTTCATTGGTTGCTATATCTACTCATCAGTAGATGTTTACCATTTGGCTGTGAAAATGTGTCTTTTATGTTTTTGATTTTGTTTTTTATTCACTTTTTTCAAAATAAGTTTCTCTTAAGTAGAACAAAAATTCAGGAGATTGGGCATTGTAGGCTATAATTCGCTGGCAGCACTGTAATGTTTAATATATGATAATAAATAAAAACAAATATAAAAAATTCCCCAGCTGGCATCCATTGGTAGTGATGGGCCACTTATTCTATTTGTATTTGTGTATAAATTGATTATGTAATCAAATTCAACGGAGCTACCTAACAAGTAGTGAAAGCATTTACACACAAATACTGACGATGTTTAGTGGCTTCTACCGAAAACAACGTTTGTTCTATTCACCCAGTGCTGTTGAAAAATCTAAAAATAGGGATGTATAAATATTAAATTTTTCCTTCCTTCCTTCCTTCCTTCCTAACAATGTCTACTTAATATTTTTCTGATTTTTAACATTTACGGACTTTAGCCTGTATAAATATTAACAAATACAGGGTGTCTGCTGGCAAATTTATATTTTCAAACTTAAATAAAAAACGTAATAATTGACACAAAGTTTTATTGAGAGCATTGAACGATAGAATGAAAATGCGGATTTTATTTTTTAAAGAGTATGTCATCCAGATGTCTTCCGTCGAGTTGAACAAAGTGTTCAAAACGGAGCCTTGTGTTCTGCGCCACACGCTGCAGTAAACTTGGTCCAATTATCTCATGCCTTATCCACGGCACACCAAACAGTTACCCTGGGGCAATGCAATGGTTTTTGATGTTTCAATCGAGGGTTGCGGGTTCTTGGAGACCAGTAACGCCAGTTTTGCTTGTTGACGTGGACGTTTAAGTGACAATTACCCTCGTCGCTTCAAAACCGAAATTTGAACAATTTTGTCCTCGAGGAATTACGAAAGAATCATTACTCTTAAAAAATGTCCCCACAGCGAATGCGCGATGCTCACTCGACCACTGCGACATCGTGACTGACAAATCCGCACAATCCTCTCACCGCACCGTTTATTACTTTTCGAAATAATCGTATTTAAAAATATAAATACAGGGTGTCTGTATTAATAATAAGCAGTTCGTAGTAATTTAAAAAATTGCAATTAATATACATTTCCAATTCCAATTTCCAATTAAAAAGAAGTGAGTAAAAAAAAAAATTTTTTCATACATTTTTTATAAATTAAAAAGGGGTAAACTTTACCAATACCAATATTTCATCTGAGTAGTTAACGGTTAACCTAGAGTATCCTTTACAAAAAGTATCTTTAGAGAAAGCACCTTTTATTGGAAGTATCTCTTATAAAAATATCCTTTTATAAAATGACCCTTTTATTGAAAGCACCCTTTTCTACAAATTCCATTTGATAAAAAGAACGTTTTACAGAAACTTAAAAGGATATTTATGGTGAAAATTTAAAAGGATTTTTTTCCTAAATTAAAATATTTGCTTAAATATCAAAATGAACAACTGTTCTAGTAATGAAAGCTGTTAGTGACACCAATACCAACACGTTTTCCCAAGTAATTTCGTAATAAAACATTGAATAGACGAATGAACGCAAAAAAGACGATGAATGAAACGAATAATTAAAGATTTAAAATCAGTGTTGCAACATTGTTTATAAAGCGCGGATAGTTATTCTAACTTTAAAACTTTCGTTTTATAAGACTGGAAGATATTTCATAAAGACGAGAATTGCTCTAATGCAATCACGAATTATTTTTAGTGAAGAGTTTTATATTATTGACAATATTCATACTACGAAAATTTAAACAAAGAGAGATTAAAATTTTTTTAGATAACGCAGGCGACACTCAACCGAACATGAATGCTTTGGCATTATAATAATAATTTAAAGCTTAATTAATAAAAGTTAATTTCAAAACAAAAATTTTAAAACTAAAAATTGTTTATTGCCAGTTTTTTGCACCTAAAGATTAAAAAAAGTTAAATAGCGTCATCATGTATTTGCATGTAATTTTTGCTAGAGATGGTACGCAAGGAAGTGGGGACTGGAAAATAAAAATGATTTCAAATTTCATTCTTCTTTAATTAGTTTATAATATTTAATTTTACCTCAGTATCCAAAACCTCAATCAAGAAGAATCGATTATCAGGTGGGAGCGATTCTAAAACAAATATACCACATAAAATCACCGGCATTTTCTTTGTGTAAATTACTGAGGACATATCAAATATGTTTTCTAATGAAAGTGAATAATATAGAATTAAGATCATGTACTAGTTTTCCCGTCTATAAGGGTACTTTTTTGTAATTGGTAATAAAAATGTACTCTATACAACTATTGCAGTGTAGAGATAAATTAATTTTAAAATATGTATGTACATGTTTTTATACAAAATGTTTATTAAAACCTCTAAATGTTTCAGAAATCCTTTGAAATAAGTGCGTCGGGTTAATTTGGCAATATTTTGAATGCAATTGTATAGCAAATATAAGTAAACACAAATATTTCTTATAGAAAAAATATATTCGAATTGATAACACAAACCATCTTCTAAAATTCTACTTCAAAATGATTTTTAGATATAAATTGTGTGCTTCGAGTTCACCCTAATTAATAGCAATTTTCTAATCACTAAGAAATATTCCTGTAGTAAATAACATAACTTAAAAAAAAAATTCAATATTCTTCGTACAGAATTTATTTTCAAAAAACTAATTTGGGGATTTTAGGAGAAAATGGAGTGATATTGTAGGATAAAGAAGGTAACCCAGAAAAAAAAAATTTTTAAATTAATTAGTTAATTCATAAACAATTAAATGCATGAGGCGAAATGAAAGGCTCACGAACAAGAAACTACGTATTAAGCACTAATTTCAACTATACATTCAGTCATTCTATCCACGGACTGTGTGTTAATCCGTTGACTTCTTGAGGCTTAGAAATACATACATCTGTACAAATATTTAGTTTGTGATTTTGCAGAATGTTTCCAAATATATCCTACAGAACCTTTGAATTCTGCGTTCTCCATTTTCTTTTTCGCGTCTGCTTTCGTTCTTTTGACGTCATCCGTAACGACAGTCTACACCCAATTTACTTACACATTATTTAAAAATCATGCATTTTTTAGTTTGCCTGTGAAAATATCTTCTAAACTAAAATAAAACATTATACAAAAAACTCAAACGAAAGTAAAGAAAAATGCAGAGAAAATAGAAATCGTAATATTTTTTGTACTTCCCTTTTTTCTCTATCCGGTCGAGGTAATACGTCTGCAGGTATTAGTAGCAATTTTAAATGCTTTTAGCTTCCAAAATTCAATAACTCCCAGCTAGCATTTTTAGTCGTTAAACACTTTTCCGCGATCGGAGAAGACGATTAAACCGATCGTCTATGATGACGCATTCCGATCGCAAAAATTAAAGAAAACGGGAGAAACTGTGTCCTGATGGCGACTCTTCCATACGAATCGTCTACGATGCACCATAATTAGTCGCCTACGGATCGTTTAAGACAATTTAACAATACACCCATCCAACAATCGTTTAAGTAACTTGCAAGAGTATCTCTTCGAAGGGTGAAACACGATTGTTAATTATTTACTTATCCAACAATCGTAAAAATGGCTCGCAAAACCATCTTTCTGAAGAGAAAAATATAAATCCACTCCAACAATCGTGTAGGTGTTTATAGAACGAGTCGCAAAATGATCGCGCTCGTCAAACAATCATGCAAGCAAATGCCAGCTGGGCTAAAGCTGCTAAGCTATCGATGGTACTATCGATAGTTTTATTTTTAAGACTCTATCGATATTTTGTTTCGATAGCGATACTTTCTGCAAAAATATAAAAATGCAACATTCACATTTCGCCGCCTGTAAGCCTTTATAATATAATATCTTTTCATCTATAATTGTATGTATATAAAACCGAATGTATGTCTGTTTATTTGTTTGTTTGTTTGCTTGTTCCTTATAGGAGGCAAACCCCTTGGACCGATCTTCCTGAAATTTTCACAGTATTTAACTGGAACTCTCGGATGAATTATAGGCTACTTTTTTTCAACCACACCCACTTTTACGCCCACTTTTTTAAATTATGTTAGTCCTACCACGTAGTTTTTAACAGATTTTATAATGTAAAGTGAGCATAACTTCGCCATTTGTGGATCAATTTTCAAAATTCTTTCAGCATATGGAAAAGGTGCATTAAATTTTTTTGTTTTTGAAAATTGTGCGTAGGGGCAAGGTGTCGCAAAGGCCCCGCCACAAAAATTGTTTATCAAATAACTTCGCCATATTTTGGGCATTTTTTGACCTACGTCGATGATATTTGGTACATATGGTATTGTCATAATTTGGAATACGTACCAGGAGAAAAGTTGGTGGAACCACGCCCCTCTTTAGGAAAATTAAAAATCGTAATATAGTCTTAACTACTGGACCGATCGTCATTAAATTTTCACAATAGGATATATAAATACTTTTAATTTTATTTTATAACGAGGGGGTAGCGAAGCACACCGGGATAGGCTAGTATGTCTATAAATGTAAAAATATGTTAATTACTTTTGATTTTTTTTCTACATTGCATAAAAAATACAATTATTATGTACCAACAAGTTTGACAAATGAATAAATTTGGCGGCGGTTAAATTTGACGACTACTTGACTGCCGATAAATTTTAATATATGTACATATGCATGTACTCGTATGTACGTGTATGTATATTAAAAGCATTGGAAATGCAATTTAAGTTTCTTTTTACTTTCTTTACTTTAAATTTGCTTCTTTTTAAGCGCCATGGCCACGCATCAAATTGGCTTGACAAATACCATGTATGTGTTGGTAAATATTATAATGTTTAACACAGCAACGTGTCAAATTCATGCCGTCATACTTCAATTCAAAGTTATTTTTGAAGGATAAGTACGTGGGATGTTTTTGGTCGCAAAATATATTTTGCTTACAAAATTTTCTTAATTTTATTTATTAACATTTATAATATCAATTATCTTATATTTTTATATGCGATTGACTTACAGAGCCTTTATATTATATTATTATGAAAATAATTATATATATTTTGTTAATTTTAATTCAATATATATAAAAATTTGCATAACATTTAGATTATTTTCAACATTTGGTTTATTTTTAATTACTCTCCTTTATGCAGGCAAACCGCGATAAGATTTAATTAATTCCAGTATGAATTTTTTTTCATAAATTTTTTTATTTTGCGCTATCAAATTTTGCGCAAACGTAGTAAAAATGAGATTTGATGTAATTACGCAGCAACACATCAAATTTGCTTCAAATTACAGTATCGACGGCAGTGAATATCTAAATTGTGTTGATTTTCGTCAAACTCACATGGACATATACGTGAGAGCTTTTTTCACTAACCCAATCAAAAAAAACTTGGTTTGTCAAGCCAATTTGATTAGTAGGCATGGCGCTTTATGTAACACTCAAAAAAAACAGTTAATTCTTGAATGCATTTTGGTGTTGAAACGTTGGCAACACTAATTTGTATTCCCTTTTATCAGAAAACAAAATATCTGTCGTTTGTTTATCATTTTCCTAGTTGCTCTTAGTTGTTGTTAATTATTTAAACAACAAATGATAATGAGCAACATGGGAGTAGTTGATGAGAAATTTGCAAAGCACACAAATAACAAAAACAATAAGTGCAACAGCAACAGTAATGACAAATAAGACACTAACAAGAAATAATAATGATAATGAATGTAAAGGGGAGATGTTGCTGCCACTGTTGTTTTTTAGGATGATCATAATAATAATAAAGATAATCATAGATAATGTTTTAGTTAAAAAAAGTTTTGAGAAAAGTAGAAATTTAAAACAAAAGTTTACCTGCTCCCTTTGCTGAAGATTATCATGGAAATTATCATCATTGTCGGTCGTTGGTACCGAGCTTAACTTATTACCGAATTTTGAAGCATCAACTGAGAAAATGTCATCCAACCATTTCATTTCGTCGACACTTAGTTCAGGTGCACCTGTTGTGATCGTTGTTGAAATTCTTGTCGATGAACTTATTTGAGGTGCTGGCAATTCAGTTGGCTGAAAGTCCAAAGACTGGTCACCAGTAGCTCCGTCTACTATTGTCGTTTGTTCTGTATTTGCGGAATCATCACCCTCTTGACCATTGCGGTAAATGTTTTCTGCATCCGGTTGTATAGTGGTTGTGTCGACAGCTTCCTCAACTATTGATTTTTGTGTTGTTGATGTGGTTGGTGTTATAAACTTATTCGATGGCATACGCTTATAACTAATTGCAGAAGAAATTATTTGATCTTCTAAATCTTTCATTTCATTGTCGGAAAGTTCATTGCGTGAACCTCCATTGAAAACAGTACTTTTAACATACTTATCATTGACATCATTGGGTGAGAAGGGTGTGGTATTCGCTTCCACAGTGCAATTGGAATGTACCAATTCCCGTACTTTGTCTCCCCATTGAGTGCGTAGCCAAGGCTTCTCCAATATTACCAAACGACATATAATGTCGGCATTGTTGTCTTCGGTGTTGACAGCATTTAATAGAATTTCATAACGCACTCCATTAACAATTTCTCGAAAAGCATCGATTATGTTGATAAAGTTCATGGAGAGTGGCAAGAATGTCATGGCAATATTTTGCACCCCTATTAAGTTGGGCGAAAGATACTCGCGTTCATCGGGGTTCAAGACATGAACAAATTTATGGGGTTCCTCTGATACAGGTTGCATCGTTTGCGTTTCATCATTTGGCTGTTGTCACACACATTGATGTTGCGCAATCATTTCACACATTGAATGTTTGCAATATTGTTAAAGTTGGACAATCACGAAATCAAAGAAGGTAGAGACAAATGCACACAAAAAGAGTGAATAGATTGGGAAGGGGGTGACAGTATGGAAGAGCGTATAAAGAAAACAAAACAAAGGATTTTAAATCACAGGTTTTTTTTCTTTTTTTTTTTTTGCTGAAGACAAAATTACACAACACGAAAAAAAGCAATTGAAATTGTAACAGACACCCAGTGTAGTTTGTGTGTGTGCGTGGGTGAAACATTAAATAGACAAGCCAAAGCGAAATTTTTTCATATACTTACACCCATAAATGTGATGATAATAATGGTGGAATTAAATGTATTTAAGTATTTGAGAAACATTAGCAAGCTAAATATGTATGTATGTATGTATATTAGAAGAAATGGAATGCCTTACTTATATCAAATCGTGAAAGATTAGAGTTGACAACTCATTATAAAAAAAAAAAAACATTTCCATAAACTAAATTAATGTATGTATGTACTTTTATTTTTATAATCATGTAATGAATTATGTACTTTTATTTACGCAAAGTGCGAATGGAGTGTGTTCAAGAAAGTTATTGGGCAATCGAAATTCTTAAGTTGAATACATAAATAAATATACCTTGAACTAAAAGTTTTATATTGTGTAAATATGTATATAAAAAAAATTACTTGTTGTATTTACACTAATACAAAACGTTGGATACAACACCAGAATGTTAGGACAGACACGGTGCAGGATATGATAAGGAGCTAATTATTCTTAAGGATAGATGGCGCTCCTGTTCAGATAATTTTTTAAAGGCACATGAAAGATTTCAAGTGCTTTCATTAGCATATTTTCTTGTACGACTTAATACAGCTGCTGTTTCAATTAAAACAAGTATCTTATCAAATCCAATGCTCTATCAAATAACCTTAATATGTTAATTCATATTTACTACACTTTAATCTAATATACGAATATTTATTCTTAACTATTAAATACAATTTAAAATCCAAATTATAATCAATAATTTTAATTTCAAGAACAAACACCATTCATACATCCATCACATGTACACAAGAAAAGATTGAAACAACTTCGAATAAGGTTTAGTTGTAGACCGAAATGAAGAATACAAAACCACTATTACAAATTCAATTGTACAACAACAAAATCAATCAGTTGATTGTAATGATCAACCAGCAAACAACTTTACTATGCATTTAGGCCGACGCAGTTGTTATGCCACTTAATGAAATGTGGTTTAATCAATTGGTTTGAACCACTGCGTATTTTTTTTTTAAATGACGGTGGTCAAAGTAACTAAATTTCGATGAGTAATAAATGGTCACAAAAAAAACCCATGGCCGGTCAGTTTAATAGAAATTATGTAATGCAGTATGTTTATAGTGTACTTAGTATACGAGGGTTGCCTTTTCAATATATTTTTATTATTATGTTTTTTTTTTGTATTCGACCTTATAATTTGTAAATTTTAATAATTTTATTCGGGGTCAAGGTCATACCATTTATTTAAATAAAAGTCTTTTTTATTTTATTAAACTTTGAGAGTTACTCTCAAACCTAATTTAATTTTTTTTCTGAAGAAGGACACCGAAGGTGTTCAAAATATTGAAATAATAAATAAAGGGTCCGCCAGATAACTTTTTTTTTTTGAAAATGCTATAAAAAAACTACTGAATAGTTTCTCAAATTTCTTTTTTTATTTGAAAGTACAATCCTTCCGGTTAATAATGAAAAATAATTTCATTCAAATGGCTGCCTCGGCTGTATTTCACCAATGGCTCCACGAATATTGTCCTTTAAAGCGTCAATTGTCTCTGGCTTGTCGCCGTAACACTTATCTTTGACGGCACCCACAAATAATAGTCCAACGGTATCAAATCGCAGCTCCGAGGTGGCCAAACGACATCAGCTCTGCGGCTGATAATGCGATCTTCAAAAACAGTGCGCAAAAAATCGAGTGTAGCTTCGGCTGTGTGGCACGTAGCGCCGTCCTGTTGAAACCAAATGTTGCCAATATCCTCCTCTTCAATTTCGAAGAAAAATGGCCTAAGGCATACTCTGGACCAAAATCCGCAAGATCAAAATGAGTTTCATCTGAAAATTTTTTTTGGCAAAATCGGCATCTTCTGTAAGTCGATCGCAGGCCCACTTAGCGAAGCGAAAACGCATTGGATGGTCAGTTGGCTCCAACTCCTGAACCAATTAGACTTTGTATGGCGTCATACCAAGGTCTTTATGCAAAATTCGTCTCAATCATGTCTCCGAAATGTTCAATTGTTGATAATGACGGTGAATTGTTGTTGATGGCGCTTCACGCACACCTTCTGACACAGCATCAATATTCACGCCTTTGTTTTTCAATGAGGATGCCAGTTTCTTTCACTTTTTTCACGAGATAACGAACATACGGAGCTGACGGTGCTTCTCTTCTTCCAAAATCCGTACGAAATTTTCGCACACATTCTGCAACATTACCATGATTTTCAAAGTAATGTCGCAATATTTCCCAGCGTTGTTCAAGCGTATACACAACTATATTCGTTCAGCGGAAAGATAAAACTAATTATCTGTCAAATCAGACATGAGCTAAGTGTCACCATACACGAAATAAGCACTAGTTGAAAAAAAACGTTAAATGGCGGACCCTGTATATAACAATTAAAATTGCAAAGTTTAATAAAACAAAAAAGAGTTTTATTTAAATAAATGGTATGACCTTGAGCTTGAATAAAATTATTAAAATTTATATTTTTATTATTGCAAAATTTAATTTTAAATAATAATTTAAACGAAACGAAAAACTAATATATTTATTACTCAAAATTATAAAGAATTTTACAAATGTACCTACATCTTTATTAAGAATGCAAGTAATTATTGATTGTTATTGTACATTAGTGATGTTACGAATATTAATTTTTAGTATTCGCGAATACGAATACGAATATTTAAAACAGTATTCGCCGAATACGAATACGAATACGAATATTTCTTTTGAGGTTTATATTTCAAATTTAATTGGAAAAAATCCCTGCCTTTGCGTTAGTAACTATAAATGAAAAAAAAAATTTAGTGATTTAACATTATTATTGCATTAAGATGCCGAATTTGAAAACCTCTACAGAACATTTTTTAATTATTTTACTTACATACTTTCAGATTTCGTTTTTCTTACTCTGCGTGAAATACAATGGGTTTTTTTTAATAAAAATTAATATATTTTTTTACATTTTATGTACTTTTTTTAAACTTTTGTATGATTTTTTTTTGGAAAATGTATGGGAAAATTATTCGAAAAATATTCGCTTGAATTTGGCGAATACGAATACGAATATCTTAAAACAGGTGAATAGTCGAATACGAATACGTGTATTCGTAACATCACTATTCTACATACGAGCATATTTGAAAAATTAATACTATTTAGGCTTAAATTCAAATTACTAACAGGAACATTAGAATATCAAATAAGACTAGCAACGCGACACCTCTCATCAACGTTGGTTGGTTCGTTGTTACCAGTTATGGTAACAATTTAAACAAATTTTCACCACAAAAGTATTTAGTAGAATTATAGCAAAAAATATATCAAAAGTATTTTAAAATTGCAAGCAACTTCATATTTTCCGCAGCATACAAAAATGATGTACATGCTTGATAGCAATATTTTACATTGCAAAATATGTATAAAAAAATCCTCTGTAATATATTCCGCAATAACAAATTTCTTAGTACTTCATCAATAGTTAAATCGTATGCTTGTAACTGCATAATATATAACGACACAAATGTGGCAATATGAGAAAAACCAGGCAGGTTTCATTTAACACAAATGTGGGAAATAAAACCATCAAAAATAATGGGATACACTTTATATACATATGCATATTGATCATAGCTATTTCTCAAACGCCAATATTTTTTCTAAGATATTTAAATTTTCGTATTTTTAGTTCGTCATATTTATTTTTGTTTTTTTGGTTGGCATGTCATATATTTACCTATTTAGTATTTTCCATATTGCCATTTGTATGTTAGAATATCTTTGGATGATTTCTATTTCTCATATTTGTATGGTTTAACATTTTACAATTATGTATTATATGATGCGACTAATAACGTTAGTCCCCCCCTTCTCATATAATTTTACTGTATAAAAATTTTACTTTATCAATTGGAGAAAAGAAACATGTGAAATTTTAATTTATGAGTGTTAAGTAGGACGTAAAAAAATTATATAAAAATTTCCTCACATACGAGTATAAACGTAATCTGTATTGTGAATTAATGTAAGAATTACATGTTATTGTATTTTGTGCATTTAATTGCTTATCCGTCAATACACAGAGAAAAAAGTACCTAATAAATACCTAATAAAATAGAACAAAATTAATAAGATATATATATCTCTACGGATTTTTTGCAAGAAGGAAGTCTTATTATTTTAATAAGGAAAACCTTATTGAAAAAATCAAGAAGGAAAATCCGTAGAGATAGATATCTTATTAATTTTGTTCTATTTTATTATGTATTTATTAGGCACTTTTTTCTCTTTGTGATGTTAGGAAATACAAATTTGATGTCATCAGAACGTCATGGTACGTCCGGAATGCTTATTTACAACATGAAGTTGTATTATCTGGATGAGGGGTAAAGAAAACATTTTTATAAAATTTACGTCAGTTGGGACTCGAACCAAGGAGCTTCGGTTTCGTAAATAGGCACTCTAACCACCTCACTACTACACCTTGCTACATGTTACCAGCTAGTTTAAGAAGATGATTTACACATGATCATACAGGAACTTAATGAAATCAATAAGGAATACCTTTTATTATACAATTCATATGAAAACCTAATAGAATCAAAATAACGGAAATTGGGTAAACAAATTGTGAATAACAAGTTTTCTTCTTGATTTTATGTATTTTCCTTCTTGATAAAATTAAAAAGATTTACCAAATAAAAATAAAAAGGAATCTCTTCGGAAAAATATTCGCTTCTTTCTGCTGGGATACCCCTTAGCCTAAAAAGGTTTCATAGAGAAAAACTTCTTAATTCTATTAGGCAGTTTTGGCTCTGTGTATTGTCGAGTTTTTAGTTTTTGATATTTTGCATAAGTATGTTTGTTTGTTACGAATATTACATACACCCAGTCCAAAGCCAATTGTTTTAATATGAAAGATTAAAAAAATACAATTTTATAATAAATATTAATTGGCTTTAATAAAATGTATTATAATTAGTGCTATTAGTAAATATTATGTACTAAGTACATAAGTATGTACACATAAACACCAATATATCAAGGTAAGAAAATTGTATCACTACGATGTAAGCAGGTCAGTCAGACCATTAATATCCCAATTGTGCCAAGTATGACTTTAAGCAGAAAACGCAATTTATTTTAATTAGTATAACCAACGGCCGACACAAGCTACTGTATTCTAGATGTACATAATTTGTTTTAATGTTCATACAGAAATTATCATGATTATTATAAATATATCATTTATTGAAAAATATGGCAGAGTATATGATTTAATACAGAGTAATTTTAATAACTAAATCTTAAGTTACGAGATAAAAATTCTATAGTAAAATCATTTAATAAATCTTGATTGAATTTAACTAAAAAGAAAATACTATTATTGTACCACTTATCAGACGAAGAATGAAGAATGACTCGATCAATGAAGTTAAATCCCTTGGTGTCATATTTGACAAGTCACTCACTTGGAAACAACATGTTTCCTATATTGTTAATAAAGCCATTTGGATAATCTATGCGTACCAAATGGCTATTTGGCAAAACGTAGGGACTCAAACCAAAAATGGTATATTGGTCATTCACCACTATAATAAAACCAATAATAACATATGCTGCCGTTGTGTGGTGGCCAAACCTGAACAAATTACTGCTAGGGCAGTACTCGACAAGGTATATCGCCTTGTTTATATTTCAATGAGAAAGAGCCCTACACATGCTTTGGGTGCCATCCTGCATATTCCTTCTTTGCACATCGCAGTGAAGGAGCAGGCTCGCAGAAGCGCACTTCGACTGCCAGATGCCTCAGCTATTAAGGCTGGAGACCTAGATGTACATATGAGCATATTAGGACACTTTGGCAACGACTCATACTTTAGGATACGTGGCCAAATACAACTGACAATAGTTCTGAACAAAGACTTTCATGTTCTGATTACTGAACGGAGCCGATGGCGGAACCATAATACATGACACAAAAATGCCGATCAGATATCGTACACTGGTGGCTCCAAACAGGAAAATGGAGATACAGGGGCAGTTCCCATGGATAACTGCCCTACAATTTTCCAAGCCGAAGTCTATACCATTCTTATTTGTGCTAAAGAATGTCTAAGGCGGGAATGTATGGAAAGCGCATATATATGATGTCGGATAGCCAAGCAGAAGCAGCGGTTAAGGCCATAATCTCCAATGAGATAAGATCGGGTGTTGTCATGGACTGTGTTACATCTCTAAATGAACTTGGCACTAAAAATAAAATATTACTATGCTGGGTGCCTGGCCGCGAAGGTCATGCAGGAAACGAACGGGTTGACTGTCTAGCCGACATAGGAGCCCAACGTAAATTTGTAGGGCCGGAACCCTTTCTTGGCTTATCACTCGGATATATCAAAAAAACGGAACTGTTCATGGGGTAGATGGCATTCGCTAGCTGGGAATCCCTTCAAGGCCTCAGACAAGCAACACGATTCATTACATTATGCAAAAACAAATGCAACAAACTACTACAAATGGACAAAAATTACTACTGACGGGATGGTTTACTGGACACTGTGGTCTCAGGAAACACCTATTCATTATTGTAAACACTGAGACCGATTTATGCAGACTCTGCGAAATGCACAAAAGTTCCTTGGGTCGCGGTGCCTGTGGCCTAATAATAATAATTGTATAAAATAATTGATTTAATAAGACACATCAACTATTGAGTTAAAACTTTCAGTTTCACCAACTCTTTTAAAAACTTTTTGAGCAGCACAAAATTTAATTTGAGACGCGACGTATAGCAAGCCAGCACGAAAGTCTTATCCACAAATTAACGCCAAATCTTCCTGCAAACATCGTTAGCTTTCAAAACCCTATTTGAGGTAAAACTCATACATCAATATTTTCTGATGATACAGCTTTTCTAAACGTTCACGAAAATCGTCTACAATCATATTAAAATTTACAAGAGTATATAAAAGTTAATGAGCAGATATGTGTAGATGCCACTTTTAGTTGCGCAGCAAAACATAGCCGCCTGTACAATTCAGTAGTGTCACTATACTAAATTGAAGTAAAACATCTTGCTGTTAATCTTAATCTCTATTTAACACGGAAATCGCACATCGACGAAAATAAAATTAAATGCGGCTCAATTGAATTGGCTTGTTTGCAGAAAATATATAAAATACCCAAAGCTATTATGGTCGTATAGCATCCAGTTATAGGGGGGCACTTACTCCGGATCAAATGTGAAAAAAATTAAAGGCGACAAAATAAACTCCTCTGTACAATCACGGCAGACCCCTGGTATATCAGAAATTATCGAATTCATAAAGATATAGATGTTCCGTTGTACAAAACTGTCTACCACATTATTGTTACTTTTAACAATAATTTCGCTGAAATTGTGTCCCAAGAGTAAAACAACATGTTCAAAACAATTTACAGTTTTGACCTAACATCTATTTTGTCATGAGTCATTTTCCCCTAACCAACAAAAGTATCAGCGACAGCAGAACATACGCTGCATACACATACTGACGTTGAGTTAGTTTCCCTCAACCAACAAAAATACCAACGGCAGCAAAATACCGCTGCATGCATTACTGACGTTATTACCAGTAATTTTCCTACAGATATATGCTGACATTGCAATATCGTGAGAACCGCAACCGGCTGGAAGTTCCACGGGTATGAATGTGCTGAATTTGCATACTAACACACTTAGCAATGACCACGCCGGCGGCAGCGAACGTCAGCAGCATCGTTCAATCAGACAGCGAAATTGGGTATAAAAGCGGAGGGTGATTTGGTATGGATAGTCTGTAGAGTCTGTAAGTCTGTAGAGTCTGTACGGCTGTAGAGTTTTGGCTGAATAGCAGTTCGGGAATATTCTTTAACACGTAACAACTAACCTGATCAAACACCAGCCTTAAAAAGCGGGTCCCTTTGAAGGCATAACGATATTTTATAAAGTAGACCGGATTAAACACCAGCCTTAAAAAGCGGGTCCCTATGAAGGCTAACTAATATTTTAAAGTAGATATAAAGCTAACATTTTGTAGTCTGTGGTTAATAAATAAAAATAATATTAAATAAATAATAAAAATAATGTTTTAATTTAAACATAACAATTTTTAATAAAAGTAAACTTTAAAACTCGTTTAAAATATAATTCGTTGATGGCTATAATTACGCGCCAAAACTAAATTTTTATCATATATAATAAAAATTTAGAAAAATATGTATTCGCTAATAATTAAATATATGCACTAAGAAAACGACACCAAATGACTAATTACAAATTATTAAAACTGTGAATAAACTCGGAATATATGAAGGAAATGTGACCAGGGCCCGAATCGTTATATCCGTCAACGTACAACTCGTCACGTATTAGCCCATTAAATTCTTCAATTATAACGGTTTGGGGCCAGTTTTAACAAAAATATTTTAAAATTTAATTTTAAAAACTGATTTATTTGATATCTTTTTGTAAAAGTGAATATTAACATTTAAAAATATATTCAAAATTTGCAGAAAACCCCAGAAAAACATATGCAAAAATATACCCTAACAAGTTGCTGCTGAAATTCTCAAAAAGTTCTAAAATACATAAATAGTTTATTTTGGTCATGCAATTGCATATTTCTAGTTTCTGTGGTACATATTAGCCTCAATTCCATATTTAAAATCAAGCATACTTTACATTTGATTTTGGCACACTCCTTTGATATACACTCCTTTGATATACATATTCATATTTATTAGCTTAAATATCTCAAGCTTTAGAAACTGAAAAGCAAATCTGTCTGTTTCCTGCTAACTGGGAAGTAGTCAGATGTTAAATATAAATTCACACGCGTGTATTATGCCTTCAGTAAATATTTTTTTCAAGCATTCGCACATTTGCATATTATTGCTATTTAAACAATTGAACGGTTGGTTGGTTGATGTAACCAATCAGCCACTCTAACTCGTCCTCTTTAGCTATTGTAACTGTTTGGCGGCTTTTTATCCTTTACGCCTCTGACGCCACACCCGTCGCCATAATTTGTCTGATGCTTCTTGTGTTACAACCACAGCCAACAACAAATACTAATAGACAATTTGCAAATTGAATCGTTTATTTATTACGCTTAATATTGAAACTTTTATTTTGCTGTTATTTCCAACCTTAAAACATAAATCGAAGAACATAAATTGGTAATTTAGAGACTATTGTATATTTTTCTAAAAAGCTCAAGTAATGAAAATGTTAAAATTACTTTTTGATATATCTGCTGTAATACCATATTGTTGTAGTTATAATATTTTAACAAATATTTAATTTAAAGTGAATTAAAGTAAATAAACTACATTTTATAAAACGTTAGATATCCCGTAGTGTAGTGGATCTTGTTCAACTCTATTAAACGGGTTCGCAGGGTCGATTCCTGCCAAGACTTGGTGTTTCTACATACAAGCCAAAAATGGCTTAAGCAGTATTTGTGTTTGTTTTTTCAATGGTTTTTGGTTTTATTTAAATCCAAAAATAGATATACTGTAGGATAATGATTGATCCTATTATGATTTACTAACAATGTTTTAGTTGACTTTTTTTTTTGTAGGACCACTCAGAAGACGTCTACTTTTGTCATGGATTGTGCCAGAACTAGGGACAAAGGGATAAGGTAGAGAGATTATATGAAAATAATAATATTATCAGGCTCAAGTTCCGTTTTTATTGAATTTATGAAAATTTAAATTACTAAGAGTTTTTAACCAAATTGTTTCAACATGTAAAAACAGAATAAAAATTAATTAAATTAATTCCCGTATTCTATTTCATTTGAAAACTTGGTTAAAAAGTTGATATTCTTTCCCAATTAGTATCCACTTTACGAAAATGCACAAATGAACGCTGATGAGAGGTGTAGCGGCCTTGAAATTGGTATACTGATACGTTCGGCTAAAAAACTGTTTGGGTATACTAATGTTTTTCAACATAAAAAAAAATCTTAGTAATTTGAATTTTCATTAATTCAATAAAAACTGAACTTGAGCCTGATAATATTAATTTTCATATGTACATCAATATAAGTTCGAATAATAATTACGTTTAATCCTAATAATATAAAAAACAATAACTCTAAGATTTCCGCAATGAAATGACATTCGAAAAATATATGTAAGGTAATAACACTTTTGACATTTGCTTTCGTACTACAGACTGGCGCTTTCTGAAGGTATTTATTGCTATTCGAAAGGGACTGAAAAAAATCCTATAATTTTTGAACGTTCGGAAATAAATTTCCGATAACTACGTAATTTCGTAAATTTTCCGATTCAAATCTACATATATAATTTCCGTAAATTTTTTTTTTGTCTTTCCAGAACTTTCTGAAGCCACCAGTTGGCCTAGAAAGTTGAAAATTGGTATACTTATAGTACTAAACGCGACGAAGAACCTAAAGAAGAGGGATTTTTGATTTTCGGCCTGTGAGCGGAACGGTGCGCCTGCCATGGATAGGCTTTTCAACTAGTAGAAATATAATTATAATAGCCCCATAAAAATTTTTCAAACAAAATAATTTTTTCTATTTCGAATGACTCATAAAATTTATTTTAGTCAAACGAATTAAAATTCGTCATTAATATTGTACATACCGAAAATTTAATAATTTATATTTGTGCTATTGGCTTAAATATGAAAGAAGAAGAGTTCAGTTAATAAATTTGAACAGATAAAATGTTTGACAAGTAAATCGATTTGTAACAAATGAATAAACAAAATAAAAATGTAGTCATCGTTGGCACAAATACGAACAAAAACAATAAATTTCATATTAATAATATTTAATTCCGTGTTATTTCATTCGTAAATGTCAGACAGGGGCTACTTAAATGTTTTGTATTCCACAAACCTTAATTTTCCGTTTAAAATAAATTCATTGGTAAATAGTTTTGATTATAAAAATAATATTTTCACGTCAATAAATTTTGGACAATATAAAAGAATGAAATATTGGGCAATTAATGCAAATAGTTTATTGAAATTTATAAATGATGTGTAGATAATTAAAAGAGGGAGATTCGAACTGGTAAAAATGGTAAAAAGAAAAAAAGTAAAATAATGAAAATTATTGTGAACACTTTTAAGCCTGTAACTTTTCGCTGTGGATGTCGTTTTTGTTCGCTTTCTTGAAAAAGTTGTTTGTTCTACCCCAGCAAACATTTTGATTGAAAACTAATTAAATTAAATCATGATAAATATATCCTTCCATATACGATACATACCATTTAGCATCGTTAAATTTAGAGGCTACAGTAGTCAGGGTTTTTAAAACCTTAACAAATTTGATGCACGTGAATCACTTATTTCAATATTTATCGAAGTCAGGAAGGGGTACCGCGTATTTCGTTTCGAAAGAAGTAATTTACGAGAAATCTAGGAATGTTAAAAAAATGTATACTCGAAGAAGATGGTTTATTCATGACGAATTATCCAGTCTTCACAATCCATTCTACTTAAATAACTCCAAAACGTATAATTTTTAATCTGTATTTTTCATTGCTTTGTTTTGGGATATTTTTATACATTTTGGCATTTTAGTTACAGTGCTATCAAGTCTTCATCATATTTCACAATTCCTTATAAATACAACTCTGCCATCGCTTTCAAAGAGATCGGTATGGTTATAGAACCCATAAGAAAATACAATTTTCCGTCATTACGAAAAATGTGCCACATTGTGGAGGCCTTTTGTCATTGTCCGAAATTTAAGAATGATTAATAAAGAAATTTAAAATAAACAATTGTCTGAAATAACTTCCGCAAGTTAAAAATATTAGTTGTTTTGCTTTTTAAAGAATCACAAATCCCATACTAAAATCAACATTATAATTATTTAAACTATAAATCAAATAAACTAATAATAATAAAAACAAAAGTGAAATATTTCATAAGTATGCAAATAAATAATACGCACGACTTATAAAAAACTTGAAAAGAACGACACTGGAACGTTGAATGGAAACGAATAAAGAAAAAGTTTAACGGTTTTGTATTGGCTTTGACCTGCCTCAATGAATTCCATACACAAAACTTAAATAATTTGAAACATAAAATAAAAAATTAAGCGTTTTTTTTTTTCTTATAAAACAATCACAAGTTTTACCAGCAAGCAAATTGAAAATTAGTTTTTTCATTATTTAGATCCATTTAATGGACAGGTTTATTTCCAAACACATGAATATTCATAAATTACCTTCGTTAGCTTATCAAAGGTTAATCTTGCGTTTATTAAATCAATGTTAATTTAATCACTCTCATTTAGAAAGTAAAAGACTTCAAATTGTTTTTAGATAAGTTTTTCGGTTTCAAATTGGAAATATTTAACAAATACATACATTTTTAACTGTTTGCCCCTTCTCATGCTACACATCATAAACAGACAAGAATTGGGGCCTGTTCGTAAATACAAAACTCCGGTGCATATTATGCGCAGTCCGTTCATATGTGACAGAGAAAGGGACCTAAGGGTAAAAAATCAATTTTCACTTTTTTTTTTTTTTTGATGTGGACAACAGCTGAGCATCGAATGAGACCGATCCCATGCCCCAAAAGTGTCCCCTCCCAGAGATATGCGAGTTTTATGAAATTGATGGTACACCAAAGATACACGTATTTAAATCTTTAAAATGGCTCTCCTGAACAAAACCGGTTTTTACCCTTAGGTCCCTTTCTATTTTGCGCGTCACATATATGCAAACAGTGGCAACTCTGCAAAAGGTATGCGTTCAAAAATGCATCGCTGAAGTATATTATGCGCAAATAAACACAAAACACTATTCATCAAAATGGCTGATGCAACAGATGAGAATGTGTTAAATATTTTATTTTATTATTTGTTTCGTTTATTATTTCTTAACTTTTTTCTTTCTTGTAGATTAGATAATTTTACATCATTAGTTTTACCGTCCAGCTCAAAAATTAAATTTATCATTAACTTTTCCACTTTTGTTGAATTTTTTGGTTCATAAATACAAACATTAAAATGCGCAAAAAAAAAAGCATAAGCAACAGCTGATTAGCAGTGGCAGTGCAAAATAATCATATTATGCAGCGCAGTGATGCATTTACGAACAGGCCCTTGTTTAATCATCTATGCATATTTGTTATAAATATTTCTCTATATTTCTTTTGAACATATTTTTTAATATATTTGCATTTTTAGTTCGTTATGTTTCTATTTTGTGGTAGTGCCATATATTTAACTGTTTAGTAGTTTTCATATTTGCATATTTTTGTAAGAATACTTTTGCTAAATTCTCTTATTTATGTGGTTTAATATTTTGCAATTATAAGAAAATAATTTAATTTAATATTTATTTAAGGCCTATTTACACTCATCTGTTCCGTATCAGTGCCGCGACCGTTCAGTATTAGTGAAAATATGCAGCGATCATTGATGCTAATTTACACTTGTCTTTAAATGACACGTCTCTACTTTTTAAATATCAAAAAATAAAAGTAATTTCTTTCTATTTGTCAAGCGCGTGATTTCAAAATCGTCTTAAAGTTCGTGTAAAAAGTGTTGAGTGTAAAACAATTGATGCGATCCCTATTGATTTTGTAAATTGCAGATAGTTTCTCAGATTCACGAAATAAAACATGGATTACCCATTACATACAGTGTGGCTATATTAGCTTTTTAGGAGATTTATTTTTTTAACTATGTAGTTGAAAAGCCAATCCATGCCAGGCGCACCATTCTGCTCACAGGCCGAAAACTAGAGAACTCACTACCCTCCTTTAAAGTCGGTTAAAAATTTAATTGTTTGCAACATATTCCTATCGACTTTTCATGCAATTTCGACCAAAATCTAAACAATTTAGAAGACTATGAACGCTTATAATGTTAAAAGCGTCACACAAAATACGAATTACAGCAGCCACATTGTAGTGTCTTCATTAATAAACTTATTTTTATTTCTAACAAAGAAAAGAAATCATGAACTTGAAAATTACTAAAATTAATTATTCATTGAGTTTATACCGAATTCTATGACAATGTTTGTCTGTTTTTATTACTCACTACTTCTTGACAAAAATTATTGTGATACAAAACAACATTTTTGTTCAGTATTTTTTTTAAATTAATATAATATAAACTGTACATACATAAATACATATCGTCACCTAAAATGCAAAAAAAAACCTAAATCGTTAAATGACTTTCCAAGAAAATGTAAAAATGTATGTATGTATTATAAAACTTAAGCTCTAGGGAGATTCAGTTCGATTAGATTATTTATCTGTCAAGGCATGAAGCGAATTCGGATATATTTTCAGCAATCAATAATTATTTCAAATAAAGAAAGTATTTTGAGACGAACTATATTAATGGTTTTTTTGGTTTTATATTGATATTGCTAGCGAGGAATTTATTGAAAAGGTCTAATGTAATCTAATGTTAAAGTTCAATGGAAAAAATTATTCATAAATTTTGTTCTTTCTCCCTTTTGTTCTTTCTCATTAATAATATTTATAAAATGCTTAAATAGTTTCGACAAATTTGAATTATTTTTTACAATTACTATTTAATCGAATACTTCGAGTAAAACAAAATTTCGATTAAGTGATTATTCGAAAAAGTGAAAAGTCTAATAATGGTCAAATTCATTCATATGTATATATTTTGTTAATTATTATGTAAATTTAAGTTGTAATTAAATCAAGCTTCTGTTTTTCAGTCGTGTTTGACGGTTCTTATTTAATTCCCACAAAATTTCCCGAAAGCACAGCGTATTAGAACAAATACATAAAGAAAAAACAAAAAAATATTATATTTTTCAGTAGTATTTGTACAAAATTTATGAAATTGTTAAAAATATGTATTCTCTATGATATGATCACAATTTCTTAAGAGACAACGTTGTACGAGAACTAATGAGGGGGATTTGAGGGCGTGGTAGTCTTAAGCAAGCTTCTATAGTTGAAACGGATTATCGTCTATTTATAGATAGGTAAAACAGTATCATGCAGCGTTAAGTTAGGGTGTTAAATAGTTCCTACATACTCGTAGATATGCTGAACACATCTTATACCTAAAACTTAGGAATTACTATAAGAATACTTTAGTTTCCCACTAAAATGCATCACAGATCCAAGGCGAATTCAAGGTGTGAATTCGTCTTGCACAGATCAAAACTTTCAAAATGCCGATATATGTATGTACACAAAGAAAACATTTGTTGCCAGCCGCACCAACTTTCAATTCGGTAAAAATTGTTACAACCGTATGTTGGTTACAATTGTGGTATTATGGTTATGATAATGGAATGTTTGTTGGATTCATTGAATATTGGTAGCGGTAACCGATATTTTAATTACACAACCGATTTCCAAACAATCGTTTTCTGGGTGTATGTTTACAAAAATCCCCTTCATACCATCATTAGTGTTTAGAAATAAATCCCATACAATAAAATCCGTATTACCCGGAATAATCAATAAAAAGTTACCACTTTTAAATGCTTTGTTTTGTATTTTAGCTGACGATATATGTATGTACACACATATCTTACATACACTTAAATAGCTCTGTCTTTCTACGTTAACCTCGTAACGACTTTTTTTCGAAATTGAAATTATTAATGAAAAACATTCTTTACCGATAAAAATAAGTGTATTTTGCAGATACGAGGTTAACGTAGGAAGAAAGCGATTTATTTAGCAAAAGCGCAGAAAACACAACAATCACCTCATGTGAATAATTTGTTTTGTATTAAATACTAGAAATACTCGTATGCTTCTATTTAATGAGTTTCTGTTCCGACTGATTTCTATTTGATATATTTCGTTTTCTTCGATTTTTTTCCTTAATGAAAAACGAAATCGAATGATAAATATCGTGTATATTATTCAATATAAAAACAATTTGGTAAGAAAAATGGAATGAGAAATATTATAAAAGTGTGGTTTTGACACATTTAAATTGGAGTTTAGACAAAAAAATAGTTAAAAACACATACACATTCAGATACAATAAATATATTTGGTTTGAAAATTTTCATCCACTGAATTATTTGTGGTTGGTGTTGTATGACTGCACATTAGGAGTACGAGGGCGGTTCGGAAACTTCTTAGCCTATCAATGAAAGAGAATAGTTAGTTTTTCAAAAATATTTTTATTTTTCAATATAATCTCCTGAAACTTCAATACACTTAGTCCAACGCTTTTCTAGCAATTCTATCCCTTGATTAAAATAGTTTTCCTCAAGGTCTTCAAAATAGTGGTTTACAACTGTAATTGTATCTTCATTTGAGGTAAAACGCTTGCCAGCAAGGAATTTTTTTAAATTTGGGAACAGGTAAAAGTCACTGGGAGCTAAATCAGGAGAATAAGGTGGGTGGTCAAGCAACTCGTACTTTAATTCGTTGATTTTAGCCATTGTTAAAACACTCTTGTGCGCTGATGCGTTGTCTTGATGAAAAATAATTTTTTGTGTTGTAAGCCAGGACGTTTTTCTCGAATTTGTACATTTAATTGATCCAAAAGGTTGCAATAGTACTCTGAATTTATTGTTTTACCCTTTTGCAGATAGCCAATCAATAAAATACCTTTGAAGTCCCAAAAAACCGTTGCCATAACCTTACCAGCCGATTGAATTGTTTTTGCCTTCTTTGGGGCACTTCCTCCAGCTTCAGTCCATTGTTTGGATTGTTCTTTTGTCTCTGGAGTATAGTGGTGGATCCAAGTCTCATCAACAGTTATGAAACGACGCTTAAAATCCACTTTATTTCGCTTAAAACGATCCAAACAAGCTTGAGAAATGTTCATTCTTATGCGTTTTTGGTCGACTGTTAGCAAATGCGGCACCCATCTTGCAGAAAGCTTTTTCATCTGTAGTTCTTCATGCAAAATTAAATGGACTCGATCATTTGAGATGCCCATGATATTAGCTATTTCACGCACTTTTATTCGTCGATCATTTAATACCATATCATGCACTTTGGCTACAATTTCTGTTGTTGTTGCTGTTTTTGGACGTCCACTACATGATTCATCTTCAATGCTTGTACGACCACGTTTAAATTCAGCAACCCAATTTTTTACTGTTGCATATGAAGGAGCACATTCACCATATCATTATAAATTTCTTGTCCCGATAAACCTTTTTTATGTAAATATTTAATGACACCACGCATTTCTAATTTTTCCATTGTAAAAAAATCGCGGATGCGTCTTTTGTGAACACCTGTTTCTATATGAAGGAGTTGCCAGATCGAAACAAAATTTAACATATGTTCATAGCAGAGATGGAAGTTTCCAAAACACTTAACTTTTTTCTGTTTATACCTCGCTTTTTGAGCTAGGCTAAGAAGTTTCCGAACCACCCTCGTATTTTATTGAATGCGGCACTCTTCGAATTTAACAAATGCGACGGAAACAAATTGAGCTGCTGCAGCAAGTTGTACATTTAAATTTTTCTTTTGTCCATTTTTAATTTAGTGTTAAAATTGGATTGTGTGTTTGTTGTAATTGTTGCTCTCCTGCAGTTATTTATAGTTTTATTGTAGATGATTGGAGCCTTTTGTTGTCAGAAGTTTTTTTTTTTTGCAGAAATGTCTTTGATTGGTAAAAAACTAAAATTAACACGAAACGTACTTCAATTTAATTAAAACTTAGAGAAAATTCGGGCATTCACAAGATGTGGGCTAATACGTATCTATTTATAAATGAGTAAAATTGGTTCTCAGTTATAAAAACTGTAAAAGCATCCGATACATCGGCGATGCTTCAGATTTTTCAATATTTTAATATCGTCGATACATTTAATGCCAATTCAAAGATACTTCTGTAAGTTTTAATAAAAAAGTGTGTTCTATAAGAGGGATTTTTTACAGAAGGTACTTTTTATTAACCTTCTTAATGATTCTTTTATAAGAGGTATTTTTATAAAAGGCAGTTTTGCATAAAAAGTACTTTTTATGAAAGTTACCTTTTTTAAAATGTACTTTATTTACAAATAAGGTATTTTTTATATAAGGTATTTTTTATATAAGGTAATTTTAAAGATATGGTACTTTTTTTAAACGAGTATACGGCTCTTTTTATATAACTTACTTCCTATAAAAGGTGCTTTCTATATAAAGTACTTTTTATTATAGTTATTTTTTATAAAATGGACTTTTTATGTAAGAAACATTTTATATCAGGAACTTTTAATAAAATGTACTTTAAATAAAATGTTCTTTTAATTAAATGTTCTTTTGATAAAATATTGAGTTCTAAAATCAGTTGTATCGCTAGTTGGCATTCAAGCCCCACATCTGCAGGGCAACAAAAATATGTCTCAAAACTTTGATGATACCCAATACCGCAGTGAATTCAACTACTAGATTGTTTGCTGTGTGGCACCAGTGAAGGTAGTTCCTTTAGCTAATATTTGTGGCAAATCACGGATTGGTTGATTTTACTTTGTTGATAATTAATTGACTATTAATAAAATCTCTTTCAGTTGTATTTAAAAACATTTGAAAAAGTGAATAAATTAATTAATTCCCATTGTATTTATTTAAAGTGGTTCGTATTTTTTTTATAACAAATAACAAAAATAATCAATTACAATTTATATTTTAGTAAATTCGGTTGAATTAGAAAAAAATAGTTCAATTGATATCCTTGTAAAAACACGCATATCATGTATTTTTCAAATATAATTACAATGAAAATAAAAACAAATCAGAATTTTTGCACATTTCATTTGCCGCAATGAAAATATCAAATTAAATTTTAATTTATATTTTTTGATTTTTGGGTTAAAATAGAGCATTCTGCTTTTTGTTGTATTTTAATTGAACAGAACACAACAATCGTTCATTATCATCAAAACATTCATTGATCCATTTTTCGAACACAACCACTTAAGTTTAAAATACGTTTTCCATTGCATCCAACCTCAAGAGGAGAGACACTCACAATAGAAAATCGGAAGAATTAAATGAAGCTTAATTTGTAGACAAGTAGGTTGGATGGTTGGTTGGTTGCAGGCTGTTGAAACATTTTTCAAAAATTCATCAACATTATTCTTTACGAGCACTTGCAAAAAAAAAAACTGATAAAACTGAAAAATAAAATTAAAAAGTATTAAAATGTTCTCGCAGAAGTGGCTGAGAAAGAAATGACAATTCCGAATTAAATTGCAACAAATGCAAAAGTATTATTACTCTCGCTGCAAGTGGATAATGCAACCTAAAATAAAAAGAATAAAAAGTTAGAAAAGTATTATTTTGCAAGTAAGCAACGACTATGTAAAACATGTACTTATTTTGCGTTGTTTTAATAAAATTTTGTTTTCATCAAGCGAGTTCACAAGTAATTCAGGGATACTGAAAGACTCCCTTCATGCTCATATCCTTTTTCTTAGTTTTTCTTAAATTAGGGTCGAGCGAATAGCGTCGATTTTAATACACGTAAGAGCCAATATATTTTGCTTTCGCTTCATCTGTAATTATCAATGCTGTTCTGTGTTAGGGAATCAGAACCTCTTGATATTTTTGGCATGAAAATCCATTGCGATGTTCGATGGAATGATCACATTTTTCATGTCTCAAAAGAGATGCTGTATTACACACTTCAGTACATCTGATCTTCTTAATGTTTATAACAGCTTTATTCGATTATTATCGGTGAAACTAGGGTAAAGTGAAACGAGTAACCATCATATTAGAAAAGCCAGATAACTAACAACGAGCTATAAGTTTAATTAAGAAATTATTGAGTAAAAATGATATAATTATACTCGATCCGCTTCTCGCCTGTGGTATACCTTCAAGAACTCTATACTTATGGAACTTAACTTCTTTAAAACTGTAGCGCAATGTCGATAACTTTTCATTAGTTCGATGAAAATCTTCAGCAGATGGAGTACCGAAATATATTCGCAGTATAAACGTGAATTTTATAGCGCTGTAGTCTATTACTGGATATACTGCTAGAAGTATTATAACATTTACCTCATGGTGTTATCAACCGGAAGTGGGATGTATCCGAAAACAGTAAAGATGTGAATCACTGAGTTCACTTTAGGTCAAAACCAAGCATGACCATGATAATTTGAAACGAAAGGGGAACAGAGGTAGGGGTAGTTTCTCACTTAGGGTATAAAGATGACCAACACCGTCTAGAACGTTGAAGTTTGCTTCTTTACTCTCTTGAAAAATATCACAGGGCCGAACGGATGCCCGGATGGTTAATGAAAGTAACCGTAATCTTTCGAAATCAACGGTCTTAGATAAAAACCTTTAGAAAAATCATTTGTAGACTGTGCAGCTTCTCTTTCATTGTCCCGATCTGCATTTTTCTATTGGCAAACTTCTGATGCTGTGATATCTAAAGAATAAACGTGTTTATCCGATTCATTGCGGCTGTAAGACTTTAAGATTAAGATAAGATGGAATATTTATTATTTAAGACATCTCAAGAGTACCGCAAAACAAACAAACAATTAGATTAGTCATCTTATTTACTGTAGGGCATTTAAAACACACAATAAGCAATTTGAATTGTTGATCTGTACATGTGTACATATTTCTACAAGCAGCAGTTTAGCATACAAATTAGATTCAAAATTGCAAATAAGATTAAGACAGAACAAAGAAATAAATGTATAAAAATTTTGAGTACACATTTTATTTTACTTTCAGCGACGTTAAGAAGTTATAATCATAATATTTTAGGAAGCTTAAAATAAAACTTCAATAACAATAAAATTAAATTGACCATTATTAAATATTTGATTTATTTTATGTTTAAAATAAAATAAATTTATAACGAAGAAGAAAACTAAAAACCAGAAATGAAGTGTTAATTGAATTTTCGATGATGTCTATCGATTGCTGTACGGTACGGTTCTGGTCATAAGATCAAAGAAGAGATAGTAGTGTTTTATTTCAAAGAGAAAATCGAGATATGTAATTAACACAATCTTTGTAGCGACAAATGCTTAATAACATTTCTACATATCGTCAGCTAAAACGCAAACGGCCATATCTAACATTTTCGAAATTTTAAAGGAGAAGCAAAATACTGTTTTAAACAAAAAGTATAGTTTAAACAAAAAGTATGATTTTCACCAGTATTATTAAAAAAGATGTGACGAATTGATTTCGGGCAGAATAAAATCAAATTTTGTGATATATGAATGGCTTTGTTAGTTATTTTGTACCGTAATTTTCTGAAACCAAAGGCCCTATCTACACTTTAATGCAATATAGTTTTATCATTTATTTTAACTATAAACATTTTTATTATACATATATTAATTTATTTTAATATTGCATCACAAAAAGTAAATTATAAAAATTAATTTTTTTAATAAAATGCCTTAAGCTGTAGCTAATTTCATATTATTTTAACAAACAATTTCTTTAACTGTCAAATCTATCAGTTTTTTTTTTTAATTTTGCCCATACAAACGATCACTTAAGTCGTTTTGCGTTTATCAAATCCACACAAAAACATAAATGTGAAAATAAGGCCAAGTTCGTATCCAAAAAGTACTGAGATCAAAATAAGGACCAAGTTCTTGACAGGTGCAATTCCATCTCATTTCTAGGCAACCTAATATGGGACAGAATTCTTGGAAAAATATTGCCAAGCTTATAGGTTGCCTAGAAATGAGATGGAATTGCACCTATCAAGAACTTGGTCCTTTGATCTCAGTACTTTTTACGGCCGAAACTTTTTGGATACGAACTTGGCCTTATTTTCACATTTATGTTTTTGTGTGGATCTCACTTCTTTTTTTAAGTTGTTTTTGTATAAATATTTATATGTATGTATTGCTTATCTGGGCCTACCTGTGTAGAAAATTTCAACTTTCTAGCTGTAGTAGAAGTGCCCCATACAAAGAAGGGGAACCCTAGTCCCCCCGGGAGGAAAGTGCCCGTTTTCAGATTTTTCTGGTTATTTTCTCACCAAGACCTACCTGTGTACTAAGTTTCAGCTCTCTAGCTTTACTGGAAGTGTTCAATAATATTGATGAGTGAGTGAGTCAGTGAATATGTACTAAAATATGGACTTTTCACACCTTAATATCTCGGGAAGCTTTTAACCTGTAAGGTCACCTCTGTGGGGAGACCTTATGTTTTAAGTTTCATTATATTATGATCAGGGGGAGCATAGTTATGAGGGGGGTAAAAACAGCTCGAATGGTTTCGTGTAAATATACACACTGTGTGGCCGAACTTGACCTGGCGCAATACCGTGCGCATTGATAAACGCTTTTGTAGATATGGCCGTTTGTTTTTCGTTAATAATATCGGTAATTTTGGTCAGAAAAGTCTAAAAATTTTTTGTGTTTCTGTATTTTGATGCAATGCATCAGAATCAACCAAAAAACCGATTTTGGATTTTTTGTTAGTTAGGGTCGTTTGCGTTTTAGCTGACGATATACATATGTATATATAGATGTTTTGTTTTAGAATTTCATCTCCATATGTGTGTCTGTTTGTATTTATGTAGATGTTATCGCATTGTGAATTCTTGGATGATATTTAAACTGACAAATGAACTGCTATTTGACCTACTGCCCCTTAAACGTAATTTGTAAATCTAAGTTAATGTGAAAATGTACTCAAATATATACTCTTCTTTATGCCTTAAGATATTTAAAATATAACACGAAATAACACTTCATAACTCAGTGCACAATGGGGGAATTTAGCACAATCTATGATGGATGTTTTGTGCTGCATTTTATCATCAATTGTGAAAAAGTATGAAAATAATACTTAAATATATTTTAAATTTGGACTTAATACTGGCGTGCAAGTTAAGTTTTGACCTTTAGAGTTTTGGTTTTAAGTTGAAGATTAGAACAATTAAAATTTTTAACGTGCATGACGAGGGTAGGGAGGGGGCAATTTCTGTATTTCCGAAACGCCTTGACCGATTCTTATGACATTTTTTATGCATATTCAGTAAGTCTGAGAAACGGCTACTATCTATTTTTCAAACTGCTAGGGGCACGAGAGGGGAGGGAGGGCGCAATTTCTGTATTTACTAAACTATTAACCCAACAGATGGCGGTATGTTTGCCTCATAATTATTTTTGTTGTTGAATGACAGATGGCGCTATGTCCGCCTCATGCAGGAGAATCGTCGTCGTTCGTATTTCAAACAGAACAAAATTATTGTTTGGTATTTTTTTCATCGGCGGTTATCGTCACACTTAACACATTCGCTATTTTTTATATAACACCCAAAATATGCAATAGAAATATTTTGAATGGCAAATCAACGTTACATATATATATATATATGTATATTACTCAAATCTGATTTTGAGAAGGGTAAATAAGATTCGGCACAGACGAATATAACACTCTTACTTATTTTATTTGAAACGAAAAAACTTTCCTTTTTCCTTCTCCCACATATTTAGAATACCTACTTTTTCCCAAAGTAAAAGTTTCTCATTTTCGAAGTTCGTTTAGAATAAACTCTGGTACTCTGTACATAATTTCGTGCTAAATGCTGTCAAACTGCATATAAAAGTTGTACTCTGTTCTTATAGCGGAAAACACGCAAAATATATCTGTTAGCATGAAAAATGTTTCTGGCAACTTTTTTTTCAGCTGCGAAACAACATGACCAGTACTTTTTTCGGACGCAATTTTAGTCAACAGCTGATCAGTGTACTAGTGCATATAAGTGCATATAAGTATATGAAAATTGTAATAAATAATTTTAAACTTGTTTAAAAAAATGGAAAAGTGCAAATTTGTTTAAAAATAAGAAAGAAAAGATAAAGATAAAATGATAAACGCTTATTAATAACAGCCGTAAAAAATAATTATGTAATTTTTTCACTTTTGATTTTGAATCCATAAATTTGTTTAACAAACGATTAATAAAACATATGTATGTATGTATGTATGTATGTATGAGCTTTGTTTACAAACATACAACAATGTAGCACACTTTCAAAGAATAAAGAAAACAAATTATGCTAAATTGCGAGATGATTACATTGGATGTACGCCAAAATTTCGATACGAATAATCAATGTAGCTAAACGTATTTCACAAATTCGAACAGAATACTGGGCTTACACGGCGTCTTGACGAGCAAATTATTTCTTATAACATTTATTAGGAGACAAATATTGCTCGTCTGGACCGCTGATATTACTGTTTTGTTACTCTTATAACAGCGTTGTTAACTCGCAGTCTACATTAGCTTATTATTTGTTATAAAATTTTTCAGGAGAAAAATTTTGCTAGTATAGAACGCAGATATTACTGTTTTGTTTCTCTTATTACATCGTTATCAGAACAATTATCAGAACAACGATGTCAGACATCAAATGTCATTTTCCAATATGAAAAAAACGAGACAACAAACAAAAGCCCTTTGCTATCTCTGCACTACACCTTAAAATTGTGGTAAAACAGCACATGAACATTTACTAATATTCCCCACATAGAAAAAAAATTAGCAAATTCTGTTATTCTGCTGGCGTTATGTTAATGTTATAACAAGTAATAAGCTTATGTAGACTGCGAGCAAAAGAATTATCAGAACAACGATGTCAGACATCAAATGTCATGGAGCATTCACAGACGAGAACAATTTTTAAGCTGCACACATTTTGTTCTTTTGTTCCCACACGCGATTATATCATCTGGCATAAAATGTATATATACATTTATGTACGTGTGATGTGTATCCGCACAAATGTGAAAATAAGGCCAAGTTCCTAGGGCTGTGCACATATTACGTAACGCTGTTTTCAGAGATTTTATAACAACCCCCCCCCCCCCCCCCCCCCACCCCTTCGTAACGCTTTTTACTAATTTTTAAGTGCAAAATTTCTAATCCGTAACAAATCTTAACATAGGATTAAGATTATTCACAATGGGTAGTAAAGATTGTGCAAATGATTCCAATATGCATTTATCAAAACAGAGAATTGTTGAATTTTTCTTTATTTCCATTAAGAAATAAAAATACTGAAGCATAACCTTTAGAGTATATTTTAAATATGTAAATGTAATTGTGTATGAAATAAAATATTTCTTTGGCGAAAAAAGCGAATTGAATATTTAGTAGCCATATCGCTGCAATAATATCGAAAACAACTAGATTTTTTAAATTTTGCTTACACCGAAACATTACACTTATCTTCTTATAGACAAATTAGTGCTATGTATGTAAGAAGCTAAAATTCGATTTGTCCAAACAAAAAATCGTATGAGCTCAAAAATTGAATAGTATATCTCAAATGTTTAAATGCGTTACGGTTTTTTTCCAGATCTGTTGTGCGACTCAGTAACTTTTATTACGATAATCGTATTCTTAAAATTAATATAACGAAAATTTACCGAATTTGGTATTCAGTAACACTTTTAACGATATTCGTTATCGGTAAGGTAACGACAATAATTTGTCGGTTATTATTAAATAGATAAAAGACAGATGTTCAATCGTTGCACGTGGGTTATGGTTGGATGTTTTAAAACAACATACAAACACGGAATCTTTTATGCATAAATAATAATATTACCATTATTTAAACATACAATTTAACACTCATTCATATCTCTAAATTCCATAAAATTTAACATTAATTTATCTAAATTGCAAAAAAAAATTATGAAAAACATTTTTAAGTAAAAAAATATATAAAAAATTCTTTTGTGTTTTGTTTATTTCTCTTTGTGCTTTTTAATATTTTGATAGAGATGCCACGTTTGTCAAGAAGCAATTAGTGAATAACAAAATCGTTACTGCAAATCGTAATAATTGTCAGTAAATTTAACAATTATCGATTTGTTAAAAGTTACTAAATCGCTCTACTGACCGATTTGATAATTTAATGAATCGTTTCTTAAAACTAAACACACTTATGCGACTAGTGTTGAATTTCTATTAGATTTATTTTTTTAATAACCATACGATTTTGTAGTCCATTAACGAAATATAAAGCTGAAAACTATTTCAATGCGCTGAAGTTCTCTCAGAAGATTAATCTGTTAAATACTGAACATTAGGTCGTTCATTAAGTGCATTAGAAATAATTTAATGCATAAAATATGAGGAACTAAGAAATAACAGGAGTGTTGTTAAAAAGAATTTTAGCCAATTGAGATACTAATGTCTGAAATTGCATTTCTGCAACGATAAGTGAAAGCAGAACAATCCAAACAAAAACAAACATTATCAGCAAAGTAAATAAAAAACTGTTTATATACCTATTAAATTGTTATGGCTCCATAGAGATAAGAAAACAAAAGCAAGAATTCATGGTAATCACTGTGGATAATGAAAGCTGAGCAAATGAAATATTAAATATTTAGCCACAACAGTGCATTGGGAACAAATGCACTTTAGTGAAGCTTCCCCAAATTAAATAAAAATTAGCCTATGTGATAGAAAATCAAAAAATAAGAAGAAAATATCAAATAAAAAAGTTGGCGGCAACGCATAGTTTTCGAGTTATTGGCCTCTGAAGTTTTCATATATATGTGCGATTTCCCTTTGCATTTCTCAACGTACTTTAGTGAAGTTACACCAAATAAAATAAAAATTAGCCTATGTGATAGAAAGCGAATAATATTTGAATTCAAAATTAAATTATGCATTACGTAAATATATTTATTTAATAAAACGTATTAATAATTAAGAAGTTTATTTTTAATTGTAAAGTTTGTTTGTAAATGATTTTCTCCACCATGGTATATCCCGACACGGCGGTATATAGAATAGAATTTTTGCATAGCCGGCCTTCGGCCGGGCTTAATGATTTTCTCCACCATGGTATATCCCGACACGGCGGTATATAGACTAGATTTTCTTCATAGCTTTATATGAAAACTTCAGAGGCCAATAACTCGTAAACTATGCGTTGCCGCCAACTTTTTTATTTAATTTTTTCTTCTTATTTTTTAATTTTCTATCACATAGGCTAATTTTTATTTAATTTGGTGAAGCTTCACTAAACTGCATTTAAGCCGTGCATTGCTTAATTTTCTTAATAAGCTGCATTAAAACTACCCTCTAAATTTTGTATATTTTCATGATTTAAAATTAAGTAAACAGAAACTTTGGACTAGTGCTGGCAAAGTAATGAGTAGTGGGTACCGAGTATCGAGTATTTGCGCTTTTTTTTTGGATACTCAATACTCAAAAGTAGTTACTCGATACTTTCAGAGTTGTATTTTTAAGCAGTTGAGTGGCTAAAATAGTGTATAAAAATACATCACTGTACAGAAAGACAACAATGTGTAAGCTAAAAAATTAAACCAACCGCCGAAATAAAGCTGTCAATAAAATAGAACAACCATAAAAAAGTATTAATTTTCCAAAGAACCCTTATATGTATAACTACATTTTTTTGAGATTAATTAAATTATATCTTAAGTTGTTAACGTTGAATTAAAAGTTAGCTTTACATTTATTTTTGATTTAATAATAAAAGACACACAAAACCAATAATAGTGAAGATCTATTTTTAATTTTTGAAGAAACTACTTCAATTTGCAGATAAAAACTATGCGTTACAAATTCAAAAAATCCGTTAAAAGTATCGAGTAGTATTGAGTACCCAAATGAAAAGTATTGAGTATTATTGAGTAATGAAAAATAGTAGAATTTGCCAGCACTACTTTGGACGTATCAGTTTTTATGTATATTTTTATTTAAAACAAACGATATTTAAACGTAAGTGCGTGTGACGGCTTTCCAATAACTTATTGGAATACGCGAATACGAATATTTGAAACAATATTCGCCGAATACGAATACGAATATTACTTTTAAGGTTTAGAGCCACATAATATTTAAAATTTAATATGAATAAATCCCTCCCTGTCACACTACTTTAGGTAGATATCATTATTATGACATTGAGATGCCGAATTTGAAGACCACTACTGAACATTTTTAAATTATTTTATTCTTTGAGATTTCGTTTTTCTCGCTTTGTTGCCGCTTTTAATTCGTATTTCAGTGCTGTTTGGAAGAATATATGGCGCAACCACCTGCATCGGTTGACTTTCACATATTAAATTTTAGTTCTTCCATTTCTGAAGTACAACATTCCTCTACTGAGGATTGATTACTAACTTAACATGATATGAATTTACATATAAGACTTTAACTTTTAAATGATAGTTACGAAATATAATTTTCGTTTGGTGCTTAAGAAGATTATTATCTTGCATCAAAGATAAAGGGATTTCTTTCTTTAAATATTGGATTGGGGAATTCATTGAGGATAATTTATATGCTTTGGGGAATTTATGAGATTTTTTGGGGATTTTTATTTTGTTTATATAATTTGGTTTATTTTTTGGACTATTATTTTAATATCAACATATTCTAAATGTTCTTTTTTGAGTACATATGTAAGTGTTTTTACTGTGGTAACTAAAACTTTGTTATTAAAGGTAAAGAGGATTGTTTTTTATACCTAAAAACTTTATTGAAACATTTGCCGTCAAATCTCAACACTTTCAAAACATATAAGCAATTTTCTCCAAACATGTGTTGCAACCCATTAGCACAACCCAAATTTAGTTCAATCATAAAAATACTACAACCAGCGTCAAATGGAAATGTTCCAAGAGATATATATGAGTCACAGTGGAAAAAAATGCCATTTATAAGGTGGAATGATTTATTTTATATACGAATAACAAACAACTTAAATATGTTTTGGACAGAAGTTTATTCATATCAAGATGCCGCTGGATCACGGCCGTTTAAAGACCTGGCAGAGTTGGTATTAAATTTACTTTGCGTATCATCGAGCAACGCTTGCGTTGAAGGAATTTTTCGGAAATGAACACGGTAAAAACAAAAATTAGAAACAAAATGCAGTACGAGTTGCTCGAATCTGTGTTGAGAATTAATATACATTTTAAAAATAATGGAATTTGTAGTGAAACTTATGATCCATCTCCAGAAATGGTCAAATAGTTTAATTCTAAAAGCATGTACCAAAAAATATATTCTTACAGCGGTAAAGGAGATTTGGACTACGAACTTTTCGATTTTATCAGTCAACTTAACTAATTTGTTAGAACACATATACAAATATATACTTAGAAATGAACTATAGTGTAAATAAAGTATTCATAAGTTAATACTTAAGTGAATTGAAATTGAAGTAGTATTATTTTTAGTGGGGATTTTCGGGGATAGTAAAAATTGCTTTTTGAGGAATTTCGGGGATGAAAATTTTCAAATTGGGGATGCGACTCAAAAGAAATCTGGAAACCCTGGTAAAAACAGCAGCAAAAATTACAAATACAAACAAAGGGAATTGTTGAAACAACAAAGTAAACAACACCTTCTGAGTTACGAGACAAATAAGAGATTAAATAATATAAAATTTTTTTGCTAGTTGTGTAAATAAACAACGGATAAAAGTAATAACGTAAATCGCTGATAACACAATACTAATAATAATTCTTCGATTTCAATCAAAAAAAGATTGAAATCGGTCCCTAAATAGCGGTTGATTTATCAAATACGATTTCAGGGAACCGCTTACATTTCTATGGACCGAATATTATTTCGGAATCTATAGATCCAATATTACTTCTCCAAAGAAAACAAATATGAATATCGATCCATAATTAGAGGAACAAATTTCGCCCCGTTTTTAGGAAAAATTTTATGGGAATAAACTGCACACAAACCCGATCAAACATAAAAATAATCAATAAATGGGGGAGTTATGTGATAAAAAAAAATATTTTTGAGGGGAGGGGTCAACTAATCCCGATATTCATGGGACCCTGCAGTTTGGTTGTAAACAAAAAGAATTATGGAGGGTCGTTCAAACATTGAAAAAAATACCCGTTGAATTGATAAACTGCTTTTTTTAAGTTGTTTAAAAATAAAAAAAATGCAATAATTCTTTTTTGCGGCATTGCAACTGTCTGTTGTATTTTAGATGCAATTATATACATACATATAAATCATATCGGTCATTGGAGTGTGACTACTTAACAAGATAAAGTTCCGCATTTTTAAATCAGTGCAATATAATATGTTCTTTGGATTTAAAATACATACATTCGTTTAAACCAGCAAATCTATAAGCCCGAAAATATATTTGACATTTTAAACAGAAAGAATTTTCGTTTTTAATGGCTTCGTTAGACAAATCGTATCGTCTTAATTTTGAAGTTGTCGTATCGTTTAAGTTCGGATTTTAGTTAGTAAAAACGTACGGCTTTCAATAAATGTGTCAGCTGTTTATTTTATGATATTTTTTTTTGCTTTATATACATACACATGTGTGTGTATGTATGCAAGCCAAAATTTGACGTTTGGCACGTAAAAATGTATTTTCTGTAGATTTCTGTAGCAATCGTTGCCAATACATTTTAAATAAGCATCAACATGTTTATTAAACGTTACGGATTTTGTCAGCTGATACGGAACTCCACGATACGATTTGACTAACGGAGCCATAAACCTACAACATGGACAAAAGCCGACATATATCATCAGTTATCGCTGTGTTGCCACATTATTATTGTTCAAACTATCCCTAATACATGGGACAGTGGATTTAATATTTGTTGGTATTTTACCTTTAGCATTGTTTAAGCGTTCATTGAATTATTAGCTCTCAGTGCTCTAATAACAATACAGTTTATTTAAGCGTTAAATAAATAACTTAAAAAAAAAAATTAAAAAATATTTAAAACAAAATTTACCAATCCGTATATTCCGTATCATCTGCCGAATAGCGAATTAATGAGTGTAAAATAAAAATTCTCCCCGGGTTTAAAAAATAAAACAGGCCAATTAAGATTAAAACTTCTCGGGGAATTTTTCTTTATTCCCTGTTCCCCTAATCTATATAAAATCTTCAGGTATATTTTTCAAATTTCCCTTGCTTTTATTAGAACCTCAAGTTTATATTCTAAAAGAACTACCTGCTCCGAGCCGTTTCCTGTCAATTTAGGTGTAAAGCAAGGATGTATTCTCAGTTCAATATTATTTTCTCTGTATGTTAATGACTTGCCAGACGTGTTGCCAGGTGGAGTGAATGTGGCGAACACAAATATAAAAGCTCTGCTATACGCTGATGATATAGTCTTACTTGCCGATTCTCCATCTGATCTACAAAACATGATCAATGTCCTTCATAAATACTGTCTTACTTGGTGCTTAAACGTAAATCTCAATAAGTCGAAAATCATGGTATTCCGTTCTGGGACCAGAATTTCATCAAACCTGTGTTGGCAGCTCGGCAATGAAAATATAGAGATCGTTAATAATTATGAATACCTGGGAGTTGATATCACCTATAACCTATCTTTCAAAAAGCACTTAAGAAACAAACTAACTACTTCTAAACTTGCAATTAATTCTACATGGTCTAAATACATTAAAAACCCACAAATATCTAACAAGAATAAACTTCGTATTTTCTATGCTGCCTCAAGATCAATTATGTGCTATGGTGCTCAAGTCTGGGGTTTTAAAAAGTTTGATGAAGTGGAGAAATTATTTAGATTTTTTATCAAAAAAATGTTACACTTCCCTGATACAACACCCAATTATATGATACATACAGAAATCGGTATCCCCTCACTATTCATTACCACACTAAAACTACATTTTTTTTATATAAATAAAGTATTGAACATGAATCCTAATAGGCTTCCATATATACTGGCGAAAGAAGTCATTAACTCAAATATATTCTGGGCAAATGAGTGGTCTGTACTCTGCCAACAGTTACATTTTAATCCCACTTCCAATGGACCGCTATCTCTGGAATGGAAGCAGATATTAAACGTCTTAGTAATTAAAGAGAATGAAGAATACGTATCAAAAGCAAAAAGCTCTCAATTTCATGACCTATACCCCAATCTCAACCACAATGTTTCAAACCTATACACTGGATTTTCGTCCCATGCTACTGGATTATTAATAAAAGCCAGAGGTGGTTTACTTGATATTAATGCAAAATGTTTTCGCCAAAATTCTGTGGGTATCTGCTCGTTATGTAATTTGGATGCAACTGAAAATACATTTCATTTCATTGGTGTATGTCCTATGTATAAACATTGCAGATTAAAACTCTTTGGCAAATTACAACTATGCCCCTCTGAAGTCAACGCTCTGTTAAATGGTATAATTTTAACTCACTTTACAATTACCTACAATTATCTTTGAAGTATAGAAAATTAATTATAAATGAATTTAATGTTAAAAAAAAAAAAAATATTCTAAAAGAACATCAAAAAGCACGTATTTTAAATATGAGGGAGAGGGAAACGTTTTTAGCGAGTTTTTTCCCCAAACTTTTTGAAAGGAAATAATTGAAAGTTTTAAATTCAAATTAAAAATTTTTTTTATAGCGCTTGAATAAGCATTTATTTACAATAACTAATTTGTTTAAGATATTTTTTATTAACCCCATCCAAAAACAAGAACTACGAGTACTTCTGCAACATCTTGACTATTAAGTCCCTTAGCTTTCTCATCAAAAGTTATTTCCAGCAGGTTGTGAATGGTTACGCTGTGATTAAGGTATATCAGCTCATGGCAAATAAATGTAGTATAGAAAAATGTTTACACTTATGACTAATTAACTCCTTTACTTATCTGTACCCGATTGAATAATTTTTATAATACGAAAATTGTAAGCAAATAAAAGCAAATTATTCTACATATGTAATATTTCCTATTTTTTCTTTTTTATTTTATTTGCTTTGACTTATATTTGTGTCGAGCTAAATATATTTAAAAGTACATGAATTTTTGATTTTGCTGTTGACTACCAAACAACTTAAAGATTTTATAACCCCAAAGAATTAAAATAATATTTGTATATTAATTGTAATTTTTGAAATTACTACGAACTGCTTATAGATATTAATATTTGTTTATATTTATACAGGCTAAAGTTCTAAAATTTAATAATCAGAGAAATATTAGAATGACATTGTTAACATATTTAAAGCAACAAAGGAAAAATTTAATATCTCGTTAGATTTCAACTACATGGCCGAATAGAACAAGCGTTGTTTTCGGCAGAAGCCACTAAGCCGCGCCAGTATTCATGTGTAAAAATTTAATTTCACTCATCAATGACAAGAAAATATTTACATATCAGAAACAGTAAAGTAGTATCGATTCTAATCTAGAATTGGCATCTTCAAGGCCTATATGCAAAAAATAGCTTAAGTCAGCGTAATCCACTAGGGCAATACATGCAAAAACCTAACAATAATATGCATGCATTGGCTTAAATCAGCTTAAGCAACTATGGGAATATATATAGATCATAACTGATAAAGTATAATGTACATAACAAAACTTATAAATCTATATAATTAACGGACAAAAACCTTTTTTGTAGTGAAGTTTATGTACGCATTATACAACCAATTTTGCAAAACTTTTACCAAACGCAAAATATTTTTTTAATATTATATTTAGATACATTTTAGTCTGTTTTTCATCACCAGCTAAAGATCAACTTTTTTACAAAAACCGTTGAAAGTAGTATAAAAAAGTATTTGAAAACATATTTTAAGGCGTCAAATGAAAGAATTATTTTTTGTCGTTATGCAAAATAAAGAATGTAAAAAAAATATCTTAATTCCTAATAAGAGTGAGTTTTTAGGTGGCCGGTCAGAGATTTACACAACTTTTATCTGGACTAACTGATTTTAGGATGACATTACGCTGCGATTACATGCATATGAAAATAATTTCATGAAAGTTCCCTATATGTATTATCAACGAAAAAGTAAAAACAAATAGCGGAATTTCATGAAAATTTCTTGAAGGATTTCATGAAAGTGAAATTTTAGTTTAAAAATGACGTCAAAGGGAAAACTTAATATTTTCTTCCATTGCTGTTTTTTGTTTTTCAGAGTTTCCAGAATAATTAACCAAGCCGAGTTTTAGGAAACACATAGTAACTAATATTTATATTTATATTTTTTATTATATTTATGAATTATAATTAAAAAAAATTGTGTTTGGAATATATGCTTCAAAAAAATGTAGTAAAATTATTTGTACCTATAAACACTTAAAAGAAATAGCTTTTGTAACTGCTTTTTAAAACAATCCTGAAACTTTGCTTGATTATTTTAACTTGGCAAAACACCTTTGGTTAATATCATTTGTTTTCAGAAAGTATATTGAAAGTGTCAAAAAATTACTTTAAAGAAATTTTCATTGAAAGCAGAGCTGAAAGTGACAAATATGTATATGAATGTGTTAGTGAGGAATTGTGAGTGTTTGCTACTTTCATGTTAACATTTACTTGAAAGTTTAAACGGCCAATGTTGGTGGGTTAAACTTACTGAAATATGGTAACACAAAAACATGTATAAAAAGCCAGCTATCAAATTATTATAAACAAACAAAAATATAAGAACATAAATAAGATTTTTTTTTAATTTTACTATTGTTTTTTAATAAAAAAAAACTTAATAAAATTCATAAGAGCGGAATTTCTTCTTATTTTGCATAAAATTCAGTGTTGCCAATTTCAAGTCTTCAGTATGGCCATTTTGCACGCTTTAAGATATCACTTACAAATAGCAAGCACAATTAAACTAGATTAAATTTATATTCAGATTAACATAAACGTAGTTTGAAACTACGTTTAAACTCTATCCTAAAAACTCACTGTAATACTGTTAATCTAAAAAAAAAACTATTGCTCAATTCAGAAGCCTAGTTGCATATTTCAAACAAAAATTCTGTCAACAGAAATAAATTGCAGTTTCCACAGATGCCGACAAAATTTTATGTAATTACGAAAAGCCTCTGCTCCTTCTCTACGTTTTGTTTCACATGCGACTTTCTAAAACTTTTCAATATTTTTTCCTTCTATAATAAGCCAAGATTCTTGAAAACTACTTAATGCATGCCTTACACGCATCATCTGTTTATTGATTGTAAATATTTTCTACTATTTGAGAATACTCTTCTAGCTGTTCTTCACAATATTAAGAAGTACGAAGATTCAGTAGTTGAGTTGTGTCATGTAAATTTAATAGTTTTGCAATTCTTCGTACAATTAGATATTTTTGGAAAACAAATTATTAAAAATGGTAACTGCTAAAAAAATGTTTAGTTAAATACCAATTTAACTACACTGTTAGAAAACAAACCCATACAGAGTCTGTATCGCTATTTTCAGAGATTTTAACAACAAAGTTTGACATTTCCAACTGACAAACCATAGTTATCGATATCGTTAGCTCTCATGCATGTGAAAAAACACTTTTTTACCTTTATGTGGTCAACCCAAGGTTCACTAATTAAATAAAGCTTCGTAAGCAAACTAAACAGATTCATATCGAATAAAAAAGTTTTGTTGTTTTGTTTATATATTTTTTGAAAAAGCTTTGCTTATGTAATTCTTAGTTCAGACTTGGGAGTTTGGGTATAAGCAAATTAGTTTAAAAACTGCATAAACACGACTAAAGCTCTACTGATCAGTTGATATTAGCAACCAACGAAATACATTTATTAAACCACAAATTCTGGAGAATTAATCGATTATATTCCTACATTGCCATTCCTACAAAACAATCAAGTATATTGCAGGTAGCGGCATTTGAAATCGGTAGCATTATATAAAATTAATGTATGTATGTATGTTTGAAGGAGTGTAGTATGTACATATGTATGTATATTTTATTTAATTAGTATGTGCACTATTTTTTATGCTAAAATTGTGATCAGTACTTTATATATTTTTTCCATATTGTTTTCTTTTCGTATTTGTATGAATGAATTGAAAATGACATCAACCTCCATTAAAATAAACTGTTCAATCAGACTGTTTTTTGTTTTATTAAAGCATTATTATTAGAAAGGCGAGTTAAGATTAGCGAAATGCATTTGAGTTAATTGGAGCAGTATTAAATCATATTTACGAATGATCGATAGTAAATACATAAATAAATATTGAAATTTTACCTCAGCATTAGCATCTTGTCCAGCTGCTTGCAAAATAAACAGGATGGCAACTGTTGCGCCAATAGCGTAAAATCGCATTTTGGAATTTCCTGTATAATCTCTTTGTTTGAAGATTCTTCCTTACTATTTTCGCTTTTTTATTACGTATCTGTTAATAATTAGCTCAGCACTAAAAGTGAAAGATGTTCAAAATGATTTGTCACTAATTTGGTCTTTTTCTGTTTGTAACAATGAGTTTCAAAAAGAAATATAAAAAATTTCTTAAACACTATTTCTCACAAATATACAATTTTTTTATCACTTCTCCGCGAATGGCAAACAATCGAACTGGAAATCACAAAACAACTGCAGGCAAATCCATGAAATACTTATCTGTCAAATTAATTTTGTAAGAAGATGGTGTTAAAGTAAAGTGTCAAAACTGGCACTTGACTATAGGAAATGAGTGGTTAGCTAAGCTATGAACCATAAGTAAAACTGGAAATGAAAATTTATGTTATTTTATTTTTAGCTTCAACATTAGATGACGCTTTTGTAATAAGTTTTTTCATTTGTAAAGTCTACAAAAGAAAGCTTATGGGAATTTCTGTGCATCAACAAGGCTACCATATTGATCATTTCGCCGATTTTGATATCCTGAGAAGGAAATAAAATAAATAAATATATGCATGATACAATGAATAAAAGGTATATGCAGCAATGCAGCAATACTCCATGTATTCAGTTGGTAAAAAATTTGATTTCGGAAGTCAAAAGTATAAATATGTATGTGTGCATGGTTCAAACTGTGACAATTATATAAATAAAAATTATTTATTCCATGGTGTGATAAGCAAGGTGGCAGCAGAAGGGAAAAGAACTTGGCACCGTTTAACTTTTTCATTTGTTTTAATATCAGTCGTATTTAAACAGATAAAACAGTTAAATTCTTTAACGCTCTTATGCAAAATATCGGTTGCTAAAAATAGTTATTCAAAAACTGAATAAAACTTTTGTATTTGGAATTGATTTATAACCTTTTATTGACAAAAAAATTCAGTGCCAGTTCGCCGATATCGAAGAAGTTCTTTCATTCGAACAATTACATTTGAAACAAAAACAAATTCCAAAAATTTCTTGTCAATGAAAAACAGCTATCCACCAAAAATGTGAAGAAACACATACACAAAATAATTCTTTCAAGCAATATGCCACTACAAAAAAATATCAAACAACAAAATATGTATATGTCATTCCAACCAACACACAACTTCGACTACAAATTATGACAAGAAATATTTTTTTCTTGAATCCAAGAATATTTTGAGTAATTTTTTGGGTTGCTAGTTGTTGTTGCAAAAAGAAAAATGTTTAAATACTAGTCATTTTAAGATCGGTATGTTTGTCATAATAGTCGAAGTTGAAAATCGACAGAAAAATTACAAAGTTATAAGCAATTGAGTGAATAAATCCAAATCCCTTATTTTCCGAATATTTTATTTGTTTTTCGACAATGTCGAAAATCGTATAATTTTGTTTTATCTATATACATATATAAATGAATATATGTAGTTTGTATATTGAAATATACTTTAATATGAATACTAGAGTTGTCAATTATTCGCCTTTCAACTTTGTTCGAATATTTCAAATAATCGTTTTTGTTCGTTCGATCAAACGATTAAAGCCAGTTGCCAATATGTAAAAGGGGACTTAGTGTAACTTTCAAAATTTCCATTTACACAAAGTCTTAAGCAGCTACGTTCAAAAATCTCTAAATCCTTCATAATCGTAGGAGAAATTGAAAACCAAACTGGAAAACCACACAGCAACGCTGAACGTATACAAACTTTATAAAGCAGTAATCTTGTTTTTATATTAAGATGCCTATTAATTAATAATTTAAAAAACATACCCTTGATACATATACCCTTAACTTTAACATTTCTCGCATGTTGATTAAATTTACAAAGCTTATTTAAAGTTACTCCCAGATAATTAAGGTGGTCCTTAAAAGGTATAACAACATCATGCAAAGAGAGATTCAATAGTTTTACTTAATTTAAGAGCGTTATATGGACCTTTTCCTGATGCATTTCTAAAACAAATTGCTTCAGATTTAAGTGTGTTAATTTTAATACCCCATAATTCATAGAACTTGGAAATTTCCAATAAGTGGTCCTTGACTTTAAGTAGAGCTAATGTAACGTTCCTATCATGAGCAAAAACTAAGGAGTCATCTGCATACAAAATACTCTTGGAGTCATTAAACAAATGAGGAAAGTTATAAACTAATATATGATACAAAAACGGAGCCAAAATCGCTCCTTGCGGAACACCACAAAATATGTTATGAAAGCCTGATGTGGCATTATTTAAATTAATACAAAATTTTCTTTCAACAAAATAGTTATGAAGAAGCTTTATAATAAAACCTTCACATCCTATATTTATGAGTTTTAAAATAATACCCGAATGATAGGCCCGGTCAAGAGCTCTTTCAATATCTAGAGAAACTGCAACGGTACTCTCTTTCGATCTCAATTTACAAACAACTTCATTCTGAAAATAAAGTAAACCGTCAACAGCAGAATGGCCATGTTTAAATCCGAATTGATAAGATGGAATTCGGTCCATTATTTGCGAGCTTTCAAGCTTTAACTTAATAACTTTTTCAAATAATTTCCCAATGTTCGAAAGCATTGAAATAGGACGAGCATTGTTAACTTCAAAATTATTTGGTTTTTTCATAATGGGATAAATTTTAGCAATTTTCCAGAAATTAAGAAAGTAACCGTTGTTAAGACAATTGTTAAAAATTATCACCAAAAATTTTAAAGCTGCGGACGGCAACTTTTTAATAATGAAATTCGATATATTATCCCCACCAAAGGTTTCTTCGCGTTCAAATCCCGAATCAAATCCCTAACATCCGAAAAACAAGTAAAGTGATGCCGATCATTTGTACATAAAGCACTAGACTCCGTGGAAAATTGACAAATATGACTTGGACAATTCTCTAAAAAACCGTTCACGCTTCCAGAAACTCCTCAACATTGGGTCTAGCAGGAGCAACAAACTGGTAAATATTCGAATAAAACCGACGAAACTCTTCAACTTTATCTACATCCTCATGAATATAGTTCCCGTGAACAAGTAATTTCGTAAAACTCTTACTTTTTCTAAAACCTCTTTGAAAGCTTTAGGCCCTGGTTTTAAATTCTCCAATTTTTTTACTGAATTCCTTAGATTGATGCAACTCAACTTTCTCCTTAATAATAGTTTTCAAAAGTTGAATTTGGTAACTTAATAAACGATATTCATCAGATATTCTATTTCCGTTTCTGTGAAAAACATATTTAAGTTTTTTCTACCAAGAGTATTTTATTCTAAAAAGCCTTTTAATACTTTCCGTGATCAAAAATTTTTTATTCTTAATTTAAATTTGTCTAGAAAATAAATAAATTTTGTTGATTAAATAATCATTGAAATTTGAGTTCGCTACATCAATTTCACCATTAAATAGATTCCTATCAATAGGAAGACTAATATTTTATAAATCTTGTTGTACTTCTTCTCGAAATTGATCCCGATTGGTATTATCAAAAGATTTAAAACATCTCGGAGGGTTAAGAAATACATCGAAATCGCATCGAAGCTTAGGCCATTCAAGTTATCAAACGAGTCACCCCAGTTCAAGTTTCGAGAATTGAAGTCACCACCAATAATTGAACCATCATAAGAAAAATAAAATTCTTCAATTGTGTCAAGATCAGACAAAAAAAGATGTCTTGGTAAATTTGAATGAAAATATACACTACCTAACAAAAACTTCTTTAATTGTCCGGAAATATTTAAATTTATTTCAATAAAGCAGTTAGGAGTTCTAATATTGCTAATTTCTAATGAAGAAAACTTGAAATTTTTGTTAACAAAGAAAGCTGTGCCTAGATTAGATCCCTAACGATATTATAATTCTCAAAGTAAACTTTTGAATTTTTACGGAAATGAGTTTCCTGTAAAAAACAAAAGTCCACTTTATTACAAATGAGGAGGCTACTTAATTCTATACGTCTACTTAATTCGACTAAAGATCTAACATTAAATGTGACAACAAGTAAATTATTTTGGACCATAAACGCTTAAAACTTCTTTAAATAAATCACCATACTTAACTTTAGCCATATCAATAGGCATAGATTTGTAAGATTTCAAAAACTGTGTAATTTTCACTTCTATAGAAATTAAATTTGATTCTCTAAAATAAACATCCAGCTTCAAAAATTCCTCAATAAGAGGAGGTAATTTATGTGCATTTACAGCAATATTTTCCTGCTTATATTTAAACAGATCTGTGAATGTAGATTTCTCGCCTTTCCTGTTTAAGGCTAAAAGGGTATTCGATCTATCTAATTCAGATCTTTCTTTAGCTTTTAACAATAATAGTTTTTTATTATTAATATATAATTTATAAGCCGAATAACCCTTGTAGTTAGCGGAGCGACCTGATTCATTGCAATTTACACAAGAAGGAATTGAATCACCTTTCTTAATGAACACTGCAAGAACCAGGTTCGTGGTCGGAGTTACATTTAACACACCTAAACTTTGAATTACAATTACGAGCCGCATGCCCCCACAGTTGACATCTAAAACACTGAATCTCTTCTTTCTTTGATTAGGTTTTCCCATTTAATAGATTGATTTAGCAAATAATGTACCCCGCTAATATCATTGAGATTCTTGCCTTGGACAAGAGTAACAATAAACAAACCTGTTTCGTAACCATTTTTAGCAGAAAAACTCGTCTTTAACTTTTTTACAGTTTCAACTGTGTCAGGTAATATCATACCAAGGGCTAATTTTATTTCCGACACTTCAGTTAAATGATAAAGGCCCCTTAAAACCACGGCTGTTCTTTTCAATTCCGAAGGGGTGAAGGAATGAGAATTTATATTCTGAGACCGTAAAATTTCCATCATTTCAAGATGAGCTGTCAAATCTTCAAAGTAAATCTTACTTTTATTCTTAGAAGAATTAATAATTTTAAAGTTCACTTTTGGAGACCTGACATTCAGTTAGTCAACCAGCTTCTTTATATTAACACTCTTTAAAATAATCGGAGGAAAAAACTTCTTCCTTACCTTAGCAGAGGTTTTAGCTTTCTTAGAATAATCCATACGAGTAGCGTCTTTATTTTTTTTTTTTAATTAGGACCAGCACTCAGCGCTGGTAGTAGTCAACGCGCTAACCACTTCAGCCAACACCACCCTTTGATTGATCTTGATTAGCCATTAGTTTCAATATTAAGAAGAACCAAAATTTCAAAACGATTTGTAGATATTTTTGTTGAACCAAATTTAGAAACATCAATATTACAGGATTCCTTTCTGTCCATAAAGGGATTAATGGCTGCTTGATTAAAAGTTCTTTTAGGACGTTTCGCCTTTACTAAACTGAAGTCACTATCGTCACAAATGGATTGATCTAAAGCCATAGGCAATGATTGAATTGAACTGCCACTTCGTAACATCAGCTCACTGATGACCTTATTGTTTGAGGAGGCCCCCGAAGGACTAGATTTATGTGGTGGTATATCCGCGGATAGAATTTCTTGGCCAAGCAAAGCAAGGGATTCAATACTCATATTGTTTGGCTTTTAATAATAATAAAAACCAAAACAAAAAGCAGAAATATTGAAAAATTTTAATTTTATTTAATAAAAAATGTATTAATTATTTTCCCAAATGAACAAAAAACCAACCGAATGTTACCTGAAAGCAACGAAATAATTTTAAAATCGTGATCGTAGCTTGTAATTTTGTTTCTGAAATAGTTGGTCTTATTTAAAAAAAAAAAACTCCATATTTTGGGCAACTTTTCGAAATTTCTCAACTGGAAGTAGGGGAAAGTCATAGTTCATCACTGAGTACTAATAGATTTTGACTAGATTTCGTCAAATCTAAGAACTACACGATTTCATTCTGCATAAGAAATGTATTTAAAAAGCAACTCGATTTTGCTCAAAATCCCGTAAATACTATATGTAGAGACATTCTTAATGCCATACTAACACTATTTTTGATCTCATGTACATTTTTAGAGTTGTACTGAAGTTTGTTTTGTCAAAAGTCCACTAACACCAGAGGCGATGCAACAGTGCTATGAAATTTAACCAAAAAACTCGCAGTAATAGAGCTGTAAAAAGAATTAAGACTTCTTCTACATTTAAACTCTCTACAATATATTTTTCTCCTCAGTTCCGGCACATGGCTCTACAAAAAAAAAACAAACATTCTTCTTTAGAATTTGTAACAGTTTAAAAAAATGGCGATAATCGAAAATTTAAATATTGAGTAAATTCGCGAGATCTGCAAGATAACATTCCTCTTGTAAACATCGAATATATTTGACAAAATAAAAATTCCGTTACCAAAACAAAGTTTAACAAATATTGTAGTAAACAATTACAACTGTTGTCGTTGGTAACGCCACAAAAAGGATACTTTATTGATAAAGCAAAACAAAAATAAAAATGAAATTTTTAAACATTCTAAATTAAAAAAAAATTAAATAAAATTACGGTAAAATATGACATCTCATGTGGCAAGAACATATTTGAACACATGTGTAAAAGTACCAATAGATCCTTGCAACAATTGTCCGGCACCAGTATTTAGCAGACCAAAAATGTATTTGGGACGTTTATCAGCGTCAGGAAACACTCCACATACCGATGTTAACCCAAAGCACTGTAGTACAGCAGAAACGGAACATAAATGGTCTTGTAGTGGTATTCGATCCTTGGCCAAATTATATAACAGCATACCAGGTCCGTAAATAGAAAAAAAAAATCTGAACGATTTTTCTTTAAAATTTAACATTTTTGTGATTTTATTTCTTATTTTTTGCAGATTATAGAGATTTAAATCATTTAAGTGGAGAAGAGTTCTATTCAACTTTGAATACTTTGAGGTCCACTTGTCGACAGTTAAAAATTAAAAACGGTTGTTTTTACTCCGAAGATCGTTGTAGTACACCCACATTCACATCTGTCTTTACATCCTCCACCAGTCAGCTCGTAGGAAGTCGAAATAAAAAGAGCAAAAAATCCAAAAAGAATAAAAAGACAATTGGGAGTAAAAATCTTAAATGTTTTCATGAAAATCAACAATCAAATTTTCGAGTAGAATTTCTTAAAAAGGACAAAGAAGAAAGCTTTAGAAAAAGCACCGAAAGCACGATGCACAAAGAACTTCTTAGTAAAAGGTTTTGTATGAAATATAATTTCTTATCAGTTTTATAAGTTTGATCGTTTTGTTTTGAATTTCAGCTTAAAAAAAGATTTAGACGAAGATAATGAAATCTTCAAGAAATCTCTTCCAGACCTTGAGGTTGAGTTTAAGCGTCCTTTGACTTCTTTAAAACATAATGAATTCCATTCCTTAACACGCCGTTCTTCGAAAGAGTTTGTTAGTAGAAACCAGAATGACAAAAGGAAACCAAATGAAAAGTAAGTGTAGAATTGCAGAGTCTTTGTGTGAAAGATGGTTGAAACCAAGACAAATTCAGTTAACAGTTGCAGTGAGTAACACAGCTGAGATACTAATTTCTTGCATAATGATGGTAGAAATGTAAAAATTTGTATAAGCATGCATAGGGGAGAGGCGGACATGTCAAATGTTATTCTAATGTTGTACATGTTGTAAAATTAACAGCACCTGTAAAGTGAATTCACCATGGTAGAAACTGTGCACCAAAATACAAAAAGAAACATTTTAGAAATTATATATCAACTTGCAAACAACCAATATGAGACCACCACACTACCAAGCTCAGTGCTCGCTAGACCAATGTGCACTATGATGTCTGTTTTCTTCAACTGAACCAGTACTCAGAAAAACATATATTCTGCACATTTCTCTTTCGCACATTGCAGTAAAGGAGGAAGACCGCAAGCAGGAGCTCACTTCGGGTACCTGATAGCTCCAGTATACATGCTGCATATCTGGTTGGTCATATAATCATATTAGAAGTTTTTGTAAAAGACATTCGCATTAGTTACCAAATACAATCGACATTAGTCTTGAACAAAAACTTTGGCGTTCTAAGTACTGAACGGAGTCAATGGATGCAGTCAAAGTGGCATGTTATAATTTCCACTTTCAAAAGTGTTGTAATGTTCGTAGGCATTGTCACACAGTTAAAAGTGTCCTCGCGCTCAAAGCTTTAATCTCTTACAAGATAAGGTGAGACGTAGTCACGGACTGGCCATGAAAGTGAGATTGCCCGGCGGCATAGGTCGAGGTCATCAAGATGCCTCCAAATTATATTTGCAATTTCTCACCGTGCAGAATAATTGGATTTATTCGTTGTCTTAGGTTTCTTTGGTGAACATATGAAGATTAAAATAAAAACAAACAAGACGTGCATGTGATTTGCAAAGGAAGTAACAACAATAAGACATTTTTTCCATGTTTGGATGTGACAGAATGGTAGGAATGTTGAAGGATCAAAAGAGAAGAGAGCTTAGTAAATAGATTCAGCTCATTGGAAAGTATTTTCTTTTTGCATTTAACTTTTCCGTTTATTTTTAATATATGCGACTGGTATGTCTGTTTTTTAAGATTTTCTTTATGAAAATTTCTCTGTGAACATTAAAAAGAAACTTTATTTATATCTAAAATACAGTCGATTGTGTCGGTCGGTGGTTATAATAATAATAATAATAATTATTATTGGATGTAGGATGGTGTGAGATGTATTTTTTTCTGGTCTTCTTTTTATCCAACAACTCATTTTAGGCAATAAATATTATTCAATTTAATTAACATTGCGTAAGAGTTTAGTTTCTGACTTAAGACCTTTTTGATTAATTTCAGTAAACTGTTACGTCCAGTTGTATAATTCCTATGATAATACCTACATTACTTTCAAAAATTTTAATTGTTAAATTATTACGGTTCATATATATTTAATCCTTTAATTCCCAGTGGAACATAGGGCCGCAACAAATGTTCTCCATTGTATTCTATCAGTAGACATCGTTTTCATTTCACTCCAAGACACACCATGCTCGTTCAACTCGTTCTCAATTTGGCGTCTGCAAGTATTCGCAGGTCTGCCAGGTCTTCTGGATCCTTGGGGGTTATATTCAACGGACTGTCGAGTTAAATCATTCGCTGGCTTGCTCATTGTGTGTCCCAGCCAACTGAATTTACGCAATCGGATATTCATGTTTAAAGGGACTTGATTAATTAAGTTCCACAAGTCCTGATTTGATATTGTGACAGGCCAGAATATCCTACGTATACGCCTGAGGCAACGGTTTACAAAAGCTTGCATGCAACTCATTTCCCGACTCGAAATATTCCAGGTTTCACAGCCATACAGAAGCACAGATTTCACGTTGCTATTAAAAACTTCAATTTTGGTGTGATTTGAGATATTTTGCGATCTCCAGAATTTATTAAGCGTGCCATATGCTTGCTTCGCCTTACACAGTCTATTCTGTATATCTTCTTTGCTGCCCCCGCTTTTTGAAATAATACTCCCCAGATAGCAAAAGTTTTCAACATCGTCAATGGGTTGGCCCGAAAGCTGAAAGTTCGTATTGCATGAGGAGTTTATGCGCATTGATTTAGTTTTATTGATATTAATTTGTAAGCCCGCTTTGGCAGCACGCGTAGCAAAGGCTTGAATCTTATTTTGCATGCTTGAGAAGCGGTGGGATAGAAGACAGACGTCATCTGCATAATCAATATCATCTAACCTATCATGAAGGCCCCAGGAAATACCATGATGCATATCCATACGTCAAGTACTATGTTAAACAGTAGTGGAGACAAAACACAGCCTTGACGAACTCCTACGTTTACTTTAATGGGTTTGCTTGCTGAACCCCCATGAAGTATGGAACACAATGCGTTGTTGTATAGCTCTTTAATGAGATTGATTAACTTTCCGGGAACTCCTTTGCATCTTAGAGCTTTCCATATTGCATAGTGTTGTAATGTGTCGAACGCAAGTTTGAAGTCAACAAACACTAAGTACAGAGGTGAGCGCCATTCAAACGACTGTTCCACAATTACCCTCAAGCTGTTGATATGATCAATACATGACTTGTTTGGCCTAAAGCCCGCTTGTTCTCGTCTTAGCTTTGGTTCAATAATGGATGAAATGCGGTTGTGCAGGATGTGGGCTATGATTTTGTTTACGATATTCAAAAGAGTAATACCCCTCCAATTGGATCAATCTTGCAAGTTTCCTTTTTTTTGGAAGTTTAATTATAAGGCCTTCTCTAAGATCATCAGGAATTTTCTCGTTTAACCAAAAATATGAAATAAGGGTTAAATTTCAAAACTACATTAACCAATAGAGCACACTTTAATTTTTAAGACTATGCCTCGCACGGTTTCCAATTTGCGGCTCATTGTTAAAATTACATTATCTGATGGAACTCCCTTTAATTTGTTTTAATTTCGTTAAAATTTAGTATCTATTATATTTAAACTTGTGTCACTCTATAAAAAAAACACTCGTTATAATAGTTTTTGTAATATTACACTAAGTGGAAACGATAGTGTGTACGATTATATATGTATTATTATACAAAAACAATTATTTGTCAAAAAACACAACCTATAAATTTGTAGTATCTGCTGTGGCAGCGGCCGCATTTGAAGTCTCTATTATTCAAATAGAGGTCAGTGACAGACATATAGATGAGCGGACGGAAAACATTATGAAAATAATGGGACTCCTTTCACCTTTGGTGTATGGAGGGCTGAAATACCGAAAAAGTCTTAATTAAGAGCATTCCGTAGTTTAAAGCACTGTAATATGGGACAAAGCTTGTTGATTCCACAATCAAAATTGTACCTCTAAAATAGCCTTTGAAGGCTCTAAGTGATGCTTACACCCATAATGTCAATATAATTTTTTAAATCGTGTAAAAAAGTCAAGTCCAAGCTCGTTTGGTGATATCAGATAAAACTGATTAGGCGAATTAAATGCGCGATTCTGCAGAGCGCAGAGACTTTATTACTCTTAGCGCGTAATTAAGATTTAAACAATTTTTTATTCACTTTACAGAGTACCAGTTCGAAGTAATTTTACAACAAAATTACGTGAAAGTTTACGTAAATCGTGGTCATTTAATGATTTACGTTCTTTACCAGAACCACCGGAACTTGTAGAATGGCGGAAAAATAATCAATCTTTGGAACTGTTATCATTTAAAGGACAAAACTTGAAGGATCCCACAAAACTGAGTAATTATTTTCCAGAAAATTCTAAACCGGAAACTACAGAGTAAATATTAACTGCCGATTTCACGATGTCGAAAGAATTTTGAATTTTATTTTCATTCGTACAAATACATTTGATACAAAAACAAAATTTTAGAATTTGTTTTTGCTTCAAATGTAATAACACGAATGAAAACATATGGAAATTTTCTTTCGACATAGAGAAATAGGCCGTAAATTAAATTTATTTAAAATCAAGTGTTATAGCAGAACAATTTTTTTTTTCAGAATACCAAAAATTATTGTAGATTCACGCATTGCTGAACAATCATCCAGCGGTCATTTGCCAAGAAAACTTAAGTCTCAACACAAGCTCGTCGAAAATGAAGAATACAAAATGCCATTTAAATTATTCGAATTAGATACTTGCAGAAAAGGGAGTTCAATTAAGGTATTATGGGTTAACTAATAAATCGTTTAATGCACTATGCTTCTTACATGATCAAGAGGAATCAATAAATATTTTAAAGAATTTATCAACAATCAAATGGCCCCACAAAAAGATTTGTAATCAATATTTCTAGGAGTTATAAAGCTTTGTACACCAATGTAATATATCGGCTTATTAGTTTTGTAAAGGCTCGTTATTATTATTCCTTCGTAAAATGAAAACAAAAATGTTCAATTTGTCGAAATTAACTAATCTTAAATATCTTTGAAAGTAACGTTTGAATAAGATATAAGTTTAAAACTATTACCCAACAGCATTCCACACCTTCTCCCATTCATCCGGTTGCACGTCCTAATCTTGCTGCCACTCTAAGGGCGGAAAGTTCGAAGAGAAAAGTCCGGGAACTTAAAAATAATTGTACATTTCGCGATACAACAACACAGTTCGATTGGGAAGTTCGCAAAACCCCCGCCTGGAAAACACTATCCCTCAAGTAAGTCTAAAATAAAAACTATATTATATTATATGTAGTTGTATATTAGTTTAAGAATTGCAATCATATTCAACAGAATTACATACCGGCCTAACAAGTAGTGAATGCTTTTTCCGAAAACCACTTTGGTTTATTCAGCCGTGTTTGTTGCAATCTAATTTTAGATGTTGGATGTTAATTTTTTTCTTTGCTTATTGATATATTAACAATGTCTACTTCTTTCTGAATATTACGTTACGAACTTTAGCCATAAAAATATGAAATTCTTTTCATTTTCAGTGAAACACACCAGGAGATCTTGCAACTGCGCTTAGCAACGCGCAAGGCCGAACAAGCTCTACAGCAACGAGAATATGAACTCAACATGGAACTAATGCGCCAACGAGTCAAATCAGCTCCCCTACTCCTGGAAGGGGCCACCTATTGGGGTCCCCATGTAGGAAAGCTTACGCATGTTTGTCAAAAAGAAGGACGGCGACAATCAAATCAAGAGTCTACGAGACGCAGAAAAAAATCATCACGTAGTCACAGTTGTAGACGTAAAATGCTTGTCAGTACTTCTCCAGAATTAGCTGAAGACAATTTAGACAGCTCTACGAATTCTTTCAGAGTAAGAACCGATTCAAAAAGCATCATGTCTCACAAGTTGAACTCGTTATCGAAAATATATGGACGTAACAGCAATAGTGGAAGAATCCGATCGCAGAATTCCAATCATAACACAAATACTCAACAATCTTTGAAATATCAACAAAGTAAAATTAATTCCAATAGTATTCAGGAAACTCATAAAAGATCATGCAAAGATGAAGCAAATGATGAAGCGATCGAAATCGATAGCGCCGATGAGTTGTCCAGCTTGGATAGAGCATTTTTGTAATGTAAAAGTCTTAAATAGAGTGAAGAAATAAAAGTCATAACGATACAAATATGCATATCGTTACACTAATATATGAAGGTGCTGACTCATTATTGTTTTTAAAGCGCATATTTATCATATTTCAATAGTTAAGCCTCTTAGTTTTCGATATATGTATGTAAGCTAAAAAAACTCGATTTTAAAAATAAATCTCTATTGAGGTAACGAAATGTGAACATTGAATATTATCTAAATAAAACGATCGTTGTTAGTGCAATAATACCAGTTTTAGGTTACCACCTTTTACTTACTCCATTTATTCGAATAATCTTTGCTCGATTAATCCAAAATTCCAAGTACAACCAGCGCTGCCATGAACTTTTTTTAAAAAACTGCATATAAAATATATCCAAAATATGTAGTTTATTTCATATATTTTTTCATTAAAACATAACTTACGCTGCTTTTATAAATTACAGTAATTTCATTGAAGTTCAATAAATGTAAATTATAGCAATGAAAAGGTTAAAAACAAAATAATAACAGAATTTCATGCAAATTTATTGAAAGTTTTTTTTGAAACGAAAATTTTAGTCGCCAAAAGAAATAAATCTGTTCATTTTCATATGCATAAATGTGTTTTATTTTTGATGACGAATGTTCGCAACGAAAAATTCGTCGTTCGTCCTAATTGTGTTCCCAGCAAAGGAGAAATTTTTTAGAGTTGCCAGAACATTTAATTACGCCGAGTTTTAGGAAACGCATAATTATAATATTTTATTTTTAATTGATTATTTTTCGACATTATATATTTTAATATTAACTTCTATATACTCGTATTTTAAGCACCAAGGTATGTTTTTTATATAAAATATCTTTATTTATAATTGCAATATTATAAATATTACAAGAAAATAGTTTTAATAGTATTAATTGAAGTTAAAAAATTTTATGATTCAATTTTCAAAAGAAACATAATTAAAAACTTATACCATGAACAAATTATATCAAATTTATGCAGTTCTGTGCAACACTATCTGCGTCTGTTTTAAAGTTTATTCTATGTTCTAACGGCATATTAATAATTTGTAGCAATTGTAACATACGAGTATATGTATCTTCTTTTGCAATTATCTATATATATAAAATACAAAAAATGTTTTTACCCATGTTCGCTATAGACTCGGAAACTATCCAACCGATTTGACCCAAACTGGTGTCATTCAAAAGGGAATTTATAGAGGATGGTTTTAGGCTTTTAATATTTCAAGTGGGCGTAGCCCCTCCCACATAAATTGAATAACATCATATATCTTGACTATTGTGATAGCAAGAGTTTTGAAACATTGCAATAGTTCATATGTTACTAATGTGAGTAATCAGGACAAAAATGGGCGTTATCGGACAATTGGGCGTGGCAGCTCCCATATAACCCAAAAATTGAAATCGCCATATTTTGGGCATTTTTTGACCTACGCCGATGATATTTGGTACATATAGTATTGACATAATTAGGAATACGTACTAGGAGAAAAGTGAGTGGGACCACGCCCCTTTATAGGAAAATAAAAAATCTTAATATAGTCTTAACTATTGGACCGATGGTCATTAAATTTTCACAATAGGATATATAAATACTTTTAGTTTTATTTTATAACGAGGGGGGTAGCGAAGTACACCGGGATCAGCTAGTTTTAATATAAAATCATTCTCGAAATCTAGAGCAATGTGATGCTAAAGCTGACTTCCATTTTTTAAGTCCAACATCTATCCTCTGAGAATCGATTACTACCTCAGCATAATATCAATATTCATATAAGACTTTAAGTTTTAAAGGCTTTTTGCAAAATATATATATGTATGTTAGTGTCTGTTATTAAAGAAGGTTATTTATTATCTTCCGTCAAAGATTATTAAAAATTAATATATTTTTGTATTTAATTTATGTACTTTTTTAAACTTTATGTATTTATTTTCTTTGGAAAGTATGTGCAAATTATTCGAAATATATTCGCTTGAATTTGCCGAATACGATTATCTTGAAATAGATGAATAATCGTACACGAATTTAAAAATTTGTTACCAGTGCCAACATATCGTGTAGACACAAAAGTTTTTCAACATACGTATGTTGAACCACATATGATGGGCATTTCCCTACACGAAATTGCTGATGGAAGCTAACACACACAAAACTTATTTACTAACACTCTTGCATCTATGACTATGTTTACATCAGATCTGATTAGTAAAATACTGTGGAGTGAGCAGAGTTCAGATATATGTTTTACTATAGTTCACGAAATCCACAAGTATTTTCAGTTAGGTTTGTCAATTTAATGAATTTTAGAAATTTAGAGAAAAACAAACCTGATTTTCCAATGAAAAAACTGCATATAGAACAAAATCAATGCTTTCTACAAGTGCTTTGAAATCACAAAAAAGGTGTTCTGCGCACAAAAAATATGCGATTTTAAAGCGGTTAGCCAAATGATTAACGTTTTCAAATCAGTCGAAGTCTTTTGCAATGTTTTCAAAATTGAATTATATGTTGCCTTCTTAAAACAATTACTGCCAATAACGTAGCTCCCGGCATTTTTACATATGAACACTATCTTCATCATCATCATTTTATTTCAAATAAAAATATAACAAAATAAAGAAAGGAAATAAAAAGTCAGCTATTGTCTCGTGTTTTCGAAAAAATTAAAAGCACGTCGAAAACACTAAAACAACGTGATTTTCAGAACAGACCTGATAAAAAAATTGTACAAATATGTCTAAAAAAAAACTGCAAAATACAGATAAATCTCCACATTTGGCAACGCTGCTTATGCGTATGCTCTTCTCTCTTCTTTCAACACATTTTTATTTTTGTGAAAAGAGTACTCTCAAATTTACTTTCCATTTTGAACAGATTTTCTCACTACTTAACAAACTTATCATCATACGAAATTCAACATATCGTGAAGACGCAAAAATTGTATGCTGAATTTTTTGTTGAAATGTCATTTGCTGGCATATGTTGAATGTAAAAATTTTCACATTTTCAGCATATCGTGTAGACGCTTAACATATTCAATATGTTGATAGAGACGTTTGCTGTTATTTTGAAGCATATGACTGTAAGCATACATATGTATGTATGCTGATTCAACATATCGTCTAGACTAATGGTGTTTTCTTTTCTGAACAAAAATGTTGACCTTTCAATGTGTAACACTTTTTACAGTTTGCACCTACCTTTAAAAAGTGGTACATTTTTTATTGCCACAATGGTACAAAATATTTTAGGCTTAACATTACTTAACATTAATTAATTAATTATCGTTTTAATTATAAGTTTTTTCGCTTAAGTAAGTAGAATGACAAAAATACAAGTTCTTACTTGTATAAAAATATACTAAACAAAGTTGTAAAAATGGGCAGTATATCACCCCGACTTGATAGTAGAGGGGAAAATATGTTGCATATTTTGCCATTTATTGGTGCAACATAATTAGAAAGGAACGAAATCGCTTTTAAATATTTTACATATTTTTTAGAATGGATCACGAAAATTAAAGAATGTAGCATAAATGCAACACTTTTTTCAGAAAAGAAAACGCCATAAGGTTAATGTAAATGCAAAAGTTTTTACAGTTATAGAATGCTTAAAAACATGTCATGTGTTTTTGACATATTACGAATGTGCAGCCATACATACTTAGTCTAAGTTCACACGCGAAAGTTTTCTTTCAGACATTTCTGAAATTCTCTTTTAAGCTTTCATTCGTGTCTAAACACTGAAATTTAATTTCATGAAACTAAATATTTTTATATTTTAATTTCATATGAATTGTCAACACACAACAACAAATGTACGTGTTGACAATTACGAACTACAAAACCAAACAGAATTTCAGAGAACATGAAAGGCACAGATATCTGTGATGAAAGGGTGTACCCGACACTATTCTTCTCTCCCCTCTCAGCGACAAACTGCCACTTTCATGCCATGGTGGAATAATAAGGTGCGCGTAAGAATACAACAATAAAAAACTACATGCATTTTGTTTGTGTAAAATTAATTCAAAATTGTCAAAAAAAGCTGTATACAAAACAAAACAAAAGTTGTTTTGTATGTATTTATTGGTTATGCAAAAACAAAAAGCATAACGTAAACAAAAATATTCATGATGGCGGCCAAAAATGTAAACAACTTTTGACAAGAAAAGCATACTTTTCCATATTTTTAACGGTCAAAACACAACCCTACAAAAAACCATATTCCTTCTTGCGCACACCTGATTATTCCACCATGTTTCATGCAAGAATACTTTTACGTCTGAACACAGACTTACATACATATTAAAGACGTGCACAGTTCTATCTGTTTGTACCAGTTTCTCTTAGTTTTCAACTTCTGGTATGTATTAGTAAATATTTTCTTGTATCTGGTATTAGTAAGTATTGTTATTCTGCAAAACAGATACTGTATGAGTAGATAAACAGAGAATGAGAGGAACATATTTGCTTTATTTGTTTTCATAAAACAGATATGAACAAATACTGATGTTTATAACATAGTTATTTGTGGTACTCTGGAAAGTTGTAATAACATGATAAGAAAAAAATTTTAAATTATTTATTTTTGTTACTGTTCTTCTATTTTATTCGACCTTCTTCAATTTTATATTGATCTATTTATTATAGCGACCTATTTTTTTTATAAAAAATTGTAATACTTTTCTAAAATAAGTGTGCAATTTTTCTATACAATTAATTATCTAACATGATAGGTATTAAAGGAACAGAGTATGTACATATGTATGTATGTACATACAAACATATTTATACACATTATTACAGAATTTGCATGCAACAAAATTTGTTATTTCTGTGTCCGTCTCATCTTTGATAGAAGCAAAACAATTCCATATATTGCTTCGCCCTCTTTTTTCACTAATTTTGTAATCCTTAGATTCAATTTTTTGTTTTATAAATAGATTATTCATTTTTTAAAAAAAAAATTTTAACTACTCAAAAATTAGCTCAAAACACGACTTACGCACATGTACTTACATATATTACATACTATAAATATGAAAAACGAACCCATTTTTTTACATTATGTTTTTAAATGTTTTCAAAGAAAAGCAACATCCATACACAATTAATATTTCTTATATTATGTTACTATTGCTTGGAAATATCTCTGTTACAACAATTATTTTGAAAATATTTGTGGTACAACAGTTACTGGAGAATAAAAAACAAATACAGATATATACTGGTGCAAAATCAAAATTCAACTGTTTTTGTTTGTACCAGTAACATGTGTTACAAAAACCAAACAAATACAATGTTGTGTACTCTTTTTCGCTCTTTAGTATCAATTTTAACAATTATGTATATGGTATATTTGTTTTGCAAATACTTTTAGGTATACTCATGCACGTCTTTAATACATATGTATGTACATGAATAAAAAATCAAAATTATTATTAAATATATTAAACATCATATTCAGGTTCTTTTCTTCTCCGAAATCTTGTGCACCGGAGAATACTTGTTATACATGAATTCATTTTCCTGTACCAATAAAATTAATTTTTCGTCGTCCATTTATCCCTTTGAAAAACACAAATAAATTACAAAACAGCGGTTCCAAACATTGATGGGATTCCCACTATGTTTACATTATTTCAGATTGTGAGCAAAGAGTACAATATTATTTAACAGGTACCGAATCATATTAAAATACCTATTATTGTTATGAATTTGATATTTGGTTGTATTATAGTTTAACTTTCATATCAATGTATGTACATCATAGTGTTTATTATTAGTGTTAGATAGATATGTACATATTATTTAAAAACATTTTTTACACTATTATGTAAGCACTCCTACGTACATACATGCATGAATGAATCTTTTCAGAAAAGGCAATTCATTGGGTCCGGTACGTTTTTAAAAATGTAATTTAAGGCAATTCGTTAGATGAGGCACTCTTTGAAAAAAGTCAAATTTTAGGATTAGTTATTTCGCGAATCGGTACTTTTTTGAAAAAGACGTTTTTCAGAAACTAGTTTTTTGAAAGGTTGTTTTTAGAATAGTACTTATTCTAAAAACAATCTTCAATTGTAACATATATCCTTTCACAAAAGGATATTTTGCATAAAGTACTCTATACCAAGAGCGTATTGTTTTTGTTTTTTTTTTTTGCTATATAATAATTTTGATATACATACATATATGTTTTTTTATATTAATGTTTCTCTAAGATCTTTTTTAATAAGTTCTTTTTGAAATATGGTGTGTTTGTCCTTGAAGAGTATTAAAGGTATTTTTTAAAAAATTAACATTACTTATTTACATTTTTAAAATGTCCTTTTATGCAAAGGCTCTTCTTCGAAAGGGGTTTCTTCAAGAGATATTTTCAAAATATATATCTTGGCAAAGTACTTTATGAAAGAGTTAATATTGCATTTTGAAAATTTTATTATTTTAAATATATACCCTTTTTTGAAATTAATTTGTGTTCTTTTACGTATGTTTAACGATATTTTCATAAATTTTCGTTAAGTTTTTAAAGTTATTTTCTGATTCGAACTGGTATTTTTTCCTTTAGTCAATAAATTCATAATCGATAGGCTGAATCCAAGGAAGTTTCCGAAACATATTTCAAATTTTATTCATGTTTTCTAAATACTCGTAACGTAACTTATGAACAACAAAGTAACTAAGTTAATAATTTTCTTACTTTTTATCTAATACTTGACAGAATTTGGACAAAAATTATGGTTTAAATTTTCAAATTAATTGTTTATTCTTAAAGATTTGATTGTGAAAAGAAAATCTTGATTGAATTTGCTGCTTCGTTTTATTTTTTCAATTTCATCTTCTAAAGTATTAATTATTTGCATCATCAGCGAGTTCATTGCTCGAATTTTCATTGATCGAAGTTCCTCAACTGTGCAATTGTTAAAATCCGATGTATATTCTTTCTTATAACGTCCCTCCACTAGAATCAAATGGCATATAATATCGGCATTGTTATCTTCGGTGCTGATGGCGTTCAGCAAAATATTGAGTCTCACTTTATTAGTAATTTCTCTACGTGCTTCAGTTATCCTGCTTAATTGTACGGAGGCTGGTAAGAATTTCTTGACAAGTTCTTGCAAAGCGGGCATTTGAGTGTATAAATATGTAGGTTCACCGAGCGAATGCACAGTTTCTTTACTGATGTTTTCTGTCACTTCAGGTTGTATCGTTTCGTGCACTAACTGTCGACGTGGTAATAAATTTACACATTAAGTGAGTGGGTGGCGATATTATTAAATTTGTTGTGTAGAAAAGCGTATAAAGAAAACAAAATACATATATATTATATGAACATAAGTATATGTATGTATGTACATATGTTTGTATGTATGTACATATGTTTGTATGTGTGTATTTAAATTCCCAGTTAAAGAATACATTGAGATAGCGGACAACAATTTGATACAAATTTGACAGGAGCAGGTAAAATGTATGAAATTAGCTGTTCTTAATACACTACCTGGTAGTTAAATTCAATGACTTGCCTTATACTATACGGAATTTGCGATGATACAAAAAATTATTATTTATTCACAATTTTTGCCACACAAATCGATTTTGTACAGGCCAAGCAGTCTGTGAAATTCGAACTCAGTGGAGCGAAAGGCAGAAAAAACTTAAGTATTCTCCTGCCTGTCGTTGGCCCAGCTGAATTAGAATTTCACAAAGAAACCTTAGCCTGTGAAGCAGGAGTCTGCCACTGTCAGGCAAACATTTCATATTTGCCAAACAGGTGCCCTTGACAACATCAAACTTTACATAAGAACTATTCACACAAAATTATATCAAAAAATTTTGTTTAAAAAGCGGTTTAAGTTTTTTATTACACTCATATATGTATATGTATGTGCTTCTCAAAAAAATTGTGATGATAACGGAAGAATTAAATGAATATAATTTAAGTATTTAAAGACCATTAATTAGCAAACATACAGGGTGGCGCATAAGTAAAGGTACGGTCACATTGGGGAAACATTTGCTTCAAATATGTTGGTTTGTGTTTAACAAAAATTTAGGTAAATAAATACACAACTTGTTTTGTGGTCACACTACGCACATTTATTTTCCCATTTTGTTTGTTGAAACAGCTGTCAAACAACGGCAGGTGCTAACATGCGAAAACATATTTTCCTTGTGGTCACACTTGAACAAATATTTTCCTTAACAAAATATTAGAAAAAACTATCAAAAAACATAAATTTGTTTTTTAACAAACATTTCGTTGCTAATGTTTAATTTCTGCAGTTGGGCAACCTAAAAGTAATATGAACAAAATATTTTTGCAAATTGCACAAAAAGTATTACTTTCACGCTTATTCCATATTTCGTCGTCAATTTTGAGCCAACCCCGATTTGTACATTCCAACACAAGTGATTAAGCAATTTATTTTTGCGAAATGTGATTTTACGCGTTTTTTCCATTTATTTTTATTTTAACAGTTTTGTGATTTCTGATCAATTTATGTGCAAGTTTGTGGGTTTGTAATTTTTTCGTTAACAAGATTTGCAATTCTCGCCATATTCTCGATTTAGGAAGAATTGTTTTGCATTCTTTAATGCTTTAGCGTATTTTTTTTAATATTATTATTTGATATTTAATAATTTTTCGCAAGTTGTCGCTTTTTTCGCGAAATTTGCAATTCTGCAAAATTTCTTGGCTTTCTTTGAAATATTTTTGCTTTTTTTTTAATTTTGGCTTTTTAAAAATATTGCAATTTATAGACATTTTTCGCTTTTCTCGCAGCAGGAAGCACAATAATTTTTTAAAGTTTTTATCACCTTGCATAAGTAGTAGTTTTAGAGAACCACGAATAAAATAAAAATCGCACCAATTTAACAAATGGCAAAAACTTGACAAGATCCAAGTTCGGCCACACAGTGTGTATATTTACACGAAACCATTCGAGCTCCTTTGCTCCTCTTGATCATAATAGGATGAAACTTGAAACATTAGGTCTCCCCACAGAGGTGACCTCACAGGTTAAATTTTTTTGCCTTTCTAATATGAGAAAGCACTCTTGGAAAAATATTGCCAAGTTTACAGGACATTTGTGTTTTTGTGCGGATCTCATTCACAATAAATAGGATAACTAGCAAACTGCTGCTTTTTGTTTCTTTATTTTTGATATATAAAATTTTCAATATCTTGCCTTCTCTGAAATTTTTTTCAGATTTTTTCAAGATCTTATTTTCCGCGGATTGGCTTGTCTTATTCAGGCATTTGTTTACATTATTAAAGCATGTCCAACAAAGCTACCAAAAATATATCAGCCGTAAAAATCTTTTATTGAAGTAATTTGCCCAAAGGTAAGGAAATATTTGTCATTTTTCGTCAAATGTTTCCCCAGTGTGACCGTACCTGTGTTATTTGAATTTTCATTATTTAAAAAATTTTTCAATTAAAACGAAATTATAAAATCGATTTTATCATTATTTTCCAATTACGAGAAATTTAAAAAATATATGAAAAAAAACTTATGTTTTGAACATATTTAGCACTTTTTATCTGAAATGAAAGCTTTAACGAGATGAAGCGATATGAAAGTGGACTGTACGAGTACCGACGCTTTTTATGTTGGTAACCGTTAGCAAAGCAAGTTAAAAACGTAAATGAATTAAATTGACAATAACACCGTGAATACAAACCGAAGTAGTATTTAATGTTACATGTTCATACATACATCATCATTAGTATCTTGTCCTGCTGCTTGCAAAATAAAGAGTACGACAACTGTTGCAACAATAGAGTAAATTTTCATTTTGTGAAGTGTTTTTTTCCGTTGAGCTTTTTTTAAATTCTTTTAATAGTTTCTTCTCTTGAAATTAACTGAAAATTACAATAAATACAAATTAAATAAAAATTTATTTAGGAGCCGGTGATTTGTTATATGAAGTTTATATAATAAAATAATAACTGATCAAATACCGTACAAAAAATGACTTTAATTGAATAAATTGTTTCAGTTATTTAAGTATAAATTTTGTTTTCTTATGCAGCTAGAGAAAAATGCACCCGATATATTTCTCCATTAACATTTGCACCACTAAAATAAACTTACTGTTTATTTAGCAAACATATATGTATGTACATATGTACATACATATGTGATGTGTATTTAAATTACAAAATTAAAAAATTTTACAAATTGAATATTTTTTTAAATTTGGCCAAGTCGATTTGTTAAATAATTTTAGTTTGAGGCTTATGTGGTTATTGCATTAGGATGATCGCACCAACATATCATCGGATCGTTACTGGTTTTCAGCACGGAACAAAAATGTTTTTTTTTTTTTATAAAGAATGTCTTTAATTTTAATTGGCTAACAATAACGTGGGTTGCGACAGTATTTTTTTATTGAAAGTTAAAGTCGTTATAACCTTTTGCACAATATATAAAAAGTTTTAGGATTTAATTAAAATAATAGAAACCTGTTTAGTGCCCCTTATTTCTCACTTTACACTAATATTTTTTAAATGCCTTTAAAGTAAGCCGAAATAATGTATTTGTTTAAGCAAGCAGAAAATAGAAACCACATAGAAGTTGCCTCAAATTTTAAATTTCTTCTTGGCAAAAAAAATCTTAAAAAAATCCATAACAGAAATAAAACAATTTATTTATTTTTTTTTTAAATGTGCTCCTTTTTAAAAGTCTTACCGATTGTCCAGAAGTCGTTAACACACAAACTGAAAACCGCAGAATAGCTAGATACACTACACGTAGCTGCCAAATTTATATAGAATTAAGTTTATTGCGATGTTTATCTAACTTCTATAGATAAACTTTTTTTTCAGAGAAATAATAAACGGCACAAAAATACGACAGAAACGTTTGGAGATATTCTGAAAAAATTATGTATCTCATGTTAAGATCAGAGAACACAACGACAAATTTGCAGACGGTGTGCGAAGGTTTTGAGATACCCTACATTTACAAGTAATAAAAATAAAAAAGAGAATGCATGATCATGAAATGCCTAATTTTGATCAACTGGTTTTGTCTTATTTCGTCAACATTTCGTAAAAATAATCGAAAATAAAGTGTCATTTGTATACTAAAAATAATTGGGTTATTGGAATAAGTTCCACACTAAGAATCGATTTTAAATTTCTGCTATACAATTAGCATTGGGTTCGCGTTCCAGAGCTTTACATGAGAGAACCAGCCACTTTTTAATGGCATTGGAATCAATTCATATAATAAAAAAAATTGTTAGTTCTAGATCTAAAATTAAGAAACCTATATTGTAGTCTTCTTTAATACAAGTTCATTTGAAGGTTAATTTGAAACAAATGTTTATCAGAAAATAAAATTTTAACAAATATTAAAGTTTTAAATTGTTTTATTTGCATACATACATACATACATATATGGATTAATTATGTATGTACATATGTGTGAGTATGTTTTCTTAATTCCTAAAGACCGTGACAGATAAAACTTCGTCGCTTTGTGTGACGTTTCTAACTTTAATGAAAAAGTATAAACTTAATGCTATGTTTACACGGAACATGCTTCGCTCTCTATTCATGCTTCACACCCCAATTATGAGGGAAGCAACATGCATCGGCATACAAAATTTTGAGAGCGAAGCAAGTAGATTCATGTGGAATCTTCTTGCGAAGCAATAAAAATTGCTGTCTTCTCTAATTTTTATCGGAAGTTTATCTGAACTAGCTGCAAAAAAAAACAAAAATAAATGAATAATTTTATTAAAAAATATGTTTGTGCATTTCTAAAAATGCACAATAATTTTAACTTATTTTTTTGTCCATTTTAGAATTTATTTGTATTTAAAAAGAGAACGGTCAAATCGAAGCAAGTAAATGAGTCGTGTAAACAGCTAGATTCATGAATATGCTTCAGAAAGGGAACAAGTGCTTCTGCTTGTGGTGTGAACATAGCATTAAGGTGTATGACCAGACTTGCGCCGTGGCTTTTCGTGAGCGGCGTCTGGGTGAGACAAATAGGTCGGCGGCGGATGAAAATCGGCTGAAAGCATATAGTGAAGAAATATTGGATTTTAATAAATAATAATCTGGCAATGTTTTGGAAGATGCTATTGAATTTTACACAAAATTCTACCTGGGAATGTAGTATATAGAATGTCAAAAGAATAATGTGAATCTTTATTTACTTTTTTACAACTATGTATATGTATACATATGTACATATGTACTAGGCTTTTGCAAACCCTGCAGGAAATGGCTATAGTGAAACTGTACTGATTCACTACTGACATTGTCACCAGTACTAGTGACTTATCATACCCCAGACAATGCTATTTACTATAGACATTTAACATTTGCGTGTCATTGAAAATCCACTACTGACATTGGTACTATTATTGACTAGGTAGTTCTTTTGGGACCATATGTACACATTGGAACCATTGATTCACTAGTTCAATTAAGAAATTATAGTCTACGCTTTTAGTGCTTTTCTAAAGCAGATGTCGATAATGAAAATGCATATTTTTTCACCTTAACCGACACATTATCTGCCATCTTTCGCCACCAAAAATTTTTTTGTCATCAAAGCCAAATTTAAATTTGTAGACGCTTTATTGACAATGTCGCCTAATAGTCACCAATATTGTGGACAATAGTGGTGACTTGGAGACACTTGCCCCCAGGATTTTAAAAAAGCAAATGTTTTTGAATTTAAATGTACTTAGTGCAAAAGCCTAATATGTACTATAAAAGTACTATAAAAAATGTAAAGTCGACTTCGGTTAAGCAAAAATGTAAAATTAGAAGTACTTTGTTCCACTTACGCGATATTTCTGATAAAAATATGTTCGTATAAGTAAAAAAATGTTCGTTTAAACAAACGGAATTTAAAATTTACATATGTATATAAAAACAATTCATTTAATTAATCGCTAAAATTTTTTAAAAACACTTCATCGTACATGAAACCATGGGTATACTAAAAACAGGTGAAATCGTCCTGCCTGCTGTAAAAGAATATTTTTGTTTTATAAATGTCAAAATGTCAACAAGCTGATCAAAAATTTGTAGCTGCGTCTAAGCTAAAAAATTTATTTCAACCGGCCGGTGAAGTATTAAATTTTATTTGAAAATTTTATATATTTAATAAAAATAAAACTGATGTAAAGAAAAGCCTAATATCACATTAACACATTGGCGGACAAGCCGACATATGCCTTCGAAAATTTTGCAAACATACATAAGGACTTGACGGGAAATGCCGTAGTTCATTATTTCAGGTATATAGACAAAACTGCGTATGCCGACGCGAAATGCCTTATAAAGTATTGAAATATAATTTAAGCGTCCCTTTTAAAATCATTTTATTTTCACATATGGGCAAGTAGTTAGATTTAAATTGAAATACAAATGTTTCAAAAAAGTTTTCTAGAAATGCATGACGGCATATGTAGCAATTGTCCCTTCACTTGCCAACAACTAATTTCTACTGTCCGCCAACGTGTTAAGAAACTGTAACCTAACAATGCATTACAGCCGAAATACCTATAAAAGCAGTAAAAACCCGATGTGTTTAGCAGCGACTCGAATTCACAAAAGATTCGATGACGTCCGGCTTCGATTTTCCGCAAAAAACTCGGCGGCCAGCAGATTGGCATTGATGTCAGAGAATGGACATGAACGGTCTACATCATTGATCGTCAAACTAGCCCCTAGGGGCCGAGCACCAATCGTCATTTTCACATACACAACACGAACCAAACAGAAGAGACAAACTAAAATACGAAACATACTCATTTGTCTCTTTATTTGTTATTCATAGTACACTGTGAATATTTTAATTTTTCTGGATGTGGAATGTTGAGTGGGAAGAAGCTTTTTTGTATATATATTTTTTAATGGAAAATTTTTTTAATTATGTAAATTCATTCATTCGTCCATAAACACGCTAAACCAATCCAGTCTACAGACTACAGTAAAAAAATAAATGTAACAATCAATTTCTACAAGTGTAAAAACACCAATACATAGATATTTCCTACATGTTCTCTTTATGACAAAAGCTGGTCTACATTAGCCATATGCGATGTCTGACATAATGCTCTTACCAAGTTCATGGCTAATAGAGGTTCCTAGTAAGGTGTGTTCACATGGTAATACAAAGTATTAAGACTTCGTAGAAATACTTTAATACACCTTACTAGGCGTGTAGTAGTGTGTAGAAGAATAGAGAACGAAAGTTTGTTCCAGGTATTTTTTATGTTTACACGGATAGTATTAATAAAATCAAAAGTTTTGTGCTACGATATATCTGGTGGTTACAGTTCTACAATTTTTACAAGAGCATCATGAGTTTTTTTAATTGTTTTTGTAATTATGGTATAAAAATGATGCCACTTCAATATATACTGTTAAAGCTGCCAATATTTACTTCAAACGACACCTCTGATAAAATGAGTGTACATAAGATTCTAAAATGATTTAAAAACTTAACATTTACCGAATGCTTGTGTCCGTGTTCTCTCCTACTCATATATTTGGCGTTTTCGGTATTTATTTTTTTTTAAATGTTTAACATACCGTAATACATGTACATATTACCATGTAAATTAATTAATTTATCCAACGTAAGGTCGAATAACCAGGAAATAAAATTAATTTTGGTAAAATATTTTATCTCATAATTATGTAAATATTTTCTATAACGTTGAACTATTATTTTCGTATGTACATTAGGGGTTTTATTGTATAATTTTGTTATTTATTGAACCTTCAATTGAAATATCAATAAGTATTCAAATCTAAAAATGTTAAATTATGATGCAAAGCGTTGTCTGGCTGTCAAAATTACTCATGCCCATACAAAATGAATGAAACCAACCGAAATAACGCGGCGTCAACGCTTTGCAGTTGGAAAATCCAATTATGACAGCGCGTCAAGAAGTAAAGTTGGCTGCAAAAGTACTGTTGTTGTTTGTTAAGTAATGTAATTTTAGCTACTTTCAGCTCAATTTAGCGTCTTCATCTCTATTTCTTATTTTTATTTAGAGTTTTTCATTAACCCTTTTGCGGACACCTTATTTTTAAGAGGACTTCCCGTGGGACACTTGCAGTATCTTCCTTATTTGGTAGGATAGAAAAATTCTGAAAACACCAAATTACTGGAAATTGAAAAATAAATCGATCTATAGAATAAAAACAGTGTTTAATTTTTGACGTTCATAAACGTCATGACTCTGCTTGTATTTTGGAATTGATGTGCTGTGTCATGACGTTAATAGACGTCAGACGGATATAGACGTCATTACTGATATACGTAAAAAAAGTTGTATGATGCTGCACATGACGTTCATATACGTCGAAGGCAGTTTTATCTTTTTTATAGTCTTTTAGAAAATAAAACAAAATTTTAATTTAAAAAATAAAATAAATTTTTTAAATTCAGTCTTTCATAAAATATAAAACTACTAAAAAAAACAAACACAAATTCTTAAAATTCAGTCTCATAAAGTAAAAAAAAAAAATATAAAACTTATAAAAACCAAAATACAAGAAATTCAATAAAAACAATAAATTAAATTTTAATTAATATGCCATTTTTCAAAGCAAGAACCTGGACAAAGTGGAGGTTTTTCGTCACAGGTCTTGCAACGGTATGATGTTTCTCGTCGAATATTTTCCTTCGCACACCATCTGCATCGTAAGAAATTAGATTTCTTTTTGTTTGCATTACATGGAATCTTTTCTTGGAAATGTTGGTATTCACTTAATCGAAGTATTGAATCAGCAGGTCTTAATTGGGTAGTTGCCCTCAACAAAGGCATGTTGATTCCTAAAAGTGAATAAATTACTTCTTCTCTATATTGTAAAAAAGATATTGAACGTTTAGTGTGTTTTTTATAAATGTAAAAAGAATTATAGACACAGAGATCTAAGAGGTGGAAAATAACTTTTTTATACCACCGTATGGTCTTTCGCGGGCATAAATTTGATCACTTTTGTCCACACCCGCCATATTACTGTTATATCCTTCTATTTCAACAGGCTTTATTTTCTCCTTTCCATATCGATTCTTACACATCTTTAACTCAGGCTTATAAGCTGTTGTTATGCATAAGACGTCTCTAGTATCTTTCCATTTACTTACATAAATTTTCCTATGCCTCTTCCATATATAATCACCTTTTTTTAACTTTTGTTTGACAACAGCAGGAGGATTTCGTTTCCTATTTGATCTTAATGTTCCAGTGGTGTGTGTCTTATATTTTAGTAAATCCTGACTTAAATCAAAGCTATTGTAAAAATTATCCATGTATAAATAAATGGTGGCCTTTATTTAGATATGGAGCTATTAAACGCAATACCAGAGAATGCGTTTTCTTGTTTGTATTATCATCTACATGATGTTTTCCTCTATATAATTCCAAATTTAGTGTATATCCATCTGGTGTGCACAGCTCGTAAAATTTAATACCATATTTTGCTTGCTTTCCTTTCAAGTATTGACGAAAAAAAAGCCGTCCTTTGAAAAGTAATAGCGACTCATCTAAAGATAGCGATTCTTCAGGATAATAAGCTTTTGAGAAATTATTCAATACGGTATTTATCAATTCGGATACTTTGGATAGTTTATCAGTTTCACTTAGATATTTGTCATAATTAAAACAACGCAAAATTTGTTCAAATCTTCTTCCAGACATAACAGAAGAAAATACTGGGTGGTAGTACAAGGGATCTTTGGAAAACATTTTCCGTATTGTTGGAAAATTAAGATGCCCTTGCAATAAACATAGCGCAAACAAATTTCCAATTTCTGTTTCATTTGTTTCTTCAAATGATTTATAACGTGAATTTCTGGTCCTTTTTCCTAAGTTTTGAAACAAGGCTTGCCCATATTTGTTGGTACATTCAACAAAAGTTGAAACGATATCAGGAGTCCAAAGCTTGAAAAATATGATGTATTTTCAGGTAATGAAATTTGTATACCTGATTGACTTTTATCAAATTGAAAATCAGGGATACTTTCAGTATCAGAAGTCCAATTATCTTCATCTGCATTTTCGACACTTTTTTCAGTTTTATCTAAATTTACTTCCCCACCATTAACTGCGGTTTCTTCAGATGGTTCAACAAATTCCTCTTCTTTTGAACTAATAGAAAATGTGTCTGAGCTTTGTCTTTCTGGTATATAATTTGGATCTTTCCCAGAATATTCTCCGTCATCTGCAAATGGATCAGATGAATCTGAGTCTATTTCAGAGAAGCTTTCACTAGAGTCTACTTCGGCAAACAACTTCTCTAATTTTTTCTTTTGATTTTCATATGCCATTTTTAATGCCTTACACATAAAAAATAATATTTACCAGTATATTTCGCCAGCAAAAAAGTTACAAAAAAATATATACTTACAAGCTAAACAATGAGCCTTTGCTTTTTCATGCGTCTACTCGTAAACCACAGGGTAAACAGAGATGACAAAAACAAAAAAAATTGGACTTCGATCATATTTTATTTGTCATAAGTAAGCTTCGTGAAAAAGAGACAACATTAGTGTGTTTGTTATGAAAGTAAACAAAACGAAAAGCAAAAAAAGTTCAGTTTTTAGTGGAAAATGCTACATAAAAGCACGCTTAAATTTAATAAAATGTGATAATATTAAGTATTTACGGCATATAATTCCAAAATAAAGTGATAAAACAATTTAGTGTGTGCTTATATAATCTGTATATTAAATTTATATACATACGTACATATATGCTGTAAATTTGCCAAATGGTGGTGGTGTTTTGCTTACATACACACATTCATACATACATACATACATACTTGATAAATTCTGATATTTTGCAGATGTATATAGTAATAAAATACAAACGATGAGTGAAAACCAACTTAAATTAATTAATTAATAATATTTTTAATGTAAATTATAGAAATATATGGATATTTTATTAGTTTTGTGATTTTAATATTAATTTGGATACAAAGACAGCACAAAGAAAAAAACGAAAACGAAGGATTGTATGAGTGTATACAAATCAGTATGCTAAATCTTCCGTCTCGTGTCATCTCTGGTTACCCTGTGTCGTAAACACACACTTTTTACTACTGAAGAAAATCTCATAGAAACTAGACGTCTATACACGTCATGTGTCTACGGGAAACCCCAAAAAAAAAAAAAATATTGCGATTTTGTAACGGCTTTTAGTGTTGCTCTATTTTTTTTTTGTTATAAACATGCAACATTGTTGCCTAACATGTTGTTATAAGCATAATAGTTGCACACATCTTTAAAGCTAAGTTTCTCATAGAAAAATTCATTTGCAAAGATTTTATTGCCGAAACATTTTTTGACGTCTATACACGTCATGTCCTACCAGAAGTCTTTGTTTTGACGTCTATAGACGTCAGTGTCCGCGAAAGTGTTAATTAAAGTGAGTAAGAATTACTGTTTCTGTAATCGCACTAATTTAGGTTACTCATTTCAGCGTAAAAGCTAAGCGCTAAATTACGTTGCGCTTTGCGTCGTAATTTAGGTTGGTCTGTTATATATATGCCAATGCTAAACAAAATTTTCGTTTCAGCGGTTGATTTTTTTGTTGGCTTACGTCTCTCGTGCACGGCTGGGAGCAAGGGAGTATCCCTAATTCTCAGACGAGTATGGCCACTTTAATTTAAAATTTTGCGCGCAAGTGGATTTAGGTACGACTCAAGTTTTTGTATATACATATTTCTTCATACATATGTTTTGAAAACACAGTCTTTACCAACGGAACATCTAAATCTTTATGAATTCAATGATTTCTGAAATACCAGGGAGCTGCTGTCATTGTACGTAGAATTTTGTTTTGTCGCCTTTGAATTTTTTTCCATACTTTATCAAAACCTTGTATATTTAGTTATACTACTGATACACATTTTTGAAATATTTTTAATATTGATGTTACATAATACCTACATATGTATGTATGTAATGATATTAAATTATTAAGTATATTTTTTCCAAACTAGTATAATTTTTTTTATAAGATTGTTTTCTTTAAAATAGTCATTAACATTGGGAGCGATATCTAATAGACTTAACATATCGGTGCTATAATTATGTTCTTCCAAATCCTTTCGAAATCTTATGTGTGATGAAATTAGTGGGCTGAAGAGGCCGCCAATACATTGAAATGGTCCTCATTCTGTCTAATCCGTGAAATTTTGCAAGCATTCGTGTATCTGAAGTGTTTGTAATCTTTGTTTTTGCATTGCTGGGCTTCGTCTAAAAACTCTCCAATTGGTAAGCATTGATATTCAATTACATTTTTACCATGAGCAAATATATTATGGACCGTAGGTGTAAGTTTCTTCTCAGGGTACATTTGAGCCAAAAGTTGGGCAGTTTTTGATGCATAATCATGAAACTTTGGGCCACTTACCATTTCTCTAGAGTTTATAACATTTAGGATAACTGCCAACCTTTTTAATTCGGGCTGTTACCTCATCATTCTCAAAAAATGCTCTGGACATATTACCATCATTAGTATTTTCGTACACCCCTGTTTTGGGCAGTCTATTGTCAGTCCAAGCTTCTTAAAAAATTCATTTTGTATACATGATTTTTTTTCGAGCAGATAGTTTTTCTTTTGGTGTTGCGTTCTTATCAAAACATTCCCCTTCTCGCGGAATTGTATACGCTAGTTTTAAAATAAACTCCATGCTCAGCACTTGAATCATCAAAATTTTTAAAGTCTTTCTGTGACTTTTTGCAAATCGCACACTTGAAAGTTGACGAAGTATCTGTTATTATATTTAAGACTTTGCCATCAATCATTGTAAGACAAAATAAATAATCAATGAAAACAGTTTTTCCATTCTTCATTTCAAGAAGAGAAGGCTTTAGTTCAGAAATTTGCTTTTTTATATTGTTTACTGTAGATCTGATTATTTCTGAAGACTCCTTTGCATATTTAAAAAATATCGGACGGCTAAAATGAACTGATGATGGGCTAGAGATTTCACTTCTAAGTCGTAAAGGAACTACAGAAGCCATAAACATATTTGCGTCTGTTATAGGTTTGTCCTTTGGCGATATTATTTGTTTGTAAACACTTTGACCGGATGATCCATTACATCCCCACTTATTTATCAATCTAAGCCTATTTGAAAGTTTCCTTTTCAGGCAAACTTAGAATAAGGCATTTGGCTTTATGATCCATTAAGTCTTGCAGTTCCGATATTCCGATATCTTCCGATACTTCAGTAGCCTTTAGATTAGATGGCACTGCTTCTTTTTGGCAGATGTAACCTTTTTGTATTCAGGAAGAATATTCAAATTATGATTCTTTAAAGAGCTTCGTAAAATAGAATATTTTTCCTTTGGCAATCCCAAGTCCATAAATAACGCTAAGTGTTATTCTATGGTATACTTTGTGGGTAAAGCATTTGGAGGAGTTGGTACTCTCTTTTATCCTCTGCAGTCGATCTAGGCTTGCAAGCGCCACAGCTTTTGTAAGGTCACACCTTGATTTATCTTTATCTTTTACATACTTAAGACATAGTGCTTCTGAAAGATGCGATTTACATAGATATATCTTTTGTGGCATTTTGAAGTTTTTGTTTCTTTGTGTACTCCGAACATTCGCTTATAGTTTTTGCTGGTCTTCCTCTTCTGCAGTCAGAATATGTATGCGGTTGTTCGATGTTTTCAAAAGTTGGTACTTCATTTAGCCAGTCTGAGTTCTTTTTCATAAAAGTTTTTGTCATACGGTTTGAGTCAAGCCATTTTTTTTTTATTAATTTTCAAGTAAACGATATGAATTTTGATTTAACATCATTTTCGTGGTATCCCGGTAATTCGTGTAATTTGTCCAAAATAGCCAATTTAAATACATTTTTATTATGTGCTTTGTGAATAACTCGAACAATTCCGAATTTTGAAATGACATTATCGCACTTTAAAGTAAAATTGTATAAGTTCTGGTACTGATCATTACTTTTACAAAGTAAATACTTAACTGACTGCATTACACAATTGCGGTTTAATTTATACCTAGAAATAAAAAAGGTTCAAACTAGAGATGTGCGCGTGAGTAAAATTTCGCTCACGATCACGCACGATCACGAAGCATAAATATTTTTCACGCACGCTCACGTACGGCATGATTTAAAACTTTCACGATCACGCACGCTCACGAGCGCAATATTTTTAATCACATACTTCCACGCACGACGGGAATAATTTTGCATGAATGCTCACGGTGAAATACAAATTTTGCAATAAAAGATTTAGCATATGTTAAAAAATTAATTTCTTTATTTACTTCAAGATCATCAATTAAATAAAAAAAAAATTCAGGAAAAGCTCGAGAAATTAGCATACAAAGGATAAACTTAATATAAAAAATCTAGCACTGTCTGCCAAGGCAGGTTATTTAAATTTATTACTTATGTATGTATATGGTGGTTTATTAATATGTACATTGTACATACATTTATTTTATAACACAAATGACATAAAATATCAGATTACATGTTTTCATTATCTTTTTAAACATACAGAAAACAATATGGATTTTCATTATGTATGTACGTACATGCATATGTATGTATGTAGATGAATGTCTGCATTTGTAACGGAGATTTTAACATACAGAACTGTTTTGAGTGCGTGAAAATTGTATATTCAAAAATCATGCACGATCACGCACGGTACAATATTTTTGAATCACGATCACGCACGCACGCGTGATTTTATCAATTTGTAATCACGTGAGTCACGCGTGACACGAAAAACTCACAACGTTTGCACATCTCTAGTTCAAACTACCTGTTTCGTGAAACAGAAATGCAGGCCTACGTGCCTATTTTTATAATATGTAAGTGTTTTTTTATATTTAAATAAATATCTAAACAAATTGTAATAATTATGCCTACCTTATTGACAATACAAAATATTGGTTATTATTTATACGTGATTCACACGATGACTTTTCACCGTGAATTTTCTAGAGGTTATTGATGAAAGCGGTACAAAGGCCATCAAAGGGGTAGCAACATGAAAGAGAATGCAAGAAAAATGCAGGTAAAAATTTATTGTGTAAATCCCGTATTAAGAAGAAGCAATAAAAATATGTAACAAGTGGTGCAGTGAAAACAATTTTAGAGACTCTTTTTATACCCTTCACCAAAAATGTTAAAGGTATTTATATGTAGGTTTGTCATTACGTGTGTAATTTCCACAATATTTATATGAATCCTTATAGATAGGGAAATTGATTGAACCATGTCTATCTGACCGTCTGTCCTTTTTGTTCACTAAAGAATGGAAAATTGTGAAATATTTTAAAAAATCTGTATTTTTTGTACATACGAGTATGTATGTACGAGTATGTACACATAACCATGTTTGCGTGAATTATAATAAATGTATGTATATATTTACGTTTTGGTGAAGGGTATATAAGATTCGGCACAGCGGAATAAAGCACTCTTACTTGTTTATTATTTATTTATTTTCACATTTTGAACACATCTTTGTTACATACTTTAAAAATAGGAAACAAATTATTCTCGTTTTCGCTATGAGATTGTAATAGCTTTCTTCATTCATTCTTCAATTTAGTTAAATTATTTAAAGTATTGAGTCGCAAATATGCTTAGAAAATATCGGCGGGACCATTTTTGGCCATTTTTAGATATTCTCTATTTTATTTGTAAAAATTACCTAGTCTTGAAAAGTACTACTGCCGAAAAAGTAGGGCATCTGATAAAAAGTTTAATACTTTTTTAATAAATAGTAAACCTATCTTTAAAACAATACCAAAAGAGTAATGATCAAACGGCCATGTTTCTGACACTTCAATTCTAAATTGTATTTTTTTTTTCAAGATCACCTGTATTTTTGGCTTTCTAAAAAATTGTCGACTTTAAGCAGCTCCACCAGCTATAATTTTTATCCAATTACGAAAAACGTTTTTGAATTGGCATTGAATTGAATACGATGTGTTCATTCATTTTACCAAATTTTGTCATCAAATTAAACAGATTCAGTCGTAATAACCTTGTAGTTAAAGAACAAACAAATATTATTATGTTGTACAGTGTTATCACAGAAGTGATATCATAATTTTCAAAGAAACTTTAGTTTTGTATAATTTTAAAATTATAGTTAAACAGAATCATAAAAATATATACTTTAGAGATAAAATTAATAAATAAATAAAGATTATTATAATTTAGAAGTGGATAGATAAATTTTTTAAAGATAATTTTTTGAAAAATAAACTGCCGAATAACAACTTTTTAACACATCAATAATAAAAAATGTTGGATCTCAATTTTTTGTTTCTTTATAGAGAAAATGATAAAACTTAAAATCTTTAAAATTTTAGGTATAAAAGTTTCAATAGAATTTTTAATAAAAATTGGCAACAAATCTTATTCTTCAATTTACGTTATTTAATTCATTTTAGTGCATTAGATAATTGTGCAACAAGATTAGCAAAAAACGGTTTATAAACATAAAATTGGCCTACGCCTTTTTTATATTAATAGTTATGTGCCGTAAATAAAGTACATATTCGTATAGTGTATTCCTTGAAGATTTAAACACCAACCACCTACGTGTTTTTATTTACAAAGGAAGCAGACCTTTCGTAAGATCCTGGGCAGGCTGACGAGTACCTCAGCTGCAAAATAAAACTGCAGGGAGTCGATTCCAACAACAATCTTGTGGAATATTTACGCTTCCTACCACCACTGAACTTTGATCGGCCCACCAATATAATAACGAAACCAGACACAGCCACAATATGCTATAAACAGGCTCTCTGAGCTGGATATATTTAATACGGAAAAGACACACTGTTGGAAATATGCCGGACAGCAATGCAAGGCTTCAAGAAAAAAAATCTTGCTGACCTTCATTAGGCAGCACCCTGGGCTGCGAAGATTAGATCACACAGATTGCATATACGAGGAGCTTAGCTGCGAGTATTAATTATATGTTTGTCGCAGCGATTTCCAGCAATGAGTATGATGTGGTTCGAAGGGAGGAAGCAAAACACAGCCGAACCACTGCACTCCGTAGACGAAACAACATAGACAATGTTAGAGCTGTAAAGACTTCGGAAAAAGCCGCGCCGAGAGGTCCTTTGAAACATGGCAAGCAGTCGGATTATTAGGGCAACTAATGGCTCAGATAACCGTTACAGTGGATCATGTGGCAAGGCATTCTGAAAGGCTTAATTCAGAAATCTCCCTTCTTGTCTAATAATTTTAAATTAAACTACCTTAAATTTTTATATCATGCTTAAAACCGTTCTTGAACTATGAACAATGCGAAAATACGTACTCACACATCTCCCACTTCTTGAGGCGCAAACTAAAGTACAAACGGCACAAACCGCCCAAGAAGAACAAAGTGACAAACTAGTTCGGGAAAAAATGTAAAAATCCCGTACACAACATGGCCAAGATACCTCAACCACTAGTGCCAATACTTCGAAGCCGAACTGGCAAGTCAAGGTGGACTGAAGACACATTGCGAAACAATCCCCATCCAAGCCAAAACTAAAGCAGGCATTTCAGAAGGTGTGTTTGAGTTTGAAGTTAAGATGTTATATCTTAAAACGGGAGAGAGCCCCAACCCCCAAAGTGGGTATCCTCCGCGTTATGAAAAATTCATGCCAACTTGACATTTTTTATCAGATAAAAAAGAAATTTTGCACATAGAATTTTCCATCCAAGAGCTAAAATCATTACTGGGTTTTCGCCTGCAGCTTAGGAGATATTCGACTAAATAAATGAAAATTATATCTTCTCTACCTGCCCGGGTCCACTCACGGTTTTGCTTATGGGGAATTTAGATCCATCCGATTTGCAAAAACTGTGCGCTACCAACCTGTCAAAATTTACTGTGTAAAAAAAATAAATCACAGAGCACTTTTGTCAAAGAATAGTGTTTGGTGATTAAGCCCATTTCTAGTTAAATCACTACGTCAATAAGTGAAATTGCCATATAAGCCGTTAATGAATCACCGTTGTATCTATTAAAATTTAGCGTTTGATGCGGTTGACACGCTGGCAGCATTATCGGTCCTTATTTCTTTCGAAATTAACTAATCGAATCAACCATGTAAAGTACATGCAAGAGCACAACATTTTTTCATTTTTCTTTCTAGACAATTTTCTTTAAGTTCTGCTGAGCAGAGCTGTGAAAGAATAATTAAAATTTGGTTTTCAATTCAAAATGATTTGCAAAAAGTTTATTTGATTAATTTTACACAAAATGTGAATTTAAAGAAAAGCAACTTTTTAATTCACTGTTTTCAGTAGGATTAGGATCATTAAGAAAAAACTGTTGAATTGTTAAAAAAAAAAATTCAAAAGCGTTTATGATTCGTAGATTCTTTCAAAAAGGAATCATTCCTTTACACCTCTCCTACTGACTTAATTTTGACAATTGTAAATATATTTTACACAAACCAAAATCCTGTTGTTTTTTTAAATTTTAAAGTTGTTGCCGAGATGCATGTACTTGATATTTATATACTTTGGTACAGTCTTATCACACTAGGGGAACTTTTCGAAGTTTTGTTTACACTATAAATTTAAGAATCATAGTTTAACTGTAGTCTTTGACTAAAAACAAAATCATAAAATATATATATTAAAGATAATATTTGTTGCCAAGTATATGAATAATAAATAAATTTTATTATAATTTAGACACGTTTATAGTATATTTTTAAGATGATTATGTAGAAAAAAAAAATTACTGGTTGGACTTCTACCAATAGAAACACCTCTATGTGATGTTGCGAAACAACAGATAAAAGCGATTAGATAGCTCGTACACTAAAGTAAGGTGCTTAGGCATGGGGGTGGATCATGCCTTAGGAACTGCCACCTGATGTGACCCTCGAGGGGTCTACTAGTGGCTCCCGAGGTAACTCGGGGTGCTTGTGAACACTTATATTCACACGGTGTTAAAACCACCGTCAGATTAGGCCGTATGGCAGGCACTGACGTTAATCTGTAACACATCTGCACTGGTCTCAAGCACGTCCACTTTTCATTAAGAGAACGAGCTTGAGATCTACATGGAGTGATCCAAATCGGGCTTTGATGTTTGTGATGACACCTTTATTCCTCGTTTCCAACAGATGAAATTGTTTAACCCATTTTCAGCCATTGGTCGAAAATTCGACCAGTGATTTTAAAAAATTTTATAAATTGATAGAAAAAAGATTTAGGTTAATTACTCGCATACATTGTTAGTTTGTACCTTTATTAGCTTAACTTATTTTTGGTTTGAATTAATTTGTGTTCTTACCTGTATTTTTGCGATATTACGTGGACGGTGTTTTCACAAAATAAAAAAATTAAAATGTCGAACGCACCAAAAGGATTAAAAAAATATATGAAGAACATATATCTCTAAATTTAAACTTTTTTATAATATTTCTTTACAATAAAAGTTATTTCAATGAGTTAAATTTTTTTTTCGCTGGTTTAGATAAGTTTAAAATTAGATGGTCGATTTATCGACCACTGGTTGAAAACGATATGGCAATATTCAATAACAGATGTAACTGTTTATCTTTTTTGTAAGCACTGCGAATACTGGCTTTTTTCTTGTAAGCTTTAGTATTCATGTTTTAACAACTGAGTGCTTAGCCACAATTTTTATATTTAAAAGTTCCAAATTTCAAAATGTATCGACAAAAATACATCACACAAATGGATATAGAACAACTCGTTAACGAGAGCAGTGATGAAGATGAAACTGCGACTCTAATACGTAATGCTGATAAGGTTGAATTGGTACTGCTGCCGCCGGAAAAAGTAGATGACGTGAGTGATATAGAGGAATAGACGAAAATCAGCTTATTATAAATGACGCCAATAATATAGTACCCGGTGAGGTCGCTGGTCATATCGAAGTTTTATGTGAATATGTGGATTGTAATGTAAACAAACCAAATCGTGTAGACGATGATGTCATAGATGACAAGTCTGTTAGCCAGCCGCCAAAACGAACAAATAAAAGTACAACAGATGTTTTTCACGCTCAGTGGTCGAAGTCGAAGAAAGTATCTTTTTTTTTTTTGCCACAAATTATTAAGGCATACAACAACCGTATGGGTGGCGTTGACTTATTCGATAATGCAATGAATAACTACCGGATTCGAATTCGTGGCAAGAAATGGTATTGGCCATTGATAACCAACGCATTTGATGCCGCTATGGTCAATGCCTGGAAATTACATTCCTTGCTGTGTAAGCATGAAGACTCTGTCGAAGGACGTGAGATAGGAACTGACCGGTCAAAGAAACGAATTGGCCAAAAGAAAAGCAGTGCGCTAACTCAACTTGAGTTTCGTCTCTATGTAACTGAATGTTTGCTTCGTAAAGCAATCTCAACGATAGCTAGGGCCGCAAAACCACCCAAAGTGAGTTGTAACGACACGTTTTCTCGCTTTGAAGCTGGGGTAGGCTCAGCGTTGTCCAGGGTCGTTACTAGATTGTATTTTATCCAGTTTTTTAGTAAGAGTAATAAAAAGGCTTCGGAATTCTTTAGAATACGTTATAAATCTTATCACTTTATTTACTCTTCTGTTTCTATATATATGTATATATAGATTCTGCTTTGGTATGTGGTTATTCTCTCTGAGAGTTGTTTGTAGTCGTTCTCTTTATCTCACATTAGCAGCTGCCAACCAACTCAACTCAATCAACGAATGTGTCGCCTTTTATAGCAAATTGCTGGCACACACAAGATACACACACAACCGCACCCATACGTTGTGCACGAGTTGTGTACGTGATCAGTTGTTCGATGATTGTGTTGTTCAGCGCTGTGTATAAACGTAAGTTACTATTTATATCATGACTACCAGTGGTGGTAGTTAATTTTTCCGTTAAGTTCAAATGATTAAATATAATTATCTTAATACTACCATATCGAGTATTACTTCTAATTAGTTCATAAAATAATATTTGTATTCATTAATAAAAGGTATATAATTCATAAAAATAATAAAATAATAAAATAAATAAATTCATTTCCAGAGATTAAGCAACCAGTGTGGCAAAAACGACTCTAGGGACTTTTGTCGTCACACTGCCTCTCCCCTCTCAGCGTCCAAGGTCCACCAGATCTGACAACGCCCATCGCGGAATAAAGTTATCCGGAAGCATTGGTTATGGATGCGTCGACAGAACTTTTCTCGTGTAGGTCGTAGTGGTCGAGACATCTTTTCTTTCAGCTCCCTCTGCAGGCCTTCTGGGAGTTGGTGGCGTGTGATAGTGATGGGTTCTGTCGGTAGGGGTGGTGTCGTCGGTCGCGATGTTGCTTCCGGCAACCCTACACTGTCCTTCAATCGCACTGAACATCCTGACGACTTGGCTGAGGATGTTATCGATGTCGACGAGGAGGCTGATGAAGTTGTTGCAGATGATGAGGATGATGACGTTGCTGTAGTTGATGAGGCTGAAGAAATTGCTGTAGCTGACGATGACGATGATGATGACGTCGTTGCAGATGACGATGATGACGATGACGAAAATGCTGACGGGGATGGAGGAGTTGTAGTTGGCGGGCGTACGTCGGGCACACACGGTGATGTGATTGGGGTTGTTGCCACTGGTGGGGCGATGGATGTGCGCCTTGGTGGCGTGAAGTTGTCGACCTCGCTAAGCCAACCTCGGCCGGGAGTACGGGGTGGTGATTGTCCTCCCGGGGCAGGAGAGTGGGCTACCTCATCGGTGGGGTGTACGGATGATAACGCTGAGCGGCCCTCGGCCTTCTGGCTGATGGCTTCAGTGCTGTTGGCATCGGGCACCAGCAATCTAGCACGCCATGTCCTTTCGGAGGAAATGGTGGTAGCTCCTCTGCATCACTGTCAATGACAATGTAGGCGGCGGGCGGACTGGGCATACGGGGCGGTGGCGGTGGCCGTGGTTGTGTCCGAATATTAAAATTGGCCGCGGTCTGACGCCTGGGACCGGCCGTATGCGGAGTGGTAGGTGCCCGCTGACGTTGCGCTCTTTGGGCCCGTTGCTGTTGGTACCGTGGCGGAGCGGTGGGGGCTCTTCTTCTCCCGCGACTGGTACTGGGTAGCGGTTCATCGTCGGCCAGGAACACAGTGCGCTTCACCTTAGCCTTCTCATTTTCTAAATTCCTGCGGAACCTTTTCCTTGACTCTTCGAATTTTTGATTTGGGCTGGCCATATTGATGTTGTTGACTCGGCACGTTTATTGAGAGTGTTGATTGCCGGTGAAATCTACGAAGAGAAAACAATTTGTTACTATATTTATTTATGAAATGGTTTTAATTCGCTAATGTGCGCGGTGCGCCGATTGTTAGTCTCTATGCTACGAATTTCTAATATTACGGGGGAGGTGAATTTTTCAATCACCCATGGCCCCCCATATTTTGGTGCTAATTTGGCTGCAAAGTTATCTATAGCCTTAGACAACGGATGCTGTTTAACTAAAACGTGCTCTCCAATCTGAGGTTGCCAGTTGCGGCGGCGCAGATTGTAGTGGTGGCGTTGTTTGTTAGTCGCTTTGGATAGGTTGTTTCGAACAATGTCGAAAATTTCTTTTAGTTCTGTGGCCCGTTCTTCGGGCGACAGCTGATGAGCTCCTGTACCGACCGTGACTTGGTCGTACAGCGCATTTGGTAACCGTGGTTGCCTCCCTTGTGTAAGGTACGCCGGACTGTATCCTGTGGATTCAGTCATGCTTGTATTGATGGCGAGCATGATTTCAGGTAAGAGATCATCCCATGAAGCATGTTGTTTTCCGGCGAACTGTGCGATGATTGTTTTTATAGTGCGGTTGGCCCTCTCCGTAGGATTCTCCTGGGGAGTGTAGGGGGCCGTAAACTGCTGAATAATACCTACGTCGTGTAGATATTTTTGAAAAACGCGTGATGTGAATTGAGTACCGTTGTCCGTGATGATGGCTTTAGGCACGCCATATCGGGCGAGGATCCTCTCACGGAAAGCCTTCACAGCCCCTTCGGCCGTGGCTTTCCTCATGGGGATTAATTCACACCATTTCGAAAAATAGTCGAAGAACACTAGTAATGTAGTGTTTCCGTGACGAGTACGGGGTAAGGGTCCGACGAAATCGGCACATACAAGTGACCACGGTTCATCGGGTACACGTGTAAGCATCTTACCTGCCGGTTGTTGTTGTGACACTTTATACTGTTGACAGCTGACACAATTCCGCACATAACGGCTGACGTCACGGGCCATACCTGGCCAGTAATACCGTTGTGCTATCTTGTGTAGTGTTTTCCTTATGCCGAGATGGCCTCCAGTAGGCCGATCGTGGTTTTCTTGGAGTACTTGTTGACGCTGGGGTGTGGCCACGCATAATTTCCAGGGGTAACTATCTTCATTATTCAATTCTCTGGCAAAATGTCTGTAGAGTTGGTGATTGATAATGCTGTAGTCAGGAAATTCTTCAGGGCGTTGACGCACCCCCTCGAGTAAGCTTTGGAGCCATCGGCAAGTGTTGTTGTCTTTCGTATTAGCGCTGTTAACTTCAGCCTGTGGTTGTCGGGAAAGTGCATCCGCAACCTTGTTGAGTTGGCCTTTTCTGTAAATAATTTCAAAATTAAACTGTTGTAATTCTAACGCCCATCTGGCAAGCCGGCCCATAGGGTTGTCAATTGTATTCAGCCACTTGAGGGCTAGATGGTCGGTGATAACTTTAAAGTGGTACCCCTCCAGGTATGGACGCATTTTCCGAATGCCCCATACGATGGCCAGACACTCTTTTTCCGTGGCTGAGTAGTTTTTCTCGGCGGCGTTTAGATGGCGGCTAGCGTAGGCAATTACATGTTCAGTCCCCTCTAGTTCCTGAGTGAGGACTGCTCCTAATCCGAAGTCACTAGCATCGGTTTGTAGCACAAACGGTTTGGAAAAATCTGGACACGCCAGTACTGGCGCTTCTGTCAATTTATTGCGGAGAGTTTCGAATGCCTTTTGTTGTTCACTTCCCCACTTCCAGTGTTTGCCTTTTTTTAGTAAGTCAGTGAGTGGTCGAGATATGGTGGAGAAATCGGGCACAAAACGACGATACCAAGACGTAATCCCTAAGAAGCGTCTGACGTCTTTTACGTTGGTAGGGGGGGTCATCTGTGCCACGGCCTGAATTTTCTCTGGATCAGTTTTTATGCCGTCCTTTGTAACGAGGTGTCCCAGGTATTTAGTTTCAGTTTTGAAAAATTCACATTTTTCCACGTTGATTTTCAAATTGGCGGAGCGTAGTCTTCTGAAAACTTCTTTAAGATTTCTACAGTGCTCGTCGAATGTGGTACCGGTCACGATTATGTCGTCTAAATAGGCGAAGGCGTGTGGTTCCATGTCTGGCCCAATGATAGTGTCCAATGCCCGCTGGAAAGTGGCAGGTGCTGAATGTAACCCAAAAGGCATTACGCGCCATTGGTACAGACCCCGCCCACTTACGCCGAAGGCTGTGTACTGCTTACTTTTTTCTTCCATGGGGATTTGCCAGTAACCATCCTTGAGATCTAAGCTGCTGATGAATTTAGCATTGCGTAATCGATTCAAGATGGTGTCTATTCTGGGCAGTGGATAAGCATCGGGTATAGATCGGGCGTTCAGTTGCCGAAAATCCATACAGGTGCGCCAGGTGCCATTTTTCTTCTTTACTAATGTTATGGGAAAGCTGTATGGGCTGTGTGACGGCTCTATGCATCCACGTTCGATCAGCTTGTTGACCTCAGTGTCAATGATGGCCTGCATGGCAGGGTTGCGTTGTGCATACCTTAGTTTGATCGGCCGTGTGTCCTTCATGACGATTGAGTGTGATGCTGCCGTAGATAAGCCTTTAAGTTGTTGAAATTTTGGTAACTCGTGTGCGAGAAAATCATCGATCTGTTGTTGCAGTATAGTCGGCGTGTTGATCGGGGTTGTGATTTCCGCTGGTGGAGTAACCACGTCAGTAGGGCTTAACTGGTCATCTGAATTACCCTGACACCAGTTTACCGTAGCACAAAGTTTGGAGGTAGCGGTTAGACCGGCACAGGATATGCTGGTATCGAAATTTTTCAGAAAGTCTAGCCCCAACAAAATGTGTTCAGTCGCCCCAGGTAAGATGAGAAATTCGTGAAAGGCAGTCCGATTTCCCAGGGTTATAGGACACTTCACTGCGCGTGATACTATCCTTTTAGAGCCGTCGGCCAAAATGACGTCGATGTCAACCTCTACATATATTGGCTTCTTTACCAGTCTGATATATGCTGGTCTGATGAAGCTTCGGGTTGCACCCGTATCAATTATGGCGGTGACTAAGTTCTGGTCAAGACAAATGGTGGCTTTTACTTTGTCATCTTCCCATCGTATTGACGTCCCATTGCTTCGGGACGGAGCTTCGGGTTCAATATGTGGATATGTTGTCGAGTGGTGGAGAACCATACGGTTATGTTCGTTGCGGGGTGGAGCAGAGTTCGTAGGGATGCTTTCAAAATCTGTGGCCAGTCGTATTAACTCTTCGAGTGTTGAAAAATCAATTCTGCGAATGTACCGTTGGTAGTCGGGTTGGGCATTGCGGAAAATGCGTTCCACACGTTGTTCAACCGTGAGGTTTGTGGGGCGCATTAAATTTTGCAATGCCAAGACATACTCTTTGAACGGCTCACGAGGCCGCTGGACTCGCTTTCGGACTTCGTCTTCTAGTTTTTCAAAGTAGCGTGGCGGTAAAAAGAAATCACACAGATCGTGTTTAAACGCTTCCCACTCTGTCCAGTTTTTATTATTGTTCCTATACCACAACAATGATTTATCTCGAAGAAACTCATTGATTACTTGTAAAACATCACGTAAATTTATTTGATACGTACCCGCTAGTTCCTCCACTCGCTCGACGAATTCTAAGGGATTCTTACCTCCATCGTATTTCAGACCCCATCTTCTGATGGTATCAATTACCATAATCCGATGTTCTACTGTTGTCTTCTGGGGGAAATCGTGGGGTGTGTTTTGGCGGGATGACCCAGGTCGTTCGCATTTAGCTGGGGAATCTGGTGTATTATCCGTCGCACCCTCGGGTAATTGTAGCTTAGTTGATGAAGTAGTGCCACAATCGTGTTTATTTTGAAGTGCCAGTAAAGTTGTACGTTGAGCATCCTCGTGGTCTGATGAAACAAACTTGGCGAAGCGTTTTCTCAACTCTTCGACTGTGCCTGTTATCTCGAGCTCAAACTGGGTCAGGTATTGTACCAGTTCATCCTTCTTTAGGGAGTAAATCCACGACGTCTTTAACATGGTGATTATAATAAAAATTTTCCTTGCTGGTATTTTGTCCAAAAAAAAATGAGTTTGATTTTATATATATGTATATATATAAATATAATTATATATATATATAATTTATTTTATTCGTTGTTGTAAGTTGATTTTTCGATGATTATCAAAAATGTAGTTTATTTAGGTATATGTATATATATATATATATATATCTATATACCGATATGTATTGTTTTTTTTTTTTTTTTTCTTGTAGAATAATCTGCTTTGCTGATGTATAGCTGTGTCTTTATCTATATATATCTATGTATATATAGCAGTTGGTTTGTACACGTAGGCAAATAAAAATATTTGTGTGTACCGTTGTAAATTCTTGTAGCGATGTACAGTTGAATCAAAACTACGTTGTGGAATTTTTTTTTTTCCATACAATGTTTTACTTTTGTACGTACTCAAAAGTTTTACCGTTTGACATCAAGCAAAAGCAGTCAGGCTGGTTTATTTTAAATTTCTTCTTTAAAATATTTGGTTGTCTTTGTCGTTGTTGTTGTTTGTTAAACTGCGTCGCTGACAATTATAAATACAGTGTTTTACTTTTGTTCGTGAATCAAAAGTTTTACCGTTTGACTTCAAGCAAAAGCAGTCAGGCTGGTTTATTACTTCTCTAAAATATTTTGTTGTTGTTGTTTTTTTTTTTCCGTTGTTGCGTGACAAACTGCGTCGCTGACAAATATCAATTTGTTGTGGGCAGCATACAGTTGTAGCGGAAAATTTTTTCTTCAACACAATGATTGGTTTTTTTTTTTTTATGACTTCTGTAGGTACAGTCTCGGCAAAAAGTTTTCGTTGACTGATGTATATATTTTCCAATAATATATATATATTTTTTTTTTTGTTTGTTGTTTTTGGTTGTTTATTTTTTTATAAAGTTTTTTTTTTTTCTTGACGATGCAAAGTCGATGTCGATTGGACATATGCAAGGTCCCTGCTCGGGCGCCACTGTAACGACACGTTTTCTCGCTTTGAAGCTGGGGTAGGCTCAGCGTTGTCCAGGGTCGTTACTAGATTGTATTTTATCCAGTTTTTTAGTAAGAGTAATAAAAAGGCTTCGGAATTCTTTAGAATACGTTATAAATCTTATCACTTTATTTACTCTTCTGTTTCTATATATATGTATATATAGATTCTGCTTTGGTATGTGGTTATTCTCTCTGAGAGTTGTTTGTAGTCGTTCTCTTTATCTCACATTAGCAGCTGCCAACCAACTCAACTCAATCAACGAATGTGTCGCCTTTTATAGCAAATTGCTGGCACACACAAGATACACACACAACCGCACCCATACGTTGTGCACGAGTTGTGTACGTGATCAGTTGTTCGATGATTGTGTTGTTCAGCGCTGTGTATAAACGTAAGTTACTATTTATATCATGACTACCAGTGGTGGTAGTTAATTTTTCCGTTAAGTTCAAATGATTAAATATAATTATCTTAATACTACCATATCGAGTATTACTTCTAATTAGTTCATAAAATAATATTTGTATTCATTAATAAAAGGTATATAATTCATAAAAATAATAAAATAATAAAATAAATAAATTCATTTCCAGAGATTAAGCAACCAGTGTGGCAAAAACGACTCTAGGGACTTTTGTCGTCACAGAGTGCAAAAGCTGCTCTAAATGATATTCGCAATGATAAAACAGAACATGGTATAGAGAAAATTGATAAGCCTCGTCGTTGTCGTGTTTGTCACAAACATTCTTCTTTTAAATGTTCAAAATGTGGTGTTGCTGTTCACAGCTAATGCTTTAATATTTTCCACAATTTATAATTTACAATTAAATATTTTCAATAAACATGTAAAAGTTTTTTTTCATACAAATAGCGTGGTGTATTTTTATTTTATTTTTATATCGTATTCAGCCATTGGTCGAAAAATCGACCAGCCCCTCCTGCCCCACCTGCATGAGATAAAAAAAAAATGTGAAATTTAGACGTTTTTTTTTTGCATTTATAGCATGTATGCAACATTTCAGTGATTTTTATTCAGCGGTTTTGTTGCGGCTGTTAATGGGTTAAGCTACAAGATCAAAAACTATCAAATTAGTTTCGGTACTATTTTTTATACAATTAGGATATCTAAAACTTTACAGGCAGCAAGGCTGTGATAAAATCTATATTTAGCGTTTATACTACAAAATACATCAAGTTTGTTGTATGAATTGCAGATGTCTTTGAACGACTGCGTCACACTAGAATTATTCTCAGCAACGTTAGATCAGACGAACTGGCGAATTCATACTCCTGATACAAATCAAATGGTTGATGTCGCGTTGAAATAATGTCGGGCTATGATTCAGCAGAATCTACCTGGAATCGCGCAGATCAGCTGGTGTACCGCAATTATCCGCTCGATTTCTAGGTTAATTTAACCTCTATATGTATATTGTGATAGATCTTATATTATGTCTCGAAAAGAGCTACTGCCGAAAAAGTAGGGCATCTGATAAAAATGTTAATACTTTTTTTAATATATATACCTTTAAAACAATACCAAAAGCGTAATGAACAAACGGCCATGTTTCTGACATTCTTTTTTTCAAGATCACCTTTATTTTTGGCTTTCTAAAAAATGGTCGACTTTAAGCAGCTCCACCAGGTATAATTTTTATCCAATTAAGAAAAACGTTTTTGAATCGGCATCAGTAAGAAGCTCTTTATACGATGTGTTCATTCATTTTACCAAATTTTGTCATCAAATTAAACAGATTCAGTCGTAATAACCTTGTAGTTAAAGAACAAACAAATATTATTATGTTGTACAGTGTTATCACAGAAGTGATATCATAATTTTCAAAGAAACTTTAGTTTTGTATAATTTTAAAATTTATAGTTAAACAGAATCATAAAAATATATACTTTAGAGATAAAATTAATAAATAAATAAAGATTATTATAATTTAGAAGTGGATAGATAAATTTTTTAAAGATAATTTTTTGAAAAATAAACTGTCGAATAACAACTTTTGAACACATCAATAATAAAAAATGTTGGATCTCAATTTTTGTTTCTTTATAGAGAAAATAATAAAACTTAAAATCTTTAAAATTTTAGGTATAAAAGTTTCAATAGAATTTTTAATAAAAATAGGCAACAAATCTTATTCTTCAATTTACGTTATTTAATTCATTTTAGTGCATTAGATAATTGTGCAACAAGATTAGCAAAAAACGGTTTATAAACATAAAATTGGCCTACGCCTTTTTTATATTAATAGTTATGTGCCGTAAATAAAGTACATATTCGTATAGTGTATTCCTTGAAGATTTAAACACCAACCACCTACGTGTTTTTATTTACAAAGGAAGCAGACCTTTCGTAAGATCCTGGGCAGGCTGACGAGTACCTCAGCTGCAAAATAAAACTGCAGGGAGTCGATTCCAACAACAATCTTGTGGAATATTTACGCTTCCTACCACCACTGAACTTTGATCGGCCCACCAATATAATAACGAAACCAGACACAGCCACAATATGCTATAAACAGGCTCTCTGAGCTGGATATATTTAATACGGAAAAGACACACTGTTGGAAATATGCCGGACAGCTTGGGATTCCCGTCACAGAAAGAGGAACTGTCGACTAAATGCGCCGCAAACTTGGTAAACTCGTACGCACAACACGTAAACGACTTTCTAACGAAAAACCTCTGCGTTCCTTGGAGGATGAATTGTTGAGAGAAGGGAACGATCTCGCTCTAGACAGCACGTTAGCGAGAGCTTCGATAGCAATACCGCGACATAAAGGCGAAATGGCAACAACGAAGCAGACAGATATCGAGGGCATTTCGCCGTTGGTGCTTGACATATAATGGAGCACTTGCGGAGTGCTATGTTTTTGAACGCAGCGGCTTATTGCTCTCGCATCTCGAAATCTGTAATGGTACAGAGTGAAACGGGAAGCCCTTATCAATTGGGATGAGTTCAAGACCGCAACTGCTCGCTCTTTCCTACTAAGACGTCACCTCGCCCATTTTGAAGAACGGATTTATCACCGAATGCAAGGCTTCAAGAAAAAAAATCTTGCTGACCTTCATTAGGCAGCACCCTGGGCTGCGAAGATTAGATCACACAGATTGCATATACGAGGAGCTTAGATGCGAGTATTAATTATATGTTTGTCGCAGCGATTTCCAGCAATGAGTATGATGTGGTTCGAAGGGAGGAAGCAAAACACAGCCGAACCACTGCACTCCGTAGACGAAACAACATAGACAATGTTAGAGCTGTAAAGACTTCGGAAAAAGCCGCGCCGAGAGGTCCTTTGAAACATGGCAAGCAGTCGGATTATTAGGGCAACTAATGGCTCAGATAACCGTTACAGTGGATCATGTGGCAAGGCATTCTGAAAGGCTTAATTCAGAAATCTCCCTTCTTGTCTAATAATTTTAAATTAAACTACCTTAAATTTTTATATCATGGTTAAAACCGTTCTTGAACTATTAGAAACTCGGACGACTTTAGCCCGCAAATGCTACCAGACTATGAAATTAGCTGACGGGATATGTATTAACATTGGAAATATGTACCCTATTAGCATTCAGGCTGATCGCGCCAGGAGAAACTAAAGCTGGCCGAAGAAGGATGCCAATGCGAAAATACGTACTCACACATCTCCCACTTCTTGAGGCGCAAACTAAAGTACAAACGGCACAAACCGCCCAAGAAGAACAAAGTGACAAACTAGTTCGGGAAAAAATGTAAAAATCCCGTACACAACATGGCCAAGATACCTCAACCACTAGTGCCAATACTTCGAAGCCGAACTGGCAAGTCAAGGTGGACTGAAGACACATTGCGAAATAATCCCCATCCAAGCCAAAACTAAAGCAGGCATTTCAGAAGGTGTGTTTGAGTTTGAAGTTAAGATGTTATATCTTAAAACGGGAGAGAGCCCCAACCCCCAAAGTGGGTATCCTCCGCGTTATGAAAAATTCATGCCAACTTGACATTTTTTATCAGATAAAAAAGAAATTTTGCACATAGAATTTTCCATCCAAGAGCTAAAATCATTACTGGGTTTTCGCCTGCAGCTTAGGAGATATTCGACTAAATAAATGAAAATTATATCTTCTCTACCTGCCCGGGTCCACTCACGGTTTTGCTTATGGGGAATTTAGATCCATCCGATTTGCAAAAACTGTGCGCTACCAACCTGTCAAAATTTACTGTGTAAAAAAAATAAATCACAGAGCACTTTTGTCAAAGAATAGTGTTTGGTGATTAAGCCCATTTCTAGTTAAATCACTACGTCAATAAGTGAAATTGCCATATAAGCCGTTAATGAATCACCGTTGTATCTATTAAAATTTAGCGTTTGATGCGGTTGACACGCTGGCAGCATTATCGGTCCTTATTTCTTTCGAAATTAACTAATCGAATCAACCATGTAAAGTACATGCAAGAGCACAACATTTTTTCATTTTTCTTTCTAGACAATTTTCTTTAAGTTCTGCTGAGCAGAGCTGTGAAAGAATAATTAAAATTTGGTTTTCAATTCAAAATGATTTGCAAAAAGTTTATTTGATTAATTTTACACAAAATGTGAATTTAAAGAAAAGCAACTTTTTAATTCACTGTTTTCAGTAGGATTAGGATCATTAAGAAAAAACTGTTGAATTGTTAAAAAAAAAAATTCAAAAGCGTTTATGATTCGTAGATTCTTTCAAAAAGGAATCATTCCTTTACACCTCTCCTACTGACTTAATTTTGACAATTGTAAATATATTTTACACAAACCAAAATCCTGTTGTTTTTTTAAATTTTAAAGTTGTTGCCGAGATGCATGTACTTGATATTTATATACTTTGGTACAGTCTTATCACACTAGGGGAACTTTTCGAAGTTTTGTTTACACTATAAATTTAAGAATCATAGTTTAACTGTAGTCTTTGACTAAAAACAAAATCATAAAATATATATATTAAAGATAATATTTGTTGCCAAGTATATGAATAATAAATAAATTTTATTATAATTTAGACACGTTTATAGTATATTTTTAAGATGATTATGTAGAAAAAAAAATTACTGGTTGGACTTCTACCAATAGAAACACCTCTATGTGATGTTGCGAAACAACAGATAAAAGCGATTAGATAGCTCGTACACTAAAGTAAGGTGCTTAGGCATGGGGGTGGATCATGCCTTAGAAACTGCCACCTGATGTGAGGGGGTCTACTTGTGGCTCCCGAGGTAACTCGGGGTGCTTGTGAACACGGTGTTAAAACCACCGTCAGATTAGGCCGTATGGCAGGCACTGACGTTAATCTGTAACACATCTGCACTGGTCTCAAGCACGTCCACTTTTCATTAAGAGAACGAGCTTGAGATCTACATGGAGTGATCCAAATCGGGCTTTGATGTTTGTGATGACACCTTTATTCCTCGTTTCCAACAGATGAAATTGTTTAACCCATTTTCAGCCATTGGTCGAAAATTCGACCAGTGATTTTAAAAAATTTTATAAATTGATAGAAAAAAGATTTAGGTTAATTACTCGCATACATTGTTAGTTTGTACCTTTATTAGCTTAACTTATTTTTGGTTTGAATTAATTTGTGTTCTTACCTGTATTTTTGCGATATTACGTGGACGGTGTTTTCACAAAATAAAAAAATTAAAATGTCGAACGCACCAAAAGGATTAAAAAAATATATGAAGAACATATATCTCTAAATTTAAACTTTTTTATAATATTTCTTTACAATAAAAGTTATTTCAATGAGTTAAATTTTTTTTTCGCTGGTTTAGATAAGTTTAAAATTAGATGGTTGAAAACGATATGGCAATATTCAATAACAGATGTAACTGTTTATCTTTTTTGTAAGCACTGCGAATACTGGCTTTTTTCTTGTAAGCTTTAGTATTCATGTTTTAACAACTGAGTGCTTAGCCACAATTTTTATATTTAAAAGTTCCAAATTTCAAAATGTATCGACAAAAATACATCACACAAATGGATATAGAACAACTCGTTAACGAGAGCAGTGATGAAGATGAAACTGCGACTCTAATACGTAATGCTGATAAGGTTGAATTGGTACTGCTGCCGCCGGAAAAAGTAGATGACGTGAGTGATATAGAGGATATAGACGAAAATCAGCTTATTATAAATGACGCCAATAATATAGTACCCGGTGAGGTCGCTGGTCATATCGAAGTTTTATGTGAATATGTGGATTGTAATGTAAACAAACCAAATTGTGTAGACGATGATGTCATAGATGACAAGTCTGTTAGCCAGCCGCCAAAACGAACAAAGAAAAGTACAACAGATGTTTTTCACGCTCAGTGGTCGAAGTCGAAGAAAGTATCTTTTTTTTTTTGCCACAAATTATTAAGGCATACAACAACCGTATGGGTGGCGTTGACTTATTCGATAATGCAATGAATAACTACCGGATTCGAATTCGTGGCAAGAAATGGTATTGGCCATTGATAACCAACGCATTTGATGCCGCTATGGTCAATGCCTGGAAATTACATTCCTTGCTGTGTAAGCATGAAGACTCTGTCGAAGGACGTGAGATAGGAACTGACCGGTCAAAGAAACGAATTGGCCAAAAGAAAAGCAGTGCGCTAACTCAACTTGAGTTTCGTCTCTATGTAACTGAATGTTTGCTTCGTAAAGCAATCTCAACGATAGCTAGGGCCGCAAAACCACCCAAAGTGAGTGCAAAAGCTGCTCTAAATGATATTCGCAATGATAAAACAGAACATGGTATAGAGAAAATTGATAAGCCTCGTCGTTGTCGTGTTTGTCACAAACATTCTTCTTTTAAATGTTCAAAATGTGGTGTTGCTGTTCACAGCTAATGCTTTAATATTTTCCACAATTTATAATTTACAATTAAATATTTTCAATAAACATGTAAAAGTTTTTTTTCATACAAATAGCGTGGTGTATTTTTATTTTATTTTTATATCGTATTCAGCCATTGGTCGAAAAATCGACCAGCCCCTCCTGCCCCACCTGCATGAGATAAAAAAAAAATGTGAAATTTAGACGTTTTTTTTTTGCATTTATAGCATGTATGCAACATTTCAGTGATTTTTATTCAGCGGTTTTGTTGCGGCTGTTAATGGGTTAAGCTACAAGATCAAAAACTATCAAATTAGTTTCGGTACTATTTTTTATACAATTAGGATATCTAAAACTTTACAGGCAGCAAGGCTGTGATAAAATCTATATTTAGCGTTTATACTACAAAATACATCAAGTTTGTTGTATGAATTGCAGATGTCTTTGAACGACTGCGTCACACTAGAATTATTCTCAGCAACGTCAGACGAACTGGCGAATTCATACTCCTGATACAAATCAAATGGTTGATGTCGCGTTGAAATAATGTCGGGCTATGATTCAGCAGAATCTACCTGGAATCGCGCAGATCAGCTGGTGTACCGCAATTATCCGCTCGATTTCTAGGTTAATTTAACCTCTATATGTATATTGTGATAGATCTTATATTATGTCTCGAAAAGAGCTACTGCCGAAAAAGTAGGGCATCTGATAAAAATGTTAATACTTTTTTTAATAAATATACCTTTAAAACAATACCAAAAGCGTAATGAACAAACGGCCATGTTTCTGACATTCTTTTTTTCAAGATCACCTTTATTTTTGGCTTTCTAAAAAATGGTCGACTTTAAGCAGCTCCACCAGGTATAATTTTTATCCAATTAAGAAAAACGTTTTTGAATCGGCATCAGTAAGAAGCTCTTACGATGTGTTCATTCATTTTACCAAATTTTGTCATCAAATTAAACAGATTCAGTCGTAATAACCTTGTAGTTAAAGAACAAACAAATATTATTATGTTGTACAGTGTTATCACAGAAGTGATATCATAATTTTCAAAGAAACTTTAGTTTTGTATAATTTTAAAATTTATAGTTAAACAGAATCATAAAAATATATACTTTAGAGATAAAATTAATAAATAAATAAAGATTATTATAATTTAGAAGTGGATAGATAAATTTTTTAAAGATAATTTTTTGAAAAATAAACTGTCGAATAACAACTTTTTAACACATTAATTTCTCAATTTTTTGTTTCTTTATAGAGAAAATGATAAAACTTAAAATCTTTAAAATTTTAGGTATAAAAGTTTCAATAGAATTTTTAATAAAAATAGGCAACAAATCTTATTCTTCAATTTACGTTATTTAATTCATTTTAGTGCATTAGATAATTGTGCAACAAGATTAGCAAAAAACGGTTTATAAACATAAAATTGGCCTACGCCTTTTTTATATTAATAGTTATGTGCCGTAAATAAAGTACATATTCGTATAGTGTATTCCTTGAAGATTTAAACACCAACCACCTACGTGTTTTTATTTACAAAGAAAGCAGACCTTTCGTAAGATCCTGGGCAGGCTGACGAGTACCTCAGCTGCAAAATAAAACTGCTGGGAGTCGATTCCAACAACAATCTTGTGGAATATTTACGCTTCCTACCACCAGTGAACTTTGATCGGCCCACCAATATAATAACGAAACCAGACACAGCCACAATATGCTATAAACCGGCTCTCTGAGCTGGATATATTTAATACGGAAAAGACACACTGTTGGAAATATGCCGGACAGCTTGGGATTCCCGTCACAGAAAGAGGAACTATCGACTTAATGCGCCGCAACACGTAAACGACTTTCTAACGAAAAACTTCTGCGTTCCTTAGAGGAGGAACTGTTGAGAGAAGGGAACGATCTCGCTCTAGACAGCACGTTAGCGGAAGCTTCGATAGCAATACCGCGACATAAAGGCGAAATGGCAACAACGAAGCAGACAGATATCGAGGGCATTTCGCCGTTGGTGCTTGACATATAATGGAGCACTTGCGGAGTGCTATGTTTTTGAACGCAGCGGCTTATTGCTCTCGCATCTCGAAATCTGTAATGGTACCGAGTGAAACGGGAAGCCCTTATCAATTGGGATGACTTCAAGACCGCAACTGCTCGCTCTTTCCTACTAAGACGTCACCTCGCCCATCTTGAAGAACGGATTTATCACCGAATGCAAGGCTTCAAGGAAAAAAAATCTTGCTGACCTTCATTAGGCAGCACCCTGGACTGCGAAGATTAGATCACACAGATTGCATATATGAGGAGCTTGGACAGGCACTTAATGAAGCCGTACAGCAGAAGCCAGAAATTAAGCGTGCCACAAGAAATTTTTAATTGCAGGCTGTGTCGCGCCAGAATGGTGGTGGAATGTGCTTTCGGAAGGCTTTCTAATAGGTTCCGGATATTTCATAGACCCATCGAAGTACAACCGAAAACTGTGGACGCTATAGTACAGGCTTGTTGTGTCCTGCATAATTACTTAACAAAGCCCAGAACAGTAGCAGCAGTAACAGAACCTGCAGAAAATTTAATTGTTGAAGCGTTTTTAGCGATTGGAAATCAGACCAACAAAACATATAAGTATGCGAGCAGAGCAAGAGATGAATTGTCACGATACTTAACCACATATGGCAATGTTCATTTCCAGTGGAAAAAAATAAATATTAAATAAACGGACTAACATTGTTACAAAATTACATATATTGTTTTCATTTCATTTGTGCACTCACTTACCTGGTTAGAATTGTCAACTGTTGTCCGGCTCATAAGAGATGCGTCGAGAAAGGCCATCTCGCTGTACCAAAACACAGTTGGAATGTATATAGAATCTGTGCTACATCCCGATTTTTTACTTCCTTCCACTTTAGATTTTTCAGCACTGTAGGCTGTTCGAAGAGATTTTATTTTTTTCTTGACATCTTTCACAGGGATTTTCATGTCGGCAGAAATTGCTCCATAGGCTTTTATTTTGAGGTCATTTCGTCGATATAACGAAATATTCGTGTTCCACAAGACCTCATGGCTTCTATATAGCTCTATAAATCGCAACACATCACAATTTTTATTAATTTTATTAATTTCTTATTTATAATAATATATCTTCTTCACAAAAATTAATTTACAACAGCTCTCATCATCTATTTAGTTGAAAGAAAAATTTAAAGATAACTTGAAAGCAAAATTGAAATCCAGTTAATAGTCAATTCCTTCTCGATGACTACCCAAAACTATCTACGACGGCGACAGATTTTAGCCGAATTGAAAGATAAATTATTGCGGGTTACACGTTCAAGTTATCTTTCAATTTGTGTTTCAAGATTCAATACACTTTTTTACTAACACACTCACACATTTGGAAATTGACTGTTAACTTGATTTCAATTTTGCTTTTAAGTTTTCTTTCAATTTTTCTTTCAAGTAAACAACTGATGGGAGCCGTTGTAAATAATTTTTGTATTTATTTCTAAGAAAATATATTAATTGAAATAAAAAATTAATAAAATTAAAAAAAATTGTGATGTGTTGCGATTTTACTGTTTTTGTTTTTTATTTAATTTTTAATTTCTTTCTTGACGATGGCAACTTGAAAATAAAATTGACTATCAAGTTGCTTACAGCCTACGGCACAACGTCACGCGTCGCACGCGGCTGTCAAAAAAGTAGAATCAATGTATTTGTATGTGACAAGTTACACAGCACAACGCTTAAACGCGTACGACGCGCAAAGTAGGTTTACTTTCTACTTTTGTACGCGTCGCTCGCGCTATGATAAAATGAAATCTGTTTTGGATAGCCAAGGATGACAAATTATAGCGTGAAACGCATCAAACGCGCAACACGTAAAACGCGTGGTATGCACCTCCAGCTTAAATGTGTTCAACTTGCTACTGACTCATAAAAAGAAGAGCATTACTAAGTACCCAAGTACTTTAGAATTTCACAACTCTAAAGAATTTAAATAACAGCTCCACAAAACTAAAATTACTTTTATTTTCCACTAAAAGGCATGCAGGTAATTGTTTCCCAAACAAGTTCAATTTAATGTTAATTTATTTATAGTTAAGCTATTGCATAGCTTCTATCGCGGGCTTTGAGACGAACGAATCAAGAAATTTTGAAACATTTGTGTCTTAAGTCTATTGTTTTTGAAACGAAAAAACCTGGACACTAAGTTTGTTTCTTAAATCTTTTGTTTTTTAAGTATTTAAATTAACCCTTAAAGTATGCTATTGATTTTGATTTCATTGTTATTCATCATTGCCAGAATAACAACGGAGTTATTAAACAAAACGTAATAATATAATTGCATAAGTTGATAAAAAAAATGCTATGCAGTAGCTTTACCGCAGCAGTTGTTGCGTCGGTTGCCGTGCTTGCAACATAGAAAAACGGGGCCGCCCTAATGCGACTATTTGCTGGTGTCTCTGATGGATGTTTTTTTTGTGCTAGGTTTGCCTGAGTGTTATAAGTGATGCTTGTTGATTATTGGATTGTGACTGTAGTATGGTTTAGTTAATTGTGTTCAGTGTAATTGTTGTATGAAATTGAGTGTGCGTCTGTGTTTTTTTTATTTTAATTTTTATTAAATAGTTTATGTATGTATATGCGTACGACAAGATCAAATGAAATGAGAAATATGGCAGCTATCAGTTGTCCTTAATGGTATCAAAGTACTATTGTGAATGGAAATCGAGTAGTAAATTACAGGGTTGTCAGGATTCCAAGAGGTCACAAAAATAGCACCATGACAAGCCTCATCCGGTTATTTTGTGACAAATGGAATTCAATTATATGTAAGGGTCAAGCAGTGGAAAAAAAATATAAAAACAATATAATGGAAGACCGTTTGGAACAAGATACCGGCCTCAGATAGAGATCAATATTAATCGAGTCGTTCGCATACAAAGAACTTTTTGAAAAGCTATAAAACAATTTTCTTTAATAAATTTTGTATTGTGTGTTTTAAAAAAATTTTTTTTAAGTAAACTGCATAAACACCAATAAAATCTGGGAATAATATCTGAACCTATATAACATTATAAATAAAAGCAAGGTAAAATAAGAATGAAATAAATAAGGAAATGTTATAAACCTAATTAAATTTTGTGCGTAGGAAAGTGTAGAAAAAAAAAGAGGATAGTGAGTGGTGGAGACCTTAAAACCGAAACAAAAGGATACAGGCCAGGAACGGTGAGAAAAAGAATGGGTAAAAGGAAATATTAAAAAAAGGTAATAAAGTATTTTGTTTTTTTTTTTGTTGTTTCGCATAAAGAAGAGAACGGGCCGTGCAGTTTTGTATTTGTACAAAAGAATTTCGTTTCCGCTGCCACAACAACAAAGTGCCGCAGAAATATAAGCGGTCAGCGTCAACAGTATACATTCCTTGAATATTTATATGGACGTATAGCGGTCAATAATAAAAAAATATTAAAAAATTCGAAAATTGCATATACATACAAATTATTTTTGATTAAGCTAGTTTAAGGATATTATTGTTTTTATATTTAGATACGTAACAAATTGCATGAGGATTTTTTTTGTTTGTTATTGCATGTTAGTGCCTAAATAGGAAAAATAATATATTTGATTAATTGAGCGTGAGATTCCAGGATTAAAAAAAAGGAAAAACAGCCATCTAAGAGAGCTCCTTTAGGTAGGCATACGGCGCATTAGTTTTTTTTTGGCAATAGAAAAGAAAGTAACGTTCATTATTTCTTCTGTTATTTAGGCAACAACAGGCTTTAGTTTTTTTTATAGGTTAGACAAGAATAGATTTTATTCAAGATTGAAATTTTTAATGATGTTTTAGAGTTTAGATTTAATTTTTCTGTTAAATAATCTTTTCTTTTTTTTTTGTTCGTCAAAAGACCATTCGCAACCAAATAGCCGCGGTTAGCCCACCAGGGGCGAATTAAATTACATATATATATTAATTATCAGATTATTTATTGTTATGTGATTGTATTTTTTTTGTCTTTAGTAATTGTGTTTTGTTATTCTTGTTTTGATATATAGAATAATTAAGATAACGATCTTTCCGATAATTATTTAATCATTTATTTATTCACCTTTATCCATAAAATTTGAGCATTTTTTTTATTTATTTAGTAACATAAGTTTTTTTTTATTTAAATTTTAATAAAGCATGTAAACCGAATAATAGAACGAAATGTTTGCGTGCTAAATTTAATTGATCGGGTGAGGGTATGTGAGACGGCATCGTGAGGTGAGTGTGTGTGGCTTTTGGGGGACCAAAAAAATTGTATTTTTTGGAAGATTCGGTCCCAGGAAGGGAGGGCTGGTAGTGGACGTCCAACTTGTCCACTCTTCTAAGTGTTTTCCATTGTTTTTTTAGTGTTTTTGAGTTTAGTTTTTTTTTAGAAATTTAATTGTTCGTGTCTCTGTCGTGTTTGTGGGTTGGAACCCACCTGTGGAAGTCAAGTGTGTATCTTTTTGTGTGAGCTGGCTGGCGAAACAAACACGGCGAAAAGACGTCACGTAACACAGTTTCCGAGTGCCACATGTCTTTTTTGTTTTATTTTTACTTAAATTTTTAGTTTGATAAATATTTTAGTCACAAATTGAATCATATGTTTTATTGTTTTACTAAACTTTACTGCAAAAAATTTCTGCAGTAAAAATTTGTAAGTTCTCAGTTAAGAGTTGTCACTGTACGCTCTCAATTTGTGTTCTCATTTACTGTATTTTAAGTAAACGAACGCAATTTAGTAAAATGCAGTAAAGTTCAGTAAAAAATAGTAAAAACTTTTGCATACTCGAACACACTTAAACAAATTTAAAAATTTTGTTTCTGTTTCAAATAACTTCTTCGATATCGGCGAACAGGCACTAAGTTTAGTGGCATAGCTCAAACATTTCTTTAATTTTCTATCCGATAGAAAAATAATTTGTTGTTAAGTATGTATATATGTATGTAAGTATATATTAAACGTGAGCACAAAACATATGCTTGCTTAAAGTTATAAACACATAGACCACAGCAGACTTCACAACAGCAGTCTTCATATGCAGTAGGCTTCAATTGCTGCCATGTAGTTAGCTACTGAATTATTTTGAGAACGACATCAGCTGTCAAATGAACTTGAAGTTTCGACATTATTTTTCAATATTTGTTTTACTATATATTTCAGAGCTGCCACATAAATATTTCACAAGAATAAAAATGAAATTACCAGCTCAAAACGTTATAATATTGAGTAAAAATATAAAAGCACATCAATATATTTATTTATTTTAATTTTGTTATGTTATTTTCGGTTAAATAACACAAAATATTTTTAGCTCTCATTGCTGTAACATTTATATTATATTGGCAGCTTTGTATCAGCTTATTGCTGCTTATGGAAATATAAATTAGTCTAATTTGGCAGCAACAGCAAAACTAGCATAGACAACAACCTGCTTCGCTGTCGTCAAAATAATCAATTTCATATAAACTCTTGTGTTTTATTTTTGACACATTGCTGCTTGCTGCTCGCTGTGGTCTATGTGTTTATAGCTTAAGACACAAGATGTACAGTATTGAATTGTTCTCTTTGTTTTATTGCTCTTGATTTTATGAGAACACTAAAATTGTTATTCCCTTTCATGGTGGAATAATAAGGTGCGCGTATCAACGCAACAACAAAATCGACATGCATTTTGTTTGTGTAAAATTAATTCAACATTGTCAAAACAAAGCTGTATACAAAACAAAACAAAAGTTGTTTTGTATGTATTTATTGGTTATGCAAAAACAAAAAGCATAACGTAAACAATAATATTCATGATGGCGGCCAAAAATGTAAACAACTTTTGACAAGACCGAATTAACTTACCATGTTTTTGCAGATTATTTAACGGTCAAAACACAACCCTACAAAAAACCATATTCCTTCTTGCGCAGACCTGATTATTAGACCATGTTCCCTTTAATCAAAAGTATACAACAACATTTATGTATCTGCCAAGCAACGGCATTATTTATTGTAGTGTGGAAAGCAAATTTCACTATTGCAATGCCATTGACAATATTGTCAACAGAAATATTATAGTGAGACAATATGTGCATGTGTGAAGAAAACCAAAGAACGACACGTACTTTGAGCGTGCCTTTTGTATGTATTTTATTTCGTGTGAGTTACATATACACAACCAAACACTTATATTAAGAACGACACAACAGATAAATTTATTGCAAGTATAATTAGTGGTAAACAAAGCTAAATGTAATATTAAACCTATTTCCGGTTAGTTTAAAGAAATTATGACTAAATTAATAAACCAAAATTACTTTTCGGTCGCAATTCCAAGAATTGCAATTTTATGGACTTTTCATTAACAAACCTAAACTAATTTTCGGTCGCAATTCCATGAATTGCAACCGTGCCAAATTGATTAAGTTTATTCAACTCGAACTAACAGAATACTTGCAATACTTTTCATCAAATCAGCATTTCCGCTCCTAAAGGAAAATGCAATATTAATATGTCATAGAAATTACCAACAACTAAGATAATAATTCTAGAGACAAGAAGAAAATGTAAACTAGCATAAGTCAGTCTTGTTTCTCCAGCTTGATGATTAAGTTGTGTAAATTAAAAATAAATTAAAATAGCAAATTTGTCTTTTATTTTTTAAAAAGTAAATACCTAAAAATAATTACAAAAGTGGCGCAGTCGGTAGGATCCTTTTTTTTTAAAAAAAAAAAAAAAAAATAATAAGGATCCAGTGAAACAAACCTTAGATTTCTCCTAATAACTAAATAGTGCAGTGAACAATTAAAATATTGAACGCCACTATAAATAACTAAATAGTGCAGTGAACAATTAAAATATTGAACGCCACTATAAATAACTAAATAGTGCAGTGAACAATTAAAATATTGAACGCCACTATAAATAACTAAATAGTGCAGTGAACAATTAAAATATTGAACGCCACTATAAATAACTAAATAGTGCAGTGAACAATTAAAATATTGAACGCCGCTATAAAGTCAATTGTGCAGTGAACATTTATGCCAAAAGGACACCACAATTTTTTACTGAACAATTTGAAATCTAGAAGACGAAAACTTTTTGATCAAAGCAGACAAATGGAGGAACAGGCTCAACACCAGATCAGCCTTGCAGACGAGCTAGCCAGAAAGGACCGGCAATTGGAACTTCTACGGCAAGCATATACCGAATTACAACAAATAAATGCACAACACCAACAACAAGCGCAGTATGCAGCACCAATACAGAACGACAGCTACAGGGAAAATACTTTAAAGACAGTGAACCACTTACCTACCTTCACCGGAACGGGAGAAGTGACCATCAACAGCTTCTTTAGTAGTATAGAATACCTTCTATCCACTATAGCAGACGAAAACATACGAAAGGAAGCAGTGAGAACAATATTCTACAAAACAATACAAGGACAAGCTAAAGAGGTAATCATAAACATTCCGACACCAGATAATTGGGAGCTGATTAAGGAAACCCTAAAGCTAAGGTATCGTCCCAGCGTGGAGCCACACCAGTTGTATAAGATGATCGCCAATTTAAAAGTAAATAACGTAAGTGAACTAATTGTAGAAATCCAAAATATCAAATACAAAGCAGACGAGCTAATTATTTATTATAAGGATGACCACTATATTAATTTGTCAAATATAGATAGTCTTTTAGTAAACACAATCAAAGAGATGACGCAGGGCACGTTATTTGATAAAATATATGAAGAAAGAAATATAAATGATATATTAAGAATATTAACTAAAAGAAGATTTGAGGATTCGTGTATAAGACATGAATACAGAAAATTTAAAACTAATAAATTTAACAATATAAATACAAACATGAATTACAATAGAAATTTGAATAGAATGCAAGGAAATTTTATGCCTAGCTATAATAATTATAATAACAATAATAATAAATATAGAAGTGGATATAATAACAATTATCAATTTTTTGATTCGGGACGCTTTAAAAATCAAAATAATTTCAATCGGTTTTCAAATTCAGGAAATTTCCACAGACCACAACCACAAAATCATAAACGGGATTCAGGCCAATATCGCCAGAATCAGTATAGGCAAGGTCCGGTCGAACCAATGGAAATCGATAATATTAATTTAAATGCGAATAGACCTCAAAGGGCAGGACACCCTAATCCGCAGATTGGCCAAAATCGCCTAATCTCGGATAGGCAAAGCCAAGAGGAAATTCTCGCGACTAATAATATGAGAGAAGAAATAAATAATTGCGTTTTTTTTATGAAGGAACCTCGGAATGGTTACCCAAGATAAAATTAAAAATTAACAATAAAAGTTACAATGCACTTATTGATACAGGCGCTAGTTTTAGTCTAATCAATAGTGAAATAACAGACTTCCCAAAAGAAAAATTAAAAAAGCCAATATTATTTAGTACTATCACTAAAAATGATACAATAAAATATGAAGTATGCACCATGGCAGCAGAAGAATTTAACTTACCCAATAACGCTAGAGTGAGGTGGAAAGCAGCACCACTCACTGGAAGGAAATATGAGTTCATAATCGGTATTGACATTTTAACATTTCTTAACGCACATATAAACGTAGAAGACAGAAAAATAATTTTAAATCAAAAAGAAAGTAAATTTATTAATAACCCCCACAATTTTGGCCAAATTTATGCTCTGGAAACTACCAATTTTAATTTAGATAGATTGAAGATAGACCATCTGAACGAAGAAGAATACACGGAAGTTAGGAAAATTTTAAATAGATTTAATAAATTATTCTTTAAAGAAGGTGACAAATTGACGAGTACAATGAACATACACCACGAAATCAGGACAACAACTGACGGACAGATAAACTCCAAATTATACAGATACCCCCCACAACACGAGGTTGAAGTTAGACGACAAATTACAGAAATGGAAGAGCAGGGAATAATTAGAAAAAGTTGCTCACGTTACGCAAGTCCACTAATAGTAGTACCAAAAAAGATCGATAATTCTGGTGAGAAGAAATACAGACTTGTAGTAGATTATAGGAAATTAAATGAAATTACAATAGACGACAAATTCCCATTGCCTAATATAGACTCAATCCTGGACAAACTCGGACGGGCCCAATATTTTACAACATTAGACTTAGCCAAGGGATATCACCAAATCTTGATAAGAGAAAAGGATAGGGAAAAGACAGCATTTGTTACACCACACGGCCTCTACGAATTTATAAGAATGCCATTCGGGTTGAAAAATGCCCCAGCGACATTCCAAAGGCTGATGAACGAGACATTACGAGACTTCATAAACAAGACCTGTGTAGTATATCTAGACGATATACTAATATTTAGCACGTCCCTGAAAGAACACGTGAAAGCAATAACGGACATATTCAGAGTACTAGAGGCAGCGAATTTAAAAATACAAGTGGATAAATGTAACTTCATGAAGAAAGAAACAGAATTTTTAGGTCACATTTTAACTAAAGAAGGGTTGAAGCCAAACCCGAATAAAATAAAGGTCATTCAAGAATTAGAAATGCCAAGGACAGAAAAACAAATAAAAAGTTTTTTGGGCCTTACAGGCTATTACAGGAAATTTGTGAAGGATTACGCCAAAGTGGCACAACCAATGACAAAATATTTAAGGAAAGGCGCTAAAATTAATACAAAGGACCCTACCTACATAGAATCCTTTGAAAAATTAAAATTACTAATAAGTTCCCATCCAATACTGAAATATCCCAATTTCGATAAGCAGTTTACACTAACCACTGATGCGTCAAATTACGCAATCGGAGCTGTCCTTTCACAGGAAGGACATCCAGTTTGTTTTGCATCTAGGACACTTAATAACCACGAGAGAAACTACTCAGCAACAGACAAAGAATTTTTGGCAATTCTATGGAGCGTAAATTACTTACGACCATATCTTTACGGACGAAGATTTAAAATTTTTACTGACCATCAACCCATCAAATTTCTACACACAAAATATAGAGGAAAAGATATGTCGCCAAGACATCAACGATGGCTATTGAAATTAGGGGAATATGATTTTGACATGGAATACATAAAAGGAAAAGAAAATAGAGTAGCAGATTTCTTGAGTAGAATAGAAAGCAATCAGGAAACAGAAGAAACAAAGGATAAGGATACCGATATTTTGGAATATTTGAACAACCTAGAGGAAAACGTAACAATGGCAACAATACATTCAGCAGACGAAGACTTAGGCGACCATTTCTTCATAAAGGAAGAAATCGTAAACAAATATAAAACACAAATAATACTAACGAACAATAAAATTGAAGAATTTAAAGAACTACATGGAAAAAGAATAATTTTTATTGCAGAAAGTGATTTCAATGAAATGGGAGAGATATTTAGGAGGTACATAACCAAAGGAAAAGTAGGAATATATTCAGAATTATCCGATCACAGTTATAACATCGTTCAAGAAAAATTAATAGAATTATTCTCAAATGATAACCAAATCAATTTTATTAAATGCACATTGAGAGCACAAGATATAGAGACTGAAGTTGAGGCAGTTAAACAAATTTCACTCTACCACGTAAGGGAAAGTTTGCACTCAGGTATACTTGAAACCTATAACAAAATTAAATATAAAATCTATTTTCCAAAACTCATGGAACTTATTCAAATAATAATCAATCAGTGCGAAGTCTGTCAACAGGTAAAGTATGACAGAAATCCGATTAAAAGTAAATTCCATAACACAGAAACACCCTCAAATAAAAACGAAATCATACACATTGATACATACGTAATGAAGGGATTTCATTTCCTAACAATAATAGATAAGTTGTCTAAATTTGCAACAGCATATTCATTGCCTGACAGAAATCAACTAACTTTAATAGAAAAACTAGAAGAGCATATCTCTAAATATGGAAAACCGGCTAAAATAATAGCAGATAATGAGTTTAACACACTAAGGATTAAAGAATTTTTAACAGAGCAAGACATCGAATTACGTCTAACCAAACCCAATAGCCATACAGGCAATGCAGATGTAGAAAGACTGCACAGCACTGTCGCAGAAATATTCAGAGTCCTATATTTAAATAACAAAGGGTTATCCATACCACAATTAATTCAGCGAACCATTAGAAATTATAATGAGAGGTATCATTCAAGTATAAAAAATTCACCAATCGATGTTCAAGATGGACGGGTAGACTTGGAAAAAGTTAGAAATAATTTAGAAGAAGGAAAAAGGAAGAAAATTGAAAAACTTAACTTAACAAGAGAAGATTACAGGGAAATAAGGCAGGAAGGTTTTGTGAAGAATTATAAAGCTGTTAGACATAAAGAACAGCCAAAATATAGAAAATTAAAGCTAAAAAATATTCATTCATGTAACATTAAAAGACCCTTAAAATTTTCAGATGATGACAACATTGATAACACTCCTGTTAGTACTATCAACTGAAGGACTAATAATAACAAAATCACTTACAGAACAAGCAGGATATGTCGATATTTTTATGAAAAATCAGGAGATAGTAAAGGAATCGGACATAATACTACATGTAATAAATTTAAAAGAAATAGAAAACATACTGGACCAAATGACAGACAACATAATTTTAATGAAATTAAAAAACAAAGAAATACTTCAATTGGAATTGTTAGATGTTAGAAATAAACTAGGTACTTTGATACCAAAACAGAACAGACAAAGACGCGGACTTATTAACGGAATAGGAAGCATGTCAAAATGGTTGTTTGGAACCATGGACGATGAAGACAGACAGAATATTGAAAAACATCTTTTTAAAATTGACAAAATAGAAACCAATAATGATCAGCAAGTTTTAATTAATAACTATTTTAATGAGACTATAAGTCACCTAAAAAATATTGTAAGAAATGATAGATATAAAATAGAGAAAGAATTAAACTCCATTAATAAATTTCTAGAAACTGAAAATGATAAAAATATGTATTTAGAGCAATTATCAAATATTCAACTTATTAAAAATAAAATAGAACATTTGCAAGACAATGTTATTTCTACACAATATGGGATGGTACATCCAAGCATTTTAACCAACAACGAAATAAAGAAATACGAAATTGATTATAATAAATTAAAATCTATTCAGATGGGAGTAGCATTCTATAATAATTCATGTCTAGTTTTTGGTGTAAAAATACCCAAAACATTTATTGCAGTTAAGGTAAGAAATATTGTTCCACTACCAAATGATCACAACCAAGAAATAGATTATAACATAGAACAAATCTTTGAATATGTAAATAAAACTTATAAGTTCGAAGAAAACAAATACTTAAAAGAATTACAATTAAGTAAACATTGTATAATAAAAAATGATTGTCAATTAGTATATAATAAAGATATGGAAATTATACAACTAGATATAGACGCAATAATAGTAAAAAATGCAATAAATATGAGCATAATACAAAATTGTAATTTTGAAAAAATTAATTTGAACAGAAACCATTTAATAAATTTTAATAATTGCTCAATCAGAATTAAAGATTATTATTTTTCAAATATTGTGGAAAATATAAAAGAAAAACAAATTATAAAAAACACAAATATAATACAGAATTTTTCATATAAACTATCATTTCAACAAATTGAAAGTGAACACATAAAAAATGTAAAGAACATTGAAACATTAAGGTACCACACCAAATTAGTATACGGTGGTAACATTATAATTGTAATCATAATACTTATATTAATTATTATTATTTTGATAAAACATAAAAGCATAAAAATAAAACTAAATAATAGAATTCAGGAGAATTCTAAAATAAAGGAGAGGGTAGTTACATATACACAACCAAACACTTATATTAAGAACGACACAACAGATAAATTTATTGCAAGTATAATTAGTGGTAAACAAAGCTAAATGTAATATTAAACCTATTTCCGGTTAGTTTAAAGAAATTATGACTAAATTAATAAACCAAAATTACTTTTCGGTCGCAATTCCAAGAATTGCAATTTTATGGACTTTTCATTAACAAACCTAAACTAATTTTCGGTCGCAATTCCATGAATTGCAACCGTGCCAAATTGATTAAGTTTATTCAACTCGAACTAACAGAATACTTGCAATACTTTTCATCAAATCAGCATTTCCGCTCCTAAAGGAAAATGCAATATTAATATGTCATAGAAATTACCAACAACTAAGATAATAATTCTAGAGACAAGAAGAAAATGTAAACTAGCATAAGTCAGTCTTGTTTCTCCAGCTTGATGATTAAGTTGTGTAAATTAAAAATAAATTAAAATAGCAAATTTGTCTTTTATTTTTTAAAAAGTAAATACCTAAAAATAATTACAAAAGTTGTGTGATGCTGTTCTAATCTTTATCATTTATAATTAATTTAACAATTTACTAAACATAGAATTAAAATAATATCATGGATATAGATGTAAGGAGTTTAATTATAATTATAAATTGTTATTTTTTGAAATTAATATACATACATATGTATGTATGTACCTATTGCCCTTTTGAACAATAGTGTATAAATACAAAATTTAAAATGTGAAAGCAAAAATCTTTTTGATTTTATGTTGAAGGCAAAATTTGTAATAAAAGGGGAAAACTGCAGTTAATTTTTACAAGCAGAAATGGTAGATAAAACAATGGAAATAAAATTTCGTTTCAAAAAATTAAATTGTTTTTCTCTTTCTATAAAATGCTTGTGAAATAATGTCTACTTCGAAGTGTACAGTAGTTTTATTGTACACGTCCAACAACTGTCTATTCAAATGTTGTACAACAGTTTTGTGTGTTGTTGTTTCATTGTTCTCTATATTTGCTTTACACTCAATTATAATAACAACTACAATCAATATTCGCAGTTGAAAAAAATGCAATACTGTACAGTTTTACGCGTCTTGTGCTCACCTTTAGTATACAGTGAACTCGCGAAAACGTGAATACCCGTTAACATGAACAACTCGGAAACGTGAACACTTATATTTACATTTACTACTCTAAAACGTGAACAAGTTCTAATAGCTCTAAAACGTGAACAAAATTTTCTGAGTTTTTCCGTTTTATTTGTTGCATTCTTTTTTAATTTTGGGAATCCCAGCATATTAGAATACATATTTTATGTTTACGTTAGAGTGCTTTCAACAAATACATGCATACGTATTTGTAGCTCTTCTGATTTAGTTGTTATATGATATTTGATCTCTAAACACAACGCTTAAGTTAAGAATTACGTACATATTATTTTGCGCTAAAGTACAAATATAATTTGTGAAAGGGAATAAAAAAAATGTCTTCTAAAAAGCCAAAAGTTTTGAGTCTGAAAGACAAAGCAGATATTGTTGACCTTTTGCAAAAGGGTTGCAGTGTAACTGGCTTAGCCAAGAAATATCAAGTGGCAAAATCCACAGTTTGCTCAATTAAAAAGAAGGACAAAGCAAAAAATGTGTTAACAATACATTTTGTGGTCCAGGAATTCGCAAGACATTACGCGCATCTGAGCTCCCGAGAATGGAGAAAAATCTCTATAAATGGTTTGTGAACATGAGGTATAAAAAATGCCAGTAAGTGGACTGATGCTTACAAAACACATTCCAAAAAAAGATAAGCGATTTCTTTCTGTAAAAAACTATTTGGTGAAAAAATCCGTCTAATGAAATTTGTGTTCCACAATGTCGATCGAACGAAAAATTTTAAATTGCAAGCGATAAAAAAACTGATTTGCATCCTGCTATGACCCAAATTTATTTTTTCTTTAATTTATTTATTTACTGAATTGAATAAAAAATTAAAATGCGTTATTAGCGTTATCAGTTTTTTATCATTGCAATTTCAAATTTTTCGTTCGATCGACATTGTGGAACAGGCCGTTATTTTTTAAATTTAGTTATATGTACTACATGTACATTGTTGAATTCATTATATTTTTGTTATTTAATTTTTTTAAGCAACTTTTATTCATTTGCTGCGAATTACAGGAAGTGTAATTGTAACATTTTATATTTGTAAACAATTTTAAGCATCTGATTTGCTTGAATTGTTTACGTATTTTTTTGAGTAAAGTAAATAAATGTAAACATTTTCAATTTGTAATCCAATTTTGAATATTTGGTTTTGATTTATTTGCTAGAAGCTAATATCTGGTGGTAAACCGTGCTTTTTTGGTCTAAAATGTTCAAAATCGTAAACATGAACAAATTTGAAAACGTGAACAGCCTTGGTAAAAATTAGTTCACGTTTTCGCGAGTTCACTGTATATACAGCCATGTCACAGAGTACAATTCCGTTCGGAAACGGAATCCTTTCCGTATTTTGGTGCTTTAGAAATTTAATTACGAGAAAAGTTTTCGGAATGAAACCATTTTTGTTTTCCTGAACGGAATGCGAGTTTTTTGTATTTCAAAGGACAAATAACTATCATAATATACTTTCTTTCAATAAAGCAGTATGTTTTGATTATTGATTTTTTTAAATAAATTTAATTTTAATAATTTCTAACCCTTTATTTTACAAATTTGTATGTATGTACATATATTAAACTCTTTAAAAAATGTTTACAGGAAAACTACATTTTCGTAATTGATTTGTAAAGCATTGCCATATGTACATACTAGGCTTTTCCAAAAGTACAAAAAACAAATACTTAAATACATTCTTTTTTTTCGTGTATTTGTTTTATTATACCCTCTCTTTACTATACCTTCTTCTGCTCTGTATTATAAGAAACAAACACAATAAATACTGTTTCTGTACGAAATAAATACAGCAAGTATTAAAGCATGTAAGAACTAAGCATAATAAGAACCAAGCACATTAAGTAAAGACAAGCACTACTTAAACTATTTACTAAAATACTCGAGTATTTTTGTAAGTTTTATTTGGTTTGTATGAAATTTCTCTTTTATTTAATTTGATGTTAAGATCAAATTATCAACATATCTAAGGTGACCAACTATTTTTTATTCAAAAAGAGTACACTTTGCAAGTATTTCATAGATGAAAAAACGATAAAAACTTTATTTTCTTTTAAAAACATATTATTCTTCGGAGTGGATTTTTTTTGTTAAATGAGGATGTTCGTCTAATAATGTAGCCACATCCGAACAACTTTCATTTTGCATATTAAATTTGACTGTTAAGACGGCAGATAATGTTTTTACAGAAAGTTGCGACTTCTCACTGCTCCAATAATCATTCCCTAAAATAAAATGTGGTTTGTACATATGTATGTATTTATTGGTTATGCAAAAACAAAAAGCATAACGTAAACAAAAATATTCAAGATGCCGGCCAAAAATGTAAGCAACTTTTGACAAGATTGCGCAGTTTACCATTTTTTGCAGATTATTTAACGGTCAAAACACAACCCTACAAAAACCATATTCCTTCTTGCGCAGACCTGATTATTAGACCATGGTTTTCTCTAACTTCAAATTAATTAAACAGAAAGGGAATTCCCATAAAACTTTTCCGTACATACTACGCATACGTCAAGGCTGTCAGGCATGCCGTAGCAGTGATGCCAACTCTGAAAACATCAAAAGTAATGTGCATGATGTAATAAACAAGATGGCAGCGCTACGAAAGCTTACTATTTTTGGCTCTACTTATTAGGTCGCTTCAAATGTCAAAGAGCTGTTTTTCTGGCTATATTTTTGACAGCTTAAGGTAGCTAGCCGTTACTTTTTCTCGTGCTGCCAAGTTCTTGTTTTCTCCTGCTGCCACCTTGTTTATTACATCATGCCACTGTGAGCCCATGGAAAAAAGGTAAAAACGGGTAAAAATGAAAAAATGTTTTAGAAAAACAAATGAGTATAAAATTATACAAATGAGTACTTTCAGAGTACAGTATTTGAAAAGAGTACGGTTTGCGAAAAAAGAGTACAAAACTCAGTAAATGAGTATAGTTGGTCACCTTAACATATCAATAGTTGTATGTATTAAAGACGTGCACAGTTCTATCTGTTTGTACCAGTTTCTCTTAGTTTTCAACTTCTGGTATGTATTAGTAAATATTTTCTTGTATCTGGTATTAGTAAGTATTGTTATTCTGCAAAACAGATACTGTATGAGTAGATAAACAGAGAATGAGAGGAACATATTTGCTTTTATTTGTTTTCATAAAACAGATATGAACAAATACTGATGTTTATAACATAGTTATTTGTGGTACTCTGGAAAGTTGTAATAACATGATAAGAAAAAAATTTTAAATTATTTATTTTTGTTACTGTTCTTCTATTTTATTCGACCTTCTTCAATTTTATATTGATCTATTTATTATAGCGACCTATTTTTTTTATAAAAAATTGTAATACTTTTCTAAAATAAGTGTGCAATTTTTCTATACAATTAATTATCTAACATGATAGGTATTAAAGGAACAGAGTATGTACATATGTATGTATGTACATACAAACATATTTATACACATTATTACAGAATTTGCATGCAACAAAATTTGTTATTTCTGTGTCCGTCTCATCTTTGATAGAAGCAAAACAATTCCATATATTGCTTCGCCCTCTTTTTTCACTAATTTTGTAATCCTTAGATTCAATTTTTTGTTTTATAAATAGATTATTCATTTTTTAAAAAAAAAATTTTAACTACTCAAAAATTAGCTCAAAACACGACTTACGCACATGTACTTACATATATTACATACTATAAATATGAAAAACGAACCCATTTTTTTACATTATGTTTTTAAATGTTTTCAAAGAAAAGCAACATCCATACACAATTAATATTTCTTATATTATGTTACTATTGCTTGGAAATATCTCTGTTACAACAATTATTTTGAAAATATTTGTGGTACAACAGTTACTGGAGAATAAAAAACAAATACAGATATATACTGGTGCAAAATCAAAATTCAACTGTTTTTGTTTGTACCAGTAACATGTGTTACAAAAACCAAACAAATACAATGTTGTGTACTCTTTTTCGCTCTTTAGTATCAATTTTAACAATTATGTATATGGTATATTTGTTTTGCAAATACTTTTAGGTATACTCATGCACGTCTTTAATACATATGTATGTACATGAATAAAAAATCAAAATTATTATTAAATATATTAAACATCATATTCAGGTTCTTTTCTTCTCCGAAATCTTGTGCACCGGAGAATACTTGTTATACATGAATTCATTTTCCTGTACCAATAAAATTAATTTTTCGTCGTCCATTTATCCCTTTGAAAAACACAAATAAATTACAAAACAGCGGTTCCAAACATTGATGGGATTCCCACTATGTTTACATTATTTCAGATTGTGAGCAAAGAGTACAATATTATTTAACAGGTACCGAATCATATTAAAATACCTATTATTGTTATGAATTTGATATTTGGTTGTATTATAGTTTAACTTTCATATCAATGTATGTACATCATAGTGTTTATTATTAGTGTTAGATAGATATGTACATATTATTTAAAAACATTTTTTACACTATTATGTAAGCACTCTTACGTAGATACATGCATGAATGAATCTTTTCAGAAAAGGCAATTCATTGGGTCCGGTACGTTTTTAAAAATGTAATTTAAGGCAATTCGTTAGATGAGGCACTCTTTGAAAAAAGTCAAATTTTAGGATTAGTTATTTCGCGAATCGGTACTTTTTTGAAAAAGACGTTTTTCAGAAACTTGTTTTTTGAAAGGTTGTTTTTAGAATAGTACTTATTCTAAAAACAATCTTCAATTGTAACATATGTATATCCTTTCACAAAAGGATATTTTGCATAAAGTACTCTATACCAAGAGCGTATTGTTTTTGTTTTTTTTTTTTGCTATATAATAATTTTGATATACATACATATATGTTTTTTTATATTAATGTTTCTCTAAGATCTTTTTTAATAAGTTCTTTTTGAAATATGGTGTGTTTGTCCTTGAAGAGTATTAAAGGTATTTTTTAAAAAATTAACATTACTTATTTACATTTTTAAAATGTCCTTTTATGCAAAGGCTCTTCTTCGAAAGGGGTTTCTTCAAGAGATATTTTCAAAATATATATCTTGGCAAAGTACTTTATGAAAGAGTTAATATTGCATTTTGAAAATTTTATTATTTTAAATATATACCCTTTTTTGAAATTAATTTGTGTTCTTTTACGTATGTTTAACGATATTTTCATAAATTTTCGTTAAGTTTTTAAAGTTATTTTCTGATTCGAACTGGTATTTTTTCCTTTAGTCAATAAATTCATAATCGATAGGCTGAATCCAAGGAAGTTTCCGAAACATATTTCAAATTTTATTCATGTTTTCTAAATACTCGTAACGTAACTTATGAACAACAAAGTAACTAAGTTAATAATTTTCTTACTTTTTATCTAATACTTGACAGAATTTGGACAAAAATTATGGTTTAAATTTTCAAATTAATTGTTTATTCTTAAAGATTTGATTGTGAAAAGAAAATCTTGATTGAATTTGCTGCTTCGTTTTATTTTTTCAATTTCATCTTCTAAAGTATTAATTATTTGCATCATCAGCGAGTTCATTGCTCGAATTTTCATTGATCGAAGTTCCTCAACTGTGCAATTGTTAAAATCCGATGTATATTCTTTCTTATAACGTCCCTCCACTAGAATCAAATGGCATATAATATCGGCATTGTTATCTTCGGTGCTGATGGCGTTCAGCAAAATATTGAGTCTCACTTTATTAGTAATTTCTCTACGTGCTTCAGTTATCCTGCTTAATTGTACGGAGGCTGGTAAGAATTTCTTGACAAGTTCTTGCAAAGCGGGCATTTGAGTGTATAAATATGTAGGTTCACCGAGCGAATGCACAGTTTCTTTACTGATGTTTTCTGTCACTTCAGGTTGTATCGTTTCGTGCACTAACTGTCGACGTGGTAATAAATTTACACATTAAGTGAGTGGGTGGCGATATTATTAAATTTGTTGTGTAGAAAAGCGTATAAAGAAAACAAAATACATATATATTATATGAACATAAGTATATGTATGTATGTACATATGTTTGTATGTATGTACATATGTTTGTATGTGTGTATTTAAATTCCCAGTTAAAGAATACATTGAGATAGCGGACAACAATTTGATACAAATTTGACAGGAGCAGGTAAAATGTATGAAATTAGCTGTTCTTAATACACTACCTGGTAGTTAAATTCAATGACTTGCCTTATACTATACGGAATTTGCGATGATACAAAAAATTATTATTTATTCACAATTTTTGCCACACAAATCGATTTTGTACAGGCCAAGCAGTCTGTGAAATTCGAACTCAGTGGAGCGAAAGGCAGAAAAAACTTAAGTATTCTCCTGCCTGTCGTTGGCCCAGCTGAATTAGAATTTCACAAAGAAACCTTAGCCTGTGAAGCAGGAGTCTGCCACTGTCAGGCAAACATTTCATATTTGCCAAACAGGTGCCCTTGACAACATCAAACTTTACATAAGAACTATTCACACAAAATTATATCAAAAAATTTTGTTTAAAAAGCGGTTTAAGTTTTTTATTACACTCATATATGTATATGTATGTGCTTCTCAAAAAAATTGTGATGATAACGGAAGAATTAAATGAATATAATTTAAGTATTTAAAGACCATTAATTAGCAAACATACAGGGTGGCGCATAAGTAAAGGTACGGTCACATTGGGGAAACATTTGCTTCAAATATGTTGGTTTGTGTTTAACAAAAATTTAGGTAAATAAATACACAACTTGTTTTGTGGTCACACTACGCACATTTATTTTCCCATTTTGTTTGTTGAAACAGCTGTCAAACAACGGCAGGTGCTAACATGCGAAAACATATTTTCCTTGTGGTCACACTTGAACAAATATTTTCCTTAACAAAATATTAGAAAAAACTATCAAAAAACATAAATTTGTTTTTTAACAAACATTTCGTTGCTAATGTTTAATTTCTGCAGTTGGGCAACCTAAAAGTAATATGAACAAAATATTTTTGCAAATTGCACAAAAAGTATTACTTTCACGCTTATTCCATATTTCGTCGTCAATTTTGAGCCAACCCCGATTTGTACATTCCAACACAAGTGATTAAGCAATTTATTTTTGCGAAATGTGATTTTACGCGTTTTTTCCATTTATTTTTATTTTAACAGTTTTGTGATTTCTGATCAATTTATGTGCAAGTTTGTGGGTTTGTAATTTTTTCGTTAACAAGATTTGCAATTCTCGCCATATTCTCGATTTAGGAAGAATTGTTTTGCATTCTTTAATGCTTTAGCGTATTTTTTTTAATATTATTATTTGATATTTAATAATTTTTCGCAAGTTGTCGCTTTTTTCGCGAAATTTGCAATTCTGCAAAATTTCTTGGCTTTCTTTGAAATATTTTTGCTTTTTTTTTAATTTTGGCTTTTTAAAAATATTGCAATTTATAGACATTTTTCGCTTTTCTCGCAGCAGGAAGCACAATAATTTTTTAAAGTTTTTATCACCTTGCATAAGTAGTAGTTTTAGAGAACCACGAATAAAATAAAAATCGCACCAATTTTACAAATGGCAAAAACTTGACAAGATCCAAGTTCGGCCACACAGTGTGTATATTTACACGAAACCATTCGAGCTCCTTTGCTCCTCTTGATCATAATAGGATGAAACTTGAAACATTAGGTCTCCCCACAGAGGTGACCTCACAGGTTAAATTTTTTTGCCTTTCTAATATGAGAAAGCACTCTTGGAAAAATATTGCCAAGTTTACAGGACATTTGTGTTTTTGTGCGGATCTCATTCACAATAAATAGGATAACTAGCAAACTGCTGCTTTTTGTTTCTTTATTTTTGATATATAAAATTTTCAATATCTTGCCTTCTCTGAAATTTTTTTCAGATTTTTTCAAGATCTTATTTTCCGCGGATTGGCTTGTCTTATTCAGGCATTTGTTTACATTATTAAAGCATGTCCAACAAAGCTACCAAAAATATATCAGCCGTAAAAATCTTTTATTGAAGTAATTTGCCCAAAGGTAAGGAAATATTTGTCATTTTTCGTCAAATGTTTCCCCAGTGTGACCGTACCTGTGTTATTTGAATTTTCATTATTTAAAAAATTTTTCAATTAAAACGAAATTATAAAATCGATTTTATCATTATTTTCCAATTACGAGAAATTTAAAAAATATATGAAAAAAAACTTATGTTTTGAACATATTTAGCACTTTTTATCTGAAATGAAAGCTTTAACGAGATGAAGCGATATGAAAGTGGACTGTACGAGTACCGACGCTTTTTATGTTGGTAACCGTTAGCAAAGCAAGTTAAAAACGTAAATGAATTAAATTGACAATAACACCGTGAATACAAACCGAAGTAGTATTTAATGTTACATGTTCATACATACATCATCATTAGTATCTTGTCCTGCTGCTTGCAAAATAAAGAGTACGACAACTGTTGCAACAATAGAGTAAATTTTCATTTTGTGAAGTGTTTTTTTCCGTTGAGCTTTTTTTAAATTCTTTTAATAGTTTCTTCTCTTGAAATTAACTGAAAATTACAATAAATACAAATTAAATAAAAATTTATTTAGGAGCCGGTGATTTGTTATATGAAGTTTATATAATAAAATAATAACTGATCAAATACCGTACAAAAAATGACTTTAATTGAATAAATTGTTTCAGTTATTTAAGTATAAATTTTGTTTTCTTATGCAGCTAGAGAAAAATGCACCCGATATATTTCTCCATTAACATTTGCACCACTAAAATAAACTTACTGTTTATTTAGCAAACATATATGTATGTACATATGTACATACATATGTGATGTGTATTTAAATTACAAAATTAAAAAATTTTACAAATTGAATATTTTTTTAAATTTGGCCAAGTCGATTTGTTAAATAATTTTAGTTTGAGGCTTATGTGGTTATTGCATTAGGATGATCGCACCAACATATCATCGGATCGTTACTGGTTTTCAGCACGGAACAAAAATGTTTTTTTTTTTTTTATAAAGAATGTCTTTAATTTTAATTGGCTAACAATAACGTGGGTTGCGACAGTATTTTTTTATTGAAAGTTAAAGTCGTTATAACCTTTTGCACAATATATAAAAAGTTTTAGGATTTAATTAAAATAATAGAAACCTGTTTAGTGCCCCTTATTTATCACTTTACACTAATATTTTTTAAATGCCTTTAAAGTAAGCCGAAATAATGTATTTGTTTAAGCAAGCAGAAAATAGAAACCACATAGAAGTTGCCTCAAATTTTAAATTTCTTCTTGGCAAAAAAAATCTTAAAAAAATCCATAACAGAAATAAAACAATTTATTTATTTTTTTTTTAAATGTGCTCCTTTTTAAAAGTCTTACCGATTGTCCAGAAGTCGTTAACACACAAACTGAAAACCGCAGAATAGCTAGATACACTACACGTAGCTGCCAAATTTATATAGAATTAAGTTTATTGCGATGTTTATCTAACTTCTATAGATAAACTTTTTTTTCAGAGAAATAATAAACGGCACAAAAATACGACAGAAACGTTTGGAGATATTCTGAAAAAATTATGTATCTCATGTTAAGATCAGAGAACACAACGACAAATTTGCAGACGGTGTGCGAAGGTTTTGAGATACCCTACATTTACAAGTAATAAAAATAAAAAAGAGAATGCATGATAATGAAATGCCTAATTTTGATCAACTGGTTTTGTCTAATTTCGTCAACATTTCGTAAAAATAATCGAAAATAAAGTGTCATTTGTATACTAAAAATAATTGGGTTATTGGAATAAGTTCCACACTAAGAATCGATTTTAAATTTCTGCTATACAATTAGCATTGGGTTCGCGTTCCAGAGCTTTACATGAGAGAACCAGCCACTTTTTAATGGCATTGGAATCAATTCATATAATAAAAAAAATTGTTAGTTCTAGATCTAAAATTAAGAAACCTATATTGTAGTCTTCTTTAATACAAGTTCATTTGAAGGTTAATTTGAAAAAAATGTTTATCAGAAAATAAAATTTTAACAAATATTAAAGTTTTAAATTGTTTTATTTGCATACATACATACATACATATATGGATTAATTATGTATGTACATATGTGTGAGTATGTTTTCTTAATTCCTAAAGACCGTGACAGATAAAACTTCGTCGCTTTGTGTGACGTTTCTAACTTTAATGAAAAAGTATAAACTTAATGCTATGTTTACACGGAACATGCTTCGCTCTCTATTCATGCTTCACACCCCAATTATGAGGGAAGCAACATGCATCGGCATACAAAATTTTGAGAGCGAAGCAAGTAGATTCATGTGGAATCTTCTTGCGAAGCAATAAAAATTGCTGTCTTCTCTAATTTTTATCGGAAGTTTATCTGAACTAGCTGCAAAAAAAAACAAAAATAAATGAATAATTTTATTAAAAAATATGTTTGTGCATTTCTAAAAATGCACAATAATTTTAACTTATTTTTTTGTCCATTTTAGAATTTATTTCTATTTAAAAAGAGAACGGTCAAATCGAAGCAAGTAAATGAGTCGTGTAAACAGCTAGATTCATGAATATGCTTCAGAAAGGGAACAAGTGCTTCTGCTTGTGGTGTGAACATAGCATTAAGGTGTATGACCAGACTTGCGCCGTGGCTTTTCGTGAGCGGCGTCTGGGTGAGACAAATAGGTCGGCGGCGGATGAAAATCGGCTGAAAGCATATAGTGAAGAAATATTGGATTTTAATAAATAATAATCTGGCAATGTTTTGGAAGATGCTATTGAATTTTACACAAAATTCTACCTGGGAATGTAGTATATAGAATGTCAAAAGAATAATGTGAATCTTTATTTACTTTTTTACAACTATGTATATGTATACATATGTACATATGTACTAGGCTTTTGCAAACCCTGCAGGAAATGGCTATAGTGAAACTGTACTGATTCACTACTGACATTGTCACCAGTACTAGTGACTTATCATACCCCAGACAATGCTATTTACTATAGACATTTAACATTTGCGTGTCATTGAAAATCCACTACTGACATTGGTACTATTATTGACTAGGTAGTTCTTTTGGGACCATATGTACACATTGGAACCATTGATTCACTAGTTCAATTAAGAAATTATAGTCTACGCTTTTAGTGCTTTTCTAAAGCAGATGTCGATAATGAAAATGCATATTTTTTCACCTTAACCGACACATTATCTGCCATCTTTCGCCACCAAAAATTTTTTTGTCATCAAAGCCAAATTTAAATTTGTAGACGCTTTATTGACAATGTCGCCTAATAGTCACCAATATTGTGGACAATAGTGGTGACTTGGAGACACTTGCCCCCAGGATTTTAAAAAAGCAAATGTTTTTGAATTTAAATGTACTTAGTGCAAAAGCCTAATATGTACTATAAAAGTACTATAAAAAATGTAAAGTCGACTTCGGTTAAGCAAAAATGTAAAATTAGAAGTACTTTGTTCCACTTACGCGATATTTCTGATAAAAATATGTTCGTATAAGTAAAAAAATGTTCGTTTAAACAAACGGAATTTAAAATTTACATATGTATATAAAAACAATTCATTTAATTAATCGCTAAAATTTTTTAAAAACACTTCATCGTACATGAAACCATGGGTATACTAAAAACAGGTGAAATCGTCCTGCCTGCTGTAAAAGAATATTTTTGTTTTATAAATGTCAAAATGTCAACAAGCTGATCAAAAATTTGTAGCTGCGTCTAAGCTAAAAAATTTATTTCAACCGGCCGGTGAAGTATTAAATTTTATTTGAAAATTTTATATATTTAATAAAAATAAAACTGATGTAAAGAAAAGCCTAATATCACATTAACACATTGGCGGACAAGCCGACATATGCCTTCGAAAATTTTGCAAACATACATAAGGACTTGACGGGAAATGCCGTAGTTCATTATTTCAGGTATATAGACAAAACTGCGTATGCCGACGCGAAATGCCTTATAAAGTATTGAAATATAATTTAAGCGTCCCTTTTAAAATCATTTTATTTTCACATATGGGCAAGTAGTTAGATTTAAATTGAAATACAAATGTTTCAAAAAAGTTTTCTAGAAATGCATGACGGCATATGTAGCAATTGTCCCTTCACTTGCCAACAACTAATTTCTACTGTCCGCCAACGTGTTAAGAAACTGTAACCTAACAATGCATTACAGCCGAAATACCTATAAAAGCAGTAAAAACCCGATGTGTTTAGCAGCGACTCGAATTCACAAAAGATTCGATGACGTCCGGCTTCGATTTTCCGCAAAAAACTCGGCGGCCAGCAGATTGGCATTGATGTCAGAGAATGGACATGAACGGTCTACATCATTGATCGTCAAACTAGCCCCTAGGGGCCGAGCACCAATCGTCATTTTCACATACACAACACGAACCAAACAGAAGAGACAAACTAAAATACGAAACATACTCATTTGTCTCTTTATTTGTTATTCATAGTACACTGTGAATATTTTAATTTTTCTGGATGTGGAATGTTGAGTGGGAAGAAGCTTTTTTGTATATATATTTTTTAATGGAAAATTTTTTTAATTATGTAAATTCATTCATTCGTCCATAAACACGCTAAACCAATCCAGTCTACAGACTACAGTAAAAAAATAAATGTAACAATCAATTTCTACAAGTGTAAAAACACCAATACATAGATATTTCCTACATGTTCTCTTTATGACAAAAGCTGGCCTACATTAGCCATATGCGATGTCTGACATAATGCTCTTACCAAGTTCATGGCTAATAGAGGTTCCTAGTAAGGTGTGTTCACATGGTAATACAAAGTATTAAGACTTCGTAGAAATACTTTAATACACCTTACTAGGCGTGTAGTAGTGTGTAGAAGAATAGAGAACGAAAGTTTGTTCCAGGTATTTTTTATGTTTACACGGATAGTATTAATAAAATCAAAAGTTTTGTGCTACGATATATCTGGTGGTTACAGTTCTACAATTTTTACAAGAGCATCATGAGTTTTTTTAATTGTTTTTGTAATTATGGTATAAAAATGATGCCACTTCAATATATACTGTTAAAGCTGCCAATATTTACTTCAAACGACACCTCTGATAAAATGAGTGTACATAAGATTCTAAAATGATTTAAAAACTTAACATTTACCGAATGCTTGTGTCCGTGTTCTCTCCTACTCATATATTTGGCGTTTTCGGTATTTATTTTTTTTTAAATGTTTAACATACCGTAATACATGTACATATTACCATGTAAATTAATTAATTTATCCAACGTAAGGTCGAATAACCAGGAAATAAAATTTATTTTGGTAAAATATTTTATCTCATAATTATGTAAATATTTTCTATAACGTTGAACTATTATTTTCGTATGTACATTAGGGGTTTTATTGTATAATTTTGTTATTTATTGAACCTTCAATTGAAATATCAATAAGTATTCAAATCTAAAAATGTTAAATTATGATGCAAAGCGTTGTCTGGCTGTCAAAATTACTCATGCCCATACAAAATGAATGAAACCAACCGAAATAACGCGGCGTCAACGCTTTGCAGTTGGAAAATCCAATTATGACAGCGCGTCAAGAAGTAAAGTTGGCTGCAAAAGTACTGTTGTTGTTTGTTAAGTAATGTAATTTTAGCTACTTTCAGCTCAATTTAGCGTCTTCATCTCTATTTCTTACTTTTATTTAGAGTTTTTCATTAACCCTTTTGCGGACACCTTATTTTTAAGAGGACTTCCCGTGGGATACTTGCAGTATCTTCCTTATTTGGTAGGATAGAAAAATTCTGAAAACACCAAATTACTGGAAATTGAAAAATAAATCGATCTATAGAATAAAAACAGTGTTTAATTTTTGACGTTCATAAACGTCATGACTCTGCTTGTATTTTGGAATTGATGTGCTGTGTCATGACGTTAATAGACGTCAGACGGATATAGACGTCATTACTGATATACGTAAAAAAAGTTGTATGATGCTGCACATGACGTTCATATACGTCGAAGGCAGTTTTATCTTTTTTATAGTCTTTTAGAAAATAAAACAAAATTTTAATTTAAAAAATAAAATAAATTTTTTAAATTCAGTCTTTCATAAAATATAAAACTACTAAAAAAAACAAACACAAATTCTTAAAATTCAGTCTCATAAAGTAAAAAAAAAAAATATAAAACTTATAAAAACCAAAATACAAGAAATTCAATAAAAACAATAAATTAAATTTTAATTAATATGCCATTTTTCAAAGCAAGAACCTGGACAAAGTGGAGGTTTTTCGTCACAGGTCTTGCAACGGTATGATGTTTCTCGTCGAATATTTTCCTTCGCACACCATCTGCATCGTAAGAAATTAGATTTCTTTTTGTTTGCATTACATGGAATCTTTTCTTGGAAATGTTGGTATTCACTTAATCGAAGTATTGAATCAGCAGGTCTTAATTGGGTAGTTGCCCTCAACAAAGGCATGTTGATTCCTAAAAGTGAATAAATTACTTCTTCTCTATATTGTAAAAAAGATATTGAACGTTTAGTGTGTTTTTTATAAATGTAAAAAGAATTATAGACACAGAGATCTAAGAGGTGGAAAATAACTTTTTTATACCACCGTATGGTCTTTAGCGGGCATAAATTTGATCACTTTTGTCCACACCCGCCATATTACTGTTATATCCTTCTATTTCAACAGGCTTTATTTTCTCCTTTCCATATCGATTCTTACATATCTTTAACTCAGGCTTATAAGCTGTTGTTATGCATAAGACGTCTCTAGTATCTTTCCATTTACTTACATAAATTTTCCTATGCCTCTTCCATATATAATCACCTTTTTTTAACTTTTGTTTGACAACAGCAGGAGGATTTCGTTTCCTATTTGATCTTAATGTTCCAGTGGTGTGTGTCTTATATTTTAGTAAATCCTGACTTAAATCAAAGCTATTGTAAAAATTATCCATGTATAAATAAATGGTGGCCTTTATTTAGATATGGAGCTATTAAACGCAATACCAGAGAATGCGTTTTCTTGTTTGTATTATCATCTACATGATGTTTTCCTCTATATAATTCCAAATTTAGTGTATATCCATCTGGTGTGCACAGCTCGTAAAATTTAATACCATATTTTGTTTGCTTTCCTTTCAAGTATTGACGAAAAAAAAGCCGTCCTTTGAAAAGTAATAGCGACTCATCTAAAGATAGCGATTCTTCAGGATAATAAGCTTTTGAGAAATTATTCAATACGGTATTTATCAATTCGGATACTTTGGATAGTTTATCAGTTTCACTTAGATATTTGTCATAATTAAAACAACGCAAAATTTGTTCAAATCTTCTTCCAGACATAACAGAAGAAAATACTGGGCGGTAGTACAAGGGATCTTTGGAAAACATTTTCCGTATTGTTGGGAAATTAAGATGCCCTTGCAATAAACATAGCGCAAACAAATTTCCAATTTCTGTTTCATTTGTTTCTTCAAATGATTTATAACGTGAATTCCTGGTCCTTTTTCCTAAGTTTTGAAACAAGGCTTGCCCATATTTGTTGGTACATTCAACAAAAGTTGAAACGATATCAGGAGTCCAAAGCTTGAAAAATATGATGTATTTTCAGGTAATGAAATTTGTATACCTGATTGACTTTTATCAAATTGAAAATCAGGGATACTTTCAGTATCAGAAGACCAATTATCTTCATCTGCATTTTCGACACTTTTTTCATTTTTATCTAAATTTACTTCCCCACCATTAACTGCGGTTTCTTCAGATGGTTCAACAAATTCCTCTTCTTTTGAACTAATAGAAAATGTGTCTGAGCTTTGTCTTTCTGGTATATAATTTGGATCTTTCCCAGAATATTCTCCGTCATCTGCAAATGGATCAGATGAATCTGAGTCTATTTCAGAGAAGCTTTCACTAGAGTCTGCTTCAGCAAACAACTTCTCTAATTTTTTCTTTTGATTTTCATATGCCATTTTTAATGCCTTACACATAAAAAATAAAATTTACCAGTATACATATTTCGCCAGCCTAACATGTTGTTATAAGCATAATAGTGTCACACATCTTTAAAGCTAAGTTTCTCATAGAAAAATTCATTTGCAAAGATTTTATTGCCGAAACATTTTTTGACGTATATAGACGTCATGTCCCACCAGAAGTCTTTGTTTTGACGTCTATAGACGTCAGTGTCCGCGAAAGGGTTAATTAAAGTGAGTAAGCATTACTGTTTCTGTAATCGCACTAATTTAGGTTACTCATTTCAGCGTAAAAGCTAAGCGCTAAATTACGTTGCGCTTTGCGTCGTAATTTAGGTTGGTCTGTTAAATATATGCCAATGCTAAACAAAATTTTCGTTTCAGCGGTTGATTTTTTTGTTGGCTTACGTCTCTCGTGCACGGCTGGGAGCAAGGGAGTATTCCTAATTCTCAGACGAGTATGGCCACTTTAATTTAAAATTTTGCGCGCAAGTGGATTTAGGTACGACTCAAGTTTTTGTATATACATATTTCTTCATACATATGTTTTGAAAACACAGTCTTTACCAACGGAACATCTAAATCTTTATGAATTCAATGATTTCTGAAATACCAGGGAGCTGCTGTCGTTGTACGTAGAATTTTGTTTTGTCGCCTTTGAATTTTTTTCCATACTTTATCAAAACCTTGTATATTTAGTTATACTACTGATACACATTTTTGAAATATTTTTAATATTGATGTTACATAATACCTACATATGTATGTATGTAATGATATTAAATTATTAAGTATATTTTTTCCAAACTAGTATAATTTTTTTTATAAGATTGTTTTCTTTAAAATAGTCATTAACATTGGGAGCGATATCTAATAGACTTAACATATCGGTGCTATAATTATGTTCTTCCAAATCCTTTCGAAATCTTACATGTGATGAAATTAGTGGGCTGAAGAGGCCGCCAATACATTGAAATGGTCCTCATTCTGTCTAATCCGTGAAATTTTGCAAGCATTCGTGTATCTGAAGTGTTTGTAATCTTTGTTTTTGCATTGCTGGGCTTCGTCTAAAAACTCTCCAATTGGTAAGCATTGATATTCAATTACATTTTTACCATGAGCAAATATATTATGGACCGTAGGTGTAAGTTTCTTCTCAGGGTACATTTGAGCCAAAAGTTGGGCAGTTTTTGATGCATAATCATGAAACTTTGGGCCACTTACCATTTCTCTAGAGTTTATAACATTTAGGATAACTGCCAACCTTTTTAATTCGGGCTGTTACCTCATCATTCTCAAAAAATGCTCTGGACATATTACCATCATTAGTATTTTCGTACACCCCTGTTTTGGGCAGTCTATTGTCAGTCCAAGCTTCTTAAAAAATTCATTTTGTATACATGATTTTTTTTCGAGCAGATAGTTTTTCTTTTGGTGTTGCGTTCTTATCAAAACATTCCCCTTCTCGCGGAATTGTATACGCTAGTTTTAAAATAAACTCCATGCTCAGCACTTGAATCATCAAAATTTTTAAAGTCTTTCTGTGACTTTTTGCAAATCGCACACTTGAAAGTTGACGAAGTATCTGTTATTATATTTAAGACTTTGCCATCAATCATTGTAAGACAAAATAAATAATCAATGAAAACAGTTTTTCCATTCTTCATTTCAAGAAGAGAAGGCTTTAGTTCAGAAATTTGCTTTTTTATATTGTTTACTGTAGATCTGATTATTTCTGAAGACTCCTTTGCATATTTAAAAAATATCGGACGGCTAAAATGAACTGATGATGGGCTAGAGATTTCACTTCTAAGTCGTAAAGGAACTACAGAAGCCATAAACATATTTGCGTCTGTTATAGGTTTGTCCTTTGGCGATATTATTTGTTTGTAAACACTTTGACCGGATGATCCATTACATCCCCACTTATTTATCAATCTAAGCCTATTTGAAAGTTTCCTTTTCAGGCAAACTTAGAATAAGGCATTTGGCTTTATGATCCATTAAGTCTTGCAGTTCCGATATTCCGATATCTTCCGATACTTCAGTAGCCTTTAGATTAGATGGCACTGCTTCTTTTTGGCAGATGTAACCTTTTTGTATTCAGGAAGAATATTCAAATTATGATTCTTTAAAGAGCTTCGTAAAATAGAATATTTTTCCTTTGGCAATCCCAAGTCCATAAATAACGCTAAGTGTTATTCTATGGTATACTTTGTGGGTAAAGCATTTGGAGGAGTTGGAATACTCTCTTTTATCCTCTGCTGTCGATCTAGGCTTGCAAACGCCACAGCTTTTGTAAGGTCACACCTTGATTTATCTTTATCTTTTACATACTTAAGACATAGTGCTTCTGAAAGATGCGATTTACATAGATATATCTTTTGTGGCATTTTGAAGTTTTTGTTTCTTTGTGTACTCCGAACATTCGCTTATAGTTTTTGCTGGTCTTCCTCTTCTGCAGTCAGAATATGTATGCGGTTGTTCGATGTTTTCAAAAGTTGGTACTTCATTTAGCCAGTCTGAGTTCTTTTTCATAAAAGTTTTTGTCATACGGTTTGAGTCAAGCCATTTTTTTTTATTAATTTTCAAGTAAACGATATGAATTTTGATTTAACATCATTTTCGTGGTATCCCGGTAATTCGTGTAATTTGTCCAAAATAGCCAATTTAAATACATTTTTATTATGTGCTTTGTGAATAACTCGAACAATTCCGAATTTTGAAATGACATTATCGCACTTTAAAGTAAAATTGTATAAGTTCTGGTACTGATCATTACTTTTACAAAGTAAATACTTAACTGACTGCATTACACAATTGCGGTTTAATTTATACCTAGAAATAAAAAAGGTTCAAACTAGAGATGTGCGCGTGAGTAAAATTTCGCTCACGATCACGCACGATCACGAAGCATAAATATTTTTCACGCACGCTCACGTACGGCATGATTTAAAACTTTCACGATCACGCACGCTCACGAGCGCAATATTTTTAATCACATACTTCCACGCACGACGGGAATAATTTTGCATGAATGCTCACGGTGAAATACAAATTTTGCAATAAAAGATTTAGCATATGCTAAAAAATTAATTTCTTTATTTACTTCAAGATCATCAATTAAATAAAAAAAAAAATTCAGGAAAAGCTCGAGAAATTAGCATACAAAGGATAAACTTAATATAAAAAATCTAGCACTGTCTGCCAAGGCAGGTTATTTAAATTTATTACTTATGTATGTATATGGTGGTTTATTAATATGTACATTGTACATACATTTATTTTATAACACAAATGACATAAAATATCAGATTACATGTTTTCATTATCTTTTTAAACATACAGAAAACAATATGGATTTTCATTATGTATGAACGTACATGCATATGTATGTTTTTAGATGAATGTCTGCATTTGTAACGGAGATTTTAACATATAGAACTGTTTTGAGTGCGTGAAAATTGTATTAAAAAATCATGCACGATCACGCACGGTACAATATTTTTGAATCACGATCACGCACGCACGCGTGATTTTATCAATTTGTAATCACGTGAGTCACGCGTGACACGAAAAACTCACAACGTTTGCACATCTCTAGTTCAAACTACCTGTTTCGTGAAACAGAAATGCAGGCCTACCTGCCTATTTTTATAATATGTAAGTGTTTTTTTATATTTAAATAAATATCTAAACAAATTGTAATAATTATGCCTACCTTATTGACAATACAAAATATTGGTTATTATTTATACGTGATTCACACGATGACTTTTTACCGTGAATTTTCTAGAGGTTATTGATGAAAGCGGTACAAAGGCCATCAAAGGGGTAGCAACATGAAAGAGAATGCAAGAAAAATGCAGGTAAAAATTTATTGTGTAAATCCCGTATTAAGAAGAAGCAATAAAAATATGTAACAAGTGGTGCAGTGAAAACAATTTTAGAGACTCTTTTTATACCCTTCACCAAAAATGTTAAAGGTATTTATATGTAGGTTTGTCATTACGTGTGTAATTTCCACAATATTTATATGAATCCTTATAGATAGGGAAATTGATTGAACCATGTCTATCTGACCGTCTGTCCTTTTTGTTCACTAAAGAATGGAAAATTGTGAAATATTTTAAAAAATCTGTATTTTTTGTACATACGAGTATGTATGTACGAGTATGTACACATAACCATGTTTGCGTGAATTATAATAAATGTATGTATATATTTACGTTTTGGTGAAGGGTATATAAGATTCGGCACAGCGGAATAAAGCACTCTTACTTGTTTATTATTTATTTATTTTCACATTTTGAACACATCTTTGTTACATACTTTAAAAATAGGAAACAAATTATTCTCGTTTTCGCTATGAGATTGTAATAGTTTTCTTCATTCATTCTTCAATTTAGTTAAATTATTTAAAGTATTGAGTCGCAAATATGCTTAGAAAATATCGGCGGGACCATTTTTGGCCATTTTTAGATATTCTCTATTTTATTTGTAAAAATTACCTAGTCTTGAAAAGTACTACTGCCGAAAAAGTAGGGCATCTGATAAAAAGTTTAATACTTTTTTAATAAATAGTAAACCTATCTTTAAAACAATACCAAAAGAGTAATGATCAAACGGCCATGTTTCTGACACTTCAATTCTAAATTGTATTTTTTTTTTCAAGATCACCTGTATTTTTGGCTTTCTAAAAAATTGTCGACTTTAAGCAGCTCCACCAGCTATAATTTTTATCCAATTACGAAAAACGTTTTTGAATTGGCATTGAATTGAATACGATGTGTTCATTCATTTTACCAAATTTTGTCATCAAATTAAACAGATTCAGTCGTAATAACCTTGTAGTTAAAGAACAAACAAATATTATTATGTTGTACAGTGTTATCACAGAAGTGATATCATAATTTTCAAAGAAACTTTAGTTTTGTATAATTTTAAAATTATAGTTAAACAGAATCATAAAAATATATACTTTAGAGATAAAATGAATAAATAAATAAAGATTATTATAATTTAGAAGTGGATAGATAAATTTTTTAAAGATAATTTTTTGAAAAATAAACTGCCGAATAACAACTTTTTAACACATCAATAATAAAAAATGTTGGATCTCAATTTTTTGTTTCTTTATAGAGAAAATGATAAAACTTAAAATCTTTAAAATTTTAGGTATAAAAGTTTCAATAGAATTTTTAATAAAAATTGGCAACAAATCTTATTCTTCAATTTACGTTATTTAATTCATTTTAGTGCATTAGATAATTGTGCAACAAGATTAGCAAAAAACGGTTTATAAACATAAAATTGGCCTACGCCTTTTTTATATTAATAGTTATGTGCCGTAAATAAAGTACATATTCGTATAGTGTATTCCTTGAAGATTTAAACACCAACCACCTACGTGTTTTTATTTACAAAGGAAGCAGACCTTTCGTAAGATCCTGGGCAGGCTGACGAGTACCTCAGCTGCAAAATAAAACTGCAGGGAGTCGATTCCAACAACAATCTTGTGGAATATTTACGCTTCCTACCACCACTGAACTTTGATCGGCCCACCAATATAATAACGAAACCAGACACAGCCACAATATGCTATAAACAGGCTCTCTGAGCTGGATATATTTAATACGGAAAAGACACACTGTTGGAAATATGCCGGACAGCTTGGGATTCCCGTCACAGAAAGAGGAACTGTCGACTAAATGCGCCGCAAACTTGGTAAACTCGTACGCACAACACGTAAACGACTTTCTAACGAAAAACCTCTGCGTTCCTTGGAGGATGAATTGTTGAGAGAAGGGAACGATCTCGCTCTAGACAGCACGTTAGCGAGAGCTTCGATAGCAATACCGCGACATAAAGGCGAAATGGCAACAACGAAGCAGACAGATATCGAGGGCATTTCGCCGTTGGTGCTTGACATATAATGGAGCACTTGCGGAGTGCTATGTTTTTGAACGCAGCGGCTTATTGCTCTCGCATCTCGAAATCTGTAATGGTACAGAGTGAAACGGGAAGCCCTTATCAATTGGGATGAGTTCAAGACCGCAACTGCTCGCTCTTTCCTACTAAGACGTCACCTCGCCCATTTTGAAGAACGGATTTATCACCGAATGCAAGGCTTCAAGAAAAAAAATCTTGCTGACCTTCATTAGGCAGCACCCTGGGCTGCGAAGATTAGATCACACAGATTGCATATACGAGGAGCTTAGATGCGAGTATTAATTATATGTTTGTCGCAGCGATTTCCAGCAATGAGTATGATGTGGTTCGAAGGGAGGAAGCAAAACACAGCCGAACCACTGCACTCCGTAGACGAAACAACATAGACAATGTTAGAGCTGTAAAGACTTCGGAAAAAGCCGCGCCGAGAGGTCCTTTGAAACATGGCAAGCAGTCGGATTATTGGGGCAACTAATGGCTCAGATAACCGTTACAGTGGATCATGTGGGAAGGCATTCTGAAAGGCTTAATTCAGAAATCTCCCTTCTTGTCTAATAATTTTAAATTAAACTACCTTAAATTTTTATATCATGGTTAAAACAGTTCTTGAACTATTAGAAACTCGGACGACTTTAGCCCGCAAATGCTACCAGACTATGAAATTAGCTGACGGGATATGTATTAACATTGGAAATATGTACCCTATTAGCATTCAGGCTGATCGCGCCAGGAGAAACTAAAGCTGGCCGAAGAAGGATGCCAATGCGAAAATACGTACTCACACATCTCCCACTTCTTGAGGCGCAAACTAAAGTACAAACGGCACAAACCGCCCAAGAAGAACAAAGTGACAAACTAGTTCGGGAAAAAATGTAAAAATCCCGTACACAACATGGCCAAGATACCTCAACCACTAGTGCCAATACTTCGAAGCCGAACTGGCAAGTCAAGGTGGACTGAAGACACATTGCGAAACAATCCCCATCCAAGCCAAAACTAAAGCAGGCATTTCAGAAGGTGTGTTTGAGTTTGAAGTTAAGATGTTATATCTTAAAACGGGAGAGAGCCCAAACCCCCAAAGTGGGTATCCTCCGCGTTATGAAAAATTCATGCCAACTTGACATTTTTTATCAGATAAAAAAGAAATTTTGCACATAGAATTTTCCATCCAAGAGCTAAAATCATTACTGGGTTTTCGCCTGCAGCTTAGGAGATATTCGACTAAATAAATGAAAATTATATCTTCTCTACCTGCCCGGGTCCACTCACGGTTTTGCTTATGGGGAATTTAGATCCATCCGATTTGCAAAAACTGTGCGCTACCAACCTGTCAAAATTTACTGTGTAAAAAAAATAAATCACAGAGCACTTTTGTCAAAGAATAGTGTTTGGTGATTAAGCCCATTTCTAGTTAAATCACTACGTCAATAAGTGAAATTGTCATATAAGCCGTTAATGAATCACCGTTGTATCTATTAAAATTTAGCGTTTGATGCGGTTGACACGCTGGCAGCATTATCGGTCCTTATTTCTTTCGAAATTAACTAATCGAATCAACCATGTAAAGTACATGCAAGAGCACAACATTTTTTCATTTTTCTTTCTAGACAATTTTCTTTAAGTTCTGCTGAGCAGAGCTGTGAAAGAATAATTAAAATTTGGTTTTCAATTCAAAATGATTTGCAAAAAGTTTATTTGATTAATTTTACACAAAATGTGAATTTAAAGAAAAGCAACTTTTTAATTCACTGTTTTCAGTAGGATTAGGATCATTAAGAAAAAACTGTTGAATTGTTAAAAAAAAAAATTCAAAAGCGTTTATGATTCGTAGATTCTTTCAAAAAGGAATCATTCCTTTACACCTCTCCTACTGACTTAATTTTGACAATTGTAAATATATTTTACACAAACCAAAATCCTGTTGTTTTTTTAAATTTTAAAGTTGTTGTCGAGATGCATGTACTTGATATTTATATACTTTGGTACAGTCTTATCACACTAGGGGAACTTTTCGAAGTTTTGTTTACACTATAAATTTAAGAATCATAGTTTAACTGTAGTCTTTGACTAAAAACAAAATCATAAAATATATATATTAAAGATAATATTTGTTGCCAAGTATATGAATAATAAATAAATTTTATTATAATTTAGACACGTTTATAGTATATTTTTAAGATGATTATGTAGAAAAAAAAAATTACTGGTTGGACTTCTACCAATAGAAACACCTCTATGTGATGTTGCGAAACAACAGATAAAAGCGATTAGATAGCTCGTACACTAAAGTAAGGTGCTTAGGCATGGGGGTGGATCATGCCTTAGAAACTGCCACCTGATGTGACCCTCGAGGGGTCTACTAGTGGCTCCCGAGGTAACTCGGGGTGCTTGTGAACACTTATATTCACACGGTGTTAAAACCACCGTCAGATTAGGCCGTATGGCAGGCACTGACGTTAATCTGTAACACATCTGCACTGGTCTCAAGCACGTCCACTTTTCATTAAGAGAACGAGCTTGAGATCTACAAGGAGTGATCCAAATCGGGCTTTGATGTTTGTGATGACACCTTTATTCCTCGTTTCCAACAGATGAAATTGTTTAACCCATTTTCAGCCATTGGTCGAAAATTCGACCAGTGATTTTAAAAAATTTTATAAATTGATAGAAAAAAGATTTAGGTTAATTACTCGCATACATTGTTAGTTTGTACCTTTATTAGCTTAACTTATTTTTGGTTTGAATTAATTTGTGTTCTTACCTGTATTTTTGCGATATTACGTGGACGGTGTTTTCACAAAATAAAAAAATTAAAATGTCGAACGCACCAAAAGGATTAAAAAAATATATGAAGAACATATATCTCTAAATTTAAACTTTTTTATAATATTTCTTTACAATAAAAGTTATTTCAATGAGTTAAATTTTTTTTTCGCTGGTTTAGATAAGTTTAAAATTAGATGGTCGATTTATCGACCACTGGTTGAAAACTATATGGCAATATTCAATAACAGATGTAACTGTTTATCTTTTTTGTAAGCACTGCGAATACTGGCTTTTTTCTTGTAAGCTTTAGTATTCATGTTTTAACAACTGAGTGCTTAGCCACAATTTTTATATTTAAAAGTTCCAAATTTCAAAATGTATCGACAAAAATACATCACACAAATGGATATAGAACAACTCGTTAACGAGAGCAGTGATGAAGATGAAACTGCGACTCTAATACGTAATGCTGATAAGGTTGAATTGGTACTGCTGCCGCCGGAAAAAGTAGATGACGTGAGTGATATAGAGGATATAGACGAAAATCAGCTTATTATAAATGACGCCAATAATATAGTACCCGGTGAGGTCGCTGGTCATATCGAAGTTTTATGTGAATATGTGGATTGTAATGTAAACAAACCAAATCGTGTAGACGATGATGTCATAGATGACAAGTCTGTTAGCCAGCCGCCAAAACGAACAAAGAAAAGTACAACAGATGTTTTTCACGCTCAGTGGTCGAAGTCGAAGAAAGTATCTTTTTTTTTTTGCCACAAATTATTAAGGCATACAACAACCGTATGGGTGGCGTTGACTTATTCGATAATGCAATGAATAACTACCGGATTCGAATTCGTGGCAAGAAATGGTATTGGCCATTGATAACCAACGCATTTGATGCCGCTATGGTCAATGCCTGGAAATTACATTCCTTGCTGTGTAAGCATGAAGACTCTGTCGAAGGACGTGAGATAGGAACTGACCGGTCAAAGAAACGAATTGGCCAAAAGAAAAGCAGTGCGCTAACTCAACTTGAGTTTCGTCTCTATGTAACTGAATGTTTGCTTCGTAAAGCAATCTCAACGATAGCTAGGGCCGCAAAACCACCAAAAGCTGCTCTAAATGATATTCGCAATGATAAAACAGAACATGGTATAGAGAAAATTGATAAGCCTCGTCGTTGTCGTGTTTGTCACAAACATTCTTCTTTTAAATGTTCAAAATGTGGTGTTGCTGTTCACAGCTAATGCTTTAATATTTTCCACAATTTATAATTTACAATTAAATATTTTCAATAAACATGTAAAAGTTTTTTTTCATACAAATAGCGTGGTGTATTTTTATTTTATTTTTATATCGTATTCAGCCATTGGTCGAAAAATCGACCAGCCCCTCCTGCCCCACCTGCATGAGATAAAAAAAAAATGTGAAATTTAGACGTTTTTTTTTGCATTTATAGCATGTATGCAACATTTCAGTGATTTTTATTCAGCGGTTTTGTTGCGGCTGTTAATGGGTTAAGCTACAAGATCAAAAACTATCAAATTAGTTTCGGTACTATTTTTTATACAATTAGGATATCTAAAACTTTACAGGCAGCAAGGCTGTGATAAAATCTATATTTAGCGTTTATACTACAAAATACATCAAGTTTGTTGTATGAATTGCAGATGTCTTTGAACGACTGCGTCACACTAGAATTATTCTCAGCAACGTTAGATCAGACGAACTGGCGAATTCATACTCCTGATACAAATCAAATGGTTGATGTCGCGTTGAAATAATGTCGGGCTATGATTCAGCAGAATCTACCTGGAATCGCGCAGATCAGCTGGTGTACCGCAATTATCCGCTCGATTTCTAGGTTAATTTAACCTCTATATGTATATTGTGATAGATCTTATATTATGTCTCGAAAAGAGCTACTGCCGAAAAAGTAGGGCATCTGATAAAAATGTTAATACTTTTTTTAATAAATATACCTTTAAAACAATACCAAAAGCGTAATGAACAAACGGCCATGTTTCTGACATTCTTTTTTTCAAGATCACCTTTATTTTTGGCTTTCTAAAAAATGGTCGACTTTAAGCAGCTCCACCAGGTATAATTTTTATCCAATTAAGAAAAACGTTTTTGAATCGGCATCAGTAAGAAGCTCTTTATACGATGTGTTCATTCATTTTACCAAATTTTGTCATCAAATTAAACAGATTCAGTCGTAATAACCTTGTAGTTAAAGAACAAACAAATATTATTATGTTGTACAGTGTTATCACAGAAGTGATATCATAATTTTCAAAGAAACTTTAGTTTTGTATAATTTTAAAATTTATAGTTAAACAGAATCATAAAAATATATACTTTAGAGATAAAATTAATAAATAAATAAAGATTATTATAATTTAGAAGTGGATAGATACATTTTTTAAAGATAATTTTTTGAAAAATAAACTGTCGAATAACAACTTTTTAACACATTAATTTCTCAATTTTTTGTTTCTTTATAGAGAAAATGATAAAACTTAAAATCTTTAAAATTTTAGGTATAAAAGTTTCAATAGAATTTTTAATAAAAATAGGCAACAAATCTTATTCTTCAATTTACGTTATTTAATTCATTTTAGTGCATTAGATAATTGTGCAACAAGATTAGCAAAAAACGGTTTATAAACATAAAATTGGCCTACGCCTTTTTTATATTAATAGTTATGTGCCGTAAATAAAGTACATATTCGTATAGTGTATTCCTTGAAGATTTAAACACCAACCACCTACGTGTTTTTATTTACAAAGGAAGCAGACCTTTCGTAAGATCCTGGGCAGGCTGACGAGTACCTCAGCTGCAAAATAAAACTGCTGGGAGTCGATTCCAACAACAATCTTGTGGAATATTTACGCTTCCTGCCACCAGTGAACTTTGATCGGCCCACCAATATAATAACGAAACCAGACACAGCCACAATATGCTATAAACCGGCTCTCTGAGCTGGATATATTTAATACGGAAAAGACACACTGTTGGAAATATGCCGGACAGCTTGGGATTCCCGTCACAGAAAGAGGAACTATCGACTAAATGCGCCGCAAACTTGGTGAACTCGTACGTACAACACGTAAACGACTTTCTAACGAAAAACTTCTGCGTTCCTTAGAGGAGGAACTGTTGAGAGAAGGGAACGATCTCGCTCTAGACAGCACGTTAGCGGAAGCTTCGATAGCAATACCGCGACATAAAGGCGAAATGGCAACAACGAAGCAGACAGATATCGAGGGCATTTCGCCGTTGGTGCTTGACATATAATGGAGCACTTGCGGAGTGCTATGTTTTTGAACGCAGCGGCTTATTGCTCTCGCATCTCGAAATCTGTAATGGTACCGAGTGAAACGGGAAGCCCTTATCAATTGGGATGACTTCAAGACCGCAACTGCTCGCTCTTTCCTACTAAGACGTCACCTCGCCCATCTTGAAGAACGGATTTATCACCGAATGCAAGGCTTCAAGAAAAAAAAATCTTGCTGACCTTCATTAGGCAGCACCCTGGGCTGCGAAGATTAGATCACACAGATTGCATATATGAGGAGCTTGGACAGGCACTTAATGAAGCCGTACAGCAGAAGCCAGAAATTAAGCGTGCCACAAGAAATTTTTAATTGCAGGCTGTGTCGCGCCAGAATGGTGGTGGAATGTGCTTTCGGAAGGCTTTCTAATAGGTTCCGGATATTTCATAGATCCATCGAAGTACAACCGAAAGCTGTGGACGCTATAGTACAGGCTTGTTGTGTCCTGCATAATTACTTAACAAAGCCCAGAACAGTAGCAGCAGTAACAGAACCTGCAGAAAATTTAATTGTTGAAGCGTTTTTAGCGATTGGAAATCAGACCAACAAAACATATAAGTATGCGAGCAGAGCAAGAGATGAATTGTCACGATACTTAACCACATATGGCAATGTTCATTTCCAGTGGAAAAAAATAAATATTAAATAAACGGACTAACATTGTTACAAAATTACATATATTGTTTTCATTTCATTTGTGCACTCACTTACCTGGTTAGAATTGTCAACTGTTGTCCGGCTCATAAGAGATGCGTCGAGAAAGGCCATCTCGCTGTACCAAAACACAGTTGGAATGTATATAGAATCTGTGCTACATCCCGATTTTTTACTTCCTTCCACTTTAGATTTTTCAGCACTGTAGGCTGTTCGAAGAGATTTTATTTTTTTCTTGACATCTTTCACAGGGATTTTCATGTCGGCAGAAATTGCTCCATAGGCTTTTATTTTGAGGTCATTTCGTCGATATAACGAAATATTCGTGTTCCACAAGACCTCATGGCTTCTATATAGCTCTATAAATCGCAACACATCACAATTTTTATTAATTTTATTAATTTCTTATTTATAATAATATATCTTCTTCACAAAAATTAATTTACAACAGCTCTCATCATCTATTTAGTTGAAAGAAAAATTTAAAGATAACTTGAAAGCAAAATTGAAATCCAGTTAATAGTCAATTCCTTCTCGATGACTACCCAAAACTATCTACGACGGCGACAGATTTTAGCCGAATTGAAAGATAAATTATTGCGGGTTACACGTTCAAGTTATCTTTCAATTTGTGTTTCAAGATTCAATACACTTTTTTACTAACACACTCACACATTTGGAAATTGACTGTTAACTTGATTTCAATTTTGCTTTTAAGTTTTCTTTCAATTTTTCTTTCAAGTAAACAACTGATGGGAGCCGTTGTAAATAATTTTTGTATTTATTTCTAAGAAAATATATTAATTGAAATAAAAAATTAATAAAATTAAAAAAAATTGTGATGTGTTGCGATTTTACTGTTTTTGTTTTTTATTTAATTTTTAATTTCTTTCTTGACGATGGCAACTTGAAAATAAAATTGACTATCAAGTTGCTTACAGCCTACGGCACAACGTCACGCGTTTACGCGTCGCACGCGGCTGTCAAAAAAGTAGAATCAATGTATTTGTATGTGACAAGTTACACAGCACAACGCTTAAACGCGTACGACGCGCAAAGTAGGTTTACTTTCTACTTTTGTACGCGTCGCTCGCGCTATGATAAAATGAAATCTGTTTTGGATAGCCAAGGATGACAAATTATAGCGTGAAACGCATCAAACGCGCAACACGTAAAACGCGTGGTATGCACCTCCAGCTTAAATGTGTTCAACTTGCTACTGACTCATAAAAAGAAGGGCATTACTAAGTACCCAAGTACTTTAGAATTTCACAACTCTAAAGAATTTAAATAACAGCTCCACAAAACTAAAATTAGTTTTATTTTCCACTAAAAGGCATGCAGGTAATTGTTTCCCAAACAAGTTCAATTTAATGTTAATTTATTTTTAGTTAAGCTATTGCATAGCTTCTATCGCGGGCTTTGAGACGAACGAATCAAGAAATTTTGAAACATTTGTGTCTTAAGTCTATTGTTTTTGAAACGAAAAAACCTGGACACTAAGTTTGTTTCTTAAATCTTTTGTTTTTTAAGTATTTAAATTAACCCCTAAAGTATGCTATTGATTTTGATTTCATTGTTATTCATCATTGCCAGAATAACAACGGAGTTATTAAACAAAACGTAATAATATAATTGCATAAGTTGATAAAAAAAATGCTATGCAGTAGCTTTACCGCAGCAGTTTCCGAGTGCCACATGTCTTTTTTGTTTTATTTTTACTTAAATTTTTAGTTTGATAAATATTTTAGTCACAAATTGCACACTTTTTGTTTGTTTATCTTTTGAATCATATGTTTTATTGTTTTACTAAACTTTACTGCAAAAAATTTCTGCAGTAAAAATCTGTAAGTTCTCAGTTAAGAGTTGTCACTGTACGCTCTCAATTTGTGTTCTCATTTACTGTATTTTAAGTAAACGAACGCAATTTAGTAAAATGCAGTAAAGTTCAGTAAAAAATAGTAAAAACTTTTGCATACTCGAACACACTTAAACAAATTTAAAAATTTTGTTTCTGTTTCAAATAACTTCTTCGATATCGGCGAACAGGCACTAAGTTTAGTGGCATAGCTCAAACATTTCTTTAATTTTCTATCCGATAGAAAAATAATTTGTTGTTAAGTATGTATATATGTATGTAAGTATATATTAAACGTGAGCACAAAACATATGCTTGCTTAAGACACAAGATGTACATTATTGAATTGTTATCTTTGTTTTATTGCTCTTGATTTTATGAGAACACTAAAATTGTTATTCCCTTTAATCAAAAGTATACAACAACATTTATGTATCTGCCAAGCAACGGCATTATTTATTGTAGTGTGGAAAGCAAATTTCACTATTGCAATGCCATTGACAATATTGTCAACAGAAATATTATAGTGTGACAATATGTGCATGTGTGAAGAAAACCAAAGAACGACACGTACTTTGAGCGTGCCTTTTGTATGTATTTTATTTCGTGTGTGATGCTGTTCTAATCTTTATCATTTATAATTAATTTAACAATTTACTAAACATAGAATTAAAATAATATCATGGATATAGATGTAAGGAGTTTAATTATAATTATAAATTGTTATTTTTTGAAATTAATATACATACATATGTATGTATGTACCTATTGCCCTTTTGAACAATAGTGCATAAATACAAAATTTAAAATGTGAAAGCAAAAATCTTTTTGATTTTATGTTGAAGGCAAAATTTGTAATAAAAGGGGAAAACTGCAGTTAATTTTTACAAGCAGAAATGGTAGATAAAACAATGGAAATAAAATTTCGTTTCAAAAAATTAAATTGTTTTTCTCTTTCTATAAAATGCTTGTGAAATAATGTCTACTTTGAAGTGTACAGTAGTTTTATTGTACACGTCCAACAACTGTCTATTCAAATGTTGTACAACAGTTTTGTGTGTTGTTGTTTCATTGTTCTCTATATTTGCTTTACACTCAATTATAATAACAACTACAATCAATATTCGCAGTTGAAAAAAATGCAATACTGTACAGTTTTACGCGTCTTGTGCTCACCTTTAGTATATATACAGTCATGTCACAGAGTACAATTCCGTTCGGAAACGGAATCCTTTCCGTATTTTGGTGCTTTAGAAATTTAATTACGAGAAAAGTTTTCGGAATGAAACCATTTTTGTTTTCCTGAACGGAATGCGAGTTTTTTGTATTTCAAAGGACAAATAACTATCATAATATACTTTCTTTCAATAAAGCAGTATGTTTTGATTATTGATTTTTTTAAATAAATTTAATTTTAATAATTTCTAACCCTTTATTTTACAAATTTGTATGTATGTACATATATTAAACTCTTTAAAAAATGTTTACAGGAAAACTACATTTTCGTAATTGATTTGTAAAGCATTGCCATATGTACATACTAGGCTTTTCCAAAAGTACAAAAAACAAATACTTAAATACATTCTTTTTTTTTCGTGTATTTGTTTTATTATACCCTCTCTTTACTATACCTTCTTCTGCTCTGTATTATAAGAAACAAACACAATAAATACTGTTTCTGTACGAAATAAATACAGCAAGTATTAAAGCATGTAAGAACTAAGCATAATAAGAACCAAGCACATTAAGTAAAGACAACCACTACTTAACTATTTACTAAAATACTCGAGAATTTTTGTAAGTTTTATTTGGTTTGTATGAAATTTCGCTTTTATTTAATTTGATGTTAAGATCAAATTATCAACATATCAATAGTTGTATATACTTAGGTAGGTATGTACATATGTCTATTCCATAAAATTAACTGCTAAATTAATGCTAAAAATAAAAACCAAGAAAATGCTTAAAATACCCACATGGTAAAATAAGAACCTTGCAAAATACTTACAGAATATTAGCAAAAAAATTGTTTACTTTACTCTACTTATAGTGAATAAGAATGAGTAAATACAAATACTCTGAGCGTATAAAGAGAATAAATGTTGTGTTTGTTTTTTTTCGTTTTGTATTTACTTGCTTTGATCCCCTTTTGTACTTGGATTTACTCTGAGAATTTTTAAAAAAGCAAATGTTTTTGAATTTAAATGTACTTAGTGCAAAAGCCTAGTACATACATATGTATGTATGTATGTAAATGATTTTTGTTACATAAAAATCGCTTAGGAAAAATTTTTCGGATTGATGAAAACGATTGGAATCTAAAGCACCAAAAATGATTTCGAACGGAATGACAAATACGTAATTGACATTATTTCGAACGGAATCTGTGACACGGCTGATAGGCTAAAGTTCGAAATGTAATAATCAGAGAAAAATTAGACATTGTAATATTTCAAGCAACAAAGGAAAATTTAATTTACCATCATTTTGATTTAAACTACACGGTTGTATAGAACAAATGTTGTTTTCGGTAGACGCCACTAAACCTCGTCAGTATTCATGTGTAAATGTTTTCACTACTTGTTATGTATGTAGCTCTATTGAACAAGCTTTAATTTCCCATTTATACACATTTAGAATGAAAATGAAATACCAGACTTTTCACTACTAAATTTATGTTCTCTTGTGACTTTTATATGTATATCAGAAATTGTACTGATACTTCAAAAGTTCATAACTTGGAAACTGAGCATCAACGACAATTTTTTTCTTCTTAGTTTTTAATTCTCTATATGATAGATTTTAAAAAAAATGTTGAGCTCTCCTGCTAAACTAATGGCCCAATTATGGATAGCAAACGAACTTCAGTTGCGTTGCCAGCCGGCAACTGAAAATTTGTTGTTGCCAGAAAAGCACTAAATACCTACTGAAACTGTAACCTCTCAGTTACCAGTTGCCTTCCGTAATACAATTGTCAGAAACTGACAACGAAACCGGAGTTCGGTTGTCATCCAGAATCGATCCATAAATTTAAGCCGTTAGAGTATAACTTACATGGTCTATATTGAATATGTATGTGTATCTGGTTAATACAGTAATTAAACACTTTTCCTTTTTATTTAGCTTTAATTTTAAGAGTTTCAAAATCATTAACAATAGTGAATTGGCATTTATCATCATCGGTCAATGGAGCATTACCAGGTCTGCAAAGTATAGCAGTTTGATATCCTGCCAAACGGGCAGCTTCGGCTTCTGTAATCAAACTAACGATTTAGAACTATTTTATTAAAAACTAAACTGAGCCCAAATCGTTACATCCGTGAACGTACAACTCGTCACGTAATTATAATTGGATGGGAAATTACGTGACGAGTTGTACGTTCACGAATGTAACGATTTAAATTACCTTTGACAATATCAGTTAAAAATAAAATATCATTTGGTTTGGTTGACAAAGCTTGGGCGATGTTAATATAAGATTGTTCTTCCTGCTTCGAACCACTAGTTGTGTCAAAATGATGTTTTATATATGGGAGTAGGTTTCCTAATTCCGTTTGACCAAATAAAAGTTTTTGAGCCTTAATGCTGCCACTGGAATATACGGCGATATCAATGCCAGCATCATGCCAACATTTAAAGGCAACCGGAACGTCTGCATAAATACTTTATAAAGTTTATTACATTAATCAATCAACCATGACGCCTTTACTGGAGAACTTTGAATTGGCTTCACAATCTTCTGCGGCAGGCAATTTAATGACAAAATATCGTGCGACATTTTGACCAGATCATATACCTACCTGATTCCATGAAATATTAATAACATACAGTCGAACTTCCATAACTCGAACTTCTCTAACTCGAATTTTCTCTAACTCGAACTAATTTGGTTGGCAGTAGCGTTAAAAGAACAAATCACATACAATTTTCCTTCCGTAACTCGAACTTCTATAAGTCGAAGTTCTCCATAACTCAAACAAAAAACATACACATGAACTCTATAACTTGAAGAATTTTGCTTGTTTAAATGGTGTTTTGTTTTTGCTTTAGTTATGGTTTGTTTGTTTTACTCTCTTTGTTGCTTAAGCTGGTTTATATATTTTACATGCTATTTTTGTTTATTTTTTTCGGGGAATTACAAATTTGTTTCTTTTTGTTTGTGTAAGTATCAGTTCTATGATGATAAATGTTGAAATCGATTTTTTTTATTATTATGACAACTAAACGTGTTTTAAAATGCTTATCATTTGAAGAAAAATATAAACTTATAAAAGACGTCGAAGATGGATTAAAGAAAAAGGAAGCAGCTGATAAATATGGTATCCCGGCAAGCACGGTCTCAATAATTTTCAAAAATAAGGAATCAATTATAAACTCATTTGAATCTGGATTTCGTTTATGTAGTAAAAGAGTAAGAACCCAGTAACTTATTTCTGTCAGTCACTTATTTCAGAATATTTTATTTAACTGTAATTTTTCTAATTACATATGTATATGAGTACATATGCTTGTTCTTTTGCATTCTTAATTATGTATGTAGTTTTCTACAAGAGGCGATTTTAAATAAAAATACATACCTAGTACAAAAACCTTTTATTCTACTTTGACAAAAAATTCTGTAACTCGAAGTCTCCGTAAGTCGAAGTTTTTTTTGGGATAATGGTGATTAGAGTTATGGAAGTTCGACTGTATTTATGTTCAAACTACATTTATGTTACATACATAGTATGTATATTAACAATATCATTACGTGATTTAGTACTTCAATTCAATGTCCTCGAGTCTATAGGATAAACAAAACATTACTAATACTTACTGACCCCTAATATTCCCACTTTTATAGCCATCTGACCAAACATATCCTTGCAGATCCTTTAGTGGTCCTAATTTTAAGTCTTTGTCTATTAAATAATTAACAAAGTGCGTTATTATTTTAATATCAATTTCCTTGTTATCGCAAGAGTTAGTTTCTTGAATAAAATTCCCATACTGAGGTAGATTCATTAGATCTTTTATAACACTTTGGGTTTCGTCAGTTCGGAAATTGTCCTTTAGGTAATTTTGCACATGTTCTTTGGCATACGGAAATAAAATGTCCTAATGGAAATAGATGTACATACATATATTTGAAAATATTTAAACTCGATAGCTTTTCTTAATAACACTCACCTTAACAAAACTAATTGATGTGGTAGTTCCCTCAATATCAGTGAGTATAATTTTAACAGAAAACTCAAACATTTTGCTATGGGATATTATGAAGAAACTGCTATTTGAAAATCCACTATTTTGTAAACTGATAAGAATATTACAAAACGTTTCTACACATAATAGACTTCCATAACAGCTGCTAGCTAAAGCTATAAACACATAGACCACAGCGAGCAGCAAGCAGCAATGTGTCAAAAATAAAACACAAGAGTTTATATGAAATTGATTATTTTGACGACAGCGAAGCAGGTTGTTGTCTACGCTAGTTTTGCTGTTGCTGCCAAATTAGACTAATTTCTATTTCCATAAGCAGCAATAAGCTGATACAAAGCTGCCAATATAATATAAATGTTACAGCAATGAGAGCTAAAAATATTTTGTGTTATTTAACCGAAAATAACATAACAAAATTAAAATAAATAAATATATTGATGTGCTTTTATATTTTTACTCAATATTATAACGTTTTGAGCTGGTAATTTCATTTTTATTCTTGTGAAATATTTATGTGGCAGCTCTGAAATATATAGTAAAACAAATATTGAAAAATAATGTCGAAACTTCAAGTTCATTTGTCAGCTGATGTCGTTCTCAAAATAATTCAGTAGCTAACTACATGGCAGCAATTGAAGACTACTGCATTTGAAGACTGCTGTTGTGAAGTCTGCTGTGGTATATGTGTTTATAACTTAAGATTTGCTCAACCAAGACAACTTTATAACAGGTAAAGTTAATACTACAACGAGTAAAACCTTACAACAACATTTGACATATCAGCCCTTATGTTTGCATGGCTACACTGCTACAGGAGCCGAACTCCGCAACGATATAGCTAGCAGCATTTGCAGTCGTGTGTTCGTGTAATGTGCTTTGGCGAATGCGTTTATACCTACATGTGTAAAAACGAACGCAGCGAAGTCAAAATACAAGTGATGATTGAAGATTTGGAACAAATGCACTTTAGTGAAGTTGGCCCAAACAAAATAAAAATTAGCCTATGTGATAGAAAATTGAAAAATAAGAAGAAAATATCAAATAAAAAGTTGGCGGCAACCCATATTTTCCGAGTTATGGGCCTTTGAAGTTTTCATATAAAACGGAATAACCAATACATTTCTTAATGAATTCGGTCAAAAACAAAAACAATATTGTAAAATATTAAAAATAAGAAGAAAATATTAAAAAAAAAAAAAAAAAAAATGGTGGCGATCCTTATTTAAAGAGTTATGTGCATTTGAAGATTTTATATAAAACAGTGGTTATACACTATGTTTCTTTGTATAGCCGGCCTTTGGCCGGGGTTAATGATTTTCTCCATCATGGTATTTCCTGAAGCGGCGGTATATAGAACAGTTTTTCGGCATATCCGGCCGGGCTTAATAATTTATATATATATATAACATTTATCGCAGCACATTGTTCGCTGGAAAAAGTCTGACAGCAATTCACACTAATTTATTATATATTAATATAATTACAATAAAAACAATATTTTTTAAAATATCACTTAAATCTTTTGTATTTTAAAAAATCTATTAAAATCTAGTCAAAAGCTTTCAAACGAAACCAAAATTGGCCTTATACGTTGAAAAATGCAAAGGAAAATCGCACATATATATGAAAATTTCAAAGGCCCATAACTCGGAAAATATGGGTTGCCGCCAACTTTTTTATTTAATATATTCTTCTTATTTTTCAATTTGCTATCACATAGGCTAATTTTTATTTTGTTTGGGCCAATTTTACTAAAGTGCATTTAAGACAAAAAACTAAATTTTTTGCAGTTCAGGATAGCACAGCTGATGATGACGTAAGATTAGCTGGTACTAGTCCGCCTTGAAGACTACCTGGTATGAATTGAATAAGACAACCCGATATGAATTCGCCTTGAGTTGTGTAGAGTTAGGTGTACTTGATAACTTTTGCTAGTTAGCAACACTTGCCTCTTAATGTTTTCTACGAGACTCGTTTCAGAACGTCAAATATTAAAATGACATTTAGGGTCAATTTAAAAAAAAATTGAGAAACTTTCAACAAATTTGGTTTTAGACTAAATAATTTTGCAATTTATTTGCAATATTTTGTAGATAAGAGAATTGAATTGAAATTCTTTTAATTTTTAAAAAATGAACAGGAATATGCATGTTTAATCGCTATCAAGTACATTTTATAAATAAATAATATAAAAAATTATCTAGTGGTTGCAACAAAAAACGAATGCAAAAATAAATAATTATTAAAAATTATAAATAGAATTGTGAGCATATTCAACCACACAAGCGTAAAGTGTTGAATATAATGAAGTTGAATAAATAAGTGAAAAGTATAACATGCAATGTATAATAATGAAACCAATGTAAAAAGATTGTAAAAAAAGCGGCGAACATCTGGAAATGTTATATCTAATTTAAATCATTTATTGCTTTCGAATAACGACTTTACTGAGGTACCAACTTATTGGTGTAGTTTGCAATTATTATGTAGTAGGTTTTTTCCTTTTATAAAGAATATATTTACCGCTATTGCTTATCGGTTTCCTTAATTGACCGCCAGTCCCCGTCAAGGTTAATCTGACAAGCAGAAAAGAACCAATTGTTAGTATTAAAAACAAAAAGTGCGGGTGGAGGAGCTCGACGCCACAATATATACTCTTGGCATATCAGCTTTGCGCAAAGTGCAACATTATATTAATCTTTTTTTCATGTTTTTATTTTTTAAAACTGTAAGTAGAGTGATGTGTCTAACAAAAACGATATACTCGATTATGAGAAAGGGCAACACAAGGACATTTGGTTAACCTAAATCTATCTCTGTCACTGAAGACATTTCATAGTCGATATAATATCTCATTTGAAAACTTGAGAATAAAAACTAAAACATGGATTCTCAACAAGTGTTTTTGGTTCCTCAAGTACCGCAATTGCCCTCGCAGTCTAGCAAAGTCTACCACCAACAGCAACACACAACCACACAAATGATGCAGCAACAACAGCAGCCTCAGTGTAGTATTTGCAGAACAACACAAAAACTTTTACGTTGCGCTAAATGTAAAGCCATTTACTATTGCTCCACAGATCATCAACATCTTGATTGGCCTACACACAAGCAGGAATGTCGTGCATTGGCTAAACAGAGGCAAATAAACAATCGCCTACAGCATCTAACAAATGTTTGTGGAGCTATTGATATAAATGCCCATTCAAATTCCATAAATAGTTCTTCAAATGAAGCTCCCAATTGGTCTTATAGTTACAAAACCCCTTCTTCTTGTGATAACATTCAACAATCAAATACAAAATCAAACACTATTGTGCTGGGAACCAATGAAAACGAAATTCTCAACAGCCAAGCCGAAACTATAACAAAAATTTCAGATAGATCCGGCTATTTGGGTAGTTTTGATGCTAATTCCACTACATCAGACCAAATGCATCACTTAATGTTACAGAATGGCGTAGAATCTGCTTATTTTATTGACGACAGCAATCAGCCATATAACGACAAGTCCTATTCACGTTACACAGATACCCAAGATCAGTTGGGTGAAGAAATATCCAAACAGAAGAATCCAAATCAGGGTGATAAAATAAAAAAATATACGGATGATGATATGCTGCAACAACTTAATAGTCTTGGGACGCAGTCACATCAACAGGAAATTTATTTACAACAACAAATAACTCATCAATATCCTGTACCGCAACTAAGTAATCATTTAATAAATCAGCATGAGAAAAGTTCTAGTTATCAAATTGGTGCTGCCGCAGTCGATGAAAATTTATTCGAAAACGCCAAGTAAGTAAAAGTTTTGTAAACTCCAGTATATTTATTTTGTTAAAAATAAATAGAAAATTCAAACTTTAAAATATTGATTGTCTTCGAATCTTAATAATTATATTCTGATACATACATGAAATACATACATATATATATATATGTAAGTAAAAATATCCGGCTTGGCGTACAATGTCGAACGATATCGATCGCTAGATTACTGGACGTAGAAAAACTATTTTGCGTTTCACTAATAACCGATGTTATTTAACTTGTTATTATTTATATGGCTGTTTTTAAATACTTAAAATACCTTATGTTTTACTTGGCGTAAGTTAACGACTTTACGAAAATAGATTTTTTATCAAATGTCAACGTTTTGAGTTTTTACAAATCACTTCTATACAACACACTCATAAATTTTGAACATTGAAAGCGATCGTAAGAAATTTATCGCAATTTTAAGATTTTGCTTTCATTTGTTAAATTTTAAGAATAAAGAAATCAGTTCTTATAAGTGTAAATGATAAATGCGTTTAGTTAAACTCGAATACTGTAAGCAAATCGAATTTAATTTTCAGTTATTTTTTAATTTATATAATTAGCCTGAACTAGAGCTATTGTTTATAGGTATATATTTATTTTAGTTAATAAATATTAAAACAACCGTATTTAAGTATCAGTAATGCTAACCCCATTCTCATAAAATCAAACAAAAATTTGTATGTATAAATTATAGATTCTTATATACAGCTTGGTACTTCATTATTTTTATTTTATTAGAATTGCACCTATCCGCCGTCTAATCAGCTCATCGCTGGATGTAGCATTTTATTCTAGAAGTGACCCACACCGAATTTTATGACATTCGTTGCTTTAGTTTCGCAGGTGTATAAAACTTAATAATTTGTTTGTAATAAAGCCTACAGTACACGGCATGTCAAAAGCCACATTCGCATGTGGCTCTGACGTCACGAGAATTTGCAGCATTTTGTTTACATTTAATAAACATGCAGAAGTGCCTACATGCTTCAAAATTTTGGTAGTACATGAAATGTTGTTTTGTCCCAAAATTTATATGTGACAAATGTAGCCGAAGCGTACACATTTGCAATGGCAGCATATGTGTGAACTTTTGATTGGCTACATATGTATTGTCAGTACACCGCATGTAACATATGTACACATTTCTCATATTAACATGTACAACAGTCATATGTTTATGGCGCTTGTTTAATTTTTAAAATTTTGTGTGAAGTCAAATTTATAAAATGTCGAAGAGAAAGAAGAAATAAAACAACATCTGATAAAAAGTAAAATAAATTCACTTTTATCGTGAAATAATTCCCATGAACAATAAAATGGTGAAAAAATTAATAATACTACACTGACAAAAAAACAACGCAACAATTGGCGATCACAGTTGTTTTATTAATTATTGAATAAATTTACTATTTATACATGAATTTTTTCATCTTAGCTTTGAAAGTATCTTTTGCATGGTTTAGAACAAAAACGAGAAATAATAACAAAAACCCAAACTAATTAAGCTGTTAATTAAGATATTAATTAATAAACCAAAAACCCCAAATCAAAGAGAAATACAAATAAATGCATGGAAAAGAGAAAATATGATCATTTTTCTACCCTTCTTTCATCTCTACCCCGCTCGCAAACCAAAAAAATTATCATGAATCTCAGTCTCACACGATAATAATAATAAAAAAATTTTTTCGTCATTAAATTCCTACCACATTTTGTTGGAGAAAATCAACATTGGCAAGAGTGCTATTGAAAAATGTTGTGTCAAAAATGTTTGCTGCCACATGTTTGGGACTGCTACATGCGCATGTAAAAATATTACAAATGTCAAAATTCAAATGTACCAAGCTAGTACACGACATGTCTAAAATACGCATGTTTGCATGTCTCTACAAAGGAACATGTGGCACACATATCAATGTGTGCTGCATGTGAGTGTCACAAAAAGTGGAAGTACACGACATGTTGCCAATTTAGCTTCATGGTGACGTCAAAATTACGTCAGAGCCACATGCGAATGTGGCTTTTGACATTCCGTGTACTGTAGGCTTAAGGGGTGTACCTGGTCACATGCCCTATCAACTCACAGCGAATGGCCGTTCCCTTCTTCCTACCGCCCCAACATTTTTTAGGAGGTTGTTGATTCAAGGAGAAAAATTTTTAAATACTAGTCATTGTAAGATCGGCATGTTTGTCAACTAGTCGAAGTTGTGTTTGGTTGGATTGGCATAAATTTAATTGTTTGGTATTTTTGATAGCGGCATATTGTATGAAAAGAATATTTTGTATATGTGTGTTTTTGCATTTTTGTGTGCATGGCTAGTTTTCATTGACAAGAAATTGTTGCTGAACAATATATTACAGAGAATATATTTTCATATTGTGTGCTAGTAAAAAAATTTACTAGTTGACAAGTACAACATTTTTTTAGAAAACTGGAAATTTATTTGTTATCTGGTAAATATTTTTAGTTTCTCTACTATCAAAAATGGAAACGGATCATATTTTCTCACTAGTCGCTAGTATAATAAATAAAAATAAGAAACCTAATTTTAAACCCTGGTGATATTGATCAGACGTATCCTGTGCACCTCTTTTCTTTAACATAAAAAAAAGAGAGAGAGAAAAAACAGCAACAATAAACAATAACTCAATATTTCAACAATCATAATTGCATTAAAAAAAAGTTTTTAAATTCTTGTTAACAAAAACAAATTTAAGTGCATTGTGTTTACGCATTGAAAACAACAACAACTAAAAATTCTTCTTAGCAAAAACAATTGTAAGCACTCAAAAAAGTATAGACCCGAAGAACCAACTACTTCAAACAACAACCGGTTTTCTCAACTTAATGTTAAAGACGACAGCCAACCACCAGAGGAAAATCCCCTTAAGCCACCTCCAATATTTATACCTTGTGTAGATGATATAAGTAAAATGATTCAATGCTTTGTTATTCCTTAAACTGACTTTAACTATAAATCTTTACGGGATGGACAAATAAAATTATTAGTTAAAACAATAGAGACCTATCGAAAAGTTGTAAAGCATTTAGAAAGAAAAATAAATGTTTTCATACGTATCAACTTAAAAACGAAGGTCTTATAGGGTAGTTCTCAAAGGATTACATCATACCACTTCGACCACTGATATTAAAAGTGAATTATTATCGATGGACCATAAAGTAAGATGCGTAACTAATGTTAGAAGCCAAATAACTGAAAAACCTTTACCAATGTTCTTCGTCGACCTTGATCCTTCCCCAAATAATAACAAAATATATGATGTAAAATACATTAACAGTGCTGTAGTTAGCATAGAGCCGCAACGTAAAACTAACGACATTGTACAATGTCAACGTTGTCAACAATTTGGCCATACAAAAGGTTCTTTCAAAAAAACCATTTGTCTGTGTTAAATGTAGAATGGATCATCCAACCGACGAATGTACGGCAAATTATAAAGGATGCCAACTTTATAAATCTTTAAGGCAGAAAATAAATTCAAATTATTCTGTTAATCGTCAACAATTGTCATGAACTCTCATGAATCTTATTACACGAGGAATCCATAAAATACAAATTATAATAATTTTCCTACGGGTGAATCGTATTCAGACACTTTAAAGCAAAATAAAGAAAGTGAAACTTCCACATTGAAAATATGTTTGGTCAACTAATGAACATGTTAACTCTCTTAATAAACAAACTATGCAAATAAACCTAAGGATAGCAGTATGGAATGCAAATGGTATCTCGCGAAAATTTAATGAAATTGAAATCTTTTTGAAAACTAAACATACTCGTATTGATATATTCCTAATTTCAGAAACTCATTTAAAAAAAAATTCGCATTTTAAAATAAATGGCTATGACTTAATTACAGCAAATCATCCAGATGACAGATGCCATGCTGGGGCTGCTCTACTTATCAAAAGATCTATTAGTTATGAAATGGCTGAAAAGATAAGTAGACTTAACATCAATATAAAATGTGACAACAATACTCTATCTATATACAATTTACTTTCCACCAAACACAATATTTATTGCAGTGATTTTGAAAACTTTTTTAATAACATTGGTCAACGTTTCTTAGTGGCAGGAGACTTTAATGCTAAGCATCCCTGGTGGTGTTAATTAGCCCTAAAGGTAGAGAACTGTATAAATGCATTTCAAAAAATAGCTTTTATATTTTATCAGGAGGCAGCCCTACGTACTGGCCGACGGACCCTAACAAAATCCCAGACCTTTTAGATTTTGCTGTATATAGTGGTATTTCAAGAACACCATTAGATATAATGAATGATGATAATCTTGACTCTGATCATACATCCGTAATAATAAATATTAACTCAGCAATAAAACTTGTCAACAATAAATTAAAATTAATATCACCTAAAATGAATATACAATCATTTGGCTATTGGATCGATATTTAAAAATTCCAATAAAAACTCTTGAGGAACTAGAGGAATCTGTCGAAAATTTTAACAATTTAATCCACGAATCTGCCCTCTTTTCAACACCATTTCATTCACCATCTTCAACAAATAACTCAAATGTGTATGTTTCCCAAGAGATAAGAGATCTCATTAGCAACAAGAGAAGACTACGTCGTATTTGACATCAATCTAGAAACCCTAGAGATAAAACTATTCTTAATTTGGCAACCAGAATTGTAAGAGAACGGCTTTCGCAACACAAGAACTATGAAATTGGTATTTATCTTCGTAATTTAAATGCTAATGCCTTGAAAAACGAACATAATCTTTGGAAAGCGACTAAGTATTTGAAACGCCCAGTCAAAGGAAATGTCCTAATTAAAGAAGCTGGTGGTCTTAAAAACTTACCAAAAAAAGGAATTATTTCTCTCTCAATAAATTCTTATTGTTTGTTACTAATAGATTTATTATATAGTTTAGTGTTCACTTAAAATGAACGGGGTTCATCCCCCAAACTACAACCGGATTCGTGAGCTTGGCGAGACCGGAAAAAACAGAAGCAAGCGTCCACGTTCTGTGGATTTTATCCCACTACCACAAACGCACACATACGAACAACAACTCCCGAGATACTTAGTAATTTCGGCAATATCACTTAAGGAGGACCAGCAGGTTCTTCCTCTCTCTTCATACAATGTCTTCAGAGTCGAAAGAGGTCTAAACCACATATCGCGTGACCGCTTGGAGGTAAGTGACATGAGAAGCGGAGGTCTACTGATTAAAGTACCTGACAACAAGATAGCAGAAAGATTTTTGAAAGCCAAATACATTGATACCATTCCCGTTAAAATTGCAATGCATAAGACGCTTAACACCGTTCAGGGTCGTATTTTTTCAAAGAAAATCATTGATATTCCTGAGGAGGAGCTTCTGAGATTCCTCAAAGAACAGAAAGTTGTAGAGGTTCGTAAGATTACGAAAAGGGAAGGAGACAAAATTATAGCCACAGGTGCAGCTATTGTTACGTTCGACCATGTTAATCGACCGGAAAATTTAAAATGAGGTTGGGAAAGAGTCTCTGTTCAGGAGTATATTCCAAACCCTATGAAGTGCAACTCTTGTCATAAACTCGGACACACGAAAAACCGACATTATTACCCTCTATGTAGAGAATGCGCTTTACCTCCACCGCACGAATTGTGTTCACGAAAATACTGCATTAACTGTCAGAACGAAACACACACATCATATGACCCAGACTGTCCCACATACTGGAAACATAAATCAGTAAATTATCTACGAATAACTAGAAGATGCACGGTTAGACAAGCTTGGGAAATATTCAATTAAGCCATTTTTAATATTTGTTGTTACTAACATTTAGATTTGTATAGTAACTTGATGTGTTTTTTTTTTATTTGACAAAAAGCGAAGAGTGGGTTGTTTTACTAAATCTTCTGTAGCTTAGTCACTTAGTCACCAATCTGGGTCTTGTTTGGCGCAAAATGTTCGTATTGAAATAAACTAATGTCCGATTTAATAAAACATTTAAAATGTTAATTGTGTGGTTTTATAAAATAAGTTGAAAAGAACAAACTTGCAAAAAAACATTAACATTTTTGTGAAATTTTAAATTTGCTCGACTGTAACTCAGTAGTTTCTTGACAAATTTTTACCAACGACCCGTACTTGTTTTAGTAATTTTATTATCTTTCCTTAAAAAAAAATTAATTCATAAATCTACGAATATTTTTGGAGATATTTGCATTTAAGAGGCATCATGTTTTTCAAAAACAGAAATAACGATTATCTTGGAATATCTCGAAAGCTGTTCTACTTTTGACCATTGTGACTTCATATTCCGACTCAGCGGACAATTTTACATTTGGTCACGGCTTTGTTCAAAATTTGTCTCACAGTGTCATTAATATTTACTACGATGGATTTTCCCAGTAAAAAAAATTGCTTCAAATAAAGCAGGTTTCTACTATTATAGAATAAATGAAGCGCTGACAAAGCTGCCGATATCGCTGCTGATTTTTTTATGGCGAGTTCCCGGTTTGGAGTACTACATTTTTGCTCACAAAAGCGCTTTTTTGCATCTAATAAAACATGCAAACACAGCAGTTATCCGAAGCGCTGTTTAAATAATGAATAATATAATATGAGAAAAATCTTCTAATGCATATATGTATGTACCTGGATTAATGTGCTTTGTGTATCTATTTGGCATGTTGTAATAAGTATACAGATGGCAGCACAAAGGAAGCTGATTAATTATAAGTGTCTGATATGATATTGGGCACCATGAATAAAAAAAGTATTTCCTATTTACTTAAAAATTTGTTTTAAACCCCAAAATTCTTACTTTTATAGTCAATAATATCCAGAATTTTGAGTTTTAAAACAAATCTTTAAGTAAAAAGCAAATACTTTTTTTATTCATACTACCCATTGGATGTGTGTATATTTGCTAACTTGCTCGCTTTAAAACCTGCATTGTTGTGGCGCTATGAAATCAGTTTCTTAGCAAGCTCATATTTTAAAGCGAATTATAATGCGCTTTATTTCTTTAGTGCTTCAAAATAAATATGTTTTCAATATAAATATTCTTCAGTGGAACGTACAAGGCTTCAGAAATCATAAGTACGCTTTAGAACTCTTCATTGCCAAACATAAACCTAACATTTTAGCACTTCAGGAAACTCATATCGTTAGTAAAAATTTACAGCTTCTACAGCTACCCGGCTATCGGGTCTACCATCACAATAAGGACTACACTTATGCCAAATAAGGTTTAGCCATATTCATCAAAAATAACATAAATGTAACAGAACACACTACATCTACAGGCGACTTACTTTTTCAAACCATTACCATAAGTTGCGGAAAACAATTATGTATAACAAACATTTATAAGGAATGTGATTAAAATTTAACACCCACGATGGTCACTGATATTACTCTCGCTGCTGATATGCACCACATCTTATAGGGAGATTTTAACTCGCAGAATGTTTTATGGGGCTCTTCTTCTAATTCGCCTAGTGGCCGAGTTTGGGAGGATTTTGCGGAGGATAAAAATTTGGTGATATTAAACGACTCTTTTAAATACCAGAAATACCTTTACTTCCGTTGATGTAACTATGTCCACTGCCATGTCTGAGCCGAACGAGGTCCTAAGAACCCATAAAGGATCCACGCCATCAAAGGATAAAGTAACATATGCGATGATTAAACATGCACCCAATGGCCTCAAATCTCGCTTGGTTGATCTTTATAACAACATCTTGACTAAAGGTACTTTTCCACATGATTGGAAAACAGCAGCAAAACCTGGCAAGGATCCAAATCAGCTTGAGGGATACCGGCCTATTTCCCTATTACCAGTTTTATCAAAAGTTTATGAGAAAATCTTGGCCTATCGTTTTTGGATGTTTACAAGAAATAATATTTCCATATTGCAACATGCCTTTATACACAGGCACGGAGTTCATAGCGTCTGTCATCAACTAGAAGAAAAATTGCGAAAGATGAAAGATGGAAGGCATTCTTTGGTCCTCTCTGAGGATATTGAAAAAGCATTCGATAGAGTCGTGGCAACATATGTAATTTTGGAACTCCAGGAATGGGGTATGCCAACTGCAGTATTGAAACCTCTGATGTCCTTTCTTCAAAATCGTAAGCTAGTTGTAAGAGTGGATGGATATCTATCATCAACCTACCCACTAGACATGGGATCCCACAGGGATCGCCATTATCAGTTGTTCTTTACACAATTTATGCAAACTCGTTGGCTAAGGCCATTGAGAACCTTCCCGGCAAATTGCGGAACAAATGAGGATTCTTAGATTAATTTTTTCGAATAATATGCTTTGGAATACTCACATAAAATATCTGACGTCCAAATAAAGTATAATCAACAATTTGCTTAACTAATTTGTTCCAAAAACAGGGGTCCTCACATTGAAGTGGCCCTGAAAATTTGTCGCTCATTATCATTTGGCGCCATATCTCATCGAGAAAAATATTTCAAAATTAAATACCTCTCTCAACAAATGCTTAAGGGCGGCTTCGGGTTTGCTCCGATCTACACCAGTACCGAAACTAAGAGTCGAGGCAGGTTATGCCGATTTCCAAACTATACTGGAGAAAACTTCTGTGGCCTTGGCATCGAGATCTGTTACCCTACCAGCAGACAGCTTACACGATTTTTTGGAAACGCAATACAGATCAAAAAAACAAAACAACATCTGGTATTAAGGAAGCAATATCTCTTCTGCGAAGAAATAGAATAACTATCCCCAAAAAACCCGTTAAACACACATTACATAAAGTCAACACCTCTATTATCATCGACGATAGCCTCAGAACCCACAATAAGAATTTACTAAACCCCGTTTGTTTCAAAAAAATGCTTGCCGATAAGGTCGCATATTTTAAACCAAATTTGATTCTCTACACTGATGGATCTGTTCAAGATGGCGCAACATCTTTCGCAGTAGTATCACAGGTATCTGAATCATATCACGAGATCATAAAGCACACCCGATTACCTGATTATTCAGGTATTTTCACAGCCGAAATGGCGGCCAAAGAGAAGGCCATTTTTTACTCGGTTAAAATAAAAAAAAGTTGAATGATTTGCACCGACAGCTTTAGCGCCACCAGAGCTTTAAAAAATAACAAAAATGGTATTTATGACAACATTCTTCGAAAAGATTTACGTCACAGTATTTTAGTTCTTTGGATACCATCACATATTGGTATTCAAGGAAATGAGGCGGCCGACATTGCCGCTAAGAGAGCTATAAACATTGCACATACGGGTGAATCGGTTTCTTTCCCAAGGGCTGTGACTGGCCCCTTCAAAACGATTCAAAAACAAAAAAATTCCACCATTACAAGATTAAATTACGGCAAAGACCTAACAAGACAACAATGCATTACATTGGCTCGACTAAGAGTTGGCAAAGCTGTTTTCAATACAAAGCATTACTACGACAAAACTGAACCACCAAATTGTACAACTTGTGATGTTCACCTTACAATCCCCCATATACTTGCCGAATGTCCTAAGTCCAAAATCAATGAACCATTGGAACGAGTTTTGGGGTGTTCCGATGACAACTTTTTGTCCCCGATACTGGAAAGCCTACGAAAGCATGGCATTGACAATTTTCTTCATGTAAAATAAAACGTTAACGTCAATACATTAAAAAATATATCATCTATTTTTAGGGGCTGCGCACATATTACGTAACGCTCCATGGGGGAGGCGGGGGTTAAAGATTTGTTACGGATTGGATATTTTGCACTGAAAAATTAGTGAATAGCGGGGGGGTGGGGGGGGGGGGGGGGGGGGGGGTATAAAATCTCTGAAAACAGCATTACGTAATATGTGCACAGCCCCTTATTATCAATTTTCTGTGTGCATATGGTTTAGTTACCCGGCACATATTTTGTATGTACATATATTTTATAAATTAATTTTATAAGGTATAATTGAAATAAATAAATAATAAATGAATGACTTAAATTATCAGAACGGTTCATAATACAATATGAGATCAATTGATACAAATACAAAAGATAAAATTTATAAGTCCAATAATAACCCGGAAAAGGAATTTAATAAAAATTAAATTGTATATTTATGTTAATGTGTAAATTTATAATTGCGAAGAAAAAATTTTTATATCCAAATAATTGGCAAAAGTTCATAATTAATAATTCAAGAGGAGAAAAATAAAGAGATAAGGAATAAATACATAATTACGATTATTGATCAAATTCCGCAAAACAGTCAGCATGAAGATATATGTATCTTGGATAATCCATTCACGGTGATGATTTTAACCTTAGGAATATCACTGTGCAGCATTCGATATGACTGAATAATCTTCTTCTGTTCAAGTTACGTGAAAAAGAAGTGAGCCTACGCGCCATCGCAGTGTGGTTGTCGTTGTGATAGGCTCTTGAATTGATATCTCCCGGGTTGTTGCTGGCAGTAAAGTCTGATCTTCGCAACTACAGCAATGAATGTCTTGCAATTAAAGAACAAAATACAATTTACAGCAAAATCTAGGGGTGATAAGAGGAGGGAAAGTTATTGTACTCCTATAATATAATGAATTTTTCTGCGAAATCTTGAAGCGATAGTAGGAAGAAAACGGATACCGTATATTCAAAGAATTTTCATTGTAACTTCCGCTGTATGATTTATGTATATACATATGTACTCTGATTTTACTTTCTTTATGTTAATTATATACATAGTGTACTGATTTCAAATTGGTAGCTAAAATATACTGTAGTTTCTCGGTAATCTGTATATTTTCGGTGTAAATTGTGCCACTAATGTATTGATAAGAAAAATAATTTGTAGTGTCCGACCGAACGCACTTTTTCAGACCGAACCCGAACTTCGGTAAATTTTGCAAAGTTCGGCCGAACCCGAACCCGAACTTTTTGTCATTAAATCTGAACAATTGTACTTTTTTTAATTTATTTATTTAAAACAAAATAAAATATCAGGAATTCATAACATTTACACTTTCGTACAGATGCAAAATGAAAGGATAAATCGCACTTTAAAGTAGTAAAACTATTTTATAGCTAAAAATAATAAGTAATTGGTTAAGTTAAAATATATAAAATATATATACATATATTACTTTATAGTGTACATATGTTTTAGTACTTAAAATTTAATATTATAATGGCTAAAAAGCAATTTTTCAGCATTTATGCCATGTAGATTACATCTTCGGTCTGAATAAAGTTGTCCAGCAGCACTAAATAACTGCTCACTAGCATCGCTGGTTGGTGGTGCTGAAAGGTACTTTCTTGTCACATCCTTAAGATTTATAAATGGAGTGGAGTTCCAATATTGAAATATATCTGTATTTCGAGGACTTAAAGTTTCAGTCAAGTACATTTTTATTTCTTTTTCAACAACATTTTCGTCCTGTTCTTCTTGGACTTCTACATGTGGTGCTGTATCATGTTTCTCCCATAAAGAAGGGCCATTTATTGTCGATTTTCTATTTCTTTTTGATTTCTCATTTGTGGTGGTTTTTAGCAGCTTACACGTTTCCAAAACAATCGAATTATCTTTTAAAAAATTTTTTATTTCCATTTTGGACTTTTCAATCTGTTCTTTTGTAAGGTATTTGGCCTTGAACCGAGGGTCTAAAAACGTAGCAACACTCAAAACGATTTCTTCTTCTATGAACTGGAGTTTCTTAACTAAACGTTCTTTTAATAGCTTATTTAATTCAATCTCCGATTCATTTTCATCTAGCTTCGACATAAGCATTTTGAATATTGGAATTATTATGGAAATTGTTGATGTATCGCCCGAGATATCTAGTGTCGCTTCATAAAAGCATTCCAGTAAATTTATGATTTCATTAATTGTTGTCCATTCTCTTGCATTAAGAATTTTTATTTTATCTGTTTTAATGGCATACATACACAAAGCTTCCTTTTGTTCTACTAATCTAGCCATCATCAAATATGTACTGTTCCACCTGGTATCTACATCCTGTATAAGTTGATGTAGTGGCAAAGAAAATTTTATCTGCAATTCCTTTAATTTTCGGTAGCCCTGCTCAGATCTTTTGAAGTGTCCAACTATTGATCTACATTTCCTTTTTAATTCTGCATAACCTTCTAAGCTATCTAAGCTGTTTTGGATGACTAGTTGAAGGGTGTGCGCCATACAACCAAATGATATAAAATCACCATGTTTCATAGCGGATTTCATATTCTTCGCATTGTCGGAAATGCCCATATGTATTTTAGTTTCAAGCTTGAATTCTTTTATGATATTTGCCAATTTTTCATATATGTATGATCCTGTAAAATTGAAGAAAAATTATATTTTAATAAAAAAAAACATCATAAAAAATAGTGAACTAACCTGTATGATCGGATTCCAAAACCGAAACACCTAATATATATTTCAATCTTTTTGACCCAACAATGAAATGAGCCGTGAAGCTAAGTAAAGAACAGCTTTTCGATTGGTTAGTCCAAATATCTGTCGTGAACGTAACCCATTCCGCCTTCTGCACTTCTTCAAACACGGATCGTCAAAATTAAGCGTTTTAAAGGCAGTTCCCTCAACAATATTGTATGGCAGCATATCGACTAGTATTAACTCCATTATGGATTTGTCAATATTTTTTGAGGCTTTGGAATCTTCCGGCCACATTTCTTTTCTTGTGTTTTCCAAAAACTTTGTCAAAGATGGCTGGTTTGCTACACGCTTTATACAAGCTATTTGTTCCTTCTGGCGGTCCGATACTTCTATATTGTATTTTTTGAATTCTTGGGAGTGCATTTTCTCTAAGTGGCGTTTTATGCTGGTGGTAGTTTGTTTGCTTGGCAATGAACTCCCCATTGACATTTTTTTGGAACAACAATTGCATTTGGCGCTTGCTCCATTTTTTTCAAAAAAATTCCAAATTGGATTGGACGACATTTTTATCTGAAACAATATTTGTTGTAAAGTTTGGTTTGTGGTTCAACCAAAACTATAGATTAACTTACCATTCATTCATAGAATACACACTTATGTACATATGTTTGAGAAATCTGATTTTTTTATATGTAAATATGTATGTAATAGTACTTTTGGAGGAATAAAATTTAACCGTTTTTAATTGTATTTTCTTCTAGAACTTTTTACATACATAATTTGTACACATTTATGAATTTTATTTTGGCATCGTTGTATTTGTTCGTACTAATAATCATATAAGATGCATGGTTGTATTATTTTACTACGTTTACACGCACAATATTTGCAGATAAATTAATTTCATAAAAAAGTTCGGTGTTCGGTAAAGTTCGGTAAAAATTTTGCCGAACACCGAACTTTGGCCGAACGTCAGTTTTCGTCGAACTCCGTAGCCGAACCCGAACGTTCGGTCGGACACTAATAATTTGTGTTTAGAAAATATATACATATATGTACATGTGCGTTTGGTATTCCATGCGGAATTAAAATAAAAGAATCTATAGCAACAATGCTATGACAAATTTGCACATTTTTATTTCGCGTAGAATACAGAACACCCTTAAAAAATTTAATTTTTAACACATATTTCAAATCCAAATATTTTTTCTATGAATTTTTTTCGATATGTATCCATGTTTTATTTCTACCGGTCTTTCAAGGAAGGGTGTCGCAATGGTCCGCGTATGAAAAAAAAATCTTTAATTTACTGAGTTTCTATCCAGGTCTAATTTTTAAGCTGGATGCTCCATACATATCATTAAAATTGTCATTGATACACTGACTTATTCAAAGAAAAGCTTTGAGTCTATGTTGGATAAGCACTATTATTTATTGCACTAACTTATTTGTTACACTAACTTTACGTGTTATCATTTTGAAAATTTAATTAGAAATAAATAAAAATGCAAGGAAGAAAACTTTCACAAATATTTATAGGTTTAAAGTTGTTAAACAAAATCAATAATGTAATTTTATGTTTATTTGCCCACTACGTTTTCCATGAATCTACTTTTCAAAACATTAAAAATATTTTATACAACTTGGTCACATACATATTTTAACGTGTATCTTGAAGTTGTTTTATTATCAAATTAATATATTTTCTACAATTAATTGCGCCACATATAACTGATAAAAATGTACGTGAGTGCAGTGGGACGATTTCCGTTTTCATTCATTATTGTTTAATAACATTTTCTTTCCGAATAATAAATCAAGACAAACAAATCTTTATCTTTTCTGAATAATTGTTGAAATGTTTTTCATAGTTGTACACAATGGTAGAAGCACTTGAGTGACAATAAAAATACGTCCGTCAATATTATTATTAAGAAAGTTTATTTTTTAAACATTTTCATTGAGATTTGGTTGTACATACATAGATTTTTACGCAATATTTTTAAAACTGATGTGGTAATTTCTTACCTAATTGGCATGAGTTAGTTACGTTTGACCTTAAGTTAATTTTGTCTGAAGTCACATGTACATACGTATGTATGTATGTGTGTAAGCGATTATAAGAAATTCAATTGTTATTGAACATACATGAGCAGAATTATCGTACCAGACAAATCTGGCAGAATCTAAATTTTGTCTAATTCTTTCACTACTATAAAATTTTTAATTTTTTTTATTGATTAATCAAGAAATATTGAAGTGGCAACTGACCTGGTTCACGTAACATGTTAATGAAAAAACAAAGATTATTAAAAGCAAAAAGTAGGAAAAATATTAGCTTTTCCTCACATTACCCGCAAAAAAGAGCCCTGTATATTATTATAAAAATAATAGGTCTGTCTGCGTACACATATTTTGCATAATTTTGTGCAAAATGTTGCAAAATCTTACAAAATGTTGTCTGCGTACTCCAAATCTCTTGCAGCGAGAGAGGCAAAAAGAGAATTTTTTGACAGTTGGAAGTTAGAGAACTTGCAAAATGTTGCTGGAGAAATTTCTGCTTGCAAGATTTTGCAACTACTTTGAACAGCTGTTTTTATTTACTATTTGCATGAAATAATTTTTGTGAAATGAAAATAAAAATTGAAATTTAACAATGGAGAAGGTAAATAGTTAGAATTGTGTTGATTTTTAACGTTTATAATAAACAAAACATTTTACTTCATGCTAGAAACGTCCAAATATACTTTAATTATTAATATTTTAATTTACCGCGAGAATTCACTTTTGCGTAGACATATGCTAAAATGCTTTTGCTTTCTTATTTCAAATGTTTATACACCGATCAGCTGTTTTCTTGAAAGATTTCACTGGATGCTGTCTGCGTACTTTTTGAGATATTTTCAGCCGACAGTGTAAAATTGGTCTTACTCTCCCAAAAAAAGTTGCTGAGTATTTGCTACTGGAAAAGTACCCAGACAGACCTAATGTATAAAAAACTAAAAAGTACCAAAAGTACTTTTTCTTTGTTTTACCCTCAAAAAGTAAAAAAAATAATAAAAAATAAAAATTATCATACACTCCGTTTTACTTATTTAAAGGCACTACAAATTCTATATTCAGCAGCCTGTATCTTTTGCAATTTTTAACCATTGCAGAATTTTAAAATACAAATGGAAGCTAGACATCTTGAGATATACAAAAATCATGACAATAGTGGTTTAAAGAACTTTTGTAAGTAATTTATTAAAAAATGTGCTATGTAAAATCGATGTTTACCATTCTGAAGGATACTTACACTCCGGTAAGTAAAAAATTACAAATTTTTTTCTCATTAAAACCCCAGAAAGTGTGTTAATTTAAAAAAAAAAGTTTATACAGTATAATAAATCTCCAAAATATTAAAAAGTACTTTATGTTTTAATCTGGGTCACATACTATCCGCCTAAGAAATTTAATACAAATCCATTGAGCGATTTCCGCGTTATAGTGGAACAAACATCCAAACATACAAGCTTTCATATTTATAATATAGGGTGTTTTTTATAGAGTGACAGAAGTTTAAATCATAATAAAACATGGAAATATATTTTTAATATCACCAAACACAATTCTTTATACAGACGGATCTTCGTACGCTATAGTTAGAGAAACATTCCCTTTCTGTTTATGTAAATGTTCATCAAGCACGACTACCAGATCATAGCGGAATTTTCATTGCAGAGATTGCAGCAATAAAGTATGCTATTAAATACTCGGTACATCACGGATGTAAGACTTTAATTTGTACAGACAGTCTTACCGCCTCAAGGGCCCTAAAAAGTAATAGAAATGGTTCTTATAATCAATTGCTTCATCACAATGGATTTAGTAATATTATATTACTCTGGATCACACACACAATGCAAACTAGGTTATGCTAGCTAGGTTGAGAGTAGGCAATGCCGTTTTTAATACTAAGCATTATTGCGAAAGGAAAGATCCACCAAGATGCGACTTATGTGGTGTTAATTTAACCATTCGCCACATATTGGTCATTGGTGAGGTCACTAAAAACTTATCCAAAATTCAAAAAAGTTTCCAAAAACAAAAGATCCAGGAGATTTAGTCCAAACCTCATACCTAATAAATAAAATTAGTTTAATATTTAAAAAAAAAAATCTAAAACTATTGTTAACATTATTCATATGTAATTTTTTGTTGTTGTTTATATATTTTTTTTTTTTATTCCTTAATTTCTTTTCGAGCGCATGTGGTCTAGTAACCCGGCGCCTTATTAAATATATTTTTTTGCAAATTTACTTTGTAAAGTATGGTATATACAAATAAATAAATAAATATTTTTAATATCAATAAGACGGGCGGGCTTTATTGTAAAGAAAATTTTATGAAATTAATGTGTAAATATTATTTCTGCCATGTGGCCGTCACGGCTGGTGCGTAGAAGGCGCAATTTTCCACAACTTTTTGCAGCATTTGCGGCCGTATTTCGCCGATAACTGTTCGAATGTTGATTTCCAAGTGTTCATCGACGTAGACACGTAACTTAACATATATATATATATACATATACTTAATATAATAATAAAACTTCAAAACAAAGAAATAACAACAAAACTCAAAAACAATAATTAACGGGCACCAGTGTTGGCACAGTGAATAGTGCGGACCCCGTGACACAAAATAAAAAAAAAATAAAAATTAATTATAATCAAAAAAAAATTATTTATAATAAATGACCAGCCCAGGGCTTTTATGGCTCCAAGTTAGTGTCAGCCGCTCCATATTTTCCAAAAAAAAACATAAATAAATAAAAACCATTTGTTGTGCTGATGCCGTTGTGTTGGTTGCTGTTTGACTGTTCATTGGCGAAGGCATAGCACTGGTCACTGAACACTCTAACGACAGCAATTAATACCATTGGTATCAGCATAGCTAAATGAGCGTCCGATTTGGGTTTTGCATACTGTTATGGTAGGTCAATTCAGAATTGACTTCTGTAACATTAGGGGGCTAAGGTCCAATTTTTTCTCTGTATATGCTCACATTTGTCTCCATCGGCCGGATGTTTTCGCCTTATGTGAGACCCAGGTGTCTGAAGACTCTGATCCACAGGATTTTCATATACCTGGTTATCACCTCCTATCACTTTTTAATTTACACAGGGGTCTTGCAATATACATATGTAATGAAGTTGTGTACCAGTGCCAGCAACCATTAGGCACGTCTGATCCTGAATTTAGCTGTCTTTGGGTTAAATTCAAAATCAGGACACACTATTTACATTTCGGGTTTCTTTACAGAAGTCCAAACGCGGCAAGGGATAAAACCTTATCCCACTTCGATTCCCTTTCCGATTCAATTTCGAAGATCCTTGAGAGCTGTCCGAACAGTGAAATTGTCGTTGCTGGTGATTTCAATGTTCACAACTCACCTTGGCTTCACCATTCGAGCCACACAACCCCAGAAGGCCAATATGTAGAGCTTTTCGCCGCGCATAATGACCTTGCGCAACTAGTGAATGAGCCAACACATATTTCATGTGTTGAAGGGCACAATAACAACACTCTCGACCTTTTTCTCACTTCGCACCCTGAAAAGTATGAAGTGAGTGTTAATGCACCTCTTGGTAACTCGGATCATTGTACCATTTCCGCCACCTTATCGTTCTCTAATCTTCGCAACGTCTCCCAATCAGCTACGAGGCGTTTAAAATATATGTACGAAAAGGCGCGTTGGGCTGAGCTCAACGAGTTTTTCCGGCATTTTAATTGGAAGCTATGCTTTCTAGACAATAACGTCGATGCCATGGCGAAAATGGTAGAAAATATCATTTTGCTGGGAATGAAAACTTTCATTCCATCTAAGCAAATTTTGATTAAACCGAAAGTTAAGTCTTGGTTCAATCAGACGTGCAGAAATGCAATCAGATCCAGAGAGGAAGCATTTAGTATCTGGCGTAATAATAAAAACACCGATACTAATTCGCTGCGCAAAAAGGCGAGATCTTCATGTGCCAGAGTACTAAGGCGCGAAAAAGCTTTGTACGAGCAGCGCCTTCGTACTAAAGTTCTTGATGCTCCACGGGGTAGCAAGAGCTTTTGGTCATTCGTTAAAAGAGTCAAGGATAATGCTAGTTCTTCAATTCCACCTCTTTTAAAGGACGACCATGTATTCACTGACCCGGTTGATAAAGCTAACCTTCTGGCTGAAATGTTTGCAAGAAATTCTCACTTGCCGGAAAGCAGTCAACCACTACCCGTTCTCGAGGGAGTATCTGTAACTATGCCAAAAATATTCTTTCGAGCGCGTGCAGTTAAAAAGGTTTTAGCGAAGCTTAACGTAAACAAGTCTCCTGGGCCGGATGGTATCTCAGCACTGGTCTTGAAACAGTGCTTTTCGACGTTAGCACGTCCATTGGCACGCCTGTTTAGCACTTTGTACCATGCGGGTGAATTTCCAAAGTGTTGGAAGGTTGCCAATGTAACGCCGATCCCTAAAAAGGGGGAGGCCAACAACCCTGAAAATTACCGCCCAATTGCAATTTGTTCTGCGCTTTCCAAAGTTATGGAAAGTATGTTGAATTTCCATCTTGTGAAGTATTTGGAGCTCAACAGTTTACTTAGCGACCGGCAGTACGGCTTTCGTAGGGGCCGCTCTACGGGGGACCTACTTGCTTTCCTTTCGGAGAAGTGGTGTAATAGCATACATCACTTTGGCGAAAGTAAAGTGGTGGCTCTAGATATTTCCAAGGCATTTGACAGAGTGTGGCATGGAGCACTTTTGTCAAAACTGATTGCTTTTGGTGTCGGTGATGGCTTCACTCGATTTGTATCGAGCTTTCTCAGAGATCGCACTATACGAGTTGTTGTAGATGGGGTCTCATCAAACGAGTTCAAGTTAAATTCAGGGGTACCGCAAGGCTCCGTTCTTTCTCCTACCCTTTTTCTTATTTTTCTTAATGACCTTCTACGTCAAACTTCCAACCCTATCTACTCTTTTGCAGATGACAGCAGCTTAGTTCATTCGTATTCATTCAGCAACAGGCCACAACCGTCGGAGATCCGGGCAATGCGGCAAAATATGAATGATACGCTAAATCGCGATCTCCTGTTAATTTCAAATTGGGGTCATGCTAATAGGGTAAATTTTAACGCACGAAAGACCCAATGTGCTATGCTCACACATAGACGTATGACCGAGCATGCTGCTCCATCTGTAAACATGGATGGTATAGATATTGAGGAATCAGAAGCTCTTGATGTTCTTGGCATGAAAATTCACTGTGATGTTCGATGGAATGATCACATTTTTCATGTCTCAAAAGAAGCATTCAAGTGCCTCGGCTTTCTAAGACGGTGTAGGACATACTTCACTCCATCTGATCTCCTTAATATTTATACCACCTTTATCCGACCGAAAATGGAATACAACTCTCATGTATGGGCCGGTGCTTCAAAATCTATTTTGAAGTTACTCGACCGCGTACAGGATAGGGCGAAGAAGCTTATCGGTGACAGTAGGGTAGCCAACTCTATTGACTCATTGGAGCATCGACGCAATGTTGGGTGTGTTTCGCTGTTCTATCGCTACTACAACGGAGTGTGCTCTGATGAAATCAGGGAACTTGTTCCTGAAACCCGCCACTTTTCACGTATAACACGCTCTTCATCAGGAGCGCATCCCTTTGTGGTCGATATGTCAGTGAACCGCACCACGCATTACAGAGAGAATTCGTACTTTGGCCGTACTGTTCGTATGTGGAATAAACTCCCCGCAGAGGTCTTTCCTGCTACTTTCAGTGTGTCAGAGTTCAAATCGAATGTCCACAAACACTACTCCCTTTATCCTCCTTCCCAAAACCTATTTTCCTAGTTCCGGCTCAATGCTTTGCATACGTAGGGGTCATCCCCTGAGTGCTGGTCCTAATTAAAAAAAAAAAAAAAAAAAAAAATATATATATATATATTGGTTCCTTTAGTTCCTATAAGGAGCATAGGGCATCAACAAAGTTTCGCCATTCGTTTCTACTTGGTGCAAGGTTCTTTATTTCGTTCCAGGTTTTGCCTGCTCTCGAAGCTTCTTAGTCTAACTGTCTTCGCCAAGTGTGTGCTGGTCGTCCTCTTCTTCTACTACCCGATTCAGTACATCATCAGAAGATCCTCCGGTCGTTGTTATGATGCTACCCAAGTAGCAAAAAATGTTAACATCCTGGATTTGAATGTTTTGGATGGAAAATTGCCTGTTACTTGTGGAATTTATTCTCATGGCCTTCGTCTTAGGAATATTTATTTTGAGGCCTGCCTTTGCAGCTTCTGACTCTACCATTTTTAGGCTTTCTAACATGTCGGAGTGACTATGTGTTAGAAGGCATATGTCGTCGGCATATTCAAGATCGGCCAAACGCTCGCCAAGTCTTAACATAACCACAAAGAAAATAATCTAATAGGGTTAAATCACACGATCTTGGTAGCCAATTAATTGTACCATTACGTTAAATTATTTTTTCATCAAAAGTTTATTTGAGTAAATCAATTGTAGCGCCCGCTGCACGATGAGTTTGACGAATAGAACAATTATTTTGATTAAAAATTTCAACAATTTTCACGCGTTGCTCTGGTGTGAGTGGATTCATAATGAAATTTCAAAGCAAACCAAACAAAAAGCAACTATCAGCTGTTAAATGGGTGCTCAAATAAAGCAGTGATGCCAACTCATAGCTGTGACAGTCTATAAAAACACCCTTTATTTGTCCGATAGTTTCAATTTATTATTTTAATTTTACATACAAATACTACAAATTTTATACTCGTAAATGTGAAAGTTTATGAGTTTAGATGTTTGCTCCACTATAAAGCGAAAACTGCATAATGAATTTGGTTGATATTTGGTACACGTATAGATTATTGATCAGATAAAAGTTAATTTAAATGTATTTTGTACGAATCAGGACTTACAAGTATCTTGTGCTCCTTTTCACCATTTCCACAACTGTATATTAACCATAAAGGCAGAATTCTGCTCTGTTCTGCTGAATCTGATGATCGATTTTAGTAAATACAAAAGCTGTACAAAGCGTTAGTTTTTCAGCTCTGTTCAGCCTATAGAAATCGGAAATTTGTTAATTGAAAACAAAAAATAAATAAAAAAATTTTTAAATTTATGAAAGTTATTTAGGATATATTTTTTATTTATATTATTACGAATAAACGTAATTATTATTCGAACTTATATTGATTGATATACCTATGAGAAGTAAAATTAATTAGGCTCAAGTTCAGTTACCGAAGGTATGGTATGGAAGTTATTTAGGATTTTATAATTATACAAAATTATACCAATCAACACGAATTAATGATACAAAACACATATTAGAATTTTATAACTTTGGGTTAAAACTTTTGTTTTATAACTGCCCAATTTAGTTATAGGCTACATGAAAAATGGGCCCAAATTAAAAATGGGTTAAACTTAAAATGAAAAAAAAAACTCCAAAATATTAAAAATGGGCCAGAGAATTTTTACTGTTTTTAAAGATCTAACATGTCCCACAACTAAAAGTTAAGCCATTTTCTAATTGGGGCAATTTTTCGTACTTTGAGGCCGTGTTTCATATGTAGTACTTTAATTTAAAAATATCATTAACAATATGTTCATACTCGTATGGTAAACCAGAGTTTTTAGCGGACATTGCCGATGGTGGTAAACAAATCTTGGCTTCACCATTCGAGCCACACAACCCCAGAAGGCCAATATGTTGAGCTTTTCGCCGCGCATAATGACCTTGCGCAACTAGTGAATGAGCCAACACATATTTCATGTGTTGAAGGGCACAATAACAACACTCTCGACCTTTTTCTCACTTCGCACCCTGAAAAGTATGAAGTGAGTGTAAATGCACCTCTTGGTAACTCGGATCATTGTACCATTTCCGCCACCTTTTCGTTCTCTAATCTTCGCAACGTCTCCCAATCAGCTACGAGGCGTTTAAAATATATGTACGAAAAGGCGAGTTGGGCTGAGCTCAACGAGTTTTTCTGGAATTTTAATTGGAAGATATGCTTTCTAGACAATAACGTCGATGCCATGGCGAAAATGGTAGAAAATATCATTTTGCTGGGAATGAAAACTTTCATTCCATCTAAGCAAATTTTGATTAAATCGAAAGTTAAGTCTTGGTTCAATCAGACGTGCAGAAATGCAATCAGATCCAGAGAGGAAGCATTTAGTATCTGGCGTTATAATAAAAACGCCGATACTAATTCGCTGCGCAAAAAGGCGAGATCTTCATGTGTCAGAGTACTAAGGCGCGAAAAAGCTTTGTACGAGCAGCGCCTTCGTACTAAAGTTCTTGATGCTCCACGGGGTAGCAAGAGCTTTTGGTCATTCGTTAAAAGAGTAAAGGATAATGCTAGTTCTTCAATTCCACCTCTTTTAAAGGACGACCATGTATTCACTGACCCGGTTGATAAAGCTAACCTTCTGGCTGAAATGTTTGCAAGAAATTCTCACTTGCCGGAAAGCAGTCAACCACTACCCGTTCTCGAGGGAGTATCTGTAACTATGCCAAAAATATTTTTTCGAGCGCGTGCAGTTAAAAAGGTTTTAGCGAAGCTTAACGTAAACAAGTCTCCTGGGCCGGATGGTATCTCAGCACTGGTCTTGAAACAGTGCTTTTCGACGTTAGCACGTCCATTGGCACACCTGTTTAGCACTTTGTACTATGCTGGTGAATTTCCAAAGTGTTGGAAGGTTGCCAATGTAACGCCGATCCCTAAAAAGGGGGAGGCCAACACCCAATTGCAATTTGTTCTGCGCTTTCCAAAGTAATGGAAAGTATGTTGAATTTCCATCTTGTGAAGTATTTGGATCTCAACAGTTTACTTAGCGACCGGCAGTATGGCTTTCGTGGAGGCCGCTCTACGGGGGACCTACTTGCTTTCCTTTCGGAGAAGTGGTGTAATAGCATACATCACTTTGGCGAAAGTAAAGTGGTGGCTCTAGATATTTCCAAGGCATTTGATAGAGTGTGGCATGGAGCACTTCTGTCAAAACTGATTGCTTTTGGTGTCGGTGATGGCTTCACTCGATTTGTATCGAGCTTTCTCAGAGATCGCACTATACGAGTTGTTGTAGATGGGGTCTCATCAAACGAGTTCAAGTTAAATTCAGGGGTACCGCAAGGCTCCGTTCTTTCTCCTACCCTTTTTCTTATTTTTCTTAATGACCTTCTACGTCAAACTTCCAACCCTATCTACTCTTTTGCAGATGACAGTAGCCTAGTTCATTCGTATTCATTCAGCAACAGGCCACAACCGTCGGAGATCCGGGCAATGCGGCAATATATGAATGATACGCTAAATCGCGATCTCCTGTTAATTTCAAATTGGGGTCATGCTAATAGGGTAAATTTTAACGCACGAAAGACCCAATGTGCTATGCTCACACATAGACGTATGACCGGACATGCTGCTCCATCTGTAAACATGGATGGTATAGATATTGAGGAATCAGAAGCTCTTGATGTTCTTGGCATGAAAATTCATTGTGATGTTCGATGGAATGATCACATTTTTCATGTCTTAAAAGAATCATTCAAGTGCCTCGGCTTTCTAAGACGGTGTAGGACATACTTCACCCCATCTGATCTCCTTAATATTTATACCACCTTTATCCGACCGAAAATGGAATACAACTCTCATGTATGGGCCGGTGCTTCAAAATCTATTTTGAAGTTACTCGACCGCGTACAGGATAGGGCGAAAAAGCTTATGGGTGACAGTAGGGTAGCCAACTCTATTGACTCATTGGAGCATCGACGCAATGTTGGGTGTGTTTCGTTGTTCTATCGCTACTACAACGGAATGTGCTCCAATGAAATCAGGAAACTTGTTCCTGAAACCCGCCACTTTTCACGTATAACACGCTCTTCATCAGGAGCACATCCCTTTGTGGTCGATATGTCAGTGAACCGCACCACGCATTACAGAGAGAATTCGTACTTTGGCCGTACTGTTCGTATGTGGAATAAACTCCCCGCAGTGGTCTTTCCTGCCACTATCAGTGTGTCAGAGTTCAAATCGAATGTCCACAAACACTACTGCCTTTATCCTCCTTCCCAAAAACTATTTTCCTAGTTCCGGCTCAATGCTTTGCATACGTAGGGGTCATCCCCTAAATGCTGGTCCTAATTAAAAAAAAAAAAAAAAAAATGTATCAGCGTAACCAGCCATGCTGGGCTTACGAATGTTTAGCATAAGCTAAGTCTACTAATGTTTTTTAAAAAGAACATCAAAACCTTTTTGATGCAAATGTTGTATTTTATGAAAAACGAGAATTGTCCACAAACTTAAATATTAAAAATGGTCTCAAAATCGAAAATAAGCATTGCCCTCAAAAAAATAGGAAAATGTCCCCAAAGTTCGTGTTGTTATTTTTAATACAAAACTTTGGGCCAATTTTTAAATTTCGAATGAAGCCTTATTTGAATTTTTATTTAATATTTATTTTTCGGAAACAGCTGATAAGTAACACAGAAAACCTGCTAAAATGCAGAGCAATATATTATTAAATTTGCTCTTAACTTTATATAAACAAATATTCATCTTATAATGTAACTATGTATGTACGTATTTATGAACAATACTTCAAGGCAATATCAATAACACAGGTCAACAGCGAAAACGGGCTTGAATAACCACTATATATACCCCGTTTATACGCACTTCTTATTTGCAAATAAGAGTGGAAAGCGTTGCCGTATTACTTTTTTATTGAAACTTAAAATGTTTCGAAAACTATTTGCAAATAACAAGTGATGCTACCAGATGATGTCATTACAAAAAATATAACAATATTTCTGAATGCTATTTGCGTATAAACACTGAGTTAAGTTTTTGCAAATAGTTTTATTTGCAAATAAGAAATGCGTATAAACGGGGTAATAGATTTGATGCATCATGGATACCTAAGTACAAAAATGGTAAAATGTTTCAATTCTATGGATAAGTTTTTTTTTTAATTTTGTTCTAAATTTTGGGATTTTCGAAGGGGCTGATTTACCAATTTTATCATAACTATGGAACGACTTGTTTAATTTTGTCACAAAACATACTAAAAAACTTGAATTAAAATACTTGTAAGCCATGCTAATATAATTTTTTTATAACCTCAACGGTTTCGGAATTATTTAGACTGCAATGATTAAAAATAATTTTTTTTTATGCAAAATTGGTAAATTTTTATTGTTAAAAAATATTTTAAAAATCAAAGATGGCAAAATATTTTTAATATTTTTATTACATGATTAGAAAGGTATGTATATTCCAAATAAAATAAACTTTACTTCATGAAAATCGATGCATAAATGTTGATTTTATTCAGAATACAGTGAAATTAACCGATTTTAAGATTTGACTACGTTACAATAAATGCTCGATAAGTACTCCACCACGTATTAGTTATATTATGTTATTATATATACAATTGGACAATATGATCACTGCCATCAGATCTTTCAATCAAAGTCGAAGACCGATTATCCCTCATATTATCCACTTAGAGAACGTTTGAGAGATCGAGCACACAATGAAATAATCAGCAGTACTCGTACTTGCAACATAACCTTATTAATGGGGTTTGGGACACATTTATATTAATTTTTTGATACATTTCAAAACTATGATTGAAGTCTAGTGATTATTTGATAGAAGTATCACAAATTATAATTTATTTTAATAAAATTGCAATAATATATCAAATATTAGATTTATTTTTATTTATTTATTTTATTTATTCATTTGTAATATTTGTAGCCTATTGGCCAATAATAATATATTACAAGATTAATTAAAACTATGAGATTCAATAGAAAACAACATAAACAGTCCTGCGAATAAATAATACCCAGTTAACAGTTTAAAATAATTATAAAAACAGTAAAGACATATTAGTGATTATTCAAAGCATACTGTAATATGATTAAAACAATTTAGTTATTCTGGTGCTCTCTAGGAGCTCTCAATTTATTTATATTTATTATTTTGCTTAGAGCTAACTAGTAGCTCCTAAGCTTGAGTTTTTATGATTGATTTCTTAAACTAATTGACATTGGCTTATATTTTAATTATGAGAATAAGGCTGACTTCCAAAACGTTCGTATACAAAGTTTGTATACAGTATTGCTACTGTATTTAAATCACATACATATGCAAAGTTCCGAAGCAATGCAACAACTGTAAAACCGATGCCGTGTTTTCTTTCTTACTGCGTTAAAAATACTTGGCGGCGGCGTTTTGAAATGGTATACATTGTACAATTATTGTACTGCGGCGTTATGAAATGTGATGCTTTGTTCAAACACAAAGCAATTGACGTTTTGGAAGTCAGCCTCTTTCAAATCGACTGAGACATTATACTGACGACAAATTGCCAGTACTGGGTCCGTTAGACAAGTAATACCCGCTGGCAAGCCCGATATGAGAATGTCCTTACGATTAATCTTCCTAAAAATCTTGTTGTCCTCCATATCAAGGTTTACAATCTTTCCTGACAAATCGTTTTCAATTTTATTTAAGTTATCTTTGTTAACTTCAACATCTGCTTGAACTTTAGTTAATGATGTATTAAAATCAGATCTGGGGGTAGATTCTGGTTCTGCGATAACGTGAAATGTAAACATTTTTCTCGTTTACATTTTGTTTCTGATTCCCGTTCTGTGAAGAAATTCAAACAAATTAAAATATTTTCACAATGAGAGAAACAAATGGAATGAAACAATTTTTTTCTCAGTTTCACAGCAAAACTGATTCTCGTTTTATGTAACTGCGAAAACAACTGTCAAAACATTTTCATATGACGCGTTTTTTTTCACTTAAAATTTTTCAGCGAAAATGGAAAAAGCAGCAAAAGGCATGCGCACAAGCATAAATCAAAAAGAATTTTTATTAATTTTTAGAACATAAATGTCGATATTGCAAACAATAAGTTGTATGTAGATACATACATACATACATATGTATAGAGTTCAAAAATAAAAAAAATTATTTGAATAATTGATTTATGTATACATGCGTATGTACATACATACATACATACATATGTATATGTATTTACAGATTTGTTACTACATTTAAAAAAATAATGCATACATTTTCAACTTTTATACATTTATCCCAATGTACAACGTAATTTATTTTTGTTGTTTGACAATTGTAGAGACCCAAGCAGAGAGAAAGTTGGTGTCGGCTTAAAAAAAATAAACTAAGAGGCGGCTTAAACTTATTTTGGAGCCGCCTGCTTAAAAAATACATAAGGCGATAGAAAATCGAAAAGTAAGAAAAACTTATTATGCAGTAAAAGTCTCGGAAGTGCATAAAATTGAATATCTAACACATTTGAATAAACTCGGGCCAAAACTAGAAAGCAATTAGCATATGTTATGGAAAATGTATCAATAAATAGAAATAATTAAAAAAAAATTATATTCGACTTAGTGCTATTTTTTCTGCTATTGATATTTCCGATTTTACTATCGATTGAATGTTTGTACTTATGTAAGAAAATTTTACCTAATTATAACTATTCAGGCAATTTGTTGTTATTACTTTATTTAAATTACTACCTGCAACCGCGGCGTCGCCCGCTCGGCACTAAGCTTTGATTTACTACTTATAAAGTGCCCTGGGTACGATCAAAGAAACTCGTCAATCAGTGCAAATGTGTGAGTATCCTGTTTTTGTCGTTTAAAGGGAGACGTACAAATAAAATCATCAATCATAATTTTTGTTGTGACTTCGCGACGTCTTGTGCAATTTTGTCAAAAAACAAAAAAAAATACATGTGTTTGACACTGTTTATACACAAAAATACCAGAACATAAAATTAACAAGTATGCGTGTGCTGCCATCTTTTTACTCATTACACTTCGATACAAAACAACTGACATTTTCTTTGTCAATCACAATTGGAGACTATCAAAATAATATATCACAAGATTATGGTTTTCATCAATCAGAGCCGACAACGTATATGTGTACCCGAAAAAGCACGACTGCACGTGCACACTTAGAACGTTGATGTATTTTTTATCGTCTCCAGAGGGCACAAGAGAAATAAAACATTTTTAAAACATCTAGAATTAATCCCGTTTAAAAATTTGTTGCTCTTCGCAACATGCATACATACGAGTATGTAATTTGAAAACATATCATTTTATTAAAAAATAAATAAAAACTAAATAAATAGAATTAAACTAAAGGAACGGTTCAAAACTGTATTTTAAATATTATCGATACCGATATTTATACTTATCTATATTTTCGATATTTTTAAACTATCGACTTTTATTTTCAGAGTTTTTACCATTTGAAATTATAGTATAAAAGTGATTATACACTATTTTCGATTATATTTTTTGTCAATAAGATATTAACTAATATCTCCAATTATATATACAAATATATATATATATATATATATATATTTATTCCTTATTCAACTTGTAGGATTAACTCAGTATTTGTAATGATAGACTATTAATAACATTGCCTACTTATGTAATTCATACAATTTCTTCACCACCGCTAATTTGTTTATTTAATATTTTCTAATTTTTATTCAATTTTCTATAACATAAGCTATGTACATATATTATGTAATATATTTTGAAAAATCAACTTCAAAATTTCAATGAAGAATATATGCATGTTGTAAAAGCCGCAAAAGCAAATATATATTTGCATGCGGCCTTGCACTGCATCGAAGTAGTTCAACTTCGTTCTCTGTGTATGACATTTCAAGTTGAATAACATGGATATAAAGTTACACTGCAACAGATGGAATGAAACACTTTTTCATATTATAAACGGGAATCGCATTTTGTGCAACTGCGAAAAGATACTACGTAAAGTTGTAATGAAAACGAAAATGAAAAATTTTTTTACATTTCACGTTATCGCAGAACCAGAATCTACCCCCTGATGGCGGCAACTGATGCTTCAATCGAATTCCTCAAACGCTGTTGTTCATTTCTCATATCGGCCACAAAGGAATTAATGGTACTACTAATTTTCTGATCCATAGCGTTTATGTTGTCAGTCAGCCTTTTATCAAGTTTCTTGATACAATTAGTCAGACTTTTGTCCATAGAGTTGTCAAGACATTTAGTACAGTTGAAACTCAGATTTTTATTCCTCCCCAATAATTCATAAAAGTCATTAGGGATTCCTACACAACCAATGTGGAACCACGAATTGCAGAACTCACATTCGACACCAGAATCCAATTTCGTAACATTCTTATTGCAGGTAAAACACTTGTTCGATGGCGCCCTTCTCTTAATATAGAAAGTTGAAAAAAGTATGTATGTATGTACATTGTATATAAGTATATGAATTATATATGTTTATAAGTGCATATACAAGTGCACAAAATCAGCCAGGCAAGAACTCAGAAAAACAGCAAAATAAGTAGCTTCATCCAATTAAAACACAGTAACATAGGTGATCCAAACGTTAATCAACCCTTTAAGTTAATTATTCCAGAGTTTCAATCAATTTTAGCTCGAAAAAATTAAAGTATTCAGGCACCCAGTGAAAAACACATATATCTGCTCATAGCGTTGCCACATTATTTTTTGCGTGTACCAGATCTGATACGTTCAGTACTTTTAAGCAATTTCTTCATTTCGTGCGACTGTGCAGTTTTTTTTTTTTCATTGAAAACCAATGATTTGCAAATTTACAATGGATTTCTCTGGAATTTATTGTTTTATATGTTATCGTTCGTACTTGATAGTTATCGCTACTTTTTGTATTTTTGCATTGATAATAAATAGATAATTTTTTATGATTTGCTTAACAAAAGAATTGTTAATTATTTGTGTCAAATGCAATTTTAAAACAATGTAGAATTCATTGCTTTTCACGCAGTCGAATTTGGAAATATTTCTGGCTTTCTTGCAATTGTGCACGTACGCCGTGAAATAAATAAATGAAATACAAACAAAAGTTGTTAATATTAGAAAGAAAGTAAAATTAAATAAATGTTGTCTGTATGTATGTATATTGCAATTTTATGTTTTTATATAAAATGTATTCCAAAAACAGCAAAATACAGTACAAGCTCGATTTTCGCGACCAAATAAAAACCAGACCTGTCGCGAAATAAATAAAACTGAATTTTCGCGATAACAGTACCGAAAATTTAGAATTGTTTTTATTGATATACATACATATTTACATTTTAAAAATTTTTAAAGAAATCGGAGATTATGATCGGCGTTTTGTCCATTCTAGGGTACTCAGCTTTCTTTAAAGTTCAACGTTTTTAAATCTCAAATTTTTGAGAAATCATTGACTTTAAAATATGTTGAACTTTTTCTATATTAACAGATGTATTTACACAAAATCATTCAAAAAGTTTAATATATTAAAATCCGAGGATTTCCCTTTTTAAGTTATAGACATTGTAATCAAATTTAAAAAGCAGATAAAAGTCGCGAAAATAGAACCCGTTTTTCGTAAACTGTCCCGATTATAAAACCTGCAATATTAAAAATTAAGCCATCGCGATAACCGGGCCGTCGCGATAATGGGTAGTCGCGAAACCGACCTTGCGCTGTATAAACAAACAACAAAATCATTTTAATTCATTCATGCGCAAAATTTAAAATGAGGTTGTATTGTTGTGTAAATAGTATTAGTGAGTTAATATGTCTTTACTGTTTTTATAATTATTTTAAACTGTTAACTGGGTATTATTTATTCGCAGGACTGTTTATGTTGTTTTCTATTGAATCTCATAGTTTTAATTAATCTTGTAATATATTATTATTGGCCAATAGGCTACAAATATTACAAATGAATAAATAAAATAAATAAATAAAAATAAATCTAATATTTGATATATTATTGCAATTTTATTAAAATAAATTATAATTTGTGATACTTCTATCAAATAATCACTAGACTTCAATCATAGTTTTGAAATGTATCAAAAAATTAATATAAATGTGTCCCAAACCCCATTAATAAGGTTATGTTGCAAGTACGAGTACTGCTGATTATTTCATTGTGTGCTCGATCTCTCAAACGTTCTCTAAGTGGATAATATGAGGGATAATCGGTCTTCGACTTTGATTGAAAGATCTGATGGCAGTGATCATATTGTCCAATTGTATATATAATAACATAATATAACTAATACGTGGTGGAGTACTTATCGAGCATTTATTGTAACGTAGTCAAATCTTAAAATCGGTTAATTTCACTGTATTCTGAATAAAATCAACATTTATGCATCGATTTTCATGAAGTAAAGTTTATTTTATTTGGAATATACATACAGTCAGTCCAAGCCAAACTCGGACACTATGATTATTGCATTTGATCCTAAGAAATTTTTACTTTTAAGATATGCAAAACCATACCTAAGCTATTTTCTATTTGTGCTTATATTTGAACATTAAAAAACACCAAGAAAATCTATGAAAAATTTTACACAGAGAATATTATTAATGAAAATATTTTTAACGGTAAAAAATACCGCACAAGCCAAACTCGGACAATGGCAACTATGTCATCAATAATAGCAACCATGAGAATTTTTTGCAACCAACTTCACTTAAACTCTTTAAATACTTAAGAAAATATCCGTTAGGTCAGTTTTTTGCAGTTGTGAAAAAAATTATTTATAAAATCTTAAAAATGTCGAGACAAAGAGGGCAAACCAGTATTGATGTCAGAGAATTAATAGTTAAACATTCCAAAGAAGGAAAACGTATTCGGGAAATTTCAAAAATGGTAAACAGAAGCCATTCAACTGTACACGATGTCTTAAAACGCTTTAAAAGTCATAATACGGTGCAAAATAAGCCAAGAAAGGCTCACAACAAAATATTTTCTGAAGCAGAGGAACGTTTACTTGTAAGAAAAGTGAAAGCAAATCCCTTTTTAAGTGCTCCAAAGCTTGCTGCTATAGCTGATTCGGAGTTGGGAAAGAAAGTAAGCTCATCAACTATAAGAAATTTGCTTCACAAACATGGTTTAAATGGAAGAAAAGCACGACAAAAGCCGCTCATTAGCAAACGAAATCAAGCTGTAAGACTTAATTTTGCTAAAGACCATCAAAATAAAGATTTTACCTTTTGGAAAAACGTATTGTATACCGATGAAAGTAAATTTAATATTTTTGGAAGCGATGGGATACCTACTGTTTGGAGGGGACGAAATCAAGAGCTACGTTTAAATAACCTAAAACCCACTGTAAAACATGGAGGTGGATCAGTGATGGTATGGGGCTCATTTTCTGCAGCAGGGCCAGGATCCTTACATTTTATTGATGGGGTAATGGATCAAAACTTATATTTAGAAATCCTTAAGGAAAACATACCAAAAAGTGTGGACAAGCTTGCTCTTAATGGCAGCTGGTATTTTTATCAGGACAACGATCCTAAACACAAAGCCCATAGAGTACGATCCTGGCTACTTTACAATGTTCCCCATGTTATGGAAACCCCACCACAGAGTCCTGATATAAATCCCATAGAAAATTTATGGGACTACTTGAAAAGAAAAGTTCAGGAGCACAAGGTTTCTAGCAAATCTGAGCTAAAAAGAGTTTTAGTAGAAGAATGGGATAAAATACCACCAAGCTATTGCCGAAAGTTAGTGGAATCCATGCCAAAAAGACTCCAATTAGTTTTAAAAAGCAAAGGGCTACACACAAAATATTAATCACATAATTATTATTAACAAAATAATAGATTTTTAAAAGTGTCCGAGTTTGGCTTGTGCAACATTTTTAGACCAGTTACAGTATTTTTATTTTTTTTTTACTAATTAACAATGAATTATAATTTTGTTTTATGCTTCCAATAGCTAAATATATACGCAATTAAAATTTACTTTAAATTGTACTGTTATTTCTTTACAATCGGTAAATTTTTACCAACAAATTTAGTTTACAATAGTGTCCGAGTTTGGCTTGGAGTGACTGTACCTTTCTAATCATGTAATAAAAATATTAAAAATATTTTGCCATCTTCGATTTTTTATATATTTTTTAAGAATAAAAAATTACCAATTTTGCATAAAAAAAATTATTTTTAATCATTGCAGTCTAAATAATTCCGAAACCGTCGAGTTTATAAAAAAACAATATTAGCATGGCTTAAAGGTAATTTGATTTCAAGTTTTTTAGTATGTTTTGTGACAAAATTAAACAAGTCGTTCCATAGTTATGATAAAATTGGTAAATCAGCCCATTCGAAAATCCCAAATTTTAGAAAAAAATTAGAAAAAAAAACTTATCCATAGAATTGAAAAATTTTACCATTTTTTTACTTAGGTATCCATGATGCATCAAATCTATATAGTGGTTATTAAAGCATTTAAAATTTTTTCGAAATTGTTCCCCTGTGTTATCGATTTTTGGTAGAAGCTTACGGTCAACATGCACCAACTCAAAAAACTTGTGAACGATGGTTTGCGCGATTCAAAAGTAGAAATTTCGACACAGAGTACAAGGAGAGGCCCGCAAAAGTTCGGAGGTGAGGAATTGGAAGTATTACTCGACGAAGATTGTTGTCAAACGCAATACGAACGTGCATCCGATTGAGAATCACACAACAACCCATTTCCCTACGTTTAAATGAATTGGGATTATTTCAAAAGCAAGAAAATTGCTTTGAATTGAAGCCGAGAGACGTTGAAAGGCGATTTTGCAACACCGGGCAAAAACTATTTGGAAAACAGTATATGGGAAGTTTTGGCTCACCCGCATTATAGCCCAGACCTTGACCCTTCTGACTACCATTTGTATCGATCGAAGCAGAGCGCCCTTACTGTAATACGCTTCACTTCAGAACAGGGTATCAGAAATTTGCTTGATTCATTATTTACCTCAAAACCGTGGAATCCATATGCTATCAGAAAGATGGGAAAAAGTACTGGCTATCGATAGACAATATTTTTTAATAATGTATCAACTCATTTTTTATTATAATTAATGCATTTTTCAAGCAAAAAAGCTATTTTTATACTTACAGTTTAACCTACGACAAAAATTTTATGTGCATATGTATATTCAATCACTAAAATTTAAATTATCAATTATTCAAAATTTTGTAAAAATTATTTGGATCATTGGATTTTGTAGTACATATATAGGAATTAAGTAAGTGCAATATCATTGCAGGTATCAGATGGTTAATTAATTCAATTAGAGAATTAATTGATCTAGTATCTTTCAATTAAAAAAATTGGTTATTGTTTTTCAAATTTGGTAACTTTATAAAAAATTTTGGTTTCAATAATGTTTAGGTCGTGGCAGCACTGATCTTACTTTTAAGAGGAAGAGAAGAAAAGATTTCGTTTGCTTATTTACTGGCAGTAAAAAATTGTTAGACGAAAAAAGTTTCCTCATTTGACAATTAAAAAATATCTGACAATTACCTGGCAATTATCTTACAATAAAGGTGAATATGATTATATTATTATTTTGCGGAGGGTGTTTTTTAATTTTAATTATAAAAAAAATAATGTTTTTGGTTTTATTTTATGTACTTTTTTACACTGTATATATATGTATGTATTTGTTTTGTATTTGCAAAATACAATACGCATTATAGGTGACCAATCTTTGATTTTCTTGCAGACATCATCGATGCATATGCCGTTTGTTACAACTGGGCTTACAGGTATCGTCAGTGTAATATATGCAATCCAAATTTCATTAATACCTAGGCCGACTTCCTAAACGCAAGTTGCAAAATATATTTACAATGAAGAAAGTTAAGTTAATGCAGCTATGCATTTATAATCGCGATTACTGCGCTTAACATATCGACCCCTTTGCGCGAAATTATCGTATGTTACAAAAACCAAATTTTACAGGACAGCCATTTTTCTACTTTTGTCTGCTTTTGCTTGCAATATCAAAATGAAAATACAAATCTGCTTAGATAATTAACTAATATAACTACACCTAAAAGTATTCCGGTGGAAAAGTTCAAGTTATCCGAAAAAACGTATTTCTGGCACATACGATAATTTCATTCACAACATTTCGTAGATGCTTGTGTAGAAAATGGCACTTACGATATCATTTGTCAGTGTTAGAAATAAATTGAAACAAAGATTTATTTGTGGTTTTATGTACATATTTGTTCATTATTTTTTAACTTAGAATGGTACAAAGTAATAAAAAATGTAATCAATATTTAACAGAAGCATGAATTCATTAAAAAAACCTAAAACACAATCACCCCTATCGCGAATAAACATTCCCATGAAAAATCTCCCAAATTTTTTGTTTTACTATCGTGAATGATTCCCATAAATTTTTTTTGGGAATGAATTCCCATACCTTACAAATATGGTATCGCAAATGTTTACTCCCGCGAATAATTTGACTAAAATTATTCACAACAATTGAAAGTGGGCTCATGAAGTGAACATGTAAGTAGCAATTTGTTTTTTAATCCAGAACTTCATATAATCAGTTTTTTCTCTTATTTATTAACACAGGAGTGTTAATAAAGAACAAATTAATTGTCTAATTGATGCAATGTGTGCGAATCAAGACTATGAAAAATGTTTCCAAAAGGATAAAAAAGTGGACGTGGGTAAATTTTGAAACGAGTTAAGCTTTTGTAAATGGTAACTTAAATTTTTCATGCATAGGTGAGGATCGAACAAAAACGGAACATAAGAAAAAAACTGACCGAAAACAAAAAAACCGCAACAAAACAAAGCGGATTAGATTCTCCACGTATTTGTCTTCGCTGCAGTCGTTCTATGCATTGATTTTCCTTTTCCAGCAACAGAAAACGCAAATAAACGCTATTCATAATTTTTACCTTATTAGCTTTAATTTCTTTTATTCATACACCACAAAATAAATCCCGCAAAAATTATATGTTAAATCAAAACAAACAAATCAAAATAAAAACTTTTATTCCCAAGTATTTCACAATAGAGAATTAAACTCCCAAAATATTCGCGATAGCAATTTGTTGGGGATGGGAATACAATTTTTCTCCCAAACAACTTACTCCCATAATATTCGCGATAGGGGTGAATAATAATAATAAGTGAGTTAAGGCTCGATTATGGATAGCAACCGAACTTAAGTTGCGTTGCCAGCCTGCAACTGAAAATTTGTGGTTGCCAGAAAAGCACTAAATAGCAACTGAAACTGGAAGCTCTCAGTTGCCAGTTGCCATCCGTAATACAATTTTCAGCAACTGACAACGCAATTGGAGTTTGCCATCCATAATCGACCCATTAATCTTCTTCGTCGCTTTCATTTAACACGTCTTTTTCGCGTACAGAATATTTTAAATTTAAATACTCATTGTGGTATTTTGACGGTATGCTATTTTTTTAACATAGATTTTTCAAATCATTGAATTTTTGCAAAGAGATATACAAAAGTGAATTGTACAACTTTTTTAACTTAAAGGTAAAATTAAAGTTATTTATAGTTTTTTTAGTGGAATTGTCGGAATATCCGTAAATGAGTTCAGCTATGCGAAATTTATTTATGTTTAGTTTAACTTTGTTGGATAGTAACAGATTTGCAAAGGACTTCCAGTTTTCAAACTTTGAGTGGCCTATTTCAATACGGTTGTACGCCGATGGATTAGTTCGTGCATTGAGCATAATTGTGGGCCATTCACTTGGCGCCCAAATGGTACGCCTGCGTAGAAATGATTCAATTGTGCTATGCACAGAATCAACTGGCATCATTTTATGACCGGGAAGTAAATATGTTATTTTAATTTTTTCAACGAAGTTTGAAAAATTTAAAAAATGTGTCAGCATAGCAAATACATCCTTGTTGCGGTTTTGATCAGTGCAACTGTCGCAATATAGGGCTATATCTAACAGTCTTTCTTTGGTCTACGATTATTAAATACTTATACAGGGCTGTGCAAATTTCATTGCAGCCTCGCTTACCATCACGCTCACCCCACAAATAACAATAGCCATAAGGCTGTAGTAGGCGTACTTGCGTGAGTAAAAAAGGGTTATATTATTTCCGAACGGAGTATTCAAAACTTTTTGCAAATCGAAGCTGGCGCAAACAAAACTAGAAACATTTTTGCTTTCATTTTGATCTCTTAAAAAATTAGCCTTGGCCTCATCTTTGTCTCTTATATGCATCCTATACTCATCGGAATTCTGCAATCGATTTTTTTCCTCTTCATCAAGATGTTTAATATTTTCGCAATTAGTGCACTTATCTTTTTTTGGCAAATGAAAACCTACATTAAAATCTTTTTGGAAAACCTGTCTGAAAACCCAATTTGACACAATGCAGTTGCTGAGGTTCTTATCGTTCATATATTGAGTGTAGCACCTATAAAAGGTTTGCTTGTTTCGCAATTCTTGTGGCAAATAAACTTTAGTACTTTTGCCTCTACAATAATGTGACGGCACAGCTTGAAGTTTTTCAAGATATTGTTTTAGAAGCTTAATGTTTTGCTCATCTCTTTTATTATGAGGCCGAACCTTAGCTTTTGGCTGAGCATAATTATTTTCCCTTAAAAGATATCGAAGCATCATTTGAGAAATATTTAAAGTTGCCAGCATGAATTTTTGACAAACGATCCCTTTGTGAGTAAAATTATATTCAAAAGAATTGTTTCGTCTACAATCTCCTCCTTTGACAGCAGCTCTCCTTCGTTGAATATGTTTATGTTTTATACAAGAAAGCAACCACATTCTTCTTTTTTGCTTTCGACATTCCCCAATAATGTTCATTTAAATGTTCACGAGATGTCCCGAAGAGACGACAACATTCATTGTGGCACATTAAGGCACGGATTAGGTAAAACAATTTTTTTAATGTCTTCCTTTGATTTAACAGCCAGAGGATTTCTGTAAATTTAAAATTAAAGTCTTATATGTTCATATCATGTCAAGTTTGTAAGCAAACCTAAGTAGAACCATGTTGAGCTCTAAAATATAAGAACTAAAATTTAATATGTGAAAGTCTCAGAAAACATGTGGCTGCGCCATCTCCGAAAATATTTTTTCCCAAACAGGACTGAATTACTAATTAAAAGCGCAAAGAGAGTAAGAAAAGCGGAATGTGAAAGTATGTAAATAAAATAATTTAAAAAAGTTCAGTAGAGGTCTTCAAATTCGGCATCCCAATGGCTTAATAATCGTAAATACCTAAAGTAGTGTCACAGTTTTTTTCAATTTATTGTTACTGACACAAAGGGAGGGATTTTTTCCAATTAAATTTGAAATATTAAGTGGCTTTAAAGTTTAAAAGTAATTTTTACCGCCGTCCACAGCGGATTTGAGGGTGGTGTTGGCTGAAGTGGTTAGCGCGTTGACTACTAAGCAAACAATGACTTGGGGCCTGGGTTCAAACTATGGCCAGAGCAAGTCAATCAACATCATTAAAATCTCTAATGTACATTAGTGAGACATTGTATTAATTAAGCGATGAAGGCATAGCACTGGTCACTAAAAACTGTTCCGACAGCGATTGATGCTGTTCCAAGCTACTGTACACGACATCGCCCTCCTTCGTCGGTTAGCAGAAACATCGGCGAAGTAAACCAATTAATAAAATGCCTGCCAATACAGCTTAACAGAGTTAATGCGTCTACGTAACACCAGAGGCGCTTCAACACTGCTATAAATATTAACATAACGCGCAAATCAGAGTTCTAAAAGAGTTAAGCCTTCTAAATTTTCCACATATATCTTCTCTTCCCTGTCCCTCTCACTGAGTTCCGGTACAATGCACTGCATACGTAGGGGTCATCCCCTGAGTGCTGGTCCTAATTAAAAAAAAAAAAATGACTTTGTACCCTGTATTATATATTTTATTTAAATACTACTTTTTTTTTTCTATAAAGTTACATATTTCTTTACTTCGCTTTGCTTATAAGTATATTCTGCTAAAAAAACGGTTCCTTTTAGATGGCCACGTAGACCAACCAAATGATCTCTTCTTAATTTATAAAATGGTATACATATGTATGTATGTACATTTAACAAACCATGTTAGTTAAGTTGATTTTGTAGCTTCAAACGACGCGGCTAGAGACATTAAATTTTAAAGCCCTTTCTTTTATATTAGTTAAAACTAACCTTGAATTTAATAATTGAATAAAAAATAAATTTATAATTTGTTGAACTTAAAAAGAAGTGCTTTCAAAAAGTGTTTTATTTTCAAGTTGCTAAAGCAACAGTAATATTCGTATTCGTATTCGGCGAATATTGTTTCAAATATTCATATTCGCGAATATGTACTAAAAATCGATATTCGTAACATGACTAATACCTACATACATACTTACATATTTTCTAAACTCCGTCAATTTTTATACATACTTATGAAGGTAATTACTTTCACTGGAATGAGCTTTTAAATGTTGATGTTCAATACTTTTAAAATACTAATTTTCATTTTATTCTTATCCCAATTGAAGGTTAATCTTTTATCTACAAAACACAAAATGTTTGTCTTTAAGTTCGGCTAATGACCCATGATTGCTTATTTGAGTATTTCATTCAGTTTTTCAAAATTAAGTGGGTAAGTATATACGTATACATTGTATGTGTATATACACAAGTAGATTGTGTTGTATAGGGGGAAAAATAAATACTCAAAAGCTAATTTTTAAATGTATTAATTTGTAGTATTTCTCAGATTTATAAAGTTGAAGCAACTTTTATCAGTTAATTCATACAAATAATATAATGCTTTTTATTTTGATTGCCGACTGCCAGCCATTTAAACAAACAATTCCCTCCGACATTTTTCCCAGTCTACAATATGCGAAGTCGTGTAGATGACTACGTGCTTTATTGCGCGTTAGACATTTCAAGTTCAGACTTTTGCTAAAAAGCAGCCAAAACATAAATAATTAATATATTGACAACAAAAATGGTAATATCTTTTTCTACACACGTGTGGAATATGTAGTGAATGAAGATACAAAAACTAAAGCAAAACAAAGCACATTAAACAGGAAAAACTGTTCTCTGAGCATTTAACCGTTAAAGAAACCAGTGTTTCCAGTTCTGGTGCACTAACACATATCGAGTGAAATATTTAGTTTTATGTGTAATTTCAACAATATGAGAAAAAGTTGTGCATTTTTTCTTCTCCGATTATACGAGTATATTTTATAAATGGAAACAACACTCAAGTAATAATGCCTCACATGAAAAAAATAGTCCCAAACGTACTTTAATCAATTCCAACACAGGGGTGGTGTTGGCTGAAATGGCTAGCGCGTTGACTACTAAGCAAACAATAATTTGGGGCCTGGGTTCAAACCGTGTCCAAACCAAGTCAATCAACATCATTAATTTCTCTAATGTACATTAGTGAGACATTGTATTAATTGTTGTCGGAATATTTAAGTGATGAAGGCATAGCACTGGTCACTAAAAACTGTTCCGACAGCGATTGATGCTGTTCCAAGCTACTGTACACGACATCGCCCTCCTTCGTCGGTTAGCAGAAACATCGGCGAAGTAAACCAATTAATAAAATGCATGCTATAACAGCTTAACAAAGTTATTGCGTCTACTTAACACCGGAGGCGCTTCAACACTGCTATAAATATTAACATAACGCGCAAAGCAGAGTTGTAAAACAGTTAAGCCTTCTAAATTTTCAACATCTATCTTCTCTACTCTATCCCTCTCCCTGAGTTCCGGCACAATGCACTGCATACGTGGGGGTGAGTGCTGGTCCTAATAAAAAAAAAATCCAAACTGTGTCAAAAATATAATAAATACGGATTTTCTAGAAATAAAGTACGAGTATAAAAAGATTGATTTAAGTACAAATTATTTAATCCTAAAATACTTAATTCAATCCCAAAAAAGATTACGGCTTTAGATTGGATGAAGGAATCCACATCATCATGCAACCGATTGGAAATCGTACACATTTTCAATCTCTACTCTGGATTATTTACGCTCATTTCTATCCTGGTAAATTGAATTCTTTACTTACTCATTTAAATTTAAAATTTATATACATACATAAATATGCTCATTTTTGGTATTGAACATAAAGTCTCATGATTCTAACACATATCCTTAGACAACTAAATCTCATTAGAATATGAAATTCGAAAAATAAAAGCCAAGAAAATAGTTTTTATTATATTTGTTGTTCATTTCTAGTATTGAAGAGGGGCAGCTTAAAAAATGTTTAATCCCTTTAGGATTTAGTACATTTCTCATTAAAATTTTTAATTACATACTTAAATTAAATACGAGTTATTTGTGTCTTGCTTTTTTTGGGAAAGGCATAATGTAGAGGACATATGTTGAACCGATTTTTTTTTCTGCTGTTAAGTAGCGGCATCAACTTTCTTAAGCTGTATGTATAGCCATTTTTATTTATTAATATCTATGTCCCGCCATGCTTCGTAACACCATCCACTTTTTGTGTTGAGATGAAGAATACTACCTTTAAATGTAATTTATTTTTTAAATTTGTCTTCTAGTTTAAATGAATCAATTTAATGGCCAATAAATGAGTGGATATTTAATTATAGTTTTAGTTAATTTTCATAAAAATTTAAAATTCGTTTAAACACACTTTCATTTTTTCAGTCAAACTTAAAATTCTTATTAAATTACGATGAAAATATGGTAGCACTACTTAATATAAAAAATTTCCCACAAATTTCCCAAAAAAAAACAGCTGACTAGAGCAAATAAAGAAAAATCGAAAAAAAATAAATTATTATTTTAGCTATAAATAAGATTAATTAAGAACTGTTGAAATGTTTTAAAAGAATAAGAGCAACTTTCAGAACGATTAAAAGGGTAATAGCGAAAAAAGATGCCAAAATTTTACGCAACTTGTCAGCAGCCACAAATATTTTATTTGCTTTTTTTTAAACAAGAAGAACAAGCAGTCGAAAACATATGTTCAATTTGCATAACTTAAACCAAGTTTAAATACACAACGTTGGCTATTTAATGTTGACTTAATATTGCAATGAAAAACAAAATTTTTCATTTAAACGAGTTTTAAAAATAAATGAAACATTATCATCCACTCATTTATTGGCCATAAATCATGTGATAATAATGAAAACATGCTAATATGCCTTGGTATAAGCTATATTCTTTGACTTTCATCTGGAAGCAAATAGGAACAAAAACTAAATACTTCCTCTTTGTGGGAGTCACATCCATATGTCCAACAAGTAACCACTTTTCTGAAATGCGTTACTAATTTCTTAATTAGCTCCAAAAATATTTCAATACTATTTTTCATTGTATGTGTAAGCTGCCACGCCTGCTCATATAATGCACTAAATCAACAGATTAACTCTTTTTTAAACTTTTATCTCTTTACTTCATTAGATTATAATATATAATAAAATTATTATTATGTGGGAAGTGCCACGTCCATTTATTTATTCCTTGATAATTTTTGTTAAAATCAATTTAATAAGGCATATGCGCACAAAATATCCTAAAGTATCAAGTTCCTCTAGATGGGTAGTGACACGCCTACTTATATTTTCTAAAATTGTTTTTAGAAAAATGTACTATACCAACGGAGTAACTCCTACAAAATCTAAGGAAGTTTTTTTTATTTTCCACGTTATACGAAAATTATTATTTGGGAGGTGCCACGCCCACGTATCCAATTTTTAATACTTTTTCTTTAAAACAAATATACAATGGGCAAAGCCAACTAAATTTCAAGTATTTAGCTGCATTAGTTCCCTAAATATCACAAAATAAAAAAGTTTTTATATGGGAAGTGCCACGCCCACTAATTTTTTCTATTTAAAAAAAAAAATGCTTTAAATCAACGAAGGCACTCTTAAATAATCTCAGGTCATTTAATTTATTAGTTGCCAAGATATATCAAAACTATTATACGAGAGGTGTCACGCCCATTTGTCCAATTTTTAGTACTTTTTCAAGTTTTTAGCTGCATTATTATCATAAAGTAAAAAATGTTCTCTATATAGGAAGTAACACGCCCACTTTAAATATAAAAAATATATACTATTGTTCATACTAGACTATCACAAATATACTGTAAAAATGTCACCAAGATTGGTTCACTGGCTTAGGAGACCACAGCTTTAAAACAGACAAACTTTCACTTATATATAAAAGGTTTTCCAATAGCGATGATATGATATTGAAGTGACGTTTCGGCCATTTGTAATATGTCATGATTTGTCTTTGTTTTTCATTGTATTCAGTAGCTTTTACAATTTCATCATGGAGAGATACACGCAAGAACACGTTTACAAATTATTCAGATTTATTATCAAAATAATCGTTCTCCAATTGCAACTTTTCGTGCGCTTTTGCCATTTTATGGTCGTAATAATCGGTCAAGTGTGCTCGCTATTCGTCGAATTGTTGAAAATTTTGAGCTTACATTTTCTTTACATAATGATCAAGTGCCAATAAGGCAAAGAATCACTCGAAGTAATGCAAATATTGCTGCCGTTCAGGCAAGTGTTGCGGAAGACCGCTATATGTCGATTCCAAGACGTTCTCAACAATTAGGACTGTCTCAAACCACAACATAGCGGTATAGATCGATGATAACCTCTTTTTATGTCCGAAGTTGGAAGAAGTTGATCTTGACAACATTTGGTTCCAACAAAACGGGGCTACGTGGCACACAGCAAATGTAACAATTGAATTATTGCGAGCAAAGTTTGGAGATTCGATTATTTTAAGAAATTGTGATATTAAATGGCTTCCAAGAAGTTTTGATTTAACACCATTAGACTATTTCCTGTGGTGTTATTTGAAGTCATTGTTCTTTCGAAATAAACCAGAGTCTCTTCAAGCTTTACAAGTCGATATTGAACGTGCCATTCATGACATACGACTTGATTTGGTGGAAAAAGTGCTCGAAAATTGGGTTCATCGAATTCGTTCCTGCAGTTATGGAGGCCATTTGAATCACGTTTTATTTAGAACTTAATTGTATCGATTGTACTTCACATTAAATAAAAAACTTTTGAATTTCCTTAACAATAAGTGTGTTTTTTTTAAGAAATCATATCACTCTTATTAAAAAACCTTTTATATAAACTACCAAGCACAAAAAATTATGATATCCGTGTTTATGATGTAAGTATGTAACTCCTCATATCTTAAAAATGTCTTAACCGATCGAAACCGAACTAGCGACATTTTAACAATGTCTAAACTTCTAGGCCAGGAGTCACTAACTGGCGGACCGTAGACCTATTTTATGCGGACCTTGTGTTAACAATACAAAATATTTTACATTATGTAACAACAAATTCATGAGAAATATTTTCGGCTCGACATCAGCCTTTGGTGATGATCCGTTAACAAACAAGTAACAGGGAAACCTATGCAAAAAAAAATATAATTTGGGAGCGATAACATAAACAATTACTAATGAAATTGTCGTCATCAGCGAGGTACAACAAAATCTCACACATACACTCGTCGGACAGGCTCATAAAATCATTCAAAACTATCAACACAGCTTGTTCGAAGAAGCCAGCTTTAAAACACCAAAAACAGGAAGTTTCTTGCCAAGAGTTTTGGATAAAATTTGTTTGTGCTAATAAATATCCAGAATTAAAAAAATTAGACTTGAAACTTCGCACTTTGTTTGGGTTAACATATGTTTGTGAAGCAGCATTTTCTAAGATGAACTTCATTAAAAATAAATTCCGGAACAGACTTGCCGATGAACATCTCCAAGATTCAATGAGAATAGCCTGCAGAAGCTTTACGTCAAACTTCAGACGGATAGTCCAAGACAAAAAATGTAATTTTTATCATTAATATTGTAAAAACCCTGTACTTACTTCTTTTTATTTAAAGCATTTGTTTATTATTTAATAAAATAATCTACCGAAACCCATTCGTTTTATTTGTCCATTGATACAGTATCTAAACATATTATTTAAATAGTTCAGTTTATTACCTTCCGGACCGCGACGGTCGTGAAGTTTTAAAAAACGGACCCCAAATGAAAGTAGTTTGTGACCGCTGTTCTAGGCCGTTCAAATCCAAAACCTTAAACTCAACTTGGACTACAAAAAGTTTGATTAAAATTTATCGATTTGTTCGACTGACAACGTTATTCCGCAACTTTTTTTGAAGTTAAAATACAACGCAAGATGCCGGAAATTTTATATGAGGGTTGAGTGAGCTTAGTGGTAAATTCAACCATATCACATTTTTTTTGGGAGTGCGAAAATAAAACATCGTGGCAACAGTGATGCTTATCTCATTTTCCTTGTTTTGATCGTCTCGTTACAACCGATAATTTAAGTAAACGAGCAAATTGTTTGAACTATTCATTCAGCAAGACACATTCGTTTAGACCAGACTGCCTCAGCTCGCATTGATAATAAAACAAGATTCAAAAGCAAAAGTGAAAAGTACAAAAAAAAAATCGATATTCTTTAACAAAATAATTAAGTATTAAATGCGAATGTGATCATAACAAAGGTTAGAAAATACTACAAAATAACAAATTGGACATCTGTACTCGTACATAGTTTTTGCCAAAGTTATCAATAATATTATAGTTTAAACGTATGCACATATGTGAAATAATAGAAAAGATACACGTTTAATCGCCGGTACCTACTTGCAGTTCCAATATTTCTATAATTTAAAATTTTTATAAGATAAATTTATTAATGTAAGACTGAATGTGCTGAAAATACTGCAAGTTCATCCTTAATAGTACAGTTAAAAAAACATAAACAAAAACACAGTAATTTTAATGTCTATGCATAATTTCCTAGTCAAATTTTTAAATGCGTTTCAATTTAAACTGCCTGTTAGCGACAAACACTAAACAAAATTAGTTGTATGTTAGAAGTCATCATCTTAAGACTGATTGCTAATTAGTGAGGAAGAAACAAGAAAATAAATGTAATATACAAAAATAGAAAAATAAAAGTTCATAAAGAAATAAATATCTTAATAAAAAAATAACTGTGATATAAATAAGTGTTCTTTATCTGGAAAATAAATACTGTCAACATGATTGCTCCATCTATTAACACGGATTATAATAAATTCTTTAAACGTTCTGCTCTACCCTCTAATGCCGAACAGTATTTGCGTGAGCATTTGATAAGCTGGTAAATATATTTGTTAATAATGTTTGAAAAATTTATAAAATTTGCTGTGGTCCAATTGCAAGATCTGTGCACTAGTACAACCATGGTCTAATAATCAGGTCTGCGCAAGAAGGAATATGGTTTTTTGTAGGGTTGTGTTTTGACCGTTAAATAATCTGCAAAAATATGGTAAGTTAATTCGGTCTTGTCAAAAGTTGTTTACATATTTGGCCGCCATCATGAATATTTTTGTTTACGTTATGCTTTTTGTTTTTGCATAACCAATAAATACATACAAAACAACTTTTGTTTTGTTTTGTATACAGCTTTGTTTTGACAATTTTGAATGAATTTTACACAAACAAAATGCATGTCGTTTTTTGTTGTTGCGTTGATACGCGCACCTTATTATTCCACCATGAGTACAACAATACAATTCAACGTGGTGGTGATGTCAAAAACAACACAAAGAAAATTTCACTGCCCTTTCAACTGGGTCTTTTGCTACATTAAATAATGTTCCACTTCCAGTTGAAAAGTTTTTGTTGCACACCGCATTTTAAATTTATTTTAACGGTCAAATCACAACCTTACAAAAAAAACATATGATTCATATGAATAATTTGCAAAAGCAAGAAATGGCACACGTGTAGTAAAAACGTTTCTTTAATGTGAATCATGCAATGGCATCTTCAATTTTTTAGCGTTAAGTGCTATCTCAGTATTCATTATAAAAAAAAAAGACAAAAATATGTCGTTTGAATTGCACTCAAGCATATCTTTTTTCATTAGTTTTATTTTCATAATATATTAATATGTACACATACATTTATAGGCCTACATACATACCTACACATATGCTACTTTTGGATGCATGTGTAACTGTGTAAAAACTTGTCATTTATTAACAGAGCTTACTTATACCATAAGAGAAAATCTAAACAGAAACAGGATTAGTGTACTGATTTCCGTTGATCTATCTAAAGCCTTTGATCAAGTCGATCAGTCCATATTAGTCACTAAGTTGGCTAGTAATTTCGGTTTTTCGAGAAATGCGTGTAGACTAATTTGGTCTTATCTTACTGATCGTCAACAATACGTATATTTTAAAAAGGATATATCTGAGGTAAAGCATGTTAGATCTGGTGTGCAACAAGGTTCGGTAATTGGACCTGTATTATTTACACTTTTTCTTAATGACCTGTTTGATTCTTTCTCTTACTGTAAATCATTTGCTTTTGCTGATGATATTCAGTTACTGTGGTCTTGTGAGAAACAATTCGCAGATGCCTTACAAGCCACTATAAACTATGAGCTGAATATACTGGAAAATTGGATGGTGTTGAACTGCCCTCTAAAACTAAAGCCATTTTGTTTCTTAATAAAAAGAATGAAAATTTTATTTTTGATTTAAAAATATCAGATACGTTTATTGCACAAAAAAAGATGCCTAGGAGTGATCATTGATGATCAGCTTTCTTTTGAATCACACATAAATAACATCTGCTCAAGAGTCAGTTTCTCTCTTCGTAGACTATATCATCTAAATACATACTTACCTCTTCATGTTAGGAAATCAGTACGTCATTCGCTGCTAATGTCGCAGATAAAGTACTGTATTGAAGTTTACACTGGCTGCAACTCACGAAATAGAAAGAATATAAAGTCAGTCATTCATAAAATTATACGTTTCGTCTATGGACTTAGGCTTAAAGAGCATGTTTCGAATCACTTAAAGGACTACTTGAATCTTTCGTTTGAGGATTATCTGAAGTTTAGACTGCTTATTTATCTCTTTAAAATTGTAAAAACACAAATACCTGCTCAAATTGCGAATATGGTAACTTTTTCCAGATCTACTAGAAATCCTCAAATATTGATTTCTCGTATATATTATGCTGTTTATGAAAGATCGTTTTTAGTACGTGTCGCACGCATTTGGAATAGCTTGGAAATTGGCCTACGTTCCTTCGCTATGACCTTAACTTCCTTTAAAAGTAAAATATATAAGCTTTGGTGAAACTATTAAAAAATTTTTCCATCAGAGACTACTAGGACTACGTGTCACGATTGTTTTTGGACCTTTAGTTTCCTAGTTGTTTAAACTTTATTTGGCTTGTGATTGCAATGTACTCGTATTAACTCAATACAAAATTGATCTCAATTTTTTTAATTAATTATAAATACTTATGTACATACATTTTTTAAGATAATTTCACTTGTTACATAGAATTAATATTTGTTATATTGGTAATATTTTTTATAGGCCAATAGGCCTCTTGTATTACTTTTCTGAAATAAAATAAAATAAATAAATATCTCTGGTGTATGACATACTTCACTCCATCTGATCTTCTTAATATGCATACCACCTATATTCGAATGAAAATGGAATACAACTCTCATATATGAGCCGGTGCTTCAAAGTCTACTTTGAAGTTACTCGATAGCGTATAGGAAATATCGAAAAAGCTTATCGGTGACAGTAGGATAACCGACTCTATTGACTCACTGGACCATCATCGCAATATGGGGTGTTTTTCGCTGGTCTATCGTTACTACAACGGTATGTGTTCTAATGAAATCAGGGAACCAAAACCCGACATTTTTACGTACAACACGCTCCGTTTTTGGTCGATATGCCACTCAGGGGTCATCCCCTTACCATATAACACTCGATATTCTATAATCCTGTCTACTCCTCCAGGAATGATTAGTTCTGTTAATCACCAAATTACTGGATTACCGATAGATAGTAGTGACCGATCTGTCACAAACTTTTTTATCTGGTGCTGAGCCTATTCTTGCCAGCTCATTTCGGTTTCGTTTCCCTCAACATTACGATTACATGTAACCCAACACAGCCGAACGCAATATTTGTCCATAAGCAAAGAAGTAAGATATTTTTTTGTAATTTTTCTGATTTTCAATACAATTTGTCTTAAGGCAAGTCCTGACAGACGAATATGGCACGTTCAACTTGCCCATCTATAAGGATCCACAACATATGTATATACTTTATGGGTCTGAAATGAATATTATGGAAATTACTCACGAAATGTCAATTATGATTGATATATGTAAAAATCAGGCTATAGTGGCCTAATCCAAAAAATATAAAAAATGCTGATTTTTGTTACCTACAATTCCATCTAGTAACGTTCATGTGTTTAATTTGGAGCGTAAACATGAGAAAATGTCATTCAACTGCACTGGGTATGTTGCTGGGTTGGGTCACTGCTGCTCTCATTGCCTAAATTGCTCTTACCATTTTTGGTGTATGGTATAAATAGAAAATTTCAAAATTTGTATACTATTTTTAATTTGAGATCTTGATTAATAGAAAATACTCCAATTATTTTTTGCAGATAACTTAAAGACGGTTCTATTAAAATATGTTAAATTTGAAAATATTTACTTAATTACAATGCTTTAATGTAAAACTTTTACATAAAATTACAAAAATATATTTAGTTTTTTAAGTTTTTTGCAGGCGGCTATGAATAGATTTAGAAACATCGACATAATTCGACGACCCTTCAAGCAATCGAATAAAAAAGATTAACTGAAGGAGTGATTGCGAAACTGGCTTGACGGCAAAATTTTATAAACAAGGAAAAAGATTTTTAATTGCTTTGGTTACAGTTTTTCGCTATCTGTTTTTGTAATAAATTCATTATAAAACTAATTCTATGATTTTATCAATGCTTGAAAACTATTTTTGCTTAGACCCGGTCTTTTTTATTGTTATTTGATTTTACTTAATATGTTTTCGAAGAAAATGTTATTGAACATTAAACATAAAGAAACTGTTGGGGATTTCCCGCAGCAGTACAGTGACTAAATTTATTACGAGTACATTCGGCTTGAGAAAATTTCTGATATCATTTTAGTTGTGCCTATTTTGTTAAACTTAAAACATCCCTGTAAACTTTATTATTATTATTAAAATTTTTTATACATTTTATAACCAAACGATATATTAAATTGAATTACATGTTTTTACTTTTGTTAAAATATTTGTTTCAAAATGTTGAGGTATGAGATCATTAAAACTACAAAATATTATACTGGTGCTAAAAAAAATTTTATATAAAAAGTTCAAATTATTCTTCTTTGAAAATTGTGTTGTTTGTAGTGCTGGATTTCTTCATCTATCCAATTTAGCAAATTATGATTAGAAATGTATAAAACATTTAATAACTTGATTATTTAATCTCAGTCCCGGTTCACACACTTAAAGTTTTGGTGCTCAAATTATTTTAAATTTTATTTGAAAGTTGGCCTAATGTTCAGACACAGTAATCCGTTTCATTTTATTTTCGTTTTCTTTTAGTTCCAATTTCTTAAATTTTTGACAGCTCATTTTATTTACTTTGTGTAAAAAAAAAATTATTTTGAAGCACAGAATGAAAAGAAATGTCAAATAAGAAGCTGCATCTAACTTCGTGTTTATAATTACGATTGGTCCAACAAAACGAGCTTCCCAGTACAAGCAGCTCCGTACCAAATACCACTGCTTTTTCCCCTCTCTACAACAAACTCAAAATTTGAGTGGCTAAAGTTGAAGTGTGTGATATATATAATCTACTTGGGCGTTTTTAGCATTGCCATTCGAAGCTACTATATTATATTTTTGCATTAATATGGTAACGTTAGCAAATGTTATTAAAACAATTAATTTGGCCGGGTTCCAAACGGTCAGTTGCAAAGTAATGCAACCTGTTTCGCCATACAAAATTTTGAGAGTGAAGCATATAGATTCATATTGTATCTTCTTGCGAAGCATGAAAAATTGCTGTTTTCTCTAATTTTAATCGGAAGTTTATCTGAACTAGCTGTCAAACTAAAAAAAAAAAAAAACTTCATTAGAAAGTGAAAAATTAAATTATAACTAAAAAGCTAAAAAACAATAGCTACAAAAATATATGTTTGCGAATTTTTAAAAAGCTTAATAATTAAATTACTTTTTTGTCCATTTTATATCTTTTTCACGAAATTTTGTAATGAAAAAAATATTTCAAAAGAGAATTGTCAAATCGAAGCAAGTAGATGAGTCGTGTAAACATGCTTCAGAAAGCGAATCAAGTGCTTCATTTTGTCGTGTGAACATAGTAGAAGTATACAATTTATGGAACTAAATAATGCAACCGTATAAATTTTTACAACGCTATCTGTTCCAAAATGTATCGAAAAAGTTATCGATGTGCAAGCACGACACGACGTTCCCGCTCTCATTTATGGTTTGCGTTCCAACCTTGATTGAACCTACATACAGGTTTCGCCATACAAAATTTTGAGAGCGAACCATTGTGGTTTATTTTGAATCTTGCTGCGAACCCGTATAATTTACTAGATATAAAACAAAACAATTTTTAAAATGTTGTTGTTATTTTATATGTATTTGTTCAAAAGAAAGAACTTTTTCGACATCGGTGAACAGGCAATAATAAATATATTGAACAAATAAAAAGCATATATATATATATAAAAGCATATATATATTATAAAAGTGCCCCCAACAGCAAATTTCTAGGCATTCATGGTTTTTAGTTACGTAGGAAGAAGATTAATATATTCGATAATCCTTACATTTTTCGCTTTTAGCTCTAATAAATCAGTGTAAGGTAATCTATCTTTTTGGTTTAAGATACATATGTTTAGACCCGAGAATTCAATTCAAATTGGTAACCATGAAAGCAAACCATTTTTTAAAGCCAAAAAAAGCGAAGAAACTTTTAGCAACGATAGACATCTGCAAACTCACATATGTATGTTACACATCGTTTTGTTTCCAAACTGGTGTTGGTTTAACTCAAGGTATATTAATTATAAGGTAGTCGCATTAGCTAAAATTGACATCAGCTGATTGATTTTTTCTTGTCAAAACTTTGTTGACTTTTTATAAAAATATTGTGACATTTTTTTTCAATTAAAATTTAAGAAACTGTACCTCGTTTCTGTATTTCTCGCATCGTAAAACTTCTCACATGAAGTGTGAAACAAAAAATTCCATCGTTTCTCGATTTGTGAGAAAAAAGTGTTTCTGTATTTGCATGCGAAAACAGACTGCGCTGATTTTGTTCTTACTGGAATGTTTCCAATAATTAAGTGTCAAATGTAATATAAACGTCAACGAGGGAAATTAATTATAACAAAAGCAAAACAATGAAAGGCTGAAAAATTTTAAATTACAAAACAACAATTGTTCTTTATAATTTTTTTTATTTATGTACATATGTATATAAAAACCCAAATGTATAGTGCAGTGTAAGTTTTCATTCAAATTAAAAAAATTATTTAAAAACATATTCTTGTGTTTATTTAAAATTTTTGCTACATACATAATATGTACATATATATATGTACATATTAAGTACATATGTACATTATCTGTTGATTTCTGTTCCACATTTATATACATATACGAATTAAAAAATATTTATATTTATTTATGAGGCGGACATAAACCATCTGTTGGGTTAATAGTTTAGTAAATACAGAACTTGCCCCCTCCCTAACCTCCTCGTGCCCCAAGCAATTTAAAATATACTTTAGATCCTATTCTCATATCTACCAAATATGCATAAAAAATTTCATGAAAATCGGTGGAGTTCGATAACAAACATCGTGACACGAGAATTTTATATATTAGAAGATTTACTTTTCATATGTATATTTATATTTATTTAAATTTTGATTTTCTCGCACCAATTTGAAATGTGAGTTATTTTGACACTTCTTGTGAGAAACTTTTCGCAAAATGTTGTTACAGAAACAATTTTTCTCACATACTTCCAATAATTGCTGGAAAATTATTAAAATGACAGATCATTCTCGCAAAGTACATATACAGAAAATGAATTTAAAATTTTTCAAAAAAACTTGACATGTGTCATTCAGATACATACATACATATATTAAAAATACAATTATTTTTATAATTAAATTATAATCAACGACAATTTTTATTGTTTTACTAATTTTAGTTTTAAATATTTTTAATTTTTTTCCAGTGAGCGTCGCTATGAAGAATTGTGTCGCAATATAATCAGTGATATGAATCAGTATGGCCTGTCGGTAGTCGACGATTTCTTGGGCCGTGAAAATGGTTTACAAATTTTAAATGAGGTGCATAAAATGTATTCAGCTGGTGTCTTTAAAGTGAGTTGTAAAAACTGTTTTTGTATATGTATATGTAAAAGAATCATAATAATAAATTATTTTCAGGATGGCCAATTAGTCAATAATATGAAATCTGATCAAGATTTACGTACGATTCGGGGTGATAAAATAACTTGGGTTAAAGGAGTTGAACCGGGCTGTTCAAATGTTGGTTATCTTATAAATCAGGTAAGTTTTGTTATCTCAGCTGTTTATGTCTAACAGGATTAAATCTTAAATATTACACCAATTGAACTTTCATATTTATTTCTATTATTTAAATAGTGAATGGCTGTAAGCAAATTTCAGTGTTATATAGAAATTAGTAAGAAAATTTGTATTATTCCGAAATGTATATAAAATGCTTAATGCAGCAATCATCTCAGCTATAAAGTTTTAAACATTTTTAGGTACAAACATCACTGTTTACTACAGAAATTTTCGATAAGTTCTATTTTAAACTATTTCAAAAAAGGCACTTATAAAAGGGTAGAGTGATATGATGTCCTTAAAAAAATAAAGACACTTATTGTTAAGGAAATTCAAAAGTTTTTTATTTAATGTGAAGTACAATCGATACAATTAAGTTCTAAATAAAACGTGATTCAAATGGCCTCTTCTAACTTCTTCTGCAGGAACGAATTCGATGAACCCAATTTTCGAGCACTTTTTCCACCAAATCAAGTCGTATGTCATGAATGGCACGTTCAATATCGACTTGTAAAGCTTGAAGAGACTCTGGTTTTTCGAAAGAACAATGACTTCAAATAACACCACAAGAAATAGTCTAATGGTGTTAAATCAAAACTTCTTGGAAGCCATTTAATATCACAATTTCTTAAAATAATCGAATCTCCAAACTTTTCTCGCAATAATTCAATTGTTACATTTGCTGTGTGGCACGTAGCCCCGTATTGTTGGAACCAAATATTGTCAAGATCAACTTCTTCCAATTTCGGCTATAAAAAGTTGGTTATCATCGATCTATACCGCCAGGTTGTGGTTTAAGACAGTCCTAATTGTTGAGAACGTCTTGGAATCGACAAATTGCGGTCTTCAGCAACACTTGCCTGAACCCCAGCAATATTTGCATGTAAGCTCAAAATTTTCAACAATTCGACGAATAGCGATTGCCCGATTATAACGACCATAAAATGGCAAAAGTGCACAAAAAGTTGCAATTGGAGAACGATTATTTTGATAATAAATCTGAATAATTTGTAAACGTGTTCTTGCGTGTATCTCTCCATGATGAAATTGTAAACACTACTGAATACAATGAAAAACAAATGACAGATCATGACATATTACAAATGGCCGAAACGTCACTTCAAAATCATATCATCCCTATTGGAAAACCTTATAGATCGATTAGAAATTTTTTTTTGCATATAGAATGTTTGTTCACTGATAGTTTTTACATTTGGGTATTTCTCTAATGTCAAATGCGACATGTGTACGTATTTAAAGTGAAAAAAAACATGCGGTAAAACATTATTTTATTTCGACAAAAGGCAAAACATTTAGCTCTTGATTATCACTATAGGGGCTGTGCAAATATTACGTAACGCTCCAGGGGGGGTGAAAATTTGTTACGGATGAAAATTTTTTACTGAAAAATTAGTAAAAGCGTTACGAAGGGGGGGGAGGTATAAAATCTCTGAAAACAGCGTTACGTAATATGGGCAGACAGCCCCATTGATTTTGGCCATTTGTTCGTTTTCAAGATAATTACAAACACACCAAGGCATTCGCATGCGACAAAAACAGAAGTCGGTTTCAAAACAAACAGATCAAACACCGATTTCATCGAAACCTGAAGGAATACTTAAATACGACTAATTTTAAAATGTTTTGCACTGATGTGTCTTAATAATGTCGTTTATTTTATTCAAAAATATTAATTAGTTTATATTTTATTTCGCTTTAATCTCCAGCTTAAGTATGCGAATTCATGCAAATTTACCATTAATATTGTGGGACTGTCAAGAGAATTTTTATGACTTTTGTATAATTTCTTATGAACATAAAATAGTTATTTACTTCTAGAATACAGACGATTGTGTCGTCCGTTGACTATGGTAGTTTGCATTGTATACGAAAAGACATTTTTACATTCTTAAGATCAACAATCAGAATCCTTTCTCAACTTTTGAACTCGGCCAGTGTTGTTGTTATTCATTTAATTTTTATTTCATTTGTTCATCCAAAATACAAAAACTGTAGTATTACATCATTCGTATCATGCATTTTTTTTATTGAACATTAAACGGATTTCAATAAAACTTCATTAATATTATAAATGTTTTTAGATTGATGCTGTTATTTGCCGTGCCAATAGTATGATAAACAATGGGAAGTTGGGCAATTATGTTATAAAAGAAAGAACTAAGGTAGATTTATTTTAACATAAATATTTAAATCGAGTTTTATCTAAATATAAATATTTGATTTTTAGGCCATGGTAGCTTGCTATCCCGGCTCAGGTTCTCATTATGTCATGCATGTCGACAATCCCAATAAAGACGGTCGTGTTATAACTGCAATTTACTACTTGAATCTCAATTGGGATTCACGAAATAGTGGTGGAGTCTTAAGGTAAAGTTAAATAAAAACTATTGTGTTATTTTTTAATGTTATAGTTGAAAGTTTTCTATTCCTTTAAGCAGAATATTTCCCGAACAAACAAAATCTGTGGCAGATATAGAACCAAAGTTTGATCGTTTAATATTCTTTTGGTCGGACAAAAGGAATCCTCATGAAGTACAACCCGCCCATAGAACACGTTATGCCATAACCGTCTGGTATTTTGATGCTAATGAACGTGAACAGGCCTTAAATCGCTGTAAAACATCACAATATTCAAATAATAAGAACCATAGCAATAGTGACTTCATGTCATACTCAAATCGAAGCAATAAAACAAACATCACTCCTGCAACAGACACAACACAAACCTCAAACTCTACTTCTTCTTCCGCTTCTGCTACAAACTCCCCTGCATGTACTTCTACTTTGCAAATAACTTCCCTCCCAACTATACAAAAACTAGTAAAGGATAATTTTAAAGATGCTGCAGCTACAACAAATATAATACAAAATGCAAGCAGACCCATACAAGTGGTGCGACCAAATTCATACAAATAGCAAAAAATGTTAATAATATGAATTTATTTCTTATTTGTTAAAACATTGAACATTAACATAAGTACACATCCACACTTACTTATACATATATGTACATATGTATGCCAATTTTTTCCCTAAATACGCTTAAATTGCAAAATGAAATCAGAAAATAGTGGAAACAACCACACACACACACATACATAAAATGTAATTTATCTTATAAATTCTACAATGCAGTTAATATTCTTAATTAAATATTCAATTAAGAATATATATGGCACATATATATGGCATTGTCATTTTTATAAAGTCAAATCGTGTAACCATAGTTAATGGACAGTGATATACACGTGTATACAACACCAGTTACATATGTATGTATGTACATACATACAAACATATGATATTAATTTATTAAGTTTCAAAAGCATTGAAAAGAATCTTCTATATTAGTAGATTTATTGAATTATTTTTTAATGAAAAATTGCAAATTCATGTATACTTCGTTAGCTAGAATATCAAAGTATTAAAACTTTTTAATTTTTCAACAATACAATTTCAGACATACAGAGCTACATACTTACGTACATATATACTTATCTCATTAATTTAAATAATCCTCAGCAAACAGAATTTGTACATAATAGTTCTATTGTTCTATTTGTATTTTTAATCAAAAGTTTTATTTTAGGAAAAATTGTTATAACCTTTTTTTTGCAACCACGAATCAAATAAAATATACTATGTACTATATATTTATTTTTTAATTTATATAATGTGTCTTTATTCTGTTTTTAAATAAATATGTGTAACAAAATTATTAACCAAAATAATGTGATATTTTATTACACACTTTGTTTTGTGACAAGATACAGTACAAGCTTGATTTTCGCAACTAATTAAAAAGCAGACCTATCGCGAAAATTCAGAACCCAAGTTTTTATTGTATGTAATTTTTAAAATTAGAATTGTTTTTATTGATATATTTCCATTTTTAAAGGAATTGGAGATTTTTAATCGCGTTTTTTCCATTCTTGTGTACTCAGGTTTCTTCAAAGTGCAACGTTTTTAAATCTCTAATTTTTGAGAAATGTTGAACTTTTGCCATATTAAGAGATGTATTTACACAACAAATGACACGAATAAACTGACAAAATTAAATATCAAAATCATTTAAAAAGGTTAATACATATACCAAAAGACGGCGATTTCCCTTTTTTAGTTATAGACATTGTAATTAAATATAAAAAAACTGATAAAAGTCGCGAAAATGAAACGCAGTTTTCCTAAACTGGGATATTGGGCCTGTTCGTAAATGCATCACTGAGCTGCATAAAATGATTATTTTGCACTGCCACTGCCAATCAGCTGTTGCTTATGCTTCTTTTTGCGCATTTTAATGTTTGTATTTGTGAACCAAAAAAATTAACAAAAATGGAAAAGTTAATGATAAATTTATTTTTGAGCTAGACAATAAAACTAATGATGTAAAATTATCTTGTAGAAAGAAAAATGTTAAGAAATAATAAACAAAACAAATAATAAAATAAAAAATTTAACACATACTCATCCGTTGCATCAGCCATTTTTATGATTAGTGTTTTGGGTTTATTTCAGCGATGCATTTTTGAACGCGTACCTTTTGCAGAGTTGCCACTGATTGCATATATGAACGTACTGCGCATAATATGCAGCGCAGTTTTGCATTTACGAACAGGCCCATTGTTATGCCATCTACATACATACATAGTATACCTATAAATTATTGAGTCTTATAAGTACTTTTGATACTTCATTATTTTAGACAAATGCAGTTTTTTAATCCGGAGCTTATCACAAGAAAGGTTTTCTGTACACATAATTTTGTGACTTTAAAACCTTCAGCTCATGGTCTAAGCTAGCGTTGCCCAGGCCCTATGCTCTTCATGCTCATTTGTTTTTGTAATATGTATGTACATGAATGCCGGAACGAAACAATATGTTTCAAATGTCATGGAAACCATAAGAGTAAAGAGTGTACAACCAGTGTAGCCAGGTAAATATTGTCTAATGTCCCCAAATTAAAGGGTGTTGTCCCCAAAAATCCCCATTTTAAAACTGGAAATCCCCAATTTTGTCCCCAATAAAGATATGTACATATATTAAGCATCATAAAGAACAATTTTTTTTTCACTAATTTTATTACATACATTTATTTAAGCTAATGCATGTCCTCAATGGAACTTTTGAATCCATAGAATATTTTAAAATTCCCTACACGGAATCAAATTTATTCTTTTTTCTATGCTTTAGAGTTGTAAATTTATAAATAACTCAAAATTTTCCATACTCTCAGTGAATATTTTAAGCATTTATTTTGCTAGTACAGTTAAATAATCTAAAAAAATTTGTTTGAACTCCTTTTGCTTCTAATTCCTTTGCACATTCTATGAAAACATCAATTTTAGCAACAACCAAATTACTTTCCTTATCGTCAATTAGTACATCCATTTTGGCAATATCGAATTCAATAAATTCTGGTTTTAAAAATTTTGAAAAATTGTTATAAAAACCAGCATCCTCAATACCATCACCTTGAAATAATCGAAATATGGAGAAGAAAAACGCCAAGATACATAAACATATATGTATGAAAGATAATGGTAAAATAAAGCAAAATTGATAATATGTAGGTATACTGAAAATGAAAAATCCCCAAATCCCTCCCCACGATAATCTGTCCACAAAAACCAGCTAAAATCCCCAATTTGGGGAGAAATCCCCACACCTGGCTACACTGTGTACAACTGAAATATTGAACAAATGTGTAAATTGCAACAAGGAAAATAAAAGATTAAATCTAAGTCTTGACGAAAATCATGCAACGATCAGCAAAGAATGTCTAGTTTATAGAAATAAACTAAATTTAAAAAAGAAAAGGCTCGGACTAGATACCGAAATTTAACAACCAAAGAATTTTCATGGCTTATACACTAACATTTAAGGGCTAATAAATAATTTTAACCAACTAGAAATAATTGTGGAATCTGCTAAACCAGACTTTATAGTATTATCTGAAACGCATATGACGGAAAAAATTGATGAAACAGAGGTTGAATTAAATGCATACAATATATACTTATGTATATGTACAACAATATCTAATTCGGCGAAAACTGGTGGTGTTATTCTATATTTTAAAAACCAATGGTTGATTACAAAGATAAAGACTTGCGTAAAAATTTATAAGTACTGGATTAGCGCATATATGACAAAAAATGATAATGTTTCATTTATTATAATAGCAATATATAGGTCTCCAAGTTATTCAAAAGCAGAATTTTGTGATGCGCTACAAGAGTTCCTAGAAGAGATATGTGAAAACAACTGTGACATAATAATTGATGGTGACTTTAACATTGACTGGAGCACTGATTTTTACAAACAGAGAATTGAAGGTATACTGAATGATAATGGTCTGAAACAGATAATGAAGGAAGCAACCAGAATAACAAGCAACTCGAAAACAACAATAGATTATATTATAACAAATAATGAAATAATATCTGCTAAAACGAATATAAACAACAAAATATCAGATCACGAAGCAATAGACATCTTAATCGAATGTGAAAACAATACTTTAATAACAGAAAAAAAACAAATTGAGATTTTTAAATATAATAAAACCCATTTTAGAAATGAACTGAGTGCAATATTAGAATATAATGAGATGTGGAGTGTTAATGAACAAGCAAAACATCTTGATAAATGCTTGGATGTTACGATATCAAAATTTATGATAAAAAAACAAATAAATGAAAGCAGTAGCAATAAGTGGTTTAGTGATGTGCTAAGAAATCTGAAAGTACAAAAAGTTAGAGAATACCAAAGAGCACTAATCGAAAATACAAGCGAGGCGTGGATAAGCTACAGAACAATAAGAAACAAATATAAAATCAAAATAGAAAATGAGAAGCGCAACTATATAAGCAATAAAATTGAGATATCTAAGGACCAAAAAGAAATGTGGGCTGTGATAAAAGAACTTGTTTTAAAAAAACCTAGAAATGTGATTAAATCTGTGATATTTAATAAAGTAGAATATAAAAAAAATTCTGAGATGGCCGAAAATTTTAACAATTACTTTGTAGATAGTATTAAAGAAATAAGAAACTCAATTGAAAATGTGCAATATAGGGACCTGATATCTGTGATAAACTCAAAATTTAAGTTTCGTGCAATATCTATAGTAGAATTAAAAGCATTGTTTAAAGATATAAATAACAAACCCGAGTATAAAAAAATTACAAAGAACATCATTATGGACACATGGGACACAACTGGCAATATTTTAATGAACATTATTAACAAATCATTACGAACAGGAAATTTTCCTACAAGTTGGAAAGAAACAATGGTGACACCGATTGCGAAAGTAAAAAATACAAATAAATGTGAAGAATTCCGTCCAATAAATGGTTTGAAAACATGTGAAAAGGCGCTGGAAAAAGTTGTAAAAAATCAGTTAGAGGAATATTTAGAACATAATTCTTTACTATCTAAATATCAATCAGGATTTAGAAAGAAGCATTCATGTGAAACAACGGTGAACTACTTAGTAAACAGATGGAAATGTGTAAAGAAAAATAATAAAATATTGTCTGTTTTCCTTGATTTTAAACGGGCTTTCGAAACGATTGATCGGAATATTTTAATACAAAAGCTTCATAGATATGGTATCCAGGATAATGAACTAGATTGGTTTAAATCATATTTAGCTAATCGAGAGCAAAGAACAAAAGTGAATTCCGTACAATCAGACGCGACGGAAAATAACTATGGGGTCCCACAGAGCTCAATTCTGGGAGCACTGCTATTTATTGTGGTGTTGGCTGAAGTGGTTAGCGCGTTGACTACTAAGGAAACACTGACGTGGGGCCTGGGTTCAAACCCTGGCCAGAGCAAGTCAATTAACATCATTAATTTCTGTAATGTACATTAGTGAGACATTGTATTAATTGTTTTCGGACTATTTAAGTGATGAAGGCATAGCACTGGTCACTAAAAAAATGTTCCGACAGCGCTTGATGCTATCCAAGCTAATGTACGCAACATCGCCCTCCTTCGTCGATTAGCAGAAACATCGGTGAAGAAAAACAATTAATAAAATGCCTACACCGAAGGCGCCTAAATATTGCCTTAAAAATTAACATAACGCGCAAAGCAGAGTTGTGAAAGAGTTAAGTTTTCTAAATTTTCAAAATCTATCTTCTCTACTCTATCCCTCTCTCTGAGTTCCGGTACAATGCACTGCATACGTAGGGGTCATCCCCTGAGTGCTGGTCCTAATTAAAAAAAAAAAAAAAAAAAATATGGAACGAACATTAGAGAAGTGTGAAATAATTATGTATGTATGCGGATGACACGTTAATCTTTACAGAAGCAGAGACAGAAGACGCATGCTATGCAAATCTAACAAAAGATATGGGTAATATAAATAAGTGGCTAAATATGAATAAATTAAAATTAAATGAAAATAAAACCAAACTAATGGAAATTAATATGAACACTGATAAAACGTTTCAAATAAATAACATCACAATAGAAAAAATAAACACTATAAAATACCTAGGTTTTATAATTGACAAAAACTTAAAGTTCAATGAACATATTGAATATATGTACATACATACATACTTATTTGCAAAAAGATTGGGAAAAAAATTGTATTTTTTAGAAGGTTGAGAAATAAAGTTTCCACAATAACATCTATAAATATGTATAATACAATAATTAAACCGCATTTCGAATACGGATCAACAATTTTGTACTCCAGCTGTAATGATCAACAGATCTCAAGACTACAGAAACTTCAGAACAAAGCCATGCGTGCAATACTAAAATGTAATCGGCTAACATCAATCAATTTTATGCTTAACACCCTAAAATGGTTAAATATTCACCAACGACTGCAATTAAATACAATTAATTTTATTCAAAAACTGAAAATGGGAGAAGCACCTGATTATTTGAAGGAACATACATGATACGTGAGAGAGGCACAGCCATATAACCTCAGAAATGCTAATGACTTTAGACTACAACAAGCTCATACAAATGCAATGAAGAGAACATTTTTTTACAAAGGACTTACAGCCATACCTAAACAAGAGCGGAAAGCGGAACGTTTTCTACCGCCTAGCGTTAACGCTGAAATACCATACCTAAACAAGAGCGTCAACGCTTCGTCATAAAAACAGGGTTATTACAAAATATATAACAACCCTGATTATAATAGTATACTCATAACCTAATAATACATGCATCTCTACAACAAACACAACAAAAAAATTCCTCTGAAGTCAAAAGTATAAATGTGTATGTGTGTATGTTTCAACCTGTGACAAAAATATAAATAAAAATTATTCATTCAAATACGAAAAAATAAATACAAATCAAAATTTAACACTTGAAATAAAAAACAAGTAATTTACAAGAATTGTCAGCTGGGCTTGTAAGACTACCTTATAGTCATGTATCATGAGTGCTTGTCTTTTGCAGCTAACTTCACTATTAAACGCGCTGTCAAAATCGGATTTTCCAATTGCAAAATTTTGCCGCCGCGTTATTTCGGGATGCTCCATACAAATTGTATGGGCATGAGAACTTTTGACAGCTAAAAAACGCTTGCCGCTCTTTTTTAGGTATGGCTGTTAGGCTGTACAATTTGATGTCAAATGAAATTAAAAATGAAAAGTAATATTATCAGGCTCAAGTTCAGTTTTATTGAATTAATGAAAATTCAAAATTACTAAGAGTTTTTTGTGTTGGAAAATATTATTATTTATATCCAATCAGTTTTTAGCAGAACGTATCAGTACTGATTTCAAGGCCGCTGCACCTCTCATCAGCGTTCAATTGTCCATCTTTACAATTTTCGTAAAGTGGATACTAATTGAGAAGAATATCAATATTACTTTTCATATGTAAATCAATATAAGTTCAAATAATTATTACGTTTATTCGTAATAATAATAATATAAAAATGAACAAAATGTTATATTATTTAGGCCCAAATTCACAGTCATTAGTTAGCTAATAGCAATAGTTTAACTAATAATATTTGATTCACAGCTTCTAGTTTAACATTAGTTAAACCATCAAACGTCATTGGTTAACTAACAGTTAGACAACAGCTGATTCGTTGGAATTTATTATTAGTATTTTTGTTTTGTGAAAAATTTTAGATATCGCATGTGAAATTGAAAACACGGAGTCCGATATTGAAAGAGACACTGGTACTGCTAATACGCGGAATATTGTTGCTGAGCGTCGCCAACGTAATGTAAAAAGATTTTATGGATATATTCCGTCTTAGCAAGTAGGTGGCGTGGCAAGTTCTTGAATGTATATGCCATTTTTTAAGAAATAATATATCAAGTATAAACAAAAGCCATATGCTATAACAGAATTGCCAGTACTGAAAGTTAATAGTTTGATAGGGTTACCATTTTTTGTTCATATTAAGAGTGTTGGTTAAATAATACACTGTGAATATGAAGTATTAGTTAAACAAAAGTTATCATTTTAGTTTACTTATAGCTAACTAATTACTGTAAATTTGGCCCTTAGAAAAAAAGTTTTAAATTTTATTAGAAATAACTTAGTTCAGAACAATTTAAACTTTTATTGTTAACATATTTAACATAATGTAAATTTCAAAGTATTAAAAATACTACTCATTATTAAATAAATAAAAAAAAAAAAATACTCTTAGCTATCTATAGGCTGTGTGTTTTAATATACTCATACAGTACTCAGCACTAGCAATACGAAATACACAAACAACTTTTGCCCCTATTACTTTTTACAACTCAACCAAGTTGAGTTGAAATTGAAACAACTCAACTTTAAAACAACTTAACTCATTTTTGTATTATGAATTACAACTCATTCTAGTTGAACTTGTATTGATGTTGCAAGCCTCAAAAGCAACGATTTGACAGTTGATAAAGCAGTTTATGGTATTTTTTGAGGCAAAAACAAAAAAAATGGTTTCTTGTTAAAGTGAGCTTTTTGTTTTGTTTAATAAATTATAAAATTGTACTAAGTGAAAAAAATGGATATCTCTTATGATTTTTTTGATTCTGAAGAAAGTGATGATGCTAAAATTGATGAGTTGGGCATACAAAAAATCTTCGTAACCACTCCAATCCCTTGGAACTTCCCGATGCTATGTAAGAAAAAAATTAAATTATAATTGAATGGCTATTTAATTGTATATTTAATATGATTTTATAATGAGCTGAAGGAATATTTCCAGAACCTTGTGCGAGGTACGGGTATACCTCACATAATAACACTATGTGAAACTCAAAGGTTCCTTGCTGACGGCAGTTATGTATCAAAAAAGTTGTGGAAATGATGTTAACGTTGTATTGGCACATCCTACAATATGTGTAGTGATTAAAGAAGTATTAATTATCTTCGAGCGATATGTTTGTGCAAAATGGATAATAACAAAAATGATTGAAGAAGAGCAATCTCTATTTTTTCTATAAATAACTTCTCAATCGTTAATAAATTCATGTAAGGCATTAAAAAAAAACTTGACTTACCCCATTTCCATTTTATTTGCTTAAGATTCTTTTAACAACTGCTACTGAGCAGTTGTAATTTCTTGGCATTTTAGACAACCTCACTATCACTGAGTTGTAACCGATAATACCACAAAATAGTTGTAATGCGAAATAATTTCAACTTTTACATTTTTGGCAGGTTGAGTTGTAATCGATAATACCGATTTGAAAAATTTCAACTGAATTACAGTTGAGTTGTAAACCGTAATAGGGGCATTTGTCTTATTAGTTTTTTTTTCGTTCTTCACTGTATACACGCAAGAGCAAAGCAACAACACTTTCGTATGCTTTGCTGGTAAACATTGACGACTGCAATCATCATTGTACATTTTGTTTTTGTTTAACGTATGATATGAAATATATATATGAAATATATTTTTTATGTTTTCTTTGTATGTGTTGTTTCTTTGATGTTCTTTATTAGAATAACTTAAAAAGCTAATTACAATAATGTATATAGGTATGTATAGTAATGTATGTAATAAAATCCATTGTTGCATTATTAAGTACTTAAACCTAACAGGGTTATGGATGAATGGTATCATCTCATAACAGTATGGATTGGTTTTTACAACACAAAATATTGAATAAAAACTAGGTTTTCTTTAAATGTATTGGTGTTTTCTCTTCCATAAAGAACTTGTGGGCACCGCTGGTCTAAACTTTTCAAATCACTTGGTAATTTTTGCGATAAGTACATATATTGCAAAAGTAATAAAATATTACTTAAATAAATAAATGAATACTACCTATGTTCTTTATTAGTTTCATTGAACAAATAATTCTTTTTATTAAAAAAAACATAAGAACTAAGAAAAATCTAGACACATTTTTTGCTGTTAGAAAATGTATTTGTTTTGTAATTCCACGCTTGTTCTTCATTGTCTGGTAACTTAATTTTTTTAATTGTTATCTACTAAAAATGCTTCGTATATATCAAATGGGCATGTCAAAACCCTCAAACAACGCTTTTTAATACGTTTTTCTCCTAATTTTTTGTTATATTGTGCTTTCGAAAATTTAAAATTAAACCAAAAAAATTCGAAAACGGTGTGATTTATAGAACAGCTCAAAATCATACGTGTGAGTTTAAAACGGCATGTGATTTGAAATCACGTGATTTTCAGAACAGATCCGATTCTGTAAATAATTAATAATAAGTGTGTCCGAGTTGCAAAAGTTTTTACTATTTTTTGCTGAACTTTACTGCATTTTACTAAATTGCGTTCGTTTACACAAAATACAGTAAATGAGAACACAAATTGAGAGCGTAAAGCAGTGTCGGCCACAGCGTTACCATTTGTCAAGTTTTCCAATTTTTTGCAAGTTTTTTGAGATGCCAAAAAGTTTTAAATTTATTGGGTAAAAAAACAAGTTTTTTGAAAATATGTATATAAAGTTTTGTTAAGTTTTTTATAAATACATAATTTAACTTTTGCAGTACATGGGATTGTAGTAACTTACACGAGTTCTTTATTAAAAGTGTCGGAAATAGTACATGTCAAATTAAGTTATCTACAATTGTCCCCTAGTTAAGTTGGCTGCAGTTCAAGGGTGTTGCCAGGTCTCGTTACATTGGTATCACTACGATCATTACATACTCGGCCAACCTGACAACACAATCGACCTCGATTGTCAACCACTTTTACAAATATATAATACTACTCTGATACTAGAAATTCATCATCTAAAAATTCATAGTCTTCATATTCCGAAGTGTTGCCTTCAGAGTCCGGGAAATTTTCCACTCTATCTTGCTTTGGTTCCAGCCACCTTCTCAATCTACTTGCATCTAAAACCCCTACATATGGCATTTGAGTGATCTAGTAATTTTCTATATCCGAAATTTCATACCGGTCATTACCAAGTTGTTTCCGAATAATGTATGGTCCGCGATATTTCGGTATACATTTTTTGTTCACCCCTGCGGTCGTGTCGACATTTTTTACTACTACATATTCTCCTACGTTAAACACCTTAGCCGGCCTATGATGCCGATTGAAATAATCTAAGTTGTATGCTTGTGATTTTCTTATGGATTCAGCAGCGGCCCCTCTGACAGAGTCCACATCCGCAGGCTCACTGTTATATCTTTCCTGTAAGTATTCGGATAACTCATCTACGACCCTGCCCCTTTGTTCCGTACCAAATAGCATTTTGCTCGGAGAGTGTTTTGTAGTACAATGAACAGTTGTTTATGGTAAATTTCACCAGAGACAATTTGTCCACCGAATCACTATGTTCAACAGGTTCTGTTAATTTGGCCAACATAGCCCTCAAATCCCGGTTTGTCCTTTCCACCTGACCATTCGACTGCGGCGAACCTACTGAAACCTTCACATGCGTTATGCCGTGTCTAGATATGAACTCCGCAAATTCATTCGATGTGAAACATGGACCTCTATCACTAATTATTCTTCTGGGTCTACTATAATAATCAAAATATTTCTGTAGCGCACAGCATACTTCTTTTGTCCCTGGGGAGTTAACGGCGTACAATTTTGTAAACTTCGTAAACGCATCTATAACTACTAAGACATGCTTTCTTTTGGACTTTAAAGAAGGCAAAGGACCATAGTGGTCAATATGTAATGTATCAAATGGAATCGGTTTCTTTTCAATATTATATAGGTTCCTTTCGTTTTTCCCCAGCGGAGTCGAGTGGTATATACATTTTAAACAATTCCTAATAAATTTCCTTAGCTTATCTCTTATATTCGGAAACCAATAATTTTTCTGAATCTGATATGCACATTTTTCTATACCTACGTGACCATGTTTTTCGTGAACCAGTCGCATAATGTTCTCTTCTAACTCAGCCGGCACATACAACTGTTTCTGTCCCTGCAACCCACATCTGAAAACTAAACCATTCTCCAAATGGAACCCATCTACATGACCCATCTCAAGTCTATCCCGAATATCCCTTATTCTATTATCCCTTGCCTGTGTAATCTGTATATTTATGTCTATATCACATTGTTCAATAGTAGCCACAGGAGGCATACGACTCAGTGCATCGACATGAGCCATTAGCTCGCCCCTCCTTTGTCTGACCCTGTAGTCGTAGTTCTCCAACTCCAATGCCCAACGACCTATTCTCGGGTTTATTAATCGCTTCTCTAATGTCAAGGTCAATGAGTTACAGTCCGTTACTATCGAAAATGAAATTCCCTCTAAATACACACGAAACCTTCTTAAAGCATATATTATTGCCAGGGTCTCCAGTTCAAAACTGTGGTACTTTGATTCGGCTGAAGTAGTACACTTTGAAAAATATGCTATCGGGTGGAATTTTCCGTCGCCCTGTTTCTGCAATAGAACTGAGCCATAACCCTTAATACTAGCATCCGTATGCAGTTCTGTTTCGTGTGCCGGGTTATAAACCGCCAGAACCGGCGAATTGATCAATTTATCCTTTAAAGTCAGAAATGTCTGCGTACATTCGTCTGTCCAATTAAATTCTTTTCTCAAGTGAGACAATGGTCGAGCGATTCTCGAAAAATTAGGGACAAAACGTCTAAAAAAAGAAAATAGAACTATACATCGCTGCAGCTCCGCAAAGTCCGTGGGCATAGGATACTCCTGGATTGTCCTTATATGTTCACTATTCGGGCGTATACCCCTAGCGTTGACTCGATAACCCAAATAATCAAGTTCATAATACGCAAATTTACATTTATCCAAGTTCAATTTCAAGCCGGCTTCCTTCAATGTACGGAGTACATCCCCAAGGATTGTCAAATGTTCCCCGTAGGTTTCAGTGGCTATACTTATGTCGTCTAAATAAACTACGATCTTTCCTGCATCCAAAAATTTTTTTAAAATTTTCGTTATAAAACGCTGGAACACAGACCCCGCATTCTTCAGACCAAATGGCATATAGCAGAACTCATACTGACCCAAAGGTGTGACAAACGCCGTATACTTAATAGACTCCTCGTGTATTGGTACCTGATGAAAGCTATTCTCCAAGTCCAGTGTAGAAAAATACCTCTTGTTACCTAAGTAATCTAAACAGTCTTCTATAAGCGGAAGGGGGTAGTTATCCTTCAAAGTAATCCTATTCAATGCCCGATAATCCACACACATTCTCAAGTCACCATTCTTCCTTCTGACTAACACAATCGGGGAAGCATAAGCCGATTCACTATGTCTGATTATTCCCATCCGTAAAAGTTCATTCAACTTCACCTTAACTTCGTCACGCTCGCGATAAGAAAGTCGCCTCGGGCCGCAGTATAAAGGTACGTCATTGGTCAACTTAATTCTCATACTAAAATCCGTCGATACCACGGATTCGTTTGTGCCACCAAAGTAATTTTCCCTTATACTCGACTCTAGCAACGATGCATCCCCTGGGCTTAACTCAGTATTTATATTCACCTCAGTATCCTCCCCTACTGCACAAGCCGCCTGAATTAACTCCCCACATTCCCCATTTTCCTCTACTATTTCCAATCCCGATACAAAAGCATCAACAGACGTATCCATTTCGGAAACAACCGGACTAAACTTTTAAAAAAAAATATCTTTTGTAACCACCTTTGCCATTATCTCGTCATGCTTTACAAAATTATTTACATTCTTGCCAGTGTTTGGCAAAATGTCTGATGCATTTAAATTACTAAAGGTAGCTGGACGTGCGTTTAAGTTTTGCGGATCTCTATATATTCCAAAAAATACAAGCGCACTCATAATATTTCTGTTTAATTTTTTATTTAAATTCAAATTAATATTTAACAAAAACTTTTTTTCATAACTTAAAATTTTCTTCTGGTATAGACTGATATTCATTCTTTTTAAAATATCCCGACCTATTAGAAGCGGTACCACTGATTCTTCGTCTGGTAAAATAGAAAAATTATGAATTAATTTTAATTTACCAAAGCTTATTTCACATTTTATTAAACCAAGCGTACTTAATTTATCATTTCCTACACTACGGTATGGTGACAATTGTTTTGAGTCACTGGTAACATACGGAATAATAGACTTTTTAATGAAGCTAATAGGGCTACCGGTATCAAACAAAGAAAAAATATCAGTTACTATGGTGCGCTTATATTTGTCAAAGAAGGCAACACTTACCGATTGATATGCTTCTAGGGCCTCATTGGATTCGTCAACCACGGTAGCTGTCACTTTTTTTTTTTTTTTGGCAGTTTTGATGGAAGTGACCAACTTCAGCACATATGAAGCACGAGTTGGGTGGTCGTCTTGGCTTGGAACAGTTGTGTTGGTAATGGCCGAACTGTGAGCAGTTGAAACATCTCAAATCGGCGTCAGACGTTTTGGCATCAATACTTTTTGTTGTTGCTGTTTTCGGCTTACCCTGCATCACAGCACCAGCTGGTCTGGTAAATTTATACCGCATCTCACGGCGTCTATGTTCGTAACGGTCCATCCGTTTTATAAGTTCATCGATGGTGTCGGCGCTGTAGAGGTATGTTTCAGCTAGGTTATCTTCCGGCATTCCGTCTACTATTATGTCGACAAGCTCTCTTTCCTCAATGTCTGTCTGTGAAGCAATAGCTTGCATTGCAACCAAATAGCTTAAGCATGACTCATTGGACTGCAATGTACGAGCTCTTAGCTGTCGATAGATATCCTGACGTGAAATACTGCGCTTAAACATCTTTATTAAACTTGCCTTCAGCTGATTATAGCCGAGCAGGCCTATGTTCACAGCGTGTTTCTTTGCTGTACCCTCTAGTCTGCGGCGGACACCTACACACTTTTCCTTATCGGAATAATTACATGCCTCAGTGTAATCTTCAAACTGGGCAAACCACTTACTAATGTCGTAGTGGTCGTCTCCCGTGAACAGAGGTACGGCAGAATCAAGCTCGGACAAATCTACATGATCTAGCATGAATGTCGCGAGGACCATACGTTTCTAATGCACTGATCTCTCGCTGTATCTTCAATATTTCCATCCGAAGCTTTAAATTGTTTAACTCCTCTTCTAAACTTGTGTTAATAGTCGGAGGATTAGGTACAGCCGCAGACAAAACTGCGGTATTTTCCCCTTCGGTCACATTTAATTTAGTTTTTAAAGGGGCAGCGGCAGCAGAGTCGGCAGAAGATTCATTTGGTGCAGCAGAAACATCAGCTGCGGCGGCAGTTAAATGATGGGTGACGGCGGCATCATCAACAGCTTCAGTACTGGTTTCATCGGCATTAGGCAGCATATTCTTGATTTCGGGATTATTACTCTCCCGTAAAGTGGCATCAACCTCAGTGGTTTCTAATACGGTAGTGACGAGTTTCTTTTGGGGATCTTCCAAAACTATGTAATCTTTCACATTCAGGGAGTCACACAAAGTCTTCAGTTGTGTCAGTGAGGCTGATTCTGGGAAATCAACTTCAGCCGCGTTTAATGCTGCCATTACTGACTGACGTGTATACCGCGGGCGTAAATCCATATACTTGCAATGATGTGCGTGTACTGTGACTTTAATTTATCTTTTTTTTAATTTATTTTATTGCAAAGTCGCACCCCACTCCGGAAATTGTAGTAACTTACACGAGTTCTTTATTAAAAGTGCCGGAAATAGTACATGTCAAATTAAGTTAGCTACAATTGTCCCCTAGTTAAGTTGGCTGCAGTTCAAGGGTGTTGCCAGGTCTCGTTACATTGGTATCACTACGATCATTACAGGATCAAAAAATTAAGTGATGTTTGTAAGCAATGGGCGCGTTCAGCAGAAAGAGCTGCTACTAAACAGTTTAGATGTAGCAGCTTTTGACTTGATTAATTTTTCTGAACGGTCTGCTCACTTTTTTGTCCAAAATATCAAAAAAATAAAATAATCTGCAAAAAAATGGTAAGTTTCTTCGGTTTTGTCAAAAGTTCTTTACATTTTTGGCCGCCATCATGAATATTTTTGTTTACGTTATGCTTTTTGTTTTTGCATAATCACTATGTATGTTCTGTATACAGTTTTTTTTTGTCAAAATTGGCTAATTTTTACACAAACAAAATGCATGTCGTTTTTTTATTGTTGTGTTGATAAGCGCACGTTATATTATTCCACCATCGTTATAATTATTGCAGTTGAATGTGAGTAACACTCCATACATACATACTAGGCTTTTGCACTAAGTACATTTAAATTCAAAAACATTTGCTTTTTAAAAAATTCTCAGAGTAATCCAAGTACAAAAGGGGATCAAAGCAAGTAAATACAAAACGAAAAAAAAACAAACACAACATTTATTCTCTTTATACGCTCAGAGTATTTGTATTTACTCATTCTTATTCACTATAAGTAGAGTAAAGTAAACATTTTTTTTGCTAATATTCTGTAAGTATTTTGCAAGGTTCTTATTTTACCATGCGGGTATTTTAAACATTTTCTTGGTTTTTATTTTTAGCATTAATTTAGCAGTTAATTTTATGGAATAGACATATGTACATACCTACCTAAGTATATACAACTATTGATATGTTGATAATTTGATCTTAACATCAAATTAAATAAAAGCGAAATTTCATACAAACCAAATAAAACTTACAAAAATTCTCGAGTATTTTAGTAAATAGTTTAAGTAGTGCTTGTCTTTACTTAATGTGCTTGGTTCTTATTATGCTTAGTTCTTACATGCTTTAATACTTGCTGTATTTATTTCGTACAGAAACAGTATTTATTGTGTTTGTTTCTTATAATAGAGAACAGAAGAAGGTATAGTAAAGAGAGGGTATAATAAAACAAATACACGAAAAAAAGAGAATGTATATAAGTATTTGTTTTTTGTACTTTTGCAAAAGCCTAATACATACATACTTATGTATATTCTCGTCTTGATTTTAAAAAACAACAACAAAGTCGCTTTTAAAGGGCAAGCATATCAAAACAAAAAGAAAAATATAACTGTAATAGTGTCCTTAATTATGTTACGAAAAATAAAATTCAACCCCCATCGCAACATAAATGGCATAGCTCTAAAAATCAAATCCTTTAGCTATTTTTTCCAATTTAGTAAAATATGCACTTTAAAAATAATTTTTGGAAACACTTTTTCTAAAAATTTATGAAAACTACAATAAAATTTATACATGATAAAATATATGTACATATGTAATTGTTAAAGAAAATAGACTTGCATATATGTACATATGTATGTATGTATATACAAAACATACATATGCATATGTATAATATATTTTAAAAATATATGTATGTAGGTATTAGTGATGTTACGAATATCAATTTTTAGTATTCGCGAATACGAATACGAATATTTAAAACAGTATTCGCCGAATACGAATATTTCTTTTGAGGTTTATATTTCAAATTTAATTGGAAAAAATCCATGCCTTTGCGTTAGTAACTATAAATGAGAGACATGATGACTTTACTCATGGATACAAGTGACAGTGACTGTGAAAATGGAGATGAAATATCTCGACTTAGTTTCCCAGATTCCATTCATCATTTACTTAGAAAAACTATCGCGGAATATATATCGGAAAAACGGGCGACAAATGACGTTAACCCACTGATATGGTGGAAAGTAAATAAGGAAAAATACGAGCTTCTTTTACCTATAGTCAGGCAATATTTAGTGACACCACCAACGAGTGTTCCAAGCGAGCGAATGTTTAGTGGTGCGGGGATTATTTATACACCGCATCGTAATAGGCTTGATGGAGAAAAGGCTTCAAAACTTCTATTTTTGAAATTCAACATTCCTCTACTGAGGTTTGATTACTAATTTAACATGATATAAAACTTTAATTTTTGAATACTAGTTGCAAAATACATACATATATATTTTTGTTTGTTTTTTAAGAAGGTTATTACTTTGCGTGAAATACAATGGGTTTTTTAATAAAAATTAATATATTTTTTTACATTTTATGTTTTTTTTTTTAAACTTTTGTATGATTTTTTTTTGGAAAATGTATGGGAAAATTATTCGAAAAATATTCGCTTGAATTTGGCGAATACGAATACGAATATCTTAAAACAGGCGAATAGTCGAATACGAATACGAGTATTCGTAACATCACTAGTAGGTATATTGCAGTTAGAAATATTTATTAATTCAGGTACAACGGTTAAATCATAGCAGCTTGTATAGCTTTAAAGAATCTTTTGTATATAATATTGCTTCCAAAGACGACTTTTTCAATGAATGTCTTACTTTAATCTTATTTATGTTTACCGACTAAATATTCTTTCCATATTTGCTGAAAAATGTGGTAAAACTAGGATTTTTGTAATAAATTTAGTGAAAACCGGAAACAAAAGAATAGATTCCCTCGTTTGGATATCTGATATTTTTTTCCAAAAATCCAATAGTTATGTACATACATATGTATGTATATGTTTTTATCAGGACAATAATTTTAATTGTCTGAACTCAGTTTCTAGCACTTGGCTTTCACTTTCTTCAACAAAATAGGAAAATTTACATATAATATCAGAATAGCAACTTGTTTCTTCATTAATAATATTAAATGGATTAATTTTGCCAAGAGCTTTATATTCATTTTCAAAATCAAATCTTGATACTACCTGATCACAAAGCTCTACATATGTACATACATATGTACATCTTTATATATATAATTCTTCTGAAAGTGTGTTAGTAACTGAACTCCTCCTTAACGGCTGGGCCGATTTCGATGAAATTTTTTGTGTGTATTTGAGTTGGTTCCTGGATGGTTTAGATTTACAATTCGGTCCAATTGGTCAAAGGGGCGTGGTACCTCCCATACAAACGACATATTAAAAATCTATTATTTCTGCTCCTGATAACGGTATTTGAACAAAATTTGGTACGTCGGATTGGTGTGCATTTTTTAAGTGCTGCTGAAAATATGGGCGGGATTGGACAAAGGGGCGTGGTATCTCTCATACAAACCACAAATTAAAAATCTATTATTTCTGCTCCTGATAACGGTATTTGAACAAAATTTGGTATGTCGGTTTGGTGTGCATTTCTTATGTGCTGCTGAAAATATGGGCGGGATTGGACAAAGGGGCGTGGTACCTCTCATACAAACCACAAATTAAAAATCTATTATTTCTGCTCCTGATAATGGTATTTGAACAAAATTTGGTATGTCGGTTTGGTGTGCATTTCTTAAGTGCTGCTGCAAATATAGGCGGGATGGGACAAAGGGGCGTGGTACCTCTCATACAAACCACAAATTAAAAATCTATTATTTCTGCTCCTGATAATGGTATTTGAACAAAATTTGGTAAGTTTGTTTGGTGTGCATTTCTTATGTGCTGCTGCAAATATGGGCGGGATTGGACAAAGGGGCGTGGTACCTCTCATACAAACCACAAATTAAAAATCTATTATTTCTGCTCCTGAAAACGGTATTTGAACAAAATTTGGTACGTCGGTTTGGTGTGCATTTTTTTAGTGCTGCTGCAAATATGGGCGGGATTGGACAAAGAGGAGTGGCACCACCCATATAACCCAAAAATTTAAATCGCCATATTTTGGGCATTTTTTGACCTATGTCGATGATATTTGGTACATATGGTATTGGCATAAATTGGAATACGTACCGGGAGAAAAGTGGATGGGACCACGCTCCTTTTTAGGAAAATTAAAAATCGTAATATAGGCTTAACTACTGGACCGATCGTCACAATAGGATATATATAAATACTTTTCATTTTATTTTATAACGAGGGGGGTAGCGAAGTACACCGGGATCAGCTAGTATGTATATAAAAATTAAAAAAATTATTACTATCATATTTTTCTTTTGTGCTTCTTCCAATACGGAAGCAATTAACAATAATATATCATATTTTAATAGGTATTTAAGTAAAACAAGAACAATAAATTTTTTTTTACATATCATTAAAATCTTTTGTATTTTAACAAATTCATATACTAGATCTATGTAGTAAAATTTTTTACTAGCACACAAAATGAAAATAAATTCTCTGTAATATACTTATTGTTCAGCAACAATTTCTTGTCAATGGTCTTCCGCACACGAGTCTAATTATTACCCGCACAATTTTTGTTCTTTTATTCACACACGAGTCTAATTATGCTGGCATAAAATGTATACATGTACTCAGCTTTGTATGTGTTAGTGTTTTTTGTATTCATTTGAAGTTTGCCTTTCGTTGCATACACATTATTATTATTATACACATTACGGAACATACATAGTAGGTAGAAATATTATGACGAGAATAAGTGATGATGAATTGGCAATTATATTTTAGGAGGAATTACAAGTATAAGAAGCGAATTTACTGAATATTTTTGGAATAAGGGAAAATTTTAAACATCAATATAAAAAATTTTTAAATTGCTTCACAACTTCTAGGTATACTAATAAAAAACTTTAGCCAACATTTTTCAAAGTTTTTAATTTAATTGTGTGTGCAACTTATTAATTATCTTAGAACTTTTGTAGTTTTTTAAGTACATTCTGAGAATTTTTATAATTAATCTTAAAAAATTCTATGTTTTTTAAAAGATTTATTGACAAATTTAATCAATTAATAATTAATAAACATAAACCGGTTATTTACAAAAAATATTTTCTGCTTATAAAAAAATAAAAACATAAAATACCAAAATATAAAATTTTACATTTATTTGAGAATGTACTCAAGAAAAAAAAATTTAAAAACATATAAAATACCTATAAAAAAAATTAAAAATGAATTGATAATGTTTCATACTGTTTTATTAAAACATACATAAATGCATAAATTTTGTTTGCGCGACCAACCCCCTTTTTCATTGTAATTCATGTTCACTCGACAATTGCTAAAAAACGAATAAATACGGTCTGTAAAAAAAAAACACAGAACCTGTGTATTCGTAAGTGTGTATGTATTAGTTTTGTGCTGCTTGTGCGGGTATGAGGCTGGTTGAAAAATTGTTCCAACGAAAAACCGCTCTCTTCACCCCTCTCGCCTAAAAACTCTCATGTTATGCCAGCATAATTAGACTCGTGTGCGGAAGACCAATGAAAACTAGCCATGCACACAAAAATGCAAAAACACACATATACAAAATATTCTTTTCATACAATATGCTGCTATCAAAAATACCAAACAATAAAATATATGCCACCATTTTTCAATGTAATTCAGAACATTACCGATTATATTCAGAAAATTTTAAATGAAATTGAGAATTTCAAGTTCTAATTCAGAAAATTCCAAATGAAATTGAGAATTTGGAGTTCAAATTCAGAAAATTCCAAATGAAATTGAGAATTTCATGTTCAAATTCAGAAAATTCCAAATGAAATTGAGAATTTCACGTTCAAATTCAGAAAATTCCAAATGAAATTGAGAATTTCACGTTCAAATTCAGAAAATTCCAAATGAAATTGAGAATTTCCATTTCAAATTCAGAAATTCCAAATGAAGTTGGGAAAATTTCAAATGAAATTGAGAAAGTTCGATATAATATTAAGAAATTGATTTGTTTTAAACAAATAGGTAATATGTACATAGAAATTATTTATTACAATTGGGGGTTTAATTAAATAAATTAAATCTGTAATAAAAAAAAAGAACACAACTTTAATCAATTGTGATATTACTTAAGGCAAGAAATAAATGAAACATATTACATAAACTTCAATTATTTTTTGATCAAGTAAGATTTTTAAATAATTAATGAATTTAATGAACAGTCAACTTAATAAAGAAAATCGTGAATTATATGTCAACAAAATTAACGACTTTGTCAGAGCTGGAAAACAATAGTCGTAGAGGTTCATTCAACGCCGATACTGCAAATGAATGGGTCAGAGGACTTTTTGAGAAATGGGAGGATTTGGGGAATCAGTTATCCGAACTCGTCTTGGTATGCGACAATGCTCCCTGCCACAGTCGCTTACATTAAATTTTTGAAAATACACCAGCAAATCGTTTACGATTGAGTTCCTACTCAACAATGCTTAATCCCATTGAAATTATTTAGTCCAAAATTAAAAGTAGGGTAAAATCCATAATGAATATACCAAATGTAAGTCCGCCTAATGTAGGTGAGTAGAGGCTGACATATCTTGAAGAAATAATAAACACTTACAAGTCCTGCATAACTACCGGAGATTGCAGTAGAGCTATACAGCACACAATTATATTTTACCAAACAACTCTGCAATTAGATGATATGCCTGTTGGGCAGTAAAATGATGCAAACATGTACATATGTATTTACAATTATTTTATATCTGCATTATTTTAATGTATATAATATAATGTATTATTAATTTTGTTAAATACAAATCTCTCAATTGCAATATTTTTTTTATTTCATTTAGAATCTGAAATTCTCAATTTCATTTGGAATTTTCAGAATTTAAACTTGAAATTCTCAATTTCATTTGGAATTTTCTGAATTTGAACGTGAAATTCTCAATTTCATTTGGAATTTTCTGAATTTGAACTTGAAATTCTCAATTTCATTTGGAATTTTCTGAATTTGAACTTGAAATTCTCAATTTCATTTGGAATTTTCTGAATTTGAACATGAAATTCTCAATTTCATTTGGAATTTTCTGAATTTGAACTCCAAATTCTCAATTTCATTTGGAATTTTCTGAATTAGAACTTGAAATTCTCAATTTCATTTAAAATTTTCTGAATATAATCGGTAATGTTCTGAATTACATTGGATTCAACAATTTCACCGTGATAATAATCTTTTTTAAAGTTTTTATTTTATACCGTTTAAGAAGAATTTGGGAATTTGGTAGAACTACACTGATATATGATGTGAAACTTATCCGTAACTTGAATGAAATCATTCGTAGGCAACAATTGGATTTTCATTAGAAAATGCTTAAAGAATTGGAAATAAACTAAAAAAAAACTTCTGTAAAATATGTTCTTTGCGGGTTACTTTTTTTGTTTACATATGGACATTTATTTGAACACAGGTACATACATACATTCAATAATTGTTCTAACTACCAGTTTGTAAAAGTCGTTCATTTATGTTGAAAACAAAAACCAAATACAAAAATTAGTTTTCAACTTTAATAGACGATTGAAAGTTGTTAATCGTTTTCTACAAACAAACAGTAATTTATTTTTAAGAACTGCAAAATGAACATGAACTGCAAAATTTTATTGTTTGCTGAAGAATAAAATAAAGCATTATTTAATGGAAAACTTAATAAAGAACAAATTATTGTGATTGTAAAAACGATTTGTTCTGGCTAATATTAATAATGGCTAACTTGATGCTATTATCCGGGAAAATAATTTTTGAAATGATACTTCTCTTCCTTCAGCTTTTTAACTCCTGAAATTTTTTTAAAATATTGATAGGTTTTGGTAATTCTGATAACGATATTTATTCAAGTTTATATTTCAGTGAACTCGTAGAAACGTGAACTAATTTTCACCGAGGGTGTTAACGTTTTAGATTGCATTTTTTCACTTTTTTCAGTCTTATTTTTTTTTTATAATAAAATAAAGTACGTAGCAATTCTACTTTTTGTAAGTCTCTGACACATTTTAATGCATGTATGTACATACTTATGTACCTACATAAACTTTTACATGTTCAGATACTAATTTCAAAATTATGTTATAGAATTCACCAAAAATAAACGATAGCTAAATTTAAACTATTACTATAAATTTTTTTTTCATTACATATTTTTTTTTATTGAAAATAAGCAAAAACAAAGAAAATTAATTTTTGTACTCGTACAAAGAAAAATAAATATTTTTTTTTAAAAAGTATACTCATATACATATGTATGTATGTACATACATACATACATGTATATTCATTTGGGGCCTGTTAAAATTATTTCATTCATAAACATACTAAAAATGATTTTAATGGATGAATATTCACTTTTTTTAAATAGGCTTACAAAATTTAAACGTTTGAAATAAAGTTTACGTTTTAGAGCAGTTAATGTTAAAAAAAATCATGTTTTTGGGTAGTTCATGTTATTGGTTGTTCACGTTTTTGGGAGTTCACTTCAAAATGGAAATCCTTAGTCTAGGTATACATATATGTATGTACATATTTATGTACACACATATGTATGCACCCACAAGAGAGCGCAGTTTTAACAAATTTTCATAGGAATGGTGTAGCCGTAAGATTACTTTTCCAGCACTTTTTGCAAAATGTTTTTAAGTTCAATCATTATCTCAATTCTTTCTTTTTCTAATTCTACCTTACTTCGTTCAAGTTCTATAATTTCTTTATGCCTCTCCTCGTCTCTTTCGGCTTCCTTTTTAAAAAATTTCAATACATAATTTTCTTTCCTAAATTTTTTTCGTTTTTTCTTATGAAACGAGTGTTCATCAGTCAAATTGCCGCAAGAGTAAATAGACCCATTCATACATAAAACTTCTTGCTTCACATCTTGAACATCAGAAGTTATAGGAAGTGGTGAATGCAAATTGATTCTTTCATTTCCTTTTTTAATATTTTCTTGTATATTTTGAAGGTAATTTTCTTCGCGGAACTTGTCGGAGCACGACGAGTCATTCGCTGAATAAATTTCCTGTTTCACTTCAGGAATAATATGATTGGGCGATGCCGAATTCATTATAGGTGTGCTTATAGAAGATTCTGCCCCAAAAACTTCGTCAAAGATATCAAAAAATTCCCACGTTGTAGTTTTTCGTCCCGTTGCATTATGTCGTCGTTTAATTCGTTTGTATGTTGTATGAAGGTTTAGATATTTTCTGCAGATTTGCTCCCTTGTCATTTCAAAATCGGGTTTCACTTCCAGAATTTTTGATAAAACTTTACTCCACAAAAGTGACTTCTTCTTTCGTCCCTCACGAAAATCTCTTTCGAAATCCAGTCTGGTTTTAATTATTAATTCTTGCACATTAATTGCCATCTCTTCCGTACTAAAGCAACAATATACTTGTTAACCAAAAAGTTAAAATTTAAAGTCAGACTTACTCTTCCATTTTTTGTAGCAGATGATGTTCATCCTCTTGCATCAGAATAATACAAAATGATGCGGCAGTTTGCATAAAATCTCTTGACTAACTAAAGTTCCGCCAAGTTTGTAAATTGTTTTTGTTTAAGGCAAGGCGAATTTATAAATTCGCCTTGGTTTAAGGCATGATAAAATAAACAAGGTGGTATCGCTACGAAAGCTGATTATATCACTCTACTTTTTAGGTCGCTTCAAATGTCAATGATAATGGTAATATTTTTGACAGCTTAAGTGACTTAGCCGTTACTTTTTCTCGTGCTGCCAAGTTCTTTTTTTCTTATGCTACCACCTTGTTTATTTCATCATGGTTTAAGGCGAATTTACAACTAGGTGACCAGAGTGTTTCTATACAATGTAGGGACAAAACTGCAGCTGTAACTTGGGCGGCATAGCTGCCAGATTTGACGATTTATCGTCATTTTGACGATTTTGGGTCCTAAAAATGACATGGTGACGATGGGACGATTTATACCCTCATTTTGACGAATTTAAATAATTCAAGTTTGCAACATTTATATGTACTAGTAAAGCAACCTTGAACTGCTGAATATTGTAATGAGCAACTTTTTAAAAACTTGCTTGCTTAATACTGAAAACCAATGTATATTAATTATAAGGTAGTCGCATTAGCTAAAATTGACATCAGCTGATTGATTTTTTGTTGTCAAAACTTTTTTGTTTTTATAAATATATTGTGACATTTTGTTTATTTAATTAAAATTCAAGAAACTGAAAAAAAAGCGTGAAAAAATTTTAAAATTTAATTAAAATTAAAAATATCGGTTGAAATGCGTGTGTAGTGTCAGCAAAAAATTTGCAAAGGGGGAAGTAAAGTTGTTCCAAGTACCCAAATAAAAGACACATCCTGATTTTATACATACATCTATCAACACCTTTTTGTAAATAATTTTAACTTATATTTTTATTTTATGTAATTGTTATTTTTTTAATTTAATTTTTGTTTTGTTTACACATCACATTTTGACAACCAAGTTTTTACACTAACAAAATGCCTGTTGTTTTTGTGACGTTGTATTTGTTTCATGGACAAGACTACCTTATTTATTACATCATGCTGAAAACTTTTATTTAATTGATTATAAAAGCAAAAACAAAATTTTAAAGACATTTATTTAGGAATATTTGCCAGAGACGTATTGGAAGAAGCACAAATAAATGCAAAAGAAAAATATGATATTAGTAATAATTAATATTTTGATATTATTATTATTACGAATAAACGTAATTCTTATTTGAACTTATATTGATGTATATATGAAAAGTAATATTATCAGGCTCAAGGTCAGTTTTATTGAATTAATGAAAATTCCAAATTACTAAGAGTTTTTTTATGTTGGTAAATATTATTATTTATATCAAATCAGTTTTTAGCAGAACGTATCAGTACTGATTTCAAGGCCGCTACACCTCTCATTAGCGTTCAATTGTCCATCTTTACAATTTTCGTAAAGTGGATACTAATTGAGATGAATATCAACTATTTAACCAGTTTTCAAGAGAAATATAATATGAGAATTAATTTTTAATTCATTTTTTATTCTACCTTGAAACAGTGCTGGTTAGTACGAAATTCCCTCATCACTGTTTGGAAAGTACTAATAATCAACACAAACTCCTAGTCCGTTATCATCAAAGTATTCGAGATACAAAAATGTATATGTATGAAAGTACAGTGCACGCACTTAATGACAGTTTTTGTATTAGTAAATTAATTTTTTTGAGTAAAGTATTTTAAATATTTATATATTTCTAACAAAAAGAATTTTTATTTAATATTTTTTTTATTATATAAATGGATTTTTAATTTTATTTTTGAATAAAAATATATGTTTTATAAAAAGTACCACATTGTTGAAAAAAGTACTCTTTTTGTTGACGGACAGTACTATTTCAATTTTTAATTTTTCCATCACTGTTGTTTATTCATATTTCTTTTCGATGCACGCGTTTAACTATTGTTCAAATAAATTGTGCAAAGACAATTTGCTTTTGTGGTCTTTTGTCCAAACACATTGGCGCATATTCAGAAATCATAACCAAAGTCGGAACTAATAAAACTGTAAGGGTCAATAAATTGGTGGATGATAATGTTTCATTTATTTTTAAAACTCATTTAAATATAAAATTTTGTTTTTCATTGCAATATTTAATCAACATTAAATAGCCAACCTTGTGTATATAAACACTACATAAGTTTTACGAATTTCCATATGTTTTCGACTGCTTTTTCTTCTTGTTTGAAAAAAAGCAAATAAAATATTTGTGGCTGCTGACCAGTTGCATAAAATTTTGGCATCTTTTTCGCATTCAGTTTCAACTCTTGCGGTGTACAGACGCGTTTTTATAATCGTCGCAACTGAATATTAAAAATTTATTGAAAGAAAATTCACAAAAAAAAAAATACAAAAACATTCATTTATTAAACAGTTATTTTACTGGTTTTATTTTATTTTTTGCTTGTGTGTGAATACAAAAATATTTGCATACACCAACTCATAAGTGAACACAAAAAAGAGAACTCTAAATGAGTTCACCTTCTAACAACAACAATAAACCTTCAAACAGTACGAATGTACAATATATAACTTTGGTTGCTAACGACGACAAAAAAAAAAAAAAAAATACGTGTGGCACTCGGGGACTGCCGCGGTAAAGCTATTGCATAGCATTTTTTATCAACTTATGCAATTTCAATTTCAGTTTTCTAGCTATAATGAAAGTGCCCTATACAAAGAAAGGCACTCTAGTCACCCCAGGTAAAAAGTGCTCTACGTTAGTATCCTATGTCCTTCTCCTGGTTCTAAGCTACCTGCCCACCAATTTTCAGCCAAATCTGTTTAGCCGTTCTTGAGTTATAAATAGTGTAACTAACACGACTTTTTTTTATATACATATATAAAAATCCCCTCAAAAACCCAGAAATCCCGGAAAATTTTCCGGAAATATGTGGCATCACTGGACGGTAATTCCCAAACAACACTGGAAATTTAAAAAAATTTCTAAAGCGGTAACACTGTATAGTCATCATACAACTTATCAACTTATGCAATTGTATTATTACGTTTTGTTTAAAATCTCCATTGTTATTCTGACAATACTGTATGTTAATGATATCAATATGAAATCAAATGTTCATATCTATTCCAGAAAACGCGTCGAAGAAGTGAAAATTTACATGGAAACAAAAACAAAATTTCAAGAATTGTTTTTGCTTTTCATACATTTCTTAAATTAAATATACGCGAAAAATTTAACGCGTTTCTCTCTCTATCAAAAGCGGTAAAATTTATTTGATAAACAAAAACAAATTTTTATTAAATGTATTAAATTTTGTTTTTGTTTTTCATGTAAATTTTCACTTCTTCGACGCGTTTTCTGGAATAGACACCGTTAATGTTAATCAGTAGCATACTTTAGGGGTAAAAACAAATTCCAGGTTTATTTTGTTTCATAAACAAAAGACTCGAGAAACAAACTTTTCAAAATTTCTTGATTCGGTCGCCTCAACGCCCGCGATAGAAGCTATGCTTAGCTTAAAATTAAGTACCTTTTTTTTTAATTTTTTTTTTTTTTTTTTTTTTTTTACTAATCTTTCAGATATGAGAGGCACATAAGTTAGTGATTTATAAATCTTTGGTTCAATACTTGGTCTTGTATTTAAATGATTAACAAATTGTCTTATTAAACAACATATCAATTGAATTGGATAATTATTCTTCAATAAAATACTTTTAATTCTTTCTATATTAGTCTTATGAAATTCTTTATCACTAATCTTTAGTATTCTCTGTATTAAATTTTTAGCCGTATTGATTATAATCCTTTTTGGATGTTTAGAAAAATAATTAATAAGCCGATCAGAAGATGTTGGCTTCTGATACCAATCAATCAATAAATTATTGCCTCTTTTTATTACTAATGTATCTAAATATGGAAGTTTAGAATAATACAGAGAATACTAAAAATTAGTGATAAAGAATTTCATAAGACTAATATAGAAAGAATTAAAAGTATTTTATTGAAGAATAATTATCCAATTCAATTGATATGTTGTTTAAAAGGAATGTAATTCTAAACTTCCATATTTAGATACATTAGTAATAAAAAGAGGCAATAATTTATTGATTGATTGGTATCAGAAGCCAACATCTTCTGATCGGCTTATTAATTATTTTTCTAAACATCCAAAAAGGATTATAATCAATACGGCTAAAAATTTAATACAGAGAATACTAAAGATTAGTGATAAAGAATTTCATAAGACTAATATAGAAAGAATTAAAAGTATTTTATTGAAGAATAATTATCCAATTCAATTGATATGTTGTTTAATAAGACAATTTGTTAATCATTTAAATACAAGACCAAGTATTGAACCAAAGATTTATAAATCACTAACTTATGTGCCTCTCATATTTAAAATTAAGTAAACATTAAAAACGGAAAAAATCCCCCAACCTATTTTTAGAGTCGAGCTACAGCCAGGCGACTTGAAAATTAAAAAAAAATTAATCGCATCCAATCTATAGCTTAAAATACTTGTTGCAGGAGTCGAGTTTGGGTTTTGATCGAAGAAGGTTGTGTTCTAGCAATTAAAAAAAATTAAAATTTTTTTTAAAAAATAATTCAAATATAAAAATTAAAAAGAAATAATTTTGTATTAAAAAAGTATAAATACATACTTACGTATATTGTACTACTGATTTATATCTTAATTTAAATGTATAACAGTCCATCCATATCTGAATGTGGTGGAAGGCCACCTGATAACTTAAATTCGCTTCCGTTAGGAAGTAATGGAAATGCTACCAGCATTCACACCTTAATTGATGCTATTCCGAATTCATCTCAAAATACTTGTTCTGGGATTACCAAGGAATCTTTAAAAGTCACTATGGAATCAAACACTGAATCTGTTATGGTAGAAAATATTCAACTCTCAAATCTTCAAGAAGCTATTGATTCGGATTCTGATATCTGCTCCTTGCCGGATAAGGATTATCAAATCGTCAACAATAAAAGAAAGAAGCGCTCTTTTCAAGGTGAAGTAAAAAGTGATCTTACTAAAATCAACCAACGAAATGTGAATTATGCAGATTCTGTTAATCGTACCAATAAGTACACTTTATTAGGAGATTTAAATTTAGAACAAGAAAATCTTCAAACTAAGTCTTATTCAAATAATAATTGTAACAAAAATAGTAGCAAAATAGAAGATAATTTAAAAACTAGAAATTCTTTTTGTCCACCAATATTTCTTCAGGGCGTTAACGTAAGGTCCCTTATTGATCAACTAAGTTCAAAAAACATTGATTTTAAAGTACAAAATCAATCAAAATTTCGAAGTTAATTGTATATAAAAGACGCATCTGTTCACTCTGAAATGATGAAATTATTAAATGAGAAAGAAATTCCTTCATATTCATATACTCCCAAAGAGTTCAAACGCCACAGTATTGTTTGTAGAGGATTGTATCACAAATCAGACGAAAATGATATAAAACTTCACATTGATAAAATTGTACCTGATACCGTTGAATCTGTTACTAAGTTTTTAACTGAATATTCGAGAAAAAAAGGAATTGATACAGGTTTGTTTTTAGTAACCCTAAAAGCAAATAGAAACATTAAAGAAATTTTAAGCATTAAATTTATTTTAAACCAAGTTGTTTCTTGGGAGCGTCCAAAGAAAAATACAAATATACCGCAATGTTGGAGGTGCCAACATTGGGGACACTTTTCAAAAAACTGTACGCGCCCATTTGCATGTTTGAAATGTAAAGAAAAACATAAGCCTGGCGAATGTACTTTTGTTTTTGATAATGAAACACTTCCATTTTGTGTTAATTGTAATGCAAATGGACATACCTCTAATTATAAGGGATGCCCAGTATACAAAAAATTTGTTTTAAATAGGGAAAAATCTTTAAAAGAAAGAAAAACTATTAAAAATTCAGCTGCTTTCAATGTCGCAAAAGAGTTGTGTTCGAACAATATTGTAACGTGTGGTAAAACATTTGCCAATATACTAAAGGGTTATAAAGATCAAACGAACAAATATAATCCAAAAAACACGGCTCTTATTGAGGAGTTTTTGGAAATAGCTAAATTGTTATGCATTCCAGAGCCTATTTCTTTGGAAGATAGAATACAGTCTTTTATACAAAGTTTTAAAAAAATGCCTAAGGAACAAGCTAAAATGGAATGTTTAAGTATAATGAAGGATATTCAAAATGGCCCGTAGATCTATGAAATTATTAACTTACAACGTAGGATCTCTAGTGAATATAAGCAGGAGAATTGAACTTAGCAATTTATTAGATCAATTTAACATTGATATTGCTTTTTTGCAGGAATTGCATTTGTCAAGAAACTCTCGTATATATTTAGATAACTATTTTGTTATAAAAGATGATAGCTCACTTGGGGTGGGTTTAGCCATAAGAAAATCCATTTCATATTCTAAAGTAAGTATTTCAAATTTAAGGTTTCAAAATATTTTTGTTGAAGTTGATATTTCAATAAATGGTAGCTTAAAAAAACTTATTTTTGGTTCCATATATTTTCAAAGTAACTGTCCTCGCTCAATTATTTGTGAAGGTCTAACAATAATTTTAAATTTTTCAAGAAACTATGATGGTTTAATTATAGGAGGTGATTTAAATTCAAAAAATATTGTTTGGGGTGATACTGTTAACAATTTTAATGGTGAAACTTTGCAAAACTGGCTCCAAAATGAATTTTTTACGCTTACTAGAATTTGTGATCCATACCCATCTTTTCCAAGAGGACTTTCACATTTAGATCATTTTGTAATAAGCAATAGTTTAATAGATTCATTTAATATTAACTACAAAACTTTTACACTTCCAACCTTCTCAGATCACATTCCTCTGAAACTACAAATCGTTTATCCAAATTTTCATTTTCTATTTAAAATTCCTGAAAATTTTGTATCCTATGAGAATACTGATTGGAATGCATTCAAGTTTGACACAAGTTCTACATTGTTGAATCATTTTCCACCTGATAACAGAAATTTATTAAATAGTGAAATTAATTATTTTATTGATGAATTTGTTACTACAGTGAATTTTGCTTCTCAAATACATTCTAAGAAGTTAAAACAAACAGGATTTAAATTTGCAGTTTCGGATACAGTTAAAAAGATGCTGAAAATAAAATATAACTGGCAAAAAGATTTAAAGCGAATATTTCGTCAAACCTTAAATAGAAATAATGCTAACTACTTACTTATTTCAAAGCAAATAGAATTAATTAAGGTTTTAATTAAGGAGCAAATAGAATTGGATCAAGCAAAAAGTTTTAGTGAAAGACTTAAAAAAATAGTTCCAGGTCCTTTTGCTTTCAAACAGATTTTTAAGATTCTTGGGAAGAATAACAGATCATGTGCTCAAAATATTTCTGTAAACGGCGCAATTATTCAGGACAAATATGAAAAATTAAATGTATTGAAAAATCATTTCTCTTCTATTTATCAAAGTTCTTCGTTAGATAGAGATACATCTTATATTGAAGAAATAATTAATAATGTTTTTTCGGAAGTACCAAGTTATATGGTTAATTTTGATAATAATTTTTCGTCATTAAATATTCATGAAGATTCTAATTTTACTTCACTAAATGCTGTTGTTGAATTTTCTAAATTAATTAATAATAAAAAATCCTATGGCTTAGACAATATTTCAAATTATTTAATAAAGAAATTTCCAAAAAATGCATTCAAATATTTAACTATAGTTTATAACAATTGTATTAATAATTGTTACTTTCCAAAAGATTGGAAAGTAGCCAAAATTATTCCAATACAAAAACAAAAGAATAATACTGACATTAGAAACTTAAGACCGATTTCTCTTTTGTCAAACTTAGGGAAACTGTTTGAGAAAATTCTATGTGAAAAGATGGAATTAAATTTAGCGGAACCATATATTTCCCAATATCAATTTGGATATAAAAAAGGAAATTCTACAACACATGCATTACTAAAATTCCATAATGATGTAATACAACATCTTAGAAATCGTCAATGTACTGTTGCAATTTCTCTTGATGTTGAGAAAGCTTTCGATACAGCATATCATAATGGTATTTTATATAAAATGACTACATTAGGCGTCAAGCCTTCTATTATAATACTTATTAAAAGCTTCTTTGAAAATAGATGATTTTGCATTGAATTCGGTAATAGTCTTTCACAACAGGGGATTGCAACTTGTGGGGTTCCGCAAGGTTCAAATCTGTCTCCCCATTTATACAATATATTAATATCAGATTTTCCACACATGTTTAATGATTCGTTGGGCATCCTTTACGCGGACGACTCCCTTTTATACGCGCACGATGAATCACCACTAGTTGCCTTACAACGTGTATCATCACATCTTAATTACGTAAATGATTTCTATTCGCTTTGGGGCATAAAAATAAATGCTTCAAAAAGTCATGCAATATGCTTACGAAATGCATCTGGAAAATGCAATTATAAAGTGGTACCAGAAAGCAAACGGTTACAGTTATCTTTAAATGGAAACGAAATTTTATTTATAGATGATATGAAATATCTTGGTGTTATTTTAACAAACTCCTAAAGTTTAATAAACAAGTTTTATACAACTTAGAAAAGGCTAATAAAGTAAAATGGGCTCTTTCAAAGATATTTAATAATAAATCGTTAGCAGTAAAAACTAAACTACTGATGTAAAAAGTCTGTATAAGACCGATATTAATATACGCTTTTCCAATTTGGTTCAGCATTTCACCAACTTTTATGAAAAAAATGGAAGTATTTGAAAGACACATTTTAAGAAAATGTGTACAAAGAAATTATAAAACTCGCTTGAAAAGATTTTCAAACGGTTTTATTTATGATAAGGCTTCAATAACACCGATTTCGGTATATGCGATTAATCTGATGAAGAGATTTATTGAACGATTACATTTTTGTAATGACTCTATAATGCAGAATATAGTCTGTAGTGAACGTGAACTTAGTTGGTCTAATACAAATTATCTTTCCGCAATGGGTATTTTGCGGGAGTGTCTTGATGGTATTTCTGCACAAAGCTTTTATAAAAGAATAACTCCTGGCATACACAGAGGGTAATATAAAATATTTTAGTTTTTAATATTTTTATTTTAGTTTTTAAGGTTTAGCTCTAAGTTTTAGTTTTAAGTATATTTTAAATAGGTTAATTACTCTATTAGTAAATGCAAATGTCGGGAGCAAACATTGTTACTTCTTTGCAATATTTAATTTTTATATACCTAAGTTTTTTCCTTTTTGTAAATCTGAAAGCACGATGCATTATTCTCTTTTAAAAATAATTAAAATAATACTTTATAATTTTAAGTTTTCAAGATCGTCATTGTTAGAAGGAAAAAAAAAATTTATGTAATTATTTAAAGACTCAATAAACAATCAATCAATCAATCAATACTTGTTGCATCGAAGAGTTACCGTTTGAGCTGCCACATAAAAAAACTGGACCTATCCAATGCATGAACTGTCAAGAATTTGGCCATACCAAAACTTATTGCAAGTTGCCTACCGTTTGCGTTGTATGTGCCGAGTTACACAGTACCGCTAACTGTGACAAAATAAGAGGTGATACCAAAGCAAAAAAAAAAAGTGGCAATTGCGGCGGAAACCACACTGCCAACTATAGGGGCTGCCCTCTTTATTCTCTTTTTAAAAATTCGTCGAAGCGAAAAACAAATGCTACTCCCGCTCAGCCCAACACTCCTTTAAACTACCCACAGTTACCTCAACCGTCGTCTAGCAATAATCAAATGTTTTAAAGTCTAACACGACTCTTACTCAACAAAAACCTAATAGTCAATTTTCATACGCTAATATTTTAAAGAGTAACCAGACTCCGGCCCAAAAAACTGTACCAGTAAATGAAGAATCTGGGCATAATTTTAGTCGTATTGAAGCCTCGATATAGATCCTAATACAAACAGTATATACATTTACTCTCAACATGTCCTGTATGATGCAAGAAATGTTGAAAATGCAGTCTACCTTGTTGCAGGCTGTATTGAAAAAACCATGAACTTAAGAATCTGTTTTTGGAACGCAAACGGCATCTGCCAACATTAAAATGAAATAGAATATTTTCTTCTGGATAAACAAATCGATGTTATGCTTATCTCAGAAACTCATTTGACGTCTCAAAGCTATTTTAGAATTAGTGGATATAATTTCTACGACACCAAGGATCCTCGAGGTAGAGCTTGTGGTGGCTCTGGAATCCTAATAAAAACTCGAATAAAACACTACCTGCTAAATGACCTTCGTGAAGAATATCTTCAAGCAACGAACATCTGCATTGAACATTTTTATCAAAAGCTTGTGATATCATCTGTTTTTTCTACTCCGAGGTTTTCAATTTCAGAGAGTCAATACACTGCATTTTATTCAACACTGGGGTCCCGTTTTCTAGCAGCTGGCGACTACAATGCTAAACACACATTTTGGGGTTCACGTTTAATCAGTCCCAAGGGTCGTGTTTTGTTTGACACAATTTCAAAAATGGCGTAAAATCGTCAAAACAGTTTTCCGAAGTCGTCAATAAATCGTCGAATATAAAAAAAAATTTTTTCAAACAAAACGTTTATTTTATTTAAGAAAACATAACATAACAAATAAAATTCATGGGTTTTTATATAATTTTTTTTTTTTTTTTATAATTTATTGCATCTTCAATTATAAATTTAAACATCAATAAGTTTTTCAAATCTTAAATCTAACAATATTAATTATATCTTTAGCCACTGCTAAACAAAATTTTTAATTTCAACGGTTCATTTTTGTTGTTTTACATCTCTTGTGAACGGCTGAGAAAAAGAGTATCCCTTCTTTTCAGCCGGGTGTCGCCTCTATAATGAAGAATTTTGCGCGCAAGTGGATTTGGGTGCAACTCAAGTTCTTTTATATATATTTTTTTGCGTGTTTTGAAAATACTGTCTTCACCAACGGAACGTCTAGATCTTTATGAATTCGATGGTTTCTGACATACCAGGGGGTTGCTGTTATTGTACGTAGAATTTTATTCTTTCGCTTTTGAATTTTCGACATTCGATGCTGAGGCAGTGCCCCATAACTGGATTCCATAGGACCATATTGGTTTCAGGATCGCGTTGTATAATAGAAGTTTGCAGTCTAGGCTTAGTATAGAATTTCTTCCCATAAGCTAATTCATTTGGGCTTCTTTTAATTTCATTTGCATCAACTTTGCGTCTATATGCGATTTCCATGTTAAACGGCGATCAAGGTGAACGCCTAGATATTTGCCTACAGTGTGTTGCGGTATAGTCTCGGTGTTGCTTTGTATAGGCGGGCATGTTTCCCTTCGCAACGTAAAAGTGACGTGTACACATTTCTGCTCGTTTACTTTTATACGCCATTGTTTGAGCCATTTTTCCAATTTGGATATATACCCTTGTAAGTTGATGGAAGCTTCTACTGGATTTTCATGGACGCTTAAAAAAGCTGTATCATCAGCAAATGTTGATGTATGAATGTTATTGCTTAACGGTAAGTCACAGGCATATATTAAGTAAAGTAATTGACCGAAGATACTGCCTTGAGGGACTCCGGCTTCAATCGACTGTGGAGGGCTTAAAAAATTGCCTTCCCTAACTACAAATTTACGTTCCATTAGATAGCTTTTTAAAAGCTTGACGATGTTTGCTAGTAAATTTTGTATTAGTTTGTTGATAAGACCTTCGTGCCATACTTTATCGAAGGCTTGAGAAACATCTATAAAGAGCGCAGAGCAATATTTCTTTTTTTCAAAAATGTCTCTGACACGGTTGCCAGAAATGCAGATTTAACTGCATTTTGCAGATTTTACTACTCCAAAAAGGCGAAATGCAGATTTGAAGATTTTTGGCGTAAAAACGCAGATTTTTTAAACTGTGATATGGCAACTTTATTTTTACTTTTTTCTTTATATTTCTACTACCTTTTTTTTCTGTTATGTGCTAACGAAAATAACAACCGTTCATGCTAAAAATGTACCAAACAGAATTAAAAACAACAATAATTTTAAGCATGATACATTAATACAGGTACATGCATTAGCTAAAATTTTCGTCAGCTGTTTTTTTTGGGTGTACAATGAATTGAGTTGTTGCTCAGTATACATACATATAACTTTTGACAAGTCACATAAACATTTGACAACCTAGATCAGAAAAGTCTTTTAATGCATGTATGTATGTACCTGTATTAATATGCCTTAGTATTTAATGGCGTTTTCTTTTCTGAAAAAAGTCGGGGTGATATACTGCCAATTTTTACAACTTTGGTAAGTATCTTTTTATACAAGTAAGAACTTTTATTTTTGTCATTCGATTTGCTTAAGCGAAAAAACTTACAATTAAAATGATAATTAATTAATTAATGTTAATTAATGTTAAGTCTCAAATATTTTGTACCATTGTGGCAATAAAAAATGTACCACTTTTTAAAGGTAGGTGCAAACTGTAAAAAGTGTTACACATTGAAAGGTCAACATTTTTGTTCAGAAAAGAAAACGCCATAAGTGTTGATATTTTCGGTACAAAATAGCATTTCTGCATGTATTATACAGAAAAAGATCTACCAAATCACTTTGGAAAATAATTATAACGGTTGTTGATATGCAAAACAAGTGATAGAAAAAATACAAAATTTTATGCAAAAAGTAATCAAATTAATAATTAAGAAAATGCTTAAATATTTACAAGGACGCGGTAAGTTTTTTGACGTTTATTGTTAAAAAAATAAACTCTGAAAATGTTTTCTAAATCTTTACATGTATTTTCATTCCTATATGCATATGTACTTACATATGTATACAGCCAACGAAGAATCCATTAAAAATGCCGCATCGGTATGTGGTACTATTTAATATATTTCGTTTAATTTTGGTATTTATTTCAAGTTATTGTCAAATTTAAGATATGTAAATTCTAGAAAAAACGCAAAATAAGAAACGATTGGTTGGAAGATCCGGATTTAAATTCTTGGGCGGAAAACCGTAATCAATCAATTTATTGCAAGATTTGTAAAACGAACCTTAAGGCAACAGCAGGTAAACGTGATTTGACGGCACACTCCCAAACAAAAAAAGCATATTGAAGCGTCGAAAGCCATTACTGATCAATCAAAAATTGATGATATGTATATTTTTAGCGCAACATTCTGGAAGCAAAAAAGGAGAAATACGGCTGGCTTTATTTATTGTGGAACACAACCTATCTTTCGCAGTGGCAGATCATTTGATTAAGGTATGTCAAAGTTCTTTTCATGACTCAGAAATATCATCAGGATTAAAACTGGGAAGAACCAAAGCAGGTGCAATTGCTAAAAACGTAGTTGGAAGGAACCAATTTTCAGAATTATGTAAACTACTCAAAAATAATTCATTTTCGCTATGTATAGATGAGTCAACTGACATTTCCAATAAAAAGTCATTGTGTATGATAGTTAGAATCTGCCTTGATTTTCAAATACATGACCTGTTTTTTGGATTATTAAACGTGGACCAGTGCGATGCAACTAGCTTGTATGAATTGATCGTTAATTATTTTAAAGCCAATGACATCGACTACAAAAGCAATATGGTGGGATTTGCGGCTGATGAGGCAGCTGTCATGACAGGCAGAAAGCATTCTGTTGCACAACTTTTTAAAAATGATATTCCTCATTTATTTATTATAAAATGTGTTTGCCACTCACTGGCATTATGCTCGTCTCATGCATGCCTCAAGCTTCCATCTACTGTTGAGACTCTAGTCAGAGATATCTATAATTATTTGTCCAACAGTCCAAAGCGTCATAACCAATTTGACAAAATACAAAATTTATTGAAAATAAAGCCAAAAAAAATGTTGCATCCATGTCAAACGCGTTGGCTTTCCTTAGATTCGGTTGTATGCCGTGTATTAGATTTATATGAATGTTTAAACATTTATTTTTCATTTGCTGCCAATGTCGACCAAATCGATAATGCCAAATTCATATTAAATAACCGTAATAATACTACTGAAATATATTTATCTTTTCTAAAGTATATTTTTAATATTATTAACAATATTAATAAAATGTTCCAAAGAGAAGCGACAGAAATCCATAATTTATATATTCAGATGGAAAAATTAGTGAAAATAGTACTAAGCAACTTTATTAAACCAAATTTGATAAAAAGTAATAACGTTTTTGCTATAGATTACAAAAACCCGTTACATTTTTTAAATTACGTTTACTTAGGTATTCATGCACCTGAAGCTATTTCAAAGGCAAATCTTCCTGAATTCGAATTAAAAATAATAAAAGATAATTGTATTAAATTTTACATTGAATTATTGGACCAAATTTTAAAAAGATTCGATTTTGAAAGTCAAATAAAATCGTTGAAAAATATAAATCCAAATCTAATAATAAATGGTGATGTGAATTCAATTTTTGATATTGTTAAATATTTTCCAAACTTTTGTAAAGAAAACGAAAAACAAGATTTGGACTCGGAGTTTAGAGAGTTAAAATTTTTGAATTTTAAAGATACATATTATTAAAGAAAAAGAAGTAACTTTGGTAAGCTTTTGGAAAAGAATATCTGAAATTAAACGATGCAATTCTGAATATGCTTTTCCAGCACTAACTAAGTTTATTAAAAATATAATGATTCTACCACATTCATCGGCAAATGTCGAAAGAATTTTTAGTCAGGTGAACTTGAATAAAACAAAAGTTAGAAACCGGTTGGGAACTCAATCTCTAGTAGGTGTCTTGTTTACAAAAGACTACCTAAAGCTGAAAAATTCCAGCTGTTTTGATACATTGATATCTCCAGATTTAATAAAAATAATGTCATCTGATATTTATGATAGAAATTAAATTACTTTTTCGCATAATTTTTTAAATATCAGATTTCTTCATTTATTTATAATAGGCCATGGTGGAATAATAAGGTGCGCGTAAGAATACAACAATAAAAAACGACATGCATTTTGTTTGTGTAAAATTAATTCAAAATTGTCAAAACAAAGCTGTATACAAAACAAAACAAAAGTTGTTTTGTATGTATTTATTGGTTATGCAAAAACAAAAATATTCACGTTGGCGGCCAAAAATGTAAACAACTTTTGACAAGAAAAGCATACTTTTCCATTTTTTTAACGGTCAAAACACAACCCTACAAAAAACCACATTCCTTCTTGCGCACACCTGATTATTCCACCATGTAATAGGCCTTATATCGAACTTTAACGATTCCCATGTAAAACATATAGCGAACGTTGCCACATTTTACAGATTTCGTCACGACTACGACACTCGTGATAAGGCCTAATATTAATGTTTACATATAAGTAACTTGTACTTAATTATACTTGACATAATTTTTTCAAAATGTAGATATGTAGGTATGTATCTTATATGCAATTGAATTTGTTATTATGGCGTTTTCTTTTCTGACAAAAGTGTTGCATGAATTCTACATTACGTTCATTGTCGTGTTCCATTCTAAAAACTATGTAACAAATTTAAAAGCGATTTCGTTCCTTTCTAATTATGTTGCACCAATAAATGTCAAAATATGCAACATATTTTGCCCTATACTATCAAGTCGCGGTGAGATACTGCCCATTTTTACAACTGTGTTAAGTATCTTTTTATAAAAGTAAGAACTTATATTTTTGTCATTCTATTTGCTTAAGCGAAAAAACTTATAATTAAAACGATAATTACTTAATTAATGTTAAGCCTCAAATATTTTGTACCATTGTGGCAATAAAAAATGTACCACTTTTTAAAGGTAGGTGCAAACTGTAAAAAGTGTTACACATTGAAAGGGCAACATTTTTGTTCAGAAAAGAAAACACCATTAGTTTTGTTATTGTGTCTGTTTATTATTCTGTTAATGTTTTTTTATGAAAATATATGTATGTATGTAAATTTGTTTGAATAAATTGTTTAAATAAAATGTCAAAAATTGGTTTGAAGATTTTTTGAAGATTTTAAAAATAAAATGCAGATTTTGCTGATTTTTTCGTGAAAAATTGTTGAATTTTGCAGATTTTATGCCTAAAAATTCTGGCAACCTTCGTCTCTGACAACATTCACAAGTCTGTGAGTTTGTTCAATAATGTTATGCTGTCTGCGAAAACCGAATTGATCATGGTCTAATAATCACGCGTGAGAAGAAAACAAGATTGGGTAATGCAGTACTTGGCAAGTTTTTGGCAAGATTTTTTTTGTTTTGTGTATGTATAACACAATTTGTAATGTTTACAAATATTTCGAAGAACATGTGCGCAGTATGTATATACTTATGTATATATGTATTTTTATATATACGGAGCTATATTTTTAGCTCCAATAGCACATATTTATTAATAACTCCAAAACTAGGAGGGGTCCCGCCATGGCACTAGGCTCATTCGAAAGGTAATAAAATTTCCAATATTCCAGGATTAATTTTATGTTTCGGAAGACTTTCAGAAAAAAGTTTATAAGCTGGCAAGTTTTAAAAAAAATTTTAAATTTTCCTAAATTTGCCTAAAAGCACTTAATTTAGCAATGCGCTATTATCTCCAAAACTAGGAGGGGTCCCGCCGTGGCACTAGGCTCATTCGAAAGGTAATAAAATTTCCAATATTCCAGGATTAATTTTATATTTCGGGAGACTTTCAGAAAAAAGTTTATAAGCTGGCAAGTTTTAAAAAAATTTAAAAATTTTCCTATATTTGCCTAAAAGCACTTAATTTAGTAATGCGCTATTATCTCCAAAACTAGGAAGGGTCCCGCGATGGCACCAGGCTCATTTGAAAGGTAATAAAATTTCCAATATTCCAGGATTAATTTTATATTTCTGGAGACTTTCAGAAAAAAGTTTATAAGCTTATAAGTTTATAAGAAATTCAAACTAAAACTAAAAACAGTAATGAAAATATAATTTATATACTAATAAAAGAAATTGTCTTTCCTTTTAATAAAAAAGGATACTTAAAACTAAAAACAATAATCAAAATTTTTATAAATTTTTAAAAAGGATTTTCAAAGGTGATAAGATATAAAAATTATTTAACAACAAAGTATTTTATAAACAAGTAGTACAGTAAAATAAAATACATATACATGTATACATAATATGCATATAACTATTATACTCTGTTTCAACAGTTGATCTCTATATTGATAAGAATTTACTTTATTTTAGACATAGCTGATGCCTATAGTGACTACTAATGGATGCATTCCAGATCATCAATTCCATGGTGGAATAATAAGGTGCGCGTATCAACGCAACAACAAAATCGACATGCATTTTGTTTGTGTAAAATTAATTCAACATTGTCAAAACAAAGCTGTATACAAAACAAAACAAAAGTTGTTTTGTATGTATTTATTGGATATGCAAAAACAAAAAGCATAACGTAAGCAAAAATATTCATGATGGCGGCCAAAAATGTAAACATCTTTTGACAAGACCGAATTAACTTACCATATTTTTGCAGATTATTTAACGGTCAAAACACAACCCTACAAAAAACCATATTCCTTCTTGCGCAGACCTGATTATTAGACCTCCGTGAAGAAAACAAGATCTGCATTACCATTAAATTGGCAAGATTTTTTTTGTTTTGTGTACGTGTGAGCACGCTAGTTTTATGAGTGTATGTGTAACAAGATTTTTAATGTTTACAAATCTCCGTGAAGAAAACAAGATCTGCATTACCATTAAATTGGCAAGATTTTTTTTGTTTTGTGTACGTGTGAGCACGCTAGTTTTATGAGTGTATGTGTAACAAGATTTTTAATGTTTACAAATATTTCCAAGAACATGTGCGCAGTATGTATATAGATATGTATATATTTTTATATATACGGAGCTATATTTTTAGCTCCAATAGCACATATTTATTAATAACTCCAAAACTAGGAGGGGTCCCGCCATGGCACTAGGCTCATTCGAAAGGTAATAAAATTTCCAATATTCCAGGATCAATTTTATATATTTTATATGAAGAAAACAAGATCTGCATTACCATTAAATTGGCAAGATTTTTTTTGTTTTGTGTACGTGTGAGCACGCTAGTTTTATGAGTGTATGTGTAACAAGATTTTTAATGTTTACAAATATTTCCAAGAACATGTGCGCAGTATGTATATAGTTATGTATATATTTTTATATATACGGAGCTATATTTTTAGCTCCAATAGCACATATTTATTAATAACTCCAAAACTAGGAGGGGTCCCGCCATGGCACTAGGCTCATTCGAAAGGTAATAAAATTTCCAATATTCCAGGATCAATTTTATATTTCGGGAGACTTTCAGAAAAAAGTTTATAAGCTGGCAAGTTTTAAAAAAATATTTTTATATTTGCCTAAAGGCACTAAATTTAGTAATGCGCTATTATCTCCAAAACTAGGAGGAGTCCCGCCATGGCACTAGGCTCATTCGAAAGGTAATAAAATTTCCAATATTCCAGGATTAATTTTATATTTCAAGAGACTTTCAGAAAAAAGTTTATAAGCTGGCAATTTTTAAAAAAATTTAAAAATTTTCCTATATTTGTCTAAAAGCACTAAATTTAGTAATGCGCTATTATCTCCAAAACTAGGAGGGGTCCCGCCATGGCACTAGGCTCATTTGAAAGGTAATAAAATTTCCAATATTCCAGGATCAATTTTATATTTCAAGAGACTTTCAGGAAAAAGTTTATAAGCTGGCAAGTTTTAAAAAAATTTTAAAATTTTCCTATATTTGCCTAAAAGCACTTAATTTAGTAATGCGCTATTATCTCCAAAACTAGGAAGGGTCCCGCGATGGCACTAGGCTCATTTGAAAGGTAATAAAATTTCCAATATTCCAGGATCAATTTTATATTTCAAGAGACTTTCAGAAAAAAGTTTATAAGCTGGCAAGTTTTAAAAAAATTTTTAAATTTTTTACATTTGCCTAAAAGCACTAAATTTAGTAATGCGCAATTATCTCAAAAACTAGGAGGGGTCCCGCCATGGCACTAGGCTCATTCGAAAGGTAATAAAATTTCCAATATTCCAGGATAAATTTTTAATTTCAAGAGACTTTCAGAAACAAGTTTATAAGCTGGCAAGTTTTAAAAAAAATTTTAAATTTTCCTAAATTTGTATATACATATAACGTCGCATGGCATCACAAAATAACACAAATATACACATATGGTAGCATGCTAATTTAATTCATGATGGCGGCTTTTCAATACTGTCATTGTAGCGTTTAAAATAAGCATATACTCATGTTATGCGTTTTATTTATAGGAAAACTGAATCGAACATTGACGAATTTGCTTTGTAGTGAAGCAAAGCAAAACATTCGAAAAGCAATTAAATTTAACAGCTAATGTTTGTCATATCTGGGAAAACTTTATGAAAACAACAAAATGTGAGACTGCGGCGAATTACGATATATTGTGAGTTTGCAAGCCAAATTCATGACAGGTATTCTTGACAGCACAGGTTATTATTTTCGCCTTTACTAGTCCTTTGTTTTTGTGCGACAGTACTTTGGTCCACGGCAAATTCATTACTAGGTATATGCACGACTACAACATTTCAACAACAAAACAAACAACAGGCACTTTTTATGTACACGGCGAATTCATATCCTAGAATGTCAAAATTCTCCATGCATAAAAAATTTTATAAAAATGGCGCCAGAAAATATGTACCTAATTTGACAGTGTGGGAAATGGATAAATTCTGCCGAATTCGCCAATGCATCCACCTGGTAATGAATTCGCCTTGCACCAAATTTTATAGTGTGGGTAAAAGGGCTATTAGACACGCATACTTGTCTGCAGACATGTACAATGGCATACTTTGCGTTTTGCTATTACACTATCGAACGCTGACGGCATACTTCAGTACACATATATGTTGTGTGTGTGTTGGTGTTCGACAGACATCAGAAAATCAAAAATTTTTGAAATCCAACTTATGTATATGTCTGACGTACTCTACATACATGCTATTTCACAGTCAGTTTTGGTATGCCATCGTACATGTCTGCAGACAAGTATGCGTGTCTAATAGCCCTTTTACCCACACTATAAAATTTGGTGCAAGGCGAATTCATTACCAGGTGGATGCATTGGCGAATTCGGCAGAATTTATCCATTTCCCACACTGTCAAATTAGGTACATATTTTCTGGCGCCATTTTTATAAAATTTTTTATGCATGGAGAATTTTGACATTCTAGGATATGAATTCGCCGTGTACATAAAAAGTGCCTGTTGTTTGTTTTGTTGTTGAAATGTTGTAGTCGTGCATATACCTAGTAATGAATTTGCCGTGGACCAAAGTACTGTCGCACAAAAACAAAGGACTAGTAAAGGCGAAAATAATAACCTGTGCTGTCAAGAATACCTGTCATGAATTTGGCTTGCAAACTCACAATATATCGTAATTCGCCGCAGTCTCACATTTTGTTGTTTTCATAAAGTTTTCCCAGATATGACAAACATTAGCTGTTAAATTTAATTGCTTTTCGAATGTTTTGCTTTGCTTCACTACAAAGCAAATTCGTCAATGTTCGATTCAGTTTTCCTATAAATAAAACGCATAACATGAGTATATGCTTATTTTAAACGCTACAATGACAGTATTGAAAAGCCGCCATCATGAATTAAATTAGCATGCTACCATATGTGTATATTTGTGTTATTTTGTGATGCCATGCGACGTTATATGTATATACAAATTTAGGAAAATTTAAAATTTTTTTTAAAACTTGCCAGCTTATAAACTTTTTTCTCAAAGTCTCTTGAAATTAAAAATTTATCCTGGAATATTGGAAATTTTATTACCTTTCAAATGAGCCTAGTGCAATGGCGGGACCCCTCCTAGTTTTTGAGATAATTGCGCATTACTAAATTTAGTGCTTTTGGGCAAATATAGGAAAATTTTTAAATTTTTATAAAACTTGCCAGCTTATAAACTTTTTTCTGAAAGTCTCTTGAAATATAAAATTAATCCTGGAATATTGGAAATTTTATTACCTTTCGAATGAGCCTAGTGCCATGGCGGGACCCCTCCTAGTTTTGGAGATAATAGCGCATTACTAAATTTAGTGCTTTTAGACAAATATAGGAAAATTTTAAAATTTTTTTAAAACTTGCCAGCTTATAAACTTTTTTCTGAAAGTCTCTTGAAATATAAAATTGATCCTGGAATATTGGAAATTTTATTACCTTTCAAATGAGCCTAGTGCCATGGCGGGACCCCTCCTAGTTTTGGAGATAATAGCGCATTACTAAATTTAGTGCTTTTAGACAAATATAGGAAAATTTTTAAATTTTTTTAAAAATTGCCAGCTTATAAACTTTTTTCTGAAAGTCTCTTGAAATATAAAATTAATCCTGGAATATTGGAAATTTTATTACCTTTCGAATGAGCCTAGTGCCATGGCGGGACTCCTCCTAGTTTTGGAGATAATAGCGCATTACTAAATTTAGTGCCTTTAGGCAAATATAAAAATATTTTTTTAAAACTTGCCAGCTTATAAACTTTTTTCTGAAAGTCTCCCGAAATATAAAATTGATCCTGGAATATTGGAAATTTTATTACCTTTCGAATGAGCCTAGTGCCATGGCGGGACCCCTCCTAGTTTTGGAGTTATTAATAAATATGTGCTATTGGAGCTAAAAATATAGCTCCGTATATATAAAAATATATACATAACTATATACATACTGCGCACATGTTCTTGGAAATATTTGTAAACATTAAAAATCTTGTTACACATACACTCATAAAACTAGCGTGCTCACACGTACACAAAACAAAAAAAATCTTGCCAATTTAATGGTAATGCAGATCTTGTTTTCTTCATATAAAATATATAAAATTGATCCTGGAATATTGGAAATTTTATTACCTTTCGAATGAGCCTAGTGCCATGGCGGGACCCCTCCTAGTTTTGGAGTTATTAATAAATATGTGCTATTGGAGCTAAAAATATAGCTCCGTATATATAAAAATATATACATATCTATATACATACTGCGCACATGTTCTTGGAAATATTTGTAAACATTAAAAATCTTGTTACACATACACTCATAAAACTAGCGTGCTCACACGTACACAAAACAAAAAAAATCTTGCCAATTTAATGGTAATGCAGATCTTGTTTTCTTCACGGAGATTTGTAAACATTAAAAATCTTGTTACACATACACTCATAAAACTAGCGTGCTCACACGTACACAAAACAAAAAAAATCTTGCCAATTTAATGGTAATGCAGATCTTGTTTTCTTCACGGAGGTCTAATAATCAGGTCTGCGCAAGAAGGAATATGGTTTTTTGTAGGGTTGTGTTTTGACCGTTAAATAATCTGCAAAAATATGGTAAGTTAATTCGGTCTTGTCAAAAGATGTTTACATTTTTGGCCGCCATCATGAATATTTTTGTTTACGTTATGCTTTTTGTTTTTGCATATCCAATAAATACATACAAAACAACTTTTGTTTTGTTTTGTATACAGCTTTGTTTTGACAATGTTGAATTAATTTTACACAAACAAAATGCATGTCGATTTTGTTGTTGCGTTGATACGCGCACCTTATTATTCCACCATGGAATTGATGATCTGGAATGCATCCATTAGTAGTCACTATAGGCATCAGCTATGTCTAAAATAAAGTAAATTCTTATCAATATAGAGATCAACTGTTGAAACAGAGTATAATAGTTATATGCATATTATGTATACATGTATATGTATTTTATTTTACTGTACTACTTGTTTATAAAATACTTTGTTGTTAAATAATTTTTATATCTTATCACCTTTGAAAATCCTTTTTAAAAATTTATAAAAATTTTGATTATTGTTTTTAGTTTTAAGTATCCTTTTTTATTAAAAGGAAAGACAATTTCTTTTATTAGTATATAAATTATATTTTCATTACTGTTTTTAGTTTTAGTTTGAATTTCGAAAATAAAATATTAATAAAAATATATGTAATTTATATACTAATAAATGAAATTGTGTGTCATTTTAATAATTAATATTAGGGAAATTTACATATTACTTCACAAATCTTCTCAATGATGTCCCCAAGTTCTTTAAACATTGGGACCTGATAAATGATATCAGTCGTTATATGATTTTTTAAAGTTTTCAGCGTCAAAGTACGGGATTTAATTTTCCATTTTGGGTTACATATTCCTGGATTAATAATTGAATGCGTGGCTCCAGTGTCCACAATAAATTTGAGTTTATCTTTTATTACTATATATGGTAATTCTCCGCAGAGGCTTGCAAACGAAAATTTTGCACTTCATCACTTTGATTTGGCAAATAATTGCTTCTGTTATTCAAATTGTTTAGGCGAAAATTATTTGGACAATATTTTGAACAATATTAATATCCATAGGTTATGGAATACTATGGGAATTTTGATAATTTGAAAAATTTCTATTACTATTAAATTGACCACCATTGTTTGGGTATCCAGTATTATATAGCCTTTTTACATTGCCCTGATTCTGTATTGTATTATGTCTATGGTTGTACTGATTGTTTCCACTTGAGTTAAAACGTTGAAGTGTAGTGTTATTTCCATTAGCCCGATAATGGCTACTACCGACATTTGAATTCGGTCTACGATTATTTCTCTTATTGTACTTATCAAATTTCTTGAAATCTAAATTTTTATCTTCGCTGCTATAATTAGCATACCCAGAAGTAAAAAGAATATCCATTGCGTTTTCAATTGTATCAGGATTTCTACAAGCCAGAATCGTTTTCATAGGTTCAGGTACCTTCTCTTTAAATATGTTAACGGCTCTTCTCATATTATTTTTAGCTATTTGTTCACTATTAGAATTGATTCCTAAGTCAGATGAAGTTTTATTATTTAAGCTTCGGAGCTTATCTTTTATGTCATTGTAAAAGTCAATAACATTTGTTCTAAAAATTACTGATCTAAGTCTGTCATATAATTCCACAGTACTATGTTTTTCTCTGAAATTGTTTATCAAAACTGTTTTTATCTGTCCCCATGACTGAATATGAAAATTTATTTCTACCGTCTCTCTTGCTTTGCCTTTTAATTTGCTTTTAATAAGGTCCAAAAACAATACTTGAGAGAGTTCATTATATACAGTAAGAAGTGGGTGAATTCTGTCAACCAGCGAAATAAATGAATAAAGTTCTTTCCTATTACCAGAACATTCGGGTAATCTTTCAAGTAATTTGACTGGATCTATGAAATAAGAACGTGGGGCGTTATTTTCTTGAGCCATTTTTATAAGAAAAAGAAAAGCAAAGACAAAATTCCTACGAATACTCTTCAAAGTTTGCAGCAAATAAGTTGAGTTGATTTTTATAGATCCAACTTTAAAAATGGATTTATATTTGATTTATTATTCAAACGTGTGATATTTTAAAATCACAAAAAAAAAAATAATTTCTTACATTTGATATATGAGGAAATCGTTTACATTAATAAATATATATGTATTTAATTGTTCGAAAGAAAGAACTTTTTCGATATCGGCGAACAGGCAGTTATAATATATTATTTTCGAAATTCAAACTAAAACTAAAAACAATAATGAAAATTTTTATAAATTTTTAAAAAGGATTTTCAAAGGTGATAAGATATAAAAATTATTTAACAACAAAGTATTTTATAAACAAGTAGTACAGTACAATAAAATACATATACAGCAGCGGCAAAAGCTGCCAAGTTCTTCAAAAAGTTCAAAGTAGTGTCAATGTTCTGTAGAACGCTGCCAACTTATAATTGTTTAAAAATTTTTAAATTTAAGACACAGATCGTCACATCGTCAAACTGCCTTTTTTGGCATCTGAAATCGTCAAAATGACGATAGATCGTCAAATCTGGCAACCGTGCTACTGACATAGCAAATTCTATTAGGTTGTTTGAAGCACATGCTAAACAAGCTGCTCTTAATGCTTCTTCAATTCAACCAAAAAATCCACAAGCGAGATTTAACAATATTTTTTGTGCAGATGTAGAAAGGCTATTGACTGAAAAACGGAGAGCTCGACGAGAATGGCAACGTTACAGATCGCCTCAGCTAAAATTAAGGCTTAAGGAGTGTACGAAACAGCTAAGAAAAGTTTTGCAAACACAAAAAACAGCTTCGCTGCAAAAATTTCTGCAAGAACTCGATGCAACACCATCAACAGATTATTCGCTGTGGCGTGCAGCCAGAGGACTTAAAAGGCCAGTGATTTGCAAACCTCCATTACGAGCCTCTAATGGTGACTGAGCACGAACTGATGCTGAAAAAGGTGATCTATTTGTTAAGCACCTAGAAAAAGTATTTACCCCGAATATTTCTGCTGATATTGTTGACCTGCCAACAGTCCAGAAATACCAGAAATACCGCTGAGATTTAACATGGCGGAGATTGAAAATACTATCACTAGTCTTAACACCAGAAAAGCCCCAGGTGTCAACAAAATGCTTCAAGAATTGCCATATATTGCAAAAAGAATAATACTATTCATTTTTAATGGTATTTTACGGCTGCAATACTACCCAAAAGAATGGAAGGTTTCGAAGATATAAAAATTATTTAACAACAAAGTATTTTATAAACAAGTAGTACAGTACAATAAAATACATATAAAGCAACATATACAAAGCCCGGCAAGGATCATACGAAGGTTGAATCCTATCGGCCTATTAGTTTATTGCCCAATATTTCTAAACTATTTGAAAAGCTGTATATGAGCAAGCTGATGCCTATAGTGACTAGAAGTAGATGCATTCCAGATCATCAATTTGGTTTCCGCAGACAACATAGCACTATTGAACAAACTCACAGACTTGTGAACGCAGTTAGAGACACCTTTGAAAAAAAAATATTGCTCTGCGCTCTTATTAGATGTTTCTCAAGCTTTCGATAAAGTATGGCACGAAGGTCTTATACACAAAATAACGCAAAATCTACCCGAAAACATCGTCAGGCTTTTAAAAAGCTATTTAAATGAACGAAAATTTGTAGTTAGGGAAGGCAAATTTTTAAGCCCACCGCAGTCGATTGAAGCCGGAGTCCCTCAAGGCAGTATCTTCGGTCCATTACATTATTTAATATATGCCTCTGACTTACCGTTAAGCAATAACATTCATACATCAACATTTGCTGATGATACAGCTTTTTTAAGCGTCCATGAAAATCCAGTAGAAGCTTCCATCAACTTACAAGGGTATATATCCAAATTGGAAAAATGGCTCAAACAATGGCGTATAAAAATAAACAACGAGCAGAAATGTGTACACGTCACTTTTACTTTGCGAAGGGAAACATGCCCGTCTATACAAAACAACACCGAGACTATACCGCAACACACTGTAGTCAAATATCTAGGCGTTCACCTTGATCGCCGTTTAACATGGAAATCGCATATAGACGCAAAGTTGATGCAAATGAAATTAAAAGAAGCCCAAATGAATTGGCTTATGGGAAGGAATTCTATACTAAGCCTAGACTGCAAACTTCTATTATACAACGCGATCCTGAAACCAATATGGTCCTATGGAATCCAGTTATGGGGCACTGCCTCAGCATCGAATGTCGAAAAAATTCAAAGGCGAAAGAATGAAACTCTACGTACAATAACAGCAGCCCCCTGGTATGTCAGAATCCATCGAATTCATAAAGATCTACAGTGTTATTCATAAAAAATTCTTATTGTAGAGATAATGTACACATTAGTTAATAATCAGTTTTTGTGTTATTACCCGGTAATAATAAACATTATTCACAAACGTTTAATAAAGCCAAATTAACTATTGTGTGATTTTTTTAGTTTTGTGATTCTGTGTTAGCAACATTGTTTCATTCCAATTGTCAAGTTATAATTAGTGTTGTGTACAATAACATACTCGATAAGCAAGTAGTCTCTAATGGTTTGAAAATGTGAAAAAAATGTCATATAAATTTTATTTAAACAAGTTAGAGTAATAGATTATTGCGTATAATATTTCAAAAAAAATTAAAATTTTTTAATATGTGTTGTATTGATATTGCTAGCAATGTGTTTTCATAAGTTATTACAAAAGTATTCAAATACCGAGTTCGTTGCAATTGATTACACACCACTAAGTTGTATGCTTTATTTATTTGGAAATGTTTTAAAATTGTTGTGGTTGAAATGTGACAAATTATGCACAAAATCATGAAAAAAAGATTTAATAATATTAATATTTCAAAGAGCAGGAAGAATTTAAGCAAAGACTATAAATATATAAAGATATTGCACGTAGAACATTGAATAAAAACAAAAATTGTTTGTGTTTGCCGATGCTGTGGGGGGAAGTAGCAAGAGAAAAGACCACAAAAATTTTAGGCATACATACATATGTACGTACATAAGTATGTATGTAGTAATAATTTTGTCAAGTTTATTTTGTTGTTGTTTTTGAAACATTTTTGTTTCTTTTAACTCTACTAGAAATTATTTTCCAGAGAAATTATGTTTTTTTTTGTTGTTTACACATACATATAAATGATGCTCATTGAGAAATGTGTTTGTGTGTGTGTCATATTTCTTGTGCAAAGCACATTCAATAACAATATTAACAACTAAAAGCAGTTTCTTGTTTTCATATAAATCATGTGCAAATAAACAGTGCAAAGAACTGCGACCGATTCCTATGGCTGTAGGGTAAAATTACGTTTTTTGTTATTGTACTATTGCATTTATGTTGATTCGCACCGAACTATGTATACACATTTGTTTTATTAAATATTTTATTTTAGAATTTTCAATTGTATATGTAGTTAGAATATCTATGTATGTACATATGTATATGCATAAATCAAATAAAACGTGCGCTTACCTGCCCTGTCGGGCTTCTATGAACTAGTTCTGAGTTAAGTTGACTTTTTGCTAACTATTTTCTACTGACTTCAAATTAACTCAGAACTGATGCAGAGATGGGTAGTCATTTGGTTTTTAATACATCTGACTTCTTCCTGATAAGTATTAAACTAACTTTTTGCTCACTCGAAACTGATGCACATATAAGCAAACATTGAACAACTAAAAATTAAAAGCAAAAAAAAAAAGAAGAAAAAGAAACAAAAAAAAAAAAAGAAATAACTATCAATACGACTGTGATTTTGTTTTCAGTTTGATTTGTGGTTTCACAATTAATTTTCAGAAAAATTAATTATTTAAAAATTCAGACCATTGACGGTTTGGAAGAAATTAATAGCAAAATAAAAGAATCAAATCGTGCTGGTTATGTAAGTATTTTGTTACTCTGTTTTGATTGGGTTAACATCGATTAAAAACAAATTAAATTAATTGAAATAAATCTTTTCAGACTCGTTGTATGTCATCTTTACTAAGAGGACAACTTCATAAATCTCTGACAGAGATTTTCTCCGTGGACCTAATTGTCGCCTGTAACGTGGATGGAATCCACGGAAAACTATCGCTGAAAAATTTTAAAAGATTTTTTGATGCTTTAATGGGTAAAGTAACATACATTTATTTTTCTTTCGAACGTGTAATCACAAATTAGTTTACGTATCATTAATATATGCTATTCATGCTAACCAAGAAGATAATCCAGAAAAAGCTATAAGAAATGCACTTAAGTTGATAAAGAAGCGCCATTTCCAAGCAATTTGCATTACCAAAAAGAAAGAATCCAAAGGAAATAATGACCATCATGAATGAAAAATTTAATTTTAAAATAAATATAATATATAAATTTATAAAAAGATATACATACATATAAAATATGTAAAAAACTGAAGTTCCTTTTATTTTATGTTCCTATTTTATGCCTATGACTGTTGGAATATCATTAATTTTTTTATAATAAAATCATTTTTACTGTAAAATTAATTAAATAATCTTAGTATTATATTGTTAATTAATTAATTAATAAATAAATATATATAAAATCATAAAATATGAGAAAAAAAATTCTTTTTTTAAATTTTAGCAATTTTACTCAAAGCTAACTTATAAAACCCAATCATTAGTTAGTTAGTTCATAGCTAACTCATAGCGCCCTCCTGATTTATGCGCCACAAACTAACTTATAAACCCCAATCATTAGCTAGTTAGTTCATAGCTAACTCATAGTGACCACTTACTTTATGCGCCACAAACTAACTAATAATAAGCTAACATATGGTTAGCTGAAACTTATGCAGAGTAAGTGAGTACTGACTCGCTCTGATGACATCAAATGTAAAACCTGAATAGCGTTTAACAAAGCAAATGAACTAGTTTTTTAGTCACCTGTGACTCAAATCTGATTGACTATAAGTATGCTTTAAGTTAACTCAAAGCCCGACAGGGTGAGTTCGAAAACCATAAAATTTATTATTTTGTTTACAAAACTATTATAAAATTTATTAAAATCTTTTTAATAAGTGATAACTAGCACAAGAAATGTAATTATTTTTGGTGATTGGTACATATGTACATATTTAATAATTTTCTGTATTGAGCATATGTTTTATTGTTTCAAAATTTTAAGTTTTTCTGCGCTCGTTAATTTGTATTTGTATGTTTCCCACGAGGAATGCTTTCGTAAAAGTGTAAGAATTAATAAATTTAGCATCTCCATTCTGTGCTTATAGCATACGTTGTTTTCTTGAAACCAAAAGGAATATATTGTATTTTTGGTGCAATTTACACATTGCTCAACAATAGTTTTTTTATGTTTTTTTCGAAAACTTTTATATGAATCTTACATACTGCAAAAAATAAGTCTGATGGAGCACTCAAACTTCCAAAATCTGAATTTTTATCATAATTTTTTGCATGTACAAACATTTCTGATGGATATGACAAAATTTGCGCGGGTTTTATTATATCCATACGGCAGCGAGCACAAGATATCCGTTGAGCTAGCAGAGTAATTAACAGATTTCCAAAAATAAATTTATGAGACCCAACTGCAGGCAACACCTTTCAAACAAAACAATAATTTTGAAAATCTGTTTATAAATGACCAGGTTATTCAAAAAGCAATTTTTTCTATTTCAAATTCAAAATAATACATATATAGCCTATATTTCAAGTTATACACTGTTAACATATCTGCGCGAAATTTCATTTAAATCGGTCCAGTAGTTTCGGAGATTAGCGAGAACAAACGTCGTGACACTTTATTTTTATATGTGTATGTACATATACATACATAGTTATATAAATTTCCAATTTTAAATAATATTAAATTCGGTTCGAATTGATGTTCTTGCAATAGTACAACAATAAAATACATATATTTGCCACATACATACATATATTGTGCGAACAAAAAACGAGCCTTTGCTTCAAAAGCGTCATAATTCAAAATATGTCATTTTTGAGCTAATATGTATATAACTAATCGCGATATCAATTTTTATATTGTGCAAAATTTTCATACAAATATAAAAGATATTTGTATTTTATTATTCTCTTGGGAGAATAATATTTTACCATTGATTTATAGGTAAATTCTAGACTTTAAATTCGTTTCCTGCCAAACAAGATTTTTTGAATTATGACTCTATTGCAGCAAAGGCTCGAAAAGTTTTTTTGTTTGTTTATATGGAATCTTTCGTTTGTTTATTAAATGTACACACATGCACACATACTTGTGAATGCAAAGACACAAACGTATGAACACATGTATACATATCTAAATGAATAGTAGAGACATGAGAATAATTAATTCTCTAAGAAAATAAATGACTCTCTTGAAAAAAGTGGTTTTACTACTAAAACCACCAGCAAATTAAGCATTTCCCGTACAATGTTCTACGTGCAATATCTTTATATATTTATAGTCTTTGATTTAAGTTATGTACGCATGTGAACAAATATGCATGTACATGCATATATGTACCCTGTCGTCAAATATGTAGCTAGCTACAAGAAAAGCTAACTTTTAAATTGATTTTTCTAGACTAACTTAAAGCTAACTACAATACAATGCAGAATGTAATCAAAATCAATTAGTAGGTTGAGTATATATATATTATACTCTCATTTATAATTGAATATGGTGAGCGCCAACAAATTTACTCATTTAGGAACTCTTAAAATTATTTCAAGTATTTCATAACTTCTTGCCGTCAATATTTAAGTGGTAACTTAGCTGAGTGGTATGCGCGTTGACTGTTAATCCAATGACCTGTGGTTCGAGTCCCAGCACAGCATCGGTTGGAAAATTAAATTCGAAAACAAATTTATTATTGCAATGTTAATATAAAACTACTGAATATAGAATGGAGAAAATAAAATAAATATGAAAAATATTATTTTTTATATATGTATACTAACTAACTACCGGTTGACTTATTCCAACTAACTTAAAGTTAGCTACAAGTAGTGCAGAGTCGGGCAATTGACTACTTCCTAGGACATCGCAATGTTAAAATAGTTAGTTAATTACATATAAAGTAATCCAAGTGTCAGTCGCCACTAGTTGCGAAATAGTTAGCTTAAAGTTAGTTTAAAGTTAACTTAGTTTCCGACAGGGTAAGTACATACAGACACATTTGTGTACATACATACATATGTATGTATGTATGTACATACATATTCACATACATTCATATTTATGTATTTCTTCTTGAATTTTCTTATTTTACGTACATACATACATACATATGTATGTATGTAAACATTGCAGAAGGACTGGAAGAATCGGGAGAGTTGAATTACATTATCTGCAAAATATTTAGTTTAATAAAAAAATTATAGTTTTATGTATATAAGTATATTTTGTATAATACTAACGAATGTCGAAATTATGTTTATACAATCATTACTTTATTCGAATCTTTTTTTATTTTTCATACTTTGATTTTTTTACTTTAAAAAATGCAAATGTCAACTTATTAAACGGCTAAAGTAGTTCGATGCCTACAATAAAATTTTCGAGTTTATTAGCGTGTAATAACCGCGTCATAGTGCTATTAAACGTTTGTGAATACTACTTTAGCGCATTTTGCTTATTAGCCTCTAATAAAACGTTTGTGAATAACACTGATAGACGTTCCGTTGGTGAAGACAGTATTTTCAAAACACGCGAAAAAATACATTAAAAAACTCAAGTTGCACCCAAACCCACTTGCGTGCAATATTCTAGAGTATAGAGGCCACACCCGGCTTAGGAGTAGGGACACTCTTTCTATCAGCCGTACACGAGAGATGTAAAACAACAAAAATCAACCGTTGTAACTAAAAATTTTGTTTAGCAATGGCTTAACATATGATTAATATTGTTAGATTTAAGATTTGAAAAACTTATTGATGTTTCAATTTATAATTGAAGATTCAATAAATTATAAAATTTATCAAAAAAAAAAATCTTTTTTCGCTATTACCCTTTTAATCGTTCTGAAAGTTGCTCTTATTCTTTTAAAACATTTCAACAGTTCTTAATTATTCTTATTTGTAGCTAAAATAATAATATATTTTTTTTAGATTTTTCTTATTTGCTCTAGTCAGCTGTTTTTTTGGGAAATTTGTGGGAAATTTTTTATATTACGTACAGTGGCTCACAGTCAAAGTGAGCCAAAACTTTTTCAAAAAAGTTTGTTAATATATTTTTTATAAAACTAACTCGACATATTTTATTACTTGCGTAGTTTCTACATACATTCACTATTGACGTAAAACGTAATTGCAAAATTTTTTTCATTCTTTACTATCAATGTTAAAAAATATGTATAACAAAAAAATAAGTTGGTAATGCGCATCACACTCAAAGTGAGCCAGTTGATTTTGTTTTTGGTAAAATAACGGTAAATGGTTTTTATGAAGTATTTTTGCGTTGATCTTACTGTTGATTCGTCAGTTGTGTATAAAAAATCAAAGAGTGAAGATGGGACGACAAACAAGTATTGAAATTAGAGAGCGTGTGATTGAACTGTACAAACAGGGTAAATCTCAAAGAGATATTGCTGAATTTGTTAATAAGAGCCGTGGAACCGTACAGCACATCATTCACCGCTTTACTAGAGATGGAAAAATTGCAAATAAAGTAAAAACAAGTTCTAGAAAGGCGTTTTCAGAAAGGAATGAGGCATTCATAGTGAGGGAAATTAAAAAAAACCCTCGACTTAGTGCTCCAAAACTTACAGAAATGGTAAAAAGTCAGCTGGATATACACGTGAACCCTGAAACAGTCAGAAGAGTTCTTAGAAAACATGGTTATAATGGCAGAGTAGCTAGAAAGAAACCTTTTATTAGCAAAATAAACCGTCAAAAACGTCTAAATACATCCTAAAAGATATGAATTTTTGGCAAAAGGTACACAGCTGTGAAATAGAGTAAATAGATTGTAAAAATGCTTGGTTAGGTTCTATTTACAGATGAAAGTAAATTTAACTTGTTTGGCTCCGACGGAAAGCAGATGGTATGGCGACAAAAGAATTCCCAGCTTCAACAGAAAAATCTTATTCCAAGTGTGAAGCATGGAGGTGGCTCCGTCATGGTTTGGGGCTGCATGGCAGGAAGTGGTACCGGAAATTTGCAACATATTTCGGGTATTATGAACAAATTTGTTTATGTAGACATTTTGAAGCAAAATGTTAAGCCGAGTATTGAGAAACTGGGGATCGAAGAAGACTTCTACTTCTACCAGGACAACGATCCCAAACATAAATCGTATGTTGCACGTGAATGGTTACTATATAATTGTCCACATGTACTTGAAGTTCCACCACAGTCTCCAGACTTAAATATTATTGAAAATTTATGGTCCTATCTTGACCAAAATATTAGAAAACATAACATTACGTCACAAACAACCCTTCTAGATGCTTTACAATCGGAGTGGAGTGCAATTCCTTCCACTTACACCTGTAATTTATTGGAATCGATGCCTAGACGTCTACAAGCTGTGATTTCAGCAAAAGGTGGTCCAACAAAGTATTAATTTTGAATTGAAATCGTATTTAATTTAAATGGCTCACTTTCACTGTGGCGCGTATTTACAGTATTTTTCTAATTATTGTTATTTTTTCCAATAAGCTAATAATATAACTGAAATAATTGATTTGCTTTTGAAGCTTTATAGTTCTGTAATAAAAGGACGTAATACATTTTTCAATAAAGTTTTCTTTTAACTATATATTGATAACCTTTCCTGAAAATAAATCTAGGCTCACTTTGACTGTGAGCCACTGTAGTGCTACCATATTTTCATCGTAATTAAATAAGAACTTAAACAATAATATCAAAAACTCTTTAAATCAGAAATATTTGCTGTAGTATCTATAGATAAAATCTCGAACAAATTTTATGACTCACCGATCAAACTTCAATAATGAAATTAAATAAAACACATAAATTAAAATATGTTTTTTGTTGTATTTAAAGAAATAAATGTTACAATTTTTTCTGCATATTTTTATACTCTTATTTACATTTATGTACTGTTAACATGTTGTTGGTTGGTTTTCAAAAGTTTTGCTTATAAGTATGTGTGTGTGTATATATGCACAAATGCGTATGTGTATACTTACATACCCTGAAGGAATCCTGGGGGCAAGTGTCTCCAAGTCACCACTTTTGTCTACAATATTAGTGACTATTAGGCGACATTGTCAATAAAGCGTCTACAAATTTAAATTTGGCTTTGATGACAAAAAAATTTGTGGTGGCGAAAGATGGCAGATAATGTGTCGGTTAAGGTGAAAAAATATGCCTTTTCATTATCGACATCTGCTTTAGAAAATCACCAAAAGCGTCCCAAAAGAACTACCTAGTCAATAGTACCAATGTCAGTAGTGGATTTTCAATGACACGCAAATGTTAAATGTCTATAGTAAATAGCATTGTCTGGGGTATGATAAGTCACTAGTACTGGTGACAATGTCAGTAGTGAATCAGTACAATTTCACTATAGACATTTCCTGCAGGGTACTTATAATGCATACATGCAGTTGCATATGTGTATTTACATAAAGCAATATCCAGAACTTATCATATCCAACAATTTTCGGAGCGCTCCTAAATGTGACTGTTAAAAGACTCCTTTTTCTGAGGGTTTTATGATTACCCTCCTAATTTATGAACATTTATGATTGATTTCGGAGCCTGCAGAATTCAGGACTCCGAAAAGACTCGTTTTTATGAGCAATTTAGGAGCACACTCCTAGAAAACTCTTATTTATGAGGGTTTTCTGAGGGGCAACGGTAGTTTGTTTTCTTTTTACTTGATAATTTCAATATTTTGCGTTTGTCTGTCATTATTGTGATCATTTTGCGGTTTTCGGTTGTGCTTTTGATAAAATCTTTGAGAAATTGTGCAAAAAGCAAGTTTATTTCTGTGTTTTTTAATAAGAAGAGAAAATGTATCCAACAACTGGCGAAAAGAGGAGTTCAGCCCAAATAATTAATGAAATAATTTAATAAATAAATAATAAATTAATGAGTGGGTCATCTTATACCGTGTTGCAAAATGCAACAACAGTATTGCCGCAAAATTTAGTTCTACAAAAAGTAATACAGCTAAAAAAGGGTTTTATTTAAAATTTGATTAAGATTTAATCTGGAAAATCATTTTACAGATCCAATTCAGCAAATTCTGGCACATACCAATGAAATCGCAAAGGACGTAAAAGTATTAATAAATGAAAACAGAGGTAAGTAAAGCTGAATTCTCATTTCATATCATCACACAAATAGAGTTTATTAATGGCTATTTTATTATTTATTTTCAGAATTAAAAGAACGAGTTCTAGCATTGGAGGAGGAAAATATTCGCGTTCACACGCGTCTTTTATCCGAAATAACCTCGCAGCGAAGACTTTTCGAAAAGAGAGCAAAACATTAACAATTCTACCTAAAAAAAACATTTGAAACGATGTCGATGTCAAGTTTATATTTTTTCGTTTCGCATTTAAAACTAAAGAAATGTATAAATTTGGAAAAATAAATTATTTCGGTGCACAAAACATATATTAATAAAACTTTTCCATTAAAAGCTAAAAAGCACAAATTTACAAATAAAATGAATACCCTAATTTCAAGAAAAAGAAACACTCCTATATCACTCTTTTTTGACTCTTTTAAGAGGCTGTTATGATTGATTTTTGAGCAAAAAGGCTCACAATTTTTCATACAAATCGTTAAATTTCGCTCATATTCAGTACAAAACTTTTTGACGCTTTCAGAGAAAAACACGGTCATATCTGAGGGTTTTAGGAGCTTTTTTTCTGAGGGTTTTGCTCATAAAAAGGAGTCCTAAAATACTCTTTTAGGACTCATATTGTTTGCTGGGATATAGAGGAAAATAATCATAGTAATATTTTTATTTCCTCTTATCATTTTTGAGAAAATGACGCTATACTTTGGGTCATAACCACAAAAAATTGCTTAAGCAACTGAAACAATTTTAGATTAAGCGACATGCCGCAAATAACAACAAGGCCCAAATTTACAGCCTTTAGTTAACTAATGATGATGTTTGTTAAACCATTGTTATTAGTTAACTAAATACTGTAAATTTAACCCTAAGAATAACAGAGTTAAAAAATAATCTATTTTTGATTTTTGACTTACATAAAATCATTGAAGTAAACAATTTTTCCACCTCCGCATTTGAGTACGTTAAACTTAAAATTGTTAGTACAAAGGGATTTCCAGACGAAAGCATTATGCTTTACAGTGAGAAAATAGCCGCACCAAGTTTTTATTAGAAAAACTTATTAAAACTTTATAAATTTCTTAAAAGCACTTAATAAAATGTTTAAAAAGAAATCACAAAAAAGAGTTTTAAAAGCACTAATTTGGCATCGTTACGTGTGACAGTAAACCCGTACATATACATACACTATTCATATTCATACTGAACGTATCCGCTTCCGCTTCTATTTTCAAATATTATTTATTCAATAAAATCTAGCAATTGTTGTGTTTATTTTTTTTTTTTTTTACTAATTATGATCAGATTTTTCTTTCAAGAAATTAAGTGAGTATGTGTGTATGTGGAGTGATAATGTAATTAATGTCATATAATTAATTGCTTAACTTTAACATTTATATATTTGAATTTCAATTCAGTTTCTTTCTTTCTTTTTTTAATTTTAACATTAACACATTTACTTTAATAGTATTTTTTTTTTCAATCAATGTGATCAATAATACATATTTAATTTTTAATGTGTATATTATATTATTTTACATTAAGAGTTCCATTGATGTTGAGCTTATTAACAATAACTTTTAAACATTTTTAATATATACATATCTATGAAGCTAATTTTTACATTTAGTTACGTTGGAGCAAAAGAACTTTCTGTATACAAAAATTTTGCAAGCGAACTTTAAAAGTTTCTATTATTATTTAAATATTTCTAAAGTTTTCCCAAAAAAATCATTTGTTGTCGTCAGGGCTAGGCAGTTGTGCAAATGCTGCATTTGTTAATTATATTATATAAAAAATAATGTGGCAATTGGTTCTTTTAACAGAATCTCTAAATGCAGACAACCGAATAGAAGTTAATTTGTGCGGTAGATTACAGCTTGAGGTATAGTACAAATTTCTTAAGGTGATCTAAGGAACGTATTTGCAATGAAAACTTTCGCTTCCTGAAAAGCGATTAAAGAAGTTCCGATCCTTCAAACCAATGAGGCGACGTAACATGATGATGATCAACTGTAAAATTTAAGCAAACAGTTCTACAAGAAAAA